>CAKJTW010000022.1:20000000-22400000 GCA_917880005.1 Nanger dama
TAGCATATTGAAAAGCAGAGACATTACTCTGCCGACTAAGATCTATCTAGTCAAGGCTATGGTTTTTCCTGTGGTCATGTATGGATGTGAGAGTTGGACTGTGAAGAAAGCGGAGTGCTGAAGAATTGATGCGTTTGAACTGTGGTGCTGGAGAAGATTCTTGAGAGTCCCTTGGACTGCAAGGAGATCCAACCAGTCCATTCTGAAGGAGATCAGCCCTGGGGTTTCTTTGGAAGGAATGATGCTAAAGCTGAAACTCCAGTACTTTGGCCACCTCATGTGAAGAGTTGACTCACTGGAAAAGACTCTGTTGCTGGGAGGGATTGGGGGCAGGAGAAGGGGACGATAGAGAATGAAAGGGCTGGATGGCATCACCGACTTGATGGACATGAGTCTGAGTGAACTCTGGGAGTTGGTGATGGACAGGGAGGCCTGGTGTGCTGCAATTAATGGGGTCGCAAAGAGTCGGACATGACTGACTGACTGAACTGAACTGAACTGAAGCCTTTGACTGTGTGGATCACAACAGACTGTGGAAAATTCTTAAAGAGACAGGAATACCAGACCACCTTGCCTGCCTCCGAAATCTGTGTATAGGTCAAGAAGCAAGAGTTAGAACTGATTATGGAATGACAGACTGGTTTCAAATAGGAAAAGGAGTACGTCAAGGTTGTATATTGTCACCCTGCTTATTTAACTTATATGCAGAGTACATCATGCAAAATGCTGGGCTGGATGAAGCACAAGCTGAAATCAAGATTGCCAGGAGAAATATCAATAACTTCATATATGTAGATGACACCACCTTTATGGCAGAAAGTGAAGAGGAGCTAAAAAGCCTCTTGATGAAAGTGAAAGAGGAAAGTGAAAAAGTTGACTTAAAACTCAACACTCAGAAAACTAAGATCATGACATCCAATTCAATCACTTCATGGCAGATACATGGGGAAACAATGGGAACAGTGGTAGACTTTATTTTGGGAGGCTCCAAAATCACTGTCGATGGTGACTGCAGCCATGAAATTAAAAGACGCTTGCTCCTTGGAAGAAAAGCTATAACCAGCCTAAACAATGTATTAAAAAGCAGAGACATTACAAAAGCAGAATAAAGGTTCATCTAGTCAAAGCTATGGTTTTTCCAGTAGTCATGTATGGATGTGAAAGTTGGACCATAAAGAAAGCTGAGAACCGAAGAATTGATACTTTTGAACTGTGGTGTTGGAGAAGATTATTGAGAGTCCCTTGGACTGCAAGGAGATCCAACCAGTCCATCCTAAATGAAATTAGTCTTGAATATTCATTGGAAGGACTATTGCTAAAGCTGAGAAACTCCAACACTTTGGCCACCTGACGTGAAGAACTAACTCATTGGAAAAGAGCCTGATGCTGGGAAAGATTGAAGGCAGGAGGAGAAGGGGACAATAGAGGTTGAGATGGTTGGCTGGCATCAGCAACTTGACGGACATGAGTTCAAGCAAGCTTCAGGAGTTGGTGATGGACAGGGAAGCCTGGCGTGCTGAAATCCATGGTGTCGCAAAGAGTTAGACACAACTGAGCAACTGAACTGAACTGAAATATTACCAATTCCCTTACCAAGGGGCGAGTCAATGTGCATTTCCATCAATACAGAGTGAGAGTTCTTATCTCTTCCCACTGATCAGAAGGCAGTATATGATCAAACTTTAAAAATCTCTGCCATTATAATCATGAAAAAAAAAATGTTATGGTGTTGATTCCAAGTGCATTTCCCTAATTGTGAGTTTTGCTTGTTCTTTCTGAAGCTATGTTGATAACTTCAGTCAAGTATGGTAAGGCCTGGGTAGCATTCTTTCCCTTTATGGTTGATTTTATTATCTGAATGTCAGGGAATAACCTTATTTTTAGGGAATTTCAATGCGGTCCAGTGATTAGGACTTAGAGATTCCATGGCCCTGGGCACAGTTTTGATCCCTGGTCAGAGAACTAATATCCCGCAATCCAAATTGCCAAAAAAGAAAGAAAAGAACCTTATTCTTAAGCACTGAGGAGGTATCTCATGTGGCCATTATTCACTTCTGAAATAAACAGAGTTCACAGCATCTCTAAAACCTTGAGATAGGTGGATATACTTAGGTTGGCAAGTAGAGAGAGAAAGATTGCTGTTGGAGTGTTTGACAATGACATCATTCAAAGCAGATGGACTGGGGATTGGCCACCCCTCACACCTCACAGTTAATTGATGTCATGTGTTTTTTCATTGCAGCAATTCAGCTTTGTGTCCTTGCCCACTGATGTGCTGGAAATTGAGGTGAAGGACAAGTTTGCCAAGAGCCGCCCCATCATCAAGCGCTTTTGGGAAAGCTGTCAATGCCCGTTCAAAGACTCCTGGAAAGACATGCCATAGGGTAAACCTTGATCAAGAGCTCTATATCACTAGGCATCAGCCAGCAGGCCAGGCCCAAGAAAGGCAACAATACAGCCTCATAGAGACTCAAAACTGAAATACTGGTGCTGTATTTCCTTGGCTTCTCCCATTACTATGTTGTTCAAGCTATGATATTTTATTAACAAACCCTTCTTTTTCCCCTTGTTTGTTTACCTCTGGTTACTTATGCACAACAGTAAAAATTCCTAAGATGCTAGTGAAAGAAGGCCTTACTGCAGCATTTTTTTCTGTAAAGATAGAAATTAAAATTTGCTTTACCATGAAGGATATCATTTCATTCACATGCCTGTCTTGTGTGTAGGATTTAATCATTTGTGACATTTCCATAAAAAGATGAAATACTGGGTTACTAGACTAGAGTGCCTTAAAAAAAAACCCTAGTATTTATAGAAAATGTGTAAAATGTGTAAAATTTTAAAAGCGTGAATCCTTATGGAACAACCACAGTTATGCTGCTCACATAGTTTAGTTGTATATGACCTGCATTTTGTATCTTCTATATTCATGTCCATTCAGTGTTCCTGGGACTTTCCTGGTGATCCAGTGGTTTAGATTCCACACTCGCAATGCAGGGGGCCCCAGGTTTAATCCCTGATCAGGGAACTAAGATCCCGCGTGCCATGCAATGTGGGCAAAAACTAAAATAAATAAATAATATTCAGAGTTCTCATTAACCTCTGACCAGATGAAAATCCTTGTACATAATATGCATTTCTATAGGTAATAGCAACTATATTTGAAAACATGTAAAGCTGTATGTGGTTCTCTGGGCATGAATATGCCTCAGTGCAATACTTAGAATGATACAAGGACATGTAATCAGAAGCTTATAGCAGAGAGTTGACATTTATGAGGCTAAGTTGTGTGTCAAACAAGATTTTTGCATTTTCCACTAAAACAAGAATATACATAAAGAACATAAACCTGTCCATGGCACATAGGGACTAAATGACTCCAAACTCTTCATTTTTAAAATAGCAAACTGTATGCCTTTTAAAATAAAGGTTGCTCAGAAGGTGCCCTCGATTCCTTTGCCTATAACATCCCAGCCCTCAGCCATCTGCCTTTTACTGTCTCGCTCCTCAAGCCCTCTACTCTCACCCACCTCAACTTCATACTGGAAATATCACCGCTGCCTGGAACTCTTTAGGTAGTTAAGAACTCTTTACCAGTCTCATGCCCCCAGTTGGGTATCAGCTATTTAAAGGCAGGGTATGCATTACATGCTATGTATCACCAGCAGCACTTTTTACATTGCAGGGGCTCACAAAATATTTGTTGATAAAGTGGTCTCACTATCTGATATTGTCTTCCGGCCTCCTCTGATTCCAACTAGGTTTGGGGTTCAGGATCTCTTTCTTATGGTCATAGTAGACTTACCTCATAATATTGACCAAAGCCCTTGTCAATATTTTAGCTCATTCTAATTTTCCTGCATGTAATGCTTTATTTAATGGACTTCCTAGGAACTCCAAACATGAAACCATTGCTTACCAAAGAGAAATGCTAAGTCAGTGGACCCCTGGGATATATGTTGTTTCACAGTGCTGGTGTTTTCTAGGAAGAAACATTGAAACAATATTAGCCAGTGATTTACCTTTTTATTTGAATGTCACAAATGAATAAATGGGATGAACACATAATTATCTAAGTAACAACTGGTTTTGGAATATGTCTTTGTTATTATTGGGTAGAGTGGCTTTGTTCATTTCTGAATATCCCAGAGTAGTCACTCTTCCTCTTTAGGCCAAGGGAGGGTACCTTGTATTCTGCTGAATCCGCATTGTTGATGAAACCATAATAGCAAACTATCAGATTGATTTCTCTCTGGATAATTGTCTTCCTAGTAATTAAAAATTACCTTGGGTGAGCAGAGGGAATGGTGCCAGGGTCCAAGGTGGAGTTTCAGAGTCTCTGTGGGACCCTGGAGTTGGTGTAATTGGAAGTCACAGGCCAGTGGACCCAGCCCACAAGTCTTGTTTTGCTCTGCTCTGCAGCAGGTCTCTTTCTGAAGCATTCCACAGGGTCTCTGGGAATCAGGATTACATCCTTCCATAGATAGATAGATAATGGTAAGTAGCTAGCTAGCTAGATTATTACAAGACAAGCATCTACTGCTGGCCCTGTCCATAATTAAGAGCTTATTTGGAAAATGTCAGCCTGCACAGGAAAAGCAAGCAAAGGATATCTATGTCTTTTTCTTCTTTTTTTCTCTAAAACACAAATTGGCAAACTTTCTGTAAGGGGCCAGATAGTAAATGTTTCAGTATGTGTTGGCCATATGGTTTCTGTCCCAACTATTCAGCTTTGCAACTGTAGCATGAAAGCAGCCCAGACAAGAAGTAAACTAACAAGCATGACTGCATTCCAATAAAACTTTTATTTGTGGAAACAAATTTGAATTTCGTATCATTGTTACATGTCACAAAATGCTACTCTTCTACTGCTCTTTTTCTAACCATTTAAAAATGTAAAAGCCCATAGCATTATGAAAACAAGTGATGGGCCACATTTGGCCCATGGACTATAGTTTACTGATCCCTGCCTTAGATTATTCGATAAGGACTTTATTGAAGTTTTCACTGCTATTGAGCAAATGTACTTTCCCATCTTTTCCTTAGGACTATCTTGTGTGGTCCTGAGCAGACGTCACCTCCTAATATCAGGACCTCCTTGGGCTTGGGTGCCTCACCTGCTGGCATAGTGTGTGGTCTTTAGGAGAACAGGTATTTACCAGATCTGTGATGGTGCTTATTTCCTTCTAGGGACAGGGTGGTCAGCTACACCCTTGGCCGTAGGCTTCCAACAGATCATGTGAGTGGACAGCTGCAATTCCGATTTGAGATCACTTCCTCCATCCACCCAGGTATTTCGGCATGCATTTCATGTGTTGTCCTAGCCTAGTGTCATAGAGTGGTTCCTTTCTCCAAAATATAATAACCATGATTCTCTCCAGACATGTCCCAGGTTTTGTGGTTCTCTTCCTGTCTTCTCCATTTGAGGCCCAGAAGCCAGTGATCTGTTCTGCAAGCCAGGTTGCTATCCTCCTTTTATTTTTATTTTTGGTGGTGCCCCATGACTCATGGGATCTTAGTTCCCTGACCAAGGATTGAACCCCGGCCCCTGCAGTGGAAGCACGGAGCCCTAACCACAGAACTGTCAGGGAACAACTAACTCCCTGTTGTCCCCTTGATTGACAGGCTCCTCTTTGTTCCAGTGACCTAAAGGTAGAGGGTTAGACAGTAGAGTGGGGATTGACAAAGAGGTCAACATGGATATGGAGCCACATCTAACTTAACATTTTACTCCCAATACCCTGGTGGCTCAGAGAGAAAAGAATCTGCCTGCAATGTGGGAGACCCAAGTTCAATCCCTGGGTCAAGAAGATCCTTTGGAGAAGGGAATGGCTACCCACACCAGTATTCTTGCCTGGAGAATTCCATGGATAGAGGAGCCTGGTGGGCTAAACAGTCATGGGGTCCCAAAGAGTCAGGCATGACTGAGCGACTAACACAACCCACACCCACACAGGACTTAATCAATAGATATTGAATCATTGCATACGTGAATGAATGAATGAATGTGATACATATCATATTGTCAAACTGTGATTACCCAGTGGATTTTTATAATCTCACAGGAAAAATGAATATTGTAAATTAGACAGAAAACTTTTGAATAATCCTGTGTTCAGTTTTTCAAGCCAAAACATATTTCCAAATAAGACTGACGAGATGCCTCATAATCCCACTCCGACTCTTCTCTGGCAGCCCGCTCACAGGTAGAGATCATGCCGAGAGCTGTGAGCTGTCACAACTTTATTGGCAAAACATTTATGAGTTGCCAGTAAAGCTAATAAGGCTTTTGAGAATCAGGGTCTGGAGTTTATCACTGCCCCCTTGTCAAACAAAAGTTGTGCATTTCTGTGCCCAGTCTACAAAGCAGATTGTAAGGAAACACTTGACTGTTTCATCCTTTCACATCCAGCCTTTCCTACATCCTGAAAATAAAATTGATTCTTCCCTCAGTGTAGCAGTAAGAATAGCTTTACAGTGCACCAGAGAGATTGTTTTTCTTCAATGAGCGGATAGCACAAGAGCTTGAATTGGGAATCCACCTCTGGCAGGGATCCAGTAGAGCAACTGTGGGAAGGGAGAGGTGAACCATGGTTGCTGCTCCGTGAATGGGCGCTTGGTATGGAGACCTGGTTTACTTTCCCACTTCAATATTCCCCAGATGTTGGGAGGCTTCCAGTCTGAGCCACTGAATGACTGTGGTTGCCCCCTTTCCTTCTCCGTGGTCACCTAAGAACCCCATTCTGCCATACTGGGGGACTCAGCCATAGGAAACACTCTGAACTAGTATAATTAGCCCTGCCTGAAGCCAACAAAGAACTGTAAACCCCACCTCTCATCTCTGAGGTCTTCCAAATAGCAGACATTATTGAGTACCTACTTTGTGCCCAGAACAGGGGTAGCACTAGGATTCGGGCATTTTGACCAAAAAATGAAGTCCCTTGAAACAATTCTCAGATGCATCGTGATTGCATAAGGAGAACCATTTCTTACAGAATGGGTTTTAGCAGACCTTTGGTCCATGGGAAATGCTCATCAACCCCTTCATGCAATATCCTAGGGCAGAAATTCCTAAGATGCTCACACATCCTCGGGAGTAGACTAACACTGCAGTGACATTTTCTTCTTGTCCACAGATGATGAGGAGATCTCCTGAGTACCGAGCCTGAGTCTGCGGAAATTCAGGACAGCCCCATGAATAACCTGGTGGCAAGCAGCTGTGAGGAGCCCCCGTGTGATGCACCAGAGCCCTCAGGGACCCCAAAGCCTGAGCAGCCGGGCCAGGGCAGCACTGTGGGCCCTCCAGGGATGGAGGGCCTGGAGCTTACCAGTCTGGTTGAGGCAGCAGCAGGTACCGCGGAGGCAGGAGATGATGATGGCACGGTCCCTGTGGGGCCTGAAGGGGCTAGGGAGCTGCTGGCCCCTGGGCCAGAGGACACAGAGCCCGCCCTAAGTGCAGAAGAGCTGGCCGAACGGCTGGACCTGGGAGGGGGAGGCGGCCCCTACCGGGGCTGCTGGAGGACGGTCAAGCCCCGAGCAGCCCTGGGGAGCCCGTGGCTGAGGAAGGGGCCACAGAGAGCCGGGCTGGGGGGCAGGAGGAGGAGAAGGAGCAGGTGGAGGAGGAAGAGGGGGGACGTGTCTGCCCTGGGGCAGGGGAGGACAGGCTGCACCTGCGGGCCTCTGTGAAGAGGAAAACCAGGCCGTGCTCCCTGCCTGTGTCCGAGCTGGAGACGGTGATCGCGTCCGCCTGCGGTGAGCCTGAGACGCCGCGGACCCACTACATCCGCATCCACACGCTGCTGCACAGCCTGCCCTCGGGCGCGGGGCGGCAGCGCGGACGACGACGACGGTGCCGAGGAGGAGGCCACCCTCAAGGATGCCTCGGAGAAGGACGCGCTCAGCGAGGTGGACACGGTCGCCGCGGAGCCTCCTCCCCTGGAAGAGGATGGAGAGGCCCCCGAGGGCGCCACTCCAGGCACGGCTTCCCTCGGCCACTCGGGCTTGGCCAACGGCTCAGCCCCGGATGGCGACGCGCTCCCCAGCACGGGAAGCGAGAGCGACTCCAGCCCGCGGCAGGGCGGGGATCACAGCTGCTGCGACGCGTCCTGCTGCAACAGCTCCTGCTACAACAGCTCCTGCTACAACAGCTCCTGCTACAGCCCCTCCTGCTACAGCCCCCTCCTGCCACAGCCCCTCCTGCTACAGCGGCAGCAGGCTCGCCAGCCACACCCGCTTCTCCTCTGTGGACAGCGCCAAGGTCTCCGAGAGCACTGTCTTCTCCTCGCAGGACGACGAGGAGGAGGAGAACAGCGCCTTCGAGTCAGTGCCCGACTCAGTGCAGAGCCCAGAGCTGGACCCGGAGTCGGCGAACGGCGCCCGCGCCGTGGCCAGACGAGCTGGCCGCCCCCGATGGGAGCATGGCCAGAACCGTGGAAGGTCTGGAGTCCCCGTGGCAGGGCCGAGCAGTCGGAGAGAAGGTTAGACCTCACACCCCATCAGAGTGAGAATAGGACCACCACGAGGGGGACGCAGGTCTCACCAACATGGTTAAAACCAAGAGGGAGAGGATCAGTCCCAATAAGGTTGCTGCGGTGGCCACGTGTGCCTGTCCTGTACTTATACGTGTGCATGTGTATATGTGTATGTCAGTATTCCAGACTGTGGGTAGCTGACACCCCACCACCGCTCAGATACACCCCAGGAATGACAACTAGTTGGATGTGAGCGTGTACTTGTATGTGTGCTTCTCCGTTCTAACTAATCACTGATTATAGGGTACATATTACCCTCCAGTCTTGACAGCAGCAAGAGCATCGAAGCTAGTATCAAATGATATGAGCAGAAAATGACCAACATTAAGTGGGTAATATGTCAATATCTGCTGACTCCCCATAACTTACAAAGATTAGCAATAAATGTTAATATAAGTGGAAGAACATTGATATTACCTGTTTTAGAATTTAACCTGTGTACATATGAATATGTATAGCCCACATATATGTGTCATGATTTCTGTCTACTTGATTCTGTTATTGTTGTTGGTTTTGTTTTGTGTTGTTTTGTGGGATTGGGGAGCTCTTTTGGCTAATGCAAAGGAAGGATACCATGAATGTGTAAATCGCTTTGTCTCGAGCAAGATTCTAATCCAACAGGTGCCCTTTTTAGTTAAAAATGTATTGTGTCCTAACCAAAGACCTTTCTTCTTAGTCATGCCTGTGGAAGCATATATAGAGTTAACTTGCATTTCCTAATCCAGAATTGGGAACCACCTGCCAGTAAAGTGACAGTGACATTGAGGGAAATACCTTATAAGTCACATGATAATATGAAATTATTCAGCTGTTTTAAAAGCAAAAATATAGATTCCGCTATTTTGCTGTTCTAATTTGTTTAAATTAGCCTCCAAACAACATGCAGTGGTATTGCCTCTAGATTGTAAGCTCATCAAGGGCCAGAATTCATATCTTCTTTATGTCTGCTAAGCAAATACCTGGCACCTGCAAATTTTTATAGGAACGTACGTAAGTGTAAAAGAAATAATTTTAAGTACTTAAAAGTACTTAATTCTACATTTTGGAGAAAGAAAGGGTGAGGGAAAGTGACACATAGGGTAAGGAGAAGCCCAAGGAAACCGGTAAAAGAAACACAGGAAGAAAACCAGAGTGCCATACAGTAAACCATAGTGACATACTGTACAATATGGAAAAGCACCCGTGAGTATGAGAATAGGGTGGACAATCCCTTTCTTTAATAGAGGTGTTTTGAGTCTCTTCTTTGTTCTAGGTCAGATGCTATGTGTAGAAGGCACCCAATAATTACAATAGAATTAAAAATGAGTATATCATAAGGCAATTTGGGGATATATCCATATGAGGGCACAACTGGGAGGTACCAGAGATGTTTCAGACCAAAGTTGGGAAAAATTTTTCCATAAAGGTCCATATACTACACATTTTAAGCTTCGTAGGTCAAGAGGCAAAACCAAAGCAACTCTTCTCATCAAAGGGGTATTTTTTAAGAAAAAAAAACATTTTTACCTTTAGAAGTATAATAACCATTTATACCCCAGAGCCACATAGCTAGAAGGCTGATTTATAGTCTGTCAATCTGTTGTAGCCAATGGGTATATTTGGACCCATGTCTCCAATGATAGGAGACGGTCCACACATGGGTAATTGAAACTTGACTCAGTATACATTGATATTTAAAAAAGATATTGCCCATTCCTTTGAGGGTCTAACAGTCCAGCAGTGGCGAACCCATCCCCTTTACCAAAAGGATGAAAAAGTTTTGGGGGCCAGAGTGGAAGTCTATGTTTCTAAAGAAATTTCTAGATTCCTGAAATTTTTTTGCAGATTGTAACTTCCAAAAAGTTAAGAACATATGCTTCACTATAGTGATTACTAGGGGCAAAACGAGGATTCCTGGGAAGGACTGTTGATTTCCTGAAGGCTGTACCTATGCTGGCACGTGACTTCTACAGCCAGTTCTTCTCTCCCTTGGTAGGGAGTCCCCGGGCTAATGGAGTCAAAGTGGTGGATCTGTCCCCTGCTCAGCACCACGCTTCCAAGAGCACCCACTCAAAAGAAACATGAATGCCTGACTATATGCACATGTGCCCTCTTCTCCCCTCACTGTGACTTTGCAGATCGCAAATTCTTTCCTGAAGTTAGCCGAGGAAGGTGTACTGTACTCACAGCCACGCAGGTGTGTCTGCAGCAGTTTGTGGAGGATGTCTTCTTCATCTACTTTGTGTTTCTTTTCCCTCCACGTGTGCCTCTTTTTTTAACCTCAACATAAAATGGTTTTTAAAAATCTTCAGATCAAATGAAAAAAAAAAAAAACCTAACATAATGCAATTATGGGCAGTTCCCAGGTGGCGCAGCGGTAAAGAATCTGCCTGCCAGGCAGGAGAGGTGGGTTCGATCCCTGGGTCAGGAACATCCCTTGGAGAAGGAAATGGCAATCCACTCCAGTATTCTTGCCTGGAAAATCCCATGGAAGGAGGAGCCCAGCAGGCTACAGTCGATGGTGTCACAAAGAGTCGGACACGACTGAGCGACTAAACAACAACAACAATGTGATTATGAGCTCAACCCTGGCATCAGGCCCCCTGGGTTTATCTTAGTCTCCCCACTTCCCAGCCATGACACCTTAGCTAAGTTATCTAACTGCTCCAAACCTAAAGCGTAAACTGGGTGCAAGGTGAACATACCCTAAAGGGTTTGGAAGGATTAACTGAGATGATTCCTATGAAGTGCTCAGCCTCTGAGTGAAGGTTCTTCCAGGTAGATGAGCAGCAAGGCTCCCTTTTAAATTGGAACACATTTCCTTCTCAGAAGTTCTAGCAGGTCTGACCCTTGCTTTGTGTTTGAGGTGAGGGGGATGGTGCGGAGCTGCGGCCTCGTGCAGAACAGAAGTGGCTTGCTTCCTCTTGCTTCCATTCCGTTGGCTGAGATGCATCAGTCACATCATTGCATTTGCTTGGGGTTCACGGGAAGGTGGGGTCAGCTCCATTAACCCGGCGAGCGACACTATTATGTTTCCGCTAGCTTGGAGGAGTAATTAACCTGATTGGTTGAATTAATTACAACAAGGTAAGTCTCTCTCTTTTTTTTTAACAAACTAAATTTAAAACACAGCAGCTGGTGACATAACAACTGTACCATTGTTTTCTCTCTCTTTTTTTTCAGTTTCTGACATTAAGCACATATAAATATGAACATGAGTGTTATATCCACTAAACACAAAGCCAGGCTTTGGAACAGGAGTCAGTTTGCAAGGAGCTATATGCTGGCACGAGGGAGGGGCACCTTCCTTGACTTTCCTTAGTCTCTGAGGACCCCAGGGGTGTGAGTCACACACCAGAGTTTGCACAAGAAATGATGTTATATATTTAATATTTAAAAGGACCCTTTGTTCCTAATACATTTCTGTTTTTGTTTTCCAGTTAGTGCAAGGAATTAAACGGCTAAATTCACTTAAGCTCCTTTCTAATTAACTTCTTATGTTTTTAAGTCAGTTCTATAGATCTAGAGCAAAAGAAATAATCATCCTTTCCATGTATGGACACTCTGAGAAATATTTTTGAAATTTGAGCTTCCATAAAGATCTTAACCACTGGTTTTCACAGTTCGTCTCTTTTGGACCATGGAATAATGGAACACTTGATATTTGCATCAGCCATGGAAGGGCAAAAGAAGGAAAAGCCTGACCTTTGTCCTTTGGCCAATAGGGGCTATTTTGAGAAATCCAGGATGGGGTACAATGGGGGTTACCAGTCTGAGGGCTGGCTCATGGCCTGAACTTTTCTAGCTCCTCATAGATCAAGAGCAATTGACTCTGATGATGTGACCCAAACTGCTGGTGCTGGAGGCCCCTCTACATGCAATGTTACCAAGACCTGAAGATATCATGAAATAGGAACTCCATTTTAAAACACTATTCAGTTCATCATAGGTCTGCCTGACAGTAGTATTAGCTGTGTCTATCATAATTGGGCCATGCATTCTGTGGATATGTTTATTTCTAAAATTTCTCCATGTCTGTCTTTCTGCTTCCTTCTATCCCACTTCTGTGTTTCAAGTTCTCCTGTCTCAGTCTTCCTGCCTCTTACCTACTTCCTTCGTCTCTTGTCTTTTCTCTTTCCAGAACACCCTAGTTTGTCTGCATCTTCCTCAGAATAACTTGAAACAATCACAAGATCCCATAGGCCCTTGACTCCCCACCCCAGCCCCTAGGTTTCATACAATAAGAATTTACCTTCTTGTCCCATCAGTTCCTTAACCCCATCTTGAAATGGCAGCAGCTAAGAGTCTCATTCCAAACACAAAATCTGAAAGATGGCCTCTTGGCAGCCCTCAGATGAAATCTATCAGAAAAAGGAGCTGTCATTTTGCACAGTCCCCAAAATTTATGGGACCTTATAAATGCTGTTCTTCCCTCCAACAGGCCTGTTTCTTTTCCTGGGCTAATCTCAGGCTCTGCTCATTTTCGTCTAGGTCCCTTTCTGATGCCAATTTCCCCTCAAGAAAATTTAGGTCCCCAATCCTACCTGTTGGTCTGTTAGGGTCCAAATCAGAACCATGAAATGTTTTGACTAATTGAGTTAAAAAAAAAAAAAGTTCCCTCTGTTCACTCATTCATGAATGGTTCTGAATGTCACAAACTGACAAAGAACCAAAAATCAATTGCCCACTCTTTGGGGTTTTTTCTTGCAGTAATTTGTTTTACAGACATGCTTTTTGATGACGTTGCCACAGCAATGAATGAATCTGAATATCTTGACTATCTTGTCCGTAGGTGAATGTCCTATACTCCATAGTTCCCAGCCAGTAAGCCAGCTTCCTTCCTTGAGGCCTGAACATCATCACTACCCAACAATCGATGAGCCTCTTCCACCAAGTAAGCTTTAGTTTTGAAAATCTATGTCTTAATTCTTCCTATCAAATCTAAGCAGGTCAGTATGAACTTTGTATATAAACATCCAAACTCTTCCCCCACTGTGTACCTTACAGCGTGATCAAAAACCATTATGGTGCCTACCATAAAAATTGGTTGATTTTTTTGTGAGATGGTTTCAGGATGTGATCTCAAATAGATAACACAGTATTTTCAGTAGCCCTCAACTTCTGAAAAGGAGAGCATTTCTTCACAAGACTTGACTAATCCTTGCAAACTGGTCATGACCCTTATTTCACAAATTTTACTATTTTATATTTTAAAGTTTTCAGTTCAAGATGTGGTAATCCTATTATTCTCCATGGGACCACTTATGGTTCAAGCATCTCCACATAATAAAACATTTCAACTTGCATTTTCCTTACTCTAAATTGTACCCATATGTGACAGCTGCAAATTTTTTCTATAGTTCTTAGAGGTTTCCAGGCAAAACATCATCTTTAGGGGTAGAATTCAATCACATTCTCCTGGTAACTGTAATGTGTAATTAATAATTATCTAGCTGGTTATTTGAACTTGGGGAAATCACTTAATCTCTCAGAGACTCAGTTTTCTTATTTGTAAAATTTTAATTTTTTTCATCTGCTAAGTGCTAGATTTGGACTAGATAATCTCTAGATATTGTCCCAATGTAATTTGCCCTTATAAAATTCCATTATTATGTTTGTAAGAAGGAACTGACACCCTAGATATTATATATTCACTTAGCATCACATATGTTCATGAATTCTAGAACGTCCCTGTTTTGGTTTTAACTCATTTTTCAAGCAAAGATAACCTTTAAAATTTAATAAATTTTACAACTGCAGAATCTTTCCAGGATGCAAGGAATCAGTGTTTCTTTACATTCTTTTGCCTGTGCTTACATTAACCCATTACAGTTTTGAAAGAAGAAAGACTTATTCTTTAATTAATCTATTCTTGACAATATATTTAACATCTACACCAGTCTTCTCCTATTAAGTTATAATTTATCAGTGATAAAACAGTGTTTTTAATATGTGGACCAATTTAAAGGAACACTATATTTGTTGGAAGAGACCAAGATAGGCATTATGTCCTTTAACTTTTGATGCCTGATTTCTTTCTTTATACATTGATTTATGGATATTCCATAAATGTCACTAGAGGTTCTTCTGACTTAGAAAAATACTTACAAAGGAACTTTATAGGTTCCAAGAAATGGACATTTTCTCCACATCAAAAAACCTATCAGTGAGTGTGCACGTGAATTGACCTTCAATCCATCCAAGAGTAATAGTTATACATACAGATATTATAAATGAGTATAATATATTCTGTTTTAAATAAATGCTTTATATAAGCTGCTTTTGATAGTGAAAATAAATTTCTTCCAGATAGGTTTCAATTTTCTGTCCATGTAACACTGGAAAATATTAGAAAAGTTGATAGTGAAGCTAACAGCTAACTTTTCTTAAATAATTTCACATGGTACATGGATGAATTCATCCCTGATAGTTTTTCATTGGATAAATATTTATTGAACACTTATCCTGTGTGAGGCACTATTTTAGGTAGGGCAAACAGGTAAAGATCCCTGCCCTCAAGGAGCTTTCAGTCTAGACTGGCAGAAACAGATAATAAAGAATAAAAAAATAAATGAAGAAATAATGTAGCACATTATAAGGTATTAAGTGCTATGAAAAAGCAAAAGCAGAACAGGGGAAGGAGAATCTGGAGTGTATATTGATGGCTGATTTGCCATTTTAAATAGAGTGGTTGGGTACACGTTATTGACAAGGCAACATTTGAAGCTAGATTTAAAGGTGGTAAGAGAGTTATCCACCCAAGTATTGGGAAGGAAGAACTTTCTGAGCAAATACAACAGCCTGCCTGGTGGGCTTGAGAAACAGCAAGAAGGTCAGTGTGTCTGGAGCAGATTTAGGAAGTGAGGAAGCAGCAAGTAAAGAGATCTATCAGGGGCCCAGATCACACACATAGGACTTTGTAGACCACTTAAGGGTTTGGCTTTTACTCTGGATGAAAGGGGAACATTGTAGGTTTCTGAGAAGAGGCTTGACATTGTCTGACTTAGGACTTAAAAGTTTTTCTGTATTGACATTAAATTGTAAGGAAAAAAAATAGAAGCCTGAGACCCAGCATAAGTTTCTTGCAGGTAAGAAACAGTGGTGACTTGGGCCAGCAGGGAACAGAGGAGGTGAAGAATAGTGGTCAGATTCTGGACAGATATTTTGTGGGTAGATTTGCTGACAGATTGGATATGATGTATGAAATAAAGAGAAGGGTCAAGAATGACCCTGAGAGTTTTAACGTGGATTTAACTGAGACAAAAGGGAAGGCTGAAGATAGAGCATGTTTGGGTTGGGAAGAGCTGAAATTTGGTTTTGATCATGTTATATTTTAAATGTCATCCAGGTATTGATGTCAAGAAGGAAGTGAGATGTGACTGAAGTTCAAGAGAAAGGCCCAGACTATAAACATGATATTGTACTTGTTAATGTGAAAGTAAAATTTATAGGTTTTGTGAGTATAATAATTAAAGTAGGATACATTATTGGCTCTACATTGTTCTTAGACTTCATGGAAATTATATAATATAATATATAACAGATCCCTCAGTCACAAATGAATGGATGCACATGAATGACTACTATCCCAAGGTCATCCACTAAGGTATCCTTTCAGGAGTCTGTTTTGGTATCACAAAGCCAAGTGCATTGGACATGCTGAGGCTGAAGTTCCATTCAGAAATTTTCTCTTAATGCAAAATGGTTTATACAGTATTTGAAAGTAAATTCTTTACAAAGCAACCCAGAAAACCCACTTATAATCTCTAATTATGCTTAGCTATTGTTTTGTGAATATTTATGAGAGGTTTAATTAGCCCTCTGCCTTCCACATGTTTAATATATTAACAAGAGGGCCTGCCTGGCAAGACATTCTTTTCTGTGAGCAATTTGGAAATACTGAAACTCATAGAAATGATCATTATCATTGCACCATACTTCAGTTCTTTTCCTTGGAGAATCCATGAGACTGGAGTCTTGTCTTTGAAGGAATCCTTCCTTTACTATGGGGCACCTGGAGGGCAGGGATGTGTGTTAGTCAGCAATGTGTCCTCAGGATCTGGCTGGATCTCTAGTTCATAGTTCATAGTTCTAGTTCTAGTTCTAGTTCATAGTAAAAGGAAGTGTATGTTCAAGTAAATGAAGTAGCATGATACTGTTCAAAGGATAACACTCATTCTTTGTTGGATGACAGTCATGTTGGGTTTTTTAAAAAGCCCAATTGCGCTAGTTTGGGAATCACTGAATTTTTTTAATGTTTGGCTTGCAATCAATTACCCAATAGTTACACAAATGCACAATTCCATCAATGAGCTAATTAACATTTATGACTAACAGTTGACAGCTGAATCATCTAGTAGTCAAATTTAATCAAAACCTTCTAGAATATATTTGTACAGCCTGACTATATATTTTTCCAATTTGCCTTATAAGCTGAATTTGGTATTTTCTGGTATTTTAGATTTCCTTGGGCATTATTTGGCAGTCCCTCAGGTAAATGTCAAACATAAGCCATAATGTTCACAAACAGATAAACCATGTACACATCAAACCATAACTAAACCAAATGTATTTTTTTTCATTTTAAAAACAATTGATAGTTGCTATGTCATTACCTGAATGATACTTTTTCGACAGAATTGTTAAATATCTGACCTACTCCCAAAAGCTATGGCTTTTCTCATTTAAAAGGCTGAATAGCTTTCCTCATTTGCAGTCATTTTTGCATTTTATTCTTTAGTGTAACTCATTTTTCAGCATAACTTTATCATGAAGCTGTTATTTCCACCATATTTTTACATGTGGACTCTAAAAGCTTTGCCCATCTCTGGTACAGCAGACATTAAGCTCATCTTCGTTAAGCTCAGGTGTGTACATGTGACTCCCAGCTCTCTCCGTTTTAAGGATTTTTTTCATCCTATCACCCCAGTCCGGCCCCTACGTATATCATGGACTGTATCATCTGTGCTTCCACCTTTTAGTTGGCTGCTGTTGTTTACATTTTAGAAGAATTTATCTTTATCTTGGGCTCCCTCTACTGTTTAGGATGGTTATTTATCAACAAAGAGATACTTAAAAAGCTTGATGCTAGTTAATAGTCATGATGGGTTTTGTTTTGGTCAAGAAATATTTGGCAGCCACAGATAGGTTGAACATAAACTATGAATTCACAACTTATCAAAGGATGGTTTGAATTTAGTTTCTAAGGGTCAAATCTTTCCATTCTTTCTCTCAAGAGGCAATCAATTAAGGCTGTGACGTATTAGAGGTTACAGGGAGCTGCACCTACATGCAGTATTTTAGAACTGTAGTCAAACCTGGGTTTAAGAGGAGCCGTTATTCCCTCCTAACCAGCCATCCTCCATCAGATTTAACAAAGAAAGGATTTTTTTCAGCATCAGAGTGTCAGCTTTCGCTGGAGGACATTCCTATCTTCCAGCTGTCACTTGGTAGCCAAGAAATTTGACAAGATGGAATTTTTAAAGAAGGAAATAAATATTTGACTTTGTCTTTAGAAATTGTTAGAATTTTAACATAGGTCATATTTGCGGAACCCCAGTTACTGTCTCAAATGGTCCAGCAGAGAATCAGAGTCCTGTGGGCTCTCACACATCAGCTCCATGGCAGTGCCTCAGACGTCACACAGGTGCTCTGGGCAGTTCTTGGTCTTCAGCAAGTCAGCAGCAGTGAGTTCTACCTGCAGAAGACCTGGAAGTGCTTATCTGTTTCACATGGATCTGTAGTTTGTCCTTGATTTTCTTTTTGCCTTTTTATCACGTGCTAGACTGGGAAGCTCGCATTGACAGCCACGGGCGGGTCTTTTATGTGGACCACGTGAACCGCACAACCACCTGGCAGCGTCCCACAGCAGCAGCCACCCCCGACGGGATGCGGAGATCTGGATCCATCCAGCAGATGGAGCAGCTCAACAGGCGGTGGGTGACCAGCATGCAGTGAGCCCCTAGAAACCATGAAAGGGGAAGGGCGATTCATGAAATTCCCTCTTAGACTTTTCTGCTCAGATTGTAAGAGGAAACTACAAAGTAATTAACCAATTCATAGTTAGTACTTGGAAAGCTAAATTTATAATTCAGCAGCAGGACATCAGCTAAGCCTGAGTGTCATTTAAAGATGGAGAGTCCTCTGTACACCTTGATGGCCCAGGCTCAAACACAAGTGTTCTTAGCCAGGAGCTCATGGACCATCCCCCACCCAGGTATTCACTGAGGGTGTCAATGTTCCAGGAACCATTAAGAAACTGTAAGCAAGTTATACATGGATGCACATTTTTCTGCCAGACATTCATATCTGTCATAAGAATCTCAAACAGGTCTGGAACACAAACAGTTTGGAAACAGTTTGAAAACATTCCAAGGATAGGTTTAACAGAATACTAAAAGCTGCCGGAGAAAAAGCTGTCTCATAAATTGCTATATTCATGCCTACTCCAGTCCCATAATTGCTACATACTCAGAAATATACATTCTTAAACAGCTTTCATCATAGAAAATGAAATATTTAAAAAGACTTTTTGAGAATTGTTTTGTCTAAAACATAGGCCCTTTACTAGTTTTTAGTATGTAAGGATGTCATTTTGTTTTCAACATGCAAATGAAACCCTCAACAGCATCTGTCCCATGTTGTAAGCTAGTACGAGCATCACACTCAACATCTGGCTCCTTTAAGATCAGGGCAATGGCTCTTAGATACTTTTAGTAGCCAGGAATGCAAACTGCAGGCTCAACTTCGTTTATAACCACCTGATGTCTTGCTAGTGTGAAGTAAAGGAAAAAGGTGGAGAGGGACAAGAAAGAATAAATAATTGGACTTGGGGGACACAGCTATGGATAACAAACATCCCTTGAAAGTTAACTCTATACTACAGAAAAAAATGGACAATTTAATACTATTAGAAATAAACAGAAAAAAAAAGTTGAACTTCTAGTTACTGCTGTTGTAGACAGCATGCATTAGTCGCTCAGTAGTGTCTGACTCTTTATGACACCATGGACTGCTCTGTCCATAGGATTCTCAAGGCAAGAATATTAAAGTGGGTTGCCATTTCCTTCTCCATGTTGTAGGCACAGGAGGATGCTTTAGGTGAAAATCACGAGGATTCTTTTATCACATGAGCATTTGGAAGACACTTGCTTTCCATTTTTCCCCATCAATATCTGAGTGTCATTATTAAGAACCATAAAGCATTTTCATTAGCAGCATATTTCTCTAGTTATTCCCACAGAAAGAAATCATATTACAAGGAAGACCATATTGTATATAAATGTACCAAAAGCCATGGAGTGTCCTTTCATGGTGTTTGCAACTAAAAATGCAGGGAACACAGCAAGCTCATTTTACATAGAGATCATGTTCAGATGCCATAGGCAGAAATAGCCTCAAGGTCTGTCTTGCCAGACAGATAAGTTGAAAGTGTTAATCAGACTAAGAAACAGGGAGAGCACCATCAGGTTGTATCTATGAGAGGTCCAGCTGAAACACTAAAACAAAACAGAAGCAGAAGTGAACACCTTGACTCAGGACATAAAAATACTTGTAAGTTTGTTCATGATGTTCAGATTGTATAATATAAAATGAAAGTGAAAGTGAAGTCACTCAGTCGTGTCCGACTCTTTGAGACCCCGTGGACTGTAGCCCACCAGGCTCCTCTATCCATGGGATACTCCAGGCAAGAATACTGGAGTGGATTGCCATTGAAGCCAAATACATCCTTAACCAGGCCTCTAGAGAAGTGTGCAGGCTTTGGTGTATAAAGCCCTGTGCTGAGAAAGCCCAGACTTTGATGAACAGGAAGCTGTATTTGCTGCATCCATTTGGACAGATAAAGAAATCAAGCAATTTGAGAAAGTGCTTATTTCTTGTGAAAAATTCTACCTAGGGAAACTTAGATAACCTTGAGATAAGTATCCAGGCTCTTCAATGCTTATTTTAGCCTATTGCCTTCAAGCACTTAAAGTCTTTCAGTGATTTGGCCTTTTAACAGCAGCCACACAAAGTATACTGTCAGTCTTTTATCTACAGTCTTATGTGTGGTGCAGATGTGACCACACAGAGGGGGCATTTGTTTGATAATCTACAGTTATCAGGAGTGACAGCCATCACTGTCTCATAGCAAAATGGAAGTACTTTTCAGTGTTGCAAGAAGGAGTTTCTTTCGACTTCTGGCAGGGTGATTGTGAAAGGCGAATGTTTTGTGCAAAGAGCTGTGCCCTGCAAAATAAGGAGCTAACAAAGTAGCACACAGTGACCATGTGCCCTCAGCCACTCCCCAAGTGGCCTTGGTGGCTTTGCCACATGCTCCCACTGCAAGGGAGTCCCTCGTTTCCTGCCTCCCACCTGGCACCTGTCTCCCCCTACAGAGGCCCAAACCTAATGTTGTTTGGCCCTGAAACCTCCCCAGGGCCTTCCACACAGAGCCGGTGGCTGCCTCCTCTGCAGCCCTGTTACTGATGGTGCACCGCACCCGCCACTGGTACTGTCCTTACCTTCTTTCTCATTCTTCTGTGTCCCTCCTCCCAGTGGCTGGATGGGGCCAGAGTTTACCAGGACTCAGTACAAGACGATTTCCAAGTTAATTCCTGCACTTTCAGAATATCCCAAATGAACTAACTCTGCCTTCTTCACAAATACTTCTCAAACAAACCCAGAATATAAATACATAGTCTGATTTTAAACAGTTAACTCAAGTTTGATGTTTTAAGTTATCTGAATGAAATTATACTGTGGAGAAATGGAATTCTTAAATATGAAAAAAAAAAAAGAAGGATCTTATAATCCTATACCCCAAGGATTAGCTTTTCTAAAAGATTAAACTGTCTTCAAGTTTTCAAGTTCCATATGCACAGTCTTTGTATATTTAAAATGATGATATAGTTTTATATTCATTTTTCACTTACTACATTATTAGCATTTTCAAATTGCTACATAAAGTTATCACTTAAGTGATAGTGTTCCAATGAATGAATGTAATTTCATTAATTTGTCATATTGTTGGACATTTATTTTTATCACTATTTTGGGCAAGACCCAAGGGCATGTAAAATGTTAGGACTGTCTTAGCATGTTTCCTTTGGGTTATATTCCCAAAACAGCAGGCCAAGGGAGATCCATGTGGTTTCAGTATTTGATACCAGTGTTTGAGTATTTTTAAAGTGATTCTGCAGATTCACTCTGCCAGCAATGGTACCCTCCCTTCCTTATCATCTTTTGGTGGGTTTTTACTGACTTAAGCAATTCTCCTGGTGTTTTGGTGCATCTTACATTTCACTTCTTGGAGGGAGAATCTACTTCTGCTTCATGAGCTCTTCTTTTACCAATTTTAGCTCCTCCTGTGAGAATTGTCTGTCCCTACAAGCTTAGTTTGTTTGGTTTTTGTTTAATTTGTTTTGGCTTGGCTCCTGAAGGGTTTTTGTTTTTGTTTTCCTTCTGGTTTGGTTTTGTGTGTGTTCCTCTGTGTGTCCATTTACAAATTAGACATTCCAGCTGACTTTCTTATCAGTTTCCATAAACTCTATGCAATATAAATATTTAACCTTTTACTGAAAAAAATAAAATGTGAGGGGGTTATTGAAGGACTCTTCTTGATGAAATAGAAGAGAACCAGCTCTCTGACCCCCTCTTTCATCTTCAGAGCAAAGAGGGCCTCGGAGGCTACAGCCCTGCCTTCGCTGGGTGATCCTCCATGAGTTGCCCTGTGGCCTGCTTCTCCAGGCCTGCCCCTTCTCCAGCAAAGGCCAGGAGTGGGGTCTGGCACTTGGGTTTTGAGGCTGCTGACCTAGTAAGGTATGGGATACCACAGGTCCAACAAAAGACATATGGAGCAGGTTGTGAAATTTCAGACATTTTTACCAAATAAGGTTATATTAACTCACTAAAATTCTCTTCTGTGGTCACTGCACTTTGGGAAGGAAAAGAGAGGCCACAGCATGAGGTTTGTCTAAGCCCTGTTCCAGATGTCTGTTGCTGAGGAACAAACCACCCAGACTTAGCGGTGTAAACACCAATAATCGATTATTAGCACCATTGCGTCATCATCGTCATCCTCTCTCATGGTGATCGCGGTGGGCTGAGTTCAGTGAGGCCCTTCTCGGGGTGTCTCATGGCTGCAGTCAGAGGGTGGCTGGGCTGGAGAGGCACACATCTCCAGGTGGACCCTGGCTGTTGGCTGGGGCTCCACGGTGACTGTCACCCCGAGCACCTGCGTGTGGACTCTCCGCGTTGCCTGCTCTTCCTCACAGCATGGCTCCTGTATCCCATCACACTTGTCACTTTCATTATTGTCTATTCACCCAGGAAGCCACAAGACCTTCCCAGCTTGAAGGGGAGGGGACGCTGATTAGACCTCTTAATATTAACAGGAGAATGGTAAGATTCTAGAAGAGCTTGTGGACTAAAAAAGATAGTTGAGTCACCTTTGGAAAATGCAGCCTGCCTTGAGCCGCTTAGGGGATCCTCTGACAGCAGGTCCTTTGGCCTTTGGCAGGCCTCACTCCTCCCCCAGGTCAAGGTTACACCCTTGGGCAGTTTCTCTTGGGCTCACTGAGTAACCCCCCACCCCCGCCCAAGGCCATACTACTTGAGTCCCAGCAAGAACTCAGGAACATCACAGACAAACAGCCTGCACCCTCCCTACATCCTCCCTGCCACAGACATGTGGGGGCTAAACATACATAAGCCTTTCTCTCTCTCTGCTGCTTTGCTCATTCCTGTCCTTCCACATTTTCTCATAAGAGGCCTTCTCAGGAATGCCTCCCAGTAACTGCTGCAGGCAAAGCCATCATTCTGCCAGATGTCAAGAAGGAGTGGCTGAGTCTCCTCAGATAAAATAAAACCTCAGACCAGTGAGTATGTAGATAATACCATCTGAAGATTTTTTACAAAGGCAGATTTCAATTTTGCTCCAGTTTCTGTAATTATAATAATCACCCAAATTATCACTCTGGCAGGTAGTCTGGAAACCACACTAGAAAACAAAACTCCTTTTTACTTTATTTATGTATTATTTTTGGCCAAGCAGCATAAAAGAACTTCGTTCCCCCAACAGGGATTAAACCTCTGCCCCCAGCAATGGAAGCGTAGAGTCTTAAGACCACTGGATCACCAGGCAAGTCTCCAGAACGCCTCTGTAAAGGTCAAAGAAAGGTCACTGGTCTTCAGAACGCCCCCCACAGAAGACCCTGTCTCTGTGACAGTATCCCCCATGCCCCCACCTGGGATTGCACTGGCTACTCGCTGCTCCCCAGATGCTGGTCCCCCTCTCTTCACACTTCTTCCTCCACTGCCACGTCTCTTCTCTGAGCACATGACCCACATAGCAATGCTCCCCCGACTGTGGTCATTGGTGTGACCTCTGGAACCTCCAGGTCAACCTGTCCAAATCCACACTCAAGTCTTCCTGCCAACCTGCCCCATCCCACCTGGTCTGCCTCATGGCTGGTGCCTCCACCCACCTGCTCTAAGCGGAAGCCCTCCTTCCCTCTTCTCCAGCTTCCATATCCAGGCCCAAATCCTGTTACGTCTACATGCAAAGTTATTACAGTTTGGCTGCTAAAGATCTCTTAAGTTTAGTCCCTTCTCTCGTTCCTACTGTGCCAGTAGAAAAAGGGAGGCAGAATTCCTGTCCTGTGCACCAGTGGGCTGAGACATCAGGCAAAGTCAAGGTCACACAGGATGGAGGAAGGAAGCAAAGCAAAGAGGAACTAGACAGCTGGACACCTGCATACAAAACACAGTGAGCCTTAGGCAGGCAGGTATACTTTAGGTACAGTTTAGGCAGGTGTAGTTTAGGCAGGCAGGGAGGTTTAGGTAGGCAGGTGTAGGTGATCTTAGTATCCCTACAATATGTGGGTGTTCCCCTTCCCCAGAAGCATCCTAAGAGACCAGCATGATACACCACGCCTGCCTGGGTCCAGGCTTCAGCATCTCCAGCCTGGACCGATGCGGTGGTTCTCAGCTGCTCTCCCGACTCCAGGCTTTTCTCCTCCCATGCACTCCACATAGGTGGGGGGTCAGTGTAGAGCTGAATCTGCCTCTCTCTCAGCAGCTGGCCAGTCCCTACAGCAGCAGTCCTCAAGTCAGTCCCTGGACCAGCAGCAGCGGCTGCATCACCTAGGAACTAGCTAGAAACGCACTCCATCCCCAGACCTACTGAGTCAGAGAGACTCTGGCAGTGGAGCCTGGCAGCCTGTTTTCACCAGCCCTGTGAGTGAGTCTGAGGTAGCTCTGGGCCTAGAGAACAATGTTCTGCCAGTGCTGGCACCTCCTAGGTGCTTTCTGCCACTGTGCTGGTTCCCTGGCCGTGCCCAGTGCCTACACATCTGGCGCCACCACCAAGCTTCTCAGAGTTCTCTCAGGTGAAGTCTTTGGCATGTCTTATTTCCTCTGTATACCTTCCCTCCAAGCTCCCTGATAAGTCCGTACACTGGCTTCAGAATATATGTGCCTTGGGTGTTTCCATGTCCCTGTTCGTAACTCTAATACATGTAGGGCATCATGTTCACATCACCAGAGTCATGCTCTACATGCCTTTCCCTTTTTGCTCTGTCCTGACTGTGAGTGTTCAGAGAGTGAGGCCATATTCCAGTCTTCTCTTTGGTCTGAAAGTCCAGCACAGAGCAGGCCCCATTGGAAAAGTCAGTGAATATTTCGTAAGTAAGGTGACTGATTGGCCCACTGACTCATTCTCCAACTTGGGAAGAAAACTCAAAGGAACCTTCATATAAGCTGAAAGCATTAATTTGTCTGCCAGTGGTTTTTTTTTTTTATGTTTAAAAATGTTATTTATTGAAGTATGGTTGATTTATGATATTGAGTTAATTTCTGCTGTACAGCAAAGTGATTCAGCTCTACATGTGTGTGTGTGTGTGTGTATATATATATATATCTATATCTATCTATCTATCTATATATATATATATATATACTTTTTCATTAAGGCTTATCACAGGATATTGAATATAGTCCCCCTGCTATACAGTAGGCCCTTGTTCATCCATTCTATATATATTAGTTTGCGTCTTTTAGTGTATAATCTTTGCACACGCCTTTCTAGTCATTCCTAGTCAAACTTCCTAGTCGCTCAGTCGTGTCCGACTCTTTGCGACTCCATGTACTGTAACCTACTAGGCTCCTCCATCCAAGGGACTCTCCAGGCAAGAATACTGGAGTGGGTTGCCATCTCCTTCTCCAGGGAGTCTTCCCAACCCAGGGATCGAACCCAGGTCTCCCATATTGCAGGCAGACGCTTTAACCTCTGCACCACCAGGGAGGGAAGCCCCTTTCACTTTCTTTCACTTTCCTAGTCATACCAGTTAACTGTCAAATAAAAACGAGTAGAACTTTTAGTTTGTAGACTTATCACAATCACAGAGAGGTGATTTGATATCTTAGTCGTAATATCTTTAAGTTCCTTCCCACACCATTATTTTAGACTCAGTCCAGTTTCGTTTAACGCAGGGCAGAGGCTGTTTTTTATGATTTTTTGTGTGTTGATTTTTTCTTTTAAGTCACCATACTTGAAACTCATCATAGCTTACAAAACAAAACAAAGTCAAATCACCTAAAGATACTTGTCTTGCAAATTAAATATCTTGGGAAAATTTTGAGCACTTCTCTCCTGACACTTCTTGACATCCAAGACAGTTCTTTACAGATTTCCCCACTTACCTGACTCAGAGCATCAGCCCCTCAACAAGCCAACAAACCAAAGTTAATTCCTGTCTTTTCACTTTCCAATGCAAAGGTATCAAAATATTCAGCGAACCATTGCTACAGAGAGGCCTGAAGAAGATTCTGGTAGCCAAATTTGTGATCCAGTTCCAGCAGGAGGCGGTGGAGGAGGTGGGAGTGACTCAGAAGCTGAATCTTCGAGCTTAGGTATGGCCAGCGGATACCGATGGAATGGCAGGTGGATAAGGGAGAGCAGGGAGGTGGGCAAAATCCAGGAGGAGAAAGATGCTTAGCGCCAGCAGGGCAAAAACAGACAGAAGTGTCTCACCAGGAATGTAAAGGAAAAGTGGATTCACAGTGAAGAGAACATGTACTTGTGCATCAAGGTGATTTTTCTGTGTCTTAATCATTTCTTGTGTAAATTTATTTACTGGTGACCTAAGGATGTTTTCCACTTGTTAAAAGATGCAGTAAGAGCCACGTGACAACAATAGGAATAAGACTTGTTTGTATTTAGAATAAAATATCAGTACATTCCCCCTAAGAGAGGAACCTGGCAGTAAAGAGGTTTTCCATTGGTCTTATGATTTTAAATACACCACCACTCAGGAAAATTTTTTACCAAATACCATCAGCATCCACTAGGGGGGTCTGGTGTTCATTTCTTTGAATGTGCCTGAGTGGAACTCAGATGTAAATATTCGAAAAGCCTGAGATTGGCTTCCTTTTTGTTTGCTTTTAACTGAAGTATGCTGCTGCTGCTGCTGCTGCTGCTGCTGCTAAGTCACTTCAGTTGTGTCCGACTCTGTGCAACCCCATAGACAGCAGCCCACCAGGCTCTCCCCATCCCTGGGAATCTCCAGGCAAGAACACTGGAGTGAGTTGCCATTTCCTTCTCCAATGTATGAAAGTGAAAAGTGAAAGTGAAGTTGCTCAGTCGCGACCGACTCTTAGTGACCCCATAGACAGCAGCCCACCAGGCTCCGCTGTCCCTGGGATTCTCCAGGCAAGAGTACTGGAGTGGGGTGCCATTTCCTTCTCCAGTGCGTGAAAGTGAAAAGTGAAAGTGAAGTTGCTCAGTCGCGACCGACTCTTAGTGACCCCATGGACTGCAGCCCACCAGGCTCCTCCATCCATGGGATTTTCCAGGCAAGAGTACTGGAGTAGGGTGCCATTGCCTTTGACTTACGATGTTGTGTTAGTTTCAGGTGTACAGCAAAGTGATTCAGTTTTACACATATGTATTCTTTTTCATATTCTTTTTCATTATTGACTGTTGTAAAATATTGAATATAATTCCCTGTACTATACAGTAGATCCCTGTTATATATTATGTTATATTTTATTATATTATATATGTGTTTAGTCACTCAGTCGTGTCCAACTCTTTGTGACCCTATGGACTGTAGCTGGCCAGGCTTCTCTGTCCATGGAATTCTCCAGGCAAGAATATTGGAGTGGGTTGCCATGCCCATCTCCAAGAGGTCTTCCCAACCCAGGGATCGAACCCAGGTCTCCCACATTGCAGGCAGATTCTACTGTCTGAGCCACCAGGGAAGCATCTACATAGTGATTAACCCAAAACTCCTAATTTAGCCCTGCCCTGCTCCTTGCCCCTTTGATCACCATAAAGTTGTCTTCAGTGGAAAGATTGGTTTTATTTTTTATACCTGTAATAGCATAAGATTATCACAGCGACATCCTGATAATCCAAATCTCTTAAATTGGGTAAATGACGGCAGGTGACAGGTATAGAACAGTCTGAGCAAATAGCCACGTGTCTCGCATCCTGCAGGTCTCAGCTCTCTCTGAAAAGCAGAAGAGTGGATACTTTCATGGCCTCTTTCAAATACACATACATAGTTCCACCAGCAATTTTAATTGCCTCCATTCTAATCATTTTATCAGATATATTAACTAAACTGACTAGTTAAGGTTTTTTCTATTATTAATTCCTTTGACTGCTGAGAGAGATTTGGTAAGGTGGTGGAATAATTGGAAATATGAGGGAAAAGTAAGAGAAAATTCCTTTTGGGGGTTGGTATAGGATCTGTTGGCATTTGCTGTATAACAAATTATCCCAAAGCTTAGTATCTGAAGCTCACAGCATGCATTAACCTCCCCCCCCGCCCCAGTTCTACAGGTGGGCAGTTTGAACTGAGCTCTGCCAGGTAATTCCTCAGGGCACTGGGCTCACACGTGCCTCCTGTGGAACAGGCCGCAGGCTGGCTGGCCTGACATGGCCTCAGCCAGGGTGGCTTGTCCCTGCTCCCCGTGGCTTTTCATCTTGTATAGGCTTTTCATCTTTCTCTCCCTCTGTTCTCACAATGAGGGAGAGAAAGTAAGTAGGGACCTACAGGCCTCTCAAAACCCTGGCTCAGAACCTCTGGCAGATTTTGTTGGTTAAAGCAAAACTCAAGGCCAGCTTGATTTAACATGGGGAGAGGCTGCAAAGTCCCAGAGTGATGGGGGTAAAGGGAGAGGAAGGATTGTGACCCTTTCTGTAAACAAACTGACATAGCTATGGTGAACAACTTGTAAGGAAAATAAGAGAAATTCATTGGGATAAAAGGGATGAGTTATTCAAGAACTTGATCCAGCTGAGGCTGCACAGGAGTACTCTGGGAAATAATGAGTCTCAGCTGAGACACAGTGATGGGACACCTGGCTGTGTGGCTGGATCAGCACTCAAAACGGCAGTCCTCTCCAGCGATGCTGCTGAAGGTGCACAGGCTGCTAGTGCCGCAAGAGAGGAGTCCTCTAACTGAAGCGAGCTTTCCCCATGCATTCAGTTGCTTTGTTTCACTTCTTCCAGATCTGAGAAGAGATGGGTCACTTTCTCCAGTAAATTCACAAAGAATCACCTTGCTGCTACAGTCCCCAGCGGTCAAATTCATCACCAACCCTGAGTTCTTCACTGTACTGCACGCCAATTATGTGAGTGTTCCCACACACAGAGGGGGCCTGGCCTGGCTCCTGGCAAGACCCGAAACACAACTTTGCAAAGTCGCTGGACAGATTAAAGAGGATAGCGTTCTAACTCAGGCAAGGGGGAGGGGTGGGGTGGGGTGAGGGGGTGGGGGCAGGTAACAGGAAGAGAAAAAAGATGGTTCCTTTGTGTTTTCTGTGAGTCTCCCCAAAAGGAGAACAGCTAGATTTAGGAATGTTGTATCTTCTTTGGGTTTTTGTTAGATTCAAATGGGTTAATGTCAGTGAAAATATTTGGAAACAAAGGTGCATTTTTATTATAGTTAAAATTTTTAAGGGACAAAATTAGGAAATTGACAGAGTCCCTTCAACCTGAATCATTTTATAAAATCACTTTCATTAAAGAAAGTTTAAAATAGATAAATAGGTTTCCTTTTCATATAATTAGTTTATCAAATAACCTGTTGCTGCTGCTAAGTCACTTCAGTCGTGTCCAACTCCCTGCTTATGGTTAATTTAATCTGATTTTTACATATTTAGCTTTCTCTCTCTTTTTTTCTTTGGTATTGTCAAGAAAGCAATGACATGATATTGGCACGCATGCATGTTCAGTCACTCAGTCGTGTCTGACTCTTTGCGACCCCGTGGACTGTAACCTGCCAGGCTCCTCTGTCCATGGGATTTCTAAACAAGAATCCTGGAGTAGGTTGCCATGCCCTCCTCCAGGGGATCTTCCTAACTCAGGGATCGAACCCAAGTCTTCAGTCTCCTGTGTTGGCAGACCAGTTCTTTACCACTAGTGCCACCTGGGAGTGAAGTGAAGTCACTTAGTCGTCTCTAACTCTGCGACCCAATGGACTGTAGCCTACCAGGCTCCTCCCTCCATGGGATTTTCCAGGCAAGAGTACTGGAGTAGGTTGCCATTTCCTTCTCCAGGCGATCTTCCCGACCCAGGGATCGAACCTGGGTCTCCCCGCATTGTAGCAGTAGTAGTAGTGAAGTCACTCAGTCATGTCCGACTCTTTGCGTCCCCGTGGACTGTAGTCTACCAGGCTCCTCTGTCCATGGGAATTTCCAGGCGATAGGCAGACGCTTTAACCATCTGAGCCACCAGAGAGTCCACCTGGGAAGCCTCCCTGATATCCTGATATTACTGTAGTCATTGCTTTTTTCATTTGACATGTGTTTCCTGCGGTTCAGGCACAGGGCTAGGTGCTAGATGTAAAGACAGATTAGGATGACACCTGATCAGCAGAAGCTCCCCGTTTTGTTGGGCAGCAGACGTGCAAAGATGAGTCTAATGCGATAGGACATAGCTGTCATCTGGGAGGAACAAAGTGGAAACAGACGCGATGCTCTGGACACTCAGGGAGCAGTCCTGAGGAGACTGAGTCCTGAACGCTGAAAGTTGACAGAGCAGAGGCCCCAGGCAGTGGGAGAAAGGACTCAGCCTGGGACTGGGTCCAGTGGGGCTGGAGCATGGTGACAGGCAGAGGTGGGGAGAAAGGGTGGAGAGTAGCAACAAATTACCTGGTACATCATGGAAGGGAGCCTGGATCTACCTCAGTAGGCAACCAGAACCAGCTGCAGTCTCAGACATTGTCATCAGCTACACAATCTGAGAGGCTATTTCCTCAGGTAGAACTGTGGGAGAGGGACTGAGAGGTTAAGCCCAGAGCCTGGTTCCAGTGCTTCAGTGAGCAATAATCAAGGGCTTCCGTAAGAAAGGGTCTGGGAGCAGGGAAAGAACAACTCAGCTTAGGAGATATTTCTTCAGGGACTCGGTCACGCTTGGGACCACGATGATTGAGGGGGATGGAGGGTGAGGACCCAAGAAATTCTGAGTCCTTTCTGCTTTGTGCCCCTGAGTTAAGTGTCCCCATTCGACAGTAGTTTGAATAGGTGATGGGAGCTGTGGCAGGGGAGGAGGGACTAGTTTTTGAGCAGATTATATTTAGGAAACCTCTTGGAAATCTAGTGATTAGATCAAGAGCTGCTGCCCAGTGGGACAGGGGTGAGTCACGAAGCAGGACAAAAATGCTGGATAGTGGTGCTCTCTGAGCTGCTCTGGCTGCTAACAGTCTTTCCTTGAACCACACACACCCTCCAGCCCCAGGTAGCATGAAATGGTTATGTGGCACAACTGGAAACTCCTGAAGCTTTCTTCATTTCTTCTCATCTTCCAGCCCCTACAAACAGTCACGTTTGTACATAGAAAGGAGTGGCAGACCTTTGAAGGTCAGCCCTTAAATTCACAGGGAACTTTAACTAATACACCCTGTTTTATAGATGAATAGAGGAGCAATCCCTTGGAGAAGGGAAAGGCTACCCACTTCAGTATTCTGGCCTGGAGAATTCCATGGACTGTATAGTCCATGAGGTTACAAAGAGGTGGGCACGACTGAGAGCAACTTTCACTTTCAACACTTTGAAAAGACCAAGGATAAACCTGTGTCGGTGGGCACGACTGAGAGCAACTTTCACTTTCAACACTTTGAAAAAGACCAAGGATGAACCTGTGTCGGTGGGCACGACTGAGAGCAACTTTCACTTTCAACACTTTGAAAAAGACCAAGGATGAACCTGTGTCGTCAGAGGAGGAACCAGGGAGGAAAGGGAGGAGATGCTCAGAGTCAGAAGGAGATTCAGGGGAGCAGAACCAGGCTGGGGCAGAGTGGGTTGGGGAGGGAGAAAGGAGAGGGGAACTTGAGATGCAGGGGAGTTGGACAGTGTCCTAGGATGCTGGAGCAGTGGTAGAGTCGGATTGCGAGGAGGTCCATGTGTGTTCACTGTGGGCAGGTTACTTCTGGAGCAAGATCTCTGCTTCCAAGGCTGCCTCCTCAAGGTTCACAATAAATCCCTGTGTAGCAACCACATCACATCCCATTAAGGTGCTCAAAGTATGCTTGGTCTGTGTTTCTCCTAATTGCCACTCCCTTCCCCATCTGCCTGGACCCCATCTCAGAGTGCCTACCGAGTCTTCACCAGTAGCACCTGCTTGAAGCACATGATCCTCAAAGTCCGGCGGGATGCGCGCAACTCGAACGCTACCAGCACAACCGAGACTTGGTGAATTTCATCAACATGTTTGCAGACACGCGGCTGGAATTGCCCCGGGGCTGGGAGATCAAAACGGACCAGCAGGGAAAGGTGAGCATGACTGCTGCTGAGGCCTTACATCAGAAGGTGAAGACCCATGAGCAGGTGAGGAGGGAGGTTGATGAGGAGAACAAAGCCTGTTCCTGAGACATGCTATTGGCCACCAGGCAGAAGGGAGGGTAATTATCCGCATTGGGATTTCTGTCTTTTGATGTTTAGAATGTTTCCAAATGTCCCTGACTTCTGCCCACCGATGCTAAAAGCACCTCCACCAAGTGGTGACATTGCTATGTGTCCCCTGGGTGGGGAGGAGGGTTGGGGGACGGTATCACACCCAGCTGAGAACTACAGGCTCCATATTTCTTAATTTAGATTTGGAACGTGAAACCAGATTCTGTTCAATGACCTTTCTATTGTTTTGCCTCCTTAGTTCCCTCTCACAGCATTAAATTATTAGTTAAATGGGAGTGACATTATTAAATTATTCATTGTGATTTCCCTAATAAGCCTTCAGTTCTCATTAAAACAGGGTGAATTGGGCCAATGAAATGTTACTGGCTTGCATTTTGCTTTTGTGTGGCATTAACCAAAACTAGTCTTTCCCAGGGATGCTGCAGAAGCCTAGCTGAGTCAGCTAAAGCAAGAATGCTCTTTCTTAATCACCATCAATCACTTTCATGTATTTATAGGACAGGTCAAACAGGCTACCGAGGAATCGTCCCTGTGTAATCTTTTATAAACTTTAGTAGAGAGACTCCTCCCCTCTTCTAGTGTCAAAAGAATCAGAAGTGTTGCCAGCAAACATGTGTCTCAACAAGAAACTGCATCATGCAGCTCTCTTCGTCTGTGCTTATGACCATGCAAAACCACAGTTCCCGAAGTCGGCTGATGGGCTTCACAGTGCCCTGGGAACCAGAAACCCCTCTTCCACACTTTGTCATGTCCCAGTACCTGAGCCCTCTGAAATATGGGAGGAAAGATTGTGCCCTCTAACTGATGCAAGTCCGTCAGTACAATGAATCTCTATGACCAGCTCTGCAGTCAGGGGATGAACTTGGCAGGGGTGCCTTGTGTAGTGGAAAAACCACTATAGACAGAATCTACTCCTATTTACCAGATATGGCCTCCCCTGGGAGAATGACAGTGAAACATGGTGTGGGAAACATGCTTTCTATACAAAACAAACAGAGCGGGTTCCTGAACACTAGACCATCTTCTGGTTTCTCATTCAGGCAACACACCTCTTACTTTGTCAGCACGTTCAGAGTCAACAGCCTTCACTTTCAGGGTGCACCATGTAAGAAGAGGAGGGCTGGTCTGAGCTGTTTGGTGCTTTTGAATGCACATCATCCCCACAAGGAAGACCGAATGGCGTCTAACTCACCTGTCATCTTGAAAACCTGGAGAAGGTGGACACAGCCTCTGTCCAACATCATTAGAGATTGCATGTGCACCCCAAGTTGGCTCCAGGGTTGAGCTGTGGAGGATGGTCATCATCCAGGAGGTGGTGGGGCTCAGGCAGTGGGACAGGTGACAGCTTGTCAGGGACAGCTGTGAGATGGAGGTGACCTCCGCTAAGGAATATACACATATTAACAAAGTAATAAGAAGCCTCTGAAGACCTACTTCGTGAAGGAAACAGAATCTTTATCTTGAGAAAAAGCATATCTTTTAGTATAATTTTCTTCAGAAAATAGAAATATTTTAAAGATATCTGTTTATCATCTACACAATGGCACAAGAACACATAACTTATAGTGAGCAAGAAGAACCCACACAAAGAAAACAAGCCAGAGGAGAGCAGATATAAGAAAAGAGAACCAGCGCGGGATCTAGCAATCCTACTCTGGTTATTAATTCAAAAGAGCTGAACTCAAAATCTCAGAGATCTCTGCACTACTGTGGGTTTTGCAGCGTTAATCAAATAGCAAAGATATGGAAGCAGCCTAAATGTCTCTTGATGGATGAGTGGATAAAGAAAATGTGGTATATACATATACAAGGGAGTATTATTTAGCCTTTAAAAAGAAGAGGATTCTGACATACTACAACATGGATGAAGCTGGAAGACATTGTGTTAAATGAAATTAGCTAGTCACAGGACAAAGACTGTTCCATTTATATGAGAGATCTAAAACAGTCAAACTCATAGAAACAGTAAAATGGTGGTTGCTGAGGGATGGGGGCAGGAGGAAGTAGGGAGTTTCTGTTCAACAGGAATAGAGTTTTAGTTATGCAAGATAAGTTCTAGAGATCAGCTATCCAATATTGTGCCTATAGTTAACAGTACTTTATGCACTTTAAATTTTTTTCTTTTATTTTTTGCACTTTACATTCATTAGAAAGAAAAACTCATGTTAAGTGTTCTCACTACAGTTAAAAACTAGGAAAGGATGTGGGCTACATAAACGGTTTAAGATTTCATGAAACAACAAAATGTAACAGCATAAGGATAAAAGAGAGGAGAAATGACACTATGTAAAATCAAATCCTGGTTATAGGATATGAACATGGAAGCAGCCCCCAAAGCACAAAGAAGGCCTTTGCAACCAGTGAAGGATAAAGTGAAAAAAATATCTATGAAAACCAGAAAAAGAAAAAAATATATCTCACTGTCTCAGCAAGAACCAATTAAATATCACAAACTCCCTTAAGATCCCTTGCCTGTGTGCTCCACTGTATAGCTTACATGTTTGTGCTATGTACTGTTTTGTCTGTTTCTCCTGGCAGAATTTTAAGCTCTTTGACAGCAGGGGTCTTTGTGTTGCTCATTGATGAAACTTCTAAGGGCCTAGAATAGTGTCTGGCACATAAGCTGGCCCTCACTAAGTCTCTGTTGGATGAAAGGCTTCTAGTTATTCTTGAAGAAGAAATTAAAATAATAGATACAGTAGCAATAAGTAAATATTAACTGTAAGTATTAAATTATTAATTAAATATTGAAAATAAAGCTTTGATCTACAACAGATTGTTCAGATGGGAAGATTAATTGGACTCACTGAGTTACAGTAAAATTAATTAAAATAAATGCTACTCTGGAATGTCTTTAAATTGAGACTCTCTGTGTTAAACAATCCTTTCCTGCCCCAGAGTTAAATAAAACTGAGCCATGTAACCATGGTCCTATGTTAAGCAATACTGAGGAAAAAGCAAAATAAGTTAGCTTGCTGCAAGAAATACTTGCTCCTGGAGATAAGCCTATGAACCGTCTGAAATAGCCTTCATTACAAACTAATAATTCTCCTATCAGCTCAAGACTATCAGATTCACCAAGATTCTCTTCAAAACCCTTGCTCCAAAGATAATGCCATATATCCTGCTCAATCTCAAACTGTTTCCTTTCTTGTAAGGCCCACCTTAAAATCACCCTGCCCAGTTCCTAAAACTCCATAAATATTCTCCCTGGCTATCTCACTTCTGAAACACTTTTAAAATTGTCAAAATTGTTTCTGCTTTACTGTAGTAAGTCTAATAAACTTTACTTGATTAGCAAAAAAAAAAAAAAAAAAATTGTGACTCTAAAAATCTTATCAAAATACAGCCATGATAATGAGAAAGTCATTTACAAAGAATTAAAAATCAGACAAACCTCAAACTTCGCATCCATAAAACCGAACTGTAGAAATCCACAGAACAATGACTACAGGTTATTGATGAGAAAGATTGCAGCTCAATAATCCTTTTTCCAGAAAAAATTGTTATTGAAGTATGAAGACAGTAGGGAAAAAACCTCATGTGCAAAACTTCAGGGCTCACCCTACTCTTCTGCCTGCCCTAAGAAAAGAGCAAAAGCCATTCTCCAGATGGCTCACAAATGATACAGAAGAGAAAATCAATAATGGGAAAATCATAGCATTAAGAAACTTTGGTGATGGGTATTTAAATCAATCAAATGCACAAATATAAATGTAAATAATTGCTTTTAAATTATAATGCTTTGTATTGAAAAAGTTCAATAAAGTATGGGAAAATATGTATAATAAAAATGGAATACTGTATAAGAACAATTTGGATCAGTATCCCTGGACTAGAATTAAAAAGATGAGGAAACAGAGAGTTGACTGGCAACACAGCCCCCAGGCTCTTATGGTGTCAGATGCGAGAGCCTATCCTTAAGTAAGAAATCAGGCCTTACTGGAGACATTCAAGCAAAGATTGGACGACTACTTTTCCAGAACAGAAAGGAAATTCATGCATCAAAAAAGGTGACTAATAATGTACCAAAAGAATATGGCTGCACAAATACTAGAATCTAATCAGATAAAACATTTTAAGGAATTTCTTGGAACCTACAATAAATTTATAGAAACCTGCTTTTTGGACTGTGTTAAAGACTTTACAAGAAGTAAAACCTAAAGAGACCACTTGCTCAGAACATTGTTTACAGAAGTATTTAAAAATGACTCAACAAATATCTGTGAGATTTCAGGAATATCATATTCAACAGAGTGAAGCCCTGGCTGCCAAAACAGGACTCTTTGGCCAGCCGAGATAGAGAAGCCCTAACGGATGGACTTTTGATGAAAGACTGCCAACAGCGATTGCAGTGGAAATGAGGATCCACCTGATAGAATCCCTGGAAAGTAGTAGCCACCATGTTAAACCTGGCAGATGGAAACCACTGGAGAAACAACATTGATATATACAGGAATAGTCAAAATAGAAGGTCTTATTGTTCAATGAAAATAATAAGATGCAGCACTTGTTGAGGCCTTAAGATCCAGCAGCTTGGTCACTTGATTAGAAAAATAAACCATTGTTTCTTCAATAGTGACTGTTAATTTTAAAGCATATGTATTCGATCATGTATGAGGTAGGAAAAGTTTTATTACTAAAAATAAAATAAATGAAAATCACTGGGAAAAAAAAAGATGAGGAAACAAAAAGTGGGTAGGTGAACAGGGCAAGGAAAGTGGTACTAAGTTCCTAGTGGGTGGAAGGGGAGGTCAAGTAGATGATTTGAAAAACAAAGGCTAAATATAGTTGCTTGACAAACTTAAAAGGCAATCATTGTACCATGTAAAGCAAGATTTTTCCCTCTTGAATTCCTACAAAAGATAAAATCAAAATACAATGTTTGTATCAAAAACACACAAAAGAATCCACAAGGAAGCAAAGAAAATTAGAATATTAAAAATAAAATGGCAACAGTAAAGCCAAGCATAACAGTTGTGGCAGCAAGTGGAAATAGGATAAACTTGTTACTCCTTACAAACTTAGTACTCCACATAGGGAACGGTATCTCCTTACCAAAAGGAGCTACTATCAGATTTGATACCAAACAAATACAGCTTTAAAAAGACTTACCTAAGAGATAATTTAGAATGTTTAATAGTAAAAGAATAAATATTAATATAGTATGAAAACAATAAGAGAAAAAAAAGTGTTGGTGTATTAATATCATACAAAGGAGAGTTGAAACCTAAATCCTTAAAATAAGGTCAAAGAAAGATTTTATATTCATCAATGGCACAGTTAAATTACAATTCTCATATAAACATTATGAGCCAAAGAACAAGATACGTATCATATAAAGAAAATAAAAGAACTGCAAAAGAAGTGAAAAAATGCAGAAAGTAGGAAAATGTGTTTTATATGCCTCAGTTCAATAGATTAAATAGACAAAATAAGATTTGAATACTTTCCTGTTAATGGAACATATATTAATTCTTTCATTTAAAATAAAGCTTACATTGACCTTAATTGCATACAGTTTTTATCTGAGATATCTAAAATAGTCATATGAATAGAAACAGAAAGTAGAATAGAGGTTACCAGGAACTTGGGGGCAAGGCAGAGGAGAGAATGAGGAGTTATTTCTTTTAACGGGACCATAGTTTCAGTTTTGGAAAGTGTGAAAGTTCAGGAAATGAATAGTGGTGATGACCACACAACAATGAGAATGCACTTAATGCCTCTAAATTGTGCATTTAAAAAATAATTAAGATGGCAGATTTTATATGATTTTTAATAAAAATATACTTTTATTTATTTTAATTGAATTATAGTTGAAATATAATATTAGTTTCAGGTATACAGCATAGTGATTCAGTATTTTTATAGATTTTACTCCATCTACCATTATCATAAAATAGCAGTTATATTTCTCTGTGTCATATAATATATCCTTGTTGATTATTCATTTTATACATAGTAGATTATTTCTTTTAATCCCATTCCCCTATCTTGCCACTCCCCCTTCCTTATCACCACTGGCAACCAAACAAAAGTATGTTTGTTTTCTGTGTCTGAGAGTCTATTTCTGCTTATATTCATTAATTAGTTTTATTTTTAGATTCCACATATAAGTAATAACATTCATCACATATATAACAGTTTTTTTTTCTCTCTCTGACTTACCTCACTAAGAATAATAACCTCTATATCCATCCGTGTTGTTGCAAATGTCAGAATTTCTTTCTTTTTTATGGCTGAGTAGTATTCCAGTGTGTGTTGTGTGTGTGCGCACACGTGAGCACATGTATGTGTGTATACCACATCTGTGCATCTATTGACAGACACTTAGGTTGTTTCCATACCTTACCTATTGTAAATAATGCTGCTGTGAACATTGATCCTATCAACAATGTACTAGGGTCCTCTTTTCTCCATGTTCTCACCATAGTTTGTTGTTTGTAGACTTTTTGTGGAGATGGAAATGGCAGTCCACTCCAGTATTCTTGCCTGGGAAATCCCAAGGACAGAGAAGCCTGGTGGGTGACAATCCATGGGATTGCAAGAGTCTGACATGACTGAAGCAACTTAGCACAGCAGACTCTTTGACATTAGCCATTCTGACAGGAGTGAGGTGACATGTCTCATTATAGTTTTGACTTGCACTTTTCTGGTGATTAACAGTGTTGAGCTTATTGACCATCTGTATATCTTTTTTGGAAAAATATCTACTCAGATCTTATGCCCATTTTAAAATCAGATTCTTCTTTTTAACATTGAGCTGTATGAACTATTTATATATTTTGGATATTAAGCTCTTATCAGTCATATCATTTGCAGATATTTTCTCCCATTCAGTAGGTTGTCTTTTATTTTATCAGTGGTTTCCTTTGCTGTGCAGAATCTTTTAAGTTTAATTAGGTTTATTAGTTTTGCTTTTGTTTCTTCTGCCTTGAGAGACAGACCCCAAACAATATTTCTACAATTTATGTTAGCGTGCTCTGCTTATGTTCTCTTCTAGAATTTTTGTTTGTTCGTTTTAGGTCTTACATTTAGGGCTTTAATCCATTTTAGGCTGATTTTTGTATACAGTGTTAGTGAATGATCTAATTTCATTTTTTTAAATTATCCAGTTTTCCTAGCATCATTTATTGAAAAGACTATCTATCCTCTCCACTGTAAATTCCTGTCTTCTTTGTCATAAATGAATTGACCATAAGTGCATGAGTCCATTTCTGAGCTCTTACTTCTGTTCCATTGATCTGTGTGTCTGTTTTCGTGCCACTGCCATGCTATTTTGAGTAGCTTATAGAATAGTCTGAAGTCAGGGAGCTTGAAACCTTTGTTCTTTTTCAAGATTGTTTCAGTCTTTTGTGGTTCCATGTACATTTTAGAATATTTATTCTAGTTATGGGGAAAATGTCATGGGTATTTTGAAAGAGATTGCATTGACTCAGTATATTGCTTTGAGTAGTATGGAAATTTTAACAATATTAATTCTTCCAATCCATGAACATGGGATATCTCCATTTCTTTGTATCATCTTCAATTTCCTCCTTCAGTGTTTTATAGTTTTCAGAGTTTTAGGTCTTTCACTTAAGTTAAGTTTATTCCTAGGTATTTTATTCTAAAAATTTGAAGAGGCAGGAATACTCCCAAATTCATTCTGTAAGATTCCATTACCCTGATACCAAAACCAAAGACACTATAGAAGAAAAAAAAAGAAAATTACAGGCCAATATCTCTGATGAATATAAATTTAAAATGCTCAATAAAACATTAACAAATAAATTTTGACAATAGCTTAAAAGGATCATATACCATGATCAAGGGCTTCCCTTGTGGCTCAGACTGTAAAGCATCTGCCTACAATCCCTGGGTCAGGAAGTTCCCCTGGAGAAGGAAATGGCAACCCACTCCAGTATTGTTGCCTGGAAAATCCCATGGACGGAGGAGCCCAGTAGGCTACAGACCATGGGGTTGCAAAGACTCGAACATGACTGAGCGACTTCACTTCACCTCACTTCACTTCACTTCACTTCACCATGACATGATCAAGCGAGATACAGTTCAGAAATGCAAGGATGGTTGAATATCCACAAATCAATTAATGTGTTACACTGTATTAACAAAAGGAAGGAAAAAAAAGCACATGAGCATTTCGATAGGTGCAGAGAAAGAACCTGACAAAATCTTTTTGTCAAGTCTTTTAAAAATCCATTTCTGATAAAAACTCTTATCAGAGTTGGTGTAGAAGGAACATATCCCAACATAATGAAGGCCATTTATGACAAACTCATAGCCAATATCATACTCACTGGTGAAGTGCTGAAGGATTTTCCTCTAAGACCAGAAACAACACACCAAGATGCCCACTCTTGCCACTTCTATTTACAATTGTCTTGTAAGTTCTAGCCACCACAAGCAAAAAAGAAAAATAAATTTTAAAACATCAAAAATTTCAAGAAAAAAATAGAACTCACTATTTTCAGGTGGTATGATAGTAAATATAGAAAACTCTAAAAGCAAAGGAGAAAAGGAAAGATATAAGCATCTGAAACAGAGTTCCAGAGAATAGCAAAGAGAGATAAGAAAGTCTTCCTCAGCGATCAATGCAAAGAAATAGAGGAAAACAACAGAATGGGAAAGACTAGAGATACCTTTAAGAAAATTAGAGATACCAAAGGAACATTTCATGCAAAGATGGGCTTGATAAAGGACAGAAATGGTATGGACCTAACAGAAGCAGAAGGAAATGGCAACCCACTCCAGTATCCTTGCCTGGAAAATCTCATGGACAGAGGAGCCTGGTGGACTGAAGTCCATGGGGTCACAAAGAGTCGGGCACAACTGAGCGACTAACACTAACAGAAGCAGAAGATATTAAGAAGAGGTGGCAGGAATATGCAGAAGAACTGTACAAAAAGGATCTTCATGACCCAGATAGTCACGATGGTGTGATCACTCACCTAGAGCCAGACATCCTGGAATGCAAAGTCAAGTGAGCCTTAGAAAGCATCACTACTAACAAAGCTGGTGGAGGTGATGGCATTCCAGTTGAGCTGTTTCAAATCCTGAAAGATGATGCTGTGAAAGGGCTGCACTCAATATGCCAGCACATTTGGAAAACTCAGCAGTGGCCACAGGACTGGAAAAGGTCAGTTTTCATTCCAATTCCAAAGAAAGGCAATGCCAAAGAATGCTCAAACTACCGCACAATTGCACACATCTCACATGCTAGGAAAGTAATGCTCAAAATTCTCCAAGCCAGGCTTCAGCAATACGTGAATCATGAAGTTCCAGATATTCAAGCTGGTTTCAGAAAAGGCAGAGGAACCAAAGATCAAATTGCCAACATCTGCTGGATCGTGGAAAAAGCAAGAGAGTTCCAGAAAAACATCTATTTCTGCTTTATTGACTATGCCAAAGCCTTTGACTGTGTGGATCACAAGAAACTGTGGAAAATTCTGAAAGAGATGGGAATCTGCCTCTTGAGAAACCTATATGCAGGTCAGGAAGCAACAGTTTAGAACTGGACATGGAACAACAGACTGGTTCCAAATAGGAAAAGGAGTATGTCAAGGCTATATATTGTCAGCCTGCTTATTTTACTTATATGCAGAGTACATCATGAGAAACGCTGGGCTGGAAGAAATACATGGTAGAATCAAGATTGCCAGGAGAAATATCAATAACCTCAGATATGCAGATGATACCACCCTTATGGCAGAAGGCAAAGAAGAACTAAAGAGCCTCTTGATGAGAGTGAAAGTGGAGAGTGAAAAAGTTGGCTTAAAGCTCAACATTCAGAAAACAAAGATCATGGCATCTGGTCCCATCACTGCATGGCAAATAGATGGGGAAACAGTAGAAACAATGACAGGCTACTTTTTTTGAGCTCCAGAATCACTGCAGATGGTGATTACAGCCATGAAATTAAAAGATGCTTTGCTCCTTGAAAAAAAGTTATGACCAACCTAGATAGCATTTTAAAAAGCAGAGACATTACTTTGCCAACAAAAGTCTGTCTAGTCAAGGCTATGGTTTTTCTAGTAGTCATGTTTGGACGTGAGAGTTGGACTGTAAGGAAAGCTGAGTGCCAAAGAATTGATGGTTTTGAACTGTGGTATTGAAGATACTTGAGAGTCCCTTGGACTGCAAGGAGATCCAACCAGTCCATCCTAAAGGAAATCAGTCCTGAATATTCACTGGAAGGACTGATGCTGAGGCTGAAACTCCAATACTTTGGCCACCTGATGCTAAGAACTGGCTCATTTAAAAAGACCCTGATGCTGGGAAAGATTGAAAGCAGGAGAAGAAGGGGACGAAAGAGGATGAGATAGTTGGATGGCATCACTGACTCAATGGACATGAGTTTGAGTAATCTCCGGGAGTTGGTGATGGACAGGGAGGCCTGGCAGGCTACAGCCCATGGGGTTGCAAAGAGTCAGACATGACTGAGCGACTGAACTAACTGATCCAATCCATCAAACTGAACCATATACTCAATAAAATTCTGTGTTAAAAGAATATTTAAGAGAAATGCTCATAAAATAATAGGTGAAAAAAATCTTATATAACAAAATTGTAGGTGCTGATGTTAGGAAAATAGATGTATATTTGCACAGAAGAGAAAACAAAAAAAATCACGAAAATATTTTGTTGATTACCTTTAGACTGTAACATTGGGATGATTTTTAGTTATCTTCTTTGTACATTTTTATCCTTTTAAGTTATTTCTCAATGAGGCTATATTAATTCTATAATCAAAAGGGCCATTTATTTTAAAAATAAACTAAATGCTCTCCAAATGATTAATTACTAGAATGACTTATCCATCAAAAGATCTGTTTCTCTTATATTCCATGGTAAGTAAGGTGTTACAATTGCTCCTCTGTAACTCACACCTGATAAAGTGTTTTATCAGCGACTGGGGGCTTCATTGAACTCCTGAGCATGCAAAAGGAGATCATCTCCCATCTAGTTCTGAGTAGCTGAAAAGGAGGGGCAAACATAAGCATGATGACTAAGCCCTGGAGTGCTCCTGGGCATCACTCACTTCACTTGGCTGGTTCTCATGTGTGTGATCTTTCCTGGCCTGTCTGTAGTCTTTCTTCGTGGACCACAACAGTCGAGCTACCACTTTCATCGACCCCCGAATCCCTCTTCCAGAACGGTCGTCTTCCCAACCACCTGACCCATCGGCAGCATCTCCAGAGGCTCCGAAGTTACAGTGCTGGAGAGGTAACACCTCCTCTGCCCCTGCCCTACCATTCACAGGACCACAGGGTCAGCCTGTCCTGGTGGGGCCGGGATCTAGAGTCGCCTTTACCCCCAAGGGCTGGGCCAAATCCATATGATATTTAGTAGGGAGGCTGATGACTTGAGGCACTCACTTCGTGTCCTGGACCCATCGTCAGATTGCTTTCCTTCTGCCTTTCCTTTTTTCCTACACAGTCACGTTACTGAAAGAGCCATCTAGTTTAAAGAAAACTGCAACTACAGCATCAAGACATCCCTATACTTATGGCTGATATGGTGTTTCCTCAGCCCCACTAGTTGCATGTGAATTCTTAAACGATGGTAGAACTACTAGGCAGCATATGACTGTTTTAAACTTCTTCCTCTCCCTAGATTTTGGACAAGACTTAATTCATGGACTGAAAATTGGGGGAAATGAACTGGGCCACATGAATACTCTGTTCCCCCTACCATCTGCCCTTCCCTGGTTTATATGTTCTTTCACTCAACATGATTGATTACCTTCTGCTGGGCCATGAAAAGCTGCTCCCTTTCTTAAGCATCAGGTTCCTTGCCTTTCTGAATTCCTTTTCTATATCGCATATCCTTTCCTGTTCTCCCTTCTTGAACCAAAATTCGAAACATAGCTTTTTTCTATTGCTAATTGGTTCTTGACAATAATATGAGCAAATCTCTTTTTATGTCCTGACTGACATTTCCCAAATATCTATACCTTCTTTTCATAAAAACCACCAGGGTCTCAGACGATACAGGTTCTAAGAACCATTTCTAATAAAGCAGCTTGTAGAGTTAGATTATAATGAGGTAAAAAAAAATGGAAAAAGTATTGTAGAAAGAAAAGAAACATACATGGTCCCACAGAGAGTCATTCCAGGGAGAACCACACTGGACATCTCTAGAAGCAGAAAATAACCATCCACCTGTCAGCCTCTAGAGACCAAACATGAGTCTCAAAGGAAGAGCTTGTTTTAATGAAAGCTTAGTATACAAGAAAAAAACCTTTACTAGTTTTTCAGGACACTCATCTGTGTACACTGAGAAATGTAATTATTTCTAACCAGGGACACTCACAGTCTAAGGCCAGTGTGATAAATTGAATTTTTCTTTCATGGAGTCATCTTAAGTATCACTGTTTTAGGATACTATTGAAAGCATGTTAACTCTTACTGCATATACATAAAATGTGTATGTGACCATGCATGAGGGAGTATTATACACTCTCCAGGGGTTATGTGGGTGTCAGGACCCTCCAGATTCCAGGCACTCAGCAGTTGACACATTCACAGGCTACAGAAAGCCGTGCCCCAACTTCTCAGCTCAGCACATATAGTCCCTCTCCCTTTTATAACACTTCAGAAATCATAAGATGTATTGTCTTGATGTGATAATGGGTAAATTCAGAAATCTGCATCAACTTGAATATGCTGTTTTAATCTATTTTAAATGTCCAAGCTCTTTAATATTATTAAGGTGAATTTCAGTATTAACATAGAGCATCATAACATATGATAAAAGAAGCTCAGTACTGCCAGACAGATTCAGATTCACCACGGTCAATTTTAAAACAAAGTCAATTACTCAATGAAACCCCTAAACATATAAATCTGTCACATATATATGAAGTTAACCTGAAAATATAAATTTTAAAACCTTCTTGTTGAAAGAACAAGATTAAGATCATGAGCATCACTTTACCTGTTCCAAAACATTTCCTTGATATTGTTGACTAGCCCTAACACAGCTACACTGAATATCAATGTTAATAACAAAGTGCCATCCGCATCAGCCAAGAAAGACTAACACGTGATGAGAAAAGGGTGTCAGCCATCTGTATACTTCCTAATTCATTCACTCTCCAATTAACTGTCCATCGGGTTTTAAGCCACTGTCATCCCTCTGCCCAACCTCTCTCTGTTGGTAGCTTTGCAGTGACTTAAGGGAAAACCAAGAGGGAAGCTGGGAGGCAAAGAATACCTGATCCAGAGGCAGCACACCAGGGAAAACAGGGACTCAGGCTCTATGCAAGCAAATACCTGGTTCCTCCTACTGTGAGAACACAGCCTACGGTGTGAGGAGTCAGGAAGACCTCAGTGTAAAAACAGAGGGGGGTGGTGGAAATGTTCCTTGTATTTGCTCTAATATGATTTTGTTTCACAAATATTGATGAAGTACAGGGTTTCTGTGAACACTGTGAAATGCAAAGATGTGTGAGATACGACCCCTGCCCTAGAGAAATGTGATTCTATTTCTGAAGCCAGAGACATACAACAGAGTTAAGTAACAAAAGAAATTAGAATATGGTTGAGTGCCAAGAGAGCTGTTAGGACAAATGCCACAGAAGTTCAAAGGAGGCCAGGAAAAGGTTTCTTTTAAAAGAAGGTGCTTGACCTAGACCTAGAGAAACTGGTAAAACCTAGCAAGTACAAAGGCAGAGAAAGGGCAGCCCCCACAGAGAGCATAGCTGAAGGATAAGGAGCCGAGATGGGGTTGAGAAAGGTCTGAAGAAAGACAGGGAATAAATAGTTCAGTGTGAGCAGAATAGTAAGTTTCCACTTGGTTTTGTTTCGAAATTTGGAAAGCTTTGAATGCCACATGAAAGAGTTAGGACTTTTTAAAAAGTCCTTGGAATGAATTTGAGAAGAATAATATGATGATTTATATATTAAAATGGGCTTTTAGAGATCAGTTCACCCACTGTTTCACAAAAGGGGAAGATTATTAGCAATTTGGAGTGACAGTTCTCTGAAGTGTAGAATCATTCCTTGTCATTGCAGGATCTTTTCTCCTGGTCCCATTCATTAAATTTCAGGAGCGTCAGTTACTATGACAACAGAAACAAAAACCAAAATACCCTTGTGCTTAGTTGCTCAATCGTGTCCGACTCTTTGTGACCCTATGGACTGTAGCCCACCAGGCTCCTCTGTCCATGGGATTCTCCAGACAAGAATACTGAAGTGGGTTGCCATGTCCTCCTCCAGGAGATCTTCCCGACCCAGGATTGAACCCTGGTCTCCTGCATTGCATGTGGATTCTTTACCTGCTGAGCCACAAAAGAAGCATTTCCATTAAGCATGTCCAAACACTCTTAGGTGGTAATTTCACTCTGGTTAATCATCATATTTCACAATCAAGTAAACTGAAGTATCAAGGACTCAAGTCACCCAGGAGTTCAGAACTGCAGTTCAGATTTCTCAGCTCCCATTCCAGTGTAAACTCATATTTTTAAAGGAGAAAGTGACAGCCAAGAAGAGATGGGATTGTGGCACAGGAAGATGTTAGAAAGGCCATGAGAGGCCACTGCCACAGACCATATAGGTGATGAGGCCCTAAGCTGGTGACAAAGAAACAACACACCCTCAGGGAGTCAAGGGGTGTGGAGGAGAGAGACTTGCGACTTGAGTCAGCAGATCGAAGTCCCATCTCTGGCCTCTCTGCAGAGGTGCTCTGGGTCATTGCACCGTCCTTCCCTTTCCGTGGTCTCAGTTTCCCCATCTGTAAACAGAGACAAGGGAACTAGGATGGCCACTAAAGTCCCCTTCAGCTCTATGATTCTCAGCATCTGTGAGGCTAGACACACATTCCCATGAACGGCTCCCAGATAAGATAAGCAGGAAAGCCAGGTGGAGAGTCTGGCAAGTGTGCCTTTATATAAGTCAGTGATGAAGATGGAAACAGCAGGAGAGCCAATTAGAAATGACAGCTAAGCAGTCAGAAAGATGAGACTTAGGAATATCAATGAAGTATTTCCATAATCCATGATTTTTCTGTGTCACCTCTCATGGGCAATAGGGAATTCACTCTAGATGTTTCTTAGACCTCAGCTTTGGGAATCAATATTTTCTGTTCACGTTCATGAGCCATTTCTTGAGTGTTGTTCAGGGGTTGATTTTTTTTTTTATCATTGTACTTAAGGATGGAATTAAAATCAGCTTACAAAGTCAAGATCACATCCCCTCAAACCCCCAACAGTAGGTTATTAGTAGAGGCACTGCTCAACATCTTTTAGCCTTTACCTCACCTAAAAATTGTTGAGGCAGTTTCCTGAAAGCAGTTAATATGAGGAATATAGGATTCTATGTATAAAAGATCATTCTTTGACTTTTTTAAATTAATTTTTACTGGAGTATAGCTCATTATTTGACTCTTTCACATGCATTTTTAATACAGTGGCACATCCATCTGCAATATATTTAAGTACCAACAAAACAGGCTATATCACTTCCATAGTGTCCAGATAGAATTGGACATGGATAAGGGGAAAAGAGCAGATCAAGATCCCATGTCTCTATCAATAAGGAAATCACTGGAGGTCAGCTTTGCTTGTTTCTTCTGTAGTTTGCAATATAAATTACCATTAATAAGGAAGGATAACAGACCACATAATGTTTGTTTCTTTCACCATCTTATCTTGGTCACGTAAGAGAAGTCATTAGTCATGGAACATTTCTGGAAGGGTACATATAAAAATGTTTAACAGTAATTGCCTCAAGTAAAGGACAAGAGTCTGACAGGAAAGAGAAACTGACTTTTCACTCTCAAAGCAGAAGTCACTGTGAATCATACTTTGCAGTGAGCTGCTTTTATGACAAAAGTCATTGTATCAACTCCAATGACAGAAGCCGTCATGCAGGAAGCTGGCCTTTGGGAAGGGTAACTTTTGCACAGCTTCTTAAAATTGAGAATTTTCCTCTTGATTCCAAGTAACCTATACTTGATTGCAAGTTTGTGTGGAAGTTTGTAAAATTCAGATAACCTGTGAAAGTACACTTTTGAATTAAAAATTCATATAAAAATAGATATAATGGCACCCCACTCCAGTGCTCTTGCCTGGAAAATCCCATGGATGGAGGAGCCTGGTAGGCTGCAGTCCATGGGGTTGCTGAAGTTGGACACGACTGAGTGACTTCACTTTCACTTTTCACTTTCATACATTGGAGAAGGAAATGGCACCCCACTCCAGTGTTCTTGCCTGGAGAATCTCAGGGACAGCGGAGTCTGATGGGCTGCCATTTATGGGATCGCACAGAATTGGACACGACTGAAGCGACTTAGCAGCAGCAGCAACAAGTGTAGAAAATATAGACACAGATGGAAAAAAAAGTCAAAAGGCTGGTATAGCCTTCCATCTGGAGAAAATTCCTGATACACAATGAAGTAAAACAGTTGAATTATATTGTCTATGCTTCTATATCTTCCTTTACCATTATAGCACATTGTAAATAGCTTCCATGCCATTAAAATTCTTCTATGCTTTATTCTGTGGATTGCCATAATTTAATTCAAACCTTTCTCCTGTACATTATGTTTGTTGCCCACTTTTTGCCATTAGAAATATGTTGAAAAACCTCATAGATTGCTCTTCTGTGTAGTTCTGCAAACTTTGTTAATGATCTACTTTTAGAATACAAGAAGAATCTAGAGATGAACATAAATTCATCACTTGGGCTTTTCCTCTGAACTTGCAATTTTTATCACCAGGTCTCCAGCATTTTGAGACAGCATTAGCTGATGATAAACCCAAATTCAATCTAAAACCTGCAGTTTTCAATCACAAATTTTTTAAAAACACCAGCTTACATTCCCAAATTGTAACACAGAAGAGAAGCTTGTTTTCCAGTTGCTGGAAACTATTTTCTGAGCATATCTATTCTGTTTTGTCTGGAGAGCTAAATGTTTGACGTTTGTGTATTTGCAATTATGATTAAAGCTATCTCAACATCAAAAGGAAAGAAATCTAAAAAGCAGTCATGTGGGGGCTCTCCTCTCCCTCCCTCCCCTGGCCCTGTGACTCTCCTCGCCTCTCTTTCTCCTTCTCTCCCTTCTCCCCCCTCCCTCCCCACCCTACCCCTCCCTCCTTCTCCTTTCTTCCCCCTTTCTCCCCTCCCCCCCCTCTCTTTCTATATCTCTGTCTTGTGTGCTTGCACACACATGCACACACATGCACCCCTACCTGAGAAACTCAGTGACCCAAAAAGTGTCTAAAAGTGTCAAATTCTGGGAATTTCAGGGAGTCATATAATCTTGGTTTTAAATGGAAAATTCATTATTTTAGGTATTTTAAGTAGTTAGGAAAGCAAATGTTAGCATCATGTTTGCAGTGAAATAGCCAAATTAGTCACTCAGCTGATGGCAGGCTTCCCTCGATGGACCATTTATTACCACTTTTGGGCCACATTTGCGAAAGTGATAGTAAAGGACAGGAGAGCCTAGGTCATGCTGCAGTCCTTGGGGTCACAAAGAGTTGGACACACCTTAGCAACTGAACAAAAACTGAACCACAAGGATCCCAGCACATACCAAGTTCTATGAAATCTGAGAATATTGGAGTCTTTTTTTAGCTCTGCCTGAAATTGTTTCCATCCCTATAGATTCCTGGCCCCTAGTTGGAGAAGCACATTTCTATTTAATGCTATCATCCTCCAGTTCTCTCATCTGGAGTCCATCCAGTACCGCTCTGCAGTCACCTCCTTTTTCCTCGGCCGATGTTGCCATGGCTCAGGACTCCACAAGCCTCACCGCTCCCTGTATTGTTTCCTCCGTCTCGCTCATAGTCATGGTGATGCATAACCCTCAGCCAGTCATCTGCCTTAAGAGTAGCTGACCTTTCTCTGGTTCTGCAGTCTTTCAGTCTGGCTTGGTTTTGTAGTAAGCAAATAACCTTAGAACCAGGAACCATTTTCCCCTAAAGCATTTCTACAACACTGGAATTCCTTATGACCCCTGTGAAGAGAAGTGAGCCTCTTCCTGCTTCAAAGCCTTGTTTTTCTCCAGGCAAAGTTCAGTGCACAGCCAAGCCTTCTTGAGTTCCATTCTCAGGTCTACCTGCTCTCCCAATTTCTTTCTGTAATTCATCTCTTAGATAACCTTCAACTGTTTTTGAGATTCCTGTCTTTATAGCATCACAAATATTTTCAGCAAGAATTACAGCAGACTGACACAACCCCCTGGAAGGAAAAGAGATATTTCAGTCCCAGGAAGCCTTTACATATTTATTAACTCATGGAAAGAGAAAAATACGAGACGAAATATGGCATATCAGCCATCAGCAAACCTTTCTTTCATTACTTTGCATTGTGACCATTTAACCAGAAAGTGCTGTTACAGAAATTCCAGCATCTAAATCTTGGTAGCTGACTACACCCTCTGAAGAGAGCTGAGTGCCGATGGCATCAAAGTGAGAAGCCAGCCAGAGTGGCACGAAATCGATTCCCCTTGTCCCTCAAGTGAGACAAGAGCAAGAAGAAGGATCAGGAGAGGAAAAAGATGAATCTGCATCCCTCCTTATTCCAGAGGAGCAGTTCAAAGACTGCCACATACAGAGAGTGAACTGGTAGCACATTTCATCTGAGGGATGTTTTTCTTGTCTGTGTGAAATATGAAAGTAGAACCTAAATGAAAACCCCCAATTACCATTTCTGTAATCAGGAAGCCCTACATAATCTGCCTTGAAGATTGTCACCTGCAATATCACACAGGGCCTAGTCTTAAATAACCACTTTTAGATGGACCTGACCTTTCTGGAGTTCATGCCATAGGAGCTCATCACCTCCCCTGAATTCTGTGTGTGTGAATTCTGGTCTTGGAAAATTTTCTTTCTTCTTTTGTCTTGATATTTGAGCTCTTATGAATATCTTCCAATGTCATCTTCAAAATTCTTAAATATTTTGAAGCCTATTTTGACTTCTTTGTCAGATACCATAGAGTGAGTCATCTACACCCATCTCCATATATCTGGTGAATGTACTCCAGTGTGGAAAATCTGTGGTGCCTCCGTTCAGATAGCTTTCCTTGCAAGGGTCCTTTTGGGAGCAAAATATATATGGACTCATGGTAGAAACTCATTGTCATTCTCTAGAACCTAGGGAATTTATAAAAATTTAAAATCAAGTTAAATTAAAGTTAATCATCGCAAATATCAGTTTTAAACTAAGCAAATCCTGTGTTCCACGAAGTTTTGTCAAAATGTCCAACCCAAACCAAAATACTGGATGCAGGCTAGTAGTATGGGGAACCTAAAAGCAATTCTTGACAGTCAAGCAGTAGTTAGTATTCTGGTTCTATCTCTTACAGTTTAAGATTTTGGAAAAACTTATTTTCTCTGGTCCTCAAATTCCCCATTTGTAAACTGGGGTGAATAATGCTTAGCTTGCCAAATTTTATGAGGCTATGAGACTGTGTAAAGAGTATAAAGACTGTATAAGGAGCAACCAGTATAGTAAATGAGAGAAAACAGTAAACAAAGAATGACCTTTCAAGTATAATAAATACTGTTTAAGACAGCCAGCCCAGTCCATATTTGGTTATGAAGTTCAATGCTGCCTCTTAGAGATGAAGATGATAGACATACTTTACTGATAATATTCCCTTTAAAATATTTATGATGAGAAATATTTTGTAGCCTATTATGTGTATTAATGAGATGAACATTCATGGCATTTGGCATGGTCACTTTCTTAAAAACCACAACACCAACCATTCTACTGAGACATTTTTTTTTTGAACATGTTAATTTTCTGTCACTTTTGGGATTATAACTTCATTCCTCCTTTCATTTAGGTGATGTCAGGGCCTTTTTGCCACTCATATTGAAAAATTAGTATCCCGAGATCATCTGAAACGGATGAGGTTTTAACACTTGCAATTTTATTTTGAAATCAGGCCTCTGAAGTCTCTAGAAACAGAGGAGCCTCTTTACTGGCCAGACCAGGACACAGCCTAGTAGCTGCTATTCGAAGCCAGCACCAACATGACTCATTGCCACTGGGTATGTATCACGCATGTAAACCCCTGGAGAGCCAGCACCTTGTTTTTCTTATCGTGACTCCTTTAATACTCAGGACTCTGTGTTTCCTTTCTGGTATTGTCTACCCTCTTACCCCTGGTTCCCATCTTTCTCTTGCCCCTCTTGCCTTTCCTTCTTCCTCACCATGTCCTTCTCTCTTCCCTTCTTTTTCTCCCCCCCTCTTCCAAACCCTCATTCCCCTCCTTTTTATTCTGTTCAGTGGTTTGTTAGCTGGGTCCCCGGATAGCATAGTGTAGGTAAGGTGACAGATGTGGTTGCTTTTAGATGCAGTTTCTAATTTAGACCTCTATTCCCGTGTGTGTATGAGGATAAGCTAGAAGAGGCTCCGTTCCTAACTTCAGCTACCTCTTTCCAAAACACTTATATCAAGATGATGAAAGAGTCTACATGGATTTGGATGTTTTCATTATCCCTATTGGGAAATTCAACCAATGGCAGAAGTCATAAGTGCAATTGCTCAGCAAAGGATTTCTTTGAATTTGCCATAATAAGTCTGGCAGAATTATAAGAGAAGTTAGAAGGAGTAGGACTCCACTCATGAAAGACTATTTTATTCTCTTCCATCTGTTCACAAGGGTGGATGAGTTAACACCGAGTTAAATTCCTCCAATATTAAAGATAATTAACTTAGATCTGGTTCGCTTTGGGTTTGATCGTTTAAAGATAGCCAGGCTATTATGTCACAGAAAAAAAAGCCTAAGAGCTTACATTTTTTTGATGAGTATGCTCCCTGCCCTTCAGACTCTCCTCCATTAATCCTGGTACCAAGCTGCCATTTTCCAATCATTAGTGAAATCATCTCTGGGCTGGAGACTCAACCACAACTTGCACTTTTGTCTGTTTCAGCATATAACGACAAGATTGTGGCATTTCTTCGCCAGCCAAACATTTTTGAAATGCTGCAAGAGCGCCAGCCAAGCTTGGCAAGAAACCACACACTCAGGTAAGGGCTTGGCTACCACTCTATAATTCCAGGTCTCTCCCACTGGTTTTCCAGGTGGAATAACCTCTGTGGACAGCCGGCAGATGCTGGTGATGTGTTTTATTCATGCATTTAAATTATAACCTAAATAGTTAAAATGAAGGATCCAGGGGTTCTGTTGCATAGCTATCATGTCAGCTTACCAATTATTCACATGATGCTAAAATGCTTTCCACTGATTTGCAGGGAAGCACAGAAAAGGAGCAAAATAACTTTCATCAAAGATTATTTATTTAAAGCACCACATGAATTATTTTATTTAAAGAATATAATTCTTTAAAGGTGTACTGGATATTAGATGACTATATTCATAAATGAACAAACAAAAAAGTTTCATAAGTGTTTTAACTACTTCAATCTTATTGTTCATTAGGGTCATTTTTGAATGAGTGTCTCTGAAACTCTGAATCACTTCATTTGGAAGGGAAAACCACCCAAAGTGATAAAAAGAAAAAATTATCCTCTGAAATTAAATCCTACCTTCTTACCAAGGTATTAGAGTATGTCTCTTCTTTAGTTTACTATCCAACATTTCAAAAGCTAGAGATGCACGGAGGTTAACTGTGTTCACTTGAAGTCTGAATGCTTGCTCTAGCACGCAGAGCCGGTGATGGAGGCATATCACTTAATCCTCTGCCCTCAGTCTCTTCTCAGCTGAAACCAGGTCACAATGTGGGCTCCACTGAGATGCTTCTCTGGACCAGGTAACATGGGCAAGGAGGCAGCTGGTGACCCCCTCTGACTCCAGCTCCTGTCTGGTGGTCTTTTGAATCTGGTGGACAGTTGTAATCCTCTACTTTGACCTCCTCAACGAGTCACCAACACCTCAAAATAATCTCTTTGCTATTCAAATCTTTATTAATCCTGCCAGGATGGATCACTCACTGTTCTTTCCCATCCATCACCACCCATTGACATCTACTTCCCCTGTGGTTTTACTCTACATAAGTTAGAGCCTCCATCCTCCCATATGCCCATCTCAACTCCTCCCTCTTTCTTCAGCTTTACATCTAAACACTTACCTCCTCACTTTCTTCCAACCCTTCTTTTCTCTCCTGCCTGCATGGCCTATGCTTGGATCTTCACCATTTCTCTGCTGGACCTTGCAGGCATCTCTTAGCAGATACCCGCTTTCGCTCTACTATAAACAGCATTACCTCCATAGATCCCATGTCACCTATGCCCTTCAATAAAGCTTCCCGTGGAGTATCCTTAGGGCTAGCAGCCACAAGGGCACTCTTCTGGAGAACCTCAGAGAAGCTCAGTGTTAGCCAGCAGAGTTCTTGGCCTTCCCCAAGCAATACAAATTGACAAGAGGCCAGACAAGAAATTCAGGCAAGGTCATATTGGTACCTGCTGCAGCAGAGGGGAGCAAAAGGAACAACAGGTTGCCTTGCTTGCTCACTCCTCCCGGGTGTGGGGGACTGGTTTCTTATGTAGGGGAGAGGAGGGTATATCCAGGGGTCAGTCCAGAGGGGTGGCTTGGGTGTTTTGCACCTCCCTTTATTTGGTGTTGTGTGCAGAGGGCAATGCTCAGTTACCCAGCTTTTGTTTCCAACCCTCTACTTTTGCTTCAGGCTCTTCTAAAGTGGCAGTTGGGTTTTTGGTCTCTGTATCTTTTGTCCAGAATTTGTCCCAACTGCCCACACACACAGTTATTTCTAGTCCTATACAGTTACATTCTATTCTGTTGTTCAAGGAGAGGTATGTCCAGGGGCAAGCATTGCAGCATGACCACAAAGGGATCCAAGTCCCAGGCCTGTCTCACTGGAAGCCTCTCTGGAATTTAGTCCTCAAGGAAATAGGCCACATAATAGCAGGTGGAGGGGCAGTGGTAGATATGTGACTCTATCCTTACTGTCATTAAGGGGGCCAGCTGGGATCTTGTTTCAGGCTGGGCTGCTGCCCCTCACCCTTGCTGGGCCCTGATCGGCCCTACCTTTTTCCTAATCCTGCTATGGCTGCCCTAGCCTGGCCACTGAGCAGTTCAGGCCAGATTTGTGATTTGGGAACTCATGCCCACTTTATGAGGATTTGAGAAACAAGTGAAAGAGGCTGTCCATGTGGATCTTCTGCAGTTTTTTCTTCCTCCCCATTACGATAAGACCTTAGTTTCATGGGGGAGGGAGTGGAAATCTGGGTATAGTTTGAGAACTTGTGAAAAATGCATCAACTAATAAAATTGGCTTATTTACATGGGGCCCTTGGGGGAATTCTTTGTGGGGAGCACTTCAGTTCCTTGTGAAACTCTGAGCTCCTTTTCCAAAAAGGTTTTGACAGAACCTTTCTTACACCAGAGGTCATGCTAAGGCAAGATGTAAGCCCTCTCATAAGAGTGAAATTCTTTGCAATTAAAGAGCTAGATGAACTGTGTTGAGACATTCCTACATCTTTTCTCTCCAGAATTTCAAAATGCATTAACAAATGCTTTCATTTTCATCCCTCAATACAAACAAAATGATGCCAAAAAAACCCCAAAAACTTCTCATGGCTCCTGTTGTGTATATAGTAAAGTCAAAATTTCTAAGTACAATTTCCATAGTCCCCTAAGTCAGACTCTAATCTAACTCTCCATCCTGGGCTAGTTTTTTCTTCCTTCCTTTAACCTCCCTCAAAGGGCTTGTATTTTATCCTACCCCCCACCCTTCCTATAATGGCTTTTCTCTTAAGGGCATTTCAGCCCATTTTAAAGGCTCAAATCAAATGCAAAGATTCAGTGATCTAAGCAGACTTTAACATTTATTTTGCCTTGCTTTACTAGCATTTGTTTTTGTACTTCTAAGATAATTTTCCTTTATCCCTTGTATTCTACCACTAACTGATGTCTGCCTACAATACCATAAGCTCCTTAGGGCAGGATCTATATCTTCTTTGTCTTTGTACCACTCTCCTGTCAGAGCCTGACCCTCTTCTATAAAGATAGGAAACAATGATCACTTTCAGACTGAACTAAAGATCTTTATCTTGAATGAGTGTGACTTCCATTTATTTTCAACTCTGCCCAAGTTTTATTACTGTGCCATGGAAGGCAGGGCCATATTTGGTCAATTCATGGGCTTCTCTCTGACTCACACTGCATAATAATTTAAGAGAATTGCCATTGTACAAGAGTACAAGAGGCATTGTACTACCTGAAAACTTCCTGATACATCATTGCTCCTGAACATTTTTTACTTTACTGACTCTACCACTAAGTAAGGAATTTGCTGCTTGCTTTTGGGAGAAATGTGAGCTCCCCAAAGGCACTAGAGTCTTATTTAAATCATTTTAAAAGCAATAAAAACAATCCTCTGTGAAAATAAAGACTGGAGTATATTTCCCAAGGGACGTGAAGAGTTTCAGCATTTATATAGTAAACACAATGTGATTTTGTCACATTATAACAAAATCTAAGAAATCTTGAAGGTTCTGTTGCAGTGTGGAATTGTACAATTACACTTTTCCAGATATGGGGGACATGAAATTAGGGAATGTTGGAATTAGAAAAAGCTTGGAAATTAATGTAGAAACTAATATCCTTCTTAAGGTTAAGGATGCTTCTGAGAATCTGAGGAAAGCTCTTATAGACGCTTCCAAATATAGAAATGTGAATCTTTGCATATAATTTCAAACAGTTAATGGACCCTGTAGTACCTGTAGAGTCCAGATGGGAAACCCAAATAGCTCTTCAAAAACTGAAAACTCGAAGTGATGTCAGAAACTGGCCATGAAATCAAAAAGGCGAAAGGAGAGCAAACGCCCGCTCTTCAAGGGGTCAGGCTTCAAGGATCACAAAAACGGGGCTCTGCCCACTGGGACTGGGCCTCTGCCTGCCCCTCACTGTGGCGTGAGAGTGAGTGGACTTGATTTTAAAGGTCCATGAGTTAAAAGGGAAACCTCCTCTCCCCATGATGCTGCCCAAAGGAAGAACTTCCTGCTTCCTCCATGGTCTTCACGAGGGGCCCATGATCCCTGTTTAGTCATTGATTCTCAGGGAGCTGTGGACCCACTGTCCTGGATTCACAAAGCCAGGTGCTGGGTTAGCTGATAGAGGATGAGTTCTCAGAAAACCGAGTTCAGCAGACAGAAGTGAATCATAAGGAAACCACACAGGAAGAGGGGAAGATACAGTGGCAGCTGTCCTCATTCTTTCTTTCCTTCTTCAGCGAGTGCTGTTATTGGGCAGGTATTCTGAATCAAGATGGCACTAGGGCTTCATACCCAGTAGTGAAGCAAAACAGATATTGATCTCATGGGACTTATAATCTATTGAGAAAGACAAATGATAGACAGTTGTGATATTTTTAAGCCAAATATGTAGCTAAAGATTGTATTATGGGCCACGGAGGACATGATCAGAATTCAGAGATAATGGAAGAGGAGTGTCAAGGATCTCATTGGAGATACTGAGTTTTGAGATCTTTGAGGCCACAAATGAAGATGTCAGGATGTCAAAGAAGCAGGTGGCTCTACTGACCAGAGCTCTGATGGGAGCTTTGCCCTGGAGTTTTCTTGATGAGATGCAGGCAGGAGAGGCACATGGCATTCTCACCCTCAGAGATCTCCCCACACCTAGGCTCCAGTGCCTTTGGGCTGGACCCAGAGGCATTTGGAGGCCCCTTAGACTAGTAGGTCTGCCTGGGATTTTCACAAACATGACAGAGGGTGTCATGTCCCCTGAAGAGCCACCAAAACTCTCCGAAAACTCTGCTTGGGTTTCTGACATGTGGATGTGGTTTGAGTGTGGGGAGCAGTGGTAGAGCTCTGCAGGGGGTGCCGCTCCCCCGGCTGAGGGAGGCGCCCTGCTGCCCTTGTGGACTTGACTCTCTTCGGACTTCTTTTTCCCCAGGAACCCTGGGAATAAAGAGTGACCCCTAAAATGTTCTCTCCCTTTTTCCCCAGGCAGGGAGACCGGGGGCATACCCAGATATGGGTCTGTTGGGGTGGCAGAGTGACTTGTCCCAGGGACACTGCCATTGGGAGAATACATCAGTTTGACAGTCCTTCATGGGACTGAAGTCAGTAAACCAGAGGAGCGGGGTCCGCAAGAGTCCCCCAGAGAAGAGGGCTGTTGGGCGGTGTCAGGATTTGAGGACAGCACTCGGGCGCATGAAATCAAGGAGACGGAGACACAGAAGGAGAAGCAGCTGCTGGAGGAGGTGTGGTTCTCGCACCCCTCGCCGGGCTCTCACCTGGTCCAATTTCCAAATCCCCGTCAGAGAAGCTACTATGAGTACCCCTGGGTTTTGGAAATAACATTTACCACAACGGTACTCTATCTATACTGACAGGTTGGACCACAGTGCGTTTCTCTGTTTAATCCTATTTTGCGTATCTTTATCGAAGCCAAAAAGTTTCTCTTGTCTCCTTAAAAAATATGCACACCAAAAGGTCAATTTCATTATATTTACCTGAAAGCAAGCAAGTTATGATGAAGATTTGGATTCATATCATTATAATCAAAGAGAGAAAAAAGTTATATCTGCAGTATTTTTATTAATCTTTTTTTAATCATCCATTAGAGGAAACTAATTAAAAGGTATACCAGATCACTCTTTATTAATTTCTTACAAGTACATGTGACTCTAAAAGCATCTCAAAAATTTAAGCAAAAAAGTGGAACTAATAAAATATCAATCCTTAAGTCTTCCCAGATTTCTGCTGTATCTCTTCAAGAAAGAGAAAAAAACATCTAACTTCTTTGAAGCATGACTACAAAGGATGATTGTTGGCCATAGTGTTTGAAATTTTGAATATTTGAATGTTAGAAAAACACATTACAAAGTTTATTTGATCAAAAGGAAAAATCCCATTTATCTATAGACTTATTGGAATAACTGCCAGATTGGAGTTGAAGGTTGTAAAAGTGTCAGAATGCATGTGTTATAATTAAACAGAGACAAATTGATGCCTGTGCTTGGACTAACGTGGGAGATTCTCCTGTATTCTGGGGCTGGACCCTCTCTGGACTCAGTATGGACTTAATTCATTTTCCATCAGGCATAAGGTTTCTCAAGAGACATCCCCTGACTCTTTCCCTCCCATGGCTTCTAAAACACCATGAGCCCACAGCATCCCCACCCAGCTCCACTCCCAACTGCGTGGCTCTCTAAGGACCTGCCAGTGCTGTTTGTGCTCCTCAGCTGCTGTCCCCATGCGAGTCTGAGAAAAACAGTTCCTAGATGAGCATCCTAGGAACCTATAATACGAACCTAACCCACCTCAAAACACTCTGGACATTAGAGCATCACTGTCCAGCCTTACTGAAGGTGAGAAGGGGGGTTGGAAAGGGATTCATTCCTTAGCTTTTATGTCAGCGTGTAATTCTTTTCCTTCCCACATTTATCCTAGGGAGAAAATCCACTACATTCGGACTGAGGGTAATCATGGGCTTGAAAAGTTGTCCTGTGATGCAGATCTAGTCATTTTGCTGAGGTAAGGGGGCTGAGCCTGAAACAATTCTGGAAAAGCAACTGGAGAAACTGCTCTGGGTGGTTCTCCATGACAGCCTGGACTAAAACACCCATTGTCTGTTCTAGAGGATTCTAGTGGCTGTGACTGAAGTAGCCCCCCGCTCCCTTACACCTGCTGTTCATTTCCTTCTTTACATGTATGACTGGGGTATCATAAGCTACATGTGATCCTTGATGGAGACCTTGTTGTAGGACTAATTAGGGTTTAAAATAATAGGGAGAGTTTGCATGCGAGGATGTGCCCATCTAAGTGAATCTAAGTGCTTGTATTGTCTCATGAGAATTGTACCTGCTCTTACAGCAATTCGTGAACATTCTCTCATAGACAGAGAACTAACTTAATTTTTTTTTCTACTTTGCAGTCTCTTTGAGGAAGAGATTATGTCCTATGTCCCCCTGCAGGCCGCCCTCCACCCTGGGTACAGCTTCTCTCCCCGCTGCTCACCCTGCTCCTCACCTCAGAACTCCCCAGGTAACGTGAGGTTTTGGCTCTCTGCCTCCTGCCAGTGGCGTGTTTCCACTGGATGAAGCTGCCCCCTCTGCCTTATTTCCTCTCAGTTTTCTGATCGTCCGCACACTAAGTTGGGTGTTGACACATTGCCACCTGTTTTAGTAATGCCCCCAATCTATTACATTTTGCATTTTTAAATGATTTGGAAACATTTATTGTGAAATTAATATTTTATGACGTGAAAATTATAATGAAATTCATGTTTCATTGTCTATACTGGAACCCAGTGACACCTGTTTCTATATTTTTTCTTAAATTAATTTATTTATTTTAATTGGAGGCTAATTACAGTATTGTATACATTGACATGAATGTTTATATATTTTTGCGGCAACTTTCATGCTACAAATAGCAGAGCTGAGTAGTAGTGACAGACACCATAGGACCCCCAGCATCTAAAATATTTGCTATCTGGCTCTTTACTAACAAAGTCTGTGGGCCCCTGCTCTAAATTGCTGTTTTTTTCTGAAGCATATTCTCAAAGCATTTAAAAGGGAAGAGCTCTTTATAGGACATTCTGCCTTATGAGTCAGAATGTTATTAGTTAATAATTTGAGTATTTTTTTGTTAAGTTGTAAAGGAGTTGCTAGGTTCCATACTAACTAGGGACCACCTTTATATCCCCATGAAGATGTCTAAGAATTTTTAAAAATGATATGAAATCATTCCCCTGAAGTTTTCTTAGAATGAATTTACTCATGATACTCTTTGTGGGTATTTTCTATTCCAAATGAGGAAGTGTATATTGAACTGTTTAGCAAAAAGAGAAGCTATTATTTCCTGGGTCCATCAAGATAATTAGCTAAAGACAAATTAATACTCCCAAACAAGATCCAGATATTGAAAATTTTTCCCCTGTTGTCTTGATTTGCAGTATCATGTTGTCATGGATGTTTATGGTAAACTCAAGTTTATTTTTATAACTTTAAAATTTAGTAAAGAACATTAGTTTTGAAAAATCTAGTAACGTCCTATCTCATAACCTCTAAAGTCAGAGTTCAAACTTTGCTTTTGAAGCCAGTGGGGAAATGGAGAAGAGAAACCGAATTTAGCAATATGCTCTGTCCCCAAGAAGGGATGTCTCACTCAGCTGGTGTCACTCAGTACTGCCATAGGTCTAGAATATCTCAGTTCAGTTCAGTTGCTCAATCATGTCCGACTCTTTGCGAACCCAGGGACTGCAGCATGCCAGGCTTCCCTGTCCATCACCAACACCTAGAGTTTACTCAGACTCACATCCATCAAGTACTTGATGCCATCCAACCAACCCGTCCTCTGTCGTCTCCTTCTCCTCCTGCTTCAATCTTTCCCAGCATCAAGGTCTTTTCCAAGGAGTCAGTTCTTAAAACTGGAATACCTTTTTGTTTGGTGCACCCTCATCATGTCATTCAGAACTATCTCCCAGAGGTAGTTTTGCTAATCTTAAAATCTGTTTTTAAGTCAATATCTCTTTGTTATCCCTTCCTCCACAAGTGTATCAGTGGCACTGTTGAGGAAATGTTCCATGAGTGCTCCCTCTGACATGCTTGGGCAAAGGAAGACCAGGAGCTTTGTCAGAGGCAACATCAGCACAATCGGTTGCTTCTGGTGTGCACATGATGACTTGGTTCTGGAGAGCAGAGCATTCCCATGTAGGGGACTTGTGTGTCTGCATGATGTTTAGTCTCAGTCTGAAAATGTGTCTATGTGCATACATTCTAAGTCGTGTCTGACTTTGCAACCTCATGGACTGTAGCCAGCCAGGTTCCTCTGTCCGTGAGATTCTCTAGATAAGAATACTGAAGTGGGTTGCCATGCCCTCCTTTAGGGGATCTTCCTGACCCAGGGATCAAACCCATGTCTCTTAGGTCTCCTGCATTGGCAGGTGGGTTCTTTACTACAGAGCCACCTGGGAAGCCCCCATGTGTCTACACTTTGGTCCTAACTTCCGACACTAGAGTATGGTTTCGACATCATTACATGGTGAAGATACCATCTTGCAAATAGAAAAACTAAGGGAGTATAAAGAGTTATTCACTAAATGAGAATTATTTGGGTGAGTTTTTTTTTTTTTTTTTAAGAGGAATCAGCATTCCTAATAGCTGTCTGGTGTCAGACATTACTGACGCCATGAACTCAAACAATCATCCAAGTTATGTATCAAAGTCCTTAATTCTTTACTCTCCTAACTTTGATCACAGGATCTCAGAGTGTGTAAAATTCCCACATTTCTAGACCTTTATGACTTTTACCTGAGGCAACAGAGAGAGTGACTCATGCACGCCAAAGCACCTCAGGAAGCATAAATTATTAAAGAAATGCACAGCAGTGACTACGGGCATAGTGGTAGTACCAGCAGTGAGAAAGTCATCTTATAAAATACACTGAAATCTGCGAGAAGAAAATTATACTTGCACCTGCAGACTTGTATTCTAGTTTTACCTACGTTCTGAAACCTGGCATTTCAGCAGAGACACTTTCCTCTTCAAGTGCTGGCCTGGTTCCTTCTCATAAGTCACCTCTTCCATTGGCTTCGGTGACACCACTGTAGGCATTTCATCTATGTCTTTGGCCACCGCTGCAGACTCATCCTTCCCTTCCTACCGTCCTCAAGACTCAGTGCCAGGTTTTATTCTCCTCTCTTTCAAACTATGTCTCTTTCCAATCAAATACTCAAAGGTACCACCATCAAAGACCAAGCTTATGATCTCCCCACAAATTTGTGCTTCTTCCATTTGTCCCCATCTCAGTGAATGTCACCAGAGTCCATTCCATTATAATGTCTGAAACTCATCTTTACTTACTACCTATATCCAGTTCATTGCCTCCTAAACACATCTCCAATCTATCCTGTTCTCATCTCCACTGACACCACCCTAGTCCAGTTTAGGTGGGCCAAATCCATTCTGGACCTCTCTGGTTTTCTCTCTCTACTGCAGAAAGACCGAGGTTTCTATAACCCCAGATACTTCATCTTGGCCCCTACACACTAACTTTCTGTTGTGTTTAACATTAAACAAAATCATTTAATTATTTAAAAGAGAATACCTTATCCTATTTGACCTGTCTCCTGCCCACCTCCCAAGCTTTGTTTTATATCATTCTGGTCCTCACTCCCTGTGCTCCAGGTAAACTGAAGCACCACTTTCCACCCTGCCTCAGTACCTTTGCACATGCTGGTACTCTACCTAGAATCTTCTCTCAGCTCATCTGTTCTCTTAGCTTAACAGAAGCCTTTCCTAACTCAGTCAGTCTAGTTCAAGCCTACTTATTCTTCACGTGTTTCCCAGGGAAGCCTTCCTGAACTTGGCTAGAGTGTCCTGTGATCTCAGAGAACTGAGTTCTCTTCCTTTATGGGTAGCAATCGTCTCAACCTGTAATTATATTCTCATTCCTGTGAGTTTGATGGTGTCAGTCTTCTCCAGATTATAAATTCAATATCTGGAACATAAACTAAACATTTGTAGTTGCAAGAGCAAGCTGTGATCCTAACCATCTGGGAAACTTGCAAAGGAATATTATCTTTCCAGTCCTTTTCTCATTGAAAGGTGTATAAAAATAAAAAAGCATTTACAAAGCATTCTAAGTGATACAAAAGTTCCTTCTATAAAGAGTAAGGAATTACTATCAATAATAATATTCTTAATAATTTTGCTTTTATGGTACATGATAATCTAATATTCAGTTCAGTTCAGTTCAGTCGCTCAGTCGTGTCTGACTCTTTGCAACCCCATGGACTGTAGCCTACCAGGCTCCTCCGTCCATGGGATTCTCCAGGCAAGAATACTGGAGTGGGTTGCCATTTCCTTCTCCAGGGGATCTTCTCAATCCAGGGATCGAACCCAAGTCTCCCTCATTACAGGCAGATGCTTACCATCTGAGCCACCAGGGAAGCCCTAATCTGATATAAACCCCTAAATACTCTGTGCTCTAGTGGACAGGTATGTTTATATAAGCATCAAGGTCGATATAGTTAGAGAAGTACAATATGCACATATATTACAATCTTGGTTCCTCCATTGTAGTTACATTCACTTATAGCAACTTATAAGAGCCTAATTTGATTTGTGTCATTTTTGAATATTTAAGTAAATTAAGCCAAGAAATATGCTCATCCAGGTATTTTGAAGAGAGATACAATTTGAAATGGAGTGTAAGATATAAGTATTTATTGTCATCAGAATTTATTTTTCTCTGCATCATATTATTTCTGGTATTATCAAGTGACTAAGAAAGTGATAGGGAAACTTCTTGAAGGATTGTGCCTCTGGTTCATCTCCCACTACCACTGCTCTCTGCATATTTGTTCTTCAGTAAAAAGTGATGACCTCCAGCGTATGTGCTTCTCTCTGCAGGTTTACAGAGAGCCAGTGCAAGAGCCCCTTCACCCTACAGGAGAGACTTTGAGGCCAAGCTCCGCAATTTCTACCGAAAACTGGAAGCCAAAGGATTTGGTCAGGGTCCAGGGAAAATTAAGTGAGTGATTTAATTGAGCTCCACTGAGCTTGACACTGAATTCAGTTGGAAGATGTTTATTGTTTTCTCCTCTATAACTTGGTAATATTTGTCTGGAAATCTGATACCATGGTATGACATCAATCATGGTCATAGAATTGAGGAAAGAAAAAGTTAGGAAGTTGGAAAGAAGAAAGGAGGTTAAGAAATTGGAAGGGAGGCAGGAAGAGAAGGTAAGGAGAGAGAGGAAGTGTGGGGGTGGGGGAGGGCACTCCGAAGAAAGAGTGGAGGCAGTGGAACTTCCCTTAGCAAAGCCGAGGGTCCCGAGGAGAGGTGAGCCTGCTGTCCGCCAACCCAGCGAGGGAGAGATAATCAGATGGGCGACAGGGGTTCCATCTGAGCAGTTCCGCTTTATTGTTGCAAACTCCCAGCTTATATAGACAAGCAGGGGGATTTTAGGAGGGACTTTCCATAGTTGCACCAATCATGTTAAAGGTCAAATCATCATGTGCCTTCATTATAACAGGAGTCTATGGAGATCACACACTATCTATGTGCATGGAAATCAAGAGAGCCAATCAAAAACCTTTGACAAACAACATAGACCACGCCCCCATCTCTTCCGCCAGGCGCCATCTTAGGTTGAACCCAAAGCTAGCCCCTTTGTTTTTAAGGTTTCCCATTTAGGGCCCCACAAGGAAGAACAGTAGATTTCAGACAAAATCATATATAACATCAGTGGCAGGCCTTCTCAGAAAACAAGGAAACTTGAACTAAATAAAAACTCTTATGTTTCCCTTTACATATTTTTGGGACAAATTTAACTACTCACTAGTCAAAAAGCTTTGATTTGGGGATCTAAGTAAGAAGTTGTTTCTCCCTGCTCTATGATTACTATTTTCATCTTGAAAAGCTGAACCCAAATTCAAGAATTCAGCTTAAGAGATTCTTCTTAGAATTGATTATTTTTATATATATATATATATATATCCTGATGATAGTGTAATATTGATGGACTGTGTCCCATTATGAACTGGTACGTGTTGTCCTAGGGCTTTTATCATTTTGAAAAGAGTGTCAGAGTAAGTCCATGGTTGAACTGATGGAATCTGTACCTGGATGAAGAGTCTAGGGAGTGAGACTGTCAACCTGGGCCCCCACATCTCACCTAGAACACTCCCCAACATTGGAGCCCAAGCGCCGGCTACCCGCCCACATGGCTTCTCATTTCTAGGCTCATCATTCGTCGAGACCACCTGTTGGAGGGAACTTTTAATCAGGTGATGGCCTATTCCCCGGAAGGAGCTCCAGCGAAACAAGCTCTACATCACCTTTGTTGGAGAGGAGGGGTGAGCCACCAGCACTTTCATGTAGACAACCTCAGTGTGGGTAGACCAGAGCCCCCAGGTCTTGAGCAATTTTCCTCAAGGAGCAGGGTGGCTCTAAGCCTTTGTCCCAAGGTGGTTCTGATCATATCCTTCCAGGAAACCTTTCTCTCCAGGTGTTGCCAATCTTTGAATTTCATGTTCTCCAAAAGCCTAAGATGATTGGCATGTTCTAGAATCTGAGGTCACATGGTCAAAATATAAGCCCAAAATATAGACCAGTCCACTAGATCTTTACTTTTTCAGTTTATACCCTGAAAGGTATCCCCTTGGTGTACCCATCCCTCTGAGTATCTGATCAAAGAACTCTTTCCCCAAGAGTGCACATCTATGACTGGTGGTGGTGATAGTGGTTGAGTTGCTAATTCTTGCAACTCCATGGATGTAGCCTGCCAAGCTCCTCTAACATGGGGTTTACCAGGCAAGAATATTAGAGTGCATTGCCATTTCCTGCTCCAGGGGATCTTCCCAACCCAGGGGTCAAACCCAGGTCCTCTGGTCTCCAGCCTTGTGGGCAGATTCTTTAATGACTGAGCCACCAGGGAAACACATATATGACTACTTAGCAAATTTTTCATGTACTTTCAGTGATTTCATAGCAAACCATCTCAACCGTGGAAGGCAAGCCCACCCAGGAGGGCACAGCAGGATGAACTTAGCAGAAAGTGTTTTCAATTCATGCACATGCACCATCACAGGAAATTCTTCTCTGTCTCCCACAACAAAGTCCAGCTGTGGACCAGCTGTGTGTTTTATCCAGTAGGTGTGATATAATTGAGGAAGAAGTTTAAGGAACACTGCCATAAATGTTTAAGAACATCATCCTCAAACCAATCACTGCTCCCTCATTTTCTTCAGCAAATTAGACTTCCCTTGGAATCCATTGTAAAGAGCAGAGGCTGCCCTCTGCTTTCCCAGCACTGAGTCTGAAAGGGCCAGCCAGGTCCTGCAGAGGGACAGGTCCCCCACCTCCCTCATGTAATGAGCTTCCCGGACCTCTGCTTCCTTTGCAGCCTGGACTACAGTGGTCCTTCGAGAGAATTCTTCTTCCTTCTGTCTCAGGAGCTCTTTAACCCTTACTATGGACTCTTCGAGTACTCTGCCAACGACACCTACACCGTGCAGATCAGCCCCATGTCTGCCTTTGTAGAAAACCATCTTGAATGGTAAGAGCTGGAATTTTCACTTTCTCATCTAGGAAAGTTCTGGTCTTTCTCGGTCAGAAGTGAGTGGTATTCCTTTAGGATCATTGCGTTTGAAGCAGTGGCCCGATGTCCTGAGGGGTGATGAGAGTAAACAACAAAGCACTGGAAACAAAATTCTCTGCTAGTTTTCACCCAAAATACAAAATGAATCACTAAAGATGCTGCAAATTTTCTATCAACTGCACATTGATGTAAGATACTACAGTTTTTCTTCTGAGGAAACACTGAGGTAAGTAGATATAGGTCCTGAGTGTTGATAATTCTACTAAAATCCTAAGCGTTCCCAGGGAGGGCTTTTTGAAGGTATTCGTGGATTTGAGATTCTCTGATCTTGGACTGATGGCTTTTGCACCATGGCCATCAGCTTCTGCATCTTGCTTTAAAATAAGGCTGTTGGGTTAGATGATCTCTCAGCATACTTCCGACTTAAAAGTGCAACATGTCTTTGGTCCTCTCATCTTGAGGCAATTACCACTTACTAAAATGAGTAAGAAGATGAGTATTGGTCAATTCTGTGCACTTCTGTGGCTGAGATACCTCAGATATGAGTGGAAATCTCCAGAAAACTGCATGGGACAACTAGGATGCATGCACTTTCCTGTTTTGTCCCCTCAACACATGACTTGAAAAGTACCCCTGATTTCACTGCAGGAGCTCCTATCATCAGGAGGGAAATGAGTCCTGGAAACTGCTGACATAGTTCTTATCTGACATAATTTACTGATGTGTCATGGGGCTTCTGGTGAAGGGAGGTTCTAGGGTAACACCTGGCCACTGGACTTACAGCCCAAATCCCCATAATTTGATTTCATGGTATCAGAACAACCCACCTCTGCTAAGGCTGCTAGCTACAGCCCACAACTTCTCTCTCCACTCTCACCTCTGAGTTCTTCTTTTTCTTTAATTTTTTTAAAGTTTATTTTATTGAAGTATAATTGATTTAGAATGTTGTGTTAATGTCTACTTTACAATAAAGTGATTCAGTTACACATGTATATATATATTTTTCATATTCTTTTCCATTATGGTTTATCTTAGGGTATTGAATATAGTTCCCTGTGCAATATAACAAGACCTTGTTGTTTCTCCATTCTATATATAATAGTTTGCATCTGCTAATCCCAGCTTCCCAACCCATCCCTCCTCCCCTGCTCTCCCACTTGGCAACCATTAAGTCTGTTCCCTTATGTCTGAGTCTGTTTCTGTTTCAAAGATAAGTTCATTTGTGTTGTATTTTAGATTCTCCATTTAAGTGATATCATATGGTATTTGTCTTTCTCTTTCTGACTTACTTCATTTAGCGTGATACTCTCTAGGTCCATCCAGGTTGCTGCGAATGGCATTCTTTTTTTCTTTTTGTGGCTGAGTAGTATTCCATTGTGTACGCACCACATCTTCTTCATCCGTTCACCTATTGACAGACGTTTAGGTTTTTTCCATGTAATGGCGATTGTAAATAGTATGGCTATGAACATAAGGATTCATGTATCTTCTCGAACATGAAAAGATATATACATATCTTTTGAATTATTCTTTTGTCCAGATAGATGCCTAGGCATGGGGTTGCTGGATCATATGGTAACTCTATTTTTAGTATTTTGAGGAATCTCCATACTGTTCTCCATAGTGGTTGCATCAATTTACATTGCCACCAACAGAGTAGGAGGATTCCCTTTTCACAACACTCCCTCCAGCATTTATTATTTGTAGACTTTTAAATGATGGCCATTCTGACCTGTGTAAGGTGGTACCTCATTGTAGTTTTGACTTGCATTTCTATAATACTTATCAATGTTGAGCATCCTTTCAGGAGCCTACTGGCCATCTGTATGTCTTCTTTGGAGAAATGTCTCTCTAGATCTTCTGCCCATTTTTTTATTGCATTGTTTGTTTTTTTGTTGTTGTATGAGCTATTTGTACATTTTGGAAATTAAGCCCTTATTAGCCGCATCACTTGCAAATATTTTCTCCTAATCCATAGATTGTCTTTTGTTTTGTTTATGGTTTCCTTTGCTGTGCAAAAGCTTGTAAGTTTGATTAGGTCCCATTTGTTTATTTTTCCTTTTATTTATCTTGCCTTGGGAGACTGATGTAAGAAAACATTGGTCAGTTTATGTTAGAGAATGTTTTGCCTATGTTCTCTTTTAGGAGTTTTATAGTGTCAAGTGTTATATTTGCGTCTTTTGAGTTTATTTCTGTGTATGGTGTGAAGGAGTGATCTAACTTCACTGATTTGTATGAGTCAGCTCTTGAGCTGATGTAGCTTGGGAGGCAGAAACACTGCTGATGGTGTGGGCAGAGCAGGAAGTTACTACAGAGAAGATTTAGGGCTAAGAATTGAAGACCAGCTCTAACTTAGCCACATTCCGGTAGGGTTCACTTGGACAGTGGAGAGTACCATACCCCCATGAAACAAGAATATATGTGGGACTTCCCTGGGTCCAGTGGTTAAGAATCCTCCTGCTCATGCAGGCTACACAGGTTTGATCCTTGGTCTGGGAAGATTCCACACTCCTCAGGGCAACTAAGCCTATGCACAAAACTACTGAAGCCCAAGAGATCTAGAGCCCACAAACCGCAACGGCTGGGGCCGTGTGCTGCAACTACTGAAGCCTGCACACCCAGAGCTCGTTGTTTTGCCACAAGAGAAGCCACCACAATGAGAAATGCACACAGCACAACTGGAGAGCAGCCCCCACTCACAACTAGAAAAAGCCCACACACATCAATGGAGACCCAGCACAGCCCAAAATCAATAAATCAATAAATAATGTTTTACAGACTATATAGGTATGCAGATTATACTTCATATAATCCCCCAATTCTCTCAGTCTATGTACATGAACTTTAAGATGGTGTCTTAGAGGTCATGAATTAGAGTTACCTATCACTGAGGAAGTGCTTTCACAAACATTACAGCATATAGGACTTTGCTGGGTGCTGTGGGGATACATTCATTAACTGAACAGTTGAAAAACACACATGCCATGTGTTCAGAGAATACAAAGTGACATGAACGAGATTTCTTCCCTCAAAGGGAGAGAGCACATGAGTAAATCTGTAATTCCACTATAGTATCTTAAATGCCAAGCTTGGCATTTACATATATGATACATGTGTGTGTGTAAGTCTGAGATACATATATAAGCCTGGGAATTGTATTAAATCATGAAGGAAAGTGTCTCACTCAACCCAAGGTAGGGGATGGTGCAGTGGGGAATAAAACCAGGGATCTCACAGAAAGAAAATAATTGTGCCATCTTTTTTTTTTTATTGCTCTATTTTTTTATGAAAAGGAGTGGATATATGTGCCAATCTTTACCGATAGTTGAGTAGAAGAATCAACAGAGCAGAGGAAAAAAAGTGTTTTGAGGAGCCAATATTGGAAACAAGAACTGAAAGGTGTGAGAGGAAATGGAGCCTTTGGCAAGCAGTGTAGACAGATCAGAACGTGGCTTTGGGGTTTGTGGGAATGAGGCTGGAGACAAAGAGAAAGGCAGATGGTCTTATGACATAAAGAGAATACTGTCACTGGGTTTGTGTTTTTAAAAAGTAAATCTTGCCATAGTGTGGGGAAAATTTTAAAGACAAAAGGCTGCAAAGAGCTGAGACCATCTCCAGAGCAGTTGATACATCACAGGGAGAAACAGAATTCAAACTGAGGCAGAGGTGGGGTCTGAGAAAGGGGACTAACCTTAAGAACATCTCAGAGGGAGAAGAGACTCAGCTAGTTGTTTTACTGTTTCACTGTTGAGGTGAGACAGAGAGAGACATAAGAAAAAGTCCGAGGTTTCTGGTTGCACCATGGGATGGATTGGGACATTCACTGTGATGAGAATTATGTGAAATAGACAATACTTAGAGGAAAGAGGAGGAATTCACTCCTTGACAGGTAGAGATTGCAGGTTCCATTATAAATACAGGTGGGTATATTAGTACATACCTGGAATATTGCCTTGGAAATCTGGGCTGGAAACTGAGATTGGGAAATACTAACACAGTCATGAAATTAAAAGATGCTTGCTCCTTGGAAGAAAAGCTATGACAAACATAGACAGCATATTAAAAAGCAGAGACATTACCTTGCTGACAAAGGTCTGTATAGTCAAAGCTATGTTTTTACAGTCGTCATGTATGGATGTGAGTGTTGGATGTAAAGAAGGCTGAGTATTGAAGAACTGATGTTTTTGAACTGTGGTGTTGGAGAAGATTCTTGAGAGTCCCCTGGATTGCAAGGAGATCAAACCAGTCAGTCCTAAAGGAAATCAATCCTGAATATCCATTGGAAGAAATGATGCTAAAGCTGAAGCTCCAATACTTTGGCCACCTGATGCAAAGATCCAACTCATTGGAAAAGACCCTGATGCTGGGAAAGACTGAGAGCAGGAGGAGAAGGGGACCACAGAAGACGAGAAGGTTGGATGGCATCACTGACTCAACTGACATCAGTTTGAGGAAGCTCCGGGAGTTGGTGAAGGACAGGAAAGCCTGGCGTGCTGCAGTCCATTGTGTGCCACAAAGAGCCGGTCACGACTGAGCAACTGAACAGCAACAACAACACAGGCAGACTGGCCCAGGAGGAGGGAGGAGAGGAGGAGATGCGAGCTCGCAGAGGTGGAGGATACTGATGAGTCCAGGGTGGCCAGGGCCCAGGCCCCTGGGAGAAGCTGAGAATGAGTGGCCAGAGTGCCCCAGCTTGGGAGGAGTAGGCCAGGGGTGGAGGTGCTCCAGTGAAGACCTGCTCGTGGGGAAGAAGGCAGTCTAAGACGGCAGAAGCTGGAGGGGGCATACAGATAATAGAAGGGGGTCCCCAGGGATTCAGAGCACAGGATTGGGAGGACAGAGCTTAGGACATCAGGGGATGATCACAGGAGCTGTGTTTGGGTAGTGACAGAGGTTCATGAGGTTAAGTGCCCTAGTGGTGTGAAGGGGACCGAGTGTTCTGGAGGAAACCTTGGGGCTGAGCCCAGGAGTGACATAGGGAAGGCTACAGACATGGGCCTGGTGGAACACACAGGAGGCTCGCTGGCCTTCTGGCCGCCTCGTTACCACTTGAGAGTGGCCTCAACAGATGCCTTGCCAGCTGCCTAGACCCTGTTCTCAGGCAGGCTCTGTTGTCTCTGAACATCTCCGGCTGGATGAGGCCATGTCGATGTGCCAGTCACACCTGAGACCCTGGAGGAAGGAAACCTCAGAGATGTTGTAAGAATTAGCAAACTCTCTGGATGGCTCCTCCATAAAAGTCAAAGTGTGACAAAGTCTGGTCCAGAGTGCTAGTTACCTGCTGTCTTTGCAAAGGGAAAGGACTTGAGGACTTTCACCCACTGCTCTTCCTGCCTTGGAAATACTTGCTGTGTAGCCCAGAAGCAAAATGACAGGGAACTTTCTGAGCAACTAGCAATCTGAACAGAGCTCAGGCAGGTGAGAGTTCACATAGAACGGTGAGTTCTTATGAAGTGATCTAGGACCTCCCCTCTGCTCTGAGGCTCTGACTCTGAACCTCAGTCTCCTAAGCCCTTGACTGACAGAAAAGCCCAAGTGCAAAGCCAGAACTGGACCCAGACTGAACCATGACCCTCACACGGGGTGGGGCTCGTGTTTCATTAGTGCCTCAGAGGTCCTAGGGGAGAGAGGCAGTCACAACCAGTGGACAGAACTGAGCCACTGGGGCCGAGTCTGCCTTAGCTTTGAAAAGGAAGCCCTGCTGGGCTGTGGGCATTTGAACCAGATGGTAGCGCTGCAGTGATTCCTTCTGGATGTTTTCCTGTGAGCCGTTCTGCACCGCAGGGCAAATGGTTTTACCAAGAAAAGTGAGGGCACCCAAGTGCTGGGCCATTTTGACAAAAGTGCACCCAGGAAGGTTCAACAGCCGAATGAAGTCACTCCAGGCCTTGCACAAAGTGTGGCAGCAAGTGGGTGCTGAGGCCCCTGCCTGAGGCTTTGTCACTGTGGCTGCGGCAGTGGGGGCGTTGGGGGTGGGGGGACGGGCGCCACGGAGGAAACCTGAACCCTGAGTTCTCAGGCGCTGGCCCAGCCAGGTAACGCTGACCCATCGCCCGGGTGGGCGGGGCTGTGGCTGATCCCAGATGTCGGCGCCTGGCCTTCTTCCTTCCCTCACTCCCCAGGACACTTCGCCCCACAGTCCACAAGGGCGGTGAGGAAGATGACTTACTATGACCAACACATCACTCATGAGAAAACAGAGACCAAACGATTACAGGGTTCCTCACAGTCAGAGCCTCGACTTTGTAAAGCTGGAAATTGTCCCTAACACAGGATGGGCCAGGACAGGAGTCTGCCTGGAAGGGAAGTGACTCCGCCCCCTGCCCTCTCTTCCCTCCGCAGGCAGGCCTGTAGGCCAGAAAAAAACACAGAGAACATCGATCAGCTTTACAGGATTAAACATTACCCTGGATGGAAACATTGCTCGGGTGTGGCTGGAAGAGGCCTCTTTGCATGGGTCATTTTTTAAATTATTATTCAAGTTATCTTTTCACTGGCCTTCGTCTGTGTCCCACACTCTGTTTTGTCTGTGTCCCCCTAGAGAGTAAGCTCCATGAAAGCAGAGATGGATCTGTCTTATTTAACTCTAGCACAGGCCTGGCACTTAAGGTGTTCAAAAGAACAGTTCATTTGGGTACATGAACAGAAGTTTGGGTGCATGAACAAGGCTTGTTCCACAAGCCACATGAGCCACTTCCTTCTACCAGGACCATTAAGACAGAGGGCTCATATAATCCAGGGGCAGTTGATTGCTCAAAGGTCACACTTTCATTTGTCATCTGTGGTTATAAATCCCTTACAGTGTTGGCAACAAACACACATGTCCCTGGGAGTTTTGCACTCAGCTCTGCACGATGCCCACACTCTGCTTATTACTGACACAAGGTTGCCCTACACACACTGCGCCTGCACCATGGGCCTCTGTCGGTCACCTCCAGGCCAGGCAGTACCCCAGAGACGGGCAAAGAGGCCTCTGACCCCAGGTCCTTCCCCTGCTGGCTCCTCCCTGACTGTAGCTACTTGAAGTTCTCTGCTTCCTGCTTGCTGTGTGTGGGCTTTGGATATCCTGGGATGCAGCCTGGAAATCAAAAGGAGTTTTCTACCTCCTTCCCTTTGTTTCTAGTGAAGTGCTGAGAGATACTATCATGAATAAATATGGTGAAGATTCTATACACACATAATAAGTAAACTGAAAAAAAAATCTATTTTTTTGACCTTCAGCCTAAAAGGACTTCCCATAATTGTTTCATTACTCATTTGTATTACCCAGTTAGGTTGTATGAACACTGCTTTGGCCTTAGCTCGGAGGCTCTCTGCCGTGGCAGAGGAGGAGGGTTCTTTTTCCCTTCCCTTTGGTTAGAGCAACCAAATAATGAAACTGAAGCCAAGATTGATACAGCACAAGCTTTATTCAATAACCAAAGAATGGAGAAGCAAGGACTAAGTTCACTGATCAACATCTCACCCACCAGATGGCAGGGATTTAACTTTTAGGAGTAAAGACAAAAGGAGAAGATTAAGGCTAATGATGAAGAGACCTATGCTTTAGTCTACTGAGGAGGGAGCAAGGCTTTTTCAAAGGAGTGTGATGCCACACCCCTAACCTTTATTGATACTTAATATCCAGTCATGGTCAAGGGTGAAAGTGAAAAGAAAGTGAAGTCACTCAGCTGTGTCCGACTCTTTGCGACTCCACAGACTGTAGCCCACCAGGCTCCTCTGTCCATGGGATTTTCCAGGCAATAGTATTGGAGTGGTAGGTGTATCGTTTAATATGCTAATGTAGTAAATATCAGTGTCTGATGAGATTCAGGGTCTGTCGGAGGGCAGATTCATTGCCATCTTTTTCCCAACTGGTTCCTTCTGGTGTTTTTATTTGTAGCTGTCTTTCTTATCTCTGGACCCTCTAACTTAAAGGTTTATGTTAAGTCCTGGTAAAGGTGGGGATTGATGGGTTTTGAGCAGAAACCTTGAGCAACTCTAGCAACATTTGTACCACAGAATTTCCAGGTTGATAAGGACATTGTTAAAATGTGCAAGGCTAACACTCATGCCAAGTAAGAGAGAGGAGGTGGAGCTGGAACCCCACTGGGCCTCCCATAGGAACCGTGGTCACATATGGACACAGCCCTGCCCACCCTAAGTCAGGTAGAGAAAGGCCAGGAAATAGCACAACATCCTTCTTCCATCCACCAGTCCCGCTGGCCAAGCCAACCATGGACCAGAGGGCAAGGAATCTCCAACTATTGCAGCAATAATGGCCTATCCCCAGGGTCACAGAGTGGGACAGAAATTGGTGGGAAACCCATGATGGGTGCATGACAGGGATTAAAAATATCTGAAAGAGCCTATACAATTGAGGACTTTCAGTTCATCCACTAAAAATATTTCCATTTCCTTAACTGTATGTGTCCATTGTATATGTCTTTGATCCAGAAATCTTAAAGTAATATTCCAAATTCCTTATCTTTATGCTTTGATTATGATCTCTATTTGCATATTAATGAGGTACTAATGCTGATCTTTTTACCATTTTAATCATCATTATATGCTGATTTTATGTCCCTCCAGATACAGAAGTGAATATAAAGCTAAACAACAAAACATTCATTGAAAATTTGTTAAACATGCCAAGCACTATTCTAGACACTTTCAACAGCCCTATTACCCAGGGCTATAGGAGAAACTCAGGCTATAGAAGAAAATAAGGTGCAAACATTAGCAAACTCAGAGAGATAACCACAGACTAAGCTGAGGTTGGAACCCAGAAAACGACTGCAGTAGATTCTAGCCCCCTCTATTTCCCCTCTGGGCAAATTGCGATACAATGTGATAAATGCTATCTGTACTTCTATTATAGCACTTAGCACATTACATAGTTATCAGTAGTAGGTATTCAGTTCAGTTCCGTTCAGTCGCTCAGTTGTGTCTGACTGTGCAACCCCATGAATCGCAGCATGCCAGGCCTCCCTGTCCATCAGCATCTCCCGGAGTTCACTCAGACTCACATCCATCAAGTCAGTGATGCCATCCAGCCATCTCATCCTCGGTCGTCCCCTTCTCCTCCTGCCCCCAATCCCTCCCAGCATCAGAGTCTTTTCCAATGAATCAACTCTTCCCATGAGGTGGCCAAAGTATTGGAGTTTCAGCTTTAGCATCATTCCCTCCAAAGAAATCCCAGGGCTGATCTTCTTCAGAATGGACCGGGTGGATCTCCTTGCAGTCCAAGGGACTCTCAAGAGTCTTCTCCAACACCACAGTTCAAAAGCATCAATTCTTTGGTGCTCAGCTTTCTTCACAGTCTAACTCTCACATCCATACATGACCACAGGAAAAACCATAGCCTTGACTAGATGGACCTTAGTTGGCAAAGTAATGTCTCTGCTTTTCAATATGCTATCTAGGTTGGTCATAACTTTTCTTCCAAACAGTAAGCATCTTTTAATTTCATGCCTGCATTTTTAGGTATAAGGAGCTTAAAAAATGAGTGAGAATAGTTGGCTGGCAGAGATGGGGAAAGGAAACTTCCAGGGAGAGGGCCCGAAATTCACAGAAGGATGGCAGGTAAACAAACAGATGGCAGTTGTGTTTGACTCCAAAACAGAGAAAAGAAAAGCTGTAAAGGCTTCTTGCACCAGATAAGGAAGGGCATTTAATGGCATCTAGGGACTTTGGGCTTTAGCCAGGCTTCAGCAATACATGAACCATGAACTTTCAGATGTGCAAGCTGGTCTTAGAAAAGGCAGAGGAACCAGAGATCAAATTGCCAACATGAGCTGCATCATCGAAAAAGCAAGAGAGTTCCAGAAAAACATCTATTTCTGCTTTATTGATTATGCCAAAGCCTTTGACTGTGTGGATCACAATAAACTGTGGAAAATTCTGAAAAAGATGGGAATCCCAGACCACCTGACCTGCCTCTTGAGAAACCTTATGAAGGTCAGGAAGCAACAGTTAGAACTGGACATGGAACAATAGACTGGTTCCAAATAGGAAAAGGAGTACGTCAAGGCTGTATATTGTCACCCTGCTGATTTAACTTATATGCAGAGTATATCATAAGAAACACTGGGCTGGAAGAAACACAAGCTGGAATCAAGATTGCTGGGAGAAATATCAATAACCTCAGATAAGCAGATGACACCACCCTTATGGCAGAAAGTGAAGGGGAACTAAAAAGCCTCTTGTTGAAAGTGAAAGAGGAGAGTGAAAAAGTTGGCTTAAAGCTCAACATTCAGAAAACGAAGATCATGGCATTTGGTCCCATCACTTCATGGCAAATAGATGGGGAAACAGTGGAAACAGTGTCAGACTTTATTTTGGGGGGCTCCAAAATCCCTGTGGATGGTGATTGCAGCCATGAAATTAAAAGACGCTTACTCCTTGGAAGGAAAGTTATGCCCAACCTAGATAGCATATTCAAAAGCAGAGACATTACTTTGCCAACAAAGGTCCATCTAGTCAATGCTATGGTTTTTCCAGTGGTCCTGTATGGATGTGAGAAAGCTGAGCACCAAAGAATTGATGCTTTTGAACTGTGGTGTTGGAGAAGACTCTTGAGAGTCCCTTGGACTGCAAGAAGATCCACCCGGTCCATCCTAAAGGAGATCAGTCCTGGGTGTTCATTGGAAGGACTGATGTGAAGCTGAAACTCTAATACTTTGGCCACCTCATGTGAAAAGTTGACTCATTGGAAAAGACCTTGATGATGCTGGGAGGGATTAGGGATAGGAAGAGAAGGGGACGACAGAGGATGAGATGGCTGGATGGCATCACCACCTGGATGGACATGAGTTTGAGTAAACTCTGGGAGTTGGTGTTGGACAGGGAGGCCTGGCGTGCTGCGATTCATGAGATCTCAAAGAGTCAGACAGGACTGAGTGACTGAACTGAACTGAACTGAGGGACTTTGGGTTTTATCATGAAAGTGTCAGTGTATTTTTTAGGGGAAAGAATGTCTTGAGTAGGTCTGTATTCTAGAAAGTCAACTCTGGTCATAAGTAGATGAATTGGAGTGGAAATTGAAGGTGTCAGATTTAAGTGGCAGTTCCTTGAAATAATTATTTGAAAAGAGGATAAAGAATCAAACTAGGGTGGAAGCAGTGGGAATTAAAAGTTATTTCAGAAGAATGAAAAAAATGAGCAAAATTTAGTGGTGGACTATATAGACAGTGGATTCGGAAAAGGTAATGGCAACCCACTCCAGTACTCTTGCCTGGAAAATCCCATGGACGGAGGAGCCTGGCAGGCTACAGTCCATGGGGTCACGAGAGTCTGACACAACTTAGCAACTACACCACCGCCACCACCATAGACAGTAAGGGTGTTCATAATATTAAATGTCCCACTTGCATAAAATGATGCATACAAAATGCCAGGTAAAAAGTTCTCATCTATTTTGTATGGAGGTATCAAAAACAAAACTGTAAATGTGGAAAGCTCCAAACTTACTTTTATGTCTAATAAATTATGAATATTACACAATGCATGTATTTTCAGATCTTTATGCCTGGATAGGAAAGATGCATGTTTCAGCTGAAACTCTCCTCTAAGTGCCTTCCCTGAGCACTCAATTTAAAACAGCCCAGCCAGTTATAACTCTCTATTTAACATCTTAACTCATTATATCGACAGAACTTACCACTCTCTAAAATAAAGTATATTTTAGATTTATATTGTACACTTGTAACTCCTTACTATTTATTACTAACTCCTTGCTATTTATTTGAGAGAACGAGGTCTTGCTTTCCTAGTTACAGACTTTGCACTCAATAAATATGTGTCGAAGGAGGGAAAGAAACAAAGGACAGGAGAGAGAGAAGGAAGTAAGGAGGATGAATGGATGAATAGATGAGTGGGTGGATGGATAGATGGGTAGATAGATGGATGGATAAATGGATGGATGGATGGGTGGATAGATGGGTAGGTGGGTGAATGGATGGGTAGAAGGGTGGGTGGGTAGGTGGATCAATGGATGGATAGAAGGAATAATATTCAATTCAAACTCCTTGGTTGTGAGAGTTTCAATCTCATTTCAATTTTTAAATTGCAGAATATTTGGGATTCAGAAAAATGGAGATCATTGTTGAGTGTCAGTTAAGTTTCTACTCATTGTTCTCTCTGAAATCACCACTGAAAATTCTTTATCTGTCTCAGTGATTCTGAATACCACTTTTCCCAGAGCAAATCTAAGATGCACTAAACAACTGAAAAAGGTTAACTCTTTTTCAGTAAGAGCGCCAGAATGTCGACATGCACTGTTCCTCAATGTATCATTTTAAGAAGTCGTGATATGAGTCACTCTTTATGTAATTGTCAGTGTGAGAACTTTCAGAAGCCAGAGTTAGAGATCTGATGTTGTTTAACCAGTTTCTGTGTAACCACCAGAAGGTCCAAGTGTTCATTTCATGTTAGTGATGGTGACAAATTTAACCTATTAGTATCATAACCAGAAATTCTGAGCCCTCTCAAGTCAGAATTTCTGAGAACCTCTGCTAACTGCAAAGCAGGCTCCTCCCCTGTCCTTCTGCCCCTGCCATGCCCTCTCCCTTTCCAAGCAGACACAACCTGGGTGGCAGAAATCTGTTTTCAGGTCTTTAGCAAGAGGAGGTAGAGGCGGGAGGGAGGCCTCTTGGAGCACGTTTAGAGTTTAGCCAAGTGGGTATTAAGTGTAATTGTAGAGTTTTATGGAACTTAAGAAGTCCTGGATAACACACTTTAAATATCCCTTGCTACATCTGCAGAGTCTGAATTAGTAGGTAGAAACCACAGTATCATGAGATTCCATTGAATGTGTCCTGGCCCTTCAACTCTCAAAGGCCCCTCCTGAAAGAACAGCTCAGTGTATCTTGTCCGTTTGAGTTATGGGTCAGATAAGCTCCCCCACCCCCACACCATCCCAGCAGCAGCCCTTGTGTTCCTTCTTAGGCACCTGCAAGACCTTCTCTGGTCCCGTTCCTGGCTGAATCTGAGCAGCCTTCCTAGCATTGCCCTAGCGAAGCTCAGTGCACACATTAGTTGAGAAGTCACCATAAAATATGTCTGATTGTGACTGCGTCTACTTCCTAACCCAGTTTTCTTAAGAACTTGTGCGAAACCTCTAGTAAAGCTTTCAAAACTATTAAAGAGAACTCTTTTTCAACACTTGCATTATGCAGAAAAAGACCTAAGGTTGTGTGAGCTTTATATAACAAAGATGGCCCTTTGATTCAGTTAGAAAAGAATGGAATGGCATCAGTTAATGATGCCAACACAGCTGACTGTGCAACCGAAAAAGGAAAAAAATAGATTAAATTCCTCTCTAGTATAAAGCACATGTAAAAATATGACAGTAAAATGTCTTCAAGAAACTCTAGAGGACTTTCTGTATATTCTAGAACAAGCATTTTTGGGAATAGAAAACAAACTTCAGAAACTCTGAATAGTAGGGACTTTTTCAGTCAAGATTTGAACCCTAGAATCTGTAAAAGAAAAGACAGATATATTTAAATGTATAAAAATGAAAATAGTTTTGATGGCAAAAAAAAAAAAAAAAACACCATGAAGGCAAAAGGTAAATTTTGATTTTGAAGAATAATCTTTGTAAATCAGAAAAATCAGCAATTGAAAATCTGTAAAATATAGATTTCAAAGAGCTCTTCTAATGTGAAAAGAAGAGAGAAACAACACTAGAAAAATCATCAGAGTGAAAAAGAACTGTTCAGAGAAGAAAAAAATCCAAATTATCAACAAACCCATAAAAAGAATTTCAACTTTATCAATGGCCAAATAAAATGACAATGATGTATCAGTTTATAACAAATTAGCAAAAATTAAAAAGAATTATATCTTTTCAAGGGGATATGGGTGAAAGTTATTCTCTTGCATTTCCAGTAGAAACATGACTTTGGGTAGCCTTTTTGCAAAGCTCAATCAATGATATATACTATAACTTTTAAACCCATATACCCTTTGGCCCATGATTCTATCTCATAGAAATAAAAGCATTGCTATAAGGACTCATAATAACAGTTAATATTTATTGAGCCCTCATTATGGACCAGGTTTCTTTGTAAAGGCTTTGCATGAGTTGCACATGCTGTTATGATCCCCCTATTTTATAAAAGAGGAAACTTGATACCCATACAGGTTCAGTACTTGCCCAAGGTAACACAACTGGTAAATGGAAGAACCAGGAATCCAACCTAGGCATGTGGTTCTACAATGTAAACTTCTAAAAGCTATCCTATCTTCCCTAAAACATACCAGGATGTTTATTTCAGCACTGTTTGTGAAGACACGAATGTAAAAGTATCCCAAGTATCTATCAGCAGAGACCAGTTAACGTTATCACAGCAGCTCCACACTCCACAGTGACATGAGGTGTTAAAGGGCTGAGTCAGATCTTACCCAATGATGGAGGGGGGATTTCTTTAAGATATTGTTGAGGGAAGAAAAGCAAAAAAGTATGGACAACACAATTTAAAAACTTAACAATAATGACACAAAACCTGTATGTATATAAATATAGATAGATACGTAAATACAAATGAATTAGTATAGGATCCATTGGATCATAGAAAAGTAAGAGAACTCCAGAAAAAAACATCGACTTCTGCTTCATTGACTACGCTAAAGTCTTTAACTGTGTGGATCACAACAAACTGGAAATTCTTCAAGAGATGGAAATACCAGACCACCTTACTTGCCTCCTGAGAAACCTATATGGAGGTCAAGAAGCAACAGTTAGAACCAGACATGGAACAACGGACTGGTTCCAAACTGGGAAAGGAGTATGTCAAGGCTGTAAATTGTGACCCTGATTATTTAACTTATATACAGAGTACATTATGTGAAAGGCTGGGCTGGATGGAGCACAAGCTGGAATCAGGACTGCTGGGAGAAATATCAGTAACCTCAATATGCAGATGACACCACCCTTATCCAGAAAGTGAAGAGGAACTAAAGAGCCTCTTGATAAAAATGAAAGAGGAAGATGAAAAAGCTGGCTTAAAACTCATCATTCAAAAAATGAAAATCATGGCATCCAATCCCATCACTTCATGGCAAATAGATGGGGAAACAATGGAAACAGTGACAGACTTTATTTTCTTGAGCTCCAAAATCACTGCAGATGGTGATTGCAGCCATGAAATTAAAAGACACTTGCTCCTTGGAAGAAAAGCGATGACAAACCTAAACAGCATATTACAAATCAGAGACATTACTGACCAAAGTCCATATAGTCAAAGCTATGGTTTTTCCTGTAGTGATGTATGGATGTGAGAGTTGGACCATGAAGAAGACTGAGTATCGAAGAATTGATACTTTTCAACTGTGGTGCTGGAGAAGACTCTTGAGTGGTCCCTTGGACTGCAAGGAGATCAAACTAGTCAATCCTAAAGGAAATCTATCCTGAATATTCATTGGAAGGACTGATGCTGAAACTTCAATACTTTGGCCACCCAATGTGAAGCGCTAACTCAGAAAAGACCCTGATGCTGGGAAAGACTAAAGTCAGGAGAAGAAGGGGACAACCGAGGATGAGCTGGTTGGATGGCTCACTGACTCAATGGACATGAGTTTGAGCAAGCTCTAGGAGATGGTGAAGGATAGGGAAGCCTGGTGTGCTACAGCCCATTGGGTCACAACAGTTGGACACTGAGTGACTGAACAGCAACAAAGAATATGATTAAATGATTTAGATGAAAAATATGGAAGCATATATCTTAGTCAACATGGGTCCCAGAAGATGAGATGAGGGAGAGCCGCCAACAGAGCTGACTGCTCAAGAAGCCAAAACCAATGATAATTTTTAAAAGCATCTGTGAGGATATTAATGAACTGATATAAAAATTAGAAGTGTGTGTGTGTGTAAACTTTTAAAAATCCTTAGCAATTAAAACTGCATTTGGTTCAAATGGCTTAGCTACGTTTTAGAGAGAAACAGTTGTCTTAGACATGAATTCCTAAATCCTCCCTCCTATTTCTGAGGACCCACTGCTGGATGCTGAGCCTGTGGCGTATTAGAAATGCCACTGACTATACTGCCACCTCACTCACTCCACCTCTGGTGTCTTCCATTCTGCATCCCATTTTGCCAGCCCCCTCCCTTTACTCGATCTTCCCTGGTAGCTAGGACAATAAAGGATCCGCCTGCAGTGCAGGAGACAAGGTTTGACCCCTGGGTTGGGAAGATCCCCTGGAGAAGGAAATGGCAACCCACTCCAGTATTCTTGCCTGAAGAATTCTATGGACAGAGAAGCCTGGTAGGCTACAGTCCATGGCGTTGCAGAGTCAGACACAACTTAGTGGCTAAACAACAACATATACATTTATATCCTGCACCTCTGTAAGGATAAAGAATTTTTCTATCACCTCGGAAATCTTCTCGTGGTCCTTCCCAGTCTATCCTTGACCCTTCCCAACTCCATGAAACCTCTGAATAACTCTCTTCAGCACCTGTTTTCTTTGTATGTTCTAGAAATTCATAGAAATGAAATTATTAGTACTCTTTAGGAGTGATTCTCTCACTTGCTTTCATCATTTGCCTCCTGGACTCGGTCAGGAGCAAAACTTGGCGCCAAGCCGCACCCCTCAGGAGTCAGGATTCCCATGGCTTCTCTGGGTGGTTGGAGGCGAGGAGTGTTCAGGCAGGTGGTTCTGTCACCTGCCCAGCAGCAGGCCACCCCGCCTCTCCCTGCAGGCCTGCATGTGCGGGAGGACAGATACCACGCCTCAGTCTTCCCACAGATGAGGAGGGAACAATTACAGAGCAAACCACTGGCAGGAATGCCAGGACAAAGCCGAACCCACTATTAGCTGTGGAGATGGGAGACTAGCTTAGGGCCAAACTCTGAACTCAGCGGGCAGGAATGTGCACCCAGCAGAGGGAACGCAGACCACGACGGGTGTGGCATGGGAGCAGGGACATGTCGTTCTGCAAGTACGGGGGACTGCAGGGAGTCAAGACTCCACTTCCCAAAGGCTACCTCCAGAGCGGCTCCACGGCAAGGACCAACGTGCTGTTCCCACCGGCACCCCCACCCCCACCCGTTTGTACTGTGCTCACATTCTCAGGGGAGCTCTGCATGGTTTCATTTGTCTTAGCCATCCATAGCCTGGTCGCTGCTCTTTCTGGAAGCTCAGCTGGGTGGGGCAGCTCGAAGGGTGCAAGATTTTGAGGAAGCATTGTAAGAAGAGAGGGAAAGACTTGAATTGTAAGAGAGGACAGAAATTGATGGGGCAGGAGCCCTGGGGAGGCAGGAGGGAAGGTACTGGTGTTTAGTCACTCAGTCACGTCCGACTGTTTGTGACCCCAAGGACTATAGCCCCCAGGCTCCCCTGTCCCTGGGATTTTTCAGGCAAGAAATACTGGAGTGGATTGCCATTTCCTTCTCCAAGAGGCAAGGAGGTCTATGGCAAAAGTGAAAAGAGAAACCCCAACACCTGAGCAGCCCTTCTTCCTCTGGACTGGAGGGAAGCCCCTGGCAAGTGTCACTGCTTACAGGCTGGTGACACAAGAAGGAAATTAGCTTAGGAAAAAGGAAGAATGCCTCTTCTATGTAATGGAGTGGGAAAAGGTATGGATGCAGGTCGTTGGGCTGAGAGGAAGAGGAGTAGGACACTTCACATCCTCTGCTTTTGGAAGAGATAGATTTTTGAACTCTGTCCTTCTGTGGTACCCGTGCATAGAATGCATTGACTGATGCCTAAGGCAAAACTTCACTTCTGACTCTGAGACCATTTTTTGCTCATGGATCTTAGTTCTCCTACGGGGGATTGAACCATGCCCTGAGCAGTGAAAGTGTGAAATCCTAAACACTGGAGCACCAGGGAGTTCCCCAGAACTTTTTTTTTCCTATCTTTAAAAAAAAAGGTGGGAGAATGAGGGACTTGGAGTCTGTGGTTCTCAAACTTTAGTCAATAACCACAGAACTTGTTTTAAAAGCAGATTCCCAGAACCCACCCCACAAAGAGTCTATTCTCTGGGCACTTGTATTTGAACAAGCATCTCAGAGACCCTGATGCCAAAGGAAGGATCGCCACCCTTGGGAAAACATTGCCATAGATGCTGGCAGCTTCATGCGCTCCCCCCACTGACCCCCCTGCCCCACCCAGAAAGTGTGAGAAAAAGAAAGCTAGATATTGGTGCAGTTTTCACACAAAGACATGAAATCACCCCAGGCAGAAATGACAGATTTTCACTTCATTTACCAGTATGTGAGAAGTTAGAAAACATGAAGATCCAAAAGGAAGGCAGTAATATGAGTAAAGCATGGAATCAGGCATGGTGTGGGAACCTCATATTTAATGCACTCAAATAATGAGGTTGAGAAAGGATAATTATTTTTAATTAATCAAAGTTATGAGCATAAGGAAAGAGGAATATCTTTGAGATGGGTTTTTAAAATATAATAGAAGTTAGCAATTATGAAGTGCTTTTTCATCTTCAAAGAACCTATTAACATTAAATTACTCTTTTCTAAAATTCTCCCTCAAGGTAGGTAAGTGAAATTGAACATTATTATCCCTTATTTGAAGATGGGAAGAGAAAAGTGGAGAGGCCAGGACATGCTATGTAGACTTAACATTTAAAGGATTTCAAAAAAAAAAAAAAAAACAAGTTCCCACTGCAGAGACTGTGGAGATCTGGATTTTCAGGCTATGATTTACCCATTAGCTCTCCTGTATGCTTACATTTTTGGAAAAGAAGTCACAGCACATTTTGTGTTAGTGACCACTGGTGAAGGCATGGGAGAAGCTTCCGTGCTGTGCTAAGATGGGAGATGTCATTTCCTATTTTTCTAATGTCCCTGGTTTATTAGGATTTAAACTGAGGAAAGCTTTCAAGAGATCAAAGTTAATTATTATTTGACCAGACTGTTTACATTACCTTCCTTTAGCATCCTAACATGTAGCATGGGGATTAAAAATTATGCTTTGATTACATGACTCAGACTTTTATGAATACATTATGACCTTATTAAATAAATGGAAATGGATGATGCCCATCTTAAAAATTTGCGTGGAGGACAAAGGAAGTGAAAGTAGTCTCTAGTAACAATACAACCCTGAGGCTAGATACAATATGTGGTCAATAACAGGGCTGAAAAATTCTTAGGCTTGACTCTAAGTATAAAAATTTAACGTATCGGAAGTATTGGATAAGTCACTGAAAGATGCAGTTTCCATGGGATGTGTTCATTTTCTGACTTGTTTAAATAGAATTAAGAGTCAGCAACATCTCATCTTCAAAAGACTTTCTATCAGAAGAGGTTTTGAAAATGTAAGTTATATAAAGGTTTATTTTCTGTTTAACCTCAATTTCATTAAAGGGTGTATATGTTCAGAGCAGTGGGAAGGGATTGCAACAGAAGCTGGGATGACTGGAGGGCCAGGGCCAGTGGCAACCACCTGGAAAGGATCTCCTAAACCGAGAATAGTAAAGCTGTCTGGGGAAAGTGTCGAAAGGGACATTTGCACAGGTGGACCAGAGACAAAAGTTCAACCATAATCAAGTTGAGAACAGGAAAAAAATACCCAGATGGACACAGGGTCTGAAAAGGGTCAGAACTGGTGGAGACATGTAAATCTCACAATCAGTAATATGTATGTGAAAGACACGTGGGAATCATTCTAGATTTCTAAGAAAGTGTGTGACATAATCCAGGAGACAAACCCTCAGGCACGGGCTGGGAACAGATCAGACGGATGCCTTGGGACCTCTGTAGGCACAAACAGACGAGAAGGGCTTCCAGTTTCCAGATGATGAGTAGCAAACGTGGACTCCAAGATTGGCTTTCCCTACTATCCAGTCTTCCAGGGACTTTTTCCTTATATTCGAATCTCAAAGAATATCAATTAATTCTATTATACAAAGAAAATACAATCAGTTGATAAATCTTCAAAACCACAAAGCTGAATAGAACATAGCTGCAAGCTCTGACATCATGTTGATTTAAAATATTGTGTGCTTCCCATCCTTCTCCTTCACCAACACAATTAATTCAGAACCAGTTACATAGATAGCTTCAAGTATTCCCGGTATCTGGTTACACCAGTACTTCCAGTATAGGATGAGAACGTGATTTGTCAGAGCCATTACTATGTCACCATCATGTAGAAAGTACAAAATGTCACTTTAGCTGAGACTTAGGTAGTCATTCAGTAATTCTAAACATTTCCTGAACCATAATGTCACTAGGCTGTATGCGCTTGTCTGTTGTACTCCAAGGACCCCAACAACTAGACAGTGCCTCACAAATGGCTAATTGAAACCATTTTCATGGATTTGTTAAAAGATTGAATGGATGGATGGATGGATGGATGGATGAAAAACCTCAAAGTTGCTTAAGTTATATCCAGTTGATTATTTTCTTATCCTGATTCAGTTTTCATGTAATACTGTGCGTTATATAAGGAAGCATAGACAAGGGAATGGCGTGACAGTTCAGGGGTCAATAGGGCACTGTGAGTTTGCCTGGAGCACAGTGACACTATTCCTTTATTCTCTGGGCTGTGCAGCTCAGATAATCAAGGCCTTTTAAACCTTTACCTTCCTATTTTACCCAATTGGATGAGGATATAGCAAATCTCAGAATGTTTTAGTTATCCAGGCAAGCAGCATGTTTTGTTTGATTTTTCTGTATAATTCTGGACATGGATGCAAACTCTTTGTCTCATTAAAAATCAGAGTCTCCTCTTGCATGAAATTAAACATATGACTTTAGGGATTCAGCTTACAAACTCCACAATAATATGTTTAATAATCATTCCAGAAGACTAAGGAAGAGGGTTATCCTCTTTATAGTACCCTGCACCTGGTACTATGTTGCCTTCCCAGACTTGCCACAGCAAATTTTCACAAACTGAGTGTTCTCCATTCTGGAAGTCCAAAATCAAAGTGTCAGCAAGGGGCTTCCCTCGTGACTCAGTGGCAAAGAATCCACCTGCCAACGCAGGAGACTCGGGTTTGACCCCTGGTCCAGGAAGATCCCTCATGCTGGGGAGCGACAAGGCCCGCATGCTACAACTATTGAGCCCGTGCTCTAGAGCCCAGGATCCACAGCTACTGAGCCCATGTGGCGCAGATGCCGAAGCCCACATGCCCTGCAGCCCCCCGCTCCGCAACAGGAGAAGCCCCCACAGCTAGAGCATAGCTCTCATAGCAGTGAAGACCCAGCACAGCCAAACATAAATCAGTAAAGTAAAACTCTGTCAAGATGTCAGCAAGGACCTGTTCCCTCTCAAGACTCTAGGGGAGAATGCTCCCTGACTTCATTCAGCTTCTGCTGGCTCCAAGCGTTCCTTGACCTACAGGAGCACCATTTTAGTCTCTGCTTCTATATCTTCTGTCTCTTTTTTTTATTATTATTATTTACTTTATTTTACTTTACAATACTGTATTGGTTTTGCCATACATTGACATGAATCAACCACGGGTGTACATGAGTTCCCGATCCTGAACCCCCTCCCACCTCCCACCCCATATCATCTCTCTGGATCATCTCCGTGCACCAGCCCCAAGCATCCTGTGTCCTGTATCAAACATAGACTGGCGATCTGTTTCTTACATGATAGTATACATGTTTCAATGCCATTCTCCCAAATCATCCCACCTTTTCCCTCTCCCTCAGAGTCCTAAAGTCTGTTCTATATATCTGTGTCTCTTGCTATCTCGCATACAGGGATATCATTACCATCTTTCTAAATTTCATATATATATGTGTTAGTATACTGTATTGGTGTTTTTCTTTCTGGCTTACTTCACTCTGTATAATCGGCTCCAGTTTCATCCACCTCATTAGAACTGATTCAAATGTATTCTGTTTAATGGCGAGTAATACTCCATTGTGTATATGTACCACAGCTTTCTTATCCATTCATCTGCTGATGGACATCTAGGTTGTTTCCATGTCCTGGCTATTATAATTAAAAGCTTCTGCACAATAAAGGAAACTATAAGCAAGGTGAAAAGACAGCCTTCTGAATGGGAGAAAATAATAGCAAATGAAGCAACTGACAAACAACTAATCTCAAAAATATACAAGCAACCTATGCAGCTCAATTCCAGAAAAATAAACAATCCAATCAAAAAATGGGCCAAAGAACTAAATAGACATTTCTCCAAAGAAGACATATGGATGGCTAACACACACACACACGAAAAGGTGCTCAACATCACTCTTCCATCTCTTATAAGGACCTTTGTCAGTGGATTTAGGGCCTACCCGGACAATCTAAGATGACCTCAGCTTGGGATCCTTAATTACATCTGCAAGGACCCTTTTTCCAAATAAGGTTGTGTTCACAGGTTCAGGGTTGAGGAAATGGATGCATCTTTGGGGGCACATTCAGCCCACTACAGATAATCAGCATAATCTACTTCTGGAAGAGCGCTCTCTGAGAGGGAGTCACCCATTTGGCCCACCATATTGCCACACTGAGGAGCAAGCAGCTCTGGTCTTACTCCTCTGCCGTCCGACAAACTGATCCTAATGGGGGCACTTGGCAGGGACTAAGGCTAGACATTCATTTCAGTTGCTAATTAGCAATCAGAAGGTCATATCCTGTCATTATCTTGTGTTGGCATCTTTTTCATGACAGAGGAAGAAAACTTCAGAGTTTCTCAGCTAATTTGCAATGCTGTTTCCACACACAGGGAAGCTAGGAAAGCCAAACATAAATCAAGCAATATTTAAACAGTTTGAGAGGGCATGAGGGAGGCAATTCTTTATCCATACCTTGAAATATCATCTGAATTAAAGGTATAAAGAATAGACCTAACTTCCTACTGTATAGCATAGGGAACTATATTCAATATTATGTAATAACCTTTAGGGAAAAAGAATCTAGAAAAGAATATATGCATACATACATTTATATGTGTAACTGAATCAATGTGCTATACACCTGAAACTTACACAATATTGTAAATCAACTATACGCCAATTAAAGTTTAAAAAAAGAGACAAAACAAATATATACTAGTTTGGATTTAACAACGACAGAAAAAATAACAGACCTAACTTTCCTAACCCCAGAGGCCTTGACCTACATTCCACTCCAGCCACCTGCTCCCACAGTGGCTTTCCCAACCTCATTATCACCCAGAACTGTGCCATATCTGAAACTGAAGCTATAAAATCCCTGCATCAATCATTCCACAACCAGTGCTCCCACCTCCTCCCCCTTACCACAGCGTCTCACCAAGTTCATTTGCACCTCAGATTCACCATCCGCTGCCCATATGGCATGGCTTCCCCCACCCCAGGCCTCCTGCATGCCTCCTGTCCCCGAACACAATCCCCTCTCCCCTCCGTGCTTACACTCCATCTGATGGGCTAAACGCCACCTTGGATCAATATATAGCTCACTCTTCCACATTCAGGACCGGAGCTGATTCCTGTGCCTCTAGTATCAGATCAAATGAGATGAGCCTGAGAGACAATACAATCCTAAATCATACTCTCTGGCCTCAGCAGGTTCGACAGCAAAGCTCACCAGTCCTTTGATGCATCTTTCATTCCTGTCTTGAAAGCCTCAACCAACCAGATTCCCTCACTTTGAGAAGATGACTTCAGATCCTGCAGATATGGAAGCACTGAGAAGGACCACCTCAGTTTCCCACCACAATTGCAAAAACCACTCCCCCAACCCTAGCACTGTCCCTGCATTGCCCTCCTCCAGTTCCAGGCAGATCCCTCCACGGAGCCTCTGGACCCCTCTGTCCCCAACTCCTCCATACCCTGCTGCAGAAGCTTTATCCTTCTCCTCAGTCTTTATACTTTGCCCTCTCCCCCTGCTTACAGCTCCTTTCCCTCATCCTCCACGTCACCTACTAAAATCTGGCTTAAGTATTCAGAAATGAAATTGCTCTTTCTTTGAGCAGTAGACACCCACTGGTCACAAACTTAAGGGACTATTATCCCTCCCTACCTTAATGGAAACATCACTGCAGTAGATATGAACTCTGACCTGGAAGTCTCTGGAAGTCTGCTCCCTTAGATCCTGAGACACCAAGATCTTCTAGTTTTCCTTTTATCACTATTATATGCAAATATTTATAACTTTATCAGTAGTCAACATCCACTGTAAAAAACTTAATGGACATGAGGAAATATTCCACACAGAAATAAGTGCTATTAGTATTTTGACTTAAGTCCTTCCATGCTATTTTATTAGATGGATGTATGGATAGTTGAATGGATGGATGAATGGATAGATGGATGGAAAAGTGAACAGACAGACACATAGATGGAAAGACATAATTTTACATAATATACTACAGAGTACATCATGCAAAATGCCAAGCTGGATGAAGCACAAGCTGGAATCAAGATTGCCAGAACAACAACCTCAGATATAGAATAGCATATAGCAATATGAGAATAGCAGCCTCAGATATGCAAATGATATCATTCTAATGGCATGAAGTGAAGAGGAACTAAAGAGCCTCTTGATGAAGGTGAAAGTGAAAGAGAAGAGTGAAAAAATAGGCTTAAAACCCAACATTCAAAAAACAAAGATCATGGCATCTGGTCCCATCACTTTATGGCAAATAAAAGGGGAAAAAGTGGAAACAGTGACAGATTTTATTTTCTTGGGCTCCAAAATCACTATGGACAGTGACTGCAGCCATGAAGTTAAAAGATGCTTGTTCCTTGGAAGGAAAGCTATGACAGACTTTGACAGCATATTAAAAATCAGAGATACTTTGCCAACAAAGATCTATATAGTCAAAGTTATAATTTTTCCAGTAGCCATGTACAGATGTGAGAGTTGGACCGTAAAAAGACTGAGGCCCAAAGAATTGATGCTTTTGAACTGTGGTGCTGGAAAAGACTCTAGAGAGTCCCCTGGACTACATAGAGATCAAACCAGTCAATCCTAAAGGAAATCAACCCTGAATATTAATTGGAAGAGCTGATGCTGAAGCTGAAGTTCCAACATTTTGACCACCTGATATAAAGAACTGACTCATTGAAAAGACCCTGATGCTGGGAAATATTAAAGGCAAAAGGAGAAGAGGACAGCAGAGAATGAGATGGTTAGATAGCTTCACTGAATCAGTGGACTTGAATCTGAGCAAACTCTGAGAGATGGCGAGAACAGGGGAGCCTGGTGTGCTGCATTCCAAGGGGTCACAAAGAGTCAAACATCACTTAGCAACTGAACAACAGCAGCAACAAACAGCAGTTGAATCAAAGTTTGCTGTTTTGTAAACTTTATTCTGTGTCCAAACTATGAATTTTAAATCTGTGTTTTTATCCTGATTTCTCTGTTGAGTTTCAAACTCTCACTTAACATCGTCATTTGATCCTCCTCCAAGTTAACATCTAATCTCTCCCAGGAGCCCCTTCCTATCATCCTTCTCTTTCTGCTCAAATAAAGCTTCTTGTCTTATCAATTTTCCCTTCAAGATGTTCCTCACAATTATCTGTAATGTACTGTAATGCCCTCCAATGTGTCCCATTTTCAAATCTATCCCTCACATGGCTGCAGGTAGATTTCTCTAAAATGCCAAACCCTTGCTTAAGCCCTTCAGCAGGTCCCCATTCTCTAACAGTTTAAAAGCTGAACTGGTTGGCCTTCCATGATTTCCTGCTTCCTCTTTCTTCAGCATAATCTTGCCCCTTTTTCCTCTTTCTGTTCTAGTCATCGTGAATGTCTTGCTGTCCTAAACACATTCTGTTCTGTGCCTGCCTTTTTCTTCATATGATCTTATTTTCTTGGAAAGCCCTTCCCTGCCTTCTGAAGCAGACTAACTTCTACTCATTCTTCAAAGTTTGCCTCAGTCATCACCTCCTCTGGGAAGCCTGCCTAGATTTAATTCCTCCCAAGTCAGCTAAGTCCCTCCTTCTCTGGATTTGCACACATTCTGTGCACTCTTCTACAGCACATGTTAGCTACATGGTAATGAAATGCTGCATTGCTAGCTCTCTCCACCTTCCTGACATGTACATTTTTTGGAATGAATGTTTGCCTTCATATCTTTGCATGCACCTGGCACAGAGGAGGCACTCAGTAGATTTGTTGAAATTAAAAATGCATTTAAAAGCAATCCAAGCCTCCTTTGATGTCACACCCTCCATGTATCACTTTGGTTCACTGCTCCACTTTAAAGAAGCATTCCTTCAAAGAGTTATCTGCGCTGACTTGCTCCGCTTTCTCTTCTGCCGTTCTGTCCAGCTTTTCTTCCTTTTTCCTACTCTCATCGAGGTTGCCTAATCCAGTGGGCAACTCTCAGACCTATTGTGTGATCTCAGAGGCATTTGACAATCTCTACCTCCTTCCTGAACAAGCTCCACACTCCTAGGTTCTCATCACTCATCACCTGTTCCTGCTCGGTTTACTTTATCGTCACTCGTCATCTTACAGATCCCTGGATGTTTCATTGCTTAAGGTTCAACCCTTGGTCCACCGCTCCATCTGCATGCACTTCCACGGTGGTCTCATCCAGCTTCATGAATTCATGTAGCTCCATCCATCTCTACCCTGATTACTCCACATTAACATCCACAGCCTGGCCCTGTTCCTAGAAATCCTGACTAATTGGTAAAACTGCCCACTCAACAGCTCCACCCCAATATTTAATAGGCATCACAAACTTAATAGGTCTAAGTTTAGACCCATTAAAGAACTGTCCAGTTTCTCTTCTAAACCTTCTCTTCTCTGGTGTTTCCCACCTCAGTAAATGGCAGCACCATCTGCACAATTGCTCTGGCCCAACACCATGGACTGTCTTTGATGCCTGTCTTTTCTCACATCTCTCATCCAGGTCATCAGCACATCCTCTTGGCCCTGTCATGAATATATATCCCCAAAGTGACCTCATCACCTCCACCCCCACCACCCCAGTGTACACGGCCATCACCTCCCACCTGGATGACTGCAGGAGCCTCCAAACTGGCCTCTCTTCTCCCACGCTTGACAGCCTCGCCTCTCTTCTTGCAATATCCAGAGGGGTTATTCCCAACGTCAGTCAGTTCATCCTGTGGACCCTATGGGAAACCTGTGGTGGATTCCCATCACTCTCTGGATGGACTCCGCAGTCCTTTCCCATGCCGGCCCAAACCTGCGTGTTCTGCGGCCTGGGGAATCTCTCCAGATTCATGTTCTCCCATCCTTTCTTTCTCTCTCCAGTATCCAGTGCATGTGCCCCCTTTACAGTTATTCAGACAAACGATACATGTTCCCACCCCAGGCATTGTTTCCCCCTATCTTGTACTGCTCCTTCTCCTGGAGGCTCACTCAGGTCAGACATCATTGCCTCAGAAAGGATGACATAATCTGGTACATTTGGGAGGAGTTACCCTCCCCTCCTGTCCTTTTCCCAAGACAGGCATAGACCTAGAGCCCAAGTTCTAGGTGGGAGTCTAAACTGATGTTTGGAGGACTTCCCTGCAGGTGCAGCAGCTAGGACGCCATGCTTCCACTGCACAGGGCATTGCTTCCATCCCTGGTTGGGGAACTAAGATCCCTCAAGCGGTGCAGTGTATCCAAAAATAAAAATATTAAAAAAAGAAAATATCAATAAGATGATGTTTGGTAGAGTAGGAAGACACACTTAAGAGGTCCAAGGAGTGATGAAAACCGCTCAGAGTGGAGCACAAAGCCTGGGGATTGAGACCTTCATTGCCTCAGAGAGCCCAGGAGAGGCAAGCGGTGCCATGTGTCACTAAGGGGACTGTGATCACCTATTAGGATATCCTGCCCTGAAGAGGGTGGTTTTGTCCCATACCCCTCAGCGGACATCGGGCAACATCTGGAGGCAGTTTTGGTGATCACAGCTGCGAGGGGATAGATGGCACTGGAATCTAGTGGCAGAGGCCAGGGCTGTGTGAAACACGCTGCAGGGCACCGGGCAGTACATGCCAACTGTGCTACAGCTGAGGAACCAGCTCTGTTCTTTTGAGAACCTCTGGGATCTCTTAAAGGACTTTAACCCCCGCAAATCTTGGTCTGTTGCCAGGGAGCACTGATGGGGGAAGAACGCAAAAGGAGCAGGGATGGAAAACATGACTGCTGTGGAGAGAACCTTCTAGAACTCAGCCATCAGTCTGCAGGAGGTAGACGATGCACAGTATGGGTGTAGTTGCAGAGTCATAGCTTGGGAGGCAGGCCATTGTGATGGTGCCTAGGGGGCATTCAGGCCCGGGGCAGTTTTAGCAGCCCTCGGGGTTCATTCAGTGACAACAAAATGCTTTTGAGCCCCTGGGATTTACCAGTGCAGTGCTGGTTCTGACAGTTGTTTGTGCTCCAGAAGATGCTGTGGTGTTTGGAAGAGACCACCAGAGTCTGCAAACTGTGTGCTGGCTTTTGAGCAGACCTCAGAGTCCTGCCAGCTGTTCTTGTATCTGCCCCAGCCCCTCACCCCTTCCTCAAGGGAAGCAAGAACCAAGCACGCTATCACCAAGTGTCCACCTCTTTACAGTTCCCTAATACATTGGGTTGGTCAAAAGTTCATTCAGGTTTTCCATAAGACCTTATGGAAAAACCCGAACAAACCTTTTGGCCAGCCCAATACTATCTGATGCCCTTTCCAGGCAGGAAGGCCAGGAGATGGGGCCAGCTTTGGGCCTTTCAAGGCTGAAGCTGGTACAGGAAGTATCTCTGATGCTGAGTCATGCAGAGAGAGACTGATTGCTTACAGGTCAAGAAAACTCCAAAAGGGTCACCGGAACCTAGAGACACTGTGGCATAATTGTTATGGGGCCAAGATTAATGCCAGAGGTTCAAACCAGAAAGACCACAGCAGAACCTTTCAGACTTGAACCGTTGCCTGGGTGCTGCTTTGAAGGTGCTATTCCATTTTTATATCGCTTTCATATAAGAGGATTAACAAGAAGCCTTTTTAAAGGGTTTTGCTGCACTATCTGAAATGTCCTTCCAGAGTAATTTGGTATTTCTATAAAATTTTATTGAAGTATAGTTGATTTATACTGTTGTGTAATTAGGCCTTTTATTTTCTTCACTTGGCAAACCATTCTACTTCCCCTTCCATAAATCTGATCTGTGAACAAGAAATTTCTCTCCCAAACATCCTGAATTCTTTGCCATTATACAAACTGCTTTTGTTTAAACAATCAGTTGAAAAGTACACCATGAAATCATTACATCCTACCTCCTGCTAAAACATGTTTCCACACAAAGTTTTGTTAGAGAGACAGACGAAAGAGAGAGAAAGGGAAGGAAAGACCTACTGGTTCAGCTTCTGGGGTAAAACATTCATCACATCCATCTATTGACTCAGTGACCTCAAACCTCTGCAGTTAGATCTTTCTGTACATCTTTCTGAATAGAGACCTACTCTAGATATTAGAAATGTGAACAATTAGCTTCACTGAGCAGACTTCAAATGGTGCTTCAAAAATTTTCAGTAGGTTTGTACTGAAAAGTACAAAGCAAAAGTTTGCGGTTCTGCAACAGCAGGAATGTACAGGCTAGTCCTCTGGTCCAATCCATATTCTCATCCTTCAGTCAGGCCTGGATGTGTAGTCTAGGGTCCTGAGCCTGGGAAAGGGATCAGACATGCCATCTCTGAATGAATACCCAAGTAGGCTGACTCTACTAGTGGGAAGTCTTTCAGCAGTTGCCCTATATGATCCCATATGCAGATGAGTAAACTGAGGCTCGGGGTTGGCAAGCAGCTTCCCCAAAGTCACACAGGTCAGAAGTGTTAAACCGAGGTAGCCTGATATCAGAACTTTCAACTTTGTCCTCACCACCACAATGCCTTTCTTGGATTATTGGCAATCTGCCCAAAGAGTAATGATTCAACAGTAATTCACTCAAGGGAGACTCATGGCTTTGCTGGGCCTTTTAAGCCATGTGAGATGTGCTAGAAATGTGTGAAACTCCATTGCCTTTGAACACTCACTACAGTGTACAAAACTCAGATGGAAGTGAGATAAACCCTTGCCAGTAACATTGGTTGCTTTCAGATCTCCTGCCATGATCTCCCTCAGCATTGTTAGGAAAGCTCAGAGTGGCTGCAGTTGCCTATCAGAGGTAACTCAAGTTCATCTCCCAGCCGTCTGGTGAGGTGTTGATGAGGCTGCTTAAAGAGTGACATCTGCCCATTTTAAAGTTTCTCCCGTGGTCCCAGAGTTGACTGGCTGTATGCTGTCCCTGCTCCAATACCTGTGAGCAGATGGGTAAAGATGAAAACCAGTTAGGTGTCCATCCGAACGGGAGTGGCTAAACCAAGCACAGGACATTCATAAAAATGAAGTACTTTGGAGTTCGTTTAAATTGGATGATGAAAACCTGTGTTTGCAGATATGTGAAGATCTCTAGGCTGGGCTGTGGTGTGAAATGAAGCTTTGAGAAACAAGAATGGAAAGGAGACTCCATTTTCAAAAGCACGTGTGTAGTCACCACTGATACTCTGGGGGAAGGACCCACCAGGGTCAAGGATGTTGCTTCAGGAGATGGAGTTGATGCGTTTTTATTGATATTATATATGTTGCTTATATTTTTCTTTGTACTAAAAAATACCTAATTCTATTATTTTTCTTTGACAAGAGGGTATGGACTGGTGATACCAAAAATGAAAACTTGCAGTGTATTGAAAACCAAGGATTTGAAAAGAACTTCATGTTTCTGCAAACCACAGAGTGGGTGGGCATGGGTTCAGAAATCAAGCTGTGAGCTGCCCATGTTCCTGCCCTGAAGAAAGACAGACCAGGCCTTCTCACAAGACCTGTGTTTGACTGACTATCAGTAGAGGAGTTTTTCCTATTAAATATGGGATTCATAGTATTTTGCTATACGATCATCTAATTGTGATGTGTTAGGTCCAAATGGATTTCTGTGAAATCATCTCTGATCAGTAAATAAATAGAAAAAAAATGGCTTGTGTATTTTTTAAAGTCAGTAACACACCTTAGTGAGTTAATTTGGTCAGTCGTGTCTGACTCTTTGTGACCCCATGGACTGTAGCTTACCAGGCTCCTCCATCCATGGGATTTTCCAGACAAGAATACTGGAGTGAGTTGCCATTTCCGGTGATGGCAAATCAGGATGTCCTAGGGAGTTTTCATGTGACACCAAGAAGGAGCTAGAGGAAAACACTCTCTCCCTCCATCCCCCGCCTTGAGGATTACTGACTGGAGAGAGCCCTCATTTCTGACCCTCCAGGGTGTCGTATTCTTCAGGTGATTAGGATGAAGGAAAGGCTGAGCCCCACCATCTAGTACCAGGGGACGGTCGCAGTGAGACCCAGCCTGGTTATAGCTAGCATGTGGATTTAGACATGCCTGGGACGTGCAGCTGGGGGACAGCCTTGTCTCCTCATGTCCTCCACGTCATATGTGCGTGTATCCGCTGATTTACCTGATAGCTGAGGCCTGTCCAGTGAAGAGAAGTGGTATAGTGCCCATCACTGAAATCAGACCCTGTGGGCACATCCCACATGTTTAGGAAGTGTGCCCAATAGGAGGCACACTGCCTGCAGGGCATCTGGGGGTTCAGAAGTGATGTGATCCAAGAGAAGCAGAAGAGCCGCCCAACAAGTGGCCAGCAGCACTGAGGTTCAGATGTAAATGCGTGGGCTTAGGTGCCCCTTAGCCATCCATGACTTTTTCAGCCTCAGGATGAAAGGAGAGGGAGTGGCCCCGTGAAACCCTTAGGGGCCCAGCAACTCTGCCGTGAGGCCCCTCTGACCCGAGCAGGTCGACACAGAGGAGCTGTTTCCCTACCAGCCCTACGGAGATGAGCCCACGCCACTCGGAAGAGCATGTCTTGGGCAGCAGCCTGGGGGCCGCTGGCAGAGGTGCCGGAGCCTGCAGCTCATAGCCATCCTTGGGGGTGTGGTGAGCTCAGTGTGCCTTCAGGAATGGCAGCCCATGACAAAGGAGGGGCGCTGCCACACCAGGAGCAGGACTGGCCTGCAGCCTCCAGAGAAGACCCTTCATGGCCCCCTGAGAGGAGGGGGTGCCTACGGCCCTGCAGGTTCACATGGATGGCGGAAGGGGCTCTTGGACTGGAGACCCTGGGGCCTGGATAAATAGAGTAACACATGCCCGCCATGCACTGGGAAGGAGGAGGCTGCTCCTTCTGTAGGGACTCACTTTCATTGACCCTTAGAACTCTTTATTTGTGCATAGTAACTTAGATCAAAACAGAAACTTTGGGGGTATTTTTTGCTTAAATTATCTGGATAGTTTCTCTAATAATCAATCTAAAGTCTAAAGAAAACGACTTTCTTTCCATCTCCTAATTCCTACACATTACTAACCTGTGTTGACACCAGACACAATCAATTTCCCAGCAAGTAGTTGTCCAGGCTGGGTGAGACAAAGAAGATGTACAAGCCCTGGAAGATGTTTTCTTGTTCGTGAGATTGTCGAGGCAATTCATCAACCTGGAATGGTTTGCCATTCCAATCTCTGCCTTCTAAGCTCTTGTTTGGATTTGAATTGTACAGTCCTGCAGTGTGCTTATACAAACACGTCCCAGATCATAGTTCATCGTTCTGGAATATATTTTACTGTATGTACTTGACTGGCTGCAAGCCATCCTGTCTGTGTTTATATAAAGCCAAACCACATTATCATAGATTGCTTGCACAGCTATAAAAAAGTATCGAGGACCTACTAGTTGCCCCCATCAGCCTGTGAAACCAGTATAATTTTGTCTTTAGAAATTCCGTCTATGCCCAGCCCCATTCAAAGCAGATAAACAATTCTCAATGGGTGGTCTGCGTTGCAGCCCCCTTTGCTAAAAACAGCCCCATCTGCCTCCCTCCATCTTATCCCAGCCCCTGGTTGAGAGGCATGCCATGGTGATCCTGACTGTAAAGTGCTGAACAAGACATCCAGCTCTGAGCTCTCCTCACTGGACCCTACTTTCAGGTTTGGTCGAGGGTGGGCATCCAGCCTAAGTTGGACAATAAGAGAATCATGCTGGAAATCTGAACCTATATCAAGGAAAGTCAAGTTGGTCACTTAGAGGCTTGAACTCCAAGCTGAAAAACATTAGTAGTGTTGGCAGTGGGAGAGAAGAAAGAAGCAGATGTGCACAGAAAGGAACAAAAGGGAGACTTTGGATGAGGGTGGAGTCACCCCAGTATCTGAGCTCAACTGCGTTCCTGATGCTGGATTTCTTGAGACACCACCAGAACTTTGTAACAAATTCCCCCTTCTAATAATCACAAGAAGGTGTTGGAAGCCAACATAAAATAATAATCGCTATCACTTGAAGAATGCTGTTTTCCAGAAAAGGAAATGAAGAATAGGTGGGTAACTGCTGGCACAAGGTCACACAGTGAGTAGCCCAGCCCTTGGACCAGAGGATGAATTTTGCTCCTCTGTGGCTTCTCAAAATGAGCACAAAGGAAAAGACTTGGTCTGGCATCAGGCAGACATGGGTCAGTGTCCTCGCTGTGCCACTTCCCCAGTGCTAATGATTGGCCTGTGATTTCTGGTGGAATGAGGATAGCCACAGTCGTAAATAGAGCTGTTGCAAGAATCAGTGAGATAACATGATCTGGGTTGGTGTGATAGGCATTCCATAAAAGTTATTTTTAATCTGTTTCCCATTTTTCACTTGCAGTGAACTACAGTGACTAGAACTGATAGAACATTGTGAAGGACGGTGATAACCAACATTCCATCTATATCTTTATTGTCCTTTTATATCTTTATCTATATGATGCTGAGATCAATATCCTTTATAATGTAAGGAAACATTCTCCTACTCTTGGTTTACTATGAAATTTTTATTTTTCTTCAAGGAAATTAATGGTGGATCTTTTCAATAAATTTTTAGCTTCTAACCAAAAAAAAAAAAAAAAGAAAAAGCCATATGATTTTTGTCTTTTGATGTTAAAATTAATTTCAATGATGGAATGCCTAATAATAAACTGTCCTTAGTTTCCTAGAATCAAGCATCCTAAATCATTTGGCATTATTCAGGGAATGGACTGGTACTTTCTCTTGTGTTTTACTTATGACTTTTTAGTGTATGAGTTCAGCATCTTTAGTTTTCTTTCCTTTGCTCTTTTCCAGATTGTATTTTGTGATTATGGTAATTCATAAAAATGAATTAAGTTTTCTACCATTTTCTGGTTTCTGGAGCTATTTAAATATCTGGGGTGAAAATACCCCAACTATAAGGATACTCTGGGTATTTTCACCCCAGATATTTTAATATAGTATATATACTTATAAGGATATAGTCCTTTTTCCTCAAAGTTTTCTAGTTTATACTATGGTTATTTGTCTGTTTAAGTTCTTACTTTTTCTTAAATAGATTAGAATAATGTATATTTTGCTGAAGAATTTACAGTTTATTGAGGTAGTCCATTTTTAACAATGAGTTGAAAGTATTTTCATATGATATTTTTATCTGTTCCATTTCTGTGGACACTTTCTGCCCACTGAGATTACCATTTCTCTTTATTAGGCCTTCCGGAGCCAACTCTAAGGGAGGCAGGTTCTTGGCAGGCATTTGCTCTCTTCCCATATTGGGCAGTGTTGCCATCTCCCACACATGGCCACAGCCCCACATCATGTTAGGAACATCAGTTGTGATGCCTCAGAGTCCATTAGAGTGGATAAGCCTGCATGGGATAGGAGCGAGCAGTGCTTTTAGACGCAGGACTGTAGCCACCAGGTTGGGGACCCGTCAGTTACTGGCATATCAGAAAAGACCATCAGGGGATGCAGTACTGGTGGCACCATCTGGCCTCAAGGGCTGTAAGCTGTTCATCTGGTCCCTGGGCCTGCCCGTCCACAGTGCCCCTATAGCACCTGTACTGAGGTTCTGCTCACCTCTTGTCTCTCCAGAGCCAGTAATATTTGCATGTTATTTCATGCAAAAAGAATGGAGGAACCTGGTGGGTTATAGTCCATAAGGTTGCAAAGAGTTAGACACGACTGAGCAACTTCACTTTCATGCAAAGAGAATAGACTACTTTAAAGATGGCTATTTGAAGTGTTATTTATGATTGCACTTATTACAGCATCTTATAATCTATTCATTTAAACCATTTTCATAGCAGTTACAGAGTACAAAGTCTTTTTAGTCTAAGAAGAGCCTCATGAAAGGTTGTGGAGATGGGTTAGTTGGAAATTCCAGCAGGGGATCTGAGAAAAGTCACAGCTAAGACTATGTTTAGGTGAAAATCTAGTTAGATAGGAAGAGACAGGAAAGACTCCCTTAGGTCTCTGGACATAGGTACCAGAGATGGGCAGTACCCAGGGTGAGGGAGCCAATGGGCTTGACCAGACAGAGGGAAGCTGATTTAGGAACAGGGCAACAATGGGACCAAGCTCTTAGGAGCTGCAACATGCGGCTAGGCAGGTTGCCAGCAAAAAAATGCCAGAAAACTATTTGCTCCAACAAGGATTTAAATCAGTGAAGACCCTTACATAGGGGAGGTGGCCAGGTCTATACAACCAGTTCCCCCAGCACAGACCTTGCTCTTCGTGTGTGGCCATGTAGGCTCCATGTAGGTCCTGTGGCCATGACCTCTTACCACACTGGGATTCCACATACCTCACTTCTCTGACCATGAGCGTGATCGCCATATGTGAGTCATGTTCAAGTTCCCCCACCTTCCGCCATAGGGTCAGGCACACATGAGACCTTCGGGTGGTATCTATGGAATGCTTGAATGGGTAAGAATGCATGGTCCAAAAACTTTCCATATCCTTGGGTTCAGATCCTCAGGTTCAATGCTGGCTGTTTGTCTGGGTCTCAGAATTCCCCTTCACCAGCCCTTTTTCTTCTCTTGGGTCCTTACACAGTCAGGTCTGAGAAGAGGATTCCAGTAAAATGATTCTATTCGGTTGCTTGAGGAGGTATGTTCATTTAGTACATACCAAGTTCATAGCCATTGTTCATGGTAAAGAATAAAAAGAATGGGTGCCTCTCTTGTGTCACTTGGCAAGTTTTTGAAGTGGCTTAAGATGAATACAACAAAGAAACACAGCAACTAAAAATACATGGCTCTGCCTTATCTGTGTTCTAGGTTCAGGTTCAGTGGTAGAATCCTAGGCCTGGCTCTGATCCATCAGTACCTTCTGGATGCTTTCTTCACAAGACCCTTCTATAAGGCACTCCTGAGACTGTAAGTGTTCCCCCAGCCCTGCCTGCAGGACCAGAGGCACCAACCTCCCTGACTCCTCTGGCCCTTTTGTCATTGTTTGCCCTACTCATTCCTGTTAGGTTTATGGTGGTTTACTTTTCTGAGTGCTTAAGCTATCACATAAACCTTTTATTCCAATAAAAAGACATTTGGAGATTTTATATAAGCATAAGAGAACATCATATACCAGATATAAATCAGTTCATATAAATAATTATAGTAGCATTACAAACATTGTATGAAACTACTAAGTAGAACTGATCTGTCCTTGTATGTAAATCATTATGCTGTACACTCTAAACTTATACAGTGCTATATGTCAATTATATCTCAATAAAGGTGGAATAAGATAAAAGAAAAAAATTGATGTATAACTTGGTTATTTTTAAATGATACTCTTTTCCAATGGCCATGGAGAGTCCTTGAGTCAATAATTGTTTTGTGTTTGTTATTTTAAACATTTTAATACTTTCTTTTCCAATTACTGAATAAATTAAAAGTTCATTTATGTATTCAAAAGTATCAAATCACTAAAATACACCTGTGTTGCTTTAGCCTAAAGTGATATAACCATATTTTGGCATGAGGTCTGAGTAGGTGTTTACTGAAACAATCTGTTTGCCTTTCTCCCTTTGAATGGACCTAGACCCTGTGATTTGAGTGATCTGGAATATCTAGATGAGGAATTCCACCAGAGCTTGCAATGGATGAAGGACAACAATATCACAGACATCCTCGACCTCACGTTCACGGTTAATGAAGAGGTTTTTGGCCAGGTTTGTGAGATGTGGGGCTTGGAAAAAACATTTTGAGTCTTATTATGGAAAAATTGCATGATGTGAAATTTACCATCCTAACCAGGTTTACAGTTCATTCAGTGTTGTTAAGTAGATTCATGTGTTATACAACCCATCTCCAGAATGTCTTCATCTTGCAAAACTGAAACCATGTCCATTAAATAATAGCTCCCTATTTTCCCCTCTCCCCAGTCCCTGGAACCACCCCACTTTTCCTTTTTAAGAACCTGTCTACTCCAAGTACCTCATATTCAATGGAATCATACAGTGTTTGTCTTTTTGTGATCAGCTTATTTCACTTGGCATAGTATCTTCAAGGTTCATCCATGTTTTAGCATGTGACAGGACTGCCTTCTTTTCTAGGGCTAAATAATATTCCATAGCATGTAAATACCATATTTTGTTTAGCCATTCATCAGTTGATGGACACCTAGGTTGCCTCTACATTTTGAGTATTATGGATAATGCTGGTATGAACATAGGTATGCAAATCTCTGTTCAAGTCCCTGCTTTAAATTCTTTGGGATGTATACTCAGAAGTGGGATTGTTGGATCATATAGTAGTGAGATTTTGTGTTTAAAAACAAGGACTGTCATTCATTCAAAATATAATTCTTTGAGGACTACTGCCTTTATTAAAGTTACTCATGTCTTCTTTTTCTTGTTTTGACATGGATCTAGTTTATAGAGTTTTTGAAAATCAAATATGACAGTGGATCAGAAAGCATTTTTGTAAAGTGTGCAATATATCTGTAAGATATTTCTCTTATCTGTGCAACTACAACAATACTTTTCATCACTAGCATCCAGATATTTACTCCTCCAAAATGTGTGTATCACAATAGTATTTAATAAGAGAAGCTTCCCATTTTTTTTCTTCCAGTGTTTATATAACATTGAATCATCTGGCTTATAGTTTTATCAGACCAGCCTGATAGCCTGAGCAGATTTAACAATTAAGGTTTTTGACCATCATTTACAAGAGATTCAAAAGCCTATAACGTGTAATTTTTGTAATGGAATGTTGTAAGAAGTAACCTGGGATACTTTATAAGTACCTTCATGACTGTGGGCAGTGTGCTGAGTCTATGGGTGATAGTTACCCAACTTGCAGACCACACAACACCCACATCTCAATCAAGAATCTTGTTCAGATCCTGGAAAATGTTAGTGTTTTGATGCATTGTCTTTGCATAAAAACACCTCTGAAGAATACTCTTTTCCACATTAAGAAAAAAATTATTTTTCCTTAAATCTTTAGAGAGTGTATTTAAATATATTCAAGAATATGTGATTCACTTAACTGTCCTCCCCCATGTACCAGATGAACGTGTAAGATGCACTGTTTTTTCTGCATGACTACTTTTAGCCCATCCTTTACATTTGCCCTATAGTAGGGTTTTAATTTGTAAAACAAACAAACAAAAAAAAACCAACACAATTATTTAGCAAAATAGATTAAGACAAATGGGTACCCATCTTAAAAACCTTAAGTTAGATGCCAAACCTAATTCATTATGCTTAAATTAAGTCCACATGGGTGAAAAAGCTGAGTGCTTAAAAGAACAATAAAAAGATGAAAATGAAAGAATTTTTCTTTTTAACTTGCAGTAAGAAATGCTGTTGTAGATGTGACAAAGTCATGAAAGAAAAGATAGATATAGTCAACTAAAATGACTTTTTTAATACCTCATATCAAAACTGCACCATAAACAAAGTAAAAATGGCATAATATTTGCTACATTGTAACATATAGCACGGGAGAAGGCAATGGCACCCCACTCCAGTACTCTTGCGTGGAAAATTCCGTGGTCGGAGAAGCCTGGTGGGCTGCAGTCCATGGGGTCGCTAAGAATCAGGCATGACTGAGCGACTTCACTTTCACTTTTCACTTTCATGCATTGGAGAAGGAAATGGCAACCCACTCTAGTATTCTTGCCTGGAGAATCCCAGGGACAGAGGAGCCTAGTGGGCTGCCGTCTCTGGGGTCACACAGAGTCGGACACGACTGACGCGACTTAGCAGCAGCAGCAACATATAACACAGACAAAAGTCTGTGTCTTTCAATATAAGAAGAGATCCTGCAGATCAATAAGAAATGAACAACAACACAATAGAAAATTAGCAAAGAATATAAATGGATAGTTCCTGGGAAAGGAAATATTCAACATCATTCACAGTTTTTTAAAATATAAATTTAAGTAGAATGAAATACCATTTTCCCTCATGAGAACATCAAGAATCAGAAAGCTTCAGTTCAGTTCAGTTCAGTTCAGTTGCTCAGTCGTGTCTGACTCTTTGTGACACCATGAATTGCAGGACAGCAGGCCTCCCTGTCCATCACCAGCTCCTGGAGTTTACCCAAACTCATGTCCATCGAGTCGGTAATGCCATCCAGCCATCTCATCCTCTGTCGTCCCCTTCTCCTCCTGCCCCCAATCCCTCCCAGCATCAGGGTCTTTTCCAATGAGTCAGTTCTTTGCATGAGGTGGCCAAAGTACTGGAGCTTCAGCTTCAGCATCAGTCTTTCTAATGAATACCCAGAACTGATTTCCTTTGGGATGGACTGCTTGGATCTCCTTGCAATCCAAGGGACTCTCAAGAGTCTTCTCCAGCACCACAGTTCAAAAGCATCAGTTCTTCGGTGCTCAGCTTTCTTCACAGTCCAACTCTCACATCCATACATGACCACAGGAAAAACCATAGCCTTGACTAGACGGACCTTTGTTGGCAAAGTAATATCTCTGCTTTTTAAAATGCTGTTTAGGTTGGTCATAACTCCTTCCAAGGAGTAAGTGTCTTTTAATTTCATGGCTGCAGTCACCATCTGCAGTGATTTTGCAGCCCAAAAAAATAAAGTCTGACACTGTTTCCACTGTTTCCCCATCTATTTGCCATGAAGTGATGGGACCAGATGCCATGATCTTCATTTTCTGAATGTTGAGCTTTAAGCCAGCTTTTTCACTCTCCTCTTTCACTCTCATCAGGAGGCTTTTTAGTTCTTCTTCACTTTCTACCATAAGGGTGGTGTCATCTGCATATCTGAGGTTATTGATATTTCTCCTAGCAATTTTGACTCCAGCTTGTGCTTCTTCCAGCCCAGAATTTCTCATGAAGTACTCTGCATATAAGTTAAATAAGCAGGCTGACAATATACAGCCTTGACATACTCCTTTTCCTATTTGGAACCTGTCTGTTGTTCCATGTCCAGTTCTAACTGTTGCTTCCTGACCTGCATATACATTTCTCAAGAGGCAGGTCAGGTGGTCTTGGATTCTCATCTCTTTCATAATTTTCCACAGTTTATTGTGACCCACACAATCAAAGGCTTTGGCATAGTCAATAAAGCAGAAATAGATGTTTTTCTGGAACGCTCTTGCTTTTTCAGTGATCCCGCGGATGTTGGCAATTTGATCTCTGATTCTTCTGCCTTTTCTAAAACCAGCTTGAACATCTGGAAGTTCATGGTTCAAAAAGCTTAACAGTATTCTATTTTGGAGATGGTGGAGGAAAACAGGCACTCTGTACAAGAGTGTAGGTGGAAGGAAGCAGAAGTTTGTTTCACTGTCTATGAAAGGCACCCTGTGATACCTATCCTCATTCTAAAAGCGCCTGCCTTTGACTCAGCATCTCCGTCTAGAAATTTGACCTATATTCACATGTAATTGAAAAGACTAATGGATAGCAATCTTCATTGCAGCATTGTTGATCACCACAAAAAAAAATCTGAACCAATATAAATGTTCAGCAGTAGAACACTGATGAAATAAATTATAATTCATTCACACAATGAAATAATAGACTAGTAAGATATGTGGTCTGATACCCCAGCCCATCCATTTACATATAAATCATAAACAATAAGACAGGTAGTATAACAATAACAAAGAAAGAATAAGACAGGTCTAAACTGAAGGAAATAAACCCTGAGTATTCGTTGGAAAGACTGATGTTGGAAAGACTGAGCTGAAGCTCCAGTACTTTGGCCACCTGATGTGAAAAGCCGACCATTGGAAAAAACTCTGATGCTGGAATAAGAGAATGGGGCAGCAGAGGATGAGGTGGTTAGATAACATCACTGACTCAGTGGACATGAATCTGAGCAAACTCCGGGAGACGGTGGAGGACAGAGGAGCCTGGCGTGCTGCAGTTCATGGAGTTGCAAAAAGTCAGACACAATTTAGTGAGTGAATAACAACAACAAACCACTATAAAACAATGGCCAATGTGTATCTTTAACTAAAAAAAAGAAGAAAGCTTTGGTGTGTATGTGACCATGATAATGAACAGTGTATATAATATGCTACTGTTTGGGGAGAGAAACTTGTTTTTCACTGTATGGCTTTTATAACACTTGAACTTTTTTTTCCATGGATACATGTTATCTACTCAAAAGAAATCAAGTAAACTACAAATGACTAAATACATTAAAATTAGAGGAAAAATAAGATTGAAAATAAAAGAGCAATCCTTCATGTGTGTAAAGGGAGAAACTTAACAACTTAGAGAAAGTTGAAAACATTCCCAGTGATAAAAATAAGGATGTGTTATAGATCTAGAATAATGTATTCCCATTTAAGCTTAAACTGATCCTGTTTCTTTTCAAATGAGGTGCCAAGAGTGATGATTTTGGTTTTAAAAAACTGAGTCATAGCCCTTCTGTTGGCAAGTTACAGAGTGAAGAGCAGACAGACAGATGGACCTGAAAGACACCACCGGCTTTTCCTCGGCGTTAGTTAAGATTCAGTTCAACTGCTAATGAAGAAACTCAATGACCCTGCTTAAATTAACAGTTTATTTTTCTCTTACATGAAAATGTGGAGGCAGGCAACCCAAGGCTTCAGTTCCTACCGTGGCCCCCCTTCACCCACAACCTGATGACTGTGGCGCCCCCAACCAGCACATCCGTGTCTGAAGTAGCTGGACCAAGGAGAAACAGCCCTGCTCTTTAAAGAGGCCTCATGAAAGTGCCGTACAACACCCCCCGCTTGTACGTTATTGGCCAGAATTTAGTTATGTCACATACTTAGAGTCAGGAAATAGTCTCTAACTGGGCAGGTAAAACCAGAGGCTCCAAAGGATATGGATCTTGGGTGGTAACTATTATGTTATAATTGACCAATATTTCATATTTACCAAAGTCACCCACGTGATCAAATAAAGTAATCAGCAGACTTCTATAAACTATTTTGTTTGGGTACTTTGCCCATGAGTGCCAAATATATACATATATTTTTAATCTATAACCAAGTACATCTATGGGCTTCCCTAGTGGCTCAGTGGTAAAGAATTTGCCTGTCAATGCAGGAGACACAGGTTCGATACCTGGGTCAGGAATATCCCCTGGAGAAGGAAATGGCAACCCACTCCAGTATTCTTGCCTGGAGAATCTCATGGACACAGGAGCCTAGAGGGGTAGAGTCCACAGGGTTTCAAAAGAGTTGGACATGACTTAGCAACTAAAACAATAACAGGTATAGTTATGCCTCATTTTTCTTATATTAATCACACTGAGCGGTGAGGTGAACCCCTTAAGCAAATTTAAGATAACTGATGCTTCCCCCTTCAAACACCAACACGTTTTGATAACAGTGGCTAATGTGTTACTTGCCTTCTTGCCTTTCAAAACAGTAAAGCACAGATCATAACTTTTCTTGTTAGCTTGTCCTAACAAACATGCATCTCCATACCATGTGGCAACATCATTCTCTCCTTTCTCAAGGTGGAGGTGTCACCCTTCAGCCAGTGTTATACCTACTGCAGAAACACTCTCCCACCCTCCATTTCTTTTTGGCAATGATCTGCTGTTCATAGGGAAATTTTGTTTGTTAAGAATGTGATGTAATTGGGACTTGGGTATAGTTAAGGACATTCTAGTCCATTTAGGGGTAACCAAGACTATGGTTTTTCCAGTAGTCATGTATGGATGTGAGAGTTAGACTGTGAAGAAAGCTGAGCCCCAAAGAATTGATGCTTTTGAACTGTGATGTTGAAGAAGACTCTTGAGAGTCCCTTGGACTGCAAGGAGATCCAGCCAGTCCATCCTAAAGGAGATCAGTCCTGTGTGTTCTTTGGAAGGAATGATGCTAAAGCTGAAACTCCAGTACTTTGGCCACCTCATGTGAAGAGTTGACTCATTGGAAAAGACTCTGATGCTGGGAGGGATTGGGGGCAGGAGGAGAAGAGGACAACAGAGGATGAGATGACTGGATGGCATCACTGACTCAATGGACATAGGTTTAGGTGAACTCCGGGAGTTGGTGATGGACAGGGAGGCCTGGCATGCTGCAATTTATGGGGTCACAAAGAGTCGGATATGACTGAGTGACTGAACTGAACTGAGGGGCATTTTTCTTTTATTTCCGTTAGGCCTCTTAAGTTTAAGAAACATGCTTCCTCTTTATGTAACAAAACTGTAGCTTTTCTAAGGTACTGATGTATCTACTTTAGAACCACCAGAGCCTTTCTAGTAACTTCCAGGAAAGGAGAAAGAATCAAGGAGGTAAAGATGCTGAACTCTTGTAAAGAGAACTTTTACAAATAGTTCATCCTCTTAAAACTGACCTGTTTCACTACAAGGTAAAGCAAGTCAACGATCATCATGATCTTTGTTTCCCGCAAGGTAACGGAGAGGGAGTTAAAATCTGGAGGTGCCAACACGCAGGTCACAGAGAAGAACAAGAAGGAGTACATCGAGAGGATGGTGAGGTGGCGGGTGGAGCGCGGCGTGGTGCAGCAGACCGAGGCACTGGTGCGGGGCTTCTACGAGGTGAGACCCGGCCCGGCAGGGTCTTGTTAGGAGAAGGGAGAGGAAGAACGAGCGAGGCAGGAAGAGGGCTCAGCTCTACTCACCAGCATGCAGGGAGGACCCCCTGAGGGTACTGGGATAGGGGTCAGAGTTCTCTGGGAAACCCACTTCTTGTGATCTCACAAAACCCACGGCAGTGTGGCCCTGCTGAGACATACGTGAAAACACGTGGCCCATCCTGCCAAGACGTGTGTTTGTTGCATGCCCTTTTATTCAGGGAGATAAAAATGAGTGAAGTGAAGGCACTGGAGGGAATTATCCACTCTGGCTAGATTTTTATTTTCTTACAGGCAGATCTCTGAGATATTGCAGGTTTAGTTCCAGACTTCAGCAATAAAGCCATTAGCACAATAAAGCGAGTCACGTCAGTTGTTTAGATTCTCAGTGTAATAAAACTTATGCTCATACTATGCTGTAGTCTATTAAGTGTGCCACAGTATTCTGTCTAAAAAACCAATGTACATACCTTATTTTAAAAATACTTTATTACTGAAAAAACCACCCATCATCTCATGACCTCGGGTTGCCGCAAACCTCCAATTTGTGAAAAATGACATATCTGCAGAGTGCAATAAAGCAGAACACAATCAAAGGAGATATGCCTGTGGTGTCACTTTGTGCCACATAATCCATGCAGAGGTGCTAAATCAGGACGGAGACTTATGAAATAAGCTGCATGAAATCACATGTGAATCTTTTGAAAATTATAAAGCACTATAGAATTTAAATAATCTGTCATTCAATTAAAAATTTTTTTAAAAAGCATCAGAGATCAATAATAATTTTTTAAAAGAGGACACCGACAGTTGCTAGGCTTCCTGTTTACCAAAGCTTGACATACTTAGATTTTTCCAGTTTAGAAACAAGGGCCTGGGTGTTTGAAGGTGTTCTTTGCTGCTCTGCTGGAGATCAGAGTGGGTGGCTGGCTGGTCGACCAGTGTAATTAAAGGAGGTGTCTGCTGCAGGTGTTCAGTGGTGCCACACACCTTCAGCAACAAGATGTAAAGCCAGAGCTCAAAACCCTCTAATCAAGCAGGTTCTCCCAGATCTTTAAAGGAGGAAGGGAAGAAGTGACAGGGAGAAGGGAAGAAAAAGACAATTGTTTTAATATATAAAGTCCATTCCCAGGAAATAAGTCCTAGTTTGTATATGGAAGAGAGGATTCCTTTTAAGTGAAGTGATAGCACTGATAGCCACTGAATCACTCCAGAGCAAATTGGACTTTTTGCCTTTGAAATGTCGTGTTACTGGGAAACTTAAATGTGACTACAGAAAGGCAAGTCTTCTGGTTCATAACATCATTCCAAGAGGGAATATCAGAGGTAACGAAAAGCAGGGGACCTTTTTGAGTTCCCAGTTCATTAAGGCATTGTGCTTCAGAATGTCATGATTTTGAACTTAAACGTGATAACACATTGGGAGAGGGGGAAAAGGTTTTGAACAATGGTGAGCTTCCCAGCTTAGCCCATAGAAGTGGTAATGATGAATGTAACCTCTCGATAACATTGGGTCTGTAGGCTAAAGCTTAATTTGGATTTCAGGTGGTAGACTCAAGGCTGGTCTCCGTGTTTGATGCCAGGGAGCTGGAGTTGGTGATCGCTGGCACGGCAGAGATCGACCTGGCTGACTGGCGGAACAATGCTGAGTACCGGGGAGGTGAGCAAGAGGGGCTTGTGATGGCTCAGCTCCCACAGACACAATCTATAACTTCTTAAAAAACATTATTGATTTGAAATTGACATAACAAAATTAGCCATTTCTTTTCTATGTTATATTTTATTATTTTTATTTTTATTGAAATATAATTGATCTGCAATGTTCTGTTAGTTTCAGGTATGCAGCAAAGTGTTTCAGTCATATGTATATAAATTATATGTTCTTTTTTGTATCTTCCTCCAATACAGGTTATTATAAGATATTGAGTATACAGTTAAAAGTAACCATTTTAAATCCACAAACAATAAATGCTAGAGAGGGTATGGAGACAAGGGGACCCTCCTACACTGTTGGTGGGAATCCAAGTTGGTATAGCCACTATGGAGAACAGTATGGAGGTTCCCTAAAAGAGCTAAAAATAGAGTTACCATATAATCCTACAATTCTACTCCTGGGCATATATCCAGAGAAAAACATGATCCAAAAGATACAAGCACCTCAGTGTTCATTGTAGCACTGCTTACAATAGCCAAGACATGGAAGCAACCTAGATGTCCATCAACAGTGAAATGAATAAAGAAAATGTGTTACATAGAGACAGTGGAATATTACTCAGCTGTTAAAAAGAATAAAATAATGCTATTTGCAGCAATATGGATGGACCTAGAGACTGTCACGCTAAGTGAAGTAAGTCAGACAGAGAAGGAGAAATATCACATAACATCCCTTATATGCGGAACCTAAAAAGAAATACAAATGAACTTATTTACAAAAATGAAACAGACTTACAGACTTAGAGGAAGCATTTATGGGTGTCAGGTGGGGGAGAATGGGGATAAGAGATGGTTAGAAAATTTGGGATCAACATGTACACTCTGCTATATTTAAAATGGGTAACCAACAAGGACCTACTGTATAGCACAGGGAACTCTGCTCAGTATTCTGTGGTGGCCTGGATGGGAAGGGAATTTGAGTGAGAATGTACATATGTGTGGCTGAGTCCCTTACTTATCCACCTGAAACTATCACAATATTGTTAATCAGCTACCCCCAATATAAAGTAAAAAGTTAAAAAGAAAAAAAAACCATTTTAAAGGGAACAGTGCAGCAGCATTTAGTGCATTGTAGATGTGATACAACCATCCCCTCTCAGTGGTTTCAAATCATTTTCTTTGTCCCCAAGGGAAACCCAGGACCTGGGAAGCAGTTGCTCCTCATTCCTCTCCCCACTCCCCATCCCCAGCAGCCACCAGTCTATGTGGATATACCCGTGCTGGATATTTCATATAAATAGAGTTATACTGTTTGGCCTTTGGGCTCTGGCTTCCCTCACTTAGTAAGGTTTGTTTGTGTTACAGTATGACTCAGTGTTTCATTCCTTTTTATGGCTGAATAATATTCATATATATATATATGTGTGTGTGTTCAGTTCAGTCCCTCAGTCATGCCCAACTCTTTGTGACCCCATGGACCACAGCACCCCAGACTTCTCTGTCCATCACCAACTCCTGGAGTTTACCCAAACTCATGTCCATTGAGTCAGTGATGCCATCCAGCCATCTCATCCTCTGTCGTCCCCTTCTCCTCCTGCCTTCAATCCCTCCCAGCATCAAGGTCTTTTCAAATGAGTCAGCTCTTTGCAGAAGGTAGCCACAGTATTGGAGTTTCACTTTAACATCAGTCCTTCCAGTGAACACTCAGGACTGATCTCCTTTAGGATGGACTGGTTGGATATCCTTGCAGTCCAAGGGACTCTCTCTCAAGAGTCTTCTCGAACACCACATTTCAAAAGCACTAATTATTTGATGCTCAACTTTCTTTATAGTTCAACTCTCACATCCATACATGACTACTGCAAAAATCATAGCCTTGACTAGATGGACCTTTGTTGGCAAAGTAATGTCTCTGCTTTTTAATATGCTGTTTAGGTTGGTCATAACTTTCCTTCCAAGGAGTTAGCATCTTTTAATTTCATGGCTGCAATCACCAACTGCAGTGATTTAGTTCAGTTCAGTTCAGTCACTCAGTCGTGTCCGACTCTTTGCGACCCCATGAATTGCAGCACGCCAGGTCTCCCTGTCCATCACCAACTCCCAGAGTTCACTCATACTCACATCCATCGAGTCCATGATGCCATCCAGCCATCTCATCCTCTGTCGTCCCCTTCTCCTCCTGCCTCAGTCCCTCCCAGCATGAGTCTTTTCCAGTGAGTCAACTCTTCACATGAGGTGGCCAAAGTACTGCAGTTTCAGCTTTAGCATCATTCCTTCCAAAGAAATCCCAGATTTCTGATCTCCTTCAGAATGGACTGGGTAGATCTCCTTGCAGTCCATGGGACTCTCAAGAGTCTTCTCCAACACCACAGTTCAAAAGCATCAATTCTTCAGCACTCAGCCTTCTTCACAGTCCAACTCTGGAGGCCCCAAAAATGAAGTCAGCCACTGTTTCCCCGTCTGTTTACCATGAAGTGGTAGGACCAGATGCTATGATCTTTGTTTTCTTAATGTTGAGCTTTAAGCCAACTTTTTCACTCTCCTCTTTCACTTTCATCAAGAGGGTCTTTAGTTCTTCACTTTCTGCCATAAGGGTGGTGTCATCTGCATATCTGAGGTTATTGATATTTCTCCTAGCAATCTTGTTTCCAGCTTGTGCTTCATCCAGGCCAGCATTTCTTGCGATGTATTCTGCATATAAGTTAAATAAGCAGGGTGACAATATACAGCCTTGAAGTACTCTTTTTCCTATCTGGAACCAGTCTGTTGTTCCATGTCCAGTTCTAACTATTTCTTCCTGACCTGCATACAGATTTCTCAAGAGGCAGGTCAGGTGGCCTTTCCCATCCCTTTCAGAATTTTCCACAGTTTATTGTGACCTACACAATCAAAGGCTTTGGCATAGTCAATAAAGCAGAAATAGATGTTTTTCTGGAACTCTCTTGCTTTTTCAATGATCCAGCAGATGCTGGCAATTTGATCTCTGGTTCCTCTGCCTTTTCAAAAACCCGCTTGGTTCACATATTGCTGAAGCCTGGCTTGGATAATTTTGAGCATTACTTTACTAGCATGTGAGATGAGTATGTAGTAACAATATAAATGTAAAATAATATCACTTTTGAAGACTAAAAAAGCTTGGCCTTATTTCAGTACACGTGCAGATTTGGTTCTAGTCCATGCCTTCTCCCCTCCACCCCCCCGCCCTCCGTTTCCAATCTGGACTTTCCTTCAGGCGACAGTGATCCACACCACCCGCTCCCCGCCTCAGGTCATCCCTGGTGTAACTCGGCATAGGTGTGTACCAGAGAACACCGCCGAACACGGGCCAGCTCTGGAGCTGGGTCACGTGCTGCTGGGAAAGTGTGTTCTGCTTTCTGTGGAACTGAAGCCCTCCTCACCTCCATCCTGATTTGTTGTAACAGTTCTGTCAACTCTCCAAATCCAGTGTCTAATTCCTCCTAACTCTTCACCTTCATGCTGCCAAACCAGTCTTCCTGAAACATTCTTTTCATCAGGCCGTTTACCAACCCACAAAACAAGCAAGCTCCTTATCACTTAGAGAAGAGGTCTTTGAAAGATTTTTATGCTCAAAACCCTTTCCTCACATAAAATATTGCAGAGAAACTCCTATCAAAACGATAGAGGGTGAGCCAGGATCCCACCATCTGAGCCCCTCTGGTCTCCCGATACACTCAGCCATGTAGGAGGAAACCTCTGTGGAACTGCTAGGCCCTTCCTGGCTTGGAAGGAAAGCCACCAGCCTAAGGCGTCAGGTAACAGTGTCTCTGCGTGGCTATCAAGGCCTCTAAGCCCCCAGGAGGGTCCCTTCAGTCCTCACCAGCATCCACTCTCTGCTGGTCTAGTCAGCTTGCTGTTCCCCACGTGCATATTCTCGTCATTATAGCCCCTCCTCCACTCACAAAAGCCTTCATATGCTTAACTCACACCTCTGAGGTGAGTTACACCTTCTGTTTGATGAAGCTTTCCTTCTTTCTGCCCCAGCCCAGCCTCCTCTTCATCTTGGAGTTCTTCGTGCACTTGCGGTCTATCATTTTCCTTCAGCGACTGCCCCCAGCCTGGATTCCGTACTGCGCTGCGAGGCCCCATGCTCCTTCCGCGGGCCCAGCTCCTCTCGGTCCCGGGCTGGCCAGAGCACAGCAGCTCTGACAGCACCACGGGCTGCGGGGAGAGCCAGCCTCTCCCGTCCACCAAGACTGACGTCCACCTTTCTTAAGTCCTAAATGCTCCCACAGTACCTGGTTTCCGAGAGCTAAGACATCAGAACAAAGACAATATGAGGAAATATCCTGTTTGTAGAGGGTTTTGTCTCTTCAGAACCCCAAAGACCTCTTCCAGGCCTCACCACTCATTGTGTACATTTATCTCCGGCAGGAAAGTAACTCCTAGGGGCCCAGTTGTTTAAATAGAAAGCAGACATCTCTGAGGACATCCCTGAGAACATAAAACCTTTTTGTAAAAATGCCTCTTTTCTCAATTGGCTTTTGTTTTCGAACTTGACTCAGTTACACAAATTATCTCAGACCTCCCTGAAGGCCACCACTAGAGAAGTGAGCAGATCTAGAGCAGCTGTTGAGTTCTTAGCACGTCTGATGTGCATTTCATCTCCCCCACCCCAACTCCCCTCTCCGCATCCTCTCCGTCTCCCTCCTGCTTCTGCTCAGGTTATCATGATGGGCATCTTGTGATCCGCTGGTTCTGGGCTGCGGTGGAGCGTTTCAACAATGAGCAGAGACTCAGATTACTGCAGTTCGTCACAGGAACATCAAGTGTGCCCTACGAAGGCTTTGCAGCCCTGCGAGGAAGCAACGGGCTTCGGCGTTTCTGCATAGAGAAATGGGGGAAAATTACATCTCTTCCCAGGTATGGAGCTCCCACCTCCCTTCAGGAAACCTGCTGAAGAAGGCCAAGTATACTGTGTTATTTGAGCTTGAGAGATCATCCGTTGGGATGGAATTCTTTCCTACTGCCCAGTGTATCGTTCTGAGTTATCAGTGAAAGGTGTGGGGGAGAAGTCTCAAGGAAGTGCATTCAGGTCATACTCCTAGTCATTTTTTGATGATTGATGGTATAGGGGCTATTGGTTTCATGGTCCATGGGTCAGTCGTATGTGGCCCAATTTAATTTAAAGAGGAATGTCTTGCCTGGGGGAAGGGGGATGCCCAGAGGCTAGAAGCCCAAAGTGGCCCTTCCAGCACTGAGTCTGCAGTTCTGTTGTTACTGACCAAGGTTCTTGGACTCTTTAATCTATAGAAATTATAGAAACAGACTAGAAATCTATAGAAAGAGGCTAGATGAGAAATTCAGGCAGAAGCTTCTCCTACTGCAGCCTGAGGAAGGGAGAACAAGCAACAGGTCCCTTTGCTCACTCCACCAGGGAGTGAGCTGGTCGCTTAAATGGCGTGGGGGGTGGGGGCTGATGGGTGCATCAGGCTGGAGCAATGGCTTAGGCGGTCTGCTCACCCCCTTGGTAGCTCTATGTGCCGTCCCCCACTTTTGCTCTCAGCACCTCAGACATGGCAATTCGGTTTTGGCCTTTTTTGTATCTTATTGTTCATATTAACCCCCTGGCTGCACATTATGTGCGGTTATTTTTAGTTTCTTTGTGTTCTGTTGCTGGAGGAGATGTTTGTCCAGGTGCAAGTATTGAAGTAAATGGTTCCAGGTCCCAGCCTGTCGCACTAGGGCATATCACTTGATACACAGGGAATTATGTACATATTGTGTTTTTCTACTGTTTTAAAACATGTGCAGACAAAACCGTATGTATCTTGAGTCTCTACAGTGGCTTCTGTACAGTAAGCTATCAAGAAAATTATTGTGTGATAATGCAGAAAAGGAGGCACTAGAGCTCCAGGCAGTTTAACAGAATCTTTTCCCTGCACCATGAGTTTTCATCCCAAAACTTCCTCTGTGCTTTCTGTGCCACTTTGGATGGCATATTCTCCTGCTCAGTGAAATAAGGAGCACTAAAGAGAGGCTTCTGTGTGGCTACTAAAGTCATAAATCCCGCTCAGCAAATAGAAGAAAAGATCGATCCACATTACTCTCTTCTACTGTGATATTTTCTAATTATAAGAGAAGATTCATATTTAATTCAGCTCTGTTTCTACATGGCCTCTGAGATGCTATGCTAATCCCTTTTGTGGCAGGATTTATTGAACTATAATTTTTATCTAGCTTTCCTAGTCTTTATAGCATCCTGGAGATAATTCATGGTGAACATAGGAGTCCCAGGAAACAGAGCACGTGCCCCGCTGGTTAATAACAGCCTGAAGCCTTGGGTGCTTTTCAGCCCTGTCTTCACCCAGTTAGATCAGCAGACCCTCCGTGCTTATTTGCATGGTTCTGCTGACAGCTGAGCCTCCTGAATGAAGTCTGGCAAGAAAATCAGACTCAGAAGGCAAGGTTTCCATTTGTTGAATTTAATGATAGGTTTGAAGGATGACGTTCTTTGGAAGCATTTTGTTCTTACTTCAAAGACTTGAGTTTGAGTCATGTTTGGTGATATCCTACTCCCAGAGTGAGCACCTCAGTGTGCCTGTAGACTGGGATAAGCGGGCGTGGCTGAGCTACACAATGCACCTGCTCAGAGGGGCTGAGTCTAGGGAGGAACAGAACCAGATGGTGCATAGTTACAACCCCAGTTGGAATCAGAGAAGAGCAAAGAAAAGACAGTAAAAGCAGGGATGCTATGAGGTTGTAGGACAGAGGCCTAATCCTGACTGAATTGACAGGAGAAGATGTCACAGAGAAGCTGGCATTCAGGTGAGTCATGAGGGACAAGGAAGGGCAGAGGGAATTCCAGGCTAGAGCAACAGCAAGAGCAAGGCCTGGAGGTAGAAAGGTCAGCTGTGTTCAGGAAGGGGCGCCAAGCAGGCATGGAGGTCAAGGTATCTAACATGACATTTGCAGGGGACATCGTTGAGAAAGCAAGTTTGGTGGGCCACAGAGAGAAGACCTCATTGAGGAGTCTGTACTATTATTTAGGAAACAGAAGTCATTGCTTTTGTCACTGAGGTCAGAAATTGAGTCTAATTACACATATGCTCTGGGAAGCTTTGAAATTTGTATTAATCCTATTAACCCACACAGAGAACTAATAGAGGGGGCATCAGCTTATGAAAAGGAAATGGCAGCCCACTCTAGTACTCTTGCTTGGAAAATTCCAACGACAGAGGAGTCTGACAGACCACAGTCTATGGGGTCTCAAAAGAGTCAGACATGACTGTGCAACAAGAACAGCACTGACCTTCTGAACAGGCTCTGCACATCCGGGCTAAGGCATCCCTAAAAGCGTCGCTGTGCTCCGAGCCCCACAGAGGGTTCCTGGGGGAAGCAGGGACTTCATCCTGGGCCAGAAGAGCTCCAGGAAGTGCTGAGAGGCCCCCAAGAGGCCAGTGGAAATGACCCTCTGAGTATGAACCCCCAACTAGTCTCCCTCGTATCTTCTGAAGATTCAAGAACCTGGAAAGTGTCACCTAGGGTGGAGAGAAAGAAATAGCCTCTGAATTCCAAGAATGGTAGTTCAGAAAGGCCTGGCCAGGCCACGCGGCAGGCGACAAAGGCCAGGCAAGCCAGAGAGCCAGGCACCCAGGGGGTGACCCAGGCTCTCCAGAGCCTGCAAGCCTCTAGCACACTGCCCACATTCTGAGCAGAGATGCTGTAGGCTGCCTTCTCCTCAGATCTTCCCTCTAGAAAGACAGCTGGCCTCCTAGATGAGGGAGCCAAGTAGCATCACACAAGCATCAGTCCAAGCCCTTGCCTTCCAGAGTGTGGGGAGGTTAGAACAAAGACTCTGGAGCAGGGTTTACAGTTTTACAGAGCCTGGTGAAAAACACTTCATAAATCACCATCGCTAGAGCACAGTGGGGTGGGATGGTCACTGGGGCTAAGGTCAAGGAGCTGGCAGGCCAGGGCTCTGAACAGTCAGCCGTGTGGACTCAGAAGCTGCACAGTATGGTGGGAAGACCTGAAGTGGAAAACATTTAAGCCAATTACCAGAAATGTCAACCAGTGTGTTCCTTAGGAGGCCAGAAGGCGTGGAGGGTAGATCTAGATCACTATGGTCAAACATGTTTAACACAGAGATAGGGGCCCTTTACACCCCAGCCTAGTTTAAGCAGGAGTACTCCTGAGTATGTATCTGAAATACTAGTTCTTCCAAACAGTTGGGGTTTAGTTGCTAAGTTGTGTCTGACTCTTTTGCAAACCCTTGCATTGTAGCCCGCCAGGCTCCTCTGTCCATGGGATTTTCCAGGCAAGAATACTGGAGTGGGTTGCCATTTCCCTCTGCAAGGGATCTTCCTGACCCAGGAATCAAGCCCACGTCTCCTGCACTGGCAGGCGGATTCTTTACTAATGAGCCACTATACCTCATCCTTATTCTCTATGGGTAGTACTCTCTATTTTCTACCCTGTCCTATTTGTTAAAATAAAATGCCAAACAAAACTTGTAGTTTGAAGAAAAAAATTTACCTAAATGGCATGAGATTCAGGGGAGCAGAAATTTTTGATCAAAAAATTGAAAAGTAATGATCGAGAATTGGCAATGGGGAGTGAAAGAAGTATTCATCCATCCACAGCCCAGAATGCAGCCAGGTGAACAATGGCTGTCTCCACTCATGAGGGCTGAGAATGCTATGGCTTGTAGGCCAGACCAAAAGATGGGAGAGTTTCCTTACTGTGAAACTTGGTAAGGAAAATCTCGGAAGGAAAGAAGACTTGGGAGCTGGTCAGGATAGACCCAGCACAGGCAGTGTGGAAATAGAGTGAAGGAGAGGAGGAAAGCTTAAGGGGTTACATTTCAAGTATGGACGAGAAAAACAGAATTGTGAGTCAGGAGCAGGTGAACTGGACTAAAATTCTAATATGAACATGTTTCTCTGCAGAGGTAAACTGAGCCCAAGCCCAGGATGGAGGTGGAGACCTGGTTAAGTTAGTATTGGCTTACTCTCTAGTGATGGTTTGTGGGGGTGGAGGCAGGGAAGGTGATTTTGTCCCCCTAGGGGACATTTGGCAATGTCTGGAGACATTTTTGGTTGTTGGGTAGGGGTTCTCCTGGCCTCTGTCAGGGAGAGGCCAAGGATGCTGCTGAACACCCACAAGACACGGGACAACCCCTCCTGGTGAAAAGTCATCAAGCTCCAAGTGTCAGTGGTGCCTGAAACCCTGCTCTCTAGGCTGACTGGCTACAAAGGAGGCATGAGGGAGCCATTGGGAGTCCCTGTGAGAAACTGACAGCCACTGAGAAATTGTCCATAAGTGAAGGGAGAGAGATGTTCATAGGAAGAGCTGTCAAATGTTTCAGTGAGCTTGGGGAGGTGGGCATAGAGAATGCACCTCTGGATGGGGGAATCAAGAGGTTATTGACAAATTTGGAAAAGAGTAGATTCAGCAGTGATAGAGTGAGAATCTGCCTGGTGACTGAAGCTGCAGTTGGGAAGTGGAAGAAGATGACATAGGAGACATGAGGACTTCCCTGGCAGCCTAGTGGTTAAGACTCCACACTTTTCACTGCAGGGGACATGAGTTCGATACCTGGTTGGGGAACTAAGGTCCCAAAAGCCAAGTGGTGTAGCCAGAAAAGGAAAAAAAAAGTCACAACTTAAGTAACTGACCTCATAACTGGCTATACAGCCAGCTACAGTGGGTAGTGATGCTGCCCCCTTTTGTTATAATATTTACTCTTAACCAACCTTAAAGTGGTCTCTACTGCAGAGAAGCAAGACTGACTTCAGCCCTATCTTGGTTCACATTTTGATCAAAAACTTAGAATACATTGAGGAGACAGGGAGATGAATTGTGTAGATGACATGGATTAGAAGTATCACAGATAATACTCTGATGGATTACAATCCAAATCCAGCATGATCTCAAAATGTTGGAAGCCCAGAATAACACTGACAGAGGGCAGTTTGACCCAGCACAACTTATCAGATCCAGTGGAGTTCCAGAATGTCAACTGCACAAATACGAGAAGAGGACAGTTCATTTGCCAGCAGGCAGATGGAAAAAGCCAAGAGTCTGAAGTCCTCACAAGGGGGACACAGTTCCTAAAATCATGATTGCAACTATGTTTGCATTATTAAGAAACTCTGATGCTTAAATGATGATTCATGGCTTACAAAAGGCACTTGCGTGTACTCTATTCTCACACCAACCCTCTGATGTGCACAAAGCATGTATTATTGCCCCATTTTACAAGTGAGGAAACTGAGGCCCAGAAAGACTCATTGACTTTCCCAAGGTTGTAAAACTAGTCAGTGACTGGACTGCGATCAGAATAGAGGCCTTCCAAAGTCTGGTTCTGTGCTGTCTCCATGCCCCACCTCACCTGGGAGCACATTCCCAGTGCCCAGGGAATGAGGTACTCAGGTCCTTGGTGCTGTCAGATGACATGGAGGGGAATGAGGACTTAGGAACACAGAATCCAATCGTGATTTGATAATGTTTATTCATTCTAGATTACTGACTAAGATTATCAATATTTAAGAGCTAACCAAGGCTATAGATGAATGCAGTAAGAGCAGCTCTTGTTCACACTTGGTCTTGAAGCAGTGCCATTTGCTAAAGTTTCAGTTTATTTCCAGAAATTAACTTCTGTAGAATCAATCTGATCCAAACTGTTTTGTAAATGGATGATTTTTTCTGTATCATTTCCACTCATGAGTGATAGTTAAAATGACCAGATAAAGAAAACCAAGAAGATGTTGTCTGCCTGTATCCTGCCCCTGATTTTTGGAATTCAGCCAGTTCCAAAAGTACACTTGGCATTTTTCTGTCCCTCTTAACTTAGTTGGGCTTCCCTGGTGGCTCAGTTGGTAAAGAATCTGCCTACAATGTTGGAGACCCAGGTTCAAGCCCTGGGTTGGGAAGATCCCCTGGAGAAGGGAATGGCTACCCACTCCAGTATTCTTGCCTGGGAAATCCCATGGACAGAGGAGCCTGGGCAGAAGGCTACAGTCCATGGGGCACAAGAATCAGATCTGACTTAGAATCTAAACCACCACCACCACCACCACCAATTAAGTTGGTTAGCAGGGTATAGTCCTGATCCACACATTGGCACGTGGCAGGGGAAGCCATTCTTCATCTCGGCCAGATACTGGCCCACAGAGATGGGCCTGTAGGATGAAGAACATGATGAAATGAGCAGAATCCAGGGCAGGTGGCACTGGGATGCTGCTGGCCCCCAGGAAGGATTATCCCACAAACGCAGCCATTCTTGGAAATGCAGCATCTTTGCTCCAGGTTACATAAGCCCCACTGTGAACTGTAAAGGAGTCAGACCATCTCCAGGACACACCTGCCTTGATGGAGCATTGGATCTCAGAGTTCGAGGATGTCCATTGGCACCTCTAAGTCAATACACAGGGTTTTCAGAAGCCCAGAAATCAGAGTTGGGCAGGAGACTTGGGAATATGACTCTGGTACTAATTATGTTTTCTGCCTCCTACACCGACCACATCCAGCTTCATCTCTTAATTGTAGAATGTCACTGGTTGCCAGTACAGTGCCAGTGTAGTGTGCTTTGCCTCCAAATGCAGACTCCCGCAGTTCTAGGTATTCTAGTCCCGTAACTGTTCTGTTCACATCTGGAAGGCTGTGGTTCTTTGCAGCATGCACACGGTGGGGCTAAAACACAGTTTCACTCCCTTTTGGTTCACTTTTTGTCTCACAGATTCAGACTGATCACAGAACTAGCCAAGTCAGTTGTATCACTGAAACAAACACTCTGACTAGCCTTTTCTCCCCCATTCAGGGCACACACGTGCTTCAATCGATTGGATCTTCCACCTTATCCCTCGTACTCCATGTTGTATGAAAAGCTGTTAACGGCAGTAGAAGAAACCAGCACCTTTGGACTTGAATGAGAAACTGGCAACTTCCTGACATTTTCCTGGCCAGTGACATCATCCTTTCCCTTTCCCTGAATCAACTCTCCTTTGATTTTGGTATTCTGTGATTTTCATTTTCAAACCAAATCAGGATTGACGAGCTGTGCATGAAGAATTGCCTTCTTCTAAGATCTAACCTTCAGGCTTATCTCCTCTACTTTCAATGAACTGCTAGCCTGTATGCAATATTTAAAAAAAAAAAACAGCTGTCTCAAGGTCTGTGTATATCTCCGCATACCTCCATTACTAACAGTGAAATCTGAATGCAAGTTATGCTACACTTGACCAAATGGTAATAAATGTTTACTTCCATTTCTATGATTTAAGGGGAAATTTGAGCATTAAGCATTCCAAGCTTTTCTACACCCATGTCTTCTGAGCAGAACCACCATTTGTTTTTATAATTTCTAACAACCAACTTCAGAATAGGAGCTGATCAACTCTTTCTTTTCTTCCCATTCTACTTTTCCCTGGGCATCCAATCCATCCAAAAACAGCAGTGGCTAAACAGAAATTTTGATATATTCAACTTATGATTTGTATGTGGCTTCGGCCCCATCAGCTGGAACTAGCCTAGACGTATGGTGCAAATATCACACTTTCCAACCAATAATAACAGCAAGAAAAACACCTCCTGCTGATGCAATGCAGGGCATCCCAATGGTTGTGGGGATTATGGTTCGACTCGAGTTCAGAGAAGTCTGGGGGTGGGGACACACCCCCTGTGAACATCCACCACCCAAGAAGCACAAACTTGTGCACACGTCCAAGAAGGAGATCGCATTATGTAGCATAAACAACGAGGCTTCTACCCCCATGATGTTGTATAGAAGTGTTGAAGCAAACAGGAGAAAGGGGAAAAGGACATCAGGACGATTTAGAAGGACATATTCAGTTGCTCTGAATGCCTGGGTTCTGTACTGTTTTATTTTGCTTTGTTTGATCACAGGTCTCTTTCCCAGAGGGGGAAAAATGTCCTGATAATCTCATGACTTCCATTCAAGCCAAGTAATTACTTGTTTGGCAAACAAACTTTTGTTTCAACTTTGATAGCATTTTTATTTTACATGTTTACTTTTGGTTTTTCTTCACCATGGTGTTCAAATTCCTTCACATCTGATTGTCCACAGGGACCACACTAGAAGCTGCAGAGAGTGATGGTGCTTGTTAGGGATCAAGGGCAAAATAATACATCTCCTTTCTCCATAGCAACCTCCTGGAGCAGAGACCTAACCCCCAAAGGCACACCGATTTCTGTCAAATAGGGATCCAGTTTCTTTTAGCATTCAGTAAAGGGATGTCTCAGTAAATGTAGTGTTTCAGAGTAATAGTTGCAGGCTTCAGAGACAGCCTGACCTCTTGATTACATTTGGAAGAATCCCAAACATGATGGTCATTTGCTATTTTTCTAATGTTGTTATCCATGTTGTCTTAAATATGTTGTAAATGAAAGTGTTTTTCTTCACTGGGAAAAGAAGTGTTGAAATGTTACATTGTTGTCCTTCGATATATATTAAACAAGGGGAAAATGTGAGAAACGTGGGCAAGTTAATTTCATCTGGAACCATGTCTTGTATTCATGTTGGTTTGTGTCCGGACAATGCATCAATTGTGTTCCCTGCCCTCCATAAGGAAACATTCCTTTAGTAGGAATTCGAATGCCCAGCACTCCTTGCTGCTGTGTACCTGTGGTCCATCAGGGAATATGTATGTTACAGAAATCTGGCCTTCTGTTGTTGTCTACAAAGAATATTTACTGACGTAGGATGATGGAATGTGTAAGTTCCATAATGCAGAATCTGAGGGAGCTCAGAACATGTCTTAGTATCTGGAAAGTCATGGATTCCAGTGGAGCTATTATTTATGAAATCAGGACATAAGGATGATGCAGATCATTTCACCATCCTATATAGAAGAGCATCTTTAGTAAAGGGAGCATCTTTCATTTTTAGAACTTGGTGTTAGATATATGTAAATACTTGTTAATTCATGCATTCAGTTCTTTTTTTTTAGGACTCACATGTTAGGCTTTGGCAAGAGAGAAAGCTGTTCCAAAATGGAGCCTGTTCCCAGGAATCTTCACAGTTTACACAAGTATCTAATTAAGCTGTTAATAGATTAACTGATGTCTGTTCTCCCCAATACAGAAGGAACAAGGTATCCTAGAAGATATATATAGATAGAAAACTTAGACTTGAATGGTTTTCAACTAGTATCTCCTTATTCCTACTGCCCTGCCCTGCCGAGTGCCATGGTTCAGATATATCCCAGAAGCATTACAGGAACAGTATTTCATAAGAGTATGAAACTCCAGAAAGAAAGACTGGTGTCAGAGTCCCTGAAAAATGTGAGGTGTGCTTAATAGGGTCCCAGTTTCCCTTACAGCCTTGCACAGACTCCCTGAGGAATGAAGACAAAGACGACAGACAGTTGTTATGGAAAGATCTTTATTTCTCTTTGTTCCAGATTATGTTCCGTTACTTAATATATGTATAACATTATATATATAATTACATATATAACAAAACAGCTATATGACTCAATTATGCTCTTAATGTTACCATATGGAGGTGCAAACCACCCCAAATCATATAATTCATAATGAGCAAGATAGATCTCACCCATATGTTACCATGTATAATTTATTTTTAAAGTATTTGTTTTCTCCATGGGGGCACATTATAAAATTAACCACTTTTAAGCCACACTTTCCCTAAAACAAGATCTTTTAAAGCTATTTTTAATAAGAGTATATTACCTTTAATTGGGGGACAAAAAAAGTAAATAAGAGAACATTTATGTGTCAATTTGAAAAATGCTTCAAAAATAATATGAAGTGTTATAATAATTTTGTGTATGTTCCATTTTATTCTATTATATGAAAATGATAATCTAAAAGTAGAACTGGACTCTGCAGAGTCAAGAGAAGCATTTAAAGCTACTGATTTCTTTGTAATTCCTGTGTCTGTAAGTTGACTGTGGCTGTGAAAATTTTTACTACCATCACAATTGTCATTCAAAGAGAAAATTAAGAAAAAGAGGTATATGGTTTGTTGGCAGGCTTTAAATATACAGAATCTCGATCTTTTTCTCTTCTAACACATGATCATATGTCATTTAACAGTAAGTGCATTTGTATGGCCAGCCCACAAGCTAGACCTTCCAGAACAGTTCTAATGTTAGATCTGTGGCACCAGATCCACTAGATCCACGTGTCAAACCGCGTGTCCCAAATTTGGGTTCAGAAAATTTCTCAGTTGCCACAAATGTTTTCCCAGTCAAGGTGAAACACTTTCAAATGAAAATAGTTAGAACTTTACATAACAAATGTGGTGCTTTATTATTATTATTACTATTATGTACTTCAGTGTTCATTCTTAAAACTCCTGCAATACTCTATAATCAAAGTCTGGGATGGATATTCCAACCATCATAAGGTCCAAAAGAGAACGTGTTATTTTCCTGTTAGTGACATGTAGTCCCTTTGTTCTAGTAGAAAAAAAAAAAAGGTGCCTAGAGGTAGTATTTAGAGTAAATATTGTTCCATTAGCCTACTTCCTGCAGCTTCCAATTTACCTAAAGAAATGTCTATAATGATTTTGTTCAAGTCTTTGTTCTAGACAATAGCAGGAGAAGTCCTTGTTCTTGGGCTGATTTTGCTTCCATCGACAAGAGAAATGTCACGTAATACTCAGGCCAAGCTTTCTCTTCCATCCTACCACCTTCAAGGAATGTCAATAAACACTTTGGTATGGCATTGTGTGTGCTCCTTATTGCAAACAGAAGGCTAGGGTCATGCACAACAATTTGTATCATGCCTTCGCTCTCACTGAGTATAGGCAATAAAACAACACAGAAGACTACCAGCTGCTATGGTAAGTACTCCCCCTGGGAAAAGTATTTATCAAAAAAGCATAATAATGTGCTCACAAGCCGTGAATAAAGGGACAGGCTTTATAACAAATACCTGGTGTATGCCATTTAGAATGGCACACAAACTGTGAAATTAAGGAGTGACCTTTCTGTTGAACCAGGCATCCACTGGCTAATTGATTCCCTACCTGCTGAGATGCTTCTACCAAAGCTTCAGACCATAGCCTGATACCTGTGTACCCAGGACAAAGTTTAGCTATAGACAAAAATGTTGTGTCCAGTGGCATATACCATGATTCCCAATGCCACAGTGATGTTCTCTTATCTCCTTCCAAATTTCTAAAAGAAAACCATGTGACTCTCGCACTGGGTGGCCAGAAGTTGATTTATTCTTTGAGGAAAATATATTTTATTCTCAGAAAAAGTATGTGTAGAATTAAGGAAAAACCTGAGAGATCTCGTATTGTTTTTATACCCATGCTGGGTTTATGTTAGACTCATTTAAACTGAAAATAATTTTTCTCTTAAGAAAAAAATTAGCCTAGACCATCATTGACAAAGAGGGGTAGATGATATTATTTTGTGTTTCAAGCAGAATCAAGATTAAATTTCAGATCTCCTGATTTCTGTGACCATATCTTCCCAGTACACTGTGCTGATAATTCATTAATTATATACTGTAAAAAAAAAAAAAAAAAAAACTTGACACACAAAGCTTATACTCAAGATGTGGTTTAAATATAGAGGACTCTTCTCTAACAGAATACATGGAGTTACAGAAAGTTAAGATCACCTTTATCAGTGCGGTAGGAATCATGTTTTGGAGAAGGCAATGGCATCCCACTCCAGTACTCTTGCCTGGAAAATCCCACAGACAGAGGAGCCTGGTGGGCTGCAGTCCATGGAGTCGCTAAGAGTCGGACATGACTGACCGTCTTCACTTTCACTTTTCACTTTCATGCATTGGAGAAGGAGATGGCAACCGACTCCAGTGTTCTTGCCTGGAGAATCCCAGGGACAGGGGAGCCTGGTGGGCTGCCGTCTATGGGGTCGCTCAGAGTCAGACACAACTGAAGCAATGCAGCAGCAGCAGCAGCAGCAGGAATCATGTTTATAGCTGGGAACAGACGCTTAGATACTTTTGTCTGTCTAGTTTATCTTGGAAACAAGGAATGGGAGACCAGGAGAGGTGATCTGCTCAAGCCACTAAGTTCTATCTTGGGAACAGAAGTCACAAAATATCCCTTGGGGTCCTGTGCTCCTGAAGCTAACATAACTTTTCAGAAATTTGCCAGGAAAAAGAAGAAACAGAACCAAAATCTACCATAGTGGATGTCAGGAATCCACAGCCAATGAGTATTCACCTGCCATATGAGTGTGCTGGGGCTGCTATAACAAAGGATTACAATCGAGTGGCTTCAACACGGTTAGAAGTCCAAGAGCAAGGTGATGCTGGGGTGGTTCCTTCTGAGGCTGAGAGAAAGACTTTGTCCCATCCCTCTCTCCTAGATTCCAGTGGTCTGCTGGCGTCTTTGTGCTCCTTGGCTTAGAGAGCTCTGCCTTCATCCTCGGGGGATGTTCTCCCCTTCTGTGTGTTTGTGTCTGTCTGTGTGTCTGTGTTTTAATTTTCCTTTTATATAAGGACAGCCACCATATTGGCTTACAACCTACCCTGTGATCTCATTTTTAAACTTGATTACATTTATAAAGACCCTAACTCCAAATAAGGTCACATTCTGAGGTACCAGAGTTAGGACCCCAGTCAGCTCCTTTGGAGGACACGATTCAATATAATCATCCTCCTACCTGCCACATTGCTGTCATCAGTCCCAACAGTAATAAATAAAGGCTAGCATGTTTAGAACCACGTGATTCACCATCAATTTACTAAAGGCTTTTTAATTGCAATGATAATCATCAGTTCAGTCGCTCAGCGTGTCTGACTCTTTGCAACCCCATGAACTGCAGCACACCAGGCCTCCCTGTCCATCACCAACTCCCAGAGTTCACTCAGACTCACATCCATCGAGTCCATGATGCCATCCAGCCATCTCATCCTCTGTCGTCGCCTTCTCCTCCTGCCCCCAATCCTTCCCAGCATCAGAGTCTTTTCCAATGAGTCAGCTCTTCACATGAGGTGGCCAAAGTACTGGAGTTTCAGCTTTAGCATCATTCCTTCCAAAGAAATCCCAGGGCTGATATCCTTCAGAATGGACTGGTTGGATCTCCTTGCAGTCCAAGGGACTCTCAAGAGTCTTCTCCAGCACCACAGTTCAAAAGCATCAATTCAGCACTCAGCCTTCTTCACAGTCCAACTCTCACATCCATACATGACCACAGGAAAAACCATAGCCTTGACTAGACAGACCTTAGCAAAATTGTTACCTATAAATTACTACTATTTAGAATAGTTTAATATAATCAACTATATTCCAATTAAAATTTTTTTTCATAAAAATGAATGATTAAATTCTCTTTGTCCCTTTCAGCTAAACACTTACTGTGTTTGTTTTTCACAGAAGTAAACATTAAAACATTTTTATGGTCCTTTTGCAGTATTTAAATAGGAGTAACTTATCTATAATATATAATAAAATAGCTTAATATAGTAAATCAATGATTAATATTACAGAAAATTCCCTGATGGTCCAGTGGTTAGGACTCTGAACATTCACTGCTGAGGGCCTGGATTCAATCCCTGGTTGGGGAACTAAGATCCTACAAGCTGCAAAATGTGGCCAATAATTAAATAAACATCAAATATCCACTTTTTGGGAAGAAAGTTAATATCATAGTATTTGTTTAATCAATGGATTATGAAGATGACTGGGATCACAATAAATTTTTCACTACTTAAAAAAAAAAAAACCCAACTAGTATTTTTCATGTATTATCCTAGCTATAGTATAGGATGTTATACTATCCTAGCTTTTCATATTATTATCCTAGTAAATGTATAGCCAATATTTGAACAAGGGACCTGACTTCTGAGTCTAAGTACTGAGCTACCAGTACCCATTGCTTTCATTCCTTTAAGCATTTTTTGAATACTTATTATACCCTGAGCCCTGTTCTCAGGAGTCTTTGCCCTCAGGGAGTCCATGGTCCAGCCTATGAAACTGCATTCTTCCCCTTTGTTTGAAATTTGGCCCCTGTTTTTAATAGGCACAGCCCCTCTCCCACTCACCACCTCAGCTCTTGCGTAAGATGTGATGTCATTGTAAAATAATAAGAGGAAATAAGCAAAATGCTATGGGGAAAGTGAACAGGAGCCATTGGCTGTTTTCTCCTGGAGAGAAAAGACAGACAAAGATGTGTTTATAATTGAGACAAGATTTGAGCATGTATAAAATTGGGGAAAGTGACTTAAATTTATCACCAAGAGGAAATATGTTGTTTTTACTGAAACAGTAAACAGAGAAAGACCTAAAAGTGAGTAAATCAGCCTTAAAACCTCATCTTGAAGACCTAGGAGAACATAGCTACAAAGAAATTTTTTTAAGTGTCTAGAACCTCTGAATGTCAAAACTTGTTTCCTTAGGCGTCTCCCAGGATGTCCAAGAACTTGCATTTCTTTTCATTTTATTCCAAGGAGTGTAGAGTACAGTTTTCTTTTTGCCTTTATAGTTATGTAGTTTCTGTTTTCTTTTTTGTATTGAAGTATAGTTAATTTACAATATTGTGCTGCCTATTACTTTTTAAGTGTAATGAAAGCTGGGGCATAACTTTTACCCAAACTTTTATATTCGTCCATGAAAAAGCTTCTCTTCTTTCAAGCTTATTCAGAACAACAGGGAGTATCTCTTTTCTAAGATTATAGTAGATATCATAAAATGGCCTCAGTTCCTCACTTATAGCCACACCCTTTACTGCACCTATAACTCTGCTATCACCTCCTGCAGGGAGCCAAGCATTCTAAACTCTAACCCACCTGTTTTGGCCAACTGACTGCGAGCAGAGGCTTATAAAGCACTTGCAGAATTGAGCTTGACCTCTCTTTTTCTCTCTTGCTGCTCTCCTGTCCTGAGGAGTGTATGCCTGGTATAAGAGGAGAATGAGAGACACAGGGAGCACAGCTGAGACCAGGCCAGACAACCAACAGCCAGTCAGTCCCCAAGTATTTGGGCAAACTCAGCCAAGATCGTGAAAGCCACCCAGCCAAACTCCAGCTGAGACATGATTATATGCCAGTGGTATTTTATGATTGTTGTACTTCATTATGATGGCAACAGATAACTAACTCAAAAATCATTAGGCATCCTTTCTTTACTGGGATAACTTGAAACCAAGTACTGAAAGTTTAGTTTAACCTTTTGAGTGAGTCCACTTTGCCTGGCGGCCAACTGTTCAATTAGAATGAATGACAATGCTGAAGCAAGAAGAGAAATCAGCATATTTATATGAGCTCATCAACAAAAACATATAAAAAATGTGAGGAACTCCACAGCCAGATAGAACAAACAAGGAGAACTTGAAATGATACTGCAATCTAAAAGGTGTTAAGTGATTACTTCTAAATATTCAGACAGACTGAGAAAGTATATAATATATAAATCAAGGACAGAAAATCATAAACTTGGAGAAGCCAGGTAAGAAAAGAATAATACTGTGCCTTTTTCTGTTTGTTGTGTTTTTTTTTAATTCTTTAAGCATTTACTTTGTAGGAAAATGTGTATCACCCACAATATTTGACAGATATTGCTTCTAAACTAAGTGAATCTATATTCTTCATATGTTTATCAAATGTAGTTTTGTCATAATTGTATGATAAAAGCAAATATTGCTCAGTTGATGTTTTAAAAATATTTATTTGGTTGTGCTGGGTCTTAGTTGCAGCACGTGGGATCTAGTCCTCTGATCAGGGGTTGAACCTGGGCCCCCTGCACTGGGAGTGAGGAGTCTTAACCGCTGGACCACCAGGGAAATCCCTGTTGATTTTTATTTTGTAGATTTAACTATTAGGTTGAGATAAGAACTCTGAACTTCTACCCTGAGAATGCTGAGCCCCAAAAGTTCATGTGTAAGTGCTTATCCAATGTCATTCAAATCTGTTTTTGTTATAAGAAGTAGAGTTTATTTCCTTGGTATAGAAACACACTCATAAATGTGATTTGATTTGTTAATTATTGTTATTTGTTTTGGTCCATTTTAGAAATAATTTATAAATCAAAATTCTTTGAATTTGTAACTCAGTAAGCCATTTATTTTGAGTCTGTATATTATGCATGTGTAAGTAAATGACGGTAGGGTCTCCTTGGTGGCTTATTTATTTTACAAATATGTAAAGACGTTGGGGACCGCCTTACTCCCCAACAATATTTACCTGCAATTTTGTTCTCTTCATTTTTAAGAGTTCTTAAGGATTTTATGGATAATCCATATCCTACCTATTGTGTGGATACCCATAAAATCTTTTATCCAGAAAATATGCTTTCTTCCCAAGTACAAAAGACTCTTCCTAAATAAAGAAGACAAACAACTCAGTGAATGCCAAAGAAGTCAAACTCCTACATTCCTTGAACACAATGCAATGCAATTAGAAGACAATAGTTTTAAAAGTTACTTATTATAGGATAATAAAGACTAGCCACAAATCATGGATATCACTAAAATATCTCTTACATTTTATATCCAACTGGTTCATGAATAGCTCTATTCAGTGGGCTGATAAACAGACCAAACTGTATCAGTTAAGGCTTTAATCAGGAAAGTAGTCACTCTGAGTGATACAGAATAAGGACTTTATTATAGGGATGGACCTTACACAGCTCTAGAAGCTGGTAAATAAATTTCTGAAAGCTTTTACAGCCAATGGTTGGTCTGAATCAGGAAGAGAAGCCAGATCTGCAGCAGGGGAGGAAAAGGAAGCTCACAGGGATGAACTGAAACCCGTGAGAACAAACTGGAAGCCACATCAAGAACACTGGTCCTTGGCAAAAGTATTAGTCCTTCTCATGATGGAATTACACATACCTGATCCAAGACTCAGAGAAACGGCAGAAAGATTCCTTCTCTCAAGCTCTTCATCTAATCCGCCAGCAGTTCCATTTCTTTTCACCAGTTCCATTGCCACTTCCCTTAGTCCAGCCCACAGTGATTTCCCATTTGTATTATTGTCATGGTCTCCTTTCAGGAGCCACTTAGCACCCTACAGTCTATTCTCCACCCTGTAGCCAGAATGAGCCTTATAAAACATGTGTTAAATCACATCACTCTCCAGTGCAAGCCCTCCAATGGTTTCTCATCAGTATATAAATCCCTACATGATATGCCTCTGGCTACCTTGCTTACCTCTTACCTCTCTCTCCCAGCCACACACCCAAACACATTTTCACCTGAGAGCCTTTGCAGTCATGATTTGCTCTGCTTAAAATGCTCTTCTCCTTCATGTCTGCAAGGCACTCTTTCTCTCTCCATTAGGTCTCTCCACATCTGTCATCTTCTCAAAGAAACTTTTATACACATTTCTGAAGCACAGTCCCCAATCCCTCCCAATCTCGTTTTCCTGTTTCATGTTTTTTTCATACTTCTCTCAACCTTATATCTCTGTTTATTGTATCTACTCCATAAGAATGGAAGCTCCAAGAAAACTTGTTTTGCTTACCCTTATAGCACCAAAGCCTGAAAAAGTTCTGGCTAAATATCAATGTAATGAATTCATTTAGTTAATTAATTAATTAATCACTGGATATTTTCTTGAATAAATGAATGGATTTATACAGGGAGTAAAAAATTAATAAGACTTTCAGTTTCCAGTTCCTCATGTAAGGAGCTTATAAGTCATCACTTTATCCTGATGATTCAGAAAAAACAAAGACAGGCTGAAAATTCAACACTTCTTGGCTCCATGAGAGAGAGAAAGCCACGAAGCCAACTGTGGCCTCAAGATTGGAAAGACAGTCGGGCAGATATCGGGAATAGTGATTGATCAGAGCAAAGACTCAGAAACTGCCACAGGAGCCAGTGCTGAAGGAGGAAACTCAATGTGAACAAGATTGAGAGTTAAAAACTCCAGAAGGATTTAGTCATAGGGAGGTCCCCACCATCTTGTGAGACTTCCTTCCAGGAGTTTAACCAGGTTCCCACAATAATTATCAGAGAAAAATACCCTCAAGCTTCTGGCAGGGAGAGGGGAAAAGGAACCATTTTGAAACATGCCAGAACACTTTGTTCTTTTAACAAGTCCAGCCTACAGGGGAAAGTAGCCAAACAGACCCTAAGTCGTTGGGGTATTACCAGAACCTAAATGACTTCAGAAAAGGGAAATACCAAACTCCAGCACACTCTGGTAATAGTCTCCAACTTAAGGAGGGAGGGAAAAACTGAGCAACACTTGTGAAGTTCACAGTCCAGAGGCAAAGGCTCAGTAAAAGACTGAGACCTGATCATGGGCCTGTAGAATGCGTCCCCTCCCCCCACACCATGTGACTGAAGGCCCATTTATAGCACTTCCTTCTATACAACACCTCATTTCTTGCTATTAAGAAAAACACTACTAGGCTTACCAAAAGGAAAACAACAGCAACACTATCTGGAGAGACAAAGCAAGCATTAGAACCAGACATAGCAAGAGCGTTGAAATGACCAGAATGGGAATTTAAAAAAACTATGATTATTATACTAAGGGTCTAATGGATAAAGTAGACAACACACAAGAACAGATGGGCAATGTGAGAAGAGAGTAGAATTCCTAAGAATGAGAAAGAAATGCTGAGAAAGATAAAACACAATGTAACAGAAACAAGGAATGCCTTTTTATGGGCTTATTAGTAAACTAGACATGGCTGAGGAAAGAATCTCTGAAATTGAGGATCTCTCAGTAGTAACCCTGAAAACTGAAAAACAAAGAGAACAAAGACCAAAAAATACTAAACGATATCCAAGATCTTTGGGGTAACTCAAAAGATGTAATGTATATATAATGGGAATACCAGAAAGAGAAGGGAAAAAGCAACAGAAGACATTCATGAAACAGTGATGACTGAAAATTTCCCCCAATTTCATCTCAGTCCAAACCACAGATCCAAGAGGTTCAGAGAACCAAAGCAGGGAAAATGCAAAAAAAAAAAAAAAAGCTTTGGCATATCATTTTGAAATTACAGAAAATCGAAGATAAAAGATCCTGAAAGTAGCCTAGGAGGGGTGGGAGGACACCTTACCTACAGAGGAACAAAGATAGTAATTATGTCCAAATTCTCAGAAATTAAGAGAGTGGAGTGAAATGTCTGAAATGAAATCCACTAACCTAGACTTCTGTACACTGCAAATTATCCTTCAAAAGTGAGAGGGGGATTTCTCTGGCAGTCCAGTGGTTAAGACTCCACTTTCCAATGCAGGAGATGTGGATTCAGTCCCTCACTGGGGAATTAAGATCCCTCATGCCACAGGGTGAGGTCAAAGAAAAAGAAAAAAATGAAGGAGGAAAAAAAATTCTCAGAGAAAACAGGGAATTCATCACCAGTAGACTGCCGTGAAAGAAACGTTAAATGAAATACTTTAAATGAAAGGAAAATAATATAGGTCAGGAACTCAGAACTATATAAAGATAGGACAAATAAATGAATGAATGAAGGGTGAATAAGTGGAAGTTAAAGCCAAGTCCACAGAGGAACAGGGCTGCTTCTGCTTCACAGCTGGGACCACAGTCACCAGGCCTGCCAGCGTGCACCAGCCTGCCTTCTCAAGGTTGTCCTCCTTAGTCTTGAGCTGCACTGAGTTCTCACAGCCTCCCTGCTAGATCCTGGGAAATGTGGGCTGGGAACCGTCTACTCCACCATATTGCTAATATCACCAATACCACACTATCTTGATTGTTGTCACTTTATAGTAACAGTTTAAGTCTTAAAATCGGGTAGGGTCAGTCCTCTGACTTTGTTGGCTTTCCTGTAATATTGTGTTAGCTATTCTCAGTCTTTCCCATCTCCATGTGAATTTTAAATCTGTTAGTTTGTCGATATCCACAAGATAATTCATTGGGATTTTTATTGGGCTTATGTTTTTATCTACAGATCAAGATGATGTATTTTGAGGCCTCAAGAAAGTACGGGTAAATTTTTTTAAACACTGCCTCGAATACCTTAGGGATTTAATAAATGTAATTTCTGGCTAAACAACCTTATCTACATAGGAAACAGAATTTAGGAATGAAAGCATTCCTACGTTGGGCCATTTCACAACAATTACTTCTGTGTTTCGAGAGTCTTTGCAGACTATAAAAGGTTGACCTTGACTTTCATTTCACAAGAGGAGATCATCAGAAATTATTTTGTAAGCATGATAATTAATCTAATTAATCTTGTTTTCTAATCTGTGTCCTCAGACCTCAGAACTGTAAATCGTAGAAACTAATCCTAGAGTCCATTATATGATTGGGTTTTTTTTTCTTTTATTTTCTAGAGCTCATGTGGTTATTTCCTCTAGGCATCTGCTTCATGAGTGTTTAAAGGAGAAGTTAGGAGACAGGATCTAGGCTCCTATGCTGCTGATTCTTCCTGAGACATGGAGGCTCTTTTGATGATGCTGTTGCCTCTTGCTCAAAGCTTTCCATCAATCTATTATGTATTTTTCAGAATAATAATAATTCAAAACTTTTGAATTGAATTCAAAAATTCAATTACAGTCAGTAAAATGCCAGTTATATTACATTTTCAACCAATCTGAAGTGGATCCACATCTTCTGTCTTGATCTGACATGTTCCTTTTAGAGTTTATGCTATAAAACAGAATTACAGACAATTTCATTCAGTTCATAAATATATTTCTTTTGCTTTTCATTAGCTTATCTACATGTATTAAGATGTTTAATTTTTTTCAACTATTTTATTTTTCAGAGGTTTATTTTATTTTACTTTATTGAAATATAGTTGATTTACAATATGTTAATTTCTGCTATACAGCAAAGTGATTCAGTTATACATACACATATGTTCTTCTTCATATTCTAAGGTGTTTAATTTTCTTAATCAATGAACACCTCAGAAGTCATATAGAAAGTTTTCATTTGGGAATTGATTTGCCCCTTTACCAATATTCAAAGCATGTTCAATTCAGTTCAGTTCAGTCGCTCAGTCGTGTCTGCCTCTTTGTGACCCCATAGACTGCAGCACATCAGGCTTCCCTGTCCGTCAACAACTCCCAGAGCTTGCTCATACTCAGGTCCATCGAGTCGGTGATGCCATCCATCCATCTCATCCTCTGTCTTCCCCTTCTCCTCCAGCCTTCAATCTTTCCCAGTATCAGGGTCTTTTCTAAGGAGTCAGTTCTTAGCATCAGGTGGTCAAAGTATTGGAGTTTCAGCTTCAGCATCAGTCTTTCTAATGAACACCCAGAACTGATTTCCTTTGGGATGGACTGCTTGGATCTCCTTGCAATCCAAGGGACTCTCAAGAGTCTTCTCCAGCACCACAGTTCAAAAGCATCAGTTCTTCGGCGCTCAGCTTTCTTCACAGTCCAACTCTCACATCCATACATGACCACTGGATAGGCTTGATTAGACGGACCTTTGTTGGCAAAGGTTGAATATACTATCTAGGTTGGTCATAACTTTCCTTCCAACATCATGAGAAAGCGTCTTTTAATTTCATTGCTGCAATCACCATCCGCAGTGATTTTGGAGGCCCCCAAAATAAGTCTGACACTGTTTCCACTCTTTCCCCATCTATTTCCCATGAAGTGATGTGACCAGATGCCATGATCTTCGTTTTCTGAATGTTGAGCTTTAAGCCAAGTTTTTCACTCTCCTCTTTCACTTTCATCAAGAGGCTCTTTAGTTCCTCTTCACTTTCTGCCATAAGGGTGGTGTCATCTTCATATCTGAAGTTACTGATATTTCTCCAGGCAATCTTGATTCCAGCCTGTGCTTCTTCCCGCCCAGCATTTCTCATGACGTATTCTGCATATAAGTTAAATAAGCAGGGTGACAATATACAGCCTTGATGTACTCCTTTTCCTATTTGAAACCAGTCTGTTTTTCCATGTCGAATTATGTTAAAATTTTTGCTAATTTACTGGCAAAAATTGAGCCCCAATTGTCAATTTATATTTCTTTGATTTCTAGCAAATTTGAACATTTAATATGAGTTTACTGTATTTATCCCTTTAAAAATTACTTTTCATTTTCTTGGACCTCTTTCTAACATAGTGTTGCCATACTGCTTATTGGTTTATATGTTCTTTATATACTAGGGTGTAATTTTTTGTTTTAAGTGGATAAATTTAATAAACTCATATGAAATGTTCAAATTTTCTAGAAATCAAAGAAATATAAATTGACTAGTTGGGTTCCATTTTTGCCAGTAAAACTTTTCCCAGTTTGTCTGCCTTTTTATTTTGTATATATGTTTTAAAATATATGCAAGAATTTTGAATTTTTAGATAGTCAAATAGTTTCCTTTGAGGTTTTTTCCATGGGTTTAGAAATTATTTCTCCTATAGAAATCAGTTACTCATTATATACAATTTATTTCCAGATTTTAGTCCTTTTACATTTAAGTAATTTATTTTATAATCAATTTAATTAATGATTTAGAAGATTTTGGACCTGTTTCATTTTTGTATATAGAAAAACTTAAAACTATGCATCTATTATACTGAGCTGTCTTATTTCATTATATTTTAGTGTCTATTAGAACCATTCTCTTCTTACAAATCTTCTTTTCCAAAATCTTCCTAGCTATTCACATTTGAAAATTCTTCGTGATAAACTTTAGGATAATTTTAATAAATTCCAAAATAAATCATTTAGTGATTTATTAGAATTTTGTTAAATATGTTGATTGATTAACAAAGAATTACAGAATCTAAACTCTTAATTGAAGAACATGCTATGTATTTCTATTTGTCTTCTTTTATCTGTCCTAGAAAAATTATGTTCTATATAGCTATAAAGTAAAATGTATGCTGTATGATTTTTGTTAGGGTTGTTTCTGCATGTTTTATTTTTCCTTCTATTGAGGGTAGAAATTTCCCTTTATTCTCATTCCTTATACTGTTTTTATTTATGAAAGCTGGTACTTATTTTTATTATATTGAAATCACCTTTTTCTAATTTTTAATTTTCATATTTTCCAGTTGATTCTTCTGGGTAGTCTAGAAATGTCCTTGAACTGTCTATATTCAACAATGTTACCTGTTCCTTTGGACCATTTTCACTCTTTCTTTCCAACAAGAACCAGTCTGGTCTTCCTGCAACATTAAGTAGGAGTCACAAGAGCAGGTGTCATCATTGTACCCTGACTTCAGTTATAATGCTCCTGCAAGTTTTGAGACATGTCTTATTAAGTTTAGGATATTCCTTTTTATTTGAGGTTGCTCAATTTAAAAAAAATTAACCATGAATGGGTATTGAATATTATAAAATATTTTCCAGTATTTATTAAGTTGATGGAATTTCTTTCCTCCACTAATCTGAACAGGGAGTGAAGCACCCTGAATTGTCCTTGGATAAAATCTACTCTGATATGATGTATATTTTCATATGTTGCTTAAATTAATTTTGTTTAATATTTTTGAGGCGTTTTTCCATCAGTCTGAAAATTTCTATAAAACAGAAGTTTTTATAAAAAATGAAGTGTAATTTAAATAATGCATATATCCATGCAAGCCAGAGTAAAACTAGGCTATATCATCACCCCAGAAAATCTCATTTTGCTCCTTTTCAATCTCCTCTACCCTGAAATCAACCCCTCTTCTGATTTCTATCACCATAAATGAGGTTTCCAAGCATTTGTGATTTTATAGAGCTTTCAGCTGTGATCTTAGTTGTATGCCAAATCAATAGGTAATGTTTGGTTTCTTGCTTAATTGCTCTATGATCACAGAACATAGTACTCTGTAGAACTTTAGTTCTTCGAACTTGTTGAAATGTGCTTTATGATCCAGTACATAATAAATGTTCTTGCACCAAAAGGATGTATAGCCTGCAGTGTTTTATTTACATAGATTATGTTGTTTGTTCATTGTTGTTCAAACTGCTAAAAATGTTTCTTTGTTTTTTATGTGCTTGTAGTCATGTATGGATGTGAGAATTGGACTGTGAAGAAGGCTGAGGGCTGAAGAATTGATGCTTTTGAACTGTGGTGTTGGAGAAGACTCTTGAGAGTCCCTTAGACTGTAAGGAGATCCAACCAGTCCATTCTGAAGGAGATCAGCTCTGGGATTTTCTTTGGAAGGAATGATGCTAAAGCTGAAACTCCAGTAGTTTGGTCACCTCATGCGAAGAGTTGACTCATTGGAGAAGACTTTGATGCTGGGAGGGATTGAGGACAGGAGGAGAAGGCGACGGACCAAAGATGAGATGGCTGGATGGCATCACTGACTCGATGGACGCGAGTCTGAGTGAAGTCCGGGAGTTGGTGATGGACAGGGAGGCCTGGTGTGCTGCGATTCATGGGGTCACAAAGAGTCGGACACGACTGAGCGACTGAACTGAACTGAACTGAATCACATAGAGGAGTGTGTTAAAAATCTCAGGTTCTGATTATATTTATTTCTCCTTTTGGTTCTGTCATTTTGCTTTGTATATTTCAAGGCTATTTTTTAAGACCATACAAATTTAGAATTTTTATAACTTACTCACAGATTGATCCTTTCGTCATTAAGAAATGTTGCCCTTTATCTCTAGTAATGCCTCTTGCCTTAAAAATCTACTTTGTCTAATATATGCATAACTACACCAATTTTTCTGTTAGCTACTATTTATATGGCATAAATCTTGCTATCCTTTTAATTTCAGCCTTTCTGTAACTTTCTATTTAAGGTGTCTTATTGAAGCACAAACAACTATATCCTGTCTACAACCTTTGTCTTTTAATCTAGGGTATATCAAATTCCATTCAAGTTTGCAGTAACTGCAGTTTTAAAAAAACAACTTCAGTTTGCTTAAACATATCATCTTACTATGTATTTTATATTTGTCTATTATTACTTTATGATCCTTTGCTTTCTCTTCTTACTTCTTTTGAGTTTTTTATTATCCTATTCCCTCCCCACCATGAATTTGTTATTCATTCTTTTTCTATTATTTTCATTGCTAATCTAGAGATTATAATATTAATTCTTGATTTATTAAAGCCAGATACTTTTATGAATTCCCACTCAATGCTAGAACTTTAGCATATTTTCATTCCATCTCTTTTTTGTGCTATTTACTCCCTCTCTTCTTTTGTGCTATTATTGTATATGCTTTAATTCTATATCTATAAATATTTAAATTCAGAAGACATCATTTTTATTGTTATATACAGTTCCTATTTATTTATATCTAGCCACATATTAATCCCTTTATTCTTCTGCATCCCTTCAGACATTCTCACAATTTTATCTGGGATTATTTTTCCAATTACGTAAAGAACTCCTTTTCAAATTTCCTTTAATGTAAGTCAGCTGATGATCTTAGTGTTTGTTATAAAAATGGCTGTGTTTTACTTTCAATTTTGAAGAACATTTTTACCAGATAGTGTATAATCTAGACTGGCAGCTAATTTCTTTTAGCATTTTGAAGATATCTGAAGATAGTTATTCTCCATTGTTTGAGAATAAGCTCTTGATCTTACTGTTGCTCTCTTGCAGATAATATATAATATATATGCTAGATATATATAATACATATCTCCTTTCTATAATATATAATATATATCTCCTTTCTCTATTTTTTCAAGATTTTTGTCTTCAACAATTCCTGTTTATTACTATGATCTGCTTAGGTATGATTTTCTTTTCTTGAAACCCTGCTTAATATTTATAAAGTTTCTTGATTCTATGTGTTGTTGTCTTTCATTAGGTTTGAAGAATTCCTGGCCACTATATTTTAAAATATTGCTTCTTTTTTCTCTTCCCTCTATTTCTGGTACTTCAGTTATATGCATGTTAGAACATTTTAACACATAATACCTTATGTGCTTTAGTCTCTTTTCTGAACATTATTTCCTCTTATCTGTCGCATTTCATTTTGCATATTTTTTTATCTATTAAGATCCTAATCAGGTTCACTAGCTCTTTCTTAAGCTTCATAGAATCTGTTATTAAACCCATCTATTCAGTCGCAGTTTTAGTTTGTGGGTTTTTCCCCCAGTTCTAAAAAGCCCATTTTATTCTTTGGATTTCTCAGTTCTGTGCTGAAATTCTCTATCTTGTCATTTAATTTCTTGAAGATATTAAACACAATTATTTAAAATATGTCTTTAAAATTCATTATCTGCATCTTCTTCCTGTTTATTACTTTTTCTATTTTCTATATTTTTCTCTCAGTTTTTAAGATAATTCTTCTTGTGTGCCTCCCTTTTAAATTAAGTGCCCGACATTGTGTATGAAATATTGTAGAGATAATGTTGACCTTGGATGATGGTGTTTTCCTCCAAAAGGGATTTTCTATTGCGTTTTGAAGCTGTTCTTCAGTCCTTGAGAGAGCTTGTCTATTTCCCTTTACCAGTACTCCTAAGATGTAGCACTTGGTGGTGCCAACTACAAGTCTAGAGTGTCTACCAGCTCCTTCTTAGCAGATCCCTGAACTCCAATTTTTTCCTCTCTCCAGCCTGATGAGACACATAAAAGCCCTGCTTATTTTCTCACCCTTTCAGTCATTGCTTTGGAATTATCAAATGCTTCATGGGAAAGGGGTGCCATTCTGGGCTGCCCTTCTTGTCAGGATCTCAGTGGTTCAAGTTCTTGCTGCTTTTGAAACTCTCTGATGTTTCAAGTAGAGGACTATCTGATTTGAAAAAAATTTGCCAGCTTTCTTAGTGAGAGTATTGATCACACATAGACTAACTCATCATTGCCAGAAGCAAAACTCTGAGTAATGACATGATCTAATTTAGATTTTTAAAAGATCCCTCTGGTTGCCTCAAAAATAAGTGATGTGGAATTGAAGAGGAAGAGGGATGGTAGCAGATAGCCTAGTTAGGGAGCTATCACAGTAATCCAGACAAGAGAGAATGGTAGTTGTGGTCATGTAGAAATGGAGAGGAATGATCAGATTCTGGATATGTTTTGAAGGTAAAGTCAAGAGGATTTACTTACAAAATGGATGAGGGGTATGAGAGAAAGAGAGGAGTCAACGTTGACCCCAAGGTTTTTGGCTTGAACCACTGGAAGGATGGAAATGGCATTTACTGAGGTAGGGAAACTTGGTGGGACTGCATTTATGAAGGATGATCAGATGACTTCTGCTCGTTAAATTTGAGATGCTAATTTGTTATCCAACTGGTGATGCCAAGTGTATGAGTGTGAAGCTCAGAGAATGGTTGGAAACGAGATAAAAATTTTGTAGTCGTGAGCATACGGATGTAATTAAAACCTCAAGACCGGATGAGAGCACCTTGAAAGTTAAATATAGAGAAGACTGTAGGGCTGGTATGCGGGTTTAAAAATATTTATCCATCTCTTGCCTTCATGTCCTCCTCTCAGTGTGGGAATGTACCAGCTGCCTCAGGCAACTTCCACGTGCTGTACAGCAGCCCTGATCATCACCTCTCCTGACCCACCCAAGGGAAGGGATCGTGAAGCTCTGGCTGGTAGCTCCTACGCATTTTCATTAATGTAGGGCTCAGATTTGCAACACTCAGATGCTCAGCAGGTGCGTAACTGGCTGACGCAGCGGGTCCTCCAGTCAGAAGGGTGGTGCTGTGGGTCGCCTGCATATTGTCGGGGCCGGCCGCCAGGCTTCCCGCCAGGCTGCACCTTCTCCCCCTCAGCTGCAGAGGGCGCGCGCGAGGCACGCGGCGCTCAGGAACCCACGGGAGCTCCCGGGGGGGGCAGGGAGAGGCGGGGCCGGACGTGGGGCGGGGCCAGGCGGCTTGGAGGCAACCGGCCGCAGTCTGTGCGCAGCTCCGGGCAAAGCGGGTGGTATCCTCGCGCCGGCTCGGGGCAGCTGGAGGCGGGCCGTTACCCGCCGGGAGCTCCAAGTAGCCGGGTGGCAGGCAAGAAAAGCACGCCCGAGCGCCATGATTCCTCTCGAGAAGCCGGGCAGCGGCGGCTCTTCCCCGGCCGCCGCCTCCGGCTCGGGTCGAGCTGGCCGGGGTCTGGGCACGCCGCGCCGGCCGCCGCCCCCGACCCAGGCCCGCGGGCTGCTGACGGAGATCCGCACCGCTGTGCGCACCGAGCCCTTTCAGGACGCCTACACCCTGACCCCCGGCCGGGAGTTGGGCAGGTGAGGCCCGCGCGCGCGCGCATTTAAGTGCGGGAGGCCGGCCGGCGCGGGGGCAGATAGCGCGTCGGGACAGGGCACAGACGTGGGTGCGGGCGGCGATTAGGGCGGCGCGGCCCCCGACCACGAGTCCACGCGCGGAGTCCCCCAGAGCCGTGGTCGCGGCCATGAGAAAGGCTGCCCCCAGGCCCTAGATCCCTTCCTCTTTTTGCTGCGGGCGTTTCAGCCTCTGTGGTCCCCTGTACGGTAACTTAACGCGGTGGCGTGGGAACCACGCTGCGAACCTTTTCCCCGCGGCAGCGAGTCTGAAGTCAGCACAGGTGTGGAGTCAGCTTTGGTTTTGCCTGCGAACTTGTGGGTTCCTGCTTCTCCCTCTGTGGCTGTGATAAAGGAGCGCAGGACCCCGAGCGTAACAGCTTCTTTCGCACCAGCCCTGGCCCAGTTTCCGTCAGCCGCTTTCTGCTGACTTCAGTTGCGATTTCTTGGGTTTGTGCTGTTTGCGTTCTGAAATATTTAGGTCCGTGTGCTTTCTTAAGTTCAGATCGGTTTCACTTGTGGACTCTGGGCCCTTGTCTGACTCTTTCTACGCCGTGATACAGCCCTTGGCCTTTTCTTCCCCATCTCGTTGTTGTTTTGTGGGGGTAGGGAGAGCTTAGAATTTGGTCTGTTTTTAAAATCTCAAAAGGCGATTTAAAATCGCAAAAGGCTGTTGGGATACTTTACGTCTTGTACGTTGAAGAGGGGTCACAGAGTGATAGGGTTTGTTGTTTAGTCGTAAGTCATGTCCGACTCTTTTGCGACCCCATGGACTGTAGCCCACCAGGCTCCTCTTGTCCATGAGATTTCCCAGGCAAGAAAACTGGAGTGGAGTATTGCCATTTCCTTCTGCAGGGGATCTTCCCGACCAGGGATTGAACCAGAATCTCCGTGCAGGCGGATCTTTCTTTCTTTTTTACTGCTGACCGACGGGGTAACAGTAGAGGTTTGGGGACCGACTTTTTCTCTGAGAACAGTTTGAAGAAAGTGTCAGAAGCACTGGCCTTGGGGTCAGACCCGAGCTCAGATCCCCACTCTGCGTGCTCTGTGCGCCTTTGGACGGTGACTTAGTCTCCCTAGCTTCACGTTTCCCACCCATAATATCAGTATGGTGACAGTACCTCCCTCATAGGGGTGTCGAGAAGGTGCAGGGGCTGTACATGTACAGGTCAAACCACTGGTCCTGGCACACAACATTTGATAAGTGTTAGCAGCTGTTGCAGACATCTATCAAGTTTGCAAAATCTCACCATGTTGTAATGGGGAATGGGCCTGACAGTTACAACAGCCTTCATTTGAGGGTCTTGGAAAAAGGTCTTATAACAGTGATTACAACGTTAAAAACAAGCCGCCTTACAAATATTAAGGTAACCTTTAGAAATGGTTTTTGGCAAAGAAACTGACCTTAAAAGTGTCTTATTTATCCCACATGGGAAAAGGAAAAACGTCTTCCAGGGCCAAGCTTTACTTCACTCTGCTAGGCACTAATTAGCTGGATCTTTGTGCACTCTATGACAAAAGAAGACAGCTCCTGACTCATCTAGGTATTCTAATTGGTGAGAATTCCAGACATTCTGAAGTAACTGATTTCTCGAGGAAGGAAAACTAGGACTCCCCATTGTTTGGTTGTCTGGCTTCATTCCACAGAAGGGAAAACACATTACACAACTGAAAAATGTCTTCAGGTGGCAAGCACTGTCTTGTAGACTTGTAATAGATGATTTAATCGGAAAACAATTGATTTGCTCCCTACCAGGTGTTGTGACAATCCCTCCAGGAACCAGGGAGGTTAAATCAACTTTCATTTTAACCTCTATTGTAAAATTAGTTTGTCTGTAAAGTTGTGTTCGTTTGCTTGAAGGTTATACATCTTTTACATATCTTATATGAATTTCTTGACATAAGCAATAACTCCTGAAGCACAGAACAATACAGTTAGATAGGCACTTGATATAAGAGCCTAAAACTGAAAAAGAAAATGAATGTATTTGTTTCTTTTTGGTTCCCTTTTCTTCATGGAGAAGTGTAACACAGTGGTTAAGAACATGGACTTAGCAGTCAGTCAGTCTGTGATCGAGTCTTGGCTCTTTACTTACTGGATTCCCTGGTAGCTCAGACAGTAAAGCCTTTACCTGCAGTGAGGGAGACCTGGGTTCTGTCCCTGTGTCAGGAAGATCCCCTGGAGAAGAACATGGCAACCCACTCCAGTATTCTTGCCTAGAAAATTCCATGGATGGAGGAGCCTGGTGGGGTGCAGTCTATGGGGTCGCAAAGAGTCGGACACGACTGAGTTACTTCACTTTATATGTACTTGAGTGAGTTACCAAATCTCTGATTACCTCACAGAGTTGTTGAGAGAATTAAATAAACTAACAGGACATCTATAGCATAAAAGCTGCGCTTGACTTAGGGCATGCATTGAGAAACAGTAATGCGTTGGGTAGCTAAGTGAATGGTATTTTACATGTAACCAAAACGCAAAAACAGGAAAACCTGCACAGCCTCAAAATGTGTTTCTGTCTGTTGCAGAAGTAGAAAACCTCATTGCAAAAGACCAGGGAACTGCTTAGACGTCTCAGGAAGTGAAAGTTCTTTTTGTATTAGAAGCAGTTTCTGTTTAAGGTTTATCAATTTTGCCTGAATGTTGTAGCTTTGACAGACGGAAGTGTGTTTTTGTGTAATTCTTTCAGTAGTAAGAAAAGTAGCCTCTTTTCCTAGGTGTTGACTCTGATATAAGGAATTGATCTCATGCTGATGTAGAACTTTAAAATTACTTGTTATACTTTAATAATGTGGTATGAAAAACAAAGGTCTATTCATTTTGTTCTCTGGCCTTTCATTTAGTGAAAATGTTGAAGAGGTGTGAAGAGCTAACTGTTCAAAGAAATCAAGTTTTTGTAGGCATTCCCATTATTTTATAGAAATATAAAGCTTTCAGTGAAGTGGTTGTTTGGAGAAGACATTTTAAATGATCAGTATTGATTCCCTACTAATGACAGGATGTAATGTTGATTATTTTAAGAAATACTGCATTCTTTCATGTCTCCAGCAGAGTCCATAGTAGCCTAATTGTGGGTAAATATATGATGTAAAATTTTCTTTTATTGCTTGAAACTTGACTTGTTATTCCTGAGGCTTGTTACCTTTCTTTTGAGTCAGGACATGTGCCAATGTAAACCACAGTAACGATTCGAGGTACAGGAGACATGACCTTGGGTTCCAAGAATTTTTCAAAGAGTTGACTTCCATGGAGCTTTTATTGATAGTGTAGGAACAAAAAAATCTAGAAATTTTCTAGAAATTTTAAATTATACTAGTTTCACATCAAATGATTTGCCTAGTCTTCAATTTTAACTTTTTATACATTCATAAATTTTATCTTAAGGAAAAGGATATTTTTAAAGCCAAAAGAATATATTGGTTTTTATACTATTATATACTGATAGTTGAATTTCCCTGTGAGCAGAAAAGGTATAAATCCGAGTTCTCTGTTGAAATGGGTACTTCATACACAGGGGCTTTACAGTTTTATAGGGACTTTCACATACATTATCTCATTTCTTATCACAACCAGATTTGGGAAGTCCTGTTTTTCAGATGAGAAAATCAAGATACCAGTAGATTGAGTCATATGAGAGACAGCTGAGCTGGGACTCCTTGCACTCACTTCCATTATGCCGCAGATGTTACTCAAAAAAAAAAAAAAAACCTGTAGTCTATCTTGTGGCTAAAGCAGTTTGCCATCGTTTTTGTAAGAGGACATGTTAATGGGTTCCAGATTGGAGCAAGCACTGCCAAGGTTCAGTGTCCTGTGGTTGGCCATCCCCGGCTGTGTTACCCACCTGGGTCCCTGGACTCTTTAATCAATAGAAATTGATAAGAGGCCAGATGAGAATTCCGGGAGAGCCTTTTCTGGGACTTGGGCTGTAGCGCACGGGAATGAAAACAAGAACCAGATGCCCTTGCCATGCTCCTGGGTGGGAGGGGAAGGGTGCAACAAGCTGGTCCCTTGGATGGGGTAAGGTTAGGGGTCAATGGGTGGGTTTGGCTGGAGGGGGCTTCAGTGGTCCGCCCACCCCCTTGGTGTGCAGGCCCCTGCTTTTTCTCCCAGCACCTCAGAAATAGCTGTCGGTTTGTGGCCTTTTTCTAGCTTATTGTTCAGAATTGACCCCACCTGCACATACATGAAGTTATTTTTGAGTCCCTTATAGTGACTTCCCTGGTGGCTCAGACGGTAAAGTGTCTGTCTTCAACGCAGGAGACCCAGGTTCGATCCCTGGGTTGGGAAGATCTCCTGGAGAAGGAAATGGCAATCCACTCCAGTACCATTGCCTGGAAAATCCCATGGACAGAGGAGCCTGGTAGGCTACAGCCCATGGGTTCACAAAGAGTCAGACACGACTGAATACATTGATTCATTCATAGTTCCTTTGTATTCTGTTGCTTGAGGAGATGTTTGTACAGGTGCAGGTACTCAGGCGAAGGGTCCCAGATCCCAGCCTGTCTCAGCTGGTCCTCATGGTGGCTAGGGACATTCTATCTCATTCTCCTCAAAGCGGTTGGGAGTAATGGGAACAAGGAAGGATTTTTATCAGGAAATAAGAGGCTGTACAAGCTGAAGAGGATGCACAGAAAGTGGATGTCCTTTACCTGGGTTCATGTCTGCAGGTAATGACTTCAGGTTGAGGACCTTACGACTGCTTGAGCATGTGTCATAAACTGTAAATCATAATTTTTTTTAGAAATAAAGACCCTTGTTAAAAAATACTGTCCATGTAAAAATTGTGCCTTGTTTTAGGGAAAACTATTAAGATTTCTTGGCAGTTTATCGTCGGTTTGAAAGATATTTACAGTTTCGGGTAATCTGATATTTTGGGATGGATAAAGACAACTAGCCATGTTTGCGGTTCAGCATCAGACATTGCTAGGAAGTACGGCTCCTTCTCTAAGGCATGTGCTTCATTAGGTCAACAGTTTTAAGTTTGAGCAGTTGGAGCTTATGTTAAAAGTAAAAACTTAATTTAAATATATAAACCTTCCAGTATAAAATCAAAGTTTAAAAACATATAAACTTATGGATTTAGTGAATTTCCACCACTTTGCAAACCTAACAATTTTATAAAAGCCAATTATTGAACCAAATGCATTAAAAAGTTAGGTAGCTATAATCATTGGTCTGCCTGTTCAGGAAAGGAAGGAGGAACTCAATTTGTATAGTAAATTTATGCATCAAGTAGAGAGTTCAAATTAAGTCGCCTCCAAAACTCTTCAGTTCTGTATGATTTTTTTAATAAATTGTCATAGATCTGAAATTAATGCCCCAGACAATAAAAATAGCTGCTGTTACTGATTGCAGAGCATTTCCTGAATGGACACTTTGGAAATGTCATTTTCTTTTGCCTTCACTGCCCTGCAGGGTTAGTGCCATCAACCTCATTTTGTAGGTGAGGAATCTTAAGACTCAGAAAAGTTGAACAAATTGCCCGAATTTCAAACCAAGTCTGGCTTTGGCTCTAGCTGTTCTTGTCACTCATGCTGACTGATCTGATGGACTCGCTGATTTTTACAGTTAGGATCAGCAGATGGTTTGGTTTTTGTTCTTTCAGAGGTGTGGAAGACAGATCTGATCTAGGTCATTCTTGAACAGAACTTCTTTGCGCCTAAGGCTGTACCCCAGTGCTATTAAGCAAATATTGGACTTGGCTTGTTGAGCACACAAGGCTCTTTGGTAGGCTCTGGAAATTGTTCCCAAATCTAACAAATCAGTTACTGCTCCTTTTATGGGCAAAGTGACATGCCACATGGGAAAATCTTGTGGGGAAAACAACATTTGAGCTGAGCCTGAAAGAATGGATGGAATTTCAGTAGCAATAGCAATGCAAGACACTCCAGCCATTGGCAATAAAACAAGCACAGTGCAGAAAAATTCAGTGAAAAAGAGAACAGCAAGTAGCCCTATGTGGCTAAAATATAAACCTTATGAGGCTGAGTTTGCTAAATAGAACTTCTATTTAGCAAAGTAATAAGAACAGTGTATGTAACTAGGGTGTTATCTGATGTTGTATTTGAGCACCTGCCATAGGCCAGACACTACACATGGAGACGCAGAGATGAAGAGGCCAGCTCTCTGAAACTCATAGGGCCAGGAAGACAGGCATAGCCAAAAAATCGTAACATGTTGGAAGAACTTTAATAATAGGATACACATGGTAACAAAGCCCTTTCCTGTAATCTAGAATCAAACCTAGAACCTTGGAGCTCACTTTTATTTTTCTTCCTCTGTATACACTCAGCACCTCCATTTTTTTATCTTTGCCTGAGCCTTAATGTATTCTAATGTGTGTTCATCTTTGTGTGGTAGCCCAACACTGGTTATATTTGGAATCCATCTATTAGTAAATAAAATTCTCTTTACAGAGAAAGGCACCTCAAACTTCTCCCATCTGAAGGTTAACACATGCTCCCCTCCCTCCACCCTCTGCACATCTGTCACCATTCTTCTGATTTTTCCTCTCAGTGGATGGAACCACATTACCCAGGACACAGGACAGAGATCTTCAAGTCCTCTTCCGCCTTTCCCTTCTGCCCTCCTCTCTGCCAAAGCTCAGTCTGTCTTGACCTTGAATGCCTTGTAAATACTTCCTCTCTTCCCAGCCTCTGCTGCTGCTACTTTAGTTCAGACCCCTTACTTTGGACTATTTTCTTGGCTTCCCTAGTTTCTAGTTAACACTTGGCAATGCACTCAGAATTAGCTTTTTAAAACATTTATCTTAGCTTTTTAAAACTTTCACTAAGGTAAAAGTCTCATAGGTGCCCATTCTTACCTTGAGAAATAAAGCACCAGCTACTTGGCCTGTCATACCTAAATCTACCTACCTGAGTTCACTGAGCCTTCCTAAGCTTTTCCAGTTGTGCACTGGTAATACAGAGATCAGTAAAAACCCAGTCGTTGTTCTGAGGAAGCTTAGACTGGTGAGTCTGACTCAAATGTCTCTTCCTGTTGTTATCTTTGTTTATCCTTCCTGTCTTACTATCCTGGAGTGTGTTATCATTGTTATTTTGAAATATACTCATTCCTAATATCTCCCCCGCCATCCCCACCCACCCCTACCAAATGATTAATGAAAATCAGAGTTTTCAGTTTAGTGTGTAATAGTGAACTGTAGATGTTTGTGAAATGGGTGAAGAGCTCCAGAAACTGAAACATCCTGATAATCTAGGAAGAATTTTGGCTAAGCAGCTAAGGAAGTAAACGTGAAACAGACGTCTTACATCCTTTGAACCTCATCAGCCTCAAGTCCCTGCATATAACTACGGCCCGAGAGTCAGAGAAACATATATTTCATGCTTTGGAGAGGCCTCAATGACTTAAAGGGTTGAGATACAATCACAGTTTTTACCATGAAGTTGCAGTAAAGCAGGCAGGCCAGAGCACTGCAGGGTGTGGAATTTAGGGAAACCGTGACTGTCCAATTCTTAGTGTGTTCACTCGACCCTCGCACCCTGAAGACTCAGTCTCACGCTTCTGTGTGCCTTGTGGCTCTAGAGAAAGAGCAGTTGCCGGAACCTGGCTTCATCTTCTGACTCCCTGAGTGGTTTTAAGTGTTGCCCTCCATCGCCCCAGTCATCCTGAGACGAGGCAGGGCCGGTTTCCTGGGATCTACTGTCCTGCTATCTGCTTCAGTGGTGTGCACTATCAGAACGGTGGAAGAGTTTTCTTCAGCGTGGATTAGGGCACAAGTTGGCCACCCACTGGCTGCCTGTTTTGATGAGGCTCACTGGCTATATAGAAAGATCTGTACATTTTTAAATGATTGAAAAGTCAAAAGAGTCATTAATGACATGGAAACTATGCGAAATTCACATTTCAGTGCTGGTAAAGTTGTGTTTTTTAAAACCCTGCCTCCCCTATTCACTGACCTGTTGTCTGCAGCTGCTTTCACTGTACAGCAGACTTGAATGGTAGTGATCAAATCAGCTGGCCAGCAAAATAGAAAGTATTTGCTATCTGGCCCTTTACAGAAAGGTTGGCTGACTCCCAGGATAGTGCATGATATGGGGGAGGGAAAGGGTAAACCTACAGCTGAATGCTTCCTCAAAAACAAGGGTGGTATCAAGATTAGTGATTGGTGTGCAAACTACTGTGGGGACCCAAAGAAATGGATGCCTAGCAGGAGACCCAGGGTAAGTATAGGTCTCTCCTCTGGTTGCTTCTGGCCTCTGAATTAAGCAATGGCTCTTTTATAACAAGGTTTCCCAGAGTTTATAGGTTAGGGATCCATTCATCTGTTGCATCTTCGGTTGGTTTTCGGAAATATAGCAATACATTCAGGACAGGTATGTAAACAGCAGTATTTTACTATAATTTTACACAGGACTATATTGCCTAGAGTGTTAGGTGTGGTAACAGTAAATACCTATGTGTTTGCTGTGGGAGTTCTTTGAGGGCAGTTCAACCCAGGCATTTCTAATTTAATAGCAACATGTTTGTTGTCAATTATATGTTGGTTAGTTTTTTACAAATTAGACTGTCTCTTTTTCCTCTTTTGAAACTTCAGAGATACAGGTATTAAAAAAAAAAATCAAATGATTAATGATTTTTTTCTCTTCCTTAAAGAAATCCAAAGATCATTAGGAACCTTTTAAAACTCAATGGAGATGTTATTAGCCTAATGATTTTGTGGGGCTAAAAAAAGAGGCATTAGCCTGTGATGCGTAGTTTATTGTTGAATCTTTCTAGTGACCTGAAGAAGTGTGTAATCTCACATTCCTGTTAAGCACAGAGAGCCTTGTTCTAAATTAGGGTGCTGTTAGGTAGATTGCCACCTAATTGATCAGCTGTAGGGCTGTGCCTAAGGATTTTTCATGTAACATTTTTATTGCTGATGGTAACAGAAATTCAGAGGGGATGAACATCATATTTGTGGTTAACAGTAGCAAAGAAGGAAGGATCAGTCCTCAAAATTACATTGGTAGTCTAGAATGCTGGGACCAAACTTAGAAAGTAGAATTTAACAGCAAATTAAAGCCTTGCATTGAAATTTTTTAAAGTATATTTCTAAAACATAGTATCAAGACACTGGCTTGAAAGAATCCAAGAGGAGAAGGTTTTATTTATGAAATATGAAAAACCTGTCAAGTTTTTTTCAAAAGGCATATTAATTTGTATTGGGCCAACCTCAGCAAAATAACAATCTTGAAGCTCTTTGAGCTTGTACTTGGAGCAGTTGCATCAGATTTGGTTGACGCATTTTACCAGCAAAGACCCTAAGGGGATGAGGAATGATTGAAAATTGGAAAAGGGAGTAGCAATTAACAGACCACGTCAGCTGTGCCCAGTACCTGATAGACTGTCAGGCTGGTCCTTCTGTATCACTCAGCAAAAGATATGGACACCAGCCCTTCTCTTGAAGCCAGGTTTAGGCTTGTAATGAAAACCTTACTAAAATAATGTGTGCCCACGAGAGGAAAAGACTGCCTCACAGTTTGAAAGAAAGACACTGGCTCTGGCATTTGGCTGTGGATTGGAAAAAAAAAAAACCTATTTGATTTCTAAGTTGCCTTCCAGCTTGAGTCTTAGGTGTTTATGGGTGATAATTATTGCAGCTCAGTGATTTGTTTGCTTCATAATATTTTATTGTGTATGTGGCAACCATGCTAAGCAGTTGATATGTATTCTTTAATTCTCACAACAACCCTGGGAAATAGATTTCTGTTTGTGTTCTCCTTTATAAATTAAGAAAATGAGATTTTTTTTTTCTTAAGTTAGAGCTTAAATTGCCCAGAGTTATGCATTGAGTGAGTGGATGGAGCCATTCTTTGGAATTCATGCCCAAATCTAATTCCAGACCTTATTCCAGAATCAATATGCTGTGCTGATCCCCTGTGTGACTTATTAGTGTAATAACATGGCAGTAGAGTGTATCAAAGAAGGCTTGTTATATCTGTCTTTATAGAAAAGCTAGACATTTCCAGCTTCCAGCTGATGCTGTAGTTGAAATGATGTCATACAAATGAGATCCCTACCTTTAAATAACTTAGGAAGGTGATTGGGTCTTTTTAGAGTCAATTAGTGACAGTGAAATCCATTATTTTAGGAATTTTGATAACCAGTTTCTTTTTTAAGATTCAAAGTATTTTATGTATAAATGTGTAAAAAAATAAGTTATTTATATATATATATGTAAAGCTGCAAAGAAATATTGGCTTAAATATTTGGTTATCCTCTATTTAGAAGAATGAATCTTAACAGATTTGCCATTACATTTTATTTATAGAGAGGTGTTTCCCAAGTTATATTGCTACTTGAGTGTTTGCATATGACCTAAATTTAAATATCCACTGATGACTGTTTGGAAATTTCATTAAAAATCACCTCTGAAAAGTCAGCTTTAACAGCGACTGTTGTTTTGCTTAATTCTAGGGGAAATTTGCAGTGGTGAGGAAATGCATAAAGAAAGATTCTGGAAAAGAATTTGCCGCCAAGTTCATGAGAAAAAGAAGGAAAGGCCAAGATTGTCGGATGGAAATAGTTCATGAAATCGCTGTACTCGAGCTAGCCCAAGACAATCCATGGGTCATTAATTTACACGAAGTCTACGAAACACCATCGGAAATGATCTTAGTTCTGGAATAGTAAGTATTGTCCTCCTTACTGAGTTTGCTAGTCCACACTCCTTTATACATGCCACTCATCTGTGATAACCTGGCAAGCACTGGTTCTCTGGAAATCTGAAGGTGTTCCAAAACTTTTTCGTGTATTTATTGACATATCCCAGACCTTCATTCTTTAGTGAAATTCTTTTGAAAATAAAAGTTCTCTTACGTTCCTATTAGAGGCCTTCTTAAGAAGGTAACTGGTACAATATTAAAAGACATTTGATATAATTTCTTATATGTTCATATGGTCTAAGTTAATAATCCTTCTTTCAGAAATAGTTATTGGGATTCATACTGTGCTTTCAACTTGGGTAAGTAGGTGGGACAGCAGAGAAAACAGCTTTGGAACATGATGGACAGTTTTTTCTTCTTAATAAATCCTGTCAGACATAGAGAAAAAACAGACGGAATCCAAGGGGGAAAGAATGGAGTGGGCTGAACTGGGAAATTGGGATTAACATAAATACAGTACTATGTATAAAATAGATATCTGTATCAACCTAGAGGGGGATGGGGAGGGAGATGGGAGGGAGTTTCAAAAGGGAGGGGATATATGTAGACCTATGGCTGATTCATGTTGAGGTTTGACAGAAAACAGCAAAATTCTGTAAAGCAATACTTCTCCCTCTATAAACTTTTAAACATAAATAAGTCATAGAGGGAGAAGTCTGGATGGCTTCTAAAAGAGTCTAAAATAGAGTCATCCTCTTGATAATATAATTCAAAAGCATTGTGTTTATATATTTCTTTAATTCAGTAATTTCACTTGTAGGAATCCTTTCAAAGAAAAAAAATGTGAACAACAGAAAGCGTGAACATGTTTTCCACTGTGAATTTTTCATTGTAATAGAAATAGCCACAAATGCTTGAATGGTTAAGAAATGTAGTCTATGTGGATTATATCTCAATGAAGTTTTTCATTTTCAAAAAAACCTTGGTTTAGAGGTTTCTGGTCTTCAGTTTGCTCTGGAGAGGGTTGGTTAGAAATGGAAACTGACCCACAAGGGACTGTCTGAACTGTGCCGCTCTGATCACACCTTGTCTCTCTCCCGATCTCACAGCACCTGCTCTTGGCCTTCCCTCCTGCCCTCTTGGTCCTCCATCATCTCCTGCCTTCACTTCCCTTACACTCCCTTCACTCTGGGGTAGCTCCTGCAGCTGATCCCTCACCAGTGCCTCATATTACGCTTTTCTTCTTCTCGCTCTTCCTCTGCAATCCACTCTGCCAGTTTAAAACATGGGACCTAAGCTGTTGTCCCTCCTCCTGCCCATTCTTGGGAGCACTTGCATGGCCTTCCATCTGCTTATTACACGAGGAAGAGTTCTATCCTCAGCTGGGCTCTTGGTGTAGTTTTGTAATTCTTTACCTAATCTCTCATCCCCTTTTAACACCCCCAGCAGGAGGGCAGGAGCTTATGAAATCCTTGATCACATGTGCTGTCACCCACTTCCCACTTGTTAGGTAGCAAGCCTTCTCTTCCTTTACTGAGCAGATAAAGGCCGTCAGATGTGCACTGCTCAGCATCACCCACTCTACACTCTCACCGCCTGTCCTCTGTTCCCAGGAAGAGAGTCCATTCCTCAACTCCAAGGCTAAAACTTTGGCTTCTCCTCTTTAATCCTCTTCCGGCCTTTGCTAGGACCTTTGTGTGTTTCACTCACTTTTCTAACCTGAGAGTCCCTCCCACCTCAAGTGGTTGTTTCCCATCCCTCTTCCAGTGATTCAGTCACTTCTCTCGTAAAGTTCCTGGTCTTCAGCTTGGACTCTGTTGAGCGATTGTCCTGCGCCTCTCTTCTGCAGTCACAGCTCTCCTCCCCTTTCTAGTCAGTTTTGTTCTGCTTCACGGAGCCGTCCATCTGTGTAGCTGCCAATACTCCATCACTTTTCCATCTGATGCCACCTGCTCCTCTAAAGCTTGCATGAGGTCATCAGCCCTGTCTGCGGGAATCGATCTCCTCCTCGTTTAAGTGTTCATTCTGCTGCTTACGCTCTTTAAACACTCGATGTTATACCATCTTCACTTGAAATTATGTTCTTCCTTAGCTTTCACGGCTTTTTCTTTTTTAACTCTTAGAGCTTTTCCCCCTTCTTCTACTATATAAGTGCTCCCCACAGTTCATTAGTATTTCTCTTGTCAAGCGTTTATGACCTGTGCATTTACCCTGGATGATAACTCTCTGTGGCTTCAGCTATTGTTTACATGCCGGGTGTTTCCAAATCTTTGTCTCCAGCATGAGGCCGTTTCCTCAGCTCCAGCTGCCTAGTGCATATCCCTTAATCCACCTGCACGTTGAGACCAGTGCAGGATCAGTGTGTGTGCGCCCCCGCATTGCTGTGCTTCTAACGCCTGTGTTTCGTTCCCCATTTCCACTGATGTCCCTGTTCAGTTCATCACTCAGATGTAAACCTTGGCTCTGTCCTTGATTGCTTTATCTCCTCTAATGCGCTTGTGTAATGAATCACCAAGGCTTCCACTTAACCCTCTCCCCTGCTGGTGCCTGCTCCTTTGTGCTTGGTGTTCTTCCCCTGTGGTGGGTCCTCACTGCCTCTGGACGTTCCCTGTAGCTGCTGAGCTGATCCCCTGGCTTCAATCCTAGAATGTCCCTCAGGCTCCCATTGGGCAGGTAACCAGTACATAGATGTGGGGATACTGTTCCCTTGCTTAGACACTTTCGGTAACTTCTGCTGCTTTCATGGTCATGATTCTAGAACCACAAAACCATATGGTTTAGCCAAAGTTTTTTGTGTTATGCATTTTGCTTGAAGAGGAAGTCTTAGACTTTAGACACTGAGGTATTGTTGCTATGGAAACAGACAGGTTTATGATTACTGTATCACTCATTCCACCTGCCTTGTGCACTGGATACTAATGGGCGCTGGTAATAGGAAAATGAAAACAGCATAATCCCTTCACTCCAAAAGATGTTTAGTGAAAGAGATAGTTTTAAAAATTTTCTCCAGCTTTATAAGATTTAATTGAGATAAAACATGTTGTAAGTTTGAGGTCTGCAGTGTTTTGATATACTTGTATCTTGTAATGTTAGAGCATTAGCTAACACCTGCATCACATAATTACTGTTTCTTTTTTGTGGTGAGAACATTTAAGATCTATTCTCTTAGCAACTTTTAGGTATATAATACAGTATTATTAACTATAATAATTATAGTTACATTAGATCCCCAGAACCTACCTTCTAACTAGAAGTTTATACTCTGACCAACAGCTCCCCTAGTCCCTGGTAACCACCATTCTAATCTCTGTTTCTGTGAGTTTGGCTTTTTAGATTTCATATGAGTGATATACAGTATCTGTCCTTCTTTGTGTGACTTGTTTCACTTAGCATAATGCCCCAAGTCCCATCCACATTGTTGCGAATGTAGAATGTCTTTCTTTCTCACGGCTGAATAATAGTCCATTGTATATGTACTGCATCTTCTTTATCCATTCATGTTTTGACAGACACTTTAGGTTGTTTCTGTATCTTCTTTTGGATGCATACCCAAAAGTGGAATTGCTTGATCATATGGCAGTCCTACTTGTAATTTTTGGAGGAACCTTCATACTGTTTTCCAGAGTCGCTGCACCAATTTATGCTCCCATCAGCAGTGCACAAAGGCTCGCTTTCTTCCACATCCTTGCCAACACTTGTTGTCTCTTGTCTTTTTGATGATAGCCATCTTAACAGGTGTGAGTTGATAGCTCACTGTGATTTTGATTTGCATTTCCCCAACTGTCAGTGATATTGCGGACCTTTGCATATGTCTGTTGGCCATTTGTACATCTTCTTTGTGAGCATGTCAGTTGTTCCTCTGCCAGTTTTTTAAAAATTGGAGTATTTGGTTTTTGCTCTTCAGTTGTATGAGATCTTTATATATTTTGGATACTAACCCCTTATCAGATATATGATTTGCAAATATTTTCTCCCACTTCATAGTTGCCTTTTCATTTTGTGATGATTTTCTAAGCTCTGCAGAAGCTTTCTGATTTGATGCCGTCCCAGTTGTTTATTTTGCTTTTGTTGTCAAATCCAAAATATCATTGCCAAGACTGATTTTAAGGAACTTGCCCCAGTGTTTAGGAGTTTCATGGTTTCAGGTCTTACATTCAAATCTTTGATCCATTTTGAGTTGACTTTTGTGTATATGTAGCCGAAGAATTGATGCTTTTGAACTGTGGTATTGGAGAAGACTCTTGAGAGTCCGTTGGACCACAAGGAGATCCAACCAATCCATTCTGAAGGAGATCAGCCCTGGGATTTCTTTGGAAGGAATGATGCTAAAGCTGAAACTCCAGTACTTTGGCCACCTCATGCAAAGAGTTGATTCATTGGAAAAGACTCTGATGCTGGGAAGGATTGGGGGCAGGAGGAGAAGGAGACGACAGAGGATGAGATGGCTGGATGGTATCACTGACTTGATGGACGTGAGTCTGAGTGAACTCCAGGAGTTGGTGATGGACAGGGAGGCCTGGCGTGCTGCAATTTATGGGGTTGCAAAGAGTCGGTCACGACGACGACCGAACTGAACTGAAGATTCATTCATTTGCATGTGAATATTGAGTTTTCTAAACACCATTCATTGAAGAAACTGTTCTTTCCCTGTTTTGTACCCTTGGCTCCTTCATCATAAATAAAGTGATGATATGTGCATGTTTTTATTTATTGGTGCTCTGTTCTGTTCCATTGATCTGTATATCTATTTCTGTGCCAATACCATACTGTTTTGATTACTGTAGTTTTGTAATATGTTTTGAAACTGGGAAGATGCCTCCAGGTTGGTTCTTTCTCAAGATTGTTTTGGCTTTTTGGAGTCTTTCGTGGTTCCACACAGATTTTGGGATTGTTTTTTCTTTGTGAAAAATGCCATTGAAATTTTGGTAGGAATTGCATTGAATCTGTAGGTCATTTTGGGTAGCATAGATATTTAATGATATTAATTCTTCCAGATCATGAACAGACTATCCTTCCATTTATTTGTGTCTTCTTTAGTTTTTTTCACCAGCATCTTAGTTTTCCATGTACAGATGTTTGATTTCTTGGTTAAAAATAGTCCTAAGAATTATTCTTTTTGATTTTACTGAAAATGGGATTTTTTTTTGGTTTCTCTTTCTGATAGTTCATTGTTAGTATATAAAAGGAACACATTGACTTCAGTATACTGATTTTGAATGCTGCAACTGGATTTATTTACAAATTTTACAACAAGATTTTATATGTGAGAAAAATATCAGAATCATAATTCAACCTAAGATCACATGACAAGTAGTAGAGCCAAGATTTAGCACAAGAGTGTGTGAGTCCAAAGCCTTTAGCCATGAGCTGTGCACCTTTACTTCAGAGGGAGAGGCTCAGGAGTGCCCTTGGAGGAGACATTTAGCATTATGTACTAGCCATCATTGCCTTACTCAGGACTTTTCAGGTTGTTTGGACCACATCCCATGCTTTTCTGTCTGATTTCTGTCTCATCTACTGCTAGCACTTCTCCAACCTCACCTTCCATTCTGGGCACACTTTTTTCTCAGTTCTTTAAGATGTCATTGTACTGTCACCTGCCTTACATTGCTTATGATAAAGTCAGCATTAATTCTTAATTCCCCTGTACATGTGCCTTTTTAAAGATTTTTCTCTTTCACACTGGTTTTCAGCAATTTGTACAAAATGTGCCTTGATTTTCTTTGTTTATCTTGCTTGGGGTTTATTGAGCTCTGTGGATCTTTTAGTTTTTAACAGATTTGGGGATTTTTCAGCCATTATTTTTAAGAGATATTTTTCTGCCCCCACTTATCTTGTTCCTTCAGTTACAGTGTGTTAAACTGTTCGATCCCTAGGTTCAGAAGATCCCCTGGAGGAGGGCATGGCAGCCCACTCCAGTATTCTTGCCTGGAGAAGCCCCGTGGACAGAGGTACCTGGCAGGCTACAGTCCGTGGCAGGTCACAAAGAGTCAGACACGACTGAGCGACTAAGCACAAACTGTTCCATATTGTCGCTCAAATCCCTTTGTTATTGATTTCCTTTAGGATTAACTGGTTTGATCTCCTTATAGTCCAAGGAACTCTTAAGAGTCTTCTCCAGCACCACAGTGCAAAAGCATCAATTCTTGCATTTTTGTGGTCCAACTCTCACATCTGTACATGACTACAGGAAAAACCATAGCTTTGACTATACAGATCTTTGTCTGCAAAGTAATGCTCTTTAATGTAATGTCTAGGTTTCTCATAACTCAGATCCCTAGGTCTCGTTTATTATTTTCTCCACCCCACCACCCATACTTTAGATGGATGGCTTCCATTTCTGTCTCCAGATTTGCTGGTTCTTCTGTAGGGGCTGATCTGCTCTAAAGCTGGGTGAAATCATCACTATAAGTGTTTGTGTTTTTGTTTTGTTTTTAATCTCTAGCAGTTCCATTTGGTTCTTTTCATACTTTCTATCTGCTTGTTATGTTCATATTTTACTTTAAATCCCTGGGTATATTTATAATACCTGTTTTAAAGTCCTTACCTAGCAATTCCATCATCTCTGGGTCTGTTTTTATTTTTCTGCTTTTTGTAAGTTGTGGCATTTTCAGATGTCTAGTAATTTTTGGAAGGATGCCAGACGTTTAGAATGGCATAGTGCTTGGGTGGATTTTATGATCTTCCACTAAAAGAATGGTGGTGTTTATTTTGGCAGGCAGTTAAATTACTTGTGGATCAGCCTTATTAGTGCAAGTCTAGGAGTACTTTAGCCTTTAATAAGACTATAATATGGAATCCTGGGAGGTCTGCTGAATGCCCCAGGTGCTTGGCATGGTTTTTCTACTCAAAATGGGCAACATTCAAATATCTTCTGTCCTCTATGAATGCTAAGAATTGTTCAGCTTATGATTTCCTGGCAGTTTTTTGCCTGACCTCACAGTTTAACCCAGTGAATGTACATATAAGTATCTTGTCTAAGACTCTGGGATATGACTGAACAGATGTCTACAGATCTCTCTCTGTGTAGAACCCTCCTCCCTGGTACTCTACTTATGAGATCCAGCTGCCTTAGCCTTGCCCATCTCCCTACCTTCTCAGTTTATCAAGGCTGCCTGCCATATTCTGCTTGGGTTCCTCCCTTGCCCTGTACCACATTCCATAAATTACCTCCAAGTAGGAAGTGAAATGAAAGTAGCTCAATTGTGTCCAACTCTTTGTGATCCCATGGCTCCAGGCCAGAATACTAGAGTGGGTAGCCTACCCCTTCTCCAGGGGATCTTCCCAACCCAGGTCTCCCACCGTTGCAGGCGGGTTCTTTACCAACTAAGCTGTAAACTGAGCATAGAGCTCAGCTTGTTTGTGCCCCCACCTCGGGGATAATGTGCCTCCACCTCTTAGCTGCCTGTTGTTCTTATGTCTGAAAATAGTTGATTCATATACTTGGCTCATTGTTTATGGCTAGAGGGCAAGTTCCATAGCATTTGGCTGCAAGGGGAAGTAGCTACTTATCCTTCTGGAGTATATCCTGTATTTTCACACCACCCTTATATGTGTCCACGCTTCCTAGTATGGACTCTTTGTTTTTTGTTTGTTTGTTTGTTTGTTTGTTTGTTTTTAGTCTTTATTGAGTTGTTGCAGTATTGCTTCTGTTTTAAGTTTTGAGTTTTTGGCCTTGAGATATATGGGATCTTAGCTCCCCAACCAGGGATCCAACCCACATCCCCTGCGTTGGAAAGGCAGGTCTCAACCACTGGATCACCAGGGAAGTCCCCTCACTCTTGGCCATTTCATCTAGTAGATTCCTGTTCATTCTTAAAGACTGAGAATAAGTATTATCTTTCTAATATTTTTTTTCCTTCCAATTAATTTCTCACTTGCTAAATTATCAATAACTTGATGTGTAATTTCATACCTATATATATTTATGCATTTGTTGTTGTTTAGTCTATAAGTTGTATCTAACTCTTTGCAACCCCATGGACTGTAGCCCACCAGGCTGCTCTGCTCATGGGACTTGCCAGGCAATAATACTGGAGTAGGTTGTCATTTCCTCCTCCAGGGGATCTTCCATATTCTTAAAAATATCTTTTTTTTCTTCCCCACTAGTACAAGAAATCTCATACATACTTATTCATAATTTATGTCTTTATCCCTAGCACATAGCACAGAGCCTCTAATATATTTGAATGATATTTGTTAAATTTGAATAGTGAGGGAGTAAAGATGCATACTGGGCCTCTAAGCAGGATAGAAATGGACATGCTAGTATAGATAGAAAAAGGAGTGTTTGCTATAAGGTTGGGAGCTATGAGCTCGCTAAGGTGTAGGCCGCCAGGGGAACTCAGTTACGCTTACCTTCTAAACATCATTTATATGACTGAATAATGTAAACAGAGAGATACTTATAATTTTCTGAGAACCACTAGAAAGTTGAAACTCATAGTTCTTAATATTTTCTATAAAAATAGTTTTAGTAAAATTTTTTGAAAAATTCTTTAGTTAATCATTCTGTGAAAAATATTTGGATAAAAAGTTATATGAATTAAACTTAGCTTCTGAATAATTTAAAGTCATGGAAAATAAGCACTACTAAGCTAAGCTAAGCTAAGTCACTTCAGTTGTATCCGACTCTGTGCGACCCCATAGTCCGCAGCCCACTAGGCTCCCCATCCCTGGAGTAGGTTGCCATTAGGTTGCCATTTCCTTCTCCAGTGCATGAAAGTGAAGTCACTCAGTCACGTCTGACTCTTAGCGACCCCATGGACTGTGGCCCACCAGGCTCCTCCCTCCATGGGATTTTCCAGGCAAGAGTAGAGTACTCCAATGAAACTGAAAATTTTGCTGTAGTGAAAGATGGGCCCAGCCAAATTCTTCCTGCTGCTCTAGCTTCTGTGTGAATGAAGGTGCTTTGTGTAAAGCAGTTGTTCATATTTTTGTATTTTCTGTTGCCACACTCAACAGATGCTTTTACCATCTCAGGTTGTTCCATAGTAAAACTTCACTTGGTTCCATTAGTTAAAATGACAGTTGGTTAATGGGTCAGGCTTAAATATAAACAGGGTAAAATGACTTGGTGATTGTACATTGTACCTAGAGGGGTACGTAAGCCATACTGATCACTGAAGGCTGGCTTATATAGCATCTTTACAGTAGTCTCTGTTTGAAGTGTTGGATTGGCCCAAAAGTTCTTTCAAGTCTCTTTTTTTTCCCCTTTTCCCCCATAAGATCTTGTGGCAAAACCCATTGGCCAACCCAATATAGCCTTCAGAATTTTTAGAAAACTAATTTTGCCCTTCATATCTTGTGTTTGGGAAAACAGAGGAAACCCTTTTGTTAAATCAAGAATGAGTGAATAGCTAGTGGGAAAGACTAATAATAAATTGTTCTTAATCTTAGGTAAAGAGATCCTTGAATTTATGTAAATGAAGCTCTATACAGTTTTATTATGGATGGTAGTGTTGAGCTGAGGGGCCCAGAGGACAGAAAATTGAGATTGAGAAACTTTCCGGCAGCCAAAAGGCAGTTCTCTGTCTCAGGTGAGGAGCATAGGCCATCCTGAGTGTACTCTGCAGATTGTGGCCTCTGTGTGCAGTCTGTGCCCTGACTGTGCATCGCACCCTGGTGCTTCTGCAGCTGCTGGGGACCTGGTGAACTCAGCTCACCTTATCTCCCTGTTCACAGCAGACAGCACTGTCAGGCTGTCATGAATTTACTTTTTTTATTTTTGCTGTAAATGCTCACTACTTCCTTTCTTTGAAATTGAATAGTACTTTTTACTTTTAACTTTACCTGAATATGTCATGGCCATTTTACAGTTAATTACATAAAAATTATTTTGATGCTTTCACATATGGTTTTCTCATACTGTAATTAAAATGTAACAAAAGAGTCAGTTGTATAGGTTTAACCAAAATGAAAATCTAAACCAGTCAATGAATTATTTTCTTTCACTCTTATCACCTGCAGTTCTTTAACTAAAATAGGTTCTTGTGTGATTTTTGTGAAAATTTTTTGTTTCCTTATCTAGACACAATTTGGAGAATAGGTTGCCCTAACAAAAAGAAAGAGAAAAACTCAGGTTACCTTATGAAAAGGAAATGAATGAGTAGCTTTTGTTTGACAGAAGCATGGGTGCCTGATGTTATATATTTCACATTAATTCTGTAGCAATCATGGAAGCAACCCAGGCTTTTTTTTTTTTTTTTTTTTAACACAGAAAGGAAATTTTGAAGTATGACATGAGTTGTCGTTTATGGTAAGGGAAAATTGTTTAAATATGGAACTTGTGCTGAAAGGAAAGGAAAAATTATAAATGATTTTTTTTTTTATTAGCAAAATTATTCAGAGGAAAAAACAGAAATGGAGTTGCTTTGGCCAGAGGGTGGAAGAAACTAGAAGTCCATTCTGCTCTTTTGTGAGCCTAAGTCATAGCTGCCGAAGTTTCAGAAGCACAGTCCCTTCACTCCAGCACTTTGCTCCCAGTATCTAAGTTGAAAACTGTGGGCACAGGAGCAGACCAGAACATTCATGCCCCTTCTCATCACGACGTTGTCTATAATCATGAATAATTAGACAAAAAAAAAAAAAAAAAAAACCTAAATGTCCTTCAAAGTGGAATAGCTAAATAAATTATGAGGTTTTTAAAATTATTTTATTGAGGCATACTTTACATAGTATATAATTCACAGGCTTCAAGTGTGTAATTCAGTGGGTTTTAGTAAGTTTACCAAGTTGTACAACCATCACAATAAACCCGTTTTGAAACATTTGTATGCTTTCAGTAACATCCTTATGCACATTACACCCCCTGCCCAGGCAGCAACTTCTGTGCTCTCTTTCTCTATAAATTTACCTTTTGGGACTTTCATATATAAACTATGGTTTGTCTATTCACAGGGTTGGAGGAATGAAAAATCGTGAGGTTAGATAGATAAAAAACCATCATGGAAAAAACACATAAGCCATGTTTAATTTTAAAAAGTAATAGTACAGAATCAGTAGAACGTGTCCTGTGTTACTATTTATGTGTTGTTTAAAAATCCACGAAACTAATATTTTTGTATGCATTTTAAGTGTGGTTTTTAAAAACAAAACTGGAAGGATGGCGTATGCCCAAGTGCTAAGAGCTTACCTCTAAGTGTGGCTCTTGGATTGGAGAATGGGTTGTTGTGGAGGGTATTTGCCTTACTTTCTTTATTTGCAAAAATAATGTTTTTACGTATTCTGTAACCAAAAATTCTTGAAATTTTTTTACTTGAAACTTTGTTAATATATTTTACCAGTTATGTTTAGTTCTTAAAGTTCTTAAGCTGTTCTTACTTAGCTTTGGAAATGGTAAAATGAGCTCATATTAAAGATTTTACTTTTTATTTTAAAAAGTGGATTTCAGCATGTAAATAGACAAAAGTATACACACATTCAAATTAATAGTCTATCTAAATAAGAATTCCTAATGTGTATAAATATTAGAAACAAAAAGACTTAACTATTTTCAATGAGTCCTTTTCCTCTTTACTTAAATTGTGCTTCTCTTTCCTAGTGCGGCTGGAGGTGAAATCTTTGACCAATGTGTTGCAGACAGAGATGAAGCCTTCACAGAAGAAGATGTTCAGAGGCTCATGAGGCAGATTTTAGAAGGTGTTTGCTTCCTACACGCTCATGATGTCGTTCATCTTGATTTGAAGGTAAGAAAACTGAATCACTTTCCAGTTTTAAGGTTTCTGGAAAATCATACCCCAGATATGAAATGTTTCACAGTGATTTATTCAAACATTTGTCAGTTCTGTGTGTGTCATTGGGTTACAAGGAAGTAAGAGTTGAATCTTTATTCTTATCCTCTAGCCAGTTTTTCAGGGAGAGAATGCACACCTGTGTACCTGGGAAGATAAATAGTGACATGTTGCCCTAGAAATGGAGCTTCGACAATATTTCTGGGTGGGTGCAGGCTTCCTGGTGGAGACAGGGCTTAAAATGCTGGTGGTGGTGGTTTAGTTGCTCAGTCATGTCTGACTCTTTGTGGACTTCCTGGTCATGCCAATCCTGGGGATCCCGGCGCCACCCACAGTTGCTGCTAGATGGCACGCTCTGACACCTCACACACACAGTGCTGTACACACGCCATACGGCGGGAGTGTCGCAGGTGGGCGGTTACTGCAGGAGACCATGGGAGTGCTCGGGGACATTTTTTGAAGGCAGGTGTGGACACGTGTGCACCCACATGTAGTCCCAGGAGGCTGATGCTGCAGGGGCCTTAGAGATCACCTGGTGAAACCCTAAGAGCATGCACCAGGCAGCTGGAGCTCTTGTTTTTTCCCTTGAATGTATCATATGCATTAGAAATTCAAAAATCCTTGCTGCAAGACACAGCCACCCATGCTTCCCAAGGGAACACTTGCCAGAAAGGGATGGTCTTTCCAGTCCAGGCTTCAGTGAACTCAGACTTTTAAGAAGCCTCAGTATCAGACGTGCAAAAAACATTCCCCAAAGTCGTGTTTGTGCTGAGCCTTCTCTCATGTTTGGCTTTAAACACTCAACTTTGTAAAATCATACATTTAATTTTATGACATTTTGCTAGTTTTATGATGTAGAAAGGACCTCCACGAACAGAATCCCAATTTAAACAATATCACACCTTTAGGAAATGAGCTCTCAATTTATGACAGCTCCACCTGTGACATTATCCAGACTAGGAACTAATTAAGTAGCGAGTCAGACAGGTTGCCGACACCGTGTGTCATGCATCTTTGATGTTACTTGAAAGCAGTGAAGGGTGAATATTAAGTTCTTGACTACCAGATTCAGCTCTGTATTTACACAAGGAAATTATATCCCTTTCTCCCCAATACACTCAGTATAAATTGTGTTCCTTTCTCCCCAGTATACTCGGTGTAGAATACTTTCCAGATTTAATAGAGGCTTTGATGATGGGCCTTTGATGTTGGAAACAGGACTCTTCCATGTTTCCCTGACCCAGAGAAGCTCGAAGACAAGGTGGCCCGGAGGGTTCTCAGCCTCTCTCCTGCCCTCTTGCTCCTCGCACACATAGTCCAGCTCGGCTGTTAGTGAACTGTGGAGGGAAAGGTCAGAGGTGGGGTTGGAAAGGCAGACATGCAGATGGAAATGATTTCTACCAAGAGGTCATTCCCAAGTTGGCTTGCGTGACCCTTTTGAGCCTGGACAAAGAGTGTCTACTGACCTTTTAACAGCCATCTGCCCAGTGACAGTGTGTTTATAATGTTGACTCTCAGTCTTGCTAAGAGCTTGGAAGACTAAGCTCAGAGCTAAATGTATATTAGGTGTGTGGTCAGACTCTTTGTAACCCCATGACTGTATCCCACCAGGCTCCTCCGTCCACGGGATTCTCCAGGCAAGAATACTGGAGTGGGTTGCCATTCCCTTCTTCCTGACACAGGGATCAAACCCTCATTTCTTACATTTCCTGCATTGGCAGGCGGGTTCTTTACCACTTGCGCCACCTGGGAAGCCCTGTTAAAAACAATAACCCCAATATATATGGTAACTTTGAGTCATTAGACCATTTTTATTCCCTATGATGATGAAAATGGGCAGGTCTTATCCCAGAGACAGAAGTTAGTTAGGCAACTATTAGAGTTGCCCCTGTGAAAGGAGACAGTTGCAAGAATGGGAAATACACTCTTCAGTAAGTAGGAACCCAGGCAGTCAGTTTGCGCAAAGACTGACTGATTCACTGAAGACCTTCAGCCAGATGCAGGCAGGCCTCGGAAAAGTCGCAGGTTTGCTTCCAGACACCACAGTAAAGTGAATATCTCAATAAAGAAAGTTTAACTGTCTTTCCCAGTGCCAAGGTTATTGATCACAGATCAGCACGACAAATATAATGAAAATGTTTGAAGTATTTCAAGGATTACCAAAATGATCAGTCAGGACAAAGCTCAAGTCTCAAAATCATCTCAGTAATGTGAGCCAGTCCTGGGCATAGTGGCCTGCTTTTATATCAGCCAGGAGGAGGACTGACCAAAAGGGGCACAAATATCAGTCTTAAAACCCAAGGTTGGGGTTTCCCTGGTGATCCAGTGGTTTAGGCCCTGCACTTCCAATACAGGGGACGCAGGCTCGAGGCTTGATCCTTGGTTGGGGCACTGAGATCCCACATATTTCCAAAAATAAAAGTCAAAAGATAACCAAGGCTGTTTGTGTTCCAATGGTCTTATATTGGTCAGATCTTTCACCGTTCTGTACTAGGCATTCAGTCATTAAACTTGCCCCCACTGCCATGTGTATGATGGGAAGGAGAGGAGCAGCCTCGGCATTGGAAGCTGGAACTTTTCCATTTGAGATTTAAATTGATTACTGAAAGTTTAGGCATCAGCGTTTTACTTGAAAGATTGTTATATAACATTTCTAAACAGTTCCTCCAATTTATTTAGGCAGGATTATTAACCTGTTACTGTCTTTTGACCTGGGTTTTAGTGCATAAAAGGTCAATTTAACTTAAACTTTCATTGCCTGATAAAATGTTGCTCAAAATTTTGTCCATGGTACCTTAAGCTTTATTGAGCAGATTAGCCTCAACTTTACAATGGCCTTATCCAGCGGTGACTCTCAGTAAATGATAAATAGACGATGTGCAGAGGTGAAGATACCCAGGTAAAGAAAAGGATTCCCCCTTGAAATTGAGAAATAAGATTTTGGGGAGATGTCTCTATTCCTATTGTCTGAGGATGGTTTGTATGTTTCCTATGTATTCCACCCCCATTACCCCTCAGTGGACCTTCTTTCTTTCTTTCTACTTGGCATGCATGCGTCTTAAATTAGAATTAAGTGTTGTGAGCCACAGCCTTGATCATGAACTGGGTTCTACAAAAAGGAGAACTGCCTGAGCTGTGAATTTTAAGGTTCTTATCTTTGTTTTTAGTACTTATTTTCACTTATGGAAGTGGATTTATTTCTCCATCAGAGACTGATGGAGACTGTAGTCTTTTATTTAGAGGAGTAAGTTCTACTTTAAAAATGTACTGGTGGTCAAACCAGGGCACAGTTGGTCGAGAGGACACAAAAAACATAACTCTGAAATTCCATGAAATGGCTGTGATTTTATTATGAGATGTGTGTTTTCTCTAGGAATCTCTTTCAAGCGTTTAAGGTCTCTCACTTTGGCAGATCATGGACACTTGTGACTAAGCCTCGATTTCAACTACTATAGTAACATTCTAATAATTTGGTCACACAAACAGAATTTATTGTATTACCACTCGACCAGCAAGCTTTTGAATAACAACTAAAGAAAGCATATCCCAGGGAATATAAAGGGTAAACCAACTGTAAGGGAAAAACATTTAAGGGAATAAATGTCATTTACAGACATCCCCAGAATGAACATGTCTTATTAATCACAAATGACCCCTCAGATCCAGTGATTAGCAGTACTTCTGTCGGCGTTTTGGTGTACTGGGAAGGGCGAAGCATGCGCAGCATGAACATATATTCAGAGCCAAACGCCTCTCATCTAATTTGCCTGAAAAATGACATTTGATTGTAAGTAGTATTTCTTTATTGTAATAAAATTACAGTTGCTTTGAGAAGTCAGGGACTTACAATCACAGTGGTGTATGGGATTTTTTTCCCTGAAAAATCAGCTAGAAGCTAAGTAACAAAGAGAACTTGGCTTTATAAGGAGGTTTATGTTACCAAAACCTCATTGAAAAGAGAAATTGACTCTGACACTGGTCGGTTAAGCCCCTCAGTCTTCAGGGCAGGAGTGTGCTCTGTCTGGCTTGGGTATTCATAACCATTGAGCACACCTCTGCAGCGGAGACTTCTGTAGTGACAGCAGCTTATTGTTTTAGTCTTTTATTCAGTTTCAGGTGTTTCCTGTAGCCAAACTTTTTGTAATTTAAAAAACAAAACAGGTTTTAATACAAAATTGGAGATAATACTGGCCACGGTATGGTTTTTCACTGTAGGCAGAAAAGGCTTAGTTATTCTATGAATTTGTTTTCAGAATAAACTCATTCCATTAATTGCTTAGTGGTAATAATTAGCACATTGAGTAAGAGACTCAGAATTCTCTGACCATTTCTTGGGGTGTCATTTGAATCTTTTTCCCCCTTTAAGGAGTTTACGGCTGCACCATCAATCCAGTGCCACTGGCTGCGTGGTGCCAAACTGAAATGGGCTCCAAGTGTGAAGTCCACACCAGAGCTCTGAGACTTGGTGTGGAAAAAAAAAATAAAATATTTCAATAATTTTGCATATCAGTTACCTGTTGAAGGTATGAACTTTTAGATAAATTGAGTTAGATGAATATATTTAATTTCACCCATTTCATTTTACTTTTTGCATATGGGCGCTAGGTAATTTTAAGCTGTGTTCTGGGACTCATGACCTTTCTGTAAGAGGACAGCACTGATTTCAAGGGGATCAGGAGATGTTTAAGCCAAAACAACCAGTCCTGTATCTCTTAGCCTCTCCATTCATTTTTCCGCCTACCATAAGCTAGTTTTTTCTCCCACAACTTTACTGAAAGTTACCTTCTCCGAGTCCCTTCATGGTCCTCGTTCTTCCTTTGTCCTGTTTGATGGAGCGATCCTTCGTGGCTCCCCTCCTCTGATGTTACACCTGAGTTCAGACCAGCTTCTCCTCCTCCTCGATTCTCGTGTCCCCTAAACGTAGTTATCAGCAAGCCTTCATCCTGGCCCACTGCTCTTCTGCCACATACACACTTCCTCTTGTTTGTGTCATGCTTAATCTTTCCCGTGTGCTCTTGGTCCCAAAGCCCTGTCCTCGGCCTTGCTCTCTCTCCAGATTGACTTTCCAGCTGTCCTGGATGGTCCTGAGAAAACTGAAGAGGCGATCCTGTCTGTGGACCTGGCAGATCAGTCCGCGAATGACAGGAGCTCCCTTTTCGTGTTCTGCATGTCATCACTCACAATGGCCTGTGCATTTTGCCTCTCACATGTGAGATTTCTTCTCTTTTCTTTGATTCCATGTTTCATCACACCTGCCTCAGTCTCTCTCCCTCTGCTGCTGCTGCTGCTGCTAAGTCGCTTCAGTCGTGTCCAACTCTGTGCGACCCCATAGACGGCAGCCCACCAGGCTCTCCCATCCCTGGGATTCTCCAGGCAAGAACATTGGACTGGGTTGCCATTTCCTTCTCCAATGCATGAAAGTGAAAAGTGAAAGTGAAGTCGCTCAGTCATGTCCGACCCTTCGCGACCCCATGGACTGCAGCCTACCAGGCTCCTCCGTCCATGGGATTTTCCAGGCAAGAGTACTGAAGTGGGGTGCCATTGCCTTCTCCATCTCTCCCTCTGGGGGCCTTTAAAAACAGGCCAAAGGCACGTGTTTTAGAAGGCTGTTCCCAGCCGCAGGTGTGCATCTGGCAGCCGCTGCACGCACAGTGCTGTGGGATGGCTCCCTGTTGCCCTTGGGCCTGTGGTCTGTCTTCCCTGGATGCCCTCTTGTCCCTCCGCCGCTCTGCCTCCTGCCAGGTGCTTCCGAATGGCCCGCAGAGCCCTGCAGGTCCTGCCCTTAACCCCATTTCCTGCCAGCCTCACACTTGCCTCGCACCTCTGTGTTTGTCTGCAGCTGGCAGTTCTTCCTTTGCCTCCCCCAGCCCCGAGATGCTCCACCACGACTGGCTCCTTCTTAACATTTGTCTCCCTTCAAATACTGCTTCCTTCAGGAAGCCTTCCCTGACTGTCCTAGAAATAGCATCCATACTCAAACATATTTGCGAGGCATGCTGTCACCCTTTACCCACTCTGGGTTCTCTGTAGAGCTAAAAATTATCCACAGTTGTACTGTCTGTTGGTACTTATTTTACCCTGTTGGAACGGGGAACACATCTTGTTTTCTGCCGTTTCCCCTGGTCACAGCTCACTAGGCAGTCCATGAAACGTGGCTGAGTCAATGGTGAAGTCCTTTTTCCCCTTCAAGGTCTGCTCCCTGGCCTCCTCTGAAACTCTGCAAGGTAGACTCCTTCCTCTTGTTCATTTAGTGCCCATACGCTTTGTGGACTGCCGTACTTAACGAAGCACAGCAGAGTCAGTTGAGCCTGACAGGCCCATCTGTTTCTCTTCTGATTATGAACTCAGGACAGTAAGGGCTTATTGTTCATAGTGATGTTACCACCTGTCCTGACACGAAGTAGAGACCCTCTCAGGGCTTTTTGTAGAGTTCCCTTTCTTCTTTTCATTTACTCTGAATACCAGTGCCTGTCTGCCGAGGGTGGGGCCCTGCCTGGTGATGCCACCAAGCTGTAAACTGTTACAACTCACTGCTTCTGAATCCAAACTGTGATAGACCTAAAGCACTTTCATAGTAGAGAAGGGTAGGCAGGATGGTTGGGTCAACAGTAAGACACCTTTTCCTTAAATTTTTGTTGTTGTTTGTTTTTAAATGCCTTTTAAGAGGTTTTTTTTTTGGCCATGGGGCACATGGAATCTTAGTTCCCTGACCAGGGCTCAAACCTGCACCGCTTGCATTGGAAACACGGAGTCTTAACCACTGGCCTGCCAGAGAAGCCCTACGACCCCTTTAAAGAGAGGGCCCATCTGACCTCAGCTTCCTGTGTCGTACGACACTGCTTCCCTCCCGTGCTAGGTCCTCTCACCAAGTTGACAGGAGGCAAAGCAGAACAGAGAAGAGTGCTCTAGGTGGAGGACGGGCGGTGTACAGAGATGCTGTTGTGAGAGAGAGCGGCGCAGGTGTGAGGGGCTGGCAGTGTCCTAGAGCCTGACTTTGCCTGATCACGGGAAGCAGATGCGTGAGGAGTCTGGGGAGCCCAGCCGGAGCGCACCCTGCCAGGGGGCTTCTGGACCCCAGTGAGCAGTGGGGAGGGTATTGTATGAGCTGGGGACAGCTACTGAAAGGGTGTAGGCATGGCACAGAGGACAAGGACCCTGCTGGCTGCAGTCCCGGCAGTTTTCTGTTGCAACTAAGCAAACAGTGATGGTAGCTGGAGTTAGCAACCTGTGGTGGGAGAGAAGACAAAGTCTGGAAATGCCTGCATCTAGGATTTAAAGTCAGTAGAATATGGTGACAGAATAGAAGGCAGAGCAGGGGGAGGGAGGAAAGATGGAGATGCTTCTCTGTGTTGTGTCCTGGCGGCTGCAAAGAGCATCAACTGAGATGCCCACAGAGGGGTAGGAGAGTCTGACTTGGGAGGAAAATTGGAGTGGGTCTGATTGGAGCTTGCAGAATTTGAGGTGCCTCTGAGACATCAGAGGGGAGAGGTTAGGTAGGAGTTGGTTGAAGAGATCTGAGCCAGAGATGAGGATGGTGACTCCTGAGCTGCGGGTGACAGTTCCGCCTGTGATGTGAGTGGGCACTGTGTGGCGGGAGTGGGGTGACGGGACGAAGGCGCCGCCAGGGCAGGCTCTGAGGACCCGGCGATTAGCAGGTGGCTAATGGGAGACCGACGACAGAGGAGATGGCAGCAGCCAAGAGTTGGGAGGAGAGCCAGGAGAAAAGGAGTTCACAAACAGGGAAGGAGCAATAGTGTCGGGTGCCACTGAGACGGTGCGCAGAAGAGAGCCCCAGCCCTCTAGTGACCTGGGCCGCAGACGAGAAGATGGAAGTCGGATGGAGCAGCCAGGTGTGAGTGGAAGGGAAGGCGGATGACCATCAGTACCACCCTTGAGAGCACAGGTGTGACGGGGGAAATAGGAAATTACTGTTAGAGCAGTTTGTCTTGTATAAGCCTTTGCAGAGGAGACCCACGCACAGTGCCTGGAGTGAGAGGCGAGGATAAATTTGTCAGGCAGTGCAGAAAGGGGCTTCCCAAGCAGAGGCGAGGCCAGAGGTGTGTACCATGTGTGTTGTTTAGGGACTACAGCCCGATGGATTGGGAACAGATTCCCCACAGAAGCCCCTGGAGGGGGTGTGGCAACTCACTCCATTATTCTTGCCTGGAGAATCCCATGGGCAGAGGAGCCTGGCAGGTACAGCCCATAGGGTCGCCAAGAGTCAGACATGACTAAGTATGCATGCTTCTCAAGTTATCTTTGGAAATATTCTTAATAACGAAAGACAGTAAGTGCAGACCCTTTATGAAGTAAATATAAACTCTTTCACATCTCATACTTTATTTAAAAAAATTCTAATGAATCTTACATTCTAATCCATAATATATCTGCTTGACTTTTCACACCGAAGTGTCTTCTTCAAATGAGTGAAAGTGGCTACAGGAATATGAAGCCTATTGATCCTGTGGATTTGGGTAGTGCTCACCATCACCATATGCATCCACCCCCTACCCCCACTCCACTGGAGTTTTGTGTGTTGCTGAAGAACAGCAGCTGGACAACACAGGGAGAATATCGTGATCAGACTTGCATTATGGGAAGATTATTGTATGAAAAGGATGGGCTGAAGGTAGGGAAAACTAGAGACGCAGGGTTGTGTCCAAGTAGGAAATAATGAAATCCCAAACTTGAAGTGGAGGAGCTGCTGAGGTCTAGGAACTAGAATGAGCATGACTGGTGGCTTCATTTGATCTGACAGTGGTAGAAAATGGAGACAGAATTTTATGATGATTCCCACTGTCTGACTTGGGTATTGAGACAGGAATCTGTAACCAGAGGTGTTTACTGCATTGAAGGCCTTGCCGCGAGGCAGAAGCCGAAGGTGTGGAACATTTCAGCCAGCTGAAAAGATCTGATTTTAATTGGTGCTGTGAGTCTGGAGAGGACTGAAGCTTTGCTGGTAGATAAAATTGCTCAGAAATAGAATGCAGAGTGTCAGGAGAATGTCAGTCAGCAAGAGATCTTGAGCAACACCAATACTTAAAAGGAGGACAAAGAAATCCCAAGAAAAGGATCTATAGAGAGGGATCCATAGAAGGAGAGACATATCCAAGAGGGGCTGTAAGGATGTCCACAAGTTCCTGATTGTCCAGCGGTGAGTGCCTGCAAAACAGTGCCTGCAGGACACCCGGATGTGGTGGGCCTTCAGCTACTAAAGATAATGTGCCCTTAGTGAGACCAGACTGAGCCAGGGGGCAAATTCCGATTCAGCTGGGTTGAGAAGTGGTCGAAGTGACCTTGATTTCACCAGCCAAGCTTTGAGGGAGGGAGTGGATTGGCTAGAAAGAGATTCAGGGTCATAGGGGAGGATTTTTCTTTTAATAAGTGGTTTGGATTTTAAGATAGGAATAGATGCATATTTATGTACTGAGGAGAAGCTAACATCAGAGAAGAGATGGTACGAAGCCTGCCTTACACATAGGAAGTGTGCTGTAAACAGAGCTGTTTAATGAGTGACTGTCCACTGGTAAATTTCTCACTCTCAGTTACACAGGTGAAATCTGTATGCTTTACAGGCTACCTGTTCTTTTTGCTCTTCGTACATAATCATGATTTATTAATTTGGGGGTGTCATTTTTTAGCCTCAGAATATTCTGCTGACAAGTGAATCTCCACTGGGTGACATTAAGATAGTGGATTTTGGTCTTTCAAGAATAATGAAGAAGAGCGAAGAACTCCGAGAGATCATGGGCACTCCTGAGTATGTGGGTGAGTATTTTTCAGAGCAGGGTGTGTCTTCTGTTTAGAGACAGGCATCACCTTCACTGGGGAGCTCACATGTGGTATGATTAGTGGTGGGGCCAGCCATCCACTGTGTTGAAATTCTGCTGTCAGAGAGCCCTTCCTTTGAGTTAAAAAACAGAAAACTTTAAAGAGTAAGGTACCAAATTGGTACTTCATTCTAAGTGGAGTGGGCTTCCCTTAGAAGCCCACTGGTAAAGAATCTACCTGCAATGAAGGAGACCTGGGTTCGATCCCTGAGTTGGGAAGATCCCCTGGAGAAGGGAACAACAATCCACTCCAGTATTCTGGCCTAGAGAATTCCGTGGAATGTATAGTCAGTCCATGGGGTCAAAGAGAGACAAGACTGAGTGACTTTCACTCCACTTAGCAGTATAGGATATCAGGTTATCCAAGGGTGGAAGGATATTGAACAAGTAAAGGACTTGTTAAGAACTTCAGTTCAGTTCAGTCGCTCAGTCGTGTCCGACTCTTCGCAGCCTCATGAACTGCAGCATGCCAGGCCTCCCTGTTCATCACCATCTCCTGGAGTTCACTCAGACTTGCGTTCATCAAGTCAGTGATGCCATCCAGCCCTCATCCTCTGTCGTCCCCTTCTCCTCCTGCCCCCAATCCCTCCCAGCATCAGAGTCTTTGCCAGTGAGTCAACTCTTCACATGAGGTGGCCAAAGTACTGGAGTTTCAGCTTCAGCATCATTCCTTCCAAAGAACACCCAGGGCTGATCTCCTTTAGAATGGACTGGTTGGATCTCCTTGCAGTCCAAGGGACTCTCAAGAGTCTTCTCTAACACCACAGTTCAAAAGCATCAATTCTTTGGCGCTCAGCTTTCTTCACAGTCCAACTCTCACATCCATACATGACCACAGGAAAAACCATAGCCTTGACTAGACGGACCTTGGTCGGCAAAGTAATGTCTCTGCTTTTGAATATACTATCTAGGTTGATCATAACTTTTCTTCCAAGGACTAAGCGTCTTTTAATTTCATGGCTGCAGTCACCATCTGCAGTGATTTTGGAGCCCAAAAAAATAAAGTCTGACACTGTTTCCACTGTTTCCCCATCTAACATCGTGAAAGTCATTGCAAGGCCTGTGATTGCACATGTGTGGGAAATACCGGGTATTCTGCTACGCTGATAGAGATCTGAAAGCTCCTGGCAGAAAGAGAAAGGAGAGAGCTGTTCAGGTCATGAACCGTGGCTTCTAGGTTGGTAGAATTTGACTATTTTTTGATAGACAAGAAGAAAGGTGGAGCACAGAAGGATTAGTGGTTTGAATGAGGTTTAAAAAAGAGATTTCTATAGAAAAGCAAAGCAGTGAAATAATTTAAAGGTTGTGACCGGGAATTACAGTTTTATTTAAAATCTGAGTAGAAACGGCTCTTTGTGATGACAAGACCTTGGATATAGCTCTGGAAGTTCAGCTTTAGACCCGGAGTCGGTCCGCAGGTCATTGTGGAAGCTGCCTGGGATGACAGCAGCCCTGGGAGGATGAGGGTGGCTTTTGTGGCCTCGGGTGAGAGCGGAAGATGAGAGAGAAGACTGTGGCCCTGTCTAGGAGGAAAGGTTTGCCTTCAGGCAGAGGTGTGAAAAGGATGGGGAGTCTCCTCCTAGAAGACCTGGAGGCTTGGCAAAAAATAGAATGAGAAAGGAGAGTGGTATGTAGAAAGGAAAAAGGATTCCAGGGCATCCAGAAAGCCCCGGGGCACAGTTAGGGTTGAGAAAAACAAAGCTAATAGGGCTTTTAAAAAATAGTACAAAAAATAATTTAAAATTTTAAATTGCTTTCTAAAGTCCTGTGATTTGAAACAGCAGATCCTTTATTAGGTAATAAAAGATACCACAGGCAGGAAAACACCATTCAAATATTGGTTTTTTGGGTTTTTTGGTGTACTAGAACACTTAATTTCCTGTATGCTGACTGATAACGCCTCAAGACCACAGTGTAAGGGTTAGGAATGTAGCTTAACGTGCTGCTTCAGGGCAAGTAGCCGGATGTGTTAGCCAACAATTAGTGGGTGGCCTTGTTAAATAGAAGAAACACAGATGACTGCAGACTAAAGGGCTATGGACTAAGATGCCAGCAGGAATTATTGCACTGAATGAGTTTTGGGCTTTGTTTGCTTGTTTTCCAATGTTTTCTGCTCTGTGGTAAATTCTCAGTTTTCTATCAGGAGCTTTTTTCCCTCCAAAAATAAAACTTTATTATTAAAAAATAGTATAAGCCCAAATGGGAAAAACTGAAAATAAACCAGGATAATACAGAGAAACGTGGGGGCTTTCCTGCCTGCCTTCCGCTGGCCCGCCCTTGAAAGGGGAGCTGGACCTGCCACAGCCCCAGCCGCCTTTGCCCCGGTCCCCAAGCCGCTTTGCGCCACACGTCTCTCTGTCCATGAAACAAGGCTGTGCCAGCCCTGCCTCACTGATCTGACGGTCTTCTGTCAGTGTTGAGCACATTAGAAACACTCAGAAAAGTAACCGATGTTGCCTCCTCCCCCTCTACCCACCATCTGCTGCTCTCTTGGCTGTTTTACTTTTTCCCGTCCAGTAATTTGGATTTTATGCATTTGATTTTAAATTTCCTAGTAGTTTCTTTCGAAACTTTTAAGTAATATTCATAATCTGTTTCTCAGCTTTGCGTCTTCAGATAGGAGTTGAGGAAAACAGCCCTCCCCACTTCTCCCCCTCATATCCTCTGACCCCAACTACTAATGCACGTGCGACTTTGAGTGTTTTGGTTTTCCCTGAAACATTTTCATTCCCTTTTTTAATTGTAATTACCACAGTTTTTTTAGTCTTTGATCTGTTTTTAAGTGGATTCAGTACTTGACTGTCTGCATAGCCTGGCCTTCCTATCTGTATACTCATGAGAAAGAAATCTTTGGGTTGACTGGCTTGTACCAGTGAGTAGTTTCCAAGGAGGATTTTCCTGAATTTCCCCTGTGGGCTCGCACCCTTGGGGCTGCCCTTCTGTTGCCTTGTCTGGGTGGCAGCGGTCTAGTTAGACGGTAGCAAAGCAGACTGCTTTCCCAACCCCTTGGAGCTGTCCTTGCTTTCTGTGCATGATGCATGTCATCCGAAGATGCCCAGGGTGTTTTCTACCCTTGTTGACTGACTTTGAGTTACGGGCATTTTAAAGGCTCACCCAGCCACGGCTTCGAGTAGATCAGAGGCAGGTTCAAAAGGGGTCTTGGGGAAGTACTAGAGACTCAAGGCAAGATTTAAAAGCAGGAACCTGTTGGAGCTGATGCTTGATTAGATAGAGGGGTTGGGGGAGTAAAAGTTATCACTTTATATGGTAGTATTTATGTATTCAAGTTTTTTTTTTAATTGCTAGGATCCAGCATTGGAGGTTAGAAGTACAAAAAGGAATTAAGCAAGTTCATTATAAATGTCTAGTTAGACTTTATACTGATTCATATTAATTTGATTTATACTGTGAACTTACTTCATTTTAGCCCAAACCTTGATAATGTCATATAGTTTTGAGTATTTAAATTTTTATCTTTAACAGCAAATTTGACATTTTTCCACAAAACTAAATATTTTCTTTTGTTTCTGCTACTAGCTCCTGAAGTTCTCAGTTATGATCCTATCAGCACTGCAACGGATATGTGGTAAGAATCATTGATGAAAAACTGATCAAATCAGTTTTAAGAAATGAATCTGATACTGATTTTTCTTACCTCTTCACTCTGATTTAGGAGCATTGGAGTGTTAGCATATGTCATGCTGACAGGAATATCGCCTTTCCTGGGCGATGATAAACAGGAAACTTTCCTTAACATCTCACAGATGAATTTAAGTTATTCTGAGGAAGAATTTAATGTTGTGTCTGAGTCAGCTGTTGACTTCATCAAGACACTTTTAGTTAAGAAACCTGAGTAAGTATTAGTCAATACTGATCTTTATCAATTTTTGAGCCATCTACTCTGAACAAAAGCAGAGTAGCAACTGAAACCCCAAAATGAAGACATGAAAACGTAGACATAAAACTAGATTAAAATCTTTGGCTTTTACGTCTGTTGAAAGAAAAGTGGCAGAAATGAAAATGTTTTCAGAAAATGTGAATTGCACCTCAGTGTAATAGATAATTTTCCATCTGCTCTTGGTCTTTATAGGGGTTTTTCAGAGATAACTTGCTTAAAATACTATTTTTCAACATTGTGGGGAATGGTTTTTGCAAGCAAACGCTAAACCTTCATTTAATTCAGGAACTACAGTAAGATTTTTACCAGCTTTTCATATGTCCCAAAATATAATCCCTTAGGCTCTGATTTATGATTGACGTTTTAAGCCATCTTGTCTTAAGTGTAAACTGTGTATCCCTGTCCAGAGGTCGCGCCACTGCAGAGGAGTGTCTGAAACACCCATGGCTGACTCAGAGCGGTGTTCACGAGCCTGCTTTCAAGGTCAAAGGGGCCTTAGAAGAGGCACATGCCCTCCAGGAAGCAGATCCTGTGTCTGAAAGTAATTCAGATACTCAGAAGCCGGAAACCGAGGAATCCATCCTAACAGAGGAGCTAATTGTAGTTACTTCATATACTTTAGGACAATGCAGACAGTCTGAAAAAGAGAAAATGGAGCAGAAGGCCATTTCCAAACGATTTAAATTTGAGGAACCTTTGCTACAAGACATTCCAGGAGATTTTATCTACTGAGCAGTATTTCCTTTAGAACTTTAACATTTCTACATTGGAAACATTATTTATGGACTTCTGACCAAATGGTACATGGACTGAAAATGGATGACCAAATATCAGTGATAGAAACTTAAAGTAACTGTGTCAAACTTGTGGATTGAGAGAAATCAAGCCAGATTTATCAAGTGGCCAAGGAGGAGGCTTCACGGGTGAAGTTAACCTTTTCAATGTTCTTTTAAGAAGGGAGATGTTTGAACCTTTTATTTCTGCATCCTGCTTCTCCAGAATGAGAATTTGTATGCAAAGACATCTGTATTCACTTTCTGTAAAAATCCAAGTAAAAGTGCCAAAATTAACACCTGTGTAAATCTGTTTTGCATTATTCATATGTATATCTGCATATATATATATATATATATGTTGATACCTTTACTAAAATTGATACTTTTCCACTTTGGGTTTTTTTAGAGGGAGCAAGATTTTAATTTAAGTATTTCCCTAATTTTTGAGACCTAGAATAAATCCACTAGTTTAAAACTGTCTTATTTATATATTTCTGCTTTATGTTGATGTAATTTGGCTTCTGTTGTCTCGTTTTGCCTCTAATTCTTGTCACCCCATTAATGAAAACCCTTGGCTAATTTGTTTTTCTTCAACATCACTAGTAAGAGTGGTGTGATTTTTCACCTCTGAAATGGTTCTGGTTTTCAAGGCCAAGGTTAAGTCATCCTGTGATATTCCACCAGTGTCAGCCTGCGTCTTCTTCGTCATGCCTTCCTTCATAGGTGCATCCCTGCGCAGGCCTGTCACTGTGGTCTCTTCGGAGAGTCACCTCTTACATGATCGGATCAACGCAATGGTGCTCTGGTCAGTGAGAAGATGGTATAATGCTGTTTTTGTTAATAAAATCCCTAGGTGTCAGGAGAAGAAATAACAAAGCATATTCATGCTGACCATTGAGCCTCTACTTCTGCTGAGTTGTATTAGCCCCCAAGCTATATTGGGAAAATTTACAAAAAGCCAGAATATTTATAAACCTTTACTTTGTTCATAAGCAATTTGACTTTGGAAACTTGGTCATTAGGGAGGTGCCCTTCCTTGTTCCCCAAAAGACTTTGAATATACTCAGTAGCATTTATTTAGGGTTGAATACTTTGGTTGTATCTGGGCCCCACAGTGAACAGTAAATTCCTATTGCATTAAAAAATGCAAATGTAAAAGTGGATGCTGTATAACTTAAAGCAACTAAATATCCTTCTTACATGGAACAGTCTGAGAGTCTTTATCTTGTATTAGGTCCTAGTATCAGGTCAATGCATCCTGTCTGTGACCTGTATGCCGTGTGCACACGTGTGCTCTGTACTGTGAACTACTCAGCCCAGTCCCTACAGTCTGCCAGGGAATCATACAGTGCTCTCTTCCCAGCCTGGCTGCTCAGTTGTCAGCACCAGGATGAAGGGGGGCACCAAGCCATCTGTTTGTAGCTCTGTGCAGGGGACCAGGCTGGACTTGGACGTGACTGGTCTCCGTGGGCTCCCACTCCTGCCATGTGGGCATCGCAGCCTCTGTTGTTCCAATACTACCAGATGAAACTGATTAGGTAGTTCAAGCCCTCGGGTTGCACTGTTTTCTCACTAAATTGGCATGTTGATTTGTACAGTTTCCTAGAAACGAGCGTTTCTAAACAAACTCTAGAAAGAGGAAGAGGAAATTTTGCTGCAGTGGCAGTTTTTAGTGAAAACACACGGCCACAATGCTAAGTCTCAGGTAACTCTTGAAAAGAGGTAAAATATAATTTTAGTCAAATTTTTATAAATATCTCCGAAAAAATAGGTGAGAAAAAAAATACCCAGTATTTGAACAATGCAGTTTTATACTCGATGGATTTGTTCAGTTTTAAAATCAGAACCATGTGGACCACAGTTGATAGACTTTTTCCAAACAGTTTTAAAATTGTTTCCATAATGAATATATTTAATTGCTGTATTTGCAAAAGAGAAAAGATGTATTTTCTTTTAGCTGGACACTTTGCCACTTATAGTACACTACTACCCTTAGCTGCTTTTGTGCCTTTTTTTTTAAATTCACATATTTTTACTTTAGCATATAAGGGTAAGTTTCTTTGATCTTTCTGATAGGTCTGATGCATTTAAAAGGTCAGGTTTATACAATGCTTTATTATTTTTAAAGCCCAGTACCAATTATTTTATTGGGTTGCAGAAACCTGAATGGCTCTGCATGTATGTCAAGCTTCATTCAGTTCAACAAGAACATCCTCAGCCCCATCCAGCTGTCTAGATCACGCCTGCCTGTGACGGAAGCAATAGTGTCAAGTCAACCCTTTGAATTCGTAGGGCATTTTGCTAATATTTTCTAAAATATTTGCTTTCATGTCTTGAAGTGAGAAATTGTACAGCTTCTTTAGAAGCACGCTGGTAAAGGATATATCAACACTTTTTGGTTTCTGTAATATAAGAGCATTCAGAGTCTTCACAGTTTTGGACCAAACCTTTCCATTACTTTATTTACCAAATAGCTCTGCACTAAAGCTGTTCATGTTAATTTTTCTTTTCACTAGTTTACAAAGGTCTAAACTATACTATTGAATTATCCATGCAGTTTAGAAGTCCAGTTTTAATTATAGTAAAATTCAACATTATATTTTAGCTTGAGTTGCTTATGAATTATGCAAAATGTGCAAGTGGTTTCAGTCAGTTGGGAAACTGTCCTAATATTCCATTTTGTTTTCACCTGAAAAGTAGAATATGGCTTTCTCCAGTAGTTACAGAGAGGGGTCAGATGCTAATTGTGGTTTATCTTAAGCTTTTCCTATGGACTTCAGTTTGGAAGAAAGCGTAGAAGAGAAGAGGTCACTACGAGAAGCTGGACAAGAGGTGGATGCTATGTGGCTCTGTCCATGGAGGCCTGAGCCAACAGTGCTCCCTGGATACCGACATGGGTCATCCCAAGGTACCAACAAACCAAGCCTGAATACATTTTAAGCTCACACTTGGAGGGTTCTGAATTAGACTGATAAGATAGCTGAAACTGTTAAAGATCATCTAGCACTTACCTTCAATTTGTTACGGAACTAAAAGAGCTGGATTAAAAATGTTAATCTCAAGAGCCTTAGCTATTTTATTGTAGGAAGGGGGGTATAATTTACAGGTGACGAAAATGGACAGCTCTACATCCATAGCAGCCTCTCTTGAGCCTGACAAATGAATATATTCGTATAGAGGGAAATGATATGTATGTCCCGTGGTGTGGCTTTGACTCTGGTGACTGAGGCTCATCCACACAGACAGCTGTATCAGCCGTGTGCTGCTTGTCTCCATGTGGTGCTGTTTGCACACACCACGGTTCATGTAAAACCGTATTTCTGTTCGTGGACCCCAGGTCTGTTTCAGGTTTTGTCTAATATGAATAAAACTGCTATAGATATTCTTGACTAGGAATTTTTTATGGACACGTTTTCATTCTTTTTAGATTAAATAGAATTTCTAGGCCACAGGATAGATGGCTGTGTATCCATCTTTTTGAGAACATGACCATTTCCAAAGTGATTGTTCATTTCCATTCCTGCCAACAAAATAGAGTTCTGGTTGCTTCAGTTTAGTGATGGCCATCTTTTATTTTAGCTGTTCTCATGGGTATGTAGTGGTGTCTCAAGGTGGTCTAATCTGCATTTCCGTGATGACTGATGAACAAATATTTCACGTGTTTTTGCCAGTTTTTTGCCTTTTTTAATTGGATAGTTACTTGTGATCATCTTTTAAGATATGAGTCCTGGAGATAAGTCCTTTGTAAGATTTATGGTAGACATTTTTTCCTTCCATAAGTTGTTTTCTCACGTGTCTTGTGATGAGAAGGTGCTTTTAACTTCAGTGAAGTCCAATTCATCAATTTTTGTTTTATGGTTAATACTTTGTGTCCTCTGTAAGAAGTCTTTACCAACCCCAAAGTCAGGAATATTTTTTAAGCTTTACAGTTTTAACTTTTGTGTTCAGGTCCATGATCCACTTTGAATTAAAAAATTTTCCCCTTTGTTATTAGGTAGGGGTCAGAAATGGCAACCCACTCCAGTATTCTTGCCTGGAGAATTCCATGGACAGAGGAGCCTGGTGGGCTACAGTCCATGAGGTCACAAAGACACGATTGAGCAACTAACATACACACAGGGGTCAAATGTCTTTGTTTTCCGTGTGAATATATAGTTTGCTCCAGCACCATTTGTCAGTTTTCCTTTACTCATTGAATTGTTTCGGTGTTACTGTCTAAAACCATCTGACCATAATGTCTGTAGACCTACTTATGCACACTCTTCTGTTTCATTAATCTATTTGCTTATCGTTTTGTCAGAACTTTATAAGTCCTGATGTCAAGTACAACAGGACTTCCAGTTCCTTCTAAGATTGTTCAAAAATGCAAAGGAACTAGAAAAAACAACATAGTGTGTATTCCTACCTATTTCACTTTAATTTTTCTCAACATTGTTTAATATTTTTCAGTGTAGAGACCTTGTACATCCTTTGCTAACTTTATTCCTGTGTATGCCATAATTTGAAGATGTCAGTTTTGGCTTTTGATGCTCCTAATCCTCCAGTGGTAAGTTTTAGCTCATTGTGCTTAATCAGACCTACGTTATAAATTATTCAAGTAAAAATGAGTGTTTCTGAAACTCTTTTAAAGTCTCAGTCTAAAGTTTTGTTCCTAAGACTGGAAGGAATTCTGCCAACATTCATAGTACCAAAATTAGGAAGGAGTAACACTCCCTTCTCTATTTCTCTCAAAGTAGAAAAGAAGTGATAGAATCTCAGAATGTGTGATCTGCCCAAGATCTTAACAGCTGCTGACAAAACAAGGGTAGAATCATTGTGCTTTCTAGGGCTTCTGCTGCCATGGGGTCCACCTCTGGCTACATCTTAGATAATGTTCACAAAAGAGTGATAATCTAAAAATTATTTCAGTGTAGCTGGATTGTGGATGGATCTTCTTTTAATAACTGGAGGATAAGTATCCTGAGATTAGGCTGGTACAGAGGTTGGCGCCTTATGCCCTGTGGCGTGTTTGATAAATGAAGCTTTCTTGGAACACAGCCCATTCATTTACATTTGTCTGCAGCTGCTTTCACAGGAAAACAGCAGGGTTGAGTAGCTGCAACAGACATCCTAAGGCCTAATCAACCTAAAATAGATACTATCTGGCCCCTTTCCGAATAAGTCTGCCAACTCCCGGGCTATTGTCATCTAAACATTTTAAACAGGAGATTTTCCTATTTCAAACCAGTACTGACACAGTTCCTTTGGGGAGCAGTTTATTTTACATGCAGGAGAATCTTAGTACTTTGCATTCCTTCTTACAGTTTTTATTAAAATAAGGGAGTTTTTATCTACTAAAACTGAACTATTTTTACTAAATATGTTACCAGCAATAGTATGACTTTTTACATAAAAATGCTTAGTGTTGATATACTGTGATGGGTTTTCATGAGAATTAGTATCATGTTAGTTCTCTAACATGATATTATATTATAAAGTGACCAGCTTTCTAATTGTGAGAGAAATATACCTAGAAGAAAAAAAATCAAAATACTTAGGAAGAGATATGTTTAATCCTCGGAGAGTGGAAATCACTCAGGAGGGAAGGATTATCCGTCATCCATGCCCCCTTCAAAGCAACATATTCTATGTCCTCATCCTACATCTTTAAAAACTTTGTGTTTTGAAATAATTACAGACTTACAGGAGTTGGCAAGATAGTACAGACACATCTCATGTAGCTGAAGTTCAATAACAAAACCCTTTTATCACATGTAGTTTCCTGTAATCACAATTTATATACATAACTGTTCAATCTCAACAAAAATGGGTTGGTATCAACATTTTACCAGTTTGGGTGAAGTATTATATCAATGTTACATGTTTTGTTTCCACTATCAAACAATTGAGAAAACTCAAAGAGAAGGACAGTTTATCATATTTACCTGTTCAGTTCAGTTACTCAGTCGTGTTCAACTCTGCAACCCCATGAACCGCAGCACACCGGGCCTCCCTGTCCATCACCAACTCCCGAAGTGCACCCAAACCCATGTCCATTGCGTTGGTGCTGCCATCCAACCGTCTCATCCTCTGTGGTCCCCTTCTCCTCCTGCCCTCAATCTTTCCCAGCATCAGGGTCTTTTCAAATGAGTCAGTTCTTCGCATCAGGTGGCCAAAGTATTGGAGTTTCAGCTTCAACAGCCCTTCCAATGAACACCCAGGACTGATTTCCTTTAGGATGAACTGGTTGGATCTCCTTCCAGTCCAAGGGACTCTCGAGAGTCTTCAACACCACAGTTCAAAAGCATCAATTCTTCTGCGTTTTTGCTCTATTGTTCTTCTTCCTTATGTTCTAAGACTTTTTTTTTTTTTTAAAGCATTTCCTTTCTATTTCAAGAACTTTTCCTTAGTCACTCTTTTAAGGTAGGTCTTGTCAGCAGATCTGTTTTTGCTTTCCGTCATCTGGAATGTCTTTATTTTTCCTTCATTCCTGAAGGATAATTATATCAGATACAGAATTCAGAGTTGACAGTTCTTTTAGCATTTGAAGAATTCTGTGCTGTTTTTCTGTCTTCCATGGTTACTGAGGAGACATCTTTCACCTGGATTCTTTCCAGGGTAGGTAAGGTGGTATTTCCGTCTTGCTGCTCTCAAGCTTTTTTCTTTGCCTTTATTTTGCAGAAGTTTGTCTAATCATAGATTTCATAGGTTTATGTTGTTTGGGTTTTACCCATTTTCTTAAATGTAAAGGTTTATGTCTTTTGCCACATTGGAAACTTGTCAGCCATTAATTCTTTCAAATGCTTTTTCAGCCCCACCCTTACCTTCTCTCCTGGGATTCCAGTGACATGAATGCTGAATTTTTAAATTATAGACTCACATGTACTATTTTTGGATTGTTCTCTTGGTTCAGATTGGATAATTTCTAAGTTCCTGATCCTTTCCTTCAAGTTGAGATTTTCCTGGTTCTTGGTATACAAAAATAGAATTTTCTCTTTATACTGGACACTTGGTTTTACGTTAAAAGACTCTGGATCTTGTTTAAATCTTCTGTTTTAGCACATCTTCTCTGACACCATGCTGGTGGGCAAAGTGGTATGCACGCTGCCTCCTCGCTGCTGCCTGTTGTAGGGTGAAGGTCCAGGTTCACCACTTGGCCTCCTCTGACACCCTGGCAGGGGTTAAGGGTACCTCTTTACTGTCTCAAGAACATGGGCCTCATTGACACTATGAGAATGGTGAGTAGGTGTAGAAGTGTGGGCTGGCTCCCTGTGTGGCCTCCACTGATGCCACAGGGGTGGGGAGAGGATATCACTGGGCGAGGATGGAGTCCTAGCTCCCCACTGAGCCTTCTCTGCCACCACCCCTCAGAGGACCAGGGCCAGCCTCATGAGAGCTGAGTAACGGAGAAAATCTGGGCTCTCCACCTGGTGCCAACTGACAGGGGAAGGCTGGGGCCCTGTTTTTATCCATGGTGTCTGGCAGTTACCATGTGGAAGTTCTTTGGCTTGAGAAAGCCAGCTTTTCTTGGCTTCAGTTATCTCTGCCATCGGTATTTTGAAGCTGCTGGTTCTACCAGCACCTAGTCTGGGGAAAATGAGGTAAAAGAAAACACAGGAACTGATTGCTATTGTTACTGTTTGGGTCCAAAGTCCTTAGCTAGTCTGCTGCCTTTTCATTTTTCAGGTTTTTCTGCTGCTTTGATAAATAGCCCGGGTTTTAGCTGTGCTTAATGGGAAGAACAGAGAAAAGGTCTTTATCTTGTCCCTCCTGGGGGTTTTGCTTCATAGAGTTGTAAGTGGTTCTGTGTATTTTAGGTCTGAGAAAATAAGTAAATACACCTCAGATTATGAGAGCCAGGTTTGTGGAAGGAGGAAGTCTCAAGTGAATGAGTGTGAGTGTGTACACACACACACACACACACACACACACAAAATCACACAGTAACACTAGACCAGTGGTAGTTTAAAATTTCTTGGGATTCCTTTTTGCCAAGAGGATATATCCCACTAAGGATATTGAGGCAGAAAGTCACTAAAAATATTTTAGCAAATGAGTCATATAGAGAAGAAATATTTCAAAAGTATTTTAAAGATTTTTTTTCTTTGCAGTTTTTTTAATTATGTAAAAACAAAACAGTATGGTTTCAAAGTCTCAACTATAAGACAAGGTACTTTGTGGAAATTACAGCTTCTATCCCTGTTTCCTGTTTACATCCCTTGCTGTTTACTTCCCCAAAGGCAACTACTGGTACTGGCTTTAGTTATTCTTCCATTGTTCCTTTTTGAAAGTAGATACATTCATATAAACATGTGTATGTAAAATTCCTTTTCACGAGTACAGACTCCTCAATTATAAGGAAATCCCAAAACTGATGTAACCCATTCTCTGTTGATGGATAGTTGGGTTACATTCAGGTTGTTTACAGTTTTTTGCTATTATAAGCAATGTTGCATTAAATAATCTATACATAGATGGCATTTTTGTATTTTTTGCCAGCATATCTTTGAGATAGAATCTTAGTGCACTGGGATTGCTGCTAGAATGGTAAGTGTACATGACATTATTGTAGATACCGTCAAATTCCCTTCTACAGGTGTTGCATTTTGTCTTCAAACCAGCAATTTAAATACGCCTGTTTACCTACAGTCTTTTGAGAAAACAGTTTCTCAGATTTGAGGATTATTGCCCATTTGCTAGAAGAAAAATGGTATCTTCCTATAATTTGAATTTGTAGTCTTTTTAATAGTGAGGCTGACCATTTTTTTAAATGTTTGAGTCAACTGAATTTCTTTTCTGCAAATTTGTAGTATCTTTTGCCTATTTTTCTTGTGGGTTACTGTTTTCTCAGCTTTCACTATAGAAATGAGGGATATTGAATGTTCGTAATTTAAATTGTAAATATTTTCCCTTTATCATCTGCTTTTTGCTTTGCTTTTGGTGTTTTTAGACATGCAACAGTTTGTTTTTATATAGTCAATTTCCCTTATTTTACAATGAATCATGGTTAAGTTTCTCCACTTGTGGGTTATAAAAGAATTCACCTATATTTTTTGCTAGTGCCTAGATGGTTTCATTTTTACATTTAGATCTTTGTTCAATTTAGAATCTGTATGATGAGAAATGGATTCCATTTCATCTTTTCTGTGTGTGGCTATCAGGTTGTTCCAGCATCATTTTTCAAACATCTTCCTCCCCGTCTCTGCCTTAGAGCTGCTTTATCGTAACCAGGTTTCCACTGCACTGTCTCTTCATGTGCCAGCACACCATCATTTTATTCACAGATACGTTAGAATGGATGTGAGACTACCTTCCCCCCTTGCTCTTGCTTTGCAGGGATTTGATCTTTGCTTATTTCTACTTCCAAATGAATTCATAATTAATTAGCCTGTCTAACTTTTAAAAGTGGCCAATAAAAATATTAGGGACTGTTAAAAGTTAGACAAGCTAATGAATTAATAAAGATGTCGGGGAGGACTGACCTCTTTCTGGAGAGGAATCTTGCCATCCAAGAACACTGTGTGTCTTGTCTTGTCTTCAGTTCCACATTTGGACCTCAGGGAGTGTCTTTTAGCACATCTAAGTTTTGCAAATTTCTTGGGAAGTTTTTTCCTAAGTAGTTTTTGCTATTCTAAATATTGTCTGCTCTCCTTTATTTCTTCTGTTATTTATGTGTCTTCACATATTTTTTATTATGTGAAGAATACTGATTTTATAATTTACTGCACAGTACTGATCATCCATTGCCTTGGGTTTTACAGATATATAAAATCATCCACCTAAACAGTAACTGTGGTACTCTTTTCTCATGTTTTAGGACTTTTAAAAATATCTAATTGTACTGGATACAATACAGTGTTAAATAATAGTCAATATAACGTATCCTTATCTTTTAAAAACCTCTACCAGTTTCCCAATTAAGATGTTGGCTTTGAGAATATAATGTATACACACACACACCCCTTAAGAAAGGAATTATCCATTAATTCTCGTTTTTAATATGAATACTTAATTTTAGTCAAATACCTTTTGTATCCTTTAAAATTAGCATATATACTTTCCTCCTTAGCCTTTCATTAACATGATGAACTATACTAGTGGTTCTCCTAATATGAAACCACCCTTCCATTTCTGAAATAAACCTCTTAGTCACTGTAAAAGTCCAGTTAAACGGGAGTAAAAATGTCCCCAGTTGTAAGGACTTAGAAGGGTTTCTTTCTTGCTCAGGCTACCTGTCTCATTTGGGGTCATCTTTACTCTAGCACCCAGGTCCTGGGAATAGCTGACTTTAGGGAAGAGAGACAAAGAAGACATGGTGAACTGAGGGCTGGCAGGGAAGTATACTCTCCCCTTAGAGAAGGGCCCTGCATGGGAGGCACCAAAACACTTTAAGAGAAATACAATATACCACTCACTGTATGTCACTGGACTCAGTTTGCTAACCCATTGTCTTTAGAATTTTACTACAGTCATGAGAGATTGGCCTATAGTTTTCGTGAAAGTCACTCAGTCATGTCCGGCTCTTTGCAAACCCATGGACTATACTGTCCGTGGAATTCTCCAGGCCAGAATACTGGAGTGGGTAGCCTTTCCCTTCTCCAGGGGATCTTCCCAACCCAGGAATCAAACCTGGGTCTCCTGAATTGGAGGTGGATTCTTTACCAACTGAGCTATCAGAGGAGCCCATAGTTTTATAGTTTACTTTATTAAAAAAAAAATTGTAAGTAAAAATTACCTTCATATTAAGACTGGAACGTAGCCAAATTTAAAAGTATAATGGTTATGTGGTGGCAGAAAAATAACTTCTGCCTCGGAGGATCATTCTTTAATAATGAAAGGTGTTTAATGTGCCACATGTGGTCTATGATACATACCTGTGTCTGAGATATGTTTCTAACATTTCGTCTCCCTCTTTTGAACCCTGGATCATAAAACGTCAGTTTCTCTCTACACATTCCTGACAAGACTTTTAACCGAACGGGTTCCTGAAGAGTCTAGGGTCTTCCTGTGGGTGGAGCCTGGAGGTTTTCCTCACCTCTCACCACCTCCGTGATGGCCTGCCGCCATCATCAGGGCTCCTTTGGCCAAGCCTCCCAACAAGCAGTAGGAACACTGCCTCACCTGTAAGACTGGTAACCAATAGGTATCTATTCATATCTTTAATATGGACAAGCTGAACACACCAGAGTCCACAGTCTAGGTTGCTTGCCTTCAGAAACCCCTAAAGCTGCTGTCGAGAGAGCATTCCTCTGGCCTTTCTGCTGGGAAGAGGAGAGAGGCCACTGTTTGCCAAGTGCTGGTAGCTTCATGTGGATGTAATTTAGTTTCATCTTTGCTGAATACAACTTTACCAAAACTGGGAGTGATAGAACCTTGTCTCAGCTGGTATTATTAAATCCCTAGATTGGTGAACGGTTGGAAGGAAGACAGGTAGGGGGAAGCCAAAACTAGGAAAATGGGATAAATGACAGTAAAATCTGTGACTTCTGAAAGTCATACAGGTCATATCAGTATAATTTGGCACAGTCTCTTAAAAGTCATATACTTACTCCAAAATCTGATGGCTATAATATACTTACTCCAAAATCTGATGGCTATAAGCTGCATGTAAATGCTAACACTGGCCATCTTAGCTGTCCAGAGCTTGCTTTTACTGTAACTTCAGCTAACCAGCCAAAGGGCAGATCATCTTTCTGGAGTATATCTCACACTTTCCCTGCTGAGACCTTTTTCAATGCTCTTTCTGTCTGTAAGGCAGTCTCCATCATATCTGAAATCTTAGACCTCAAGGCCCATAGAGTCACCTGTCCACCAAGAGGGACGGGTGACTCAACCGGCCTCCTGGGTTCCTAACTGGTCTCCCTCTGCTACTGCGTCATTTTCACACCACTGCTTGGAACTCTGGTCCAGTATCATGGGAACTGCTGTGAGCGGAGGCCAGGCAGCGTCTTCTTTAGTAAATGCCGGTGGGAGTCCTCCTGCCACTTGTTGGCTGTGATTGCTCGTCTGCTGTTTTCATAAGTCTGTGATTCTTACAATGCTAGTGAAGCTCTTTCTCCAGTGGTGGCTTGGAGCATTTGCTCAGGTGGTAAAAAGTCACCTTTGCCTCTGATGATGATGTATATTATCCAAGATGTCTTCAAGGTCATTCCTGGGAGACCGTGGCTGAGGCTCAGTGTTTGCTAGATACACAAGAAGTAGTAGGCTGCACATATACAGCACCAATTCAAGAAAGGACAGTGTCTACTTCAGTGACTGCATTCTGGCCTGTTCAGAATCAGCCATGAAGGCATTAAGAAGTAAATACACTGAAATATGCTTAACTGGAAAAAGTACCCAAGATGGTGACTCAAATAGAAATTAAGGATCTTTTCACTACATAATACTAGAGGAAAGCCTCTTAATCCAAATTTTACACAAAAATTGTTACTGGCTTTTCCTTCAGAACAGATGATCCACTTGGGTTTTCTGTGGTTTGGCCATAGCAGGAAAAAAAAATCCAGCAAACACTGAAAGGAAGTAAAAGCTGTCAGAGAATAGAACGGCACATAATTGTTAAAGAACAGAGCAGCGAAAAAGACTCCACAGATGGTAATATCAGTCAACACACACACTGGAAAAAGTGTCCTCAGGGAAAGACTTCTCCACTTAATATTCTATTCAAAGAAAGAAACTACAGAACAATGGTGAAAGGCCTCACACTCTAGCACATTTACGCATAACCTTTTGAAGTTTCCCTTCAATGAATATTAAGAGTGCAGGAAGAGAGAGCTGATGAACATCCCTGATTATATCTGCATTAAGCTTAATAATACTGAGGGGGTTAAATTGGCCTTTCCAAAGCAAAAGTGGCAGGTTTCTGGGATTTATAGGCTCTAGTGCTCAGAAGATCTTGTCCCCCTGCAAGACTAATAAAACCTACAGGTAAGATTCTCTAAAATGTGATTGTTTTAAGCTTTTGAAATGTTTGGGTTAAAGCAGTTATTTTGTGAATATTCAATTAGGCAGACAGTTGGTGACTAAAACAAGAAAATAATGAAGAGGAAAAATTCTAAGTACTTGAGAGTGACCGACAAGCTACTTAACATAAATTTAGGGTAGAGCGACCAGACAGAAGTGCTTGTCTGTCTCCCCTGGCATTCTGATGTTAACAATTGAAAACGTTGTCAGTGCTAGAAAACTTCACTAAAAATGTATTTTTTTTTTGCTGCTGGGGGTGGGTTGGTGAGACAGGAGAAATCAACATTATCACTACTGATTCCCTTTATTCTATACTTCTATACAGAGAACTTTCAAATTCTTATAGTAAGTTTCTGATTAAAAAAACTTCAGTAGGGTTCACTGTGGTTAAATTAGAATGATACAGAGACCGCCATATGGCCGCACTTGCAGCCCCAGGGTACACGTGGTGACCGGGGAGGTCAGGAGCAGAGGGGGCTGATCATTTTCACTCCTTTTTCACCTCGTCCTTGTCCCTGCTGGGCTTGAACAGGGGAATCTGCTGACCATCCTTGAGCTCTAAGAAGACCTCCTGAAGGTTCCACCTGAGAAAAACCAAAAGTATAGTCTCATCAATGAAACACTGAGGCAAAAGACATGGTTTAAAAGGAAATAAACAGTTGTTTGGAATGTCTTAAATTTTATAAACTATTTTATGTTAGCAGTATGTTAACAATGTTTTAACCTTTTATTCCAGTCTATCTTTATTAAAATCGCCATCAAGGCAAGTTTCACAATGAATGGCTGGCATCAGAGAAGGAGCACCTCATTCCTGGTTTCCTAATTCCCCTCGACCTTCAGCTCCTCCTCTAATCCCAGGCTCAGGGGTCAGCGAGGCCAGGCAGGGACTGCCTGCTCCTTTTGTCCCCAGGAATTAAAATACATCCTGGCTAAAGAGCAGACATCTCAGAGAGAGGCTTCCCGTGGGGGAAGTGAGTGACTTAGCTCCTGGCAAACAGACAAGAAAAGCCAATTAATGGGGTGGAGGGAGAGCTTACATAAAGAATGTGATGAATAACTCTGGAACAGGAACCCAGGCCTTTATTCACTTGGGACGACAGAGGCAGCAGTGTTGGAAACTGTGACACAGCGTGGCAGACCTAGACCACACCAACTAAAGCTCCTCAGATCCAGTAGTCAGCACTGTAGAAAACATCTGGACTAAGCTAAGAGCAAAAGCACGGGCACGCGTGTTGTCCTGGCTGTGAAACTTCTGAAGCTTTGTAAAACTAATTCTTAGTGCCTCAATCATACAACTGCAGTTGAAAAGGGAAATCAAGAAGGTTCTCCTCCTGCTCCCCACCCACTTTCCCATCATACCTCTTAAAGGGGGCATCTCTGGATGAGCTGACATAGAGATGGCCTTCTGACTTTGGTCCAGAGACAGGGATCTTCAGCTGGGGGTATAAAGAGACATAAGTGGATACAACGCTGTCCTCTCAGAGCTGGCTATAACGTGAGAAGAGCATGAGGCCACTCTTAGCTGATGGGAACAGTCTGTATCTAGGTAGGGGCCTGAGTTGCATAGGGGGATGTATTTGTTAAAATTCATCAGGTAGGAGACTTAGATCACAGGGAGTAAATTTTACCTTAAAAAGGCAGCCATAAACTCTAGTTAATGGTATATAGCTGATGAATTTAAAGGTGAAGTGCATGGCTATTTAGAAATAATAAGACAGGTTCATGAACAAATAGAGGTAGGCAAATAGGTATGGGATAAAGCACACTGAGCAAAAGATTACAGAATCCAGGTAGCATATACGTGGGTGCCACAGCACAAACTCTTTCATCTTTTCCATATACTTGAAACTTTTCATAATAGAAAAACAAAAAACAAGTCCACCGTTTAAAAAGGGTAACTATTAGTAGCAAATTGTCCATACTCTGATCTGGACCATAAAGGAGTTAGAAAAAGAATAAAGCCCAAAGTCAGTGAAAGGAAATAATAAAAATCAGAGGAAATTAATAGATTTAAAAAAACAATAGAAAAGATAAATATAATCTAGAGCTGGGAGAAGATAAAATCAACAAACCTCTAGCCAGACTCAAGAAAAAAGAGTGGACCCGAATGAGAAATCAAAGAGGAAGAGCCACAATTCTTACTACAGACAGATACAGAATCATAGGAAAAGACTATGAACAGTTACATGCCAACAAACTGGACTAATCCAATACAAAATCAACTAGACATCAATTGAAAGTGTTTTAAACCACTGACTATTTTTAGCAGAATACTTGAGCACAAACTGCTTTTGTAGTTAGGGGGAGAATTCCAATAAAACTGTTCCCGTTTAAGTTAATAAAACAAGAACAAAAATAAACTGGGTCAGATCAGCTCACTCTTATCCTCCAAATACTCCAGGCCTTCTGCCTGTCGCAGAATCAAGCACACACCTCACAGGATGATGTCACAGCCCTTTGACTGCCTCACTCAGCCCATTCACCCAGCCACACCTCCGCTGAGAACACACTGGCAGAGGGAACCACAGCCATAAACTATAAACTCCCTCAAAGTCGCCTCTGTATTCCCCACACAACTTAGAATCATTCCTCTAACATATTAGACAGAAGGAAAAAATGCTTTTTATATTCAGTTGAGTTTTATCAGTTAAACTATAAAAGTGAGATATAGCCAAAAAAATGGACTGGCATTGCATGGAAGCTTTTACATTTAAAACTGGAATTTAAAGAGTTTTTAGATTTGAATGAGCACCAATTAGCTGTAGGGTATATTTCAAGTTCAAAACTGAAATACTGGCAAACCACCACTGATCATTTCTCGACAACCTTCAGTTCAAGATGGCGACCTGAGCACAAATAGGTTTTTCCTTGCCACATCAATTCCTCAGAAAAGAAGAAAACTTATGTGCAAGTTAATTAACCCAGTGCTTTTTTTTTTTTTTAAAGGTGCTAAGTAACACCTAGTGGCAGTTTTACATAGTGGATTTTCCCATCTCACGCCTTTTTCTCCAGCTTGCCCTCCTCAACCCAGTAGGCACCCAGCCTACAGTTCGCAGTGGGAGCAGGTTACCTTTGCGTCGGCGATGTCCACGAAGTTGTACTTGTCGGTGAGTCGCAGGTAGTGAATGCTGAGAGGAGTGCCCAGAGCTTCCAGTGCCTCAGGGTGGCTGTGCAGCTGCTCCAGGGCCAGCTGGTAATAAGCAGCTCTGGAAAATGTTTCTAAATGGAAAACAGAGGGGTTACATGTATTTCCTTTACTGAACTTGTAGAAAGTTAAATGACACAATTCATGTACAGCATGAAAAATAGAAACAAACATGAAATCAACAGGTGGAGTTATTATTAAGGTCTATCTAATCCATCCATTTTAGAGACACCAAAACATAGGAAGTCAGCATCTATAGGGGCATGGCAGGTTACCTTGAGCAAGGTATTTGATCTTTCTGTGTCAACTTCATTTCTTATTTCCTCACCTCATTCACTGCCTCTCTTCTTCACGTAAGGCGTCTGCTCAGACCTTCTCTAACTTTCTTTCTATGTTCTGTGATTCCATGACTTGCTCAGTGACACGGCTAATCTGAAGCAGAGTTAGGGCCAGAATCTAACTTGACTTCTGAACATTATTCCTTCCACTAAGAGGAAGGTCCTGATAAACCAGTAAAATATAGAGACTGCACCACCAAAAACAAAACCCTTAGGCCAGCCAAGTAATAGGACATGAAAATGCTAACTTGTCAAGTTTACAGATTTATGCCAGCATTTCATGTAGATAAACTGCTCTCAGCCTCAGGTATCCTTGGCCCAAAGGCTACTGGGAACTCCAGGAAGCACTTCCCTGAAAGCATCAGGTACGACAAGCCTCCCCAGGGAGAGACCAAAGGAAGCTAAGATTCTCAAGTATGGTTGTCAGTGTGGCTACAAGAAAGACTTGTAGGCCAGATCACAGTAATGGACAGGAAAGGCGGCTTGAGCCTGGAGAGGTCGAGGAGAATGCCCTTCCAGGATGGCCTCCCAGGAGAGGGCTGCAGGCGTGACCAAGGTCTCAGCCATGACAAATGGAGGAGCAGAGGTGGTAATCCAGACCACCTTCCTGAGCAATTCCTGCGTGTCCCACAAGTTGTGAGACTGATTTAATTTTTACAATAACCTCACACGGAGGCCCTAAATATTACCCCTCATCACATAGATAACTCAGGCCCAGGAAGAAAACAGACTCCCCTGTAAGGTCACACAGCTAGGCCAGAGTTGGGAGTTGTGATTCAACCCAGGCAGTTGGTCGCAGAGCCCACTGGACTATCACTATCAGCTGACCCCAGCTCCCTCAGAAGGAAAGTCTGCCAGGCCCTCCCTCAACCTGAAAATGTGTTCATTCCTGTCACGTTCTGCCTCCGTTGCTCTGGCAGAGGGGCAGGGGTGCTGAGCTATTCCAGTCTGAACTATCCCTGGGAATGCTCATCTCTGGCCACCTCTAAACCCAGAGACCTCTGGGTCAGCCCTGAAGGAAGGTGGGGGAAGAATGGGTGGCGGGGGCTGAGGCTATCTGCCTGGCTGTGGATGATGCTCACGTCAGGGCAGGGAGTAACAGGGTGAGGAGCCAAGCTGGGCAGGCATAAAAGACCTTCAAAGAAAGTCAGTCTTTTTCTGCTGCTGCTTCGCAACCAGTAGCACTGAAATGCCCTTAAATGTCTCGGCTGCTCACAATAATCGTGGTCTATCTTTACAAATTCAAATTTAGGTGCAGTGGGGCTGGAAGCCACATCTGTAGGATTTTGCCAGCCTAGACTCTGCTTTTATCTTCTGCTCCTGCCCCAGTCCCCAACTCAAGGTGTCCTGTCAGCCACTAAATGAACAGCAGAGAATGGCAGGGTGAACAGGCTGAGGACACTGGAGAAAGCCAGTTTTCCACACCTGGGAACCATCTGGTAGCCCCTTTCCTTTGTTCTTTACATAATCTCAGAAATCTTGATGGATCCCCTGCGTGTGCACAGGGGTGAAAGCCCATCTTGCTTTTTCAGGGCTTCTTATGCAAATGAGTCCTGTTCCTTTTATTTGTTCTTGTGGCTCCTGAGAAAACTGGGATTATAGGATGAGAAGGAAGCTATAGCCAATGGAATGGTGGACTGGCTGCTCAAAATAGCCCTTTCCTTCTTTCTCTAATCTACTGAAAGTATCTGAAGTATTTCCTTTGATGGAGGAAGGGGCCAAGAGAACTAAGAGGCGGCCTTGCCGTGGGCACTTCACCGGATACTTACTCTGGACCAGGTAGTACAGAATGGCGCAGCCCCCACTAGCTGCCACTCCAGCGAAAAAGATCTGTTTCCCCAGAGGCATTGGCATCCTGCTTCCTAGAGACTTAGGAACAAAAGATGTGAATTTATGGTGAGATTCAGGATTGTGCCAAGGGTTCTGCCTGGATGGGCCCCATGGGGAAGGGAAAGCTAAGGAGGAAGCCAGCAAGGAGGCAAGGCTGCCTTCCCTTTCAGAAGGCGAGGGCCAGTTCTGGAGTCCAAGTGAAAGTGCCCTCCGGAGGGTGGCCTGCATTCAGGCCCAGGGCCACAGGGGCAAGGGCTGAGCACAGAGCAGGCATTCAGCCCTGGCGTCCTGATGGACAGAATGTGGCCCATGTGCCAAATCCCACACAGCCAGGAAGCACAACCACTTTGTCTCACGCCGGCTGGTAAACAGGAAGCTACTCCGTTTGTGGCAATAGCTGGTCTTGTAAGCCTGCAAGCGGGCCGGAGCAGTCACTGGCTGCTTTCTTTCATATTTTGAGAAATGCCCCACCCCTTGGATAAGGAAACTGGCCATGACTTTCCAGGCTGAATGAAGAGATGGAGAGGAGCCAGCTCAGCAAGTTCAGTGCACCAAACCCACAGCACTGGGCTCAGATCAGCGAGTGTCTCTGCTAACCAACCTGAGTCAAGATGAACACATTCCCACCGTCTGCTCCTCCACCTTCTAGGGGATGGAGAGTAAGAACAACTGCCTGCCTATCATTTCTGCAACCTGAAGGTAAATGAATCCTGAAGGTTCAGAAGAAGGCCTGTTGGAGAAAGTCCCTCATGTAGATACTCTTTCTGGGAACTGGTCATTAAACACACCCTCTGACAGCGCTAAAGTTGACCAGTTCTACACAGAAATATCAAACTCGGGGTTTAGAAAAATCGAATTTAAAAAGATGAAGTTTCAGATCATCCCTGTATTGTTTACTCATATACACTGTTTTGTTCAACTAAGGAAAGGGTACCAAAACTCCAAATCAGTGTCCTCCAGTGCCGTGGGAGTCTCTGCTGTGCTCTCTGGTAAGTAAAGTGGAGGGTAAACTCAATTACAGTAGTGTGATCTGGGGAAAAAAACACATTTAGTCTCATGATGAAAACAGGCAGAGCATCTCCAAAGAATGCATTAGTCAGATCTTGCTTAATGTGAAGGAGAGCTCAACAGGGTGTGGCGGTGAGCAGGAGTCACACACAGCTTCCTACACAGCTGTCATTTCTCAAGCGAGCCCAAGACAGGAGGAAAAGTCCAAAGCAATTCAGAGAAGAGCCACTACATCCCTGACATGGTCTTGCAGCCAGCCACAAGTGAACAGTGAGGACCAGGGGAACCCACGACTATTTGGAGAGAGACATCCATCTACTGTCTAACTTGAGGACACCAGGAGGCATCAGATGGGGAGCTAGGCCCCAGGACAGTCATTACCTTTGCCACTTCGTAGCCCAGTTTCCTTGAAAACCATCTAAGGAAGGTTGCCCTGCAATCAGACAAAAACTTTACATTAGAAGAACTTTTTCAGGGAATTCCCCGATGGTCCAGTTGGGTAAGCCTCCAGGCTCTCACTGCCAAGAGCCTGAGTTCAATCCCTGGTTAGGGAACTAAAATCTGACAAGCTGCTTAGTGCAGTGAATGAATTACTGGATACATAATCACTTTCTCAAATACAATTTTCTTTCGTTGATAGTTTTACACAGCTAAGACTTATTACCAGTCTAAGCTCTGGAGAAGTTAAGTTCTAAAATGAGCCTTATCTGGTTTTCCCCTCTTTCTCTTTCGCTATATTAAGAAGAAAAAACAAAGCCTGCTTGTTTCCTGTCAGCATACTGTGCATGTTCTCTTGCAGCAAATCAGAAACTGGTGCAGGTGTTCAACCTCAGCACACAGAACGCGGCCAGTCCGCAGCTACTGACACAGGATGCTTATCCAAGTAAGCTGTGCTCGTGGATTAAAACAGCTTTGGGGGGTTAAAAGGAAACAGCAATATAGTGAGTATGTCACCTTTAATGGTGCTGCTAACAGCTACTACTCATATCTCTTACTATTTATTATGTGCCTGGTGATATTCTAAAGTGAAAGGAAAGTTAAGTCACTCAGTCGTGTCCGATTCTTTGCAACCCCATGGACTGTAGCCTACCAGGCTCCTCTGTCCATGGAATTTTCCAGGCAAGAATACTGGAGTGGGTTGCCATTTCCTTCTCCAGGGGATCTTCCTGACCCAGGGATCGAGTCCGGGTCTCCCGCATTGTAGACAGACGCTTTACCGTGTGAGCCAGCACTGCACATATATTAATCCACTCAACTCTCACTACAACCCCAGAAGTAGAGGAACAAACTATTGTTAAAACTGAGGCACAAAAAGATTAAGTAAAATGCCCAGAATCTCACAAATAAGTGTGTGAGTGGTAGCCCTGGGATTCAGACCCAAGTAGTCCAGCTCCATGGGCTGTGTCTTCACCTATCACAGTCCACTGACTAATGTATCTGTCATTTCAGAAATACTGAGATGTGGGGAGGGAAAAAATACATCTCAGCTTTATATATTCATCACATTCAGTGCAAAAGCCTTGTCAAGTGTGCTTTCCCTGCTATTTCTCAGATAAGAGCATGGTGTGAATTCACACTTTTGTTCTTCCTTTAGCTTAGCAAACAGGTGTTGAGGGCCTGCCCTGGCCAGACTGATGGTGCTGGGGATATGGACAATTCCCACCAATTACAACACGGGGCCATGGAGCACAACTGCACAGGCAGGCGCACCCCTCTACCCCCACCCCCACACACTCAGGGCACCCCTCACAGAGTAAACAGCCTGGACTCACATTTATCAGATAGGTTTCCAGTAGTAGGAAGTCCTATGCAGTACCTTATTCTAATTTGCACAAAGGCCTCTGTGGGTGAGCAGCCCAGTTAGTGTGACCCAACACATGCAGCAGGAGAGGAAGTAGCACCCAGGAAGTGGTCCGCCCTGCTTTCACAGAGGAAACCGACACGGAGCAGAGAGAGATGAAGGGGTGGGAAGAGGGCTTCAGGTTCACAGAAATGACAAGCAGAGGGAGGGCAGAGTGGCAGAACCAGAGCTGCAGAAGTACAGAAGGGGAACATGGGAAATGGGTCTAGAAATGGAGGCATTTGCTCAGAGAGGCGTCTACCCTGTGCGGCTGGGTCGACTCTGCAGGAAAGGGCTGCAGAAAGGAGAGGGATGGGATAGGGCATGACCAGCAGGTGACTTCTGCAACAGCCCAGCCTACAGCTCAGACCAGAGTGGTAAGAATCCATCAAGAGGACGGTTTCTTAAAATATTTAGGACAGTTCTTATCTATTTGCTAATTTATACACCAACTTCTTCTAAAAAGAATGATGGGGCTAACAAGGATATTACATGTCAGAAGAGAAGTAAACAGATGGATAAGGAAATGAAGACAAATGGAAAACAATTTTAAGAAGAAAAAGCTGGGGTAAAGTTAGTACCCCAGACTACACACTGTCATGCACTAGCCATTTCCTCACGGTGGCCACAGTCTTGACACCGAGCTTCCTATCTGCTCAGCAGAAAAGGGAGCCTAAGTAGCTACAAGGTCCAGAGCGTCCATGGAGGAACACCACCCTCCTGATACCATACCTGCTACCTCTCCCACGCGTGTTCAGAAAGGCAATCTCTCAAATGGGTGGTGTTACAAACAGCACCCCTAGATCTTTTTATAAGATATCATAAGCAAAACCACAATCACAGTCCAAGAAAAAAAGCATAAATAGAATCTCACAAGTGACCCAAATAGTAACGACTTAGGAGCTCTACTGGGCTACTCTGACTCCGTGGAGCGCTAAGGCAGTCATGATCCACCTGGTCTCCAGGGAGCCACTGAGTGTGTCCAAGCAAGGAGAAGGGATTGCAGTGGGAGAAAGGGGGCTCAGCCTCTGCTCCTTTTACCCAGCTTCAGTTTCCCTGCCCCAATGGCTAACTTCTGAATAAAGTATTCAGCAGCCCTTAATCTCACAAAAAAATTCCAAAAAGCTCTGTAAAACTAGAGACAGACTTTAGGCTACCTCCAAGAAGGTGACATTTTATATGTAAGTGTTTGATAAGAATTGAAGATTTTTAACAAAGTGAAAATCTCCCAAGAAACTCATTACTCTTCTTATTGGTTAGTCACTAAGTTGTGTCTGACTCTTTGCAACTGCAGGACTGTAGCCCATCACACTCCTCTGTCCATGGGGATTCTCTAGGCAAGAATACTGGAGTGGGTTGCCATTTCCTTCTCCAGGGTATCTTCTCGACCCAGGGATCAAACCCACATCTGCACTGGCAGGTGAATTCTTTATCACCGAGCCACCAGAAAGCCCTCAATTAGCCTACTACACAGCCAAGAAAGAAATTTTTTTTTCTTTACAATTAACCGAGAGGAAAGGGTTGCAACTCATTTTGAAAACCAAGGGATGGTTAGCCACGGGAAGGTGGAGATAAGTACAGGCAAGATGTCTCCAGAAAGCAGTCCTAATAGCTCTGCTCTGACACACAAAGGATACTTGGGCCCCAGTGGTTTCAAAGTAATGACCCCCTTTCTAGAATCAAAAGGCGATCTATTAGCTGTGAGAGCTGGCAGAGGGTTCGAGACTACCTCCTGGCTGGTCCCCTCTAACCCCTGCAGATGAAGGAGGTCTGCAGAAGTCTCACCAGCAGGGTGGACAGAAGAACCCCTGAGGGTTCGAGCCACAGAAAAACACCTGAGCTGGAAGGAGGGAAGCAGTCTCACGGTACAATCACAACCTCTGCACATCAGAATCCCCTGAGGACAGCTTAGGGTCACGTAGCTCTTCCACAGAAGGGCTATGACGTCCATCTGTCTGACCCTGCAAGCCGTGGTCTTTCCACTGAGTGACAAAACACACATTACAGATCACAGATTTCAGAATAATCAGATTCTCACACAGGTGGTATGTGCTGCCCAAAAGCCACTCTAGTGTTCACATGTCAATATATCCCCAAGTCATCATTTCAGGAGTCAAGACAGAGAGAACACTGACTCAGAAAATACTGGACAGAGGAGAGGGAGGTCTTCCCATCTGCTGAATGACACTGCCTACAATATTGCCACTGCTGGAGGACTACACATCTTTCCAGCCTTTAGAAAATCAAACCTTGAGGGGAAGAGAGGGCAGAGGAGGGGGAGGACATCCGACTTAAGAAAATAGACATGAAAAAAATTAAGACAGAAATAAAAATAAAGTGAAAGAACAAGGAAGGGCTAGACCAAAAAGACCAAAAATAGACAAAAAATAAAATATAAGTGTGACTAGCAAAAAAGAAAACTGGGGCTAAACGTCAACAGAATGAAATGTAGTATATTTCAGATAAGGGAGACAAAAGAGTTTTGCTAAAAACCCAAGAATATAGCAGCATGCAAATAAATGTGATTAAAAGATGTTTTTAAATTAAAAGACAATAAATATTCTCACCAAAAATAAAAAGTTAAGTGATGGATTTGTCAGAGGGAATCCATTCAGTATTTACATTATGTATATTAGATCATCACAGTTGTATATTACAAATATCTTACAATTTTATTTGTCAATTATACCTCAATAAAAATGAGAAAGGGAAAAACAAAAAGGTGATCGTGTTAAAATAAGACCAGGAAGGTGGAGCTCTAGTCCATTATGACTAATATCCTCATAAGAAGAGGAAGAGACACCAGGGATGCAGGTGCGCAGAGCAAACCATGTGTAGAGGCAGCAAGGGGACCATCTGCAAGCCAAGGAGAGAGGCCTCAGAAGGGGCCGCCCACCTACACCTTGGTCTCGGTCCTCCCAGCCTCCAGAACTCTGACAATGTAAATTTCTGTTGTTTAAACCCCTTCCCTGAATTAAAAAGACTAAGAAGGTAAGCATTTTTAAAATCAAGCTTTCTAACCAGTTTTGGCTCTGGAGTCTTAGAATAACCAAGTGCTTCTAGAAGAAAACTTTATGTTCTGAACTCAAGATAATCATGAGGAAAGCACCTGGCAGGAGGCAACTTTCCCCCGGGTTAAGGTGAGTTAGGAATGCTGATAAAAGGCTGTCCAGTGTTGATAAGAGATCCAAGTACCTGGTAGTGATTCCAGGGAAACAGTGACTACCTGGAAGAGATCCTGGTGCTGATAAAAGGACTGTGCTCAGTCACTCGGTTGTTTCTGACTGTGACACCACGGACTATAGCCCGCCAGGCTCCTCTGTCCATGGAGTTTTCCAGGCAAGGATACTGGAGTGGGTTGCCATTTCCTACTCAAGGGATCTTCTTGACCCAGGGATTGAACCTGCGTCTCCTGCACTGGCAGGCGGATTCTTTACCACTGAGCCACCTAGAAAGTTCCTTAACATTAAAAAAAAAAAATAATGAAATATAGGATGAAAAAAAAATCTAGCTTAAGAGGGCACCAGGAGACCTGACATGAATTTTTAAATCCCATTTAAAACACCTATAAAGACACACACAAGAAAAGACAGAAAGCAGAGCCTACTTCAGACAGTAACATATTACTAAAATCTGGGAGAAAGTTCCACTAACTAGTGTGAAGGAAGACACAGTTCAATGGCCAACCGCAGCTCCACCTACCTCTGAAGGGTAAGAGCACAGCTGCCAGGAAGTGCGTGGGAAGAAGGTGCGGCCCTTCACCTCTCTCCACCCCAGCCCAGGGTTCCTGGGTTTGCAGCCATCAGGAAACAGGCAGCCAGCCCCACACTGGGTGAGCCCTGGCAGCCACGATCCCTTCCCCATCCAGAAGTTCTTCTTCTATATCCATTCAGAGGCTACAATCCTAGTCAGTAAAACTTCACAGCAAGTAGAGACACGACTGGCACTGGCAACAATTTACTCCAAGAAATAAAATAATATGAAGAAGAGCACTGATTTGGACACGTCCTTAGTTATTGGAAGACACTGCCTGTAAGAACCAAGTAAGATGGGCTTCCCTGGTGGCTCAGACAGTAAAGAATCTGCGTGCAATATAGGAGACCTGGGTTCAACCCCTGCGTTGGGAAGATCCCCTGGAGGGGGGAAAGGCAACCTATTCTGATATTCTTGCCTGGAGAATCCCCAGGGGCAGAGGAGCCTGGTAGGCTACAGTTCATGGGGTCACAAAGAGTCAGACACGACTGAGTGACTAAGAACACACAAGATGGGAATAAAGAGGCATCGTGCTAAGAAGGAAACAGAAGAAACTCAGGTAAGATCCCAAGGAAACTCGAAAATGCAACAGCACACCTGACGTTGAAGTGAAGCCACTCAGCCGTGTCCGACTCTTTGTGACCCCATGGACTGTAGCCCACCAAGCTCCTCAATCCATGAAATTTTCCAGGCAAGAGTACTGGAGTGGGTTGCCATTTCCTTCTCCAGAGGATCTTCCCGACCCTGGGATTGAACCCGGGTCTCCCACACTGCAGGCAGACGCTTTACTGTCTGAGCCACCCTGACATTAGCGTTGGAGAAAAACAGCAGAGCTAACATGACCAGAAAAGCTGACTTCATAATGAGGAAGTGACATCAAGTCTTCCCAGGGACCGGCCCGGGGCCCAGTGGTTAAGACTCCATCTTCCAATGCATGGGCCGCATGTTTGATCCTTGGTTCATCACGGAACCAAGATCTCACATGTTGTATGGTGTGGCCAAAAGTTAACAAGAGTTTTCCCATAATGTACAATAAAAGAGCAAGAATAAATGACAAATGCCAATTTCAGAACTAAGATCTAACAAGCCTGATCATCATAACTGCTGTTAAACTGAAGACGAGACAAAACACAGTTATACTAGAAGAAAACAAAATTGAAAAAAGACAAAAATGTACACCATCTTCCAGATCTATTCACCAACCTTCACTGGCAAAAACTTTATATTACAGGGGAAGAAAAAAATCCCAGTACCCTAAAACGGTATACTCAGAAAATGACAATAAATTTCCCTACACCAAAGAATAACAACAATACATTCCTGGGAAGCACTGAGTGTGATCCAAGACCTCTAAAACCAGGAGTTCCCAGGCAATTCAGTGATTAGGACTCAGCGCTTTCACTGCTAGGGGCCCTGGTCAAGGAACTAAGATCCCACAATCAGTGGTATGGCCAAAAACAAACAAACAAAAACTTTATAGCCAATCAAACTGTGTGAAGACAGAGGAAGTCATTATATATTTGGCAAGAACCCAGATGTTACATAATCCACACAGCCTTCCTGAAACATTAGTTAAAAATATATTCCATTTTATCAAAAAACAAATCCAAATTATCTAGGAGAAAAGTGTATTAGGAAGGACAGCATGCAATTAATTAGATTTAATTAGATCTAGATTTAATTAGATCTAAATTATTGTTTATGCAGTTACAAAATGAATGAAAACATCTAAAACTTTTAAAAATATATATACAATATACAAATTTATAACATGGCCTAAAATTCCACATAATATGTATAAAACATAAGTAAAATCATGCTGAAGCCCCCAGTCATCATAACTGATTCCATGGTGCAGCTTGCAAGGCTCCCCTGTCCATAGAATTCTCCAGGCAAAAATACTAGAGTGGTTTGCTTTTCCCTTCTCCAGGGGATCTTCCCAATCCAGAGACAGAACCCAGGTCTCCTGCATTACAGGCAGATTCTTTATCATCTGAGACAAATTGGAGTACAAGTACTATTATTTTTATTGATGTTGATACAGAAGTTAATAGAATTAAAAGCATATGCAAATTCACTAAAGGAAATAAAAGTCTGAGCCCTAAGAACAATATCATGTCAATTAAAATAATAAATGTGAAGGATTTAGACTCTCATATTGTGGTAAACAGGCTCCCAGGATGCCCTCAGTGAACCACACCTCCTGGTATTCACACCTTGATAGGAATCTGGGCTGGCTCTAGGACTCCTTCAGCCAACAGAATGAGGCCGAACTGACCCTGTGGCAGTTCTATCCCTCAGCTTTAAGGAGGCCTGGCAGCTTTCACTTCAGCACTGTTGGGAGTCCCAAGCCATCATATAAAAAGTATGGTTACTCTGCCCTGCTGTAGAGATCACATAAAAAAATAAGTGAAGACACCACTGGTAAGGGAGCGGACTGAGGCGAGATAGTAGGTAGACAGATAAACAGACAGTATGCCCCACTGTCCCAAGAACTATCCCTGCACCAAGGCACTAACAACCACGTGAATGAGCCTTCATGGGCATTCTAGTCCTAGTGAGCCACCAGATGACTGCAGTACCAGCTGAATAACCATGGAACAGAAGAACTATCCAGCTATCCCAACTATAATTCATGAGGGTTAACAAAATAGTTCTAGCTTAAAGCCACTAAGTTTCGAGATGGTTTGTTATGCAGCAACAGAGAACCAAAACATTTTTAAAAGCTTTTCTAAAAGGATTTTTTTAAAATCAACTCTTTCAAATTTACATTATTTTTAAAAGCAACAATCTAAAATGCAATGAAAGGCTTAAAAACAGAAGACTTGGCATAGTCATACAAAAACAAAGCAGAGTGGAAACAAAGAATCAGTTCAAGGCAAAAAGCACTACTCGGGATAAAAGTGGACAGAACTATAATAGTTATAAAAATTAGTGGCAAACAACACTAAAATATACAGCCAAAAACCACTAGAGATAAAATTTTAAAAACTGAAATCACCATAGTAGGAGACCAACATGTCATTTCCCATCTTTAACAAATCCAATTAACAAAAAAGCAATCGAGAACAAGGAATTTGAATATTTTTTTGAACCTTGCAAGCTCAATATGTGTATGTATAGATACATATTTGAACATACTGAGACTTTGCAATGTCTTAACAGGCTTTGTGGGACTGATGAAAACATTCTCCTATTTTCACTGCCCAACCCTGTGACAACTTTTTGGAGAATAAATCTGTATAGCTCGTGAGAGGGCAAAACAAATATAGATCAGTAATTAGACGTCTTAAACCAATTAATCTGAGCCATTGTGGAAATTCATCTCATACTATTACGAGTGGCTATTATCCTTAATTTTGAAGATAAAATGGTAAAATTTTGAAACAGTTTTAAATAAGATGGAAAAACATAAATCAGCTTAATACCATTTTCATTAAGAATAAAACAAACTAAAAATGTTAACAGTGGTTATCCATTCAATCAACAAATAGTTGTCATCCAAAATACCAAGCACCATATTGTGCACTGTAAATATAGTAGAAAGCAAGACAGTTGTTTGTGGATTTCACACTGTAGTGGGAGGAGATACACAATAAACAATAAGACTATTTTAGTTAATGATGAATACTTTTGTAAAAAATAGTGTGTCAAGAGAACGAGAAGGCAAGACACAGACTAGGAGGAAATATTTGCAAAAGACATACCTGATAAAAGACTTTTATCTAAAATCTACAAAGAACTCATAAAACTCATTAAGAAAATCAATTAGTTAAAAATGGGCAAAATTTTTGAACAGTTCAACAAAAAGAAATACAGATGACATAAGCATTCAAAAGACACTCAATGTCAAATGTTACTAGGAAATTACAAATTAAAACGACAGTGAGATACCATTATGTATCTATTAGAACTACTAAAATCCAAAACACTGACAACACTAAGTGCTGGATGTGGATCAACCATTGCTGGTGGGAGTGTACATCTACTTTGGAGGACAGTTTGACAGTTCCTCACAAAACTATGCTACTCACTTACTTACATACATAAAACATAAACGTGACAATGCTAGAGTATGAAAATGGGAAAGAGCAACTTTAGCTGTGGAGTGAGGGAAGGCCTCCCTCCCAAGTTCTGAGTTGAGACTGGGAGTAATCTGAAAACCAAGGGAAGGGCTAAGGCCCTAAAGAACCCATCAGCTTGGTTTGTTCAAAGCAGCAGGAAGCAGACTAGTGTGGTAAACGAGGGTGGGCACGGTCTTCACCACATAAAGCTTTGGGGTATGGTATTGAGTTTGAAGGTGGCTCAGACGATAAAGTGTCTGTCTACAATATGAGAGACCTGGGTTCGATCCCTGGGTCGGGAAGTTCCCTGGAGAAGGAAATGGCAACCCACTCCAGTACTCTTGCTTAGAAAATCCCATGGACAGAGGAGCCTGGTGTCCATGGGGTTGCAAAGAGTTGGACACAACTGAGCGACTTCACTTTCTTTTAGACTTCTCTAGAAGGGGAAAGAAGGAAGTATAAAGTCTAATTACAAGTCTATTGCAGCAGTCCACACTGGAGATGACAGCAATTGGTAGAAGATGAGCTGGTAGCAATGGAGATGCAAAGAAGGCAACAGATGTCTGATAGGAAGCAAAATAACAAGGGTGAAGGACAAGGCACGTAGCAGACTGACTTCACAGAATTTATCACTACACGTAAACCTCTTCACAATACTTTGAGCATTCAAAACTACCATGCAGTTAGAATTTAGAAATGATAAAAAGAGTCTTGGGAGAAAGCTTTAAACAGTAAACTAGGACTCCTAAAACGTGAACATCTACATTTTAAGAATCTGTGAACTAAAATGGATGGGAATGGGTGAATTTAATTCAGATGACCATTATATCTATTACTGTGGGCAAGAATCCCCAATAGAGTAGCTCTCACAGAAAACAAGAGTCTGAAATGCAGCACTTGGAGGCAATCTCAAAAATAACAGAATGATCTTGGTTCGTTTCTAAGGCAAACCATTAACATCACATTAATTCAAGGCTATGTGCCAACTTCTAATGCTGAAGAAGCTGAAACTGAACAATTCTATGAAGACCTACAAGACCTCCTAGAACTAACACCAAAAAAAGATGTCCATTTTATCATAGGGGACTGGAATGCAAAAGTAGGAAGTCAAGAGATAACTGTAATAACAGGCAAGTTTGGCCTTGAAGTACAAAATGAAGGAGTACAAAGGTTAACAGAGTTTTGCCAAGAGAACACACTGGTCATAGCAAATACCCTCTGCCAACAAGACAAGAGACAACTCTACACATGGACATCACCAGACGGTCAGTACCAAAATCAGACTGATTATATTCTTTGCAACCAAAGATGGAGAGACTCCGTACAGTCACCAAATATTAAAAAAAAAAAAGACCTGGAACTGACTGTGGCTCAGATCACTAGCTCCTTACTGAAAAATTCAGGCTCAAAATGAAGAAAGGATGGAAAACCACTGGGCCATTCACGTATGGCCTAAATCAAATCCCTTATGATTATACAAGGGCTTCCCTTGTAGCTCAGTTGGTAAAGAATCCGCCTGCAGTGCAGGAAACCCAGGTTCAATCCCTGGGTTGGGAAGATTCCCTGGAGAAGGAAATGGCAGCCCACTCCAGTATCCTTGCCTGGAAAATCTCATGGACAGAGGAACCTGGCGGGCTGCAGTCCATGGGGTCACAAAGAGTTGGGCACAACTGAGCAACTAACACTTACATTACAATTATACAGTAGAGGTGACAAGCAGATTCAGGGGACTAGATCTGGTACACAGAGTGCCTGAAGAACCATGAACAGAGGTTTGCAACACTGTACAGGAGGTAATGACAAAACAATACCCAAGGAAAGGAAATGCAAGAAGGCAAGGTGGTTGTCTGAGGAGGCCTTACAAATAGCTAAGAAAAGAGAAGCAAAAGCAAAGGAGAAAGGGAAAGATATACCCAACTGAATACAGAGTTACAAAAAATAGCAAGGAGAGATAACAAAGCCTTCTTAAATGACCAATGCAAAGAAAAAGAGGAAAACAACAGAATGGGAAAGACTAGAGATCTCTTCAAGAAAACTGGAGATACTAAGGGAACATTTCAAACAAAGATGGGCACAATAAAGGACAAAAATGGCAAGAACCTAACAGAAGCAGAGGATATTAAAAAGAAGTGGTAAGAATACAAAGAAGAACTTTTCAAAAATGCTCTTAATGATCTAGATAACCAAGATGGTGTGGTCACTCATCTAGAGCCAGACATCCTGGAGTGTGAAGTCAAGTGCGCCTTAAGAAGCACTACTACGAACAAAGCTAATGGAGGTGATGGAATTCCAGCTGAGCTATTTCAAATCTTAAAAGATGATGCTGCACTCATTATGCCAGCAAATTTGGAAAACTCAGTGGTGCCCACAGGACTGGAAAAGGTCAGTTTCCATTCCAATCCCAAAGAAAGGCAATACCAAAGAATGTTAAAATTACTGTACGATTATACTCATTTCACATGCTAGCATGATTATGCTCAAAATTCTCCAAGTTAGGCTTCAACAGTACATGAACCAAGAACTTTCAGCTGTAAAAGCTGGATTTAGAAAAGGCAGAGGAACCACAGATGAAATTGCTAACATATGCTGGCTCATAGAAAAAGCAAGGGAATTCCAAAAAAACATCTACTTCTGTTTCATTGACTATGCTGAAGCCTTTGATGGTGTGGATCACAACAAACTGTGGAATATTTTTAATGAGATGGAAATACCAGACCACCTTTCCTGCCTCCAGAGAAATCTGTATGCAGGACAAGATGCAACAGTTAGAACCAGATATGGAATAACAGACTACTTCAAAATTGAGAAAGGAGTTCATCAAGGATGTATATTGTCACCCTGCTTATTTAACTTATATGTAGAGTACATCACATGAAATGTTGGGCTGGATGAATCGCAAGCAGGAATCAAGACTGCAGGGATAAATATCAACAACCTCAGATATGCAGATGATACCACTTTAAAGACAGAAAGTGAAGAGGAACTAAAGAACTCTGTGATGAAGGTGAAAGAGGAGCGTGAAAAAGCTGGCTTAAAACTCAACATTCAAAAAACTAAGATTGTGGCACCTGGTCCTATCACTTCATGGCAAATAGATGGGGAAAATGTAGAAACAGTGTCAGATTTCATTTTCTTGGGCTCCAAAATCACTGTGGATGGTGACTGTAGCCAAAGACGTTTGCTCCTTGGAAGAATAGTTATGAAAAACCTAGCCAGTGTATTAAAAACCAGACACATCACTTTGCCAATAAAGGTCCATATAGCCAAAGCTAAGGTTTTTTCAGTAGTCTTGTATGGATATGAGAGTTGGGCCATAAAGAAGGCTGACTGCCAAAGATTTGACGCTTTCAATCTGTGGTGCTGGAGAAGACTCTTAAGAGTTCCTTGGACAACAAGGAGATCAAACCAGTTAATCCTAAAGGAAATCAACACTGAGTATTCACTGGAAGGACTGATGCTAAAGCTGAAGCTCCAATACTTTGGCCACCTGATGTGAAGAGCCAAATCACTGGAAAATCCCTGATGCTGGGAAAAATAGAGGGCAAGAGGAGAAGGGGGTGACAGAGGATGAGATGGTTGGATGGCATCACTGACCCAATGGACATGTGTTTGAACAAACTCAGGGAGATGGTGAAAGACAGAGAGGCCTGGCGTGCTGCAGTTCATGGGGTCACAGAGTTGTACACAACTTAGCAAATGAACAACAACAAAGATTCCTAAATCTGATTACTTGTGGTGTCTCATCTGTGTGAACAAAATACATTTCAAGACCATTCTACCAAAGATTTGAAAACACAGCAAGAAGATAACCGAGTATTTTCCAGCATCCAAAACTTCAAATAATAGACTGCTTCATAACTATTTTGCAAGTATGAGTAAGGCAAACCCTATAAAACATTTACTTCAGATTTCTATTAAAAGCTCCCATTTTATAAAAAGAAAGTAAAATAATTTGTTATGGGGGATTAGATGATTTCGAATCTGGGAGGTGTTGGTCTCCTCTATTATTACGGAAATCCTTTTATTTGCACAGACTCAGTTCTCTGCCTGTTTTCCTGTTACCTCTCTGGCCAGTCCCCTTCAGTTTCTCTCGTCAATCTTTCGCCCTCTCGCCATCCTACATTCTCCCTTATTCTGTGTTATGGACAGAACTTGCCCTCCCATGGCCTACCCACCACATTCATATGTTGAAGCCCTAATATTCAGAATGTAATTGTATTTGAAAAGGTCTTTAAAGAGGTAATTAGGGCTTCCCTGATAGCTCAGTTGGTAAAGAATCCACTTGCAATGCAAGAGACCCCGGTTTGATTCCTGGGTCAGGAATATCAGCTGGAGAAGGGATAGGCTACCTACTCCAGTATTCAGGGCTTCCCAAATACTGGTAAAGAATCTGCCTACAATGCAGAGCTGGGTTGGGAAGATACCCTGGAGAAGGGAAAGGCTACCCACTCCAGTATTCTGGCCTGGAGAATTCCATGGACTGTATAGTCCATGGGGCCGCAAAAGTCGGATACAACTGAGCAACTTTGTTTTTCACTTCAAAGAGGTAATTAAGTTAAAATGAGGTCTTTAGGGTAAGCCCTAATCCAATAATGACTGGTGTCCTTATAAGGTGAAATTTGTACAGGGACACGTAGGCAGAGTGAAGACAAATGGAGAAGGTGGCCATCTACAAGAAAAGGAGAGAGGCCTGAGAAGAAACCAAACCTGGTTACACCTCTAAAACTGTGAGGAAACCAGTTTCTATTGTGTAAGCTGCCCAGGCTGTTGTGTTTTGTCATGACAGTCATAACCAACTAACATACACCATTTCCCCTCTTTCACCAAATTCCATTCCCATCAAACTCTTCACCTAAGATGTTATTCAGTGACTTGAGTCTAGTCTACTAAGATTCCTAAATTTCTATCTCTAGGCCAGGCATCCCTGGGGGCTTAAACTAAATCTCTCTTAAACACTTATCCATATCCCCAAGTGAGCTCCTTTCCCTACCTCACCTCCCCCTGCCAGCTCTCCCTTACCTGAATTCCCTACTGCAGTGGATGGAACCAACGCAGACAGTTCCTGCAGATAAGTAAGGCATCCAGGAGTCATCCTCATAAAAACAAAAATAGCTACCACATATTTACCAAACATGTGAGAGCTTTACACACATCTCAAAGAAACCAGAACACTTACACACTGCTGCTAGAGTATAACCACCATGGACAACTATTTGACAGTATCTATTAAAGTGTACAGGAACATTAAAGTGTACAATAACTCAGAAATCCCACTCCAAGATACATAGAAAAACATACACACATACATCAAAAAGCACATACAAGAATGTTCATAGCCATATTATTTATAACAGGCTCCAAATAAGAATGGAGAATAAGACAGCAATGAAAATGAACAAGTGAGAACAAACCTTCAGTTCAGTTGCTCAGTTGTGTCCGACTCTTTGCGAACCCATGAATCGCAGCACACCAGGCCTCCCTGTCCATCACCAACTCCCGGAGTTCACTCAAACTCATGTCCATCGAGTCCGTGATGCCATCCAGCCATCTGATCCTCTGTCGTCCCCTTCTCCTCCTGCCCCCAATCCCTCCCAGCATCAAAGTCTTTTCCAGTGAGTCAACTCTTCACATGAGGTGGCCAAAGTACTGGAGTTTCAGCTTCAGCATCATTCCTTCCAAAGAAATCCCAGGGCTGATCTCCTTCAGAATGGACTGGTTGGATCTCCTTGCAGTCCAAGGGACTCTCAAGAGTCTTCTCCAACACCACAGTTCAAAAGCATCAATTCTTTGGTGCTCAGCTTTCTTCACAGTCCAACTCTCACATTCGTACATGACCACAGGAAAAACCATAGCCTTGACTAGACAGACCTTAGTCGGCAAAGTAATGTCTCTGCTTTTGAATATGCTATCTAGGTTGGTCATAACTTTTCTTCCAAGGAGTAAGCGTCTTTTAATTTTGTGGCTGCAGTCACCATCTGCAGTGATTTTGGAGCCCCCAAAAATAAAGTCTGACACTGTTTCCACTGTTTCCCCATCTATTTCCCATGAAGTGATGGGACCGGATGCCATGATCTTCATTTTCTGAATGTTGAGTTTTAAGCCAGCTTTTTCACTCTCCTCTTTCACTTTCATCAAGAGGCTTTTAGTTCCTCTTCACTTTCTGCCATAAGGGTGGTGTCATCTGCTTATCTGAGGTTATTGATATTTCTCCCAGCAATCTTGATTCCAGCTTGTGTTTCTTCCAGTCCAGCGTTTCTCATGATGTATTCTTAGAAACACTATATTGAGCAAGCGAAGTCTAGATCCTAAATATTGCACACTGAATAATTCTCGGCACATAAAATGTTTTCCTTCCCAAACAGTGCATGCGTGTGTGTGTACGGTGACATCAGCAATAAGGCACAGTAACAGACCTCAGCCTCCATCTCCCAACAAAGAACAATTAGCTGCTATCCATAAAAGAAAATAGCTCCTGAGGAGTTCACGAGTCACCTAAGAACCATCAGCAACACAGTAGAAGAAAAAGCCTGAGAATAACTGCACAAAAAAGGTAACAAGATTGATTTGCCTTTACCAGCCCATCTGCAGGCCTACACTGCTCAGTGCCAAGAGGGAAGGAACCTCCCCATGGGAGAGAGTTCTCCTTACCAGGAAAAGGGAAGCAGGTGAGCAACCAGCTTTCCCTAGCCTTCCAGGGCACTGCACATAGGACCTGCTGCAGTTTCAGCCCACCAGAGACTAGCAAAGCTGGCCTGTATAGAGAGGGCTCAGAAAGGGAGGAAGGGCCAGGGCTTCAGCCATGTGGCAGGAGTAACACAGTTCCTAGGGGCCTGATCTCCAGAGGATCCCAGCAGCCTTCACCTCCGAGGACAACAGGCCTTGTAGACACTGCACATCTGGCATCCTCATCTCTGAGCACCTCACTGTGGACCCCAGCAGATGGCTCCAGGCAGGACTCTGGTAGCTTTCACAGCTGACAAAACCAATAGCCAGTACAGCCACTGTGGACCCCCTGCAGGCTTCACCACTGAGATTCTCACCCATAGGTTTTTCATATTCACAGTCAGCAGGGCCCATGTCCCTCCCTATTCCTTCCCCCAACCTGCTTGAGCCCAGGATCCTCACCAGCAGCCAACTCTGGCTGCTCCTGCTGCATGAAAGCAAGGCCCCAGCCTGCCGTATGGCTAGTCCTGGCAGCCACACGCATGCACATCACCGGGTAAAGCCCACGTAAGACTCTGACTCCTGTCACTGGTCTGCACAGCTTCACATGCTGGCAGCTAGCCCTTGCAGGCCACTGGCCCCAGTTCCTGTCACAAGCCTCCAATGCCACACACATGCCTGTGGCAAGGCCCTGCAGCCACACAAGTGTATGCTGACAGCCCGGGTCCCCACAGCTGCTCAGGCACCCGAGCAGGCCCAACTGCTGTCACTGGCCTACACTCACATGTGCCCAAGATTGTCCCAGAAGCCACACCCCTGTACTCCACCACCCTGATTCCAGATGTTGTCATTTAGCCCAGCTCTTGTCCAACTCTCTGCCACCACATGAACTGTAGCCCGCCAGGCTCCGTTGTCCACAGGATTTCCCAGGCAAGAATACTAGTGTGGGTTGCCGTTTCCTTCTCCAGGGATCTTCCTAACCCAGGGATCAAACCCACATCTCCTCCACTGGCAGGAGGATTCTTTACCACTGAGCCACCAGGGAAGCCCAGATTCCAGATACCAGCTCCCAAAGTTATGCATGCCCCTGTAGCTAGGTCCCATACATTTACAAGTAAACGCTAACAGCCAGGTCTCCTAGAGCTGGCCCCAGACCCTGCTACTCTGGCCTTGCCGTTGCACATATATCTGCAGCCAATCCTGCCCACACAGGCACCCGCAGCAGCCCTCACACTCGAGCATGTACATCTCACCAACTCTGGCCACACCAGGCCACCGCCAACACTGCCTGTCCTGGTACCTAACTGCTGGACCTACAGGCACTGCTGAGGACCTCGGGAGCCTTTGCAACCACGGTGGACTGCCTCCAGCTCTCAGCAAGGGTCACACAGTTGTCAGTGCAGTAGACTGACTGCTTGAACTAACAAGATACCACATGCCATGGCCTGGAGATGCCATACATTTCGCACCTTGCACCACTGGACCCAAGTTTACAGTGCAGTCCTGTGGGCCCCTACCTGGAAGTAAAGGTCTTTCCTCAGTGAACTCAGTTCATAAAGTCTATGAATACACAGATTCATAGACTTTAATACAGAGATACCTATTCAAGGCTACAACTGTCAGAAAGAAACAAGGAAAAATGAACCAAACACACACACACACAAACAGTAAAATTCCAGTAACTGACCTCCCCCAAAATGGAGATAGATAAATTACCTGACAAAGAATTCAGAAGACTATTATAAAGATGGACAGAGAACTACAAGAGATCACACATAAACAATTTAATGCAATCAGGAAAATCATACAAGAACAAAATGAAATGTATAACAAAAGAGATAGAAAACCTTAAAAAGTACCAAACAAATTTTGGAGCTGATGAATACAATCACTGAACTAAAGAATTCAACAAGAGCTTCAACAGCAGACTAGATCAAACAGAAAAAAAAAAATCAATTAACTCAAAGACAGGTCATTTGAAAGTATCCAGTGAGAGGCATGAAAATAAAAAAGAAGAAAAGGAATGAGGAAAGCCCACAGAACTTACGGGACAGTATGACAAGAAATAAACAATGTATTATGGAAGTCCCAAGAGAAGAGACAGAGAAAGGGCTGAAAGCTTGTTTAAAGATACAATGGTGGAGAACTTTCCAAATCTAGACATCTGAGTTCTTGAAGCTCATAGATCTCTAAACAATTCAATCAAAAGATACCTTCGCCATGATACATTATAATAAAGTGTTTAAAAAGTTAAAAATAGAATTACCAAAATATCCAGTAACTCCATTTCTGGGTATATATCCAAAGAAATGAAAATTTAAGAGATATATGTACATCCATGTTTGAAAGTGAAAGTGAAGTCGCTCAGTCATGTCTGACTCTTTGTGACCCCATGGACTGTAACCTACCAGGCTTCTCCATCCATGGGATTCTCCAGGCAAGAATACTGGAGTGGGTTACCATTTCCTTCTCCAAGGGAATCTTCCCGACCCAGGGATCGAACCCAAGTCTCCTGCATTGGAGGAAGACGCTTTAACCTCTGAGCCACCAGGGAAGATCTGTTGGCGTCCTTATCACTATAGCCAAGACAGGAAAACAACCTAAGTTCTTGCCACAGAAGGATAAAGAAAATATGGTAGGCAAGCATGTATGTATATATACCATAAACACACAGTGGAATATATTTAGGCATGAGAAAGGAAACCTAACCATTTGTGACAACATGGATGGACCTTGAGGACATTATACTAAGTGAGATAAACCAAAGACAAAGGCAAATACAATATGTCATCACTTATATCTGGAATCTAAAAAAGCCAAACTGTAAACAACAGAGAGGAAATTGGTAGTTACCAGGGAATTTAGGATTGCAGAATAGGACAGACTACATTGCTTAAGGGCACAAACATACAACAAGTAGCAAAAAGTCCTAGATATCTAATGAATAGTATAGTAAATATAGTTAACACCACTGTAACATAATCAAACTTGCTGAGAGGCTAGATCTTAATTATCTAACTACTTAAAGAAATGATAATTATGTGATGTAACAAAGGTGCTAAACAGTGCTATCATTATAGTATAAAAATAAATCCAATCAATATGCTGTATACCTTAAATTTACAGAATGTTATATGTTAAGTGTACTTAAAAAAAGATAATAACAACTGTTGGGAAGGGTGTAGAAAAACTAAAACTTTTATATACTGCTTATGAAAATATAAAAAGTAAAGTTGTTGGGGAAAATAGTTTGGAAGTTCCTCCAAATGTTAAACATAGAATTACCAAATAACCCAGCAACTACTCTCCTAGGTGTACACCCAGAAGAACTGAAAACAGGCATTCCAACAAAACTTACACAAGTTTAAACTGGGAAAAAATAATTCCTATACCCTAACTACCCAAGAAATAGTATCCAGAAAATAAATCTTACAAACCACTTTAAAAAAAAAAGCAAACAACCCAAAAGAAAAAAAAATGAGCAAGAAACACAGACAGACATCTCACAGAGGACTTAAAGAGAGTTAACAGTTGAAAAAGTGTTTAATCTCATTAGTTTTCAGAAAATGTAAATTAAGACCACAGACTATATATCTATTAGAAATGCAAAAATCAAGAAACAAGAAATGTCAAGTGTTAGCAAGGATTCAGATTATGGGAATACTCACATACTGCTGATGGAATGTAAACTGGTACAACCACTTTGAATCACAACTTTGGATATCATATAAAATTCAGCATGCATATATGCTAAATCTCAGTAATACAGCATTGCTCAAAATAGCAAAACACTGGAAACAATTCAAATGCTTATAGAAAGACAAATAAACAGATGGTGTAATAGCAGAAACGCATATTAGACAATAATAAAAATGAATGACTTACCATTAAAGCCAACATTAGAAACAAGAGTATAAAAAAAAAGCCGAATTACTTAACATTTTTGTAAGGCCTCAAAAATAGGCAAAACTAGACTGTACGTGCGTGCATGTGTGTGCGCTCAGTTGTGTTCAACTCTCTGTAGCCTCATGGACAGTAGCTGCCAGGCTGCTCTGTCCATGGGCTTTCCCAGGCAAGATACTAAAGTGGGCTGCTATTTCCTCCTCCAGGGATCTTTCCGACCCAGGGACCAAACCCGCACCTCTTGTGTCTCCCGCACTGGCAGGTGGATTCTTTACCACTGGTGCCACCTGGGACGGAGACGGCAATGGCACCCCACTTCAGTACTCTTGCCTGGAAAATCCCATGGACGGAGGAGCCTGGTAGGCTGCAGTTCATGGGGTCGCTAAGAGTCGGACACGACTGAGCAACTTCACTTTGACTTTTCACTTTCATGCATTGGAGAAGGAAATGGCAACCCACTCCAGTGTTCTTGCCTGGAGAATCCCAGGGACGGGGGCGCCTGGTGGGCTGCCATCTATGGGGTCACACAGAGTTGGATACAACTGAGGCAACTTAGCAGCAGCAGCCACCTGGGAAGCCAAAGTATTTATTTGTAATATATATAATATATAGCTCACAAATTTGCAATTTTTAAAACTTATTTTATAAAGGCAAAGAAATTATAAACAAAATTGAAGATAGTAATATTTCTGGTGGGAAGGTTTGAGGGTAGAATGGTAGTGGAGTTTTGTAAAACTTGACCTCAACTATCTTAAGACTTCTAGTTGGACCTGAGAATTAAACTGACTTCAGACAGATTAAAAGAAGGAAAAATTATATTAGAACTATAAAAGAAGAAAACACATTATTTTTTCATGTACATGTAAGCATCCACAAGAAAATGAAGACTCCTCAAATTGGCAAAACCTAAGTGCTTATATATTAGGTGAACAAAGAGAAGCAACTATGAGAAAGAGGAGAGACAGGAGTTATTTTTACAAGGTTTGTTTGTACAGAATACTCAGTCTCAACCCCTGGCTCCACTGATAAAAATGTTTCCTCTTGGTATGGTATGGAAGGCATCTTTCACTTGAGGAGACTTTTATCTTCTGCTTTCAGGAAGAATGGGGCGGGGGTGGGGCAGGGGGAGGGGGCTGTGGTAAGAGCATTCTTCTTGCACTGGCCATTTTTTAAGTGCATTTACCTCAAAATAATCCTTATGCCAAAGTGGTATATTTTGTCATTCCTTCAATAGTATTGGTTCTCACATTGGTTTTACTCTGGGTCACAAAATCCATAACTCATATATGTAGATTCTTTGCCATGTGTTAAGTGATACATATTTTTAAAATACAAAAATTTTAATATAAAATAACTATATATTTGTTCCATGCCAAAAATATAGTAAATGCCCAAGAAATATTAATTATTTTTATTGTGAGGGGAAAGTATTTAAATAAAAGTATAATAGAATTCAATCATATATATGCTGCATGGTCTCAATAAAACAGGACTTATTTTTATGGATAAAGAATAACTTGAGAAAATATATCAAAATGCTCACAATGACTCCTAGAAAATGAGAGGCAGAGTAAATAAATCACTTCCTTCTGGATCTTTATGCTTAATAGCATTTACAAATCTTCTGCATTAAGCATGCTTAAATTACCAAGAGCAACAGCAGAACCAAATAGAACAGTCAATGAATATAATGTCTGACACATATTATGCAATTAATCTGTCACAATGATAAATTTAAGTATCTCATGTAGTCAGTATTATCCAAATACTAAATGGTTTTGCTTTGCCATTTTATTCTAGCAACGTGACGAAACACCAACACAGGATATATTCTAAAGGACCCACACAGTTCCACGTGCTACTCTACAAAGCTTATTTAATCCTCACTCAGTATCTCAAAAAGACATTGCAGAAACACAGAAGCAGGGCTAAATACCCACTCCATTCTTCATTTGGTCTTTGTGGGCCTTTATTACCCCAGTTGTAAGCCCAAACTGTACTGTTATGAAGAATAATGGAGCTTATACCATAAAAGCAATGTGTACTCTATAAAGGGCAAGACAGCTCTGAGGTAACTCTTATCCTCCTACATTTTACATATCTTGGGGGCATAATCAGGTCTTTGTAATCCCAGTAACTATCGGAGTTTTTAAAATTAAAAAGAGGAACAATAATGGCTTCTTAAATAGAACTTTTAAATGTCTTCCTCTTCCTCCATCCAATAATAGTCCGACACTTCTGTTTTATAGATTATAAATCTTCAGTGATTAAGATGGCTTTTGATAAAAACCAAAACTATTCTTAAAATTCAGCTGAGTGTTCTTTCTTCTGCTTTATGTGTTATACTTTCCTAGAAAACTGTTAACCTGCAAGGAGAAACTGTGTTACTTGTCTTGGATTCAATAGTAATACGTTTGGCAAATGGTAAGCATTTAATATATAACCAAAATTCTTTCTTTCTTGTTCCAAAAAGTGAAAGGAATTTATAAAGCTCGATAGCTTTAAGGAAATGTTGGCGTAATCACTCTAAATATATAAAATTGCTGATGATCAAACTGCTGTGGGCAATTTGATAATAAGCCACTCCTTGTGTTATAAAAGAAAGAATGAACATAGCAACATGCTTTGTCCATGATTTCAGCCTGACGTAATCCTAAAATTGGAGAGTGTGATTTGTGACACATGGACCTGAGTCAAGGACAAGTTTTCCTTAATGAATAGGCTTTATTGAATTAGTCATTGAGGGAGTAAATAAACACAACCCAGTATCAGGGCTTATCTTCAAGACTTATAAAGGCAGACTTCCCGTGGCCACGCTAACGCTCTGCTCTGCAGCCCACACTGTGCTCTCTCCATAGCTGAACCACAGCACAAGTACCAGGTGCATTAAAACTGTTGACAAACTGATAAAATGTCTTCGTTGAAAGCAATTTCAAAAGTTAAAGGTCATTAGTCAATTTTTTTTCCAACAAATATTACACAGATATTTTTTCACAGATACTCTCTATACTAGAATAGCCCTTCATGTTTTTTCTTCTCCAACACACATAATATATGACATTTACAAGTGCAAATACCCTACCAGGCTACAGAATAAATAAGTACATTCACTATATTTTAACATCATCTCTTTCTCCCAAGGAAGCAAGAAACAATAAGATTATGTGTAAATCCACCCTAATTCGTATTGTAAAAGTGATTACAAATTTTAATTCAATTCTTAGATATAACAAATTACCTGCTAAATACCTGAAAACCAACTACTATTGTGAATTAAAGGGAATAATGGGACTCCCTGGTAGTCCAGCTGGTAAAGAATCCGCCTGCAATGCAGGAGACCCCCATTGGATTCCTGGGTTGGGAAGATCCCATGGAGGAGAGTATGACAACCCACTTCTGTATTCTTCCCTGGAGAATCCCCATGGACAGAGGAGCTTGGCAGGCTACAGTCCATGGAGTCGCAAAGAGTCAGACACGACTGAGCAACTAAGCACACACACATGCAATGTCACACAGAAGGGTTACACTTTGGGGGTGAAAAGTGCTACTGACACATAGTTGAAGAGGATTCACAGGGGAAAAAAAATGTTATCAAGGAATCCTATAATGAATTTGAACAAAGTTAAATGTTATAAACATCTGAATCAAATCATTAATGCACTGCTCAACAGATCTCTGAAAATTACTACCTACAAATACTGACTGATTCTAGCTCTCACTCTGGGAATCCTATACTTGCCTATTCATGTACAAAGAAGAAATTTCTAAAAGAAATAAAACATTAGCAGTAAAATGAATGCTCTTGCACTGTTGGTGGGAAGGTAAATTGATACAGCCACTATGGAAGACAGTATGGAGAGTCCTTAAAAAACTAGGAATAAAACCACCATATGACCCAGAATCCCACTCCTAGGCATATACCCCGAGGAAACCAAAATTGAAAAGGCACGTGTATCCCATTGTTCACTGCAGCACTATTTACAATACTGAACATGGAAGCAACCTAGATGTCCATCGACAGATGAGTGGATAAAGAAGTTGTGGTACATATGCACAACGGAATATCACTCAGCCATAAAGAAGGATGCATTTGAGTCAGTTCTGATGAGGTGGATGAACCTAGAACCTATTATACAGAGTGCAGTGAGTCAGAAAGAGAAAGATAAATATCATATTCTAACACATATATACAGAATCTAGAAGAATGGTACTGAAGAACTTATTTACAGGGCAGCAATGGAGAAACAGACATAGAGAATAGACTTATGAACATGGGGAGAGGGTGAGAAGTATGGAAAGAGTAATATGGAAGCTCATATTACCATACGTAAAATAGATAGCCAATGAGAATTTGCTGTATGGCTCAGGAAACTCAAACAGGGGCCCAGTATCAACCTAGAGGGGTGGGATGGGGAGGGAGGTGGGAGGGAGGTTCAAGAGGAGGGGACATATGTATACTTATGGCTGATTCATGTTGAGGTTTGACAGAAAACACCAAAATTCTGTAAAGCAATTATCCTTCAATAAAAAACAAATTAAAAAAAATATTAGCAGTGTATCATTTGAAGATGTTATGATTAATATTTACTTTGTAAATATTAATATTTACTTTGTTGCTGAAATTTTTTAAACAGAGAGGTTGCTCCTCCATCTACCTAATTAAACGCGATTATTTAAATGACAGAGTAAAATTTTGGATCTAATCCTTACTCATTCACTATTGTGGGAAAAACTTAAAACCACTAAAAAGAGATGAGAATACTTTCATGATTATCAAATTCTTGGTAGTAAATTATGTCTTTGTTCCTTTCATTAGTAATTCAATCCTAAGTAAGACCTAGGAAAATAAGATTTAGACTAAAGAATTATTTGGTTATTTAAAAACACATATGGTGATAAGCTGTACTTTTTCCCATGAAAAGTGAAAAACTGCAACCAAATAGTATTAAAAGCTAAGGATAGGAGCTATCCCCTCCACATGTTTTACAGGATTTAGGTTACCACTTGTACTCTCATTCAGTACAATGGTGAACTAGGTTTTGCACATCAATCTTCCGGTTACAAACAACTTAATGACCTGTAAAAGTATTTAAAAACATTTTTTGAAAGCACTGAAAAATAGTAAGACAGTAAAAAAATTATCAAGTCAGAAAAGTAAGGGGGTATTTCAAAACATGGTGCTGGAAAAACTAAATATTTACATTTGAAGAAAAAAAAAATAAAGGTGGACACTTACCTTACAAAAACTAACTCAAAATGGATCAAAGACCTAAATGTAAGAGTAAAAAGTATAAAACTCTTCATAGACAACATAGAGAGAAAGTTCCATGACACTGATTTTGACAGTGATTTCTTGGATATGACACTAAAAACATAGGCAACAAAAGGAAAAAAAAATAGATAAACTGGACTAAATCAAAATTTTAAACTTTTGTGGATAAAAGAATACTATCAACAGAATAAAAAGGCAACCCACAGAACTGAAAAAATATTTGCAAATTACATACTGATAAAGAATTCATATCTGGAAGCAACTCCTAATACTAAATTAAAATTGGGCAAATTAAAAAATGGGTTGAGACTTCCCTGGTGGTCCAGTGGTTGGGAGCCCGCCTGTCAATGCAGGGGACATGAGCTCAATCCCTGGTCCAGGAAGACTTCACCTGCCATGGAGCAACTGAGTCTGTTGCTACTGAAGCCCGTGTACCCTAGAGACCATGCTCTGCAATAAGAAAAGCCACTGCAAGAAGAAGCCCGTGCACTGCAACTAGAGAGAATCCCTGCTCACCACAAGTGGACAAAGCCCACGCAGGAACAAAGACCCCACACAGCCAAACATAAACAAACAAAATTTAACGGGCTAAGGATAGACACTTCTCCAAAGAAGATACACAACTAGACAATAAGCCTAAGAGAAGATGCTCAACATCACGAATCACAAGTGCAAATTAAAATCACAATGAGACACCACTGCTGCTGCTGCTGCTAAGTCGCTTCAGTCATGTCCGACTCTGTACAACCCCACAGACAGCAGCCCACCAGGCTCCCCCGTCCCTGGGATTCTCTAGGCAAGAACACTGGAGTGGGTTGCCATTTCCTTCTCCAATGCATGAAAGTGAAAAGTCAAAGTGAAGTCACTCAGTCGTGTCTGACTCTTCACGACCCCATGGACTGCAGCCCACCAGGCTCCTCTGTCTAAGGGATCTTCCAGGCAAGAGTACTGGAGTGGGGTGCCCATGCCTTCTCCAAAGACACCACAGCACACCCATTAAAAGTTATTAAAGAAAAAACAAAACAGGAAACGACAAGTATTGAAGATGTGGAGAAACTGGAACCCTTGCGTGCTAATGAAAATGTAAAATGGTGCAGCGGTTGTGGAAAATAGTACATTGATTCCTCAAAAAATTAAAAATAGAATTACTATATAATCCAGCAATTCCACCCATGGGTATATACCCAAAAGAAATGAGAGCAAGGATTCAAACAGATACTTGTATACCCATGTTCGTAGCAACATTATAAACAACAGCCAAAAAGTAGAAACAAGTAGTTTCCAATCAGTAGGTAAGTTGATAATCAAAACGTGGTATGAGTACACACAAACATACACACAGAGGAATAAAACTGAGGGCCTAAGCCCCTCTCATAAGAAACTGGAATTCCAAAGAGATACAACCTTAAGTGAGAATAACCCGAAGCAGATTACAATTTCGGATCAAACTGCTTTTCTCAAAACTGTAAACCTGGGTTATAATGTATCCTGGATTGCAATACTCCCAAAGTGTCTGTCAAAAGCAAATGTAAATTTCCTAAGTATATACTCTATGGCCCCCAAAATATTCTTAACTTTTCAAATGTAGTATCCAAGGCCCAGATAAGGATAATGGAATACACAGGAAACTAAAAAGGAATAAGAATTATCTGAAACAACAAAAAGGAAAGGGGGTCAGGAAATAACTTAAGAAATCAGAATTATCAGATGCAGACCAAAAAACAATTTGTTTTCTGTGATAGGATAAATAAAAGACAACTCTGAACTTTTAGCAGAGAACTGAAAAGTAACAGTGAAAGTCACTCAGTCACGTCAGACTCTTTGCAACCCCAAGGACTGCAGCCTGCCAGGCTCCTCTGTCCATGGAATTCTTCAGGCCAAAATACTGGAGTGGCTGTTCCCTTCCCAGGGAGTCTTCCCAACACAGGGATCGAACCCAGGTCTCCCACACTGCAGCGGATTCTTTACCATCTGAGCCACCAGGAAGCCCAGCAGAGAAGTGAAAACCATAAATGGTGACATAGATTGGAAAAAACAAAAACTCAGGAATCAAAACTCAAATAACCCCAATTAAGAACTGAATGGAGAGGTTTAAAAGCAGATTGCTGTATGCTCACTCATGTCCGACTCTTTACAGCCCTTTGGACTGTGGCCTGCCAGGCTTCTCTTCCATGTGATTTGTCAGGCAAGAAGACCAAGGAGGACTGCCATTTCCTCTGCCAGGGGATCTTCCCAACCAAGAGATCTAACTCACATCTCCTGTGTCTCCTACACTGCAGGCGGATTCTTTACTGCTGAGCCACTGCGGAAGCCAAAAGCAGATTAGATGCAGCTTAAAAGATACTTAATAAATGAAAAGATTGGACACAAGCTAGAGGTATACAAGACCTGGCCTGAACCAGCTTGTGAAAGTCAATTACATGCAGGTCCTTCTAACTCTGCATCAGTGAAGTCATGTTGGTTGTCTGAAACTTCCATGTTTATACTGCAAAAATCAACAAATGCTACAAATCAGGGCTTTATTTTCCCTTGGAGAACCAGTTCACCAGCACATCACTGGAAGCAACCATACAAGATTCAACACAAAGAGACAAATAGATCACAAATGCATGAGAGAGGTCGAGATATGTGAAGAATATATGAGAAACTCTAATATATATTTACCTGGAGTTTCAAAAGAAACTGAAGAAATTAAAGAACAAGAGAATGGCAAAAGTAACATCTGATGAGAAAATGGGTATGATTTTTCCAGAACTAATGAAATCATAGGTTTAAAGAAGCCCAGTGAATCCACTACAGGATAAATAAAAAGAAATCTGCAGTGAAGACTGACCACTATAACCATTTACTTTTGAATCTATGAGTTCTTCTCTTTAAAAATCATCAATGCCATCAGAATTCAAACAGGTGGGGATTTATTTTCATTAATTTTACCTAGAACACAATGAAGCCTACACTTTGGACCTGCAGATTCAGAAACCTGTCAGCCCACGGAATTTTTCTTCTACTTTTATTTTTGCTTTTGTTACATTTATTCTGATTTCCCCCTTAGAAATACCACACTCATCAGTTATTTCTCCTCTCTTCTGCCCTCAGTATTTATCATCTTTACCCTCATCACCTCACTTCTTGTTACCATTTTCTCCTTATTCTGGACAATCTCAAATACACACTATAGGATTGATTCTGTTTTCTGCAGCATCAGTTCTGCTATTTACAACTGCCATTGCAGATTTTTATCCTGCTACTGCATTTTTCAGGCTTTTTGGTTTATATTTAATCTTCTTTCCAGTATCTCCTAAAATCTTTATTTTTCTTATGATGTTTTGTTTTGATTTTATAGAGGTCATATTTTTGTTTCCTTGCTGAGAATAAAATCTTACATTTCCACAAATATCTTCTGTATATCATCATAAATCATATTCATAATTATTGTCTTTACTCATCATCTTTGGGCAATGGTTCCCTTCTCTGATGCTATATATTTCTTTCATAATTTCCATAAAGATTATTATCTTTGCAAAAAGAATATATACAATTTTTTAAATGGCAGAGTATGTAGATCATCCTTGATTCTTGCCATTCTTGCCACTATCCACTGGATGGTGAAATTCTGCTCACATCTTAACTTGGTCACGTTGTGTATATACAGGCTGAAGTACACAGGACATGGTTCAGTTCAGCAAGCAATGCAACTACGCTCAACTGATTTAGATCTTCTATCATTCTCTCTTCTCATATTATGAGGAGAATTTATTACTATTACATCAGGAATGTGCTGTAGTTCGTCTTTTAACAGAAAAAAAAAATAAATGCTAATCTGAAATCCTAAGAGCACAACTGTTGCAGGGCTCCTCTTAACAGCACTTCTACAGCCGCCCTGTATCCCTGGAATGGAATATCCCAACAGTTTCCTTTCATTCTCTTCCATACTGCGTACTGGAATTTTTAGCCTATGAACAGATGCACGGAGAACAGTGTTAAAGGTAGGTGTGGAGGTGCTAAGAGTCAGGGGAAATAGAGCAAATCTCTAGTCAAGTTAACTTTGGCTTGTAATATGTCATGAAATACAAAATGTGAAGAAAACAGTATAGGCTTCAGTCATTCATGGTCTCATTAGTGTGAATAAACAATGGGAATAGATTAAAGCCCTTGTCTCACTTCTTCCCCTCATCTAATTTTATTCTCCAGTATTAGAAGTCAAAGCATAAATATACCACTCGGGCTTTCTCAGCCCACTCCAACTTCAATGTAGTAAGTAGTTAGGGAAATGCCTCTAAAACTAAGTGGTTTACTGCTACTTAACTCTTTGGTACTGTTCTGGAACCATTTGAGTATTTTAATGGGAAGCTGGAAGAAAACATATTATGCATAGCTAGCCTAAAGTCAATATTTTAAAGAAGTACATTTTTAAACACAAAAAGAAACTGGTAATCTCTGTGTTTCAACATATAGTCAACTAAAATAGCATGGTGACAGATGCTGACTAATAGAGAATAGAGAGAATAGAGAATAGAGAATAACTAATAGAGAATAGAGAATAACTACAATTCCTTCACAGCAAGATGAGGATCAAGAGTTAAAAGGACTGTATACATTTTCAATAATCCATGATTTTTATACATGGTGATATAAACACTGACGCCTTCTCCATATCACTTAAAAGTATGACAATCTTCTTTTTGTCCCTTTTTACATATCACGATGAACATTTCATTAATGAAGTCAAGCTGAGCTATTTCTTACATGAGAGTGCTCCCCAAACACTTCGTGTCTAATGGACTTCCCTAGTTAACAGCCAACTTTTAATGAACCCTTCCTATGTGCCAGGCACTTCACTAAATGCTTTACATAATTAACTCATTTTTGTCTAGGTATACTATTATTATCATGAACATTTTAAAGATAGGAAACACAAAAGGGATGCAAAAGTCAAATAATTTGCCAAGATTTTCATTTCACTCACTGCTGCTACATCACACAATTACACCAAATGTACTAGCTTGAAAAACAGTTTTATCACAAATGAAGTCTGTAGATCAGAAGTTTGGACCGAGCACAAAAGTAACGTACAATGTCTGAGGCTTCAACTAAGAAGTCTCAACAACTAGGGATGCTTCAGTGGCTGGGGGTGGGAGTCATATGGGGACTTCTCACTTGTGTATATGACTGTTGCTGCTACCGTGGTCTAGAATCTTGGCTGGAGCTGTCACCTACAGCACGTACATATGGCCTCTCTTGTGTCCTGTGCCTTCTTTACAGCACGGCAGCTTCAGCATAGTAGGACGCTTTGCACAGCAGCACTGGGATCCAAGGGCAAGTGTCCCGGAAACAAGGCAGAGAATAGACTCTTTTCTGACCAAGCTTCAGACGCCACTCAGCACTTCTGCGACATTCCATTAGTCATAGGCAAATCTCAAGCCTGTGCAGATTCAAGAGGAGAGGCTAGATACCCCTTCTCTCAAGGGAGGAGTATCAGGGTCACAGACTAGAAAGAGCAGGGGCTGGAAGTGCAGCCATCTTTGGAAAATACAACATACCACCATCTTAGAGCAGAGATTCCCAGTGTATGTTCTTAATGACCATACTCGACTACAAGATTACAAGCTGGCATTCTTTATGGCACTAACAATCACACTCTTGACCCAGTCCAAAAGATTGTGTATATGCAATGCCAGAATTCCAGAAAAACATCTACTTCTGCTTCACTGACTATGCTAAGGCCTTTACTGTGTGGGTAACAACTAATTGTGGAAAATTCTTAAAAGAGATGGGCATACCAGACCACCTTACCTACCGCCTCAGAAATTTGTATGCAGGTCAAGGATCAACAGTTAGAACCGGACAAGGAAAAACAGACTGGTTCAAAATTGGGAAAGGAGTTCATCAAGGCTGTATATTGTCACTCTGCTTATTTAACTTACATGCAGGGTATGTCATGAGAAATGATGCCAGGCTGGATGACTCACAAGCTGGAATCAACACTGCAGGGAGAAACAGCAAGGACCTAAAACACGCAGATACCCCTCTAATGGCAAAAAGCAAAGAGGAACTAAAGAGCTGCTTGATGAGGGTGGAAAAGGAGCATAGAAAAGCTGGCTTAAAACTCAACATTCAAAAAACTAAGATCATAGTATCCAGTCCCATCACTTCATAGCAAACAGATGGGGAAAAACTGAAAACAATAGCAGATTTTATTTTCTTGGGTTCCAAAATCACTGTGAATGGTGACTGCAGCCATGCAGCCATGAAATTAAAGATGCTTGCTTCTTGGAAGGAGAGCTATGACAAACCTAGACAGCATATTACAAAGCAGAGACATTACTTTGCCAACAAAGGTCCATAAAATTAAAGCTATAGTTTTTTCCAGTAAACCGTATCACATCATCCACAGATGTGAGAGTTGGACCATAAAGAAGGCTGAGCACCAAAGAACTGATGCTTTCAACTTATGGTACTGGAGAAGACTCCTGAGAGTCCCTTGAACTTCAAGAACAAACCAGTCAATCTTAAATGAAATCAATCCTGAATATTCACTGGAAGGACTGATGCTAAAGTTTCAATACTTTGGCTACCTGATGCTAAAAGCCCACATATTGGAGAAGATTTTGATACTAGGAAAGATGGAGGGCAGGAGTAGAAGGGGGTGAAAGAGGAGGATGAGATGGTTGGATGGCATCACTGACACATGGATATGAGCTTGAGCAAAGTCTGGGGGACAGTAAAGGACAGGGAAGCCTGGCATGCTGCTGCTCATGGGATTGCAAAGAGCTGGACATGACTTGGCAACTAAACAACAACAACGCCATTCACAATCTGGAATGGGCAAAGGGACCAAGAGGAGAATGAGTTCTGAAGAGGGTTCTTTAGGCTACATTCCCTTCAAGTCCATTCCCCTCTGGAAGCCATCAGTAAAGACAGGATTCTCTACACCACCGAGAAAACAAAGCGTCTCTTATAATCTCTCCACCATGATAGTATTTTGTGGTACTCAATTCCATCATAAAAATCATTTTAACTGTTTCTGAAAGATGAAAAGGGATGCCCCATGGATATCCTACTGTCATAGACTCGACTTTTGGTCTGCACACCATCTCTGATGTCGAATACTACAAACCTAACCCAAATCACACCTTGATTTCTGAAATCACAGTAAAACTTCCACAAGATCCACATTATTTACAAATAAATCAACAAATATTTCATATTCAGATGGGAATCTGCATGTCTAAGAGTAAGTTTCCAGAACCTCTTTTGGGAAGTAGAGGAACTGGAGGAGCTATTCAAAGCAAATAATCTTTTTTTAATCTTACCACTGATTCCTCTGACAATTTCAAGAGGTTTGGAAAAACTAGAGCAGAATTGAGAGACTGGAGAATCAGACTATTCAGAGACTCTCCAATGTTACATCTTTCAGGATCAGATCCCTGGCACAAAGACAGGTGAACAAAATGTGCAAACTGACTCACTGGACTAAAATCCCACCCTTCAATAGCTCCCAAAGAAGAATAGTGTTTTAAAAAGGTATGGTTATTAGTTGGGTTGTGAACAAACACCCTCCCATTAACAGTCCCTCAGAATATTATTCCGCAAAACCTTGGTGTTACCAAGGAATTTCGTGGAATCTGTTGGGGTTTCCTTTTTTGTTTATTAAAAATAATAAAATCATTGTCTCCAATAAACTGTTAGTTGCTACAAAGGAAAAACCAAGAATGCTTTCTACCTCGTCTTGTTTACACACTAGGTAAAAGCATGGAAACGCTGTGGCAACAGCATAACTAGTTAAGTGTTACTGATTTGAAACTACTGTATAGTCGTAATTTAAAAAAAAAAAAAACTGGTTTACTCATTTAAACTTTCATTTTGAATAAAATTTCAATTAACACAAACAACTTGAGCTGGCCTATTAAAACAACCAAAGAGCAGAGGAGACATTTAATGAATAAACTCGCTGGTAAACACTGTCTACACGGATTTTTCCAGAGGTACTGTGTCCTGGCTGCGTGAGGCTGCCTTTGTTTCTTTCAATAAATCAGAGAAAGGAAAAAGGTGGAAGGGGAAAGTGACAATCACACTTAATCCACACCAGGCTGCCATATGTCACTTTTTGTCATTTGCTGGTTCATTGATTATTCATGAATTCACTACCTGAAAAGTGCTATATTTATCTTTACAGCCACAAAGCTGTCAGTTCAGTTCAAGTATGCCTGCCTTTGTTTTCAATGAAATGCACAGTCTGGGTGAAGGTCTTTTGTACATGACACTGCCCTAAGCCATAAAACAAGTATTAAAAAATTGACATAATATAGGTGAAATTTCAGTGTTGATACTGGCCTGAGCCTTATTATTATTTTGTAATGACTGTTTTATCAAAAGACATGAAGTAGTCTTGGCTTTTAAAGCCTTTGGCCTCTAAGGATTTCCAGAGAGGCCCTAAACCCTACTCCCTCCTCTATTTTGTTATCAATGGTCTTACTGTTCCCATTTCTTTTCTTTTTTATACCTGCTGGTTTCTGTTATAGCAGAGGTATAGTATCCTCTGCTATTAAGTTACCTGCTCAAAGCTACCTAAATTCCAACCACTGCTTTCCAGGGATGCATTACATCATTCTAGTTCAGAATCTGCCTCAAGGTTTCCTTTTCCCACATACAGTCACTGCCTTGAAGAATCCCACAGGTCATTTAAATTTCAACTTGTTTGCCAGCACCTAGAGAAGACATATTTTTAGAAAAGCAAAGAGACACTCAGCTTTCAACTCTAACTACCAGGCAAGAAGACAGGGAAAACAAGCTTGCCTAAAGACATTTTACATGTTTCCCTGGTGGCTTCAAGCTTAAAACTACCACCACAAATCCATCACCTTTGTCCTGGAGAAGAAAGATCAGAGGGAGAAAATAGATTACAAATATACTTGCATCGTAAAAATTCTGTGATTGGCTTAAAGGATAAAAAGCGAACTGAAATCTCCACCAAATTACTGTCATTTCAGAGTTTTATGATAATAAAGCCAAAAAGGTAAACTCAATTTATTTTTCCCTAGGTGTGCTCAACAACAATATTGACATGAAAGTTCAAACATGTGATAAAGGTTAACAGTAAGTGACAGGGCAAAGACCTTATCCAAAGAGAAAAAAGCCCTTCATAAATAGTTTCAATGTATCATGCATTCTTTCATGTTTTATTTCAATTAATCTTTTGAGGATCCCCAAATCTAAAAGTCTCTAATTCAAGAATGTGATTAAGACCTGTAACTCCAGTAACAGGAAAATAATGCAGAGGGAGACTTAATATTTTAGAACTCCATTATGATATAAGACTAAGTCATCAAATTCCTACCATGATTAACATATGAGATCAATGTTCAAGTCTAAGAAAGTAAAAGGGAAAAAGATTCAAATTTAAAAAAAGCTTTAGTCTTTTCATGTTTTAAAAAATAATTTAACTGCTGAGATTTATTCATGTCGGTGCTTAATTGTTTTATAGGATTATCTACCTTTACAAGCCCCTAACCTGTTTCCTCTTTACCAAATGCATTGCTACTTTGAACAAGTCATCCAGGATTCAAACCTGGGCCTCCTCTGTCACCTTGCTTTCATTAGTCAGGATTAAGTTCAACCACATACAATAAGAGCAAAAACAGACAACAGATAAAGCCAATGGCTTACACAAGATAAAAGGTAATTGTATTCTCACGAACAAAGGAGCCCAGATGCAGCTGGGCCAGTGTGTACAGGTTCACAGTGCCAGGCTTCTTCCCTCTTGATGCTGCGTCGTTCTGAGCACATGTCCCCACCTTCAAGGCCCAGGGTAACTGCTTGGGGGCCTACTATCACATGCCTATAACAGCCAGTAGGAAAGAGTGGAAGCAGGGTTCAGTCCTTCTAATAACACTTTCTAGAAGTTCCACACAGCACTTCTTTCATCTCACTAAACTGAACTTAGTGATATGGTCAGGTCACATCTAGCTACCAAAATAACTTGATTTTTAATCTTTTCATTGGGCAACAACAGTATGTCCAACTGAAAATCTGAGTTCTTACAAAGAAAATGTTTTCCAGGATGAGCAGAGTCAGTCTTCGGGATACTTCATACTCTACACATTCAGTCCTCTCAGCTCATCAACACTATTAAGCTAAGTCAATCCTATCAGCATGGTTGTAATTCGTTTCATTTTCAGCTCTGCCTGAACAATAACATCTTGACTGAGTTCCTTGAGCCAAATGAAAATGAGGGGAAAACAGAGAGATTGGCTGCAATCTGGTGTCTGTGCGTTTGTGGATCGTCTTGCTGAGGTTTAGTGGTCAGAGATGAAGAGATGAGGGTCTGGAGAAGCAAATCTGTCCATATGTCAGAAAACACTTTTCAGTGGAAAGAATAAAAAGAAATCAACAGAGAAAAAATATTAACAACATTCTATACTCAACACAAATATTTTTCACAAATGAAAGCAAAATAAAAACATTTGCAGATAAGTAAAAGCTGATAGAATTCACTGAAAACAGACATGCACTAAGAGAAATTTTTTAATTGAAACATTTGAAATATACTGATGAGGTCAGCTTTCATTCCAATCACAAAGAAAGACAATGCCAAAGAATGCTCAAACTACTGCACATTTGCACTCATCTCACATGCTAGTAAAGTAACGTTCAAAATTCTCCAAGCCAGGCTTCAGCAATACGTGAACCATGAAATTCCAGATGTTCAAGCTGGTTTTAGAAAAGGCAGAGGAACCAGAGATCAAATTGCCAACATCCGCTGGATCATGGAAAAAGCAAGAGAGTTCCAGAAAAACATCTATTTCTGCTTTATTGACTATGCCAAAGCCTTTGACTGTGTGGATCACAAGAAACTGGAAAATTCTGAAAGAGATGGGAATACTAGACCACCTGACCTGCCTCTTGAGAAACCGGTATGCAGGTCAGGAAGCAACAGTTAGAACTGGACATGGAACAGACTGGTTCCAAATAGGAAAAGGAGTACATCACCCTGCTTATTTAACTTCTATGCAGAGTACATCATGAGAAACGCTGGGCTGGAAGAAACACAAGCTGGAATCAAGATTGCCAGGAGAAATATCAATAACCTCAGATATGCAGATGACACCACCCTTATGGCAGAAAGTGAAGAGGAACTAAAAAGCCTCTTGATGGGGATTGAATTGAATCTGTAGATTGCTTTGGGTAGTATACTCATTTTCACTATATTGAATCTTCCGATCCATGAACATGATATATTTCTCCATCTATTAGTGTCCTCTTTGATTTCTTCCACCAGTGTTTTATAGTTTTCTATATATAGGTCCTCAGTTTCTTTAGGTATATATATTCCTAAGTATTTTATTCTTTTCGTTGCAATGGTGAATGGAATTGTTTCCTTAATTTCTTTTTCTACTTTCTCATTATTGGTGTATAGGAATACAAGGGATTTCTATGTGTTGATTTTATATCCTGCAACTTTACTGTATTCACTGATTACCTCTAGTAATTTTCTGGTGGAGTCTTTAGGGTTTTCCATGTAGAGGATCATGTCATCTGCAAACAGTGACAGTTTTACTTCTTCTTTTCCAATTTGGATTCCTTTTATTTCTTTTTCTGCTCTGACTGCTGTGGCCAAAACTTCCAGAACTATGTTGAATAGTAGCGGTGAAAGTGGGCACCCTTGTCTTGTTCCTGACTTTAGGGAAATGCTTTCAATTTTTCACCACTGAGGATAATGTTTGCTGTGGGTTCGTCATATATAGCTTTTATTATGTTGAGGTATGTTCCTTCTATTCCTGCTTTCTGGAGAGTTTTTATCATAAATGGATGTTGAATTTTGTAACAGGTTTCTTTGCATCTCTTGAGATAATCATATGGCTTTTATTTTTCAATTTGTTAATGTGGTGAATTACACTGATTGATTTGCAGATATTGAAGAATCCTTGCATCCCTGGGATAAAGCCCACTTGGTCATGGTGTATGATCTTTTTAATGTGTTGTTGGATTCTGATTGCTAGAATTTTGTTAAGGATTTTTGCATCTATGTTCACCAGTGATATTGGCCTGTAGTTTTTTTTTTTTGTGGCATCTTTGTCAGGTTTTGGTATTAGGGTGATGGTGGCCTCATAGAGTAAGTTTGGAAGTTTATGTTCCTCTGCAATTTTCTGGAAGAGTTTGAGTAGGATAGGTGTCACCTCTTCTTTAAATTTTTGGTAGAATTCAGCTGTGAAGCCATCTGGACCTGGGCTTTTGTTTGCTGGAAGATTTCTGATTACAGTTTCAATTTCCATGCTTGTGATGGGTCTGTTAAGATTTTCTATTTCATCTTGGTTCAGTTTTGGAAAGTTGTACTTTTCTAAGAATTTGTCCATTTCTTCCAAGTTGTCCATTTTTTTGGCATATAATTGCTGATAGTAGTCTCTTAAGATCCATTGTATTTCTGTGTTGTCTGTTGTGAGCTCTCCATTTTCATTTCTATTTTTATTGATTTGATTTTTCTCCCTTTGTTTTTGATGAGGCTAGCTAATGGTTTGTCAATTTTATTTATCCTTTCAAAGAACCAGCTTTTGGCTTTGTTGAATAATTTCACAATTTGTATGGAAATACAAAAAACCTCGAATAGCCAAAGCAATCTTCAGAAAGAAGAATGGAACTGGAGGAATCAACCTGCCTGACTTCAGGCTCTACCACAAAGCCACAGTTATCAAGACAGGATGGTACTGGCACAAAGAAAGAAATAGAGATCAATAGAACAAAATAGAAAGCCCAGAGATAAATCCACACACCTATGGACACTTTATCATCAACAAAGGAGGCAAGAATATACAATGGAGTAAAGACAATCTCTTCAACAAGTGGTGCTGGGAAAACTGGTCAACCACTTGTAAAAGAATGAAACTAGAATACTTTCTAACACCATACACAAAAATAAACTCAAAATGGATTAAAGATCTAAATGTAAGACCAGAAACTATAAAACCCCTAGAGGAGAACACAGGCAAAACACTCTCTGACATAAATCACAGCAGGCAAATCACTCTCTGACATAAATCACTCTCTGACATAAATCACTCTATGACCCACCTCACAGAATACTGCAAATAAAAGCAAAAATAAACAAATAAGATCTAAGTAAAATTAAAAGCTCTGCACAACAAAGGAAACTATAAGCAAGGTGAAAAGACAGCCTTAGGAATGGGAGAAAATAATAGCAAATGAAGCAACTGACAAACAACTAATCTCAAAAATATACAAGCAACTCCTGCAGCTCAATTCCAGAAAAATAAACAACCCAATCAAAACATGGCCAAAGAATTAAATAGACATTTCTCCAAAGAAGACATGTGGATGGCTAACAAACACATGAAAAGATGCTCAACATCACTCATTATCAGAGAAATGCAAATCAAGACCACAATGAGGTACCATTTCACACCAGTCAGAATGGCTGCGATCCAAAAGTCTACAAGCAATAAATGCTGGAGAGGGTGTAGAGAAAAGGGAACCCTCTTACACTGGTGGTGGGAATGCAAACTAGTACAGCCACTATGGAGAACAGCATGGAGATTCCTTAAACTGGAACTAGAACTGCGTTATGACCCAGCAATCCCACTGCTGGGCATACACACCGAGGAAACCAGAATGGAAAGAGACACATGTACCCCAGTGGTCATTGCAGAACTGTTAATAATAGCCAGGACATGGAAGCAACCTAGATGTCCATCAGCAGATGAATGGATAAGAAAGCTGTGGTACATATACACAATGGAGTATTACTCAGCCATTAAAATGAATACATTTGAATCAATTCTAATGAGGTGGATGAAACTGGAGCCAATTATACAGAGTGAAGTAAGCCAAAAAGAAAAACACCAATACAGTATACTAACAGATATATATGGAATTTAGAAAGATGGTAACAATAACCCTGTATGCAAGACAGCAAAAGAGACACAGATGTATAGAACAGTCTTTTGGACTCTGTGGGAGAGGGAGAGGGTGGGATGATTTGGAAGAATGGCATTGAAACATGTATAATATCAAATAAGAAATGAATTGCCAGTCTACATTCGATGCGGGATACAGGATGCTTGGGGCCGGTGCACTGGGATGACCCAAAGAGATGGTATGGGGAGGGACGTGGGAGGGGGTTCAGCATTGAGAACACATGTACACCCATGGCGGATTCATGTTGATGTATGGCAAAACCAATACAGTATTGTAAAGTAAAATTTAAAAAAAAAAAGCCTCTTGATGAAAGAGGAGAGTGAAAAAGTTGGCTTAAAGTTCAACATTCAGAAAATGAAGATCATGGCATCTGGCCCCATCACTTCATGGGAAATAGATGGGGAAACAATAGAAACATTGTCAGACTTTATTTTTGGGGGCTCCAAAATCACTGCAGATGGTGACTGCAGCCATGAAATTAAAAGACGCTTACTCCTTGGAAGAAAAGTTATGACCAACCTAGACAGCATGTTGGAAAGCAGAGACATTACTTTGCCAACAAAGGTCCGTCTAGTCAAGGCTATGGTTTTTCCAGTAGTCATGTATGGATGTGAGAATTGGACTGTGAAGGAGGCTGAGCACTGAAGAATTGAGCTTTTGAACTGTGGTGTTGGAGAAGACTCTTGAGAGTCCCTTGGACTGCAAGAAGATCCAACCAGTCCATTCTAAAGGAGATCAGCCCTGGGATTTCTTTGGAAGAGATGATGCTAAAGCTGAAACTCCAGTACTTTGGCCACGTCATGCAAAGAATTGACTCATTGGAAAACATTCTGATGCTGGGAGGGATTGGGGGAAGGAGGAAAAGGGGATGACAGAGGATGAGATGGTTGCATGGCATCACCGACTAGATGGATATGAGTTTGAGCAAGCTCTGGGAGTTGGTGATGGACAGGGAAGCCTGGCGTGCTGCAGTCCATGAGGTCGCAAAGAGTCAGAGATGACTGAGCAACTGAACTAAACTCAACAAATTTCTCTGCCAGGCAATGAACAAATGCAAGTGTCAGAATTATGCATTCTGCCTTTCCCTAACACAGAATGGAATGTGACGAGAAGACAGACATTTTGGGTGAATTCAAGCCTCCTGGCCACATGGAGAATAAGATTAATATGAAAAGGCCAGGAGAGTCAGTCATCCTAATTCATATCACACGGACCCACTAAGGCTCCTGCAAAATTAAGCCCCCAACACCAATTAATTCTACAACAGTCACCAGGCAATAAGAAAGAAGTTTGTGCTGTATCAAGTCAAGGATTAAATCATTTGTAGGAGCAAGTAAATGTGTTGGCATCTATCAGCCAACATCTTGACAAGTTAGGCTATCAAACATGCACTTCAGCCTGCTGAGCAAGTCAGCCCAATAAAACAGGTAACCAGGCAATGACCCAGAATTTTCCTCCTCTGTCAAGTAGAAGCAAAATATAGATTTCACTGTCTCTTTCATAAATAGGAAGCTATAAGCAAGTACATGTGTAGCCATACACATAATTTCCCCGATAAGCATTACAAGGTAACAAAAAAAATTCTTAAGAGTTAGAATAGGGTAGTTAGAAACAGTGGGTCAGCATCTGACCTTGAATTTCTGGAAAGTAGCAAACAATAGCAGAACAGTTTCAAAATTTTATGTAGTGTCTTAATACAGATTGTGGTTTGTAAAGCCAATGAGCAAATATTGGGAAGATGTGTCTGAAGGACAGCCAGAGCTGAGTAGGAGCACACAGTCTTATAGTGGGTTGTTTTATCCAAGGATCTAGGCCAGTACTCTTGCCTGGAAAGTCCCATGGACGGAAGAGCCTGGTGGGCCGCTAAGAGTCAGACACAACTGAGCGACTTCATTTTCACTTTTCTCTTTCATGCACTGGAGAAGGAAATGGCAACCCATACCAGTGTTCTTGCCTGGAGATTCCCAGGGACGGGGGAGCCTGGTGGGCTGCTGTCTATGGGGTCGCACAGAGTCGGACACGACTGAAGCGACTTAGCAGCAGCAGCAGATAAGAAACATGGAGCCAGGATTCATAAGGGAAGTCAAGGCAGCCAATGAAATAATCAGGTCACGAGGAAAGTGGGAAAGCCAAATGGATGACTCTTTCTGAGGAGCAGTACAAATGCTTGTATGAGTTTTCTATGGCTATTGTAACAAATTACCACACACTCAGCGGCTTAAAACAACACAGATTTGGACTTCACTGGTGGTCCAGTGGTTAAAAATTTGCCTGCCAATACAGGGAACATGGGTTCGATCCCTGGTCTGGGAAGATCTCACATGCCTCAGGGCAGCCAGAACCATGCACCACAACTACTGAAGCCCAGGGGTCCAGAGCCTGTGCTCCCCAACAAGAGAAACCATAGCAACAAGAAGCCCGTGTACCACCACCAAGAGTAGCCCCCGCTCCCCAAAGCTAGAGAGTGCCTGTGTGTAGCAATGAAGACCCAGTGCAGCCAAAAAATCAAATACATAAACATTTAAAAAAATAAAACACAGATTTCTTTCTTACGTCCTGCTCATTAAAAGTCTAACACAGACCTCACAGGGCTACGATCAGGGTGTCAGTAGGATGTACATTTTCTTTACAGAAGAATTTGTTTCTTTGACTTTCCATCTTGTAAATGTCATCCACCTTCCTTGACTCATGGTCCCTTCCTCCATCTTCAAAGGAGGCTTGGTCCTTTTGACGTGGCTCTCTCTTTGGTTCTTTCTTTTGATTCCCCTCTTCCACTTTTAGGGACCCATGATTACACTGGAATCACCAAATTAATCCAGGATAATCTCCATGTTTTGAGGTCAGCTGAACAGTAATTTTAACTCCCCTTACCATGTAACTCAGATGGTAAAGAGTCTGCCTGCAATGCAGAAGACTGGGGTTTGATCCCTGGGTTGGGAAGATCCCCTAGAGAAGAAAATGGCAACCCACTCCAGTATTCTTGCCTGGGAAATCCATGGGCAGAGGAGGCTGGTGGGCTACAATCCATGGGGTCACAAAGAGTTGGACACAACTGAGCGACTAACACTTTCACTTCACTTTACCACAGAATATAATCTAATCAACAGTTCCAAGGTTTGAATGTGAGCACATTAGGGTGGGGGGTAATGGAGGGAACAGCGACAACATTATTCTGCCTACCACAGTGCTGCTAGCAGCTCTCCATAGCGATGCCTCCACTGATTTCCACGAATAAAGGCAAGTCTACACTACTGTAGATCTTCAGGAAGGTGTGGACAAGGTGGCCAAGAAAGCATTAATAGCACTGCAGACTGGACTGGACCAGAATAGAGTAGCTGGGAAGCTTGGGGCCACTAAGAAGCACAAAGACACGAAAAATAGCAAGTGGAGGTGGGAGAAGGATCAGGGTTGGAGCCAAACACGTGGCACTGGCTGTAAGATCTTACTTGGGCAAGTCACTTAACTTCAGCGTCCTACTTTCCTCATCCATAAAATGAAAAAGTTGATCTAAATAAATAATCCTCTAAAGTCTCTTTAAAGTGCTACGATGTCATGTAATAGGGGAGAAAGGAAAAAAGACCAAAAGTTTACTCTCTTTAAATTTAAAACCAGGGCTTAGTATTTCATCTTCCCATGGAAATGGAGAGTAGAAAAGTAGACCTTTTATTCTGAGGACAAATAAATAACATCTTGAAAACACTAAGTATGTGGGAAAATCTGACTCTCTAAACTTTTATTAAACTTTTGACTAATCCATGTAAACTTTAAAAGTCAACAGATGACATGTTCTGATGATCCTAATCACTTTGCCAACAAAGGTCCATCTAGTCAAAGCTATGGTTTTCCCAGTAGTCATGTAGAGATGTGAGAGTTGGACCAAAAAGGCTGAGAGCTGAAGAATTGATACTTTCAAACTGTGGTGCTGGAGAAGCCTCTTGAGAGTCCCTTGGAGAGCAAGGAGATCAAACCAGTCAATCCTTAAAGGAAATAAACCCTGAATATTCATTGGAAGGACGGATGCTGAAGCTGAGGCTCCAATACTTTGGCCACCTGATGGGAAATGCTGACTCATTAGAAAAGACCCTGATGTTAAGAAGGACTAAAGGCAGGAGGAGAAGGAAATGACAGAGGATGAGATGGTTGGATGGCATCACTGACTCAATGGACATGAGTTTGAGCAAGCTCCAGGAGATGATGAAGGACAGCAAAGCCTGGCACGCTGCAGTCCAGGGGGTTGCAAAGAGTCAGAGACAACTGAACAACTGAACAACAGTAATTAAAATACATAAAATGATAATATTATATCATTAGGAAAAGAAAGAAAATTTTAGAAGGTTAACCAACCTTTAGTTTTGGGGAGGAAGGGTTGGGAACCATGTAGGAACCAGTTCCTAGGAAGTAGAAAGTGTCATTCAGGACAAATCATGAGTTATGAAACTGGTAAGCAACAGATTAATAAACACCAAGAACAACAAACACTTAAATGTAAAAAAATGAATTAAATGTCCATGATTTCAGAATACTAATTTTAAAAAGATAAAGTGTGAAATATACTATGTAGTTAATCCTTAATACACAAGAATATTGTTCATGGTATTTGAATATTTATTGATTATAGCAATTCTCAGCTATTCAATATAACTCCATCTCCAGAAACAGTACCTAGGCTTCTTACCAGAAAGAACTGATTATAATCATTAACATCCTACACAAATGTACCAGAGGAACACAGGAAAGTATAAAGAATTATAGTCAACCTAAAAGTTAAGGAGTATCTCCTCTAAGATAATAATCCAGATACACACTTTTTGGTCTCAATTAACTCTTACATAAATATTAGAAAGGTAGGCTTTGGGAATTCAGAAATAAATATCTGGGTAATTTACACAGAAAGAAGAGAGCTACAGGTTTTGTAAATGACTGCCTGTTCTAAATGATAAATATGTTAAAAAAAAAAAAAAAGCAAATGTATATGTAACCAACATTTTAAGGACATCACAGCTGAAATCAGGAAGAATATTTACATTCATGGAAGGAAAGCTGTGGTTCTGGGGATAATGAAGTAAACATTGGAAGCCTAAGCCCTAGTCTCCATATTTCTAAAGGCCCAGGTTTGCTCACTTGTAAACTAAAAAGATTCTAGTATTTGAGAGGATAACAGCTAGTTATTTTTCACATTTACTGATGACAAATATTGAGAAGCAGGTTGCTGCTGCTGCTGCTAAGTCGCTTCAGTCGTGTCCAACTCTGTGCGACCCCATAGATGGCAGCCCACCAGGCTCCCCCGTCCCTGGGATTCTCCAGACAAGAACACTGGAGTGGGTTGCCATTTCCTTCTCTAATGCATGAAAGTGAAAAGTGAAAGTGAAGCCGCTCAGTTGTGTCCAACCCTCAGCGACCCCATGGACTGCAGCCCACCAGGCTCCTCCGTCCATGGGATTTTCCAGGCAAGAGTACTGGAGTGGGGTGCCATTGCCTTCTCCAAGAAGCAGGTACATACTGTCAAATGAAAGCCTTATGATAGATAACGGAATAACTTTACATTAGAAAACATCATTAAATATTTCAACTTGCTATCAAAAAAGCCTATAAATTACCTTTTAGTTTAGTAGGAAACTTGGTTTTTAGAACAGTTTTAGGTTCACAGGAAAACTAAGCAGAAGAGAGCTCCCATCTATCCCCAGTCCCATACACATAGCCTCTCCTACGATCAAATCCTGAGCCAGAGTGTCACACTGATTACAATCAGTAAGCCTACAGTGACACACCATCTAAAGTCCATAGTTTACATTAGGGTTCACTCTTGGAGTTAACAGTCTATGGGTTTTGACAAATGTAAACCACATGTAGCCACAATTACACTATCATATAGAACAGTGTCACTGCCCTAAAAGTCCTCTTGACTTTGCCCCTTCATCCTGCCCTTGCCACCAACCCATGGCAACCACTGATCTTTCTACTCATTACCCTTTTAAAGGTCAAAGGTTTACCTAGGACAATGCTTCCCTAGGAAGAGGACTAAAGAGCCTCATGATGAAGGTAAAGAGGAGACTAAAAGCTGCCTTAAAACGCATCCTTCAAAAAACTAAGACCATGGCATCCGGTCTCAACACTTTATGGCAAACAGATGGGGGAGAAGTGGAAACAGTGGCAGATTTTATTTTCTTGGGCTCCAAAAACCATTGCAGACAGTGACCGCAGCCATGAAATTAAAAGATGCTTGCTCCTAGGAAGAAAAGCTAAGACAAAACTAAACAGCATATTAAAAAGCAGACACATCACTTTGTTGACAAAGGTCCATATAGTCAAAGCTATGGTTTTTCCAGTAGTCATGTATGGATGTGAGAGTTGGAACATAAAGAAGGCTAAGTGCTGAAGAATTGATGCTTTTGAATTGTGGTGCTGAGGAAGACACTTCAGAGTCCCTTAGACTGCAAGGAAATCCAACTAGTACATCCTAAAGGAAATCAGTCCTGAATATTCATTGAAAGGACTGATGCTGAAGCTGAAACTCCAATACTTTGGCCACCTGATGCAAAGAACTGACTCATCTGAAAAGACCCTGATGCTGGGAAAGACTGACAGTAGGAGGAGAGAGGGGCAACAGAGATGGTTGGATGGCATCCCTGACTCAATGGACATGAGTCTGAGCAAACTCTGGGAGATAGTGAAGGACAGGGAAGCTTGGCGTGCTGCAGCCCACAGGGTCACAAAGAGTCAGATGTGACTTAGCAACTGAACAACAGGACAATGCAACCTAAAGGAGGAACAACTCCTTATATGGCCATTCAACATCCTAACCTATCTTTATTCATTCTCAGACATCACTAAGCAACTGACATGAGAATGAAAGTATTTCCCTCAAGAAATGTAATATCAGTAAGTTATTGGTACATTAATTATAACAAACTCTGATATTATTCTGGAGAAGGAAATGGCAACCCACTCCAGTATTATTGCCTGGAGAATCCCATGGAGAGAGGAGCCTGGCAGGCTACAGTCCACGGGGTCACAAAGAGTTGGACACGACTGAGCGACTTCATTTTCACTTTCACTTTTTGATATTATACTCATCTAAACTAAGAATTTTAGAGAATGTGGTACAACATGACTATCTGAAAGCAAGCAAGGAGTATTTTTGTCCTTACCATTTTTTCCTAATAATCTTTAATATTTATGCCATTTTTGATTAGCTTTATTTTTCAACAGATGCTATAGGTATAGCTAAAATCAAAGAAACGGGTACTTCCTGCTCCTGATAGTATAATAAAAAGCCTTCATCATAATGCCCTATGAGCTTTTGTTTCCCTGCTTTTTGTCAAGAAATTCATAGACCAAAACTCCAGTTTTTACATTTTTTTAATAGCAGTGGTCAAAATACTAGAAATTAACAGCTATCAAAAAGCAGAATCTGGCAATGTACACTTATGAGACATATTTCACATTTAAGAAAAACCATGGTGGCCATTCCTCAGAGCTCTTCCCTGACTCAAGCCTGGCTTACAGCTGTTTCACAAGCCCTAACCCTAGACTCCCAACAACAGTCAGGCAGGTATGTGAGACCCAAACCATCCTGGCTAACTGGGTAAGGCCCCTTGTCACCTACAGTACATTTTCACTTGCCCAAATAGCTTGTTTCCAGTCAGACAGGAGTAGAGCTGATGAGCGAGAAGGCTGAAACGATCATCATCTCTTGTGCGTTTCCAACTACAGTGCCCTGCCAAGAGGCCAGTTTTCAGATGAAACAATGTTATTGTGGATTTTCAAACCATTTTCTGTGTATCATGTACCATGGCTAGGATCATTTTGGCTTCCCATATTACCTAAACCCAGTACACTTTAATATGAAATTTTGTTGTTCAAGGTAGGCAACATAAGATCCTTTTAAAAATCGAACCCAGCAAATGGGATAGTGACTAGAAAGGGTGGGGGCTCAAATGTGGTTTCTAGATGCTAGTAAACATTCTACTTCCTGATTTGGGTGCTTGTTACACAATGTGTAGAGGTGCATATTATTTTCAGTATTAATGAAATACTTCAATAAACAAGCTCAAACGAAAATCAAACATTCACCAATAGAAAACTAGAGTAATGGGTATGAAACAGGTAATTCACAAAAACTCAAAAGGGCAATAAACTTTGAAAAGATGTCCCATCCCCTTGAACTTCAGAACCTTTTCCCTACTGCCCTCAGACACGCGTCTATCATCCTCAGTTACTCAACCTTTTCTTAGACGTTCCTGCTTGGGACACAACCCTGGCTGCACATACAATCACCTGGGAGTTTCAAAAAATTACCCAAGCCTGAGCTCCACCTCAGACTACTTGAGTCAGAATCTCTGGGGGCTGGGATCCAGGAAGTGGTATGTTTACAAGCCCTCCCTGGTGATTTAGGTGTGCAGCCAGGGTTGAAAGTCACTGCCAACTGAAACCTGGCTCTCCCTGCAGCCCTCTGCAGTCTGGCTGCCTTAATGCTCATAATCCTCTTCCCATTAAGCTGGAGACAAGGTCCGTGCTCTTATTTCTCATTGCCACTTCCAAATTCCTATCGCACTGGTCTCTGAAAGCTTCCAGCTTTCAACCTCACATTATCAAACCACACCATTCCTAATTCTGTTGTGGTCATCAAGGTGACACCCCCAACCTCACTTCTGAACAATTTTAGCTCGTGGCTATGATACTCTCTCCAACACTGTTATTATCAAACTGCATGATAAAAGAAATCAGCAAACACCTCGAGACAAAAGAAAATGTAAAAATAACATACCAAAACTTATGGGATACAGCAAAAGCAATTCTAACAGGGAAGTTCATCACAAGGATAAATGCCTACATGAAGAAACATGATAAATCTCAAATAAACAAATGTTACTTACACCTCAAGGACCTAAAAAGAGAAGAACAAATGAAACCCATACTTTATAGAAGGAAAGAAATAAAGATCAGAGTAAAACAAAATAAATGAAATAAAGACTAAAAAGACTAGGAAAAGATCAATGAACTAAGAGCTGGTTCTCTGAAAAAGATAAACAAAATGGACAAACCTTTAGCTAGACTTATCAAGAAAAAAAAGGACTCAAAGTCCAAAATGAAAGAAGGAAAATTATGATTGATACCACAGAAATACAAAGGATCATAAGAGACTACTATGAAAAATTTATATGCCAAGAATTCTAACAACCTAGAAGAAACGGATAAATTCCTAGAAATAAAATGCATGATGATTTAAATATCTGCAGATGATCCCTGACAATCCCTCTCCTCTCCTCTCAGAATCTGGTCCTCACTTGACCGTAGCGACTCATTCCCATAGTCATACCCTAGAACCTGTCATTACCAATAATTTGACCCCCTCCATCATCTCAATTTCTAGCATCCTACTCTTCAGCCACCCCTTATTTTTTTCAACTCACCTCCTCGAAAATCTTTTTAAAACTCCAGTTCTACAATCCATTGATCCTACCACCTTTTCACTGTTCTTCACCAACCTAGAGCCCATGGCCCATCACACCCTCGGCTACCTTGTCCCCTCCTCCCCTATCATCATCACCAGGCAAACCCCAAACCTAGATAAATCCTACCGTCACACTATCCACACAGGTTAGTTTAACTCTGCTGACTGACCTCACTATATACCTATGATCAGAGACAAGTGGGTCAAGGTGCGGCCTTGTAATCATTTCTCTGTTCTCCTGAATGACTGCTACTGTCGTGCAGTCACTAAGTTGTGTTGAACTCTTTGCAACCCCCTGGACTGCAGGCCTCCCTGTCCCTCACTATCTCACAGAGATTGCCCAAGTGCATGTACATTGAATTGGTGATGCTATCCAACCATTTCATCCTCTGCAATCCTCTTCTCCTTTTGCCTTAAATCTTTCACCCCATCAGGGTCTTTTCCAATGAGTCTCTTCTCACTCTCCATTTAAGTCCTACATCACATTCAATGAGAAAATAAAAAGCAATCAAATTTATTAGTTTACCCATATTTGTGCCAAAGTACTCTTACCTTCCCTTTGCCACTGGGATGAATGGTCCATGCTCCCAATATTAATAAAACCAGTCCCTCCACAGTACGCTAGATCCCTCTCCTTTCATCTACTCAACTCTTTCCAGCAATTCTCCCTTCTCTCTTATGCATGATCAGTTTCCCCCATTTTATATATCATTTATATCAGCATGAAACATGCTGAAGTATCTCTTATCTTTGAAAAAACTTTCTTAATCCCATATCTTCTTCCAGCAATAGTCCCATTTCTCTACTCTGCTTTCAGATAGAAATTCTTCAAAGTGAAAGTGAAGTTGCTCAGTCACGTCCGACTCTTTGCGACCCCGTGGACTGTAGCTCACCAGGCCCCTCCGTCCATGGGATTCTCCAGGCAAGAATACTGGAGTGGGTTGCCATTTCCTTCTCCAGGAGATCTTCCCAACCCAGGGATCGAACCCAGGTCTCCTGCACTGCAGGCAGACACTTCAACCTCTGAGCCACCAGGGAAGCCCAGAAAGGAGATGTCTATTTTTGCTATCTCCATATCCTGTCTTCCCATTCTCTTAGGGGATACCAACCTAGTCTTGATCGCCTCACTATTCCATAGAAAAACCTCCTGTGAAAGTCTTTACTGACTTCACATTGCTAAAACCAAAGGTCAGGTCTCAGCACTCATCTTACTTGATCTACTGGAGCATATCTGATTATCACCAACCAGTCCTTTTTAAAAACACTTCAGGGGAGCGAAAAAGATGGCGGAGGAATAGGATGGGGAGAACACTTTCTCCCTCTGTACCTCATCAAAAGAACATTTCAACGCTGAGTAAATTCCACAAAATAACTTCTGACTGCTGGCAGAGGACATCAGGCATCCAGCAAAGCAGATCACTGGCTTCAAAACCAGGTAGGAATTATTTTTAAGGATGAAGATAGAGACAAAGGAGGTAGGGAGGGAGCCCCGTCAGGGGAAGGGAATCCCGTCCCAGGAAGAGACTCTTAAAAAGAGGTTTCCTAAATTGGGGAACATTCTCACAGCTGTATATGGGGGCGAGCCCTGGAAGCACAGAGGGCAACATAACAGGAAGGAAGAATAAATAAATAATTAAAACCAACAGATTACGAATTCAACAGTATAACCCCCAGTGGATAAGCAGTGCAAACGCCTCGTCCAACAGCAGTGGGGGTTGGGCAGGGAGGATCCCGCCAGCGACAGTGCTTTCTAAGAATTGCGCCGCGGGAGACGTAGGCTGCAGGGCTTTTCTCGAGAACCCGGGCGTAACAGGGCCAGAATCGGATCCGCGTGTGGCTAAGAACGAACTATCTCGGAGTAGCAAACCAGACTGTGGGATAACTAACACGCAGAACGCTCGAACATAAGACACCAACAGGCCCGCGCACAGAACAAAGGACGGATCGGAAATAGCCGGCTGCAGACCATCCCCCTCCTGCGACAGGCAGCCAGAGCCTTAAGCTCTGGAAGAGGGCAATCGCAGCTCAAGAGAGACATTACCTACCAAATTGCAAGCAGGTTTCTTTCCTACTGAGACTTCTGGGGGGCTTGGAACAGTCATCATCTGCCTGAGAAAGAGCCCTGGCAGAGCTCCCAGAAAATTGAGCGACCCAGAAAGCCCAGAAGTTGCAACAATAGTGTGCGCCAAACTCCCTAGCCACTCGGACCTGGGAAGGGAACATAGCCCAGGGTCAACCAAACCTGACCCTCGGAGGGGGGCTTCCTGAGCGCCAAACCTGAGCGGCTTAGACCAGGGAAGTGCATGAAGCATAGGGCAGGCCCCACACGGTTATCCTGCAGAGCGAGAAGGGGCAAGCCCAGTGCAGAGTTCACCACCACCCTCCCTGTGTCAAGACAGAAATCAGACATGGAAGAGACCAGCAAACAGAGGAAGTCAAACAGAGGGAATTGCCTTGGTAGCGACCCCACACAGTCCACAATGACAGAGAAAGCGCCAGATATACCGTTACTACTTTTATGATCAAATTTTTTGGGGGGGTGATGATGTGGAAGCGTGAATTTTTTCTTTTTAAGAATTTTTTTTTCTTTCTTTAAAAATTTTTTTCTTTTTAAATTTGTTTTTCTTTTCTTTTTCGTCTTTTTTTTCTAAACTTGCTTAAATTTTTAAGTCTTCTATATTTCTATTTATTATTTTTATAACCTAATATTACTTTTCAAAAAAAAAAAAACCCTATCTTTAAAGCAAACGCCGTATATAGTACTATTGGTGGAGGAAATTGTCTTTTAATAATTCTGGAGTCTTTCATTTTATTTTACTTTTTTTCTCTTTTTTTTTTAATTTTTCTCTCCTTCTTCTTATCTTTAATATTTTATCTTTGAAAATCCAATCTCTACTCCAGATTTTTAATCTTGGCATTTTGGTATTTGTTGCTAATTTTGTACTTTTAAAAACCTAATCTTCAGTACCCAATTTTACATGAGTGCGAGATTACTGGCTTGACCACTCTCTCCCCCTTTGGAATCTCTCTTTTCTCCACCAGGTGGCTTTTGTCTCCTCCCTCCCCCTCCTCCTCTCTACCCAATTCTATGAATCTCTGTGTGCTCCAGAAGGTGGAGAATTCTCAGGGAACTGGTCACTGGCCGGATCTGTATCCCTCCTTTGCATCTCCCTCTTTTAGCCTCCTGTCTACCTCTATCTACTTCCTCCCTCTCCTCTTCCATGTATAACTCTGTGACCACCTCTGAGAGGTCCAGACTTTGGAGAGCACACAAGAAAGTGGTTACGGGCTAGCTTGCTTTCTCCTCTTTTGATTCCACCTCATCCCATTCCACTCACCTCTAACTACCCCCTCCCTCTTCTCTCCTCCAAGTAACTCAGCGATCCTCTAGGGACGATCCTCAAGGTGGAGAAACCTATCATCATTAACCTAGATGTTTTAACATTAGTGCTGAATAGATGGAGAAATCATGAGGCTATTGTAAAAATAAATCTGAAAACCAGAATCAGGAGGCGTAAGTCCAAAGCCTGAGATCATCAAAGAATTCCTGAATACAGGGAACATTATCCAATAAGAGCTCATCAAACGCCTTCATACCTATACTGAAATTGAGCACCACCCAAGGGCCAGCAAGCTCCAGAGCAAGACATACCACGCAAATTCTCCAGCAACACAAGAACAAGCCCCTGAGCTTCAATACACAGGCAGCTCATAATACTCCAAAACCATTGACTTCTCATAACCCATTACTTGACACTTCACAGCACTCCAGAGAGAGGAAATCCAGCTCCACCCACCAGAACTCCAACACAAGCCTCCCTAATCAAGAAACTTTGACAAGCCACTGATATAACCCCAAACACAGAGAGGAAGCTCTATAAGAAAGAGAATTCCACAAATTCCCAGAATATAGAAACGCTACCCCAAACGCAGCAATATAACCAAGATGAAGAGACAGAGGAATACCCAGCAGGTAAAGGAACAGGAGACATGCCCACCAAACCAAACAAAAGAGGTAGGGAATCTACCTGAGAAAGAATTCCGAATACTGATAGTGAAAACGATCCAAAATCTTGAAATCAAAATGGAATCACAGATAAATAGCCTGGGGTCAAGGATTGAGAAGATGCAAGAAAGGTTTAACAAGGATCTAGAAGAAATAAAAAAGAGTCAACATATAATGAATAATGCAATAAATGAGATCAGAAACACTCTGGAGGCTACAAATAGTAGAATATCGGAGGCAGAAGATAGGATTAGTGAAATAGAAGATAGAATGGTAGAAATAAATGAATCAGCGAGGGAAAAAGAAAGACGAATTAAAAGAAATGAGGACAACCTCAGAGACCTCCAAGACAATATGAAACGCTCCAACATTCAAATTATAGGAGTCCCAGAAGAAGACAAAAAGAAAGACCATGAGAAAATACTTGAGGAGATAATAGTTGAAAACTTCCCTAAAATGGGGAAGGAAATAATCACCCAAGTCCAAGAAACCCAGAGAGTGCCAAACAGGATAAACCCAAGGCAGAACACCCCAAGACATATACTAATCAAACTAACAAAGACCAAACACAAAGAACAAATATTAAAAGCAGCAAGGGAAAAACAACAAATAACACACAAAGGGATCCCGTAAGAATAACTGCAGATCTTTCAATAGAAACTCTTCAGGCCAGGAGGGAATGGCAAGACATACTTAAAGTGATGAAAGATAATAACCTTCAGCCAAGACTACTGTACCCAGCAAGGATCTCATTCAAATATGAAGGAGAAATCAAAAGCTTTACAGACAAGCAAAAGCTGAGAGAATTTAGCACCACCAAACCAGCTCTCCAAAAATAGACTTTAGACAGGAAACACAAAAGGGCGTATAAACCCGAACCCAAAACAATAAAGTAAATGGCAACAGGAGCATACTTATCAATAATTACCTTAGATGTAAATAGGTTGAATGCCCCAACCAAAAGGCAAAGACTGGCTGAATGGATACAAAAACAATGGATACAAGAGACCCACCTCAAAACAACGGACACATACAGACTAAAAGTGAAGGGCTGGAAAAAGATATTCCATGCAAATAAAGACCAAAAGAAAGCCGGAGTAGCAATACTCATATCCGATAAAATAGACTTTAAAACAAAGGCTGTGAAAAGGGACAAAGAAGGCCACTACATAATGATTTAAAGGATCAATCCAAGAAGAAGATATAACAATTATAAATATATATGCACCCAACATAGGAGCACCGCAATATGTAAGACAATTGCTAACAGGCATGAAAGGGGAAATTAATAATAACACAATAATAGTGGGAGACTTTAATACCCCACTCACACCTATGGACAGATCAACTAAACAGAAAATTAACAAAAGAAACGCAAACTTTAAACGATACAATAGACCAGTTAGACCTAATTGATATCTATAGGACATTTCACCCCAAAACAATGAATTTCACCTTTTACTCAAGTGCACACGGAACCTTTTCCAGGATAGATCACATCCTGGGTCATAAATCTAACCTTGATAAATTCAAAAAAAAATCGAAATTATTCCAAGCATCTTCTCTGACCATAATGCACTAAGGTTAGATCTCAATTACAGGAGAAAAACTATTAAAAATTCCAGCATTTGGAGGCTGAACAACACCCTTCTGAATAATCAACAAATCACAGAAGAAATCAAAATATGCATAGAAACGAATGAAAATGAAAACACAACTACACAGAACCTGTGGGACACTATAAAAGCAGTCCTAAGAGGAAAGTTCATAGCAATACAGGCATACCTCAAGAAACAAGAAAAAGTCAAATAAATACCTTAATTCTACACCTAAAGCAACTAGAAAAGGAAGAAATAGAGAACCCCAGAGTTAGTAGAAGGAAAGAAATCCTAAAAATTAGGGCAGAAATAAATGCAAAAGAAACAAAAGAGATCATAGCAAAAATCAACAAAGCAAAAAGCTGGTTCTTTGAAAGGATAAATAAAATTGACAAACCATTAGCCAGACTCATCAAGAAACAAAGAGAAAAAATCAAATCAACAAAATTAGAAATGAAAATGGAGAGATCACGACAGACAACACAGAAATACAAAGAATCATAAGAGACTACTATCAGCAATTATATGCCAATAAAATGGACAACTTGGAAGAAATGGACAAATTCTTAGAAAAGTACAACTTTCCAAAACTGAACCAGGAAGAAACAGAAAATCTTAACAGACCCATCACAAACATGGAAATTGAAACTGTAATCAGAAATCTTCCAGCAAACAAAAGCCCAGGTCCAGTCGGCTTCACAGCTGAATTCTACCAAAAATTTCGAGAAGAGCTAACACCTATCTTACTGAAACTATTCCAGAAAATTGCAGAGGAAGGTAAACTTCCAAACTTATTCTATGAGGCCACCATCACCCTAATACCAAAACCTGACAAAGACACCGCAAAAAAGAAAACTACAGGCCAGTATCACTGATGAACATAGATGCAAAAATCCTTAACAAAATCCTAGCAATCAGAATCCAGCAACACATTAAAAAGATCATACACCATGACCAAGTGGGCTTTATCCCAGGGATGCAAGGATTCTTCAATATCCGCAAGTCAATCAATGTAGTTCATCACATTAACAAACTGAAAAATAAAAACCATATGATTATCTCAATAGATGCAGAAAAAGCCTTTGACAAAATTCAACATCCATTTATGATAAAAACTCTCCAGAAAGCAGGAATAGAAGGAACATATCCCAACATAATAAAAGCTATATATGACAAACCCACAGCTAACATTATCCTCAATGGTGAAAAATTGAAACCATTTCCCCTAAAGTCAGGAACAAGACAAGGGTGTCCACTTTCACCACTACTATTCAATATCGTACTGGAAGTTTTGGCCACAGCAATCAGAGCAGAAAAAGAAATAAAAGGAATCCAAATTGGAAAAGAAGAAGTAAAACTCTTACTGTTTGCAGACAACATGATCCTCTACATAGAAAATCCTAAAGACTCGACCAGAAAACTACTAGAGCTAATCAATGAATACAGTAAAGTTGCAGGATATAAAATCAACACTCAGAAATCCCTTGCATTCCTATAAACTAATAATGAGAAAGTAGAAAAAGAAGTTAAGGAAACAATTCCATTCACCATTGCAATGAAAAGAATAAAATACTTAGGAATATACCTACCTAAAGAAACTAAAGACCTATATATCGAAAACTATAAAACACTGATGAAAGAAATCAAAGAGGACACTAATAGATGGAGAAATATACCATGGTCATGGGTCGGAAGAGTCAATATAGTGAAAATGAGTATACTACCCAAAGCAATCTACAGATTCAATGCAATTCCTATCAAGCTACCAGCAGTATTTTTCACAGAACTAGATCAAATAATCTCAAGATTTGTATGGAAATACAAAAAAACCTCAAATAACCAAAGCAATCTTGAGAAAGAAGAATGGAACTGGAGGAATCAACTTGCCTGACTTCAGGCTCTACTACAAAGCCGCAGTCATTAAGACAGTATGGTACTGGCACAAAGACAGAAATATAGATCAATGGAACAAAATAGAAAGCCCTGAGATAAACCCACACACTTATGGACACCTTATCTTCGACAAAGGAGGCAAGAATATACAATGGAGTAAAGACAGTCTCTTTAACAGGTGGTGCTGGGAAAACTGGTCAACCACTTGTAAAAGAATGACACTAGAACACTTTCTAACACCATACACAAAAATAAACTCAAAATGGATTAAAGATCTAAATGTAAGACCAGAAACTATAAAACCCCTAGAGGAGAACACAGGCAAAACACTCTCTGACATAAATCACAGCAGGATCCTCTATGACCCACCTCACAGAATACTGCAAATAAAAGCAAAAATAAACAAATAAGATCTAAGTAAAATTAAAAGCTCTGCACAACAAAGGAAACTATAAGCAAGGTGAAAAGACAGCCTTAGGAATGGGAGAAGATAATAGCAAATGAAGCAACTGACAAACAACTAATCTCAAAAATATACAAGCAACTCCTGCAGCTCAATTCCAGAAAAATAAACAACCCAATCAAAACATGGCCAAAGAATTAAATAGACATTTCTCCAAAGACATGCGGATGGCTAACAAACACATGAAAAGATGCTCAACATCACTCATTATCAGAGAAATGCAAATCAAGACCACAATGAGGTACCATTCCACACCAGTCAGAATGGCTGTGATCCAAAAGTCTACAAGCAATAAATGCTGGAGAGGATGTGGAGAAAAGGGAACCCTCTTACACTGCTGGTGGGAATGCAAACTAGTACAGCCACTATGGAAAACAGTGTGGAGATTCCTTAAAAAATTGCAAATAGAACTGCCTTATGACCCAGCAATCCCACTACTGGGCATACACACCAAGGAAACCAGAAATTGAAAGAGACACATGTACCCCAATGTTCATTGCAGCACTGTTTATAATAGCCAGGTCATGGAAGCAACCTAGATGTCCATCAGCAGATGAATGGATAAGAAAGCTGTGGTACATATACACAATGGAGTACTACTCAGCCCTTAAAAAGAATAAATTTGACTCAGTTCTAATGAGATGGATGAAATTGGAACCGATTATACAGAGTGAAGTAAGCCAGAAAGAAAAACACTAATACAGTATACTGACACATATATATGGAATTTAGAAAGATAGTAATGATGACCCTATATGTGAGACAACAAAAGAGACACAGAGGTATAGAACGGACTTTTGGACTCTGAGGGAGAGGGAGAGGGTGGGATGGTTTGGGAGAATGGCATTGAAACATGTATACTATCTTGTAAGAAACGAAGCACCAGTCTATGTTCAATGCAGGATGCAGGATGCATGGGGCTGGTGCACAGGATGATTCAGGGAGATGATGTGGGGTGGGAGGTGGGAGGGGGGCTTCGGCATTGGGAGATCGTGTTCATCTGTGGCTGATTCATGTCAATGTATGGCAAAACAAATACAGTATTGTAATGTAGAATAAAGTATTTAAAAAAATAAAAATAAAAACACTTCATACTGGGTTTCGAAAACAATACTGCTCTGGTTCTCCTCCTCCTAACTGGGCACTCATTTTCAGCCTCGTTCGTAAGCTTGTCTTTCTGACCTCTGAACACCAATCTGGCCCAGTGCTCTTCCTGGACATCTCCACATTCATCCCTCCAATCTCATGGCTTAGTCCTCTCCTCAGTGCTGACACCCTTGCTTCTAGCTATTACAGACTCTACTGCAGACTCTATTGACTTCTATTGCAGACTCATGTATCTATGTGCCTCATCAACATCTTAACCAAAATGCTGAGGAAGCATCTAGAACTTGCCAGTTCAAAAATCAAACTCCTGAATTCTCCCTCCTCCCCAAACCTACTTCTCCGACTGATTCTTTTCAATGAATGGCAACTCTAGCCTTCCAGTTTTCACAGCCAAAAGCTCTGCACTGATACTTTTTCTCTCACAGCCCACATCTAATATATCAGCATACCTCACTGACTCTGCTTACAAATATTATAAATAATCAAGCAAGAGTACTGGAGTGGGCTGCCACTGCCTTCTCCAAATACATGTATAAGTCTGCATAAATAATACATCCAGACTGTGAACACTTTTCCTCACCATCAATTCACCATTATCTAGCTTGAATTATAACACTGATGTCCTAATCAGTCTCCCTGCTTCCTCCTTTAGCCTCTCTTACAATCTCCTCTCAACACAACACTCTATGATCCTTTTAAAGCCTAAATGAGACAATGTCATCCTCTGTTCAAAACCCTCACATTTCAGATGGCAATTGCACTCAAGGTAAAAGACAAAGTCTCTGTAATTGTCTATGAGGCTCACCATTCATTCTCTTGCCTCGCGTCCTGCTACTCCCTTATTTACTCTATGCCATGCCCTGGCTTCCTGGGGGTCTGTGAACAAGTCACACCCAAGGGTCTTCTCATCTGTTATCCCCTCCACCTGGAATGTTCCTCTGGTTATCCACAAGGTATGTGCTCTCTTCTTTCTCTCCACAGCATAGCACCATCTAAGACACTATGCATTGTCTCATCTATTCATTTATACCTCCCTTCACTAGAATATAAGAACACAGAACTTAGCCAGTACTCAGTTCATTGGCTGGGTGAATGAATGCTATTTAGGCTCATTAATAATTAGTAAAGCGAAAATTAGAACAGTATGAAAAACCATTACATACCAATCATATGCCAAGAATTTAAGTCTGATAAAACCAAGAATGGTCCGAATATGGAACAGAAACTATTATATACCAGTGGCAGGAATATAAATTAATGCAAGTACTTTAGAGAACAATTTGGCAGTATCTAGTAAATCTAAATATGCATATTCTCTTCAATCCAACAACTCCACTTCTACATATGTATCTCTTAGACTCTAGGGCCCAAAGCAACTCTCTCACAAGTACACAAGGAGACCCCTGCAAGAATACTGAGTTCCATTTACTCAGTTGTTTGTAAATGCAAACCAGAAACCTAAATGCCCACCAACAGAAATGTATAAATTATAATAAATACATATAATGGAGTACAATCTCACAAATAAAATGACCAACCTACAAATATCAACATGCTAAAATACAATGCTGAGCAAATAAGAAACAACATGCAGAATGATATGTTTTATAGTATGAAGCTGTTTTTTTTGGGGGGGGGTTGTGTGTGTACCTTTAATACTAATATTTTTAAGATTAGCTTTTTAACAGAATGACATTTTCAAGCATTCTTTAGTTTTAATATTCACAATGTTTAAGTTCAACAAATATTAGAGCCTACATGAAAAAAGAATGAAACTAGGTTACCTTTTTATATAATTAGCTAAATTATTTTCAAGAGTAAAAGTTAATACTAGTATTTAAAAACCTAAATTTCCAATGTTACTGTTAATTCAACCATACATATATTACTTTAGGCCACAGGACTACCCATTTGCCTTTCTTGTCAGAGAGCAATTAATCTCTTGAACTTTTCCTCAGCATCAGCTTTCTCAGTAAATCAATCTGGATGAGCCAGAGAACTGTCCTGGTACTTGATAGCGTAGGAATGCTGCTGGGTCTATTTATTTCTCACTACTTAGTGGATCAACCACCACCATCCACTTAGTGGGATCAACCACGCTGGTCCTGAGGCTGCAGCAGAATGCTTTTCTTCACTAGGTTCCACTGACTTTTTGACTCATTTACTTGATCTGAATGTTTGCTGAAGAAAAGAATCACTTTCAATGATTTCAATTTCTTTGACTCTTTTTACATGTTCCACCAGGATGGCTTGGTCCTCCTTGCTTCTCCTTTCTTCTCCTTGCTTCATTTCTTTCTTTGGGTTTCAGTAATTGAAAACATGGAAAACGAAGCTATCTTGTACGTGACTCTGAGTGAGTGCGTGTGTGTCTGCTCAGTCGCGTCTGACTCTACGACCCCAGGGACTGTAACCCACCTGGCTCCTCTATTCATGGAACTTTACAAGCAAGAACAGTGAAGTGGGTTGTCATTTCCTACTCCAGGGGCTCTTCCTAACTCAGGGATCCAACCCGCGTCTCCTACATTGGCAGGTGGATTCTTTATCACCGTGCCACCTGGGAAGTCCATGTCACTATATTTATACATAATAATATACATCAGGACTGTGATTACCTCTGAGAAGGAAGGGAAGAAGAGAGAAAAATAGATTCAGGGAGGAATATACAGGGTACTTCAAATGTATCCATTTTGTTTCTTAAAAAATAAAAGCCTATTCCATATAGGAAAATAGCAGAATTTGACAGAAGTAAATGATAGCCATATATATATTTGTTATGTCATTCTCTAAATTCTTCTGTAACCTTAACTCATAATTTTAATGGAACATATTACATTCTAAGAAAGCTTATATGATTAAAATTTCACATTTTCCCAATTTTGTAAATACCAACAGCCAGCTTCTTCTAACTGAAACGAATGTTAAGGCTGCCAGGACTTTTTGAAAATTCTGAAATTCCATGAGAAGAGAGCTGGCTGCCAGCACACCCAAGTACTCCACCTCAGCTTCCTTTTCTTACAAAGAACTCTGAGTGGCATATTTCTATTTAAATATTAATCATCTGTAAACACTGCCACATAAATATACCCCTAGGGAGAGCTGTGAAGTGGAAAGACAATTTGAAGCAGATACAGCAACAGGCACCAGGACTCCTGAGAGCTTCCAAAGTCACCAGTTAGTGCAAATGTTTGACGTAAAGGTAGATAACTGCTCTTACGCTTAGGGCCTTAGACTTCTGAATTACAGTTGGGCCAGGGAGATCTCTTCTGTTTTCTCAGACCTTTTACCAAAACTAGAAAGTACCTATCTAACTTGAACTCAGAAGAAAAATTCTCCTTAAGATTGCTTATTGAGGCTTCCCTGGTGGCTCAGATCATACAGAATCCACCTGCAACGCAGGGAGACCCAGGTTTCATCCTTGGGTGGGAAGATCTCCTGGAAACAAGAATGGCTACCCATTCCAGTATTCTTGCCCAGAGAATTCCAAGGACAGAGGAGCCTGGCGGGCTATAGTCCATGAGGTCACAAAGAGTTAGGCACAACTGAGTGACTAACACTTAGAATAATACAGGATAAAAATCCAGGAACATTAAAACATAATCTTTAGGAAAATTAATGTTTGCAAGATAAAAACAAAATTTGTGGGATCACATATAATATGAAAAACAAATGTTTAACCCTTAGATAAATCAGACAGGTTAATTTCACTGACTTGCTCTTATAAGCAAGTTGTTGTTTTCAAAAAATCTCAAACATGAAAACTGATACACAATATGCAGATACAGAGGCATAAATCCAGCTGGCTGGTATAAATGACAAACCTCTCAGTGCTATGGTTTCCTTGATATAATATCCAGGAAAGATAACAAACACCTGCCATCCACTAACATTTATACAGAAACTTTGAGAATCACAAGACAAAAGACAATGCAAAACGTGCTTTATTAACCAGAGTGAAGACAGAGTTGATTCACTAGGCAGCCATGAGCCAAAAATGATGAGTCAACTAGCACAAGAACAACTCCATTATTCTCATTATTTGTATAAACTGTGTCCGTGGCTATGTGATATGAATCAATAGCTTACCATACGTGTGATTTGTACTTGGCTGGGCACTTAGTTTCCAAGGACACTAATCTAAACTAAAATGTGCTTTTAAAAGCCCATTATCGGTGATTACTGATTAAATAATCTTCACAAGTAGATATTGCTTGGAGGGCACACCAAGCACACAAATGTCCCATCCGTATAAGGGCTAATATATCCATTCTGAAAAGCATCTGAACATTTGAAAGTCACAAGCCCTCACCACCAGTTTATATTAGCATAAACATTTTTGCAACTCTCCACCAGAAAGTTTCAAATTCCCAGGGCTTGGCTTTACCACCTAGAGCTTGGGAAAACTCACAACAGGGTGGGTTAGGAACGCTACAATTATATCTTGACTGCCTTCATCAAATTACAGGAGTGGGAGGTAAAGACATTAATTGAGACACTCATAAAAGAACACACCCTTAAAGGTGAATCCTGCACTCTGACACACTAGGATCAAATGCAGAAGTCACACTCTATGACTTGGTGAATTTTCCAGGAAGCAAAACAATGGGAAGTGCATATATGAGAGGAGACATTCAATGCACCTTTCTGCATACAACCAAGGTACTTATTACAATTTAATTAAAAGTTTTTACATCATGCAAAATGCCAGGCTGCATGAGGCACAAGCTGGAATCAAGATTTCTGGAAGAAATATCAATAAACCTCAGATATGCAGATGACTCCACCCTACGGCAGAAAGTGAAGAATTAAAGACCCTCTTGATGAAAATGAAAGAAGAGAGTGAAAAGCTAGCTTAAAACTCAACATTCAGAAAACTAAGATCATGGCATCCGGTCCCATCACTTCATGGCAAATAGATGGGGAAATGATGGAAACAAGGACAGACTACTTTGGTTGGGGGGCTCCAAAATCACTGTAGATGGTGACTGCAGCCATGAAATTAAAAGATGCTTGCTCCTTGGAAGAAAAGTTGTGACCAACCTAGACAGCATATTAAAAAGCAGAGACATTACTTTGCCAACAAAGGTCCATATAGTCAAAGGTATGGTTTTTCCAGTAGTCATAACTGAGCACCGAAAAATTGGTGCTTTTGAACTGTGGTGTTGGAGAAGACTCTTGAAAGTCCCTTGGACTGCAAAGAGATCCAACCAGTCCATCCTAAAGGAAATCAGTCCTGAATATTCACTAGAAGGACTGATGCTGAAGCTGAAACTCCAATACTTTGGCCGCCTGATGAAAAGAACTGACTCATGTGAAAAGACCCTGATTCTGGAAAAGACTGAAGGTGGGAGGAATAGGGATGACAGAGGATGAGATGGTTGAATGGCATCACTGACTGGATGGACATGAGTTTGAGTAAGCTCTGAGAGTTGGTGATGGACAGAGAAGCCTGGCGTGCTGCAGTCCATGGGGTCACAAAGAGTTGGACACGACTGAGCAACTGAACTGAACTGAACAAGTAATACCACAGCTATGTAGAATGCTGTTAACATCCCAATACCTAATCAGCATATCATAGACACTATCACTTCAGAATGAGAGCTGTCTTAGAAGTCATGGCCAAAGGCATTTGAGAAATAAGTTGAAAGAGAAATTAGGCAGGAGATGGGATATTCCTAGGGCATGATTAGAGTCAGCCTACCTTTTCAAATATACAAATACCAGGGCATGGGACTATTTTAAGTACATTTTTGGTCTGCCTTTTTGATTCATCATCTCGAAGATCTATATTAGTACATAAGTATATTTATATATTCAACATAACTTTTTATTAAAAAACAATTTGTCAATTTATTTTACTAATGCTCATTGGTGTAAGAGGTGCTCTGAAATATGCAGCTTTTTTTAAATTTCTCCTTCATTTTTTAAAATTTATTTTTAATTGAAGGATAATTGCTTTACAATATTGACTTTATTTCTGCCCTACAGCAACATGAATTAGCCATAGGTGTACACATACATGTCCCTTCCCTCTTGAAACCTCCCTCCCACCTCCACTCTTTCCCACCTCTCTAGGCTGTTACAGAGCCCTGGTTTGAAGCACCTGAAGGGCAAGGGAAACTTAATTTCTACCTCTTTAGTGTACCCCACTAAACAAAAATCAAGACTATGTCAGCAAATCCAGGATGCTCCATGATTTTGATGGATCTTATCCAAATTAGACTTTAAATATTTAGCATCACTTGTGTTAAATTTATTCTTTAAACTGAAAAAGTATGGATCATAACAAGTAATATAAAACCTCAAATCAGTAACAATATTCCAACATTAGTGTGAATTAAAGCTTTTGGAATTGTCTGAAAATGCTAATTTTGTGTATATATGAAATTTTCCATTAAAAAAAAAAAGCTTCTGCTGCTGCTGCTAGCCTTATTTGTCTCATGGAAAAATTATTTAGACTCACAGTCTAACTAATTCTGACCTCAGACTGCAAATATAATTTCTAGTAACAGAGAAAAATACTAGCAGAGAAAGCCTGATAAACTTTCAAAAATGTAGCATGTCCCTGTATGTACATGGGTAGGGGAGGGGGGGGGACTTAAATTTATAGTTTAATACTCAAGCTCATAATGATCTTTTATTACAAAGTGAAAGTGAAGTCGCTCAGTCGTGTCCGACTCTTTGCGACCCCTTGCGATCCCGTGGACTGTAGCCCACCAGGCTCCTCTGTCCATGGGATTCTCCAGGTAAGAGTACTGGAGTGGGTTGCCATTTCCTTCTCCAGGGGATCTTCCCAACCCAGGGATCGAACCCAGGTCTCCTGCATTGCAGGCAGACGCTTTATCCTCTGAGCTACTAGGGAAGCCCTTTATTACAGAAGTTTCATTTTTACAATGGTATGGCAATGTTCTTTACAGTTTGCAAATGTACCAAGTTAAGAAAATGAAGCTATAGCAACACTAGCCTCTGCACCCAGAACACATACCTCTCCACTGGGTGCTCTGTAAAAAGTATTAATTCTTCTCAGGTTATCGGAGACTCAGGGGTCCCTTGCCTCAAAGAAATTATAATATGGACTAACATATCATTTGTCAACAGCAGTAATGAGATTATGCCAATATATCCTGCTTACCTTATCAGTTTTCATTTCTAAAAGAGAAAGCTACAAACAAAATCAAAAACTTATGTAGACTTAGAGCAATATATGACGTTGAAGAATCCTTTTCAGAGAGAATTAAAATACGTCTTTACCACTAAATTATTTTTAAATAACAAACTGTGAAAATTCTTTTGTAACTAACAAAAGTACTAGAGAAAAAAATTTCATTTTTATATTACTGAAAAGAAAACCTCTTTTACACAAATGTTTAGCATATTTTGATTCAGAAGCTAAAAGTTATCACCACTATTAATACCAGTTGATATAACTGATATGACTATATGGAAAGATAATACAAAGAATTACTTAAAACCATTACCAGAAAATTAATGAGTTTAATCAAGTGTGATGTAAATGATAATCATAAAAATTAACGCTTCTTATAAATACTCAATTACAAAAAATTTTCAAAACAATATTCCATTTGCAATTAGAAAAATAAATATATTGAAACTTTCAAAATTTAATCAGGAATGTACACAACTTTTACAAAATCACAAACCTCTTGGGTTAAAAACAAGGTTTGAAACAATAGAAAAAGTAACCCAAAAAAGTGATAGCTTCAACTATTTACAATTAAGACTTTCTACAATGAAAATTAAAACATTATACTTTTGTCATCTTTAAAAAAACATTATACTTTTGTCATCTTTAAAAAAATATTATACTGCTACTGGGTCACACAAAAACTTGGAGTATCTGAATTTTCAAAGCCAAAGTCACTTTCTGTCTTGTGTGCTGGCTAAAACAGCCCCTAAAGATTAAACTCTAATCTTTAAAGAGTTCACAAATTTATAAGTACATCCTCAAGCCCAAAATTAATCAATAATCAAAGGATATGTGCAAATACAAATGAAATGGAGAAGGACAACCTCATATTGAATATTTACTGGGCATTATGAAGCTAGGTGGTTCTTTTCTTACTGAGGTTGAACACAAGAGAAGCACACAAAACATAAGTGTTCAGCTCAGTAAATTAGAGCAAAACAAACATCCATGCAATCACCACGCAGGTCTAGAAACGGAGCGCTGCTAGTATGCGGGCAGTGAGGAAGAGACTGCCTCCCCATCACAACCCCCTTCTTCCTCTCCAAGCGGATCGTGGCTTGAAACCCTCGTATCATACAGTGTGTACTCTTTAGCATGTGGGTTCTTCGGGTTAACATTTAGTTTTTCAGATACATCTGTTTTGTTGCGTGAGCTGAGTTTGTTCATTTTCCTTTCCAGTATTATATTCCTAGGCAAGAACATATAATAATGTACTTCCCTGCTATATTATGATGTACATTTTTCACATGTCCCCAGTATGAAGCTAGACCAAACAGGGCTGCTATAAACATTCGTGTACAGACAACTTGGTTGCACACATGAAACCATTTCTGTGGCGAGGGGAACAGCGGGGTCATAAAGTACGCACACATTCAGCTTCAATACTGCCAACCAGTTTACCAAAGCGGTTGACCCAATTTATATACACCAAGAGTGTATGAGAATTTCCTTGCCCATATTCCTACAAACTCTATTGTTAAGTCTTTTTAATTAAGTGTTCTGGTAGGTGAATAGTACATATATGCCATTATGGTTTTAATTTGCATTTCTCTAATGACTTTGTGGTCTTGAGCACCTTTTATTATTTTTACTGGACATTCTGGACATCTTCGTGGTGAAGTGCCTGCTCAAGTCTCTCGTTCTTCTGTTGGGTTGTCTTTTTCTCACGGATCTGCAGCGAGCCCACTGCCTCTCTGCTGGCGCAGCCACCCTCACCTCCAAGGAATAACAACTCCAAAAGTGATGAGACTACCAGACTTAAGCGCTCCTGCATGCAGACACTAGTCTATGTCATCTCCCTAACCCCTAACTGTGTATGGCGGGTTCTGTAACTGTCCCTATTTTAGAGATGAGGCAAAAACACACAACCAAGAAATGAGAGAGAGACAGAGAGTTCCCAAGTCTGCTCTCCCAAACCAGGCATCCCTTACTGCTCTCCGGCAGCCCCCATCTGCTCACATGACCCCACTGCTCATCCAGGAAGCCTCCTAGCTGCTGAGCACATTCCCAGGTCTATTCCCTCAGGAATATAAATCTGACTATGCCTTTATTCATTCCACAAACTCTGTCAAAGGAAAATCAAAATGAAATTAATACTGATAAGAGAGCTCTCTAAACTGGATCCAACAGGCCACTGAGGAAGTGAAACTCCTCACCTCAACACAGATGGGAGAACCCTTTGTCAGAGTGCTGCCAATAACTTCTCCACTCTGTGGCTTGCCTTCTGACTCTCTTAAAGGTGATTTTTGATTCACAGAAATTCTTGATTTTAGTAAAATCCGATTTATAATTTTCTTTTTGTACTTAATCATTTTTATGTTCTATTTAAGAAAGCTTTGCATACTCTAAGGCCACATATTTTCCTGTACTGTCTCCTAACAGATTTACTGTTTTGCCTTTCACAAATAGATCTATGATCCACTGGGAATTTGAGTGTCGTCTGAGATAGGGGTCTCAGTTCACTTTGTTCCATGTGAATATGCACGATGCTCGAGCACCATTTACTAAAAATACCACATTTACACTGTTCTGCATGCCACCTTTCCCACAAATCAAGTGTCCATATATGTGTATGCTTGTTTCTGGATTCCTTATTCTATTCCACTGATCTACTGAAACAAGAGTTTTGTATATCCTTGCACCAACAGAACAGTCTTTATTAATCTAGCTTAATTTTAATTAAAAATCTTGAGATCTATCAAATTGTTCCACTTTTGTTCTTAAAGAGTGTCTCGGCTTTTCTCCACCTTTTGCATTTTCATATAAATGTGTCTCTTTTAATAACTGTCACAACCCTTTAGATAACTAAAGCTTATCAACCCACTTTAAAAACATGGCAAAGCAAACCTGGAAAACTGATATAACTTAACTGAGGTCATAAAACTGCACAGCCTAGGTCTGAACCCAGGAATGTGTTTGTGCTAAGTCCACACCTACAATATCCTGCATGCCTATAAACTTACACATCTGAAAATGTTAAGCCTAAAAACAGACACAAGTAAAAATAACAATGAATTATTTATTATTTTACTACCTACTGGACTTCCTATAAGTAATGTTAAGATAACTAATTCTAACAATGCTGGCAAATAAGTTTATTATGAAATTGGTACCAATTTTGCCAAGAGAAGTAAAAACAACTATTAATACAATCCTTTTAGAGTTCTAAGAAACTAAATGTGGTTACTGCTAATAAAGGTACAAGAGAAGTTGATATCCTGAAGCATTGATTTAGTTACTTCCTGCTTAAAGCCCAACTGTTTTAAAATGTAGGTCATGCCTTACTCCCATTCTAGTGCATTAAGAAGATGAAATGAATAGATCTTTGGTACGTAAAGGAGAGAAAAGATTCATGGACAATTCCCAAATATCTGGCTTGAGCAAAGGGTACTCAAAGAATTAATAGTCTATGAACTAATACCTCTTTAGCAACTACACACTGTGGTAAGTGCATGACATAAATGATCTCATCTCGTCCTACCAACTCTAGCAGGTATTACTGCTGCCCCAAACTACAAATGAAAAAAATAGGAATGGGAAAGAAAGTACTGAGTATCAGATCTTAACTGAACGTTTCAGTTGCTAAGCTCTTTCTACCATAACAAACTGCTAATATCTATGTGATATTTATTTCACAACTGAGCTGAAAAACTAGATTTTCCACTGGGGAATATACAAGTGACCCTAAAACAACAGCCAGGCAGCTGTCAGGATTTCACTGTAATTCAATGTAGCAAGTCACATGGGAGCCTTTTGACATTATTGCCCCTAGCAAAGTCACCTTTGAAAACAATACTCCATTTGTTTGCCTGGGTTTTTCTACCTCTTTTTCCCCTTAAAGTTTGGCACTGTAAACTTAAAAAAAAAAAAAAAAAAGTTTAGATCTTTAATATATGCTAGAAACGATACAATAGCTCACCCTACACTTTTTACAATCCCACTACAGTGACTAGTAAATTAAAACTAGTATGACATGGAAAAACAACAAGTTCCAACTGTTTAGCATAGGGAATTATAGTCAATATCCTGTGTAAACCATTATGGAAAAGAAAATGAAAAAATATATATGTCTATATATATATACCACATGTATAACTGAGTTACTTTCCTGTACAGCAGAAATTAAACATAGCACTGTAAATCAACTATATTTGAATAAAATTTTAAAAAAAAAAAGAGGGTAAGATGGTTAGGTAGCATTACCAAGTCAATGGGCAAGAATCTGAGCAAACTCTAGGAGATAATAGAGGACAAAGGAGCCTGGCGGGCTGCAGTTCAGAGTCACAGAGAGTCAGACACAACTTAGCGACTGAATAACAACAAAATGTGTGTATATGTGTATACAATAGAATAATACATAGCCATAAAAAATGAAAATTTGCCATTTGCAACAATATGGATGGACCCAGAGGGTATTATGCTTAGTGAAATAAGTCAGACAGAGAAGACAAATACTGTATGATATCACTTTAGGTGGAATCTAAAAAACACAACAGACGTGAATATAGCTAAAGAAGAAACAGACTCACAGAAGTAGAGAAAAGACTAGTGGTTACCAGTGGGGAGAGGAAGGGTGGAAGGGGCAAGATAGAAGTAGAGGATTAAGAGGTACAGACTGGGACTTTTCTGGTGTTCGAACAGCTATGGCTCCATGCTCCAGGCGCAGGGTGTGCGGGTTCAATCCCTGGTCAGGGACCTATATCCCACACGCCGCAACTAAGAGTTTGCATTCTGCAACAAAAAGATCCCACCTGCTGCAACGCAGATCAGAGATCCTGTGTGCTGCAACTAAGAGCCGGCAGAGCCAAATAAATGTTTTTAAAAAGAGGTACAAACTACCAAGTATAAAATAAGCTACAACGATACACTGCACAACACAAGGAATATCGCTAATGCATTATGATAACTACAAATGAAATATAATCTTTAAATATTTTGAATCACCATCTTGTACATCTGAAACTGATATATCATAAATAAACTATGGAGAAGGCAATGGCACCCCACTGCAATACTCTTGCCTGGAAAATCCCATGGATGGAGGAGCCTGGAAGGCTGCTGTCCATGGGGCTACTGAGGGTAGGACACAACTGAGCGACTTTACTTTCACGCATTGGAGAAGGAAGTGGCAACCCACTCCAGTATTCTTACCTGGAGAATCCCAGGGACTGGGGAGCCTGGTGGGCTGCCGTCTATGGGGTCACACAGAGTCGGACACGACTGAAGTGACTTAGCAGCATGATACGTCTCAATAAACTGGGGGGGATAATTTCCTTATATACACAAGCATGAGAAATACAAGTAGGAAAGACATGAACTTGCTTTACTCTGTACTCTTCAGACCACATCAATAATACTGGGCAATGCACTCAAGAGGACAACTTATCAAATGGAGTAACAATTTTTACCTAACAATAAGATTTATAATGTAGAGTCCTGGAAACTACTTATAAAAATAGTCTCTATTTCACTGAGTCTGAAGATGGGGCCTAGAAATCTGACTTTTTTTTTTTAATTTCTATAAAACAGGCAGAAAACAACAAAATGGCAATAAGCACATACCTATCAACATTACTTTAAAAGAAATGGACTAAATTCTCCAATCAAAAGGGATAATGTGGCTATACAAATTTTTTAAAAAGCCCCAACTATGTGATGCATGTAAGAGACAAACTTCAGCTTTAGTTATACATATAGGCTCAAAATGAAGGGATATTCCATGCAAATGGAAACCAAAAGAGAGCCTAGGAAGCTATATTTGTTTCAGAGGAGATAGCCTTTAACTTAAAAGTTGAAAAAAGAAAGAAAGTTATCATATGAGGATAAATGGGTCAAATTCATCAAAAGGATATATTGATCACACATAAACATACATACACACACACCTAACAATGTACCACATACATATCTTAAGCAGATACAAAGAAAGAAACAGACAATATGCAATAATGCAATAATAGTAGGGGACTCCCAATGCCCCACTTTCAACAATGGATAAACTCAGAAACCAATAAGGAAACCTTGTTCCTGAACTATATGTTAAACCAAATGGGTCTAACAGACAAATATAGACCAAAGCAGAAGCATACACAAAACATGACTTCCCTGGTGGCTCAGATGGTAAAGCGTCTGTCTATAATGCGGGAGACCTGGATTCGAGCCCTCGGTTGGGAAGATCCCCTGGAGAGGGAAATGGCAACCCACTCCAGTACTATTGCCTGGAAAATCCCACGGACAGAGGAGCCTGGGAGGCTACAGTCTATGGGGTCGCAAAGAGTCGGTCGGACAGGATTGAGCGACTTCACTTTCCTTTACCCTAAAGCAGAAGCATAGACAAAACATACTCCAACACAGATGATATATGTAGTCACAAAACAAGTCTTAGCAAGCATAAGAAACTGAAATCATACCAAGTATCGTTTCTGACCTAGATGGTACCACTGAAAGAAGGAAAACTAGAAAATCCAAAAGCGTGAAAATCAAACAACATATCCCTGAACAACCAATAGGTAAATGGAGGAGTCAAAAGGTAATTTTAAAAATCTTGAAACAAATGAAAAAGAAAACACAACATTCCAAAATTCGTGGGTTGCAACATATGCAGTCTTAAGAGGGAAGTTTATAGCTCTAAATGCCTACATTAAGAAAAAGAAAAATATCAAATAAACAACCTAAACTTAAACTTCAGCAAACTAAAAAGAGAAGATCAACTAAGTCCAAAGTTAGCTGAAAGAAATAACAGTGATGACAGTAGAAATAAATAAAATTGGGACCAGAAAACCAATAGAAAAATCAACAAAATAAGAGCTGGTTTTGATAAACAAAATTCAAAATCCTTTAGCCAGATAAACTAAAAAAGAGAAGACTCAAACAAAATCAGAAGTGAAAGAGAAGACATCACATCTGATACCACATAAATACAAAGAATAAAAAGATATTACTATAAACAATCATAGCCAAAAAAAAAAAAACAATCATTGCCAACAAACTGGGATAACCCAGATGAAATGGATGAATTCCTGGAAGCATAAACCCTATCAAGAAGGAAACATGAAGAAACAGAACATCTGAACAGACCTATTACAGAGTAAGGAGACTGAGTGATGAAATAACTCTTAACAACAACAACAAAAACAGAAACAGTGGTTTCACTAGTATGTGTTTAGTTGCTCACTATTGTCTGACTCCTGTGACCCCATGGACTGGCAGGTCCACGTGGAGCCTGGCAGGCTCCTCTGTCCCTGGAATTTTCCAGGCAAGAATACTGGAGTGGGTAGCCATTCCCTTTTCCAGGGGATCTTCTCAACTTAGGAATTCTCTAGTAAATTCTATAAACATCTGAAAATGAGTTAACAACAATCCTTCTCAAACTCTTGCAAACAACCAAAGAGGAGAAACTCATTTACCAAACTAGCATTACCCTGATACCAAAGAAAGAAAACTACAGGCCAACATATCTGATGAATACAGATATAAAAATACTCAGCAAAGTACAAGCAAATTCAACAGAACATTAAAAAGTCACCATGATCAACTGAAATTTATCCCCAGGGTGCAAGAATGGTTCAACATCTGCAAATCAACAAATGTGATTTAACACAATGAAAGGTTAAAATCATATTATTTTGACAGATGCAGAAAAATGATTTAACAAAAATTCCACATGCTTTCATGATAAAAACTTTCAACAAAGAGAGTAGGAAAAAAATGTACATCAACATAATAAAAGCCAGACAACAGTTAATATCACACTCAATGGAGAAATGCTTGAAGTCTTTCCTCTAAGATCAGGAATAAGTCAAGAATGAAGTCAATCTAATCACACTAGGACCACAGCCTTGTCTAACTCAGTGAAACCAAGCCATGCCTGCGGGGCAATCCAAGATGGGCAGGTCATGGTGGAGAGGTCTGACAGAATGTGGTCCACTGGAGAAGGAATGGCAAGCCACTTCAGTATTCCTGCCTTGAGAACCCCATGAACAGTATAAAAAGCCAAAATGATAGGATACCAAAAGAGGAACTCCCCAGGTTATTAGGTGCCCAATATGCTACTGGAGATCAGTGGAGAAATAACTCCAGAAAAAACGAAGGGATAGAGCCAAAGCAAAAACAGTACCCAGATGTGGCTGTCACTGGTGATAGAAGCAAGATCCAATGCTGTAAAGAGCAATACTGCATAGGAACCTGGAATGTCAGGTCCATGAATCAAGGCAAATTGGAAGTGGTCAAACAAGAGATGGCAAGGGTGAACATCGACATTCTAGGAATCAGCGAACTAAAATGGACTGGAATGGGTAAATTTAACTCAGATGACCATTATATCTACTACTGTGGTCAGGAATCCCTCAGAAGAAATGGAGTAGCCATCATGGTCAACAAAAGAGTCTGAAATGCAGTACTTGGATGCAATCTCAAAAGCGACAGAATGATCTCTGTTCGTCTCCAAGACAAACCATTCAGTATCACAGTTATCCAAGTCTATGCCCCAACCAGTAACGCTGAAGAAGCTGAAGTTGAACAGTTTTATGAAGACCTACAATACCTTTTAGAACTAACACCCTATAAAGATGTCCTTTTCATTATAGGGGACTAGAATGCAAAAGTAGGAAGTCAAGAAACACCTGGAGTAACAGGCAAATTTGGCCTTGGAATGCGGAATGAAGCAGGGCAAAGACTATTTAATAGAGTTTTGCCAAGAAAATGCACTGGTCATAGCAAACACCCTCTTCCAACAACACAAGAGAAGACTCTACACATGGACATCACCAGATGGTCAACACCGAAATCAGACTGATTATATTCTTTGCAGTCAAAGATGGAGAAGCTCTATACAGTCGATGAAAACAAGACCAGGAGCTGACTGTGGCTCAGATCATGAACTCCTTATTACCAAATTCAGACTCAAATTGAAGAAAGTAGGGAAAACCACTAGACCATTCAGGTATGACCTAAATAAAATCCCTTATGATTATACAGTGGAAGTAAGAAATAGATTTAAGGGCCTAGATCTGATAGATAGAGTGCCTGATGAACTATGGACAGAGGTTTGTGACATTTTACAGGAGACAGGGATCAAGACCATCCCCATGGAAAAGAAATGCAAGAAAGCAAAATGGCTGTCTGGGGAGGCCTTACAAATAGCTGTGAAAAGAAGAGAGGCGAAAAGCAAAGGAGAAAAGGAAAGATATAAGCATCTGAATGCAGAGTTCCAAAGAATAGCAAGAAGAGATAAGAAAGCCTTCTTCAGCAATCAATGCAAAGAAACAGAGGAAAAGAACAGAATGGGAAAGACTAGAGATCTCTTCAAGAAAATTAGAGATACCAAGGGAACATTTCATGCAAAGATGGGCTTGATAAAGGACAGAAATGGTCTGGACCTAACAGAAGCAGAAGAGATTAAGAAGAGGTGGCAAGAATACACAGAAAAACTGTACAAAACAGATCTTCACGACCTAGATAATCATGATGATGTGATCACTAATCTAGAGCCAGACATCTTGGAATGTGAAGTCAAGTGGGCCTTAGAAAGCATCACTACGAACAAAGCTAGTGGAGGAGATGGAATTCCAGTGGAGCTGTTTCAAATCCTGAAAGATGATGCTGTGAAAGTGCTGCACTCAATATGCCAGCAAATTTGGAAAACTCAGCAGTGGCCACAGGACTGGAAAAGGTCAGTTTTCATGCCAATCCCAAAGAAAGGCAATGCCAAAGAATGCTCAAACTACCGCACAATTGCACTCATCTCACATGCTAGTAAAGGAATGCTCAAAATTCTCCTAGCCAGTCTTCAGCAATACATGAACCATGAACTTCCTGATGTTCAAGCTGGTTTTAGAAAAGGCAGAGGAACCAGAGATCAAATTGCCAACATCCGCTGGATCATGGAAAAAGCAAGAGAGTTCCAGAAAAACATCTATTTCTGCTTTATTGACTATGCCAAAGCCTTTGACTGTGTGGATCACAATAAACTGTGGAAAATTCTGAAAGAGATGGGAATACCAGACCACCTAACCTGCCTTTTGAGAAATTTGTATGCAGGTCAGGAAGCAACAGTTAGAACTGGACATAGAACAACAGACTGGTTCCAAATAGGAAAAGGAGTATGTCAAGGCTGTATACTGTCACCCTGTTTATTTAACTTATATGCAGAATACATCATGAGAAATGCTGGGCTGGAAGAAACACAAGCTGGAATCAAGATTGCTGGGAGAAATATCAATAACCTCAGATATGCAGATGATACCACCCTTATGGCAGAAAGTGAAGAAGAACTAAAGAGCCTCTTGATGAAAGTGAAAGAGGAAAGCGAAAAAGTTGGTTTAAAGCTCAACATTCAGAAAACAAAGATCATGGCATCCAGCCCCATCACTTCATGAGAAATAGATAGGGAAACAGTGGAAACAGTGTCAGACTTTATTTTGGGGGGCTCCAAAATCACTGCAGATGGTGACTGCAGCCATGAAATTAAGAGACACTTACTCCTTGGAAGAAAAGTTATGATCAACCTAGATAGTATACTCAAAAGCAGAGATATTACTTTGCCGACTAAGGTCCGTCTAGTCAAGGCTATGGTTTTTCTGGTGGTCATGTATGGATGTGAGAGTTGGACTGTGAAGAAGGCTGAGCGCTGAAGAATCGATGCTTTTGAACTGTGGTGCTGGAGAAGACTCTTGAGAGTTCCCTTGGACTGCAAGGAGATCCAACCAGTCCATTTGAAGGAGATCAGCCCTGGGATTTCTTTGGAAGGAATGATGCTAAAGCTGAAACTCCAGTACTTTGGCCACCTCATGCGAAGAGTTGACTCACTGGAAAAAGACTCTGATGCTGGGAAGGATTGGGGGCAGGATTGGGACGACAGAAGATGAGATGGCTGGATGGCTTCACTGTCTCGATGAACGTGAGTCTGAGTGAACTCCAGGAGATGGTGATGGACAGGGAGGCCTGTGTGCTACAGTTCATGGGGTCGTGAAGAGTTGGACACGACTGAGTGACTGAACTGAACTGCCCATTCTTACCATTCCCATTCAAAATAATATTGGAAGTGTTAACTAAAGCAATTAGGCAAGAAAAAGAAAATAAAAGGCATTCAGATCAGAAAGAAAGAAAGAAAAGTGTCTCTGTCTACAAATAACATAATCTGCTATGTAAAACATCCTAATGACTATACCAAAAAACTAATCAATAAATTCAGTAAAATTATAGGATACAAAACCAACATACAGAAACCAAAGCATTTCTATTCATTCTCTAAGAAATATCTGAAAAAGAAATAATGAAAACAAATCCCTTTAAAATAACACTGAGAACAATAAAATACTTACAAATATATTAACCAAGCAGGTGAAAAAATCTGTATTCTAAAAACCATAAGACACTAAGTTGAAGACACAAATAAATGGGATTATAGCTCATATTCATAAACTGGAAGACAATGTTGTTTAAAAAAAAACAGCCATAATACCCAAAGCCATCCATATTGATTTAATGCAATCCCTACAAAAAGCCCAACTACATTTTTCTACAGAAATAGAAAATAATTGTAAAATTTGTATAGAACCATGAAAGACTCAAATAGCCAAAAAAATCCTGAGAAAAGAAAAAAAAAATCACACTTCCTGATTTTTACCTATATTACAAAGCTATAACAACCAAAACAGTATGATACTGGCATTAAAAACAGACAGACAGATCAATGAAACAGAATTGAGAGCCCAGAAATAAACCCATGTATACGTGGTCAACCAATATTTGACAAAGTAGTCAAAATACTCAATTGAGAAAAGCCAATCTCTACAATAAATATTGCTGGGGAAATAGGATATTTACATGAGAAAGAATGAACTGAAACCCTCTCTTACACCACTCACAAAATGAACTCAGAAATGGATTATTAAAGATGTAAATGTAAGAACTTAAACAAAAACTCTTAGAAGAAAATAAGATTAAAAGATCCTTGACATTTTCTTGGCAATGACTTTTTCAGATATGGCACCAAAAGAAAGAATCAACAAATGAGACTACATCAAACTAAAAGCTTTTGCACAGCAAAAGAATCAACAAAATGAAAAGGCAATCTACAGAGTAGGAGAAAATATCTGCAAATCATATATTTCATAACGGCTAATATTCAAAATATAGAACTCATAAAATTCAGTAACAAAAGGCAAATAATCTGATTAAAAATGAACAGCGGACCTGAACATTTTTCCAGAGAAGATATACAAATGGCCAACAAGCACATGAAAAGATACTCAACATCATTAATTATCGGAAAAATGCAAATCAAAACCTCAATGAGATACCACCTGACACCCCAAAAAAACAGGAGATAAGTATTGAGAATGTGAGAAAAGGAAACCCCTCTGTATTTTTGACGGGAATACAAATCAGTATAGCGCTATGGAAAACAGTATTGACATGCCTCAAAAAATTAAAAATAAAACGGCCACATGATCCAGCAATCCCACTTCTGGTTTTACATGCAAAAGAAATGAAATCACTATGTCAAAGAGACTTCCATACTCCCTGTGTTCATTACAGCATTATTCACAGTAAAGAAGACATGTAACCAAAGTGTCCATTGATAGATAAATGGATAAAAATGGATATATATACGTACACTAGAATATTATTCAGTCGTTTTTAAAAAATGAAGGAAATTCTGCTATTTGGGATACATCAGTGAAACTTGAGAGCTGAAATAAGTTAGAGGAAAACATAGTACTCTATGATATCACTTATATATGGAATGTATAGTGCAAACTCATTGAAACAGAGAATGGCGTTTGCCAGGGGCTTGGACTGAGGAAATGGGAAGAGGCTGGTCAAGAAATAAAAATCTCCAATTATGAGATGAATTAAATCTAGGATCTAATGTACAGCGTGGTGACTACAGTTAATACTATTACATAGCTGAAAGTTGCCATGAGAGTAAATCTTAAATGTTCTCACCACATACCCACACACAAGTGGTAATCATGTGAGGTGACAGAGGTATTAACTAACCGTACTGCAGCGATCATTTCAAAATACATACACATACCAAATAATCACTTTGCACATCTTCAACTTACATAATGTTATACATCATTATTCTCGAGAAATCTGAGACAAGATCAAGATCTTTAAAAAGAAACAGTAATATAAAATGACAAATTAACATCTTTGTAAAAGTTGAAATACAAATGAAATTTTAAAATACACCATATATTATTTGTCCTGTTCAAAAGTCTTTCATAACAAATATTCCAGATGTAGAAAAATTCCACTCATTTTGCACTGACACTGGTCAAATATAAAGTGTATCAAAAAAGAATCCCTCAGGTGAAGTATTGGGGCACATGTTACCTCTATAATCGCCTATAATTTGATAATAAACTATTTTGCTTACTCTGGTTTTGGTTTTGCTTTGAAACACTGCTTTTAATATTCAAATTTTATATTAAGTTCTTATTTCATACTGAAGTATTCCATAAAAACATTCATACTTTCAATTCCTTAGTAAAAAAACCTACAGTCTATCAGTGAATATTCTGAACTTGAAAACACCATCAAACATTATTGGGTAATATTTATATATACAACACTGAGCTCTCATAGCAAGGCTAACAGTACCACACAAAATACTAAATTGTAACTGCCAATTTACCAATTTATTTTGCTCCCAAACTTGTTATTTCTTGGACTACCACTCATAGGATTTATAATTAATATAAACTTATTTTACTCCTAAGAATACCTGTTAGCAGCAGATAGAGGATGAAAACATATTTATAAGATGGCAAAAACTATGAGTAAGACCAGCTTATTAATCATGATTCAGCGTTTCTCCCAGATGCTTCTTTCTCAGTTCCCAGACCTTTACTTTCTACTCAGTATGTCAGCATGCCCCATTCTTGCTTTCCCCTTGATGCCAGTGGAATTCTTAAAACAAATGGTAACTAATAGTACTAATTGTTAAGCTTTAATTCTCAGGAAATTTTAAATTCCTTTTTCCTGTTTCCCTGACTATTTAAATAATTTTTCTCAGCTTTTGGAATTCGAATAAACATAAACTTTCCTGAGAAGTGCTAGGAATGCCTTCCCACATGGAAATCCTATTTTATCCAGAGATCACTGCTGTGAGTCTCCAGAATCTGTCCTAAAGTGAACAGCATCCATTCAGTTCAGTTCAGTCGCTCAGTCGTGTCAGACTCTGCGACGCCATGAACTGCAGCACGCCAGGCCTCCCTGGCTATCACCAACTCCTGGAGTTCACTCAGACTCACGTCCATCAAGTTGGTGATGCCATCCAGCCATCTCATTCTCTGTCGTCCCCTTTTCCTCCTGCCCCCAATCCTTCCCAGCATCAGAGTTTTTTCCAATGAGTCAACTTTGCATGAGATGGCCAAAGTACTGGAGTTTCAGCTTCAGCATCATTCCTTCCAAAGAACACCCAGGACTGATCTCCTTTAGAATGGACTGGATTGGGAGTTACTAATCAGCAATATTCACCCAATCTTCCTATTTCTTCTCCCTTGTATCCCAATTTCCAGAGATATCTGGTATTGCCTACTTTTTGAGCTTTTGGAGGATTTACAAGGTAAACCTGACCTTCTGCCAATTTAGGGTTCATGAGTCTTGCGTGTCTAGATAAAATGACATTCTTGTTTAAGCTTTTCAGTTTTGGGTGTCTAGATAAATTGCCACTCATTCTTGTTTAAGCTTTCAGTTTTTCAAACTGTACTGCTCATCTCCTTGCCTGATGTTCTGTCCTTTGGATCCTCATTCTCTAGTTTCAGTAGGGTTTCAATAGGCAACTAGATCAGAAGTTAATTTACCATCTTAATCCAGTAAGAATCTTCACTTTTAACTAGTGTCTTAAGTGACTGTGTTGCATGCAGTCACACTTTCAAACACTAAACTGGAGGACAATCAGTAGAAAGTACCCAGAATAGTGAACACAATGAGAAGTACTTGGAGCTAAGGAGATTTACAAAGGAGACTACGCTGGCAGCCACAACAGCAACTTCAAAAGCTAAAGAGCTAATGGGGGAAGAGAAGTTAGGCTTGTTCTCTACGCCTGCAAGGAAAGCTAGAACCAGTGTGGGAAGACTGCAGGGCAGGGATCTCGTACGAGACAGAGAACTTAAACTTTCCCAAGAAGGAGTGAACTGCCCCGGGAAGCCAGAAATGCAAGAACAGGCTGCAATGCTACCACTTATTCGGGGTACCACCAACAGCATCTAAGCCCCAGATGGTTGTGTGGTCCAACCGGTGGCTGCGGCAAGACTCTTACACACGCAGAACAAAGTTAATGGATAATTAAAAGCGAGAATGATTTTACAAAGAGAGTCATTTTAGGCACACTCAAAGTTCTCAAATACAAAGCACTGTCTACACTTCGAATATACCAGGGTAATGACTGCCTGGTCCTAAACTTCCTTTTCTCAATCAGAATATAATTTTTTTCTACTCAGAATCTGAACTCAAATGTGCTTTTATCCTGAGATTTGAGTGGAAAAGTGACAAAGTGATAAGTCCCCATGAGCCACAAACTTTAATATGTTCCTAAGCCATCACTTCGTTACCTAAAATGCATGTTGGCTTAAAAACAGGTCCCCCTGCTTCTATTCTGCTCCCCTAGTCCAAACAAGGAACAAAGAAGAAACCAGAGAAGATGGAGCATGGCGACCAAGGGAAAAGTGGCATAATGTGAGGCTGTAACAGCAAGCAGAGAAGCCAGATCACAGGAAGGGGTTGGAAGCGTGGACTTTGGTCAAACTAAGTATTTCTGGTTTATCCTAAGCATAATGGTAAATAACAGAAAAGTTTCAAGTTTGACATGATCACATTTTATATTTTTTAAATAGTTTTTGTGTGAAAAATAAAGTAGAAATATCACATTTTGTTGTTGTTTAGTCGGTAAGTCATGTCTGACTCTTTACAACTCCATGGACTGTAGCCCGCCAGGCTCCTCTGTCCATGGGATTTCCTAGGCAAAAACACTGGAGTGGACTGCCACTTCCTTTTCAGAGGATCATTTCAACCCAGGAATCAAACTTGCACCTCCTGCACTGCCTGCTGCTGCTGCTGCTAAGTCGCTTCAGTCGTGTCCAACTCTGTGCGACCCCAGAGACGGCAGCCCACCAGGCTCCCCCGACCCTGGGATTCTCCAGGCAAGAACACTGGAGTGGGTTGCCATTTCCTTCTCCAGTGCATGAAAGTGAAAAGTGAAAGGGAAGTCACTCTGTCATGGCCGACTCTTACCGACCCCATGGACGGCAGCCTACCAGGCTCCTCCGTCCATGGGATTTGCCAGGCAAGAGTACTGGAGTGGGGTGCCATTGCCTTCTCCGAGATACAAGTTAGGAATTCCTTTTTGAGTGAGTTAGGTTTGAAAACCTGAATCACCTGTGAATGTCTCACAGGCTCCACTTCATCATTTCTCAGTAAAAACATCTCCATTAAAGCTTCAAACTCAGGATCCTGGCGACAGATGTTACAGATGGAGTTCCTGCCCACAATAAGAATCCTGGAATATAAAACACCTGACATATGTCTCTCTCAAATTCTACCAGATCACAGGGAGGGGCTGGAAGGGAGGATTCACAGATTCACCCATAACACTGCAGTTATTCCTTCCACAAAGGCTAACCTTAAAGAGTTAACTCCTAATTCTACAAACATTTACAACTATCTGAAAACAAATACAAAAGAATTAAAGGATGCTTTCACCCACAGACTGCTTTGCTAGGAGTAAGATAGCTTTTGGAATAGATCCAAAGAAAGTAGATTCTAGAGTTAAATGTCAATTCTTAATTAACTGTCCTGTTTTCCTGAAGTTAAAAACTTCATGTTAGTTATTTTGCAGCAGACAATCTTTGTGTCCTGTTATGGCCCAACACTGTCCCCTGCTGGAAGGCATCACAGGCAAAATGATCTAATCAAGTTTGTGGAAAAGTTTTGAGTTTCTGAAAGAAAATGAAAAGGGATTATGTTTATTTTATCCTTTTTAGTCCATTGCATTTGAGTAAAAATCACTGGTAAAGAGAAAATGAAGGAAAATCACCTTACTGCTTCCCACAGTAAAAAGCACAAAATGACATTTACTTTTTGGTTACCTGGGTAATGGAAAGGTGACCCTGAAGAGAGCAGGAGCGAGTTTTTGAGGTGAGGTGTACCCTGACTACAGTAGCAGTTACACAAATCTATATGTGTATTATAATTTACAGAACTAAACCAAAAGGTCAAACAGTCAATTGTACTGCATGATAAAAGACAGATACGGAATAAGAGGATAAAAATACTCAGTGCCACGTGTTTATAGAAAGGAAGAGAAATCCTAAAGTTAGAATGCAAAAACACTCACATAAAATTCAAGTACCTCAATCTGAGCTATAGAAAGGTCCTGATCTGATACAAGCATGTTGAAATATTTAATATGGACTTGGAAGCATTTCTAAAGGTTAATGATGTACACCAGCAGTAAAATCACTTTATCCCTAGCAGAGACAAGTCTGATGGAAGGTAACAATCTATTACCGAAACCTAGGAGTTAATATTCACCTTTCTCTGGTAACCTGAAAAGAATTATAAAGGCATTTTATGTGAGTGTGTTTAGTCTTACTCAAAAAGCTGGAGCATAAACAGTTCAAGCTGGATACTCAGCATCTATGTAATCTTGATATTTTGGATGCCAGGGAAACCCCATACAAATCTAAGTTATATTCAAGTTCCAAGAGTCTGGAGCACCCAAACCCAGCTGGGGACCTTTCAAGTGCAACTGTAGTTGCCAAATGAAATAAGGTACCAAGAGCCCATACAAGTGGATGACTAGGTGAGAGAGCCCAGATGACCAACTGACCTAAACTGAGAGCAAAAGCCACATTAACACCTTTGTTCCTTCCATCTCTACTGATAAGATGCTTGCTGTTTACCATGGGGTATGGGCTGCAACAGTGATGAAATATTAAACACGGAGTTTATGAAAGATGTTAGCATTGGAGCAGAAGGGGAAGAGGGAGAGTCTGGCAAACATGAGATCTCAGTTTTCTAAGATTTGGTTGAGTCATACTGCTGTCTGTTTGTCTACACTTCCCCACTGATCGCAGAGAGGCCAGTTATTGAGAAGGATCTCAGTACCCACAACAATATAACACTTCCAACTTCAGGGGAGTAGCTGAAAAAATAAGGGTACAGTAATAAGAGAACTGCCAGGAGAAATATCAATAACCTCAGATATGTAGATGACACCACCTTTATGGAAGAAGTGAAGAGGAACTAAATGGAAGTGAAAGAGGAGAGTGGAAAAGTTGGCTTAAAGCTCAACAATCAGAAAACGGAGACCACGGCATCTGGTCCCATCACTTCATGGGAAAGAGATGGAGAAACAGTGGAAACTGTCAGACTTTATTTTGGGGGCTCCAAAATCACTGCAGATGGTGACTGCAGTGATGAAATTAAAGACGCTTACTCGTTGGAAGGAAAGTTATGACCAACCTAGATAGCATATTCAAAAGCAGAGACATTACTTTGCCAACAAAGGTCCGTCGAGTCAAGGCTATGCTTTTTCCAGTGGTCATATACGGATGTGAGAGTTGGACTGTGAAGAAAGCTGAGCACCGAAGAATTGATGCTTTTGAACGGTGGTGCTGGAGAAGACTCTTGAGTGTCCCTTGGACTGCAAGGAGATCCAACCAGTCCATCGTAAAGGAGATCAGTCCTGGGTGTTCATTGGAAGGACTGATGCTGAAGCTGAAGCTCCAGTACTTTGGCCACCTCATGCAAAGAACTGACTCATTGGAGAAGACTCTGATGCTGGGAGGGACTGGGGGCAGGAGAAGGGGATGACAGAGGATGAGATGGCTGGATGGCATCACCAAGTCAATGCACATGAGTTTGGGTGAACTCCAGGATTTGGTGATGGACAGGGAGGCCTGGCGTGCTGCGGTTCATGGGGCTGCAAAGAGTCGGACATGACTGAGCGACTGAACTGAACAAGAGAATGATATTGGTCATTTCCTACTTTTCACTAATTAATGACATGGATATCTTTGCACTAAACTTGCCTGTCAGAAGCAGCAGTATTCACAGCATACCAGACTAATTGCCAAAGTATCCAACGAGATACTCAGCAGAATAACAGAACAATCCAGACCTCTGCAATGATGCAAGTCTGCAAAATCACCCCCATCTTACCGTCTGTCATGACAAGTAATTTCCCAAAAAGATTGAAAACACAGAAAACAAACATTGAAATCAAACAAGCAGGAAAAAAAAAAAAAAGGCAGGAGATTAGATCATAAACAAGTTTGGGATCTGGGAACCTATCCAGGTAAACTTATTTAATCTGAATTCTAGCGCATAATTTTAAAACTCCAAGATTTCCAAAACCTAAGACAAAAACTCCCACATACCTTCAACCAGGAAATGGCTCTTTGAATTCATATTTTTAGAAAGGTAAATGTGATCATTAATACATGCCTAATTACACAATTCTTTTAAGCCTCATATTTTATGTGAATGACAAAAAACACTGAAGCAAACTGATGGTTCCTCAAAAATCAAACTGAGAATTACCCTGTGCTATGCTTAGTCATTTGGTCATGCCCGACTCTTTGCGACCCTATGGACTGTAGCCCACCAGGTTCCTCTGTCCATAGGGACTCTCTAGGCAAGAATACTAGAGTGGGTTGCCATGCCCTCCTCCAGGGGGTCTTCCCGACCCAAGAATCAAACCAGAGTCTCCTGCATTGCAGGCAGATTACTTACCAGCTGCGCTACTGGGGAAGCCCGACCAAGCAATTCCACTTACGGTACACACTCAAGAGAACTCAAACAATTAACTGTGTACCAATTTTTATAGAAGCACTATTCATAATAGTCAAAAGATGGAAACAACCCACATATCTATGAACTAATGAATAAACAAAATGTGATACATGCCTACAATGGAATATTACTTAGCCTTAAAAGGAAGAAAATTCTGCACTATGCCACAAGGATGAACCTGGAAGACATGATACAAAGCAAAATAAATCAGACACAAAGAGAAATACTGTATTCCAGAGACAAAGTGTGGAAGGTGGAGCTCTCCGGCAGAGCCGGAGAGAGGGGGAACTGGGGCGTTATTATGTAACAGGTTATACAGAATTTCAGTTCAGGAAGATAAAAGTTCTGGAGAGGATGGTGGTGACCGTTGCACAACAAAATGAATGCACTTCATGTCACTGAATAGTGCACTCACACGGTCAGACACTAAATGTTATGGACATTTTCCCACAATTTTTTAAAAAAGCAAATACTAGAGCAAGAAACACACAGTCCTCCCGACAAATCAGGCCATATGGAAATAATGAAGCCTCAGGTATTGCATGTAAATTAGAATTTTACATGGGAGCTATTTTTCTAGGGAGCTATGATATATAGTTTTCCTCAATTACTCAAAATGTTCAGAGACCCTAAAAATACCTGAATTACCACTACCTTTAACTCAATGAAATGAGAAAAACAAACACCAAATAACGTTAATAGGATTTTGTAAAACTACTATTCCCAGCATATCACAATCAATACAGAACCAGCATAGTTACACTGAAGCTCTGCACACATAAAATCTTCAAATAAACTTCTGCAGGCATGTATTAAGTACCTCTATTTGATGACCAACTGTCCAGCACAGCTCTCAAAAATCTAATGCACTATACTAAACATGAAGATGAGAATGAGAAAATAACTAAGTGTTACAGAAAGCTTAAAGAACAAAGCTGAGGCAGATTTTAGCATGTTTTCAAGGCAGAAAGACAGGGAGGCACAAGAGTCTGAAACAATGAATGCTCTACAGGCACACTTCCAAGATATCGTGTGTTCAGCTCCAGACTGTCACGATTAAGTGAACACTGCAATACAGTGAGTTACATGAATGTTCTGTTTTCCCAGAACATGTGATAGTAATGTTCACACTATACCACAGTCTATTAAGTGTGCAACAGTATTATATCTAACACCAATATAGATAATTTTAAAATAGTTTACTGCTTAAAAAAAAAAAAGCTAACCATCATGTGGGCCTTCAGAGTCATATCTTTATGCTGGTGGAGGGTCTTTCTCTGATGTTGGAGGCTACTGACTGATTAGGTGGTGCTAGTGGTAAAGACCCTGCCTGCCAATGCAGCAGACATGGAAGAGACATAGGTTCGATCCCTGGGTCAGGAAGATTCCCTGGAGGAGGGCATGGCAGCCACTCCAGTATTTTGCCTGGAGAATCCCATGGACAGAGGAGTCCGGCAGGCTACACTCCATGGGGTCATAAGAGTTGGACATGACTGAAGCGATACACACACACTCTGACTAATCAGGGTATGAATGCTGAAGTTTGAGGTGGATGCAGCCATTTCTTAAAGTAAGACAACAATGAAGTTTGCTGCACCGACTGACTTTTCCTTTCCCAAATGGTTTCTCTGTAGCAAGTAATGCTGTTACACAGCATTTTACCCACAGGAGAACTTCTTTTAAAATTGGAGTTAACCTCTCAAACAGTCACCATTGTATCAAATAAGTTGATGTAATATTCTAAATACTTTGTTGTCATTTCAACAATCTTCACATAATCTTCACTGGGAGTAGGTATCATCTCAAGAAATCACTTTCTTTGCTCATCCATAAGAAGCAATTCCTCATCCATTAAAGTTATATCATGAGATCACAGCAATTCAATCACATCTTTAGACTCCACTACTAACTCTAGCTCTCTTGCTGTTTCCACCACATCTGCAATTATGTCCTCCACCAAGTCTTGAAATCCTCAAAGTTATCCATGAGGGTTGGAATCAACTTCTTCCAAAGTGAAAGTGAAAGTCGCTCAGTCGTGTCCAACTCTGTGACCCCATGGACTGAGCCTGCCAGGCTCCTCTATCCCTGGGGAGTCTCGAGGCAAGAATACTGTAGTGGGTTGCCATGCCCTCTTCCAGGGGTCTTTTCAACCCAGGGATCAAACCCAGGTCTCTCACATTGCAGGCGGATTCTTTACCAGCTGAGCTACTCGGGAAGCCTGACAGTGTAATACCTAAAACCTGAACACTTAGAGGCCACTGCAGGGTTATCGATTAGCCTAATTTCGATATTACATTTCAGGGACTATGGAAGCCCAAGGAGAGAGGGAGAAACAGGGTTAACAGTCAGTTGGTGGAGCAGTCAGAACACACATGTTTCTCAGTTAACTTCACTGTCTTATATGGGCACAGTTCATAACACCCAAAAACAGTTACAATGGCAACACAGAGGATCACAGTTGACAGATCACCATAACAAATTAATAATAATGACAAAGTTTGAAATATTGTGACAATTACCACAATGTAACATAGAGACACAAAGTGAGCAAATGTGGGAAAATGGCACCAATAGAGTTGTTTGATGCAGGTTTGCATCAGAGATCTTCAATTCGTAAAAAAAAAACACACACACACAATAATTAAAGCACAATAAAATAAAGCTTGCCAGTAAAGCTAAACATAGTACCAGCAACTCAGACAAACCAGAGAACTACCATGTCAGTTTCTGTAATTCCTATCATTTAAGAACAGTATCCAAAACAACCACCCAGAAGCCTTTTAATGAAAACATTCACAGTACTGACCACATAAAAACGTAAAGCATTAGAATAGTAAAATACAGAAAAAAGTTAACAAGTAGTCTGAAAATATCTGTCCCATATCTAACAGCTAAGGGGCTAATATCTTTACAGAAAAACTCCTACAAATCAATAAGGAAAAGGCCAAACCAGCAGGGAATAGAAAAATTATATAAACTGTTTTCCACTGCTTCATCTTTCAAATCTTAAAATGCTGTTCACAGGTTCTTCACATCAGTTTTCCTAAGCCTGGTCTTTCACACTTAGTAATTCACTCTGAATTACTCCCACAGATCTGTATAACATGGTCTCCAGGAAAAGTCAAATTTAAGCTCATGTGCTTGCCATTTAAAGGAACTACTGCATAATCCCAAAGAGTTCTTCAAAATGTTAAATGTAGAATTACCGTATGACCCAGGAATCCTACTTACGTACATAGCCAAGAGAAATGAAATCATTATGCTCCCACAAAAAAACGTGTACACCAATGTTCATAGCAACATTATTTAGGATAACAAAAACAACTGAAATGCCCATCAACAGGACTATTATTATGGATAAATAATTGGTGGTATATCCACACAGTGAAACAATATTTAGCAATAAAATGAAATGAAGTGCTGATACACTTCAACATGTTAAGTGAAAGAAGACCACATGGTTTATAATTTTATTTATCAGCCTATTCTTGAATTGTCCAGAATTGACAAATATATTTATATATTCAGCAGATTAGTAGTTCCTTAGAGCTAAAAGTGGGGTAGGGTAAGAAGGAACTCAAGGGAGACTGCTAATGGGTACAGGGTTTCTTTCAGGGGCAATGAAAATGTTTTAAAACCACGGTTGTCGGATGTACAACTTTATGAAAGCACTAAAAAGCAATGTGTATTTTAAAATTCCATGGTGTGTAAACTATATCTCAATCAAGCTGTTACTTTTCAAAAGGACTGCAGGTTGGGCTTTTTCTCCCTAATTTTAACTCCATCCCCCCACCCTCAGTTTCTAAAACAGTGTCAGGCAATAACCACGAATTTACTAAACTCTGACTGAATGGAAAAGTAAATTTCCAAACGTGGGTAAACCATTATAAAACACTATCATAGCCAAGGAGATGAAATTACTGCAGGATGGCATGACAGGGGCTACAGCATATATGTGTATCGGTGTTTCCCATGAAAGGAGATGAGACTGAAAAATTCAGCAGAAACAAGACTTTGAGGTGTCTTCAATCCAGCCAAAGGAATTTGTACTATCCTGAATCAATGGGAAGGCCAGTAAGGTTTTAAGTAGAGGATTAACAGTCAGATCTGTTTTAAATGTGTAAGTTAAGTAGAGAGTTGCTTATATCCAAGGGTGAAGGAGAACAATGCCCCTCAGGTGAGAATAAAGAGGAATGAGGGGAAGAGACCAGGAAAATTAGCAAAATATAATACTTATGGATTTTTTAAATTACAGCCCTTTCCACACACGCACAGACTGACAAACATGCATACGCACGCTTATACGAACACCCGAAAATCATTTAAACGCTGAAAATCACTTCTATGGTCAGCCCCCCTCATGGAGCTCAGCTGTGATGGAGACGAATGTTCATGACCACCGAGCCAGACTAAACTTTTATACAATCATCTAGGCAGGGCCTCTCTCAGACTGCTGTAGCCTGGGACCACCGACAAAGTGCACAGTTCCACCTCTTCACAAACGTGCTCCTGGAAACGCTGACCAAGGACCACGGGGCAAGGTCACGATTAGCCCACCACGGGTTTCCCAATCAGGCAGCTCAGGAGGTCGCGACCCAGCAACAAGGAGGTGGCCTCTGACATGCTGCCCTAGCAACGGTCCGCCCCTCGCGCAAAAGCGGTCGTCAGAACGACGGGAACAAATGCTTTTGGAGTAGGACTGACCCGACTCGTTTCTCCCGCGTGGACGCTAACCTGTCAGGCGTAGAAACACCTAACCACAGAGAGCGTGACGGCCCCTTCCGGAAGTAGAGCGTGTGGGAGTGGGCGGGGCAAACGCCTGCGGGCGGACACGCCCCGCGAGGAGCAGTCGAGACTTCCGACGTCTCCTCCTCTCGGGGCTAGAGCAGTCAGGTTTGAATGAATGACTGCAAAATCACGGCGCCAAAGCGGCGACGTCTCCGGCTGAAATTGGTTCCGCTGCCCGGCTTCTCAGAAGCTTGTCGAGGGCGAGAAGGGCATTTGCCTTCTCAAATCTCAGCTTTTTGTTTTGTGCACCCCATTAGCCTCCAACATACTGTCAGTCCATCAGCGGTTGCCTAGAAAATTTAAAACCACTGGTTCCTCCCAAGGATCTGTCGCTTCGATTCACCTCCAAGGATGGGAAACCACGGGCCATCTGAGCCCCGCTCTGGCACTGAAGTCCATTTGCCGATTCGACTGAGGAACTTAACGCTAATTTTTTTATTCATTAAACATTTATTAAATTCTTACTGTGCTCCAGGTAATGGATTGTTAAGAAAAATGTAATGGTCTCCATTCTCATGGAGTTTAGTAGCAAAATGCATTAGTAGTAGTAATTACTTAATAAAGCGATCAGACTCGTCTGGCAGTATGTAAGTGTTCAATAAATGCTAGTTATTATTATTTTCATCTTGATTATTCCATTGTCATCATCGCTACTATTAACGTCACCCTTTACTTTAATGACAAGTTTGAAGTTCAAGTGTTACCTACCACCCAGGCCCTTGGATTCTTTAATCAAAAGAAACTGATAGAGGCCAGAGAGAAACAGAGCAAACCATACGGAAAGAGAATTGGCAAGCTCGAAGACAGAAACCTAAAATGATACAAATAGAAGAGGAAATTAATATTAAAGGAAAAAAAAAGAAAATGGGGACATTTTGACACAGCTACTTTGAGAAAACAATTGAGCAGGCCATTACATCGTATCATAAAAGTTAAGTGTAAACTAGACAATATTTACCTCAAAGACTAATAGCATTACATAGGTTGGAATGAATGTCTTTTCTTATTTATCTTACATACTGTCATCATGAAATTGAGTCCTGACTAGTTTGTTTACAAGAAATTTTACAGTAAAACTTCCTGTCTTAAACCTGGAAAAGTTCTTTGTAATCTTTACCAAAATGTCATCTTTAACCCAAAGTCTATGCTTCCTCTATATGTTTTTTAATGAGAAATTGCATGGATCTACTATAGTTTTATATATAAAAGTTGTATCTGTTATAAAAATTGTACCTGCTCAAATATGTCGGTTGTTGAAAATGGGGACATTTTATAATGAAAACGAGGTTAGATCATCAAGAAAATTTAACAATTCTAAACTTGTATGCTTTTGAACTGTGGTGTTGGCGAAGACTCTTGAGAGTCCCTTGGATTGCAAGGAGATCCAACCAGTCCATCCTGAAGGAAATCAGTCCTGAATATTCTTTGGAAGGACTGATGTTGAAGCTGAAACTCCAATACTTTGGCCACCTCATGAGAAGAACTGACCCATTGGAAAAGACCCTAGTGCTGGGAAAGATTGAAAGCAGGAGGAGAAGGGGACGACAGAGGATGAGATGGCAGGATGGCATCACCGACTCAATGGACATGAGTTTCAGTAGGCTCCGGGAGTTGGTGATGGACAGGGAGGCCTGGCGTGCTGCAGTCCACGGGGTCGCAAAGAGTCAGACACGACTGAGAGACTGAACTGAACTGAAACATGTATGCAAAATATATGAGAGGTTTGTTATATGTGAAATAAAAACTCCAAGGAGAATTAGAAAAATCAACTACAGTGAGTGATTATAACATTCATCTCTAATCAGAATTAGATAAAAACCTTGATAATAGAGCCATGCAATTTCCCATTTAAAAAGTATATAAAAGACTAGAAAAGGATTATCAACCAACTTACCCAGTTTATAGAACACTAGACCTACTTATCAACCACCTTGACCTAATATCTCCTAGAACACTGTACTCAATAATTATAGAATACATATTTTTTAAAAATGTCTATGCTTTGTTCACCAAGATAAACCATACGCTAGTCTATGAAACAAATCTCAATAAATTTTAAAAGACTGAAATCAGGCTTTATACTTTCTAATAATAATGAAATTAAGTTAGAAATAAGTAACAGGAAAATATTTGAAAAATCCCTAAATAGTTGAGGATATTTACGGGACTGATCTCCTTTAGAACTTTAAATACTTGTTTTCAAAGAGAAGAAATGTGAAAATCTGAGTTTCCACCTTAAGAAGCTAGAAAAAGTGATCAGCATCATGGCATTATGAGATGCCTCTCCTTTGATCTACAACCAGAAAACATCCATTACTCAACAGAGGTGTCTCTGCCCAACACATCAGGCTGGCCAGAGAATGCCACAAAGGTGTACACTTAACGGTGGGTAGATGGAACATATGGAAGAGTGGAACCCGGTAAACAGAAAGGCAAGAATTCTGGAGTGGGTTGCCTCTTTCTTCTCCAGAGATTTCCCAACTCAGTCAAACTCATGTCTCCTGCACAGGCAGATGGATTCTTTACCACTGAACCACCTGGGAAGCAGGACAGATGGGGTAAAGGACGAAAAAGTGCTGATTGTCAAATAATGCAGCGTAGGTCAGAGAAACCAGAAACTTGTGCTATAGCGCCACCTACTGGGATCCAAGAGTTCAGTTCAGTTCAGTTCAGTTTAGTCGTTCAGTCGTGTCTGACTCTGCAACCCCATGAATCCAGCATGCCAGGCCTCCCTGTCCATCACGAACTCCCGGAGTTCACTCAAACTCACGTCCATCGAGCCGGTGATGCCATCCAGCCGTCTCATCCTCTGTCGTCCCCTTCTCCTCCTGACCCCAATCCCTCCCAGCATCAGAGCCTTTTCCAATGAGTCAACTCTTCGCATGAGGTAGCCAAAGTACTGGAGTTTCAGCTTTAACATCATTCCTTCCAAAGAAATCTCAGGGCTGATCTCCTTTAGAATGGACTGGTTGGATCTCCTTGCACTCCAAGGGACTCTCAAGAGTCTTCTCCAACACCTAGTTCAAGAGCATTAATTCTTCGGCGTTCAGCTTTCTTCACATTCCAACTCTCACACCCATACATGACCACTAGAAAAATCATAGCCTTGACTAGATGGACCTTTGTTGGCAAAATAATGTCTCTGCTTATAACTTTCATAAAAAAGTTGGTCATAACTTTTCTTCCAAGGAGTAAGTGTCTTAATTTCATGGCTGTAGTCACCATCTGCAGTGATTTTGGAGCCCCCAAAATAAAGTCTGCCACTGTTTCCACTGTTTCCCCATCTATTTTCCATGAAGTGATAGGACCGGATGCCATGATTTCCGTTTTCTGAATGTTGAGCTTTAAGTCAGCTTTTTCACTCTCCACTTTCACTTTCATCAAGAGGCTTTTTAGTTCCTCTTCACTTTCTGCCATAAGGGTGGCGTCATCTGCACATCTGAGGTTATTGATATTTCTCCCAGAAATCTTGATTTCAGCTTGTGCTTCTTCCAGCCCAGTGTTTCTCATGAAGTACTTTGCATATAAGTTAAATAAGCAGGGTGACAATATACTGCCTTGACGTACTCCTTTTCCTATTTGGAACCAGTCTGTTGTTCCATGTCCAGTTCTAACTGTTGCTTCCTGACCTGCATATAGGTTTTTCAAGAAGCAGGTGGTCTGGTATTCTCATTTCTTTCAGAATTTTCCACAGTTTATTGTGATCCACACAGTCAAAGGCTTTGGCATAGTCAATAAAGCAAAAATAGATGTTTTACTGGAACTCTTTTGCTTTTTCCATGATCCAGCAGATGTTGGCAATTTGATCTCTGGTTCCTCTGCCTTTTCTAAAACCAGCTTGAACATCAGGGAGTTCACGGTTCACCTATTGCTGAAGCCTGGCTTGGAGAATTTTGAGCATTACTTTACTAGCATGTGAGATGAGTGCAATTGTGCGGTAGTTTGAGCATTCTTTGGCATTGCTTTTCTTTGGGATTGGCATAAAAACTGACCTTTTCCAGTCCTGTGGCCACTGCTGAGTTTTCCAAATTTGCTGGCATATTGAGTGCAGCACTTTCACAGCATCACCTTTCAGGATTTGAAACAGCTCCACTGGAATTCCATCACCTCCACTAGCTTTGTTCGTAGTGATGCTTTCTAAGGCCCACTTGACTTCACATTCCAGGATGTCTGGCTCTAGGTGAGTGATCTCACCATTGTGACTACCTTGGTCGTGAAGTTCTTTTTGTACAGTTCTTCTGTGTATTCTTGCCACCTCTTCTTAATATCTTCTGCTTTTGTTAGGTCCATACCATTTCTGTCTTTTATCGAGCCCATCTTTACATGAAATGTTCCCTTGGTGTCTCTAATTTTCTCGAAGAGATCTCTAGTCTTTCCCATTCTGTTGTTTTCCTCTATTTCTTTGCTTTGATTGCTGAGGAAGTCTTTATCTCTCCTTGCTCTTCTTTGGAACTCTGCATTCAGATGCTTATATCTTTCCTTTTCTCCTTTCCTTTTGCTTCTCTTCTTTTCACAGGTATTTGTAAGTCCTCCCCAGACAGCCATTTTGCTTTTTGCATTTCTTTTCCTTGGGGATGGTCTTGATTCGTATCTCCTGTACAAGATCACAAGCTTCAGTCCATAGTTCATCAGGCACTCTATCAGATCTAGTCCCTTAAATCTATTTCTCACTTCCACTATATAAGAGAATAGCCCCTAATTATTAATCTGTTTAATCATTATTGTTTCAGTCCTCAAGTCATGTTCCACTCTATTGCAACCCCATGGACTGTAGTCCACCATGCTCCTCTGTCCCTGGGATTTTCCAGGCAAGAATATTTGAGTGTGTTGCCATATCCTTCTCCAGGGAATCTTTCTGACCCAGGGATCAAACCCACGTCTCTTGCATTAGCAGCTGGATTCTTTAACACAGTCAGTTCAGTTCAGTTCAGTTCAGTCACTCAGTCGTGTCCGACTCTTTGCGACCCCATGAATCGCAGCATGCCAGGCCTCCCTGTTCACCATCTCTCCGAGTTCACTCAGACTCATGCCCATCGATCATGTAAAAATAAACTGGCTGAGGAACAACTCATCAAGCACCATGAAAAACCGCAGTAACATGGAATATTCTGAACTACCTCATAGAGAACTCAAAATAGTTGTTATGTAGAAATTCAAGCTACAAGAAAACTCAGAAATGCAGTTCAGTGAACTCAGGAAACAATCAACGAGCATAAGGAAAGCTTTACCAAAGAAGTTGAAACTCTAAAAAGCACCAAACAGAAATAATTCTGGAGCCAAATAACTGAATAAGTGAGATTAAGAACACAATAGAAAGCACTGGAAATAGAGCAGACCATGTGGAAAAGAGAACTAGCCAGCTCAAAGATAAAAACCTAGAAATGATGTAGGTAGAAAGGAAGAGAAATTAAGATAAAAAGAGATAGAAATTCTATGGAACTATCCAACTTGATTAGGAATGGAAATATTAGGTAATGGGCATTCCAGAAGGAGATGAGAGGGAGAAGGGAATAGACAGTTTAAAGAAATAACAGCTGACAACATCTCAAACTTAGGGGAGGAACTGGATATACCAGTCTACGAAGCTAATAGGACATATAATTACCCCCGGTGCAAAAAAAAAAACTTCTCAATACACATTATATTAAAACTGCTAAAAGTTAATGATAAATAAAAAATTTTAAAGGCACCCAGGGAAAAAGGATGACAACCTACAAATGAGTCCCATTAGGCGATCAGCAGATTTCTCAGCAACAAATCTATAGTAATCAAAACAGTACCATATTATCAGAAAAACAGACACATAGATCAGTGGAACAGAATTGAGAGCCCAGAAATAAACCCACATATATTTGGGAAATTCATTTGTAAGAAAGGAGCAAAGAACATACAAGGGAGAAAGAATAGTCTCTTTAATAAATGATGTTGGGAAGATGGGAAAAGAATGAAACTAGACTACTATCTCATACCATACCAAAAAAATCAACTCAAAATGGATAAAAGACTTGAATGTAAGAACTGAAACCATAAAAGTCCTAGATGAAAACAGGCAGTAAACACTTTGACTTAGGTCTTAGGAGTATGATTCTAGATATATCCCCTCAGGCAAAGGAAATAGTAGCAAAAACAAACAAACAGGACTACATCAAACTAAAAAGCTTCTGAACAGCAAAGGAAACCATGAACAAGAGGAAAAGACAGCCTACTGAGTGGAAGAAGCTATTTGCAAATCATATATCTGATCAGGGTTAATACCCAATTACAGAGTAGGAGGGTTCAATTCCTGGCACAGCATGGCCAAACAAGACAGGTAGAATTTGGGCAAAGGAAGGGTAGAATATTTCTACCTACACAGGAAATATTGTGAGACAAAGCACAGAGATAAGAAAAGGAACACCTAATTTCTGAAATTATATAAACATTACATAGATTGGCAAGTAATGCACGCTGAAGTTTTAAAAACTTTTATTTTGCAATAACTATAGATTCACAGAAAGTTTGAAAAAAATGTAAAGTGAGGGCCTATGCACCCTTCACCCAATTTTTGCCAGTGCTATTGTGCAATAGCAAATCCAGGAAACTGACATTGTTGTAATCCACAGTTTACTCAGATTATACCAGTTTTACACACACTCGTTTGTGTGTGTGTGTGTGTGTGTGTGTGTGTGTGTGTGTGTGTGTGCATGCTTGTACTTGGAAGCAATTTTATTGCATATTTAGACTGATGTTACCACTACCCCAGTCAAGACACAGAACAGTTGCATCACAAGGATTCCTGGCGCTACCTTTCCAGGTGGGTGTTGTTCATTCACCCCATTGTGTCAAACTCTGCGGCCCCGTGGACTACAGCACACCAGGTCTCCCTGTCTGTCACCACCTCCCAGAGTTTGCCCAAGTTTATGTTCATTGCTTTGGTGATGTCATCAAGCCATCTCATCCTTTGACATTCTCTTCTACTTCTGCCCTCAGTCTTTCCCAGTATCAGAAAAAAAAGAAAGTGAAGTCATTCAGTCATGTCCAATTCTTTGCTACCCCTAGGACTGTAGCCCACCAGGCTCCTCTGTCCATGGGATTTTCCAGGCCAGAGTACTGGAGTGGGTTACCATTTCCTTCTCCAGAGGATCTTCCAAACCCAGGGATCAAACCCAGGTCTCCCACATTGCAGGCAAATGCTTTACCATCTGAGCCACCAGGGAAACCTTTCCCAGCATCAGGGACTTTTCCAACTAGTTGTCTGTTCACATCAGATTACCAAAATACTGGCGCTTCAGCTTCAGCATCAGTCCTTCCAGTAAATACTCAGGGTTGATCTCCCTAAGATTGACTAGTTTGATCTCCTTGCTGTCCAAGGGACTTTCAAGAGTCTTCTCCAGCACCACAGTTTGAAAGCATCAATTCTTTGGCGTTCTGCCTTCTTTACAGTCCAGCTCTCACAACTGTACATAACCACTGGGAAGACCACAGCCTTGACTATATGAACCTTTGTTAGCAGAGTAATGTCTCTGCCTTTCAGCACACTGTCTAGGTTTGTCATTGCTTTCTTGCCAAGAATAGCTTTCCTGCTTTTCATAGCCACAGTCAACTCCTGTCTTTCCTGCTCCACACTCTCTGTAACCTCTGGCAATAACTAACCTGTTCTCTATCTCTGTAACTTTGTGGCAAGCATGCTGTCTTTTCAATTAAAATATAGCTTTGCTGTTGCTGCTGTTTAGTAGCTCAGTCATGTCTGACTTTTACTACCCCATGGACTGTAGCCCACCAGGCTCCTCTTTCCCTGGGATTTTCCAGACAAGAATACTGGAGTGGGTTGCCATTTCATTCTCTAGGGATTGGAGAAGTTCTTCCCAACCCAGGGACTGAACTCGCATCTTGTGTTTGGCAGGTGGAGTCTTTACCACTGAGCCACCTGGGAAGCCCAAAATATAGCTTTATGTTATTTTGCAAGAAACTTAGTAGCATCTTCACCTTGGACTTGAAACTTCATCAGCAATCTTTTCATTTAGTACTCATATTTTATACTAAGTCAGTTTATAGTCATTCAATTTATACTAAGGTTATTGCAAACGAACTGTCTTTAAATTTCTATCCGCCAGTTCTTCTTCCCTTTTATTCTGAAAGATGATTTTATCAAATACTCTACAAAATACCTGTGACCATCTGGTGTGAGTGACTTTACTCATGAGCTGTGAGTGGTTTCCAGCTTTGTTTTAAAACTTTCTTCAGTACATCTTCATTGAGCCTTTCTTCCCCTTCTATAGAACAAGTGTTTTTATTCATCTCTGTTTATTGTGGAGACTTTCTATGAAAGTATTCCCTCCTTCTCTAAGATAGTTATCCACACACACCTTGCCCTCTTTAACTGCTTCTTTTATGTGCGTGAATGTTTTTAACCCTATTACAAATCAATATTGAGTAGCCAGGTCAGAATAAGTTCCCAGCCACAAAGGAATTGCAGCCTAGCAAGGGAGATACAACCTGTGCTAGGAGCTGAAATTCAGCCAGGGCACACCAGTGCAACCCTACTGGTTGTCAGATATCAAAATACTTCTGTTCTAATCAATAAAAAGCTGATGCTATAGACCCCATGCCTTGTCACCCCCAAAACAACAATCTTTGGCACAACCAGGTCCTACCTCTGAGACCCATCAAACACCCCTATGATCCACCAAACAAAGATCTGGAGTTTTAGACAGCTCTGCAATGATATTTTGAATACTGCTCCACTCTCTACCACTAAATACAATAAAGTATGATAAAATGCTATTATATATTGATGATTTAAATGAAGTGTTTAAAAACTCAGAGAATGGAGTACATATTGGGATGGGACTAAGAAAGACAAAAGAGCATCCGGGAAAAGTTTACAGACTTCCAAACTCTCAATCAATAGTAATAATAACATGAACTTCCCTGGCAGTCCAGTGGTTAAGACTTTGTGCTTCCACTTCAAGGTGTGCGGGTTGAATCCCTGGTTGGGGAACAAGATCCCTCATGCCTTGCATCACAGCCAAAAAGTTAAAAAAAAAATCATTCATTTAAAATATAGTAATAATAAATATCATTTATTAAGTGCTTACTATATCATAGGCCCTGTGCCAAATACCTTTAACAAATCTTCACTTCATTTATTCCTCATAAAATCATAGGATATATACAATTACAATTCCACTTGACAGATGAGCAGTACTGATCTTCAGTCAGTTCACAGTGGTACAGCTGAACCAGTCATTCAAAGTCACCTGTTTTGATGGGTCACAGTGTTTGTTGTGATCAATCAGCACTTGGACTCTATCAGTTACTAAGATTTTTGAATATCACCCCTACAAATAAGAAAACGGACCCTGAGGATAAACCAGCTGCACAAGATCACACAATAAATAGCAGAACTGGAGTTTCAATCCAAGACTGAGGAATTCTTTAAGTTCATGATTACAGCTTTTTTAAAAATCATAATATAATAATATGCTTAATAAATTGATATAACATATATTAATATAAGATATATTATAACATAAACATAATAAAAACTTGGGTTGGTCCAAAGTTCATTCAGGTTTTCCCTATGGGTACAATAAAACTTGAAAGAACTTTTGGGCCAACCCAATAATATGTTTCCTTTCTTTGTATCTTCTGGGAAAACGACAGTGATGTTATATGTTTTTAATTACCATAAAGCTTCCCATAAAAACAGAAAAAATAGGGTAGGAAAGCCACAACTCAAAAACGAACCAGGTGGCTGGGTATTCTCACAAACTCTCAATTTGAGTAGGTAGGGATCTAACTCCAACAGAGGCAAAGCTCACATGGTGTCAGCAGCAACACAAGAGGCCTTCTGAAAGCTGCAGAGCCCCCAGAGGACCACAGATATTCTTGGAAATGCTCACAGGGCTGATCTGAGGAGCTTTGCAGACTCCAAGTCCCAAGGAAGAGCAGGAGGGCTGGAGCAGTGTGAGCCCCACAAACTCTCAACTCTAAGTGACCAAAGCTTTCTTCCAGGGCAAAGGCCACCTTAAGGAGAAACTGCGGAAGTAGCATTGAGCAGAGCTAACTGAGCAGGCTGGGCTTCTCAGATGGCGCTAGTGGTAAAGAAACCGCCTGCCACAATGCATGAGAGTAAGAGATAAAGGTCCGATCCCTGGGTGGGGAAGATCCCCTGGCAGAGGTCACGGCAGCCCACTCCAGTATTCTTGCCTGGAAAATCCCATAGACAGAGGAGGCTGGCAGGCCTCATTCCATGGGGTCACAAAGAGTCAAACACAACTGAAGCGACTTGGCACGCACATTGATCAGGTCAGGAACAGAAAGAAGAAAGGAAGCAGAAGGAGGAGTACTTTACAACAACAGCAGCAGAGGGCGCTCCGAGAATCGAGAGGTTAAAAAAAGATCCTGACCTTCACTGAAAGTTGTTCAGTAGTGTCCCACTCTTTGCAACCCGATTGACTATACATTCCAAGGAATTCTCCAGGCAAGAATACTGGAGTGGGTAGCTGGTTCCTTCTCCAGAGGATCTTCACAACCCAGGGATCGAACCCAGGTCTTCCACAATGCAGGCAGATTCTTTACCATCTGAGCCACCAGGGAAGCCAAGTACTCATTTCACTTAAACACGGGCAAGCAAATAGATCACATAACTGAAACTCATAAAAGCTACTATGAGAAAAAAAAAGGAATAAGAATAACATCCCTACAGACAATAAAGGCACCCTAAAAAAAAACATGCCCACAAACAGATGAAAACATATTCTTATATTCCAAAGTAAGCCAAAAAATGAAATATTCCCCAAAGTTTTCTGAATCTGATTTCAAACAGTGGCAACAGCAATAAGCTGAGATTCAGGAACCTCAAGCAATCGCCCAAGACTTTCAGGAAACCACACTTAGACATGCCATAATCAAATTACTAAAAACCAAAAGAGAAGAGAAAATCTTAAAAACAAGGAGAGCAGAAAAAGGACACGTGAGTAAGAAACATGGCTGGTTTCTTTTCAGAAACAATGGAGGCAAGAAGGAAATGAAATAGTCCTAGTGTGGTGAAGGGAAGAAATTGTCACCCTAGAATTCTCGATTTCTTTTAAAACTTCCTATACTCTTGGTGAAAGGAAATACAAACTGAATTTATAAAATTAAAAAGAATGACAGTGAAATCACTACATACTGAAATCTATGAGATGCATGTAAAGCAGTGATCAGAGAAAAATTCATTGTACTAAACACTGTTAATCAAAAATTTTAATTAAAATAAATTAATTAAACTTCCAGGTCACAAACAAGGAAAATATAATAAACAAACAAAAAAAGCAATAGGAATAATGAAGATAAAAGCAGAAATGAGTGAGAATAGTAAAGTAGCAGGCGTAAATCTAAATCCTATTTTTAATAGCTTTATTGAAATGTAATTAACTATGATTTACTCATTTAAAGTGTACTATTCAATGGCTTTTATATATTCACAGAGTTGTGTAACCATGAGCACAATCAATTTTAGGACATTTCATCACCTCAAAAAGAAACCTCACATCCCTTAACTGTCACTTCCCCACTGTCCCCACCCACCCTCTCAGCCCCAGGCAACCCTGATCAGCTTCTGTCTGCTGCTGCTGGTGCGCAGTCACTGAGTCCTGTCCAACGCTGTGATCCCACGGACTGCAGTACACCAGGCTTCCCTGTCCTTCACTGTCCCCTGAAGTTTGCTCCAGTTCATGTCCATTGAGTCGGTGATGCTGCCTAACCATCTCATCCTCTGCCACCCCCTTCTTCTCTTGCCTTCGATCTTTCCCAGCATTAGGGGTTTTTCCAATGAGTCAGCTCTTCACATCAAGTAGCCAAAATATTGAAGCTGAAGCTTCAGCAGCAATGTCTGTAGATATGCCTATTTGTGCCATGTCATAATAGAATCATACAAAATGCTGCTTTGGTGGCTGGCTTCTTTCACTTAGCAGAATATTTGCAACATTCATTGTTAAAATAAAATGGTTTATATGCTCTATAGATTAAGAGAAATACTCAGAGGCAGAAATAAAATTATGCATATGGATGTTAACTGTGTTAATTGCATTCTTTATAATAAAAATTAGAAAACTGCCAAAATGTCTAACGGTAAGAAAATAATTAAGTTGACCTGCTGCTGCTGCTGCTGCTGCTGCTGCTGCTGCTAAGTCGCTTCAGTCGTGTCCGACTCTGTGCGACCCCATAGACGGCAGCCCACCAGGCTCCGACGTCCCTGGGATTCTCCATTTCCTTCTCCAATGCATGAAAGTGAAAAGTGAAAGTGAAATCACTGAGTCGTGTCCAACTCTCGGTGAACCCAGGATCCTCCATCCATTGGATTTTCCAGGCAAGAGTACTGGAGTGGGGTACCCTTAAGACAATATTTACACTGACATTTTAAAATGTTATAAATATGAAATTAAATATACACAAAGCCACTTATGAAGATCATGGCATCTAGTCCCATCACTTCATGGGAAATAGATGGGGAAACAGTGTCAGACTTTATTTGGGGGGCTCCAAAATCACTGCAGATAGTGACTGCAGCCATGAAATTAAGAGACACTTACTCCTTGGAAGAAAAGTTATGACCAATCTAGATAGCGTGTTGAAAAGCAGAGACATTACTTTGCCAACAAAGGTCCGTCTAGTCAAGGCTATGGTTTTTTCCAGTGGTCACGTATGGATGTGAGAGTTAAACTATGAAGAAAGCTGAGCCCCGAAGAATTGATGCTTTGAACGATGTTGTAGAAGACTCTTGAGAGTCCCTTGGACTGCAAGGAGATCCAACCAGTCCATTCTGAAGGAGATCAGCCCTGTGATTTCTTCGGAAGGAGTGATGCTAAAGCTGAAACTCCAGTACTTTGGCCACCTCATGTGAAGAACTGACTCATTGGAAAAGACCCTGATGCTGGGAGGGATTGGGGGCAGGAGGAGAAGGGGACGACAGAGGATGAGATGGCTGGATGGCATCACTGACTCAATGGACGAGAGTCTGAGTGAACTCCAAGAGTTGGTGATGGACAGGGAGGCCTGGTGTGCTGCGATTCATGGGGTCGCAGAGTCGGACAGGACTGAGCAACTGAACTGAACTGAAAGACTGGGTTTAACTGAATATCCTGTTAATTGGAGAATAGTCAGACAAATTATGATATTCAATGGAGTTCTGTGAATCTCTAAAAGAAATAACAAATATCTCTTCACAGGACCATGGAGTGATTTCCAGGATATAGTGTCAAAAAAAAAACTTCTATCAGTTAGAAGGATATGGATAATATGCTGTATTTTGTATAGAAAATAGGGGAGGGAAGAAAGATTAATATGCTTTTGCCAATGTTTTTATTAAGAAAATAAATAAATAAAATCTAATCATTTTATAGGAAGTGAGTGAGGAACGGAGGACAGGAAACAGGGATGGGAGCCAGACCACTCCAGATTTTATAATTTTTATTTTGGAAGCAAGTATTATTTCACATAATTAAAAAACAAAATTAAATTTTAAAATATCTATAAAACCTGTTCAAAGCAAAAATTAAACAAATGAACTTAACTCTGGATAAAGTTATTGGTATAACCACTTTTAGAAAAATTATTATGACTTTAAAGCCCTGTATGGGCTCAGTAGCTCAATCCCTGGTTCAGGAAGATCCCCTGGAGAAGGGAATAGCAACCCACTCTAGTATTCTTGCTGGGAAATCCTATGCACATAGGAGCTTCACGGGATATAGTCCATGAGATCCCAAAAAGAGTCAGACATAGCTTAGTGACTAAACAACAATAATAATTTTGACTGTACACGTAAAGAAAAAAAAAAAACCTGCAAAGGTATCTTAAATTGAATTCAATTGGTTTGTTTTTGTACTAATATTGTTACTTTGAAGCTATTACAATGGCTTATACATAATATTTAATGTCTGTGTTTGTTGGGTAAAAATCAAGTAAGTAATGACATTAGTGTTAATTTTTTTAATGACATTTGGTTAATTTTTCACAATAAGAAAATGAGATGCAAAAATAAAATCAAAGAATGAAAAATGTGATACCCTTTATTTGAATTAAAAATACTGCTACAAGTGCAGGATTTATTCATTTTCCTTTTCCTAAATAAATGCATATTTCCTAACCCTGACCACTAAAAGGCCTAGAAATAATGACAATCCACTAGCAATGAACCCCTCCAGTGCTTATATTGTGGTTGCATAATATTATTCCTTCTTAAAAGAAACCAGACATTTTGAAGAAACACCTGACACCAGATATGGGACAGAAAATATAAAAAACGTACTTGGGCTGTTTCATGATGTATGAAAGCAGGGGAGCTACCAAAAACTACTAGAGTCATGTTAGAACTTGAACTCATTGCTAGAAATTTGTTCCCTTTGACCAACATCGCCTCCTTTCCTCAACTCCAGCCCCTGGCGACCACCATTCTACTGTTTCTATCAATTCAGCTTTTTCAGATTCTATAAAGTGATACTATGCAGTATTTGTCTTTCTGTGACTGACTTGTTTCACTTATCATGATGCCTTTAAGATCTATTTAGTTGCAAATGGCAAGATATACTTATTTTTTATGACTGAACAAATTTTATATATATAATAACTGTGTACGTGATTTTTCTTTATTCTTTTATCCATCAATGGACACTTAGACTGTTTCCATGTCTTGGCTACAGTGCATTATATGATAGGCCTATGTTTAATTTTTTTGAGAAACTTCCATACTATTTTCCATAATTCTGCACCAATTTACATTTCCATCAACAGTTCACGAGGGTTCTCTTTTCTCCACATCTTCACCAACACTTGTCATCTCTCTCTGTTTATTTTAATTTTACTTTTGTTTTGACTGCACTGGGTCTTGCTGTGCACGGTCTTTCTCTAGTTGCGGCGAGCAGGGGCTACTTCGCTGTAGCACGGGCTTCTCTTTGCGGTGGCTCCTCTTGTTGCGGAGATCAGATTCAAGGCACGCAGGCTTCAGTAGCTGCGGCTTGCGGGCTCTCGAGTGTGGATTCAGTAGTTACAGCACATGGGCCTAGTTTCTCTGAGGCATGCGAAATCTTCTCAGACCCATGAACCCGTGTCCCCTGCATTAACAGGAGGATTCCTATCCACTGAACCACCAGGGAAGCCCACTTGTTATCTCTTTTCAATAACAGCAATTTAGCAGGAGTGACTGATATCACACTGTGGTTTCGATTTCTATTTCCTGATGATTAGTGACCCTAAGGACCTTTTCATGTACTTTCTGGCCATTTCTGTGTCTTCTCCAGAAACATGTCTATTCAAGTCCTTTGCCCATTTTGGGATTGGATTACTATTCTTTTTTTTTTTTTTTGCTATTGCATTATCTAGTTTCTTATATATTATGGATATTAACTTCTTATCAGACATACTGTTTTTAAATATTTTCTCTCATTCTGAAGTTGCCTTTTCATTGGTCGATTTTTTTTTTTTTTTTTACTGTGCAAGTGGTACTTCAGAAAACAAATTCACTGATCCCTTCCTTTAGTGGCTGTTAGGGCACCAATATAGTATTCAGAAAATAGATTAGTAACAAATAAGCATTCACCTGCATTTTCTCGACATATATTTCAGTTGAAGAAAGGAAATTCTTCTGAATAGAAGAATTCCAACTAATGAACACAAGGAGAATGATAGGTTTATAAAATCACCTGGAACAAGATAAGCAGTTGGGCATAGGGGGTCAGAGCTCAAGAGAGCAATGATCCCTGGAAGTACACCCTTGGAAGTCATTAGGATATGATGTATGACAAAACTGTTGGGAATCTATGGGACTCCAGGAAAGACTGAAAGAGAACCAAGAGTGTAATTACCTGTATGAAGGAATGGATGGAAGAATCCTCTGGAGGAAGGATAACTAGTGAGAATAACTGAGTTGAATTAGTCAGGGATATATGAAGAGAAACACGCAAGAACAAACTAGCGATACAAAAGGCAAGTGGGAAGGGAAACCCCTTTCCCTTTAAGGAAACTATTTGGAAATTGTGTGAGTCACCTATTCCCAACTAAAACTTAATCTCATGACTACATCTGGCTGCCAAGAAGACTAGATAATATGGTCTGTTCTGGGCAGAGTGTGCCCAGCTAAAATTTGGGGCACCAAAAGCAGGAGAATGGATATGGAAGTTGATGAGTAGTTTGTACCACACAGTATTCAATTTAGAGCCAATTACGATTACAGGATGGACATCTACTCCAAGCAATTAAAGAAACAGTGGTAGAGAAGTCCAGGTTCCCAATGCAAGTGACAGGAGATAGGCGCGTTTCTCAGTGTGGCTTAAATCAAAATCTGAGTTTGGAAAGACAGAGTAAAGATTAAGAAGTGAACAAAGTCATGAAACTCATGAAGAACTTAATACTTTACGGCATCCTGATATCCTAGAATCGAAGAGCAACCTTGAAACTTAAAGGAGGTCGGAATTAGAGTAGTGGGTGAGGATGAAGCGTAAGGCAGTTGGAAGAATAGGACCAGAGGAGATTTGCCACAATCTGGTCCGGCAGATTTGGGGTACACCGTCAAGGATTTGAAAGCAGAGGGAAGATCAGGGCATCTCTAATGAAGTCAGCACCCTCGCTAGAACCAGAGAGGGAGTAGGAGTTAGGGGCGGGAGGTGTGAGACAAAACAGAGATAGCTAATGCTGGTTTGTCTAAGAGGCATCATCTCAAAGCTACTATATGAACACTTAGTGTTTCTACCTGCCCCAAACTCATCCCTCATGCTTTTGATACTGTTCCTGTTTTTTGAGAGAGCCCCCCTGCCCCTACTCAAACCACATTCTTTGTGTGGAACATAGGACCTCATCCTCCCAAATCGAATCACTGCTTTCCTCCGGGATAGTGACTGATACAGAGATAGGTGTGGCATCTTCTCCAAACCAAGGACTTGATGAGACTCTGAAAGTAAAGCAGGAACTCTTTGCCCCAATCTTGAATTTGGGAGGATATGGAAAAAATGCTTTCTGTGGCCCTTAGGGAGATTACGTCTAACAACTGAGCCAACAAGGAGTAATTGACTGATGTAGACAGAGAAACCAGGTTCTGGAATGTTACTTATAGAATTGAGTCCAGCTGTGCCTGGAGCCAATGCCACCCTCAGAATTTTGTTACTGTCACAAGCCAATACATGCTCTTTTTGTTTAAGCCATGGTAGATTCAGTTTTCTCCCACTTTCAAAAGAAGCACATCTTATACTGCCAGACAATGTAAACACAATGTTTCATGTAATTTCACAATGTGGTTTGCAGGTATTATTATTCCCATTTTATACAAATGAGGTGACTAAAGCTTAGAAAAATTTGGAAACTTGCACAAAATGCATAGTTCATTGAACCAAGTTTCAAACTCATATCTAGTTCCAAACTTTCTGTAACAATACAGTAGAGTCCCTCTTACTCATGTGATCAGCACATAAATGATCAATTAACCAAAAGAGTAAAGGCAGAGAATTGAGCTTTAAGTAACATGCACATACTCGGTGACCAATTTCTGGAAGATTTCAGAGATCTTGCTTTAGTTATGGCTTTCTAGTGTTAAATCACCTTTACATTCTTGATCTTATTTCACTATATTTATTCACTGCATAATTCAGTTTGCTGGTATTTTAGTTGGATTTCTGCATCTATATTTAAGAAATGGGCTTACAATTTTTCTTTCTCATATTTGTATGGTTTTCATATCATGATTTGGAGAAGGAAATGGCAACCCACTCCAGTGTTCTTGCCTGGAGAATCCCAGGGAAGGGGGAGCCTGGTGGGCTGCCGTCTGTGGGGTCGCACAGAGTCGGACACGACTGAAGCAACGCAGCAGCAGCTTTGTGTGGCTGCCATAACTAAGTATCACAAACTGAGTGGTTGAGAACCACACAGATTTGTTGTCTCACAGATGTGAAAGCTAGAGTCTGAAATCAAGGTATCAGCAGGCCCACATTTCCTATGAAACCTGAAGAAGAAATATTGTTTCTTGCCTATCTCTACTTTCAAATAATTTGCTGGAAATCTTTGGTGCTACTGATTTGTAGACATAATACTCCAGTTCTCTGTCTTTACATGGCCATCTTCTTTCTGTCTATGTCTGTCCAAATTTCCCCCTTTCATAAGAACATCAATGATACCTACTTAGAGTCTACTCTGAGGACTCTGTTGTCGAGAATCTCTCTCCAAATAAGGTCACATCCTGAGGTACTAGGAGTTAGGACGTCAGTACGTCATTTTTAGGGGACACAATTCAACTCTTAACAGTCCACCCACTACACTGATGCTTGGTAAATTTACTCTTTGGCTGGTGGGAACAAAAGTTGGTGTGCCATACCACAGCTGCGAGTATTTAGCACTGGTAAGTACATTTTGCAGGGAGAAAAGAAAATGTGGGTCTGTAAAAAGAGTCAATAAAGAAATCCCATGTAGGTTATGGCGGAGGATGCAGGGGATGGAGAGGTAAATTGATAGGGCAGAAGTTGAACCATTTTTCTGGGTAGGCCACTTTAGCCACTGCTTTCTTTTACAAACTGGAGGTAGGTTTTCCTAAGCAGTATCTCCTGGGAAGGAAGGAGTCCCTCCAGACCTTAAAGTTGATCCAGATGGACATGAGGATTTTTTCTGATACAATAGAAAATATAGTAATCCCTTCAAAAGTTTAGAATATATAGACATATTTCTACATATTCAAAATTTACATTAAAAATTTTAGAATATGTAGATATATTTCTGGTGTTCTGAAACTTCCCCTGCCTGTGTATAAATAAGGTCATATCTGCATTTACTCTCTGTTTTTTTCTAGTTGACCATTCCTATCTACCCACGCAAGACCCTGTCCAGTGCCCGGTCTTCAGGTGGTATCTCAGAGGATTTCATAAAGAGGCCAAGGCATGCGGGATACTGCACTCTCCTGTTTCTGCCTGAGATTCTTCTAAAACTACAACGTCCTCCAAGTAATGCCATCTAGGGCTGTTTCTTTAATGAGTTTCCCTAGTACCTTATACCAGTGCTCATAGAGCATGTGCTCAATAAATAATTACAGAATGATGAACCCCTCTGTGCCCTTAAGTGGCAGAGACAGTAAGAGCCTCCAGACATTCCCTTTAGTACCCCAAAGTGTCTAGCCAGCTATGGAGTGAGATGGAGCCATGAGACTAATTCTAACCAAGGAGCAATATAAAGCCTTGAAATTGCACTCAGACAGCTTGGGGCAAGGGAACTGGAGCTTGATTCTGCATTTCTGTTAAGAGACCATAAGTAGAAATCAGAATCTCTTGGGTCTTAAGATCAAATAGGGCTTGATATTTGGATGGAACAAGACACAGGGAGAAAAATACCTCTCACTTGCAGACTTTCTGCAATAAAGCCAAATGAATTTATAAGCAACTCACTGATTCTGTGAGGGAGATCCTGAAATGGTTCTGACTGGCAAGGAATAATAAATGGAACCTAGGTGAACAGCTTCTGTTATAAGATTTTGAGATAAACATGAACGTGTGCATGCTAAGTTGCTTCATTTGTGTCTGACTCTGTGCGACCCTATGGACTATAGCCCACCAGGCTCCTCCATCCATGGAATTCTCCAGGCAAGAATACTAGAGTGGATTGCCATGCTCTCCTCCAGGGGATCTTCCTGAACCAAGGATCAAACCTGCATCTCTTAGTCCATAAGTCTCCTGCTCTGCAGACGGGTTCTTTACCACTAGTGCCACCTGGGAAGCCCTGAGAAACACATATATGATCTTAATTTTGGACTGGGATTTTTACAAACTCTTTGGAGGTGACTGTCACCAATGATCTCCCTCCAGCAATTTTCCTGCCCTAAGCAGATGTAATGTTGAAAACACACTCCTCCTCAGATGGTACTTGAATCCAGCCAAACCTCAGGCTGGGACACAGCTGCACTACAGATTGGGACTCGAATCCACAATCCCTGACTTAGAAGGGGACTTGAATGCACTGTCTTTTAATTAAAACTGCTCACCTGCTGTCAGGACTTACTGATAGTCAGGTCCTTTGGTCTCGAATCTGAGACCCAAAAGAATTCAACGTGGAGCTAAGTGACAGGAAAGAGTGAGTTTATTAGCACAGGACGTTTGTGAGAGATACAACAGGCAGGTAAGGGAGCACAGCCCTGAGAACAACTAGGGCTGCATTTTTAAAATCAAGGAAAAAGTGGGGAGGGGAGAAAACCACCTTCTTTTTCATTCCTGGGTAGATGTCAAGGCTTACATGATTAGTTCCTCCTTTAATCCTATATAGTCTAAACAGAACTGTCATGGCGCTATTTAAATCATGTATTTATTAGCAAAAGAGTGGTAACATATTAAAATATGGCCATTCATCTCAGGTTTTGGTATAATGCCCCTTTTGCTTAGTTTCGTTCCCCTTTCACCTACATTATTGGCTTGGCTACATATAGGAATGCAGCTTTTCTCAGGGCCCATTATCTTACAGACCTCACAAGGTCAAATGCAGGTATTGTATCCATTTTTCTTTGGTAGTGACCTAAGTAAGTCTGCTTAGTTTCAAAATGTTCTGATTGTTGCTTAGCTGCCAGATATTCCAGGCATTTTCTGGTTGGTGTCTAGCTGATGGTATTCTCTTGAAGTCTCTGGATCCTTCTTCAGAGGGATCCCTCCGCCTCTCTAGGCGGCTTTATTGGACTGGACCCAAAGGACTGTATCTTCTGCATGGCTTACCCTGACCATGGGAAACACGAATGCATCCTATAAATGGACCCTCTATGCACGCTGACCGGTGCCAGCCTAGCAGCACGCTGCTGGCTCTGCTTTCCCAGCCGGCTGCAGTGTATCTTTCCCAGCTGAGAGTAGATGACAGTCCAGAGGGTTCTTCAAGTATACTGACACACTTATCAAGTTCTCCAAGTGGTCTTCTGGAAGCCTGGAGGAATGATCCTGGCTGCAGTTTCTCTCAAATGGGGAGAAGGGGAATTCACAGCACAGCAAAAGTCGATCAGAGATTTCATTACCAAATCATCCCTTCCCTTTGATTCCTTCTTATATCCTTGGAGATCTGGTCCTAGAATTTCACGTCTAGTGTATCTTGATTTCTTAATCAAAATCTATACAAAAGCTGTCACTCGTGGGGGGAGGGGGAAGAGCAAACAGAATAACAGAGAAATGGAGTTGGAGCCCTAACACAGCCCCTTGTTTAATGCTGCCTGAATGGGGACTTCCTGCTACTTGTGGCCCAAGGCAGCCTGTTACTGTTCCCCCACCTCCAACCTCCACAAACTCCTTCAGGTTGAAGAAGGTTACTTTTTATAATGGGAAGTTCTTACTCATAAAAGTAGAAAATGAACATAAAATCAAACTACACAAGGATTAAGATAAACAACACATTCATGACATATTACTACAAGAAAGGGCTTTGGCAGTATCAACTACAAATTGGCACTTGCCTCGGGCACTTGCCATCTACCTCTACCAGGATGAAATCATCAGCCGCTGTAGCTGCTAACCTCCAACATCCCCTGAAGGAGTCCAGAATGGAGAGCAGAAATGAGGCACTCTGTGTTCTGGGAAAACTGGCAGGGCAGGTCCTCAAATAGATATTCGTGGGAGCTGATTTTATGAGCCCAATTCTTATATCTTCTCATATCTAGAAAAGCACTAAAATCCTTCATTGTGTAACAACTGTTTCTTGTGACTAGAAGTTTCACAAGATCAGCAGAAATTTTCTACAAAAAAATATGTGCTTGATTGCAAACGTACTCCCCCTTTACCAAAACCACAGCGTCCTCCCCTGCCCGCCACCCTCTGGAGCAGTTCCTTAGCTCTCTGAGGTGCTGTCTCCCAGGCTGCAGTCCTCACACTGCCTCAAATAAAATTTGACTTGCAACTCGCACATTTTGCATTTTTTTAGTCGGTGGCAGCCTCATCCTTACACCCTACACTTAAGGACACGTGTGGCCCCTTTTAAAGACTTTCCCCAAAGTTTCTCTGGGTGAGCTAGTCTGACTCAGCAAGTGAACATCTTGTGGCTTTTGCCTAGCCAGCATCTCTTCTCCTGACAGCAGAACACAGCATTTCCTTATGGGGAACCACCTCTTCTCCATGCAGTTTATTTAAAATTATCTCACATTCAGACCCCAGAGTTTTGGCTTATGATCTAGGCCTTGCCTGTGAAACTACAGCATCCTTCTCATGGCAGTTAACTTTTTTTTTTTTTTTTTTTTTCTCAAGAAAGGGCATATCATGGCCCAAGAAGCAAGAGTAGGAGTAGGTGAATGGAAGAGACAGATAAGAAACAATCAGCAAAGTAAATAAATAAATAATAGAGTATATTAGAAGATGATAAATGCTATGAGAAGAAATAAGCAAATTAAGGAATTAGGAGCAGGGAGATGATAATTTTGAATAAGGTGGTAGGGATAGTTCTCATTGAGATAGAATTTAAGCAAAGATCAGGAAATGGGAATTAGTCATGCATTCCAGAGAGGGCAACCCAATGTAAAGGCCCTATGGCAGAAGCCTGCCAGCCTTTTCAAGGAATGGCAAGACGGCCAGAGTAGCTCAAAGAGAGTTGTTGTGTTTGAGGTCACTGAAGTACTAGGAAACGATCATCTAGGGCCTTGAGGGGTTTGGCTTTTACTCTGAATTAAATGGGAAACCACCGGAAGGTTCAGAAAGAGGAGGTGCGTAATCTTTCATTTTTTCAAGGTCACTCTGGCTACTGTGTGAGGAGAAACTGTAGGAAGGCCAGGAAGAAGACTTCGGTGACTGAGGGCAGAGATGAAGGAGGTACGGTAAGAAGTGGTCAGACTGTATATGCTCGGAGGGTCCACCCAACAGAATTTCCTGGCCCACAGACGTGGGATGTGAGAGAAAGATAAGTCAAAGGTAACATTAAGTTTTTGGCCCAAACAGCTGGAAGGATGGAGTCGGTAAAGTCCGGGAAGAGGAAATTCGTGAGGAAAAATCAGGGGTACAGATCTGTGCATGTTAAGATGGAAATGTATTTCAGACATCCAAGGAGAAATATTAACTGGACTGTGAAAGAGAAGAGTATAGCGCTTAGGAGACAGGGGAATTTAAATGCAAGATGAAGACTTGTTTTCTCTCTTCTCACTTGGTTAAGCAGGTTTGTCAGGTCAAAGGATAAAGTGTGGGTGGGTTTGATCTCTGGGCCAGAAAGATTCCCTGGAGGAGGGCATGACAACCCACTCCAGTATTCTTGCCTTGATAATCCGTGGACAGAGAAGCCTGGTGGGCTACAGGCCATACGGTCACAGAGTCAGACACAGCACAGGGTAAAGTGTGAAAACTGTTTGTTGAGGGAAATGCCAGTCAACCTACAGGTCACAGTCCTGATTATGGAAAGAACAGGACACATCAAGAAACTTTCTGCCCATCTAGACAACACCTGCACTGTCAGCATCTGTCTGAGGTAATTATTTTGAAACTCCAGAGTCTGCTGAAGGCTTTCAACTTCCAGGGGAAGATTTGGACAGCAAACCGTGGTTAATTTCAGCCAATTTCAACTGTTAGCACAGCAGCAGCTCCCCATCCTCCATCCCCAGCTGCATGGGCATGGCAGACAGCTGAGCACACGTTCCTGGAATGGCTTATATAGAGCTTGCAGGAGGCAGGAGTCTGTCCTCTGAATATCTGTCTCTGAGCACAGATTACTACTCATGATCACAGAGGTGTAATCAAAGAGGGGGCAGCCATAGCTGCACCTCCCTTCATTGGTGCAAGTCCTTCCTGAAGTGACCTACAGAGGATTAAAGGGCCCTTCCCTCCCCACCTCCCCTTCCTCTTTGCTTTTCCCCCTTTGGGGGCCAGACATTAAAGACTAGGACATAAAAAACAATTGTATGTAAGCGGGGAATTGGAAAGTGACCACACATACCCAGGAAAAGTCTCACAAAAGACCAGAGAAAACCTTAAACTTACACATTAGGCTGATCCTCATCACACAAGTAACCGACAACAATCAATAAAAACAAAAACAACAGAAATCAGTAAACCCTGGGGAAAGGGGAAGATCTACTTTCCAGCATTACCACATTATTACATTCAAATGAGCAGTGTTACCCACACACACACACACATGCACACACAAAATCACAAGGCATACAGAGAAAGTATAGCCCATTCAAAGAAAAGAAATGAACAGAAACTGTCCCTGAAAAAGATCTAATGGCAGGTATACTAGACAAATCTTTAAAACAACTGTCTGACAGATGCTCAAAGAACTAGAGAGATATGTGGGAAATGTCAAGAAAACAATGTGTGAGCAAAATGGAAATACCAATATATAGAAAGCCTGAAAGATTTTTCTAATAAAACGGATACATTTCTATCTCATTTCCTTTTGTGGATATTCTATAGCTGTTTTCTTTGTGGCCACCAAAGAAGATTATATTTAATATCCTAAAGTTCAGTTCAGTTCAGTTACTATCAATTAAACACATAAGAAGATAGTAATGCAGGAAATGAGAGACAAAAAGTATATAGAAAACAACTAGCATGTGACAGAAGAGCTTTGTTATCAGTAATTACTTTGAATGTAAATAGATTAAACTCTCCAGTCAAAAGACTCATATTGGTAGAATAAATAAGAAACATGATGCAACTCTATGCTGTCTATAAGAGATGCACTTGACATCCAAAGACACAAACATGTAGAAAGAGAAAAGATGGGAAAAGATAATCCATGAAAACAGTAACCAAAGAGAGCAGATATGGCTATAATAATACCAGACAAAATCGACTTTAAATCCAAAAAGATTATTTGACAAGCACATTATATATTCATAAAAGATTCAATCAAGAAAGAAGATTTAACAAGTATAGACATATGTACACTTTAATATTGAATTTCAAAATGTATGAAGTAAAAATTGACAAAATTGAAAGACGAAATAGATAGTTCTACAATAGTAGCTGAAGACTTCAATGCCCCACTCATAATAATGGCTAAAAAAAAAGACAGAATATAAGAAAGGAAATAGAGGACTTAATACAGTAAACCAACTGATCTAACAGACATACTACACAGAGCACTCTGCAACAAACTACACCTTCTTCTCAAATGCACATTGGACATCTTCAGGATAGATCACATGTTAGGCTGCAAATTAAGTCTCAATAGGTTTGAAAACATAGATATCATACAAAGTATCTTCTCTGACCACAGCGGATGGAATTAGAAATCAATAACAAGAAGAAAACTGGAAAATGCACAAAGCTGTAGAAATTAAACAACATACATACAAACACCCAATGGATCAAAGAAGAAAATATAAGAGAAATTAGCAAATACTCAGAGATTAATAAAAATGAAAACATGGCATACCACAACTTATGGGACTTATCAAAAGCAGTGCTAAGGGGAAAATTTATAGCTATAAATGCTTACGTTAAAAAATAAGAACGATTTTAAATCAATAATCTAAGGAACTTGAAAAAGAAGAACAAACTCAAAGCTACAAGAGATGAGACAATAAAGATTAGATCACAGATAAATGAAAATGAGAACATAAAAACAGTAGAGAAAGTCAATGACACCAAAAGTTGGTTCTTTGAGAAGATCGGCAAAATTGGCAAACCTTTCGCTACACAGACTAAGAAAACAAAGAAGACTCAAACTCCTAAAATCAGATAAGTAAGTAGTGACAACACTGCTTTTGCTACAGAAATAAAAGGATTGTAAGAGAACAGTGTAAACAACTGTACAACAGCAAACTGGAGAGCCTACAAGAAACGACAAATTCTGGAAACACAGAACCTACCAAGACTAACTCATGAAGAAACGGGAAATTTGAAATGTAGCTACAACTGGTAAGGAGACTGAATCAGTAGTAAAAACGTCACACAAATAAAAGTCCTGGACCTGGTGGCTTCACAGTGAAGCTATCACTTAAAGAAGAATACTAATCCTTCTCTAATTTTTCAGAAAAAAAAATAAATAAATGAAGAGAAGGAAATACTCCCTACCTGATTCCATGAGGCTAGCATTACCCTGACACCAAAGACAGACAAAGACATCCTAAAAAGGAAAACTACAGATCAGTATCCCTTATAAACACTGATGAGAAATGCTCACCAAAATAATAGGAAATACAATTCAGCAGCATATTAGAAGGATTATTCACAATAACTAAGGATGGTTCAACATAAGAAAATCAATCAATATAATGAGTCATACCAATAGAATGAAGAGGAAAAAACACATGATCACTCCAATTGATGTAGAAAAAGCATTTGACAAAATTCAACACCTTTTCATGATAAAAATCACTCAATCCACTAGAGTAAAATGAAACTACCTCACCATAGTAAACGTCATTTATGAAAAACTGCCAGTGAATATCACAGTCAATGGTGAAAGACTGAAAGCTTTTCCTATAAGACAAGGAACAAGGCAAGGATAACCACTTTTGCCACTTCTATTCGATACAATACTGAAATTCTAGCCAGCGCAATTAAGTAAGGAAAAAAAAGGTCATCCAAATTGGAAAAAAAAGAAGTAAAAGTGCATCTGTTCATGGATAATATGATCTAATATATAGAAAGCCCCAATCCATCAAGGAAAAAAAACTACTAGAACTAATAAATTTCCATCAAAGTAGCAAGTCATAAAGCCAACACACAAAAATTAGTAGCATTTTTGTACACCAACAATGAACTATCTGAAAAGAAATTACAAAAACAATTCTATATATAACAGCATCAAACAGAATAAAATACTTAGGGATTAAGTAAGGAGGCGAAAGTCTCATACAATGAAAAATACAAAACAATGCTGAAAGAAATTAAAGAAGACATAAATAAATGGATGTACATTCCATGTTCATGAAGAAAAAGACAATCTTGTCAAAATGTCAATAAAATTCAACTAATCTACAGATTCAAAGCAATCCATATGAAAATTTCAACAATTTTTTTGCAGAAATAGAAAAAAACCACTCTAAAATTCATGTCAAATTTCAAAGGACCCCAAATTGCCAAAACAATCTTGAAAAAGAGCTGAAGTGGAGGACTTCACCCCTGATTTCCTGATTTTAAAACTTATCATAAAGCTACACTAATCAAAAAAGTGTGGTATTAGCATAAACACAGAGACAATGACCAACGGAATAGAATAGGGCATCCAGAAATAACCCCCAAATGTGGCCAAATTGTTTTTGACAAGGGAGCCAACACCATTCAATGGGGGAAAGTACAATCTGTTCAGTAAATGTTGCTAGAAAAACTGGATATCCACAATGAAAAAGAATAAAGTTTGACCCCTACCTGACATATACAAAATTAACTCAAAAACGGATAAAGGACCTAAATGTAAGACATAAAATTCTACATGGATTTAGCAATGATTTCTTGGATATGACACCAAAGGCACAGGTAACAAAAAGGAAAAGTAGACAAATTGGACTTCATTTGTGCATCAAATTGTGACTTCAAATTGTGCATCAAAAGTAAAAAGGCAACCCACAGAATGGGAGAAAATATTTGCAAATCATTTATATGATAAAACTTTAGTACCCAGAATATATAGAGAACTCCTAAAACTCAACAACAAAAATCAAACAACCTGATTGAAAATGAACAAAATAGATTTTTCTCCAAAGAAGAGATCCAAATCATTAGGGAAATGCAAATGAAAACTGAATTGAGACACCACCTCACATCCATTAGGCTAGCTACTACTGAAACAAACAAACAGAATATGAGTGTTTGCAACGACATGGAGAAATTAGGACTTTCTGCATTATTGGTGAAAATGTGAAAGGTATAGTCACTATGGAAAACTGGTGTTTCCTCAAGTAATTAAAGATAGAATTACTATGAAGTTATGAAGTGAAGTCGCTCAGTCATGTCCAACTCTTTGTGACCCCATGGAATGTAGCCTAGACCATGGGATTTTCCAGGCAAAAGTACTGGAGCGGATTGCCATTTCCTTTTCTAGGGGAATCTTCCCGACCCAGGGAGCAAACCCGGGTCTCCCACATTGTAGGCAGACACTTTACCCTCTGAGCCACCTATGATCCAGCAATTCCATTTGTGAGCATATACCCCAAAGAATTGAAAGCAAGGTCTCAAAGGGAGATTTGTACATCCATGTTCAAATTATTATTATTTGTAATAACTAACCCAGCATTATTTGTAATAACTAACCCAACAAAGCAAGTCGTGTGCATCAGTGGATGAACAGATAAGCAAAATGTAAATATATTATACATTCAATGGAATATTGTTCAGTCTTACAAAGGAAAGACATTGTGCGATATGTTACAACATAGATGACTCCTGGGGTCATTATGCTAAATGAAATAAACCAGTCAGATAAAGATACATAATGCATGATTCCACATATACGAGATACAGCAGTCAAAATCATAAACAGAAAGTAGAATGTGGACTTGGTGGACCAGACCAACCTAGATAGTATATTCAAAAGCAGAAACATTACTTTGTTCGTTAAGATGGAAATGTTATGTTACAGGTATTTCAACATACACACAGAGGAGGAAAAAAGTGCCTCCCTGGTTGTTCCACCAGGGCCGGAGCTACTAACCCAAAAAGGATCCAGCGGGTTCCCGTGGCGGGAGTGGGGCAGAGGAGGGGGCTCCGATGTCCCCCACTAGGGATGGGGCACACGGTGCACAGCCTCAGACACTCTGCAGGCCCGGAGCACGAGCCTGGGGCTCCCCGCCCCCTGCGGATGTGCACCTTCAGCCCACTGGCGCCGCCAAGCAAGACGCAAGGGACAGGGCAGGAGCTGGGCCGAAGACTGCCGCCTGGACAAGTTCACAGCCAGTCCTGCGGCTCGGGTAACCTAGCAGAGTGCTGGGGCTGCGCCCTCGGGGGAGGGAGACGTAGGCGGGACCCCTTCCCCACACACTCCCCACCCCGCCGGGTTTCTCCTCCCTCCTTCCTCCGCTCGCCTCTCCCGTCCCTCCGACTCGGCAGCCAATCCCAGCCGCGCGCCTGCAGTGCTCGTAGGGCGGGTCGTGGCGCGGAGCCCGGAGGTGGCTCGGAGAGCTTCAGCTTTGTGCCGGCGGCAGGTAAGGCGCGCGGGGGGATCGGGGTCAGGCTTTTTCTGAAACCCTCCAGAAGGAGCTTGAAAACCGAGGCGCGCGGGAGATCCAGCGCCTGAGCAGCCACCGGCCCAGAGCTCTCGGCGCCGCCCACCGCGCCCGGACCGGCAGGGACCGGGCGCAAGCGAGACTCGCCTGGCCGACGATCGCTACGGGCTCCTTGGGGAGGGCCTGAGTCAAATAAACAAAGGCCGAGTATTAAGAACGTTTCATCCCTATTTCATTTGTAAACTAGTGGTGGTTTCGGTTTTTATGTAGAGGTATTCAGCTAGTGTTTCGGGCGATGCGGCGTAGTGGGGCGGCAGCGAACGGCTCTGCTCGGCATCTCCAGCGGGGGTGAGAACTCGGCCGGCTGGGACTGCAGGGATCCGCCGGCCTGGGAATCTGCTCCTTGGTATGAATCCTCCGCAGGTCACTTAACCTCTCCTGACTGCCCTTTCCTCTTTGGAAACGAAACTCTTAGCATTTCAGACATTGTTCTGCGGGTTACATGATTTAAGTGCACGCTAGAAAAACTAAGGCTGAGCTCCCAGCAACAAGGTTATCTCGACACAAATATTCAGAAGTACTGATATCCTGAATTGTCCCACAAAGGAGCTAGGGTGGTTTGCAACACAATCATGTAGAGGCGTAGCAAGTCAGCAGAAAATAAATGTAACCAGATATGGGGAGCAAAGATAATATAAGAGAGAAAGTAAGCCCAAGGAGGAAAATAAAGTGTGAACTTGCTGTGAAAATGGAAATGTTCTATTTTTAATTCATTTACATTTAAATAGTGTGTGTTTGTTAAACAGTATGGAGGTTCCTCAGAAAACTGAGAATAGAATTACCATAGGATCCAGCCATCCCAACTCCTGGACCTATATCCTGAGAAAACTATAATTCTAAAAGAAACATGCACCCCGATGTTCGTAACAGCACGATTCACAACAGCCAAACATGGAAACAAGATAAATGTCCAGTGACAGATGGATGGATAAATATGATGAGATACATATAAACAGTGGAGTATTAACTCAGCCACAAAAAGGAAACACACATGCAACTAGAGATTATCATACTAAGTGAAGTCAGAATGAGAAATACCATATGATATGACTAATATGTGGAATCCAAAATATAGCACAAATGACAGAAATAGGCTCACAGACATCGAGTACAGACTTCCGGTTGCCAAGGGGGAGAGGGGGAAGGGATAGGGATGGACTGGGAGTTTGGGGTTGGAATATGCAAAATATTACATTTAGAATGGATAAACAACAAAGTCCTAATGTATAGAACAGGGAACTATATCCAGTCTCCTGGATAAGCTATAATGGAAAAGAACATTTTAAAAGAATATTTAATATGTGTATAACAGAATCACTTTGCTGTATAGCAGAGATTGGCACATTATAAATCTGCTATACTTCAATTAAAAAAATAGTGTGTGTCTAATGGCTACCTTGAGGCTTCCCTGATGGCTCAAGCAGTAAAGAAGCTGCCTGCAATGCAGGAGCCACAGGAGACACAGGTTTGATCCCTGGGTCAGGAAGATTCCCTGGAGAAGGAAATGGCAACCCACTCCAGTATTCTTGCCTGGAGAATCTCATGGACAGAGGAGCTTGGTGGTCTGTAGTCCATGGGGTTGCAGAGGGACAGGACTGAAACAAATTAGCCTACACTGGCTACCATATAGGACAGTGCAGGTCTATATTGCTTTTGTGCTGAGTCTCAAATTTGCCTCTAGGAAAGTAAACTTGGTCAGTTGCATAAGTACATGTCATTTGAAAGTAAAGAATACTTCATTCATTCATTTATTCCTCAAATATGAATGACCTTGAAGGAAGCAGAGTCATTCCTTATAACTGGCTGTAAAGACAATTTTCTGGTTTTCATTATTAAAGCACCCTGATATATTGCCAGGTGAAATTCTATGCACTGAAGGAACTAGGGCTGGGAGGGATGGAATCAGTGAATATTGCATAATAGCTTTGTTTTAGAGTTTTAAATAATCATATAAATGTTAACCTTTATAGCAAAATTTATTTTATTAACTTTTTTGGACTGCGCTGGGTCTTCATTGCTTAATTGCCACGTGGCATGTGGAATCTTGGTTCCCTGACTAGGGTTCGAACCTACAACCCATGCATTGAAAGGTGGATTCTAAACCAGTGGACCACGAGGGAAGCCCTGCAAAATTTTAAATATATAGATAACCACAAAGAAATCCCTAAAATCTACCGCTCAGAGATATAATTGCAATTACTATTCTGATGTGTATTTTTCCAGACTTTTGACCCATGTAGTCATTTTTTTTTTTCTTGGTAGCCCCAAAGTATCAGCTCCCTTCAAGAAAGAAAACTTCAGCCTAGGGGTAAAGGTCACTTTTACCTTAACTCTTGGACCTCTCAGGCCAGCATCCGGCCCTGTCTGAGAATGTCACCGTCTCCCTAATCCTTCCCGCATTCTTTGTTGAGTCAGTGTGAGCACAGGTTAGAAAAGAATTTTCAGACATAGAGCATTTCAGAAAGGAATGAGTTTATTAAGAACGAAGAGCAGAGATAACGTGGGCAGAGATAATGTGAGCACAGTGGGCCGACCTTCTGACAGACCAGGGAAAGCCAACGATTTTCATGAGTTCATAGCCAATTTTTATAGCCTCAAGACGAAGAAAATTCCTGCTGAAAGGTTGGTGTTAGATGATTGATTGGGATGCTATAGTGTGTTTACAGGAGTGGGCATCTCTGCCTAATTCGAAGTCAGTAAGCTTGTCAGTGATATCAGGGGCTTTGGGCAACAGTTATAAAGGGGCTCAATCAGCTTTGGAGATGACCTGGGTTCTGGGCTCCACTTCTGAGGCCCTGGTGCAAGGCACTTGTGGCCTGGGGCAGGACTCAACATACTTCTGCCAGTGGCCTGGCTTGAGAGCAGTGGCTATAGGCATCTGAGAGCATTTCAGGGAGGAGGAAAGTCACAGCTGTGGGTCATTCTGCAGGAGGAGTAATCAGCCTTGGAACTGTTGATATTTGGAGCTGGATAACTCTTTGTCTTGGGAGGCTGTCCTGTGTATTAGAAGATGGTTAGCAGCATGCTGGCTCACTCCCCGCTTCTCATTCTAACAATCAGAAATGTTTACTGAGACCATTGGGTTAACGGAAATTGCATATTAGTCATGGTATGCTCTAGAGAGGCTCACATTCTAGTTTGCGCTTAGAAAAAGACTAGGATGGAAAGAGAGGCATAGTTTAAGCCAAGGAAGCTGTTTAGTCCTGGCTGTACCATTCATTTACGGAGAGATTTTGGTGGGCAAGTATATTGGTTAGAATGGAATCAGGAAAAAAACCACAAAAATGCAAGACATTTTTGAAGGGACTCTATAGAAGAGAGGGTAGGTTTCGCAGAACCAACAAATGACAGTGAGGCACCCAGGTAAGATGGTTGGTGGGATGCCATCCCCACCCCCGGTCTGAAGGGGCAGGGAAGGAACTGTGGTTCCAGAGCTTGGAGGTGAGAGTGGGGGTGCAGCTCCCAAGGACGGCTCACTCTCCAGGGCTGCAGGGGGGCCGAGGCAGAAGTCAGCCATTGCTGGACAAGTCGGGGTACGTTCACCAGCCTCTCCTTTTGTCCAAACCCCATACTGCTCAGCCACATGACTGGCTACTCAATCAAGAGGCAAGTTGTTGGGGCAAAGTATAGTGACTTTTTGGAAACCTAGCAGACAGAAAAGATGGTAACCTAGTGTCCCAAAGAACCATCTCACCCCTGAGTTAGAATTCAGGCTTCAAAAGGGGCAGGGGTGTAGCTTGTTGTTGCAGAAGTCTTGCTGTGGACCAGACCAGGAAGGGGATGTGATAATCCTTCCCTCTTGCAGCTGTCCTTATAGGTCTGCTGTCAACCTCCAACAGGACCAGTGTGATCCTCTGTTGTGCAACTTTTTATATAAATGAAAACTGTTAGGCCTTGAAAGAGCAAGCCTGGGAGGCAAAGCCTTGAGAATGTGCTGCCTTACATATTTTAGGCCAGAGGCAATATTGTTTTGCAAAGAGATAAGATCCTCATTGACCAAGCAGGGAGTCAGGTTTGTTCTGTGTGACACCTTTCCCCTCCTCTGATCTCCTTCTCTGGCCAGTGCCAAGCGGAAGCTGGAGGGTGAAGCAGACCAGGAGATGCAACATAGGGAGGTCAGCCAGTTCGTGGGCAGGGAGGAGGAGGGCAGATGGAGAACCACCAGCAGCAAGTGATTTAGTCTTCCTGTCTCTGCAGAATGAAAGTTTGAGGGCTCTAACTTCTTAAGGGTTGCTGTGGGAATAAAAGGCGATAGGCAAAAATGTCTTTGAAAAGAAAACACAAACACATGTAGCCACTGCTGCTTTTGATCTCTGGCTATTTTAAGTGGTAATGTCAAGTCATGTTGTTTTAGCTAAGGCAGGATTTTTTTTCCCAGCTTTACTGAGGTGTAATTGACAAAAACATTCTAAGATACTTAAAGTGTATATAGTGTGATGATTTGATACACAGATAACATTATGAATGTATCCTCTGCATGGAATAAACTAATACACACTTACTGGTTTTGGTGAGAACATTTAGGTTCTGCTCTTAGCAAATTTCAGTCATACATGACTGTTATCAACTGTAGTTACCATGTTTTACAATAGATCCTCAGACCTTATTCATGTTGTAGCTAAAAATTTGTACCTTTTTACCTATCTCTCCCTATTTCTCCTACACTGGGTACCAGTTTTCTAATAGATTCCATGCAGTACGTGGTGGAATCACTTGTAAGTGATAACCATGCATTAGTTGTCTTTCTCTGGCTGGCTTATTTCACTTAGCATGATGCTGTCTGAGTTCACCTATGTTGTCACAAATAACAATGTTTTCTAACCTTTTAAGGCTAAGTAATATTCTATATAGAGACGTCCCTCACTCTCTGTAGGGCATTGGTTCCAGGAGCCCCTGTGGATACCAAAATCTTTGGGTCCTTGAGTCCCTTTGTATAAAATGGTGCAATATAATGAATATAGTCAGTTTCCTTATCTGTGCATTACACATCCTTAGGTATGCAGGGCTGACTCTATATGAATCACAGTTTTATCCTTTCACTGCCTACACTTAGCTTGTTTCTGGGTCTTGGCTATTGTAAATAATGCTGCAATGAACATGGGAATACATTTATATCTCTTGGAGATAATCATTTTGTTTCCTTTGGGCGTGTTCCCAGAAGTGGGATTACTGGATCAAACAGTGGTTCTGTTCTTAATTTCTTGAGGAATCTCCATGTTGTTTTCCGTAGTGGCTGTACCAGTTTACATTTCCATTAACACTACACAAGCTTTCACTTTTTTCTACATCCTCACCAATATTTGTTTCTCTTTTCTTTTTGATGATGGCCAAATTAACTAGTGAGATAATTTCTCTTTTTGATTTCCCTGATGATTAATGATGTTGAATGCTAAAAGCCTTTTGTGTACCTGTTGACCATTTGAGATTAGAGATACCAAGGGAACATTTCATGCAAAGATGGGCTAGATAAAGGACAGAAATGGTCTGGACCTAACAGAAGCAGAAGATATTAAGAAGAGGTGGCAAGAATATACAGAAGAACTGTACAAAAAAGATCTTCATGACCCAGATAATCAAGATGATATGATCACTAATCTAGAGCCAGACATCTTGGAATGTGAAGTCAAGTGGGCCTTAGAAAGCACCACTACGAACAAAGCTAGTGGAGGTGATGGAATTCCAGTTGAGCTATTTCAAATCCTGAAAGATGATGCTGTGAAAGTGCTGCACTCAATTTGCCAGCAAATTTGGAAAACTCAGCAGTGGCTACAGGACTGGAAAAAGTCAGTTTTCATGCCAATCCCAAAGAAAGGCAATGCCAAAGAATGCTCAAACTACTGCACAATTGCACTCATCTCACATGCTAATAAAGTAATGCTCAAAATTCTCCAAGCCAGGCTTCAGCAATACATGAACCATGAACTTCCAGATGTTCAAGCTGGTTTTCGAAAAGGCAGAGGAACCAGAGATCAAATTGCCAACATCTGCTGGATCATGGAAAAAGCAAGAGAGTTCCAGAAAAACATCTATTTCTGCTTTATTGACTATGCCAAAGCCTTTGACTGTGTGGATCACAATAAACTGTGGAAAATTCTGAACGAGATGGGAATTCCAGACCACCTAACCTGCCTCTTGAGAAATCTGTATGCAGGTCAGGAAGCAACAGTTAGAACTGGACATGGAACAACAGACTGGTTCCAAATAGGAAAAGGAGTATGTCAAGGCTGTATATTGTCACCCTGCTTATTTAACTTATATGCAGAGTACAACATGAGAAACGCTGGGAAGAAACACAAGTTGGAATCAAGATTGCCAGGAGAAATATCAATAACCTCAGATATGCAGATGATGCCATCTTTATGGCAGAAAGTGAAGAGGAACTAAAAAGCCTCTTGTTGAAAGTGAAAGAGGAAAGCGAAAAAGTTGGCTTAAAGCTCAACATTCAGAAAACAAAGATCACGGCATCTGGTCCCATCACTTCATGGGAAATAGATGGGGAAACAGTGGCAGACTTTATTTTGGGGGCTCCAAAATCACTGCAGATGGTGACTACAGCCATGAAATTAAAAGACACTTATTCCTTGGAAGGTAAGTTATGACCAACCTAGATAGTATATTCAAAACCATTACTTTGCCGACTAAGGTCCATCTAGTCAAGGCTATGGTTTTTCCTGTGGTCATGTATGGATGTGAGAGTTGGACTGTGAAGAAGGCTGAGTTCCGAAGAATTGATGCTTTTGAACTGTGGTGTTGGAGAAGACTCTTGAGAGTCCCTTGGACTGCAAGGAGATCCAACCAGTCCATTCTGAAGGAGATCAACCCTGGGATTTCTTTGGAAGGAATGATGCTAAAGCTGAAACTCCAGTACTTTGGTCACCTCATGGGAAGAGTTGACTCATTGGAAAAGACTCTGATGCTGGGAGGGATTGGGGGTAGGAGGAGAAGGGGACGACAGAGGATGAGATGGCTGGATGGCATCACGGACTCGATGAACCTGAGTCTGAGTGAACTCCAGGAGTTGGTGATGGACAGGGAGGCCTGGCGTGCTGCGATTCATGGGGTCGCAAAGAGTTGGACACGACTGAGCGACTGAACTGAACTAAACTGACCATTTGTATGTCTTTGGAAGAATGCTTATTAAGTTTCTCTGCCCAGTTTTAAATTGGACCATTTGGGGTATTTTTCCATTGAGTTGTAGGAGTTCCTCATCTATTTTGGTTATTAACCCCTTATTAGATACATGATTTGCAGAGATATTCTTGCATTCCATGGCCTCCTGTGCATTGCAGAAGCTTTTTAATTTCCTGTAGTCTGTCTTGTTTGTTTTTGCTTTTGTTGTCTTTGCTTTTGGTGTCAAATCCAAAAATCATTGCCAAGACCAAAGTTACGGAGTTTACTTACCCCTTATGTATTCTTCTAGAAGATTTACAGTTTCAGATCTTAGGTGGCTCCATACAAAATTTAGGGTTGCTTTTCTATTTCTGTGAAGAATACCATTGGAGTTTTAATAAGGATTGCATTAAATCCGTAGATCACTTTGGGTAGCATGGACATAAATAATATTAATTCTTTCAATCCATGAGCACAGATTATCTTTTTTCATTTTTTCCTGTCTTTTCCCATTCTTTCATTAATGTCTTATAGGTTTCTTTTTCTTTTTTTTTTTCCTGGCCATGCCATGTGACTTGTGGGATCTTAGTTCCCTGGCTAGGAATTAAATCTGGATCGTCGGCAGTGGAAGCACAGAGTGCTAACCATTGGACCGCCAAGGAATTCCCTTGTGTTCATTGTAAAGATCTTTTTAAAATTTAAATTTAGTTGATTTACAATATTGTGTTAATTTCTGCTATACAGCAAAGTGATTCGATCATGCATACATATACATTCCTTTTGTATATGTTCTTTTCCATTGTGGTTTATCACAGGATATTGAATATAATTCCCTGTGCTATACAGTAGGAACTTGTCATTTGACTCAGCCTTTCTTACGTGTTTTGATGTGAATATTTGCTTATTCACCAGATGTGTAGGAGTCACTGAGCTAGTTTATGGATCTCTTTCAGAAGGGACTGCTCCCATTGTAGCTGTATACTTAGTGTGTCCATAGCAGAAGGGGAGCCAGGAGCCTTCTATGTCTTCATCTTGGTCAACTTCATTGCGGGATTTCTTTAAGCTTTTTAATCCTCCATATGCCAACTCAGTTGTGTTGTTTGGTGTACTAAAAGATATCTTTGCTTGTGCCTGAGTAACTCGATATTTTCCATATGTCTTGTACAGAATGATTGTTCTTATCGCTTAACTGTTTACTTTTTTATCATCACAGAAATCATGTCATAATACTTCAGAGTTTGAAAGGGGCCTTACATTTTCTCATCTGAAATCTGAGAATTTCCAGCCTCTTTAAAAAACTGCATGAGAAATATATACATGGATCAAACTATCATGGATACACCTTAAACTGATAGGATGTAATCTGTCAATGATATCTCTATAAAGCTGGAAAAAAGAAACATAGGAAAACAGAACAGACACAAAATAGCAGAATAACATATGCTCAGTTGTAGAGCATAATATGATTTGTACAATTAACATCGAGGTGACACATAACATGTTGTGAAAATTTGCTTGTGAAAGTCTTAATTGATCTGCTAAGGGGAAAGAAAACACATTCCCTCTAACAATCCTGAAAAGCATATTTATTGAGATTTTAAAGTGTTAGAAGCCAGGGGCTTCCCTGGTAGTCCAGTGGTTAAGAATCCACCTTGCAATGCAAAGGATGTGGGTTCGATCCTGGTCGGGGAACAAAGATCCCACATGTCCTGGAGCAATTAAGCCCCGAATGCTGCAACTACTGAGCCCATGCACCACAACCAGAGAGTGAATGTACCACAACGAAAGACCCTGCATGACTCATCAAAGATCCTACAAGCTGCAACTAAGGCCTGATGCAGCCAAATAATAAATGCATTTTAGACATAAATAAATAGCTAGAAACCAGAGTTACACAGATTCTTCCTGGGTGGAAGATGTATATTCCTTTGTCTCAGCCCCAGTGCACTTGTCGTTTGTGCTACACTTGGATGGTCCAGCAGTTTATGGTTTTCAAAAGCATTTGGCCAGAAAGAACTATCTCAGCAATAGGGGACCAAGGTTTTGACCTGGACTTTCTTTGGTATCAGTACCTAACAGCATGTATGGGCCCGGAATGTCCTTCTCTCAACCCACCTTTAAAATTGAGTTACACTCAGATTGTATTGCTTGCAATTATTTGAGTGAATAAGCTACTCTTTTAAAGGATGGATATACCCTTGTAAGTTTAAATACAGGATACCAGCTGTTCATAAGAGTGCTTTGACTCCTGACACAACATTTCTCTCCTTTTATATCAAGGTCTGTCTAGTCAAAGCTATGGTTTTTCCAGTAGTCATGTATGGATGTGAGAGTTGGACTATAAAGAAAGCTGAGCACCGAAGAATTTATCCTTTTGAACTGTGGTGTTGGAGTAGACTCTTGAGAGTCCCTTGGACTGCAAGGAGGTCCAACCAGTTCATCCTAAAGGAAATCAGTCTTGAATATTCATTGGAAGGACTGATGCTAAAGCTGAAACTCCAGTACTTGGCCACCTCATGCGAAGAGCTGATTCATTTGAAAAGACCCTGATGCTGGGGAAGACTGAAGGCAGGAGGAGAAAGGGAACGACAGAGGATGAGATGGCTGGATGGCATCACCGACTCAATGGACATGAGTTTGAGTAGGCTCCGGGGAGTTGGTGATGGACAGGGAGGCCTGGCTTGCTGCAGTCCATGGGGTCTCAAAGAGTCGGACACGACTGATCCACTGAACTGAACTGAATTGAATATCAAGATCACTCTCGGTGAAAGGCAGAAGGTTTTGAAATGGCCACTAGGAGGAACAGGATGGTCATGGAGCAGGTGGGAGGAGCTTTGAAAGTTGGGAGGGGAAGGACAGTGACATGTTCAGACAGAGTGCTGAGGAATACTTTACCTGCTGAGTGACGGGGACTCAGGGCAGCTGGGCAACAGCTTCCCTAGATCTGATAACCTGAGGCTTGTCCTCAATTACTTGTGTCTGTCTGCCCCTAAGTGAACTCACTCAGTCGTGTCCGACTCTTTGCGACTCCATGGAGTATACAGTCCATAGAATTCTCCAGGCCAGAATACTGGAGTAGCCTTCCCCTTCTCCAGGGGTTCTTCCCAACCCAGGGATCAAACTCAAGTCTCCTGCATTGCAGGCAGATTCTTTACCAGCTGAGCCACAAGGGAAAGCCCTAAGTGAACTCAAGAGAAGCTAATAACCTCCAGGGAACCAAGCCAAACATGAAAGCTAAACCAAAGAAGAAACAATAAATATAAGTGAGTTAGAATTTATGGCATGTCAGCACTGAAAGAGTGTGTTAGGAGTCATCTAAGTTCATTTACACTCATCTGCCCCCCTTTTCAAGGTGCTCAGAGACCATGTGCCCTGGCCTCAGTCACACACTAGTGTATACCCAAGCCAGGTCTAGAACTGGCCTTTGTTTTAAAATTTTTATTTTTTTTTAATATAGTTGAGTTACAATATTTTGCTAATTTCTACTCTGTGGCAAAGTAATTTAGTTATACGTACATATACATTCTATTTCATATTCTTTCCTTTATGGTTTATCACAGGATATTGAATATAGTTCCCTGTGCTGTACAATAGGACCTTGTTGTTTATCCATAATATATATATTACCTTGCATCTGCTCATTCCAAGCTCCGAATCCGTCTCTCCCTGCCACCTCTCCCTCATGGCAACCATAAGTCTGTTCTCTGTGTCTGCGAGTCTGTTTCTGTTTAATTGATAAGTTCATATTTTGTGCCATATTTTAGACTCCACATATAAGTGATGTCATATGGTGTTTGTCTTTCTCTTTCTGACTTACTTCACTTAGTATGATGATCTGTAACGCCATTTCCCAGAGGATAGCTTCTCTGCTGTGGGACATCTGAGGAGAGGCTTACCTACTTGAAAATGCTTTAAGCGGGTTATTTACACCAAAGTGTTGACTTTTTTCAATTAACTTTCTAGTGAGCCACTGCAGCCTGAGCAGTCATTTGTAATTATGCAGTAATTCAAAAACTAATTTGAGATTCTTTTTCTGTTTTCAAGTGGCTTCTCCTACAGAGGCATACCTTATATTTCTGGGTGGGAAGGCTGAGTGATTAATCCTAATTTAATTTATCAATTTGATGCAATCACAAGCACAGTCCCTGTGGAATTTTTTTTTCTTAACTTGACAAAGCTGTTCTAAATTTAATCTAGAAGTCTGAGTAAGCAAGAATAGATAAGAATATGGAACAATTTAATGGGGAAAACTTGAACTACCAGAAAGCAGAATATGTTGTAAAGCCACAGTCCTGTAAATAATATATTATAGGTATGGAAATCGGGGTCAATAATGTGAAAGAAAGAATAACCATATTCATAAGAATTTAAATATGAGCCACTGGGGGAAAGAATGAATCTTTATAAGAATAAATGATATGAGAACAATTTACCTATTTGGGAAGATTACAGTAGTCTTCTCTCATGCCATATACCAAACAACCAAGATTGAGTAAAACTAAACATGTCAATAAAGGGGGAAAAAGTTAAAAATCTAAAAGAAAAAATGTATATATAAGTCTTTCTAAACATAATGCTAAAAGTCAGGAACTTAAAGCCTTTAAGCTTTTAAATATTAAAATGTTTTAAATATTCTTAAAATATTAAACCCTTGAAATAAAGATCAAACAAAAGTAAATCTTGCACCCCAGTGATTTTTGCAGCACTATTTACAACAGCTAAGATATAGACGCAGCCTAAACAGGGGAAAGGATAAAAAAGTTGTGGTATATATATCCAATGGAATATTCAGTTCAGTTCAGTTCAGTCGCTCAGTCGTGTCCGACTCTTCTCGACCCCATGAATCGCAGCACACCAGGCCTCCCTGTTCATCACCATCTCCTGGAGTTCACTCAGACTCACCTCCATTGAGTCGGTGATGCCATCCAGCCATCTCATCCTCTGTCGTCCCCTTCTCCTCCTGCCCCCAATCCCCCAGCATCAGAGTCTTTTCCAATGAGTCAACTCTTCACACGAGGTGGCCAAAGTACTGGAGTTTCAGCTTTAGCATCATTCCTTCCAAAGAAGTCCCAGGGTTGATCTCCTTCAGAATGGACTGGTTGGATCTCCCTGCAGTCCAAGGGACTCTCAAGAGTCTTCCCCAACACCACAGTTCAAAAGCATCAATTCTTCGGAACTCAGCCTTCTTCACAGTCCAACTCTCACATCCATACATGACCACAGGGAAAACCATAGCCTTGACTAGACGGACCTTAGTCGGCAAAGTAATGTCTCTGCTTTACTCAACCATAAAAAGAACAAAATAGTGCCATTTGCAGCAACGTGAGTGGACCTAGAGATTATGATACTAAGTGAAGTAAGTCAGAGAAAGAGAAATATAATATGGTATCACTCATGTGTAATCTAATTTTAAAAAGGATGTTTCTGTTCAGTCACTAAGTTGTCTGGCTCTGCAACCCCATGGACTGCAGCACATCAGGCTTACCTGTCTTTTACCATCTCCTGGAGTTTGCTCAAAACTTATGTCGACTGAGTCAGTGATACCATCGAACCATCTCATCTCTCATAGTAAAAGGATACAAATAAATTTATTTATGAAACAGACTCATAAATTTCTAAAACAAACTTACAGTTACCAAAGGAAATTGTTGGGGGAAGGGATAAATTAGGAGTCTGGGATTAACATATATAACACACACACACTACTGTAAGATAGATAACCAACCAGGACCTACTGTATAGCACAGGGAAGTCTACTCAGTATTCTGTAATAATGTACAGGGCAAAGAATCTGAAAAGAATGCGCATCAGTATGTCTATAACTGACACACTTTGCTGTACCCCTGAAACTAACACAACAGTATAGATCAACTATGCTCCAAGAAAAAAAAAGAGTACCAAAAAAGTAAATCTTGTTATAGGGTTAGGTTTTAGATCTTTTAGTTATAGGGTTAGGTCTTAGATCTTAAAATATAGAATAAAGTCCTCCTTGGATTCTGTTCAGACTGTAATGGTCTTGGCATGACAGTGGGGAAAATGGGCAGCGCAGGTGTTAAAAGGTGGCCTGGGGTTGCTGCCTCCACCAACAATGCCATCTTATTACAAAAGAAGTTGAGACTTGAAGGAGGAGGAGAATGGAAAGCATCTGTCCAGGACACTCCTGCTGAGTGTGCTTTGTAAATGATAATACAGTTCATCCTTGGTGGTAGACTGCTGGTGCCTAGGGTGGTAGGATTTCCAGGTGGGGTTCTTTCTTATGCATGTGTAGGTCTGCAAATTGTTTCTGTTTTGTTTTGCTTTCCCCCAGATCCTGTGGGAAAGCAGTAAAGTTCAGTAAGTAATGTTTTATAGACTTTTTGTAGGAAAGCTTTTCTGAAAGTTCTTATTAGAAAGCGAAGGCAAGCAATAGTATTTCTACAAGAACAAAGGTTTCACCCTTTGGTGTCCACCTGAAACCATCACAACATTATTAATCAGCTATATTTCAATATAAAATAAAGAGTTAAGGGAAAAAAAGGACAAAGGACTCAGGGCAATTTACTGATTTCTCCTGAATGTGGTTTGGGGTCTAGAGACAGAAATAGAAAGCAATGGTTATTATGAAATATTGAATATAGTTCTCTGTGCTATACAGTAGGTCTTTATTTATCTGTTTCATATATAGGTGTATATGTTAATCCCAAACTGCTAATTTATCCCTCACCCTCTTTCTCCTTTAATAACCATAAGTTTGTTTTCTGTGTCTGTGAGTCTATTTCTGAGGTTTTTTTTTCTGTTGTGTAAATAAGTTCACGTATCATTATTTAGATTCCACATATAAATGATATTATATGGTATTTATTTTTCTATTTGACTTATTTCACTTAATATGATAATTATTAACTCTAGGTCCATTCATGTTGCTGCAAATGGCATTATTTCAGTTCTTTTTATGGCTGAGTATTATTCCATTGTGTATGTCCACATCTTCTTCATCCATTCCTCTGTTGATGAACATTTAGGTTCCTTCGATGTTTTGGCTATTACGTATAAGTTATGTATGTATATGTGTGATATATATAATTGAATCACTTTGCTGTGCACTTAAAACTGACACAACATTGTAAATTAGCTGTTGAATCTTGAAAAAAAATTTGTAATTAAAAAAAGGGGAAGCAGTAGAATTGCTAGGTCAGAGTTCATTTGCTTACATTTGGAATTTTAATGGATGTTGCTAAACTGCTGTCTGTGGAGATACCTGTCTATAGTTCCCCGGTGATGTTAAGGAATTCGCTGGTGGCCTAGTGGTTAGGACTCCACACTTTCACTGCTGGGGCCCTGGGTTCAGTCTCTGGTTGGGGAACTAAGATCCTACAAGCTGCAAAGCGTGGCAAAAAAAAAAAGATATTTGACTAACACTCTGTGGCAAACATTCTGAATTCTTTGTCAGTCTGATAGAGCATCTGGGTAAAGTCATTTCACAACTGAGGTTGAGCACTGTTTCAGGACTCACCAGATTTTCCTGTTTTGGGAATCAGTGAGCATTATAGAGCTAGAAGAGAGGTCAGAGATGAAGTCCAGCCATTTAGCCTACAAATGGGGAACCTGTTTGACCGGGGTCACTTGAGCAGTCCTTGAGTGAAGCCAGATCAAACCCTCTATCTCCTGTTGACTATAGCAGCTCTCTGGCTGAGTGTCAGACAGCCCTGGAAAGGTCTCTGGAACATTCTGGGTTTGGCTCCAGAGCCAGGGAGCTGCACAGCTCAGAACCACAACACGATGACTATGACTGTGAGGCCAAGTGCTTTAACCTACCCTGAACTTCAGGTCCCTCATATGTAAAGTGGAGTTAATAGTATTCGCCTTTTTGTCAGTTTTCAAAGATGAGGTTCATGTAGATAAAGTAGCTGACCCAGGCGTCTCACCACTGTTACCCACCTCCTCCTGTTTTGTTATCTGACTTCCCACCCACATGTAAGCCCCAAGGGACACTCACACTAACATTCTCAACCGGATAAGTAACTTGCCATAGAGGGATGGAGAGGAATCTGTGAGGGGCAGGCTCCTCCGGGAGCCCCTGTAGTCTGGACCATGGCCCAGCACACATCCTTGACTTAGTTCTGGCTTCTTCTGGCTTTGCCATCAGTGTCTTGGTTATTCTTTGGCGGTATTTTATGAGCAAGAAGACATCACACCCATACTGACTCCTGAGGACCTAAGAAGAAAGCTCACCCTCTTTATCACTCACTCTCTGCTTTTAGGGTCGATTTCTAACAAGTTCCTCTGTTCAGATTTTCCAGGAAACTTGAAAAGCTTCCATATGGCCAAAGGAGAGACAACATGTGTGCTGACCAGCTTGGGTCATGAGAGCCACTGTCAAAAGCAGGAAGGAGGAACAGGAAGGGAGGAGGGAAGGGAATTATTGAAAACCTGTTATTTCCAGAAGGGAATTACTGAAAACCAGTTATTTTCAATGCACAGCCTAGGTGATCTGAGGATTGCCAGGAGTCAAGGCTTTTAAAGACAGGTGTTCTTTTTGCTGTTGCCAGTCAGTTCGTTTCACTACACATAACCCTTCTTGTATTCTGAAGGAGAATAAAATCAAGTGCAGGGCTGGTCCAAGGACAGGGGCTGCCTCAGCCTCCCTTTCTGGAGGCCCTGGAGGGCTCCTCCTTCCCCTTCGCAGCTCCTCAGGAGTGTCCTTTTGTTGGCATCCCGGACAACCCTGCACCCCCAGGTGGAAGGGCTGGAGAGGCTTCCTTAGCCCCTTCTCCATCACTTCTGTCCCCCAACCCTCACTCACCACCCTAGCTAAGATCAAGTGAAAATTCTAACTGCTCTGAAAATGAATGAAAAAGTTCACTCTCTGGGACCCATCCGTTCCACTCTCAATTCTAGTGATTCTCCAAGAGTGGTTCTCTGACCATCTGAGCACGGTCTTCTAGATACCTGTTGAAAATGCACACTCTTAACTTCACTCCCCAGAGTAGAAGCTCTGGGGGTGCAACCCAGAAAAGCACATTTCAACAGGCAGCCCCAGGAGTCCATTAACGTTTGGAACCCCCAAACTTTGGAACCCCATTGTTCTGTACAAGTTCCTTGTTTCTTTCCCTTCTCTCTCTTGTTTCCCCTCATCTTCTCTTTTTCATTCCTTATTCCCTGTGACTCTTGCTTGCCTGTCTCCTCCCTTCTTCCTCCTCCTTAATGCCAAGGCTTCAGAGTAGCCCACTGAACTATTTATTTTTATTTTTATTGGAGTATAGTTCATTTACAATATTGTATTAGTTTCAGGTGTGTAGCAAAGTGAATCAATTAATATATATATACATATATCCACTCTTGTTTAGATTCTTTTCTCATATGAGTCACTGCAGAATATTGAGTATAGAGTTTCCTGTGCTATACAGTAGGTCGTTAGTAGTTATCTGTCTTATACATAGTAGTGTATATGCATCAGTCCTGATTTTTTAACATATTTAAGTCCCTGGGAAACTCAGCAAGGAGGGAAAAAGAAGGTATATATTTCTTACTGCCTTATTTGTCCCCATAAAAGAAGGGTAGACAGGAAGCTACCCTCTCCAAGCTCCAACTTTGGGAAATGCATCATTCTTTTAAGTACACAGCGGCATGCCTTCCAGTATAGAAGAAAACCTTAGAGGTTGGCAGTATCCTTTAGAGAAAAGAAACAGTACTGGTGTGATGTCCCAGGGGGCCAGCGAGTACCTGCCTCAGAACAGACACCTGGGTCCCCTCACGGGAAGGCAAGGTGACGAAGGCATTTGAGGGAGATGGAGCCAACTGGGCAGGAAGTGGGGGAGAAGGGGAGGTGATCCAAGGAGAGTGTCTGCACAGAGTTGGGGGCGAGTGCCACCAAGGTCCTGATCCTCTGCTTTTGTTTTCACAGCTTTTGCAAAAAGAGAGCAAGATGAACACAGAGGTGAGTTCTCTAAGAGGACCGATTTGAGGATGCTTTTCTTGCAGCATGCCTCATTCCTCCTTCACAGAGCGTCTTTCCCTCCAAAGCTTTTGGAAACATCAGCACAAACTTGAAAACATGTCTCCTGCATCCTGCCACGCACATGGCTCTGGGTGATATGGGAAGAATTAGGCCCTTCTGAGCTCTTATCTGTGTCTGTCCAGCTTTAGTTAGATTAGAATTTATCTACCTCCGTTAATCCTGAAACAACACTCATGGGCTGGGGTGGAGTGGGCTGCAACGGAGCGTGGCCGCTGCTGGGCCCTAGTGTTACTCTGGGGACAATTAACTCTGCTTAGAAGGACCTTCCCCTGCGTCACCTCCTTGTATTCTCACTTCCACTGAACCTGTTCTTCAATCCAATGAGATGCCCTGTTTCTTTGTACCTTTGTTTTTCCTGACCAATCAGCCCTTTCTGCTTTCACTCCCTTCAGGTCCAGCTAGACCCTGGGGTCCTCTCCTCCACTACTGCTGTGCTTACGCCCTCAGCTCCTTTCCCTTGTCCTCCTGACCCTGCATGGCAAGCCCAGAGGCCATGCCCAGAGGATGGTGGTCTTGGATGAGTGGCACAGTTTCATGCTATTTGCAGCTGACAAACTTCTCAAAACCCTCATCTGGGTACTTAGCATGCCCACCAGGCCCCCTCCTTGGCCCCCAGACAGCTCTCTTTCCCTCTGCCCTGAATAACCAGGTCCGGTCTTCCTCGCTCCTCCCAGCTCCTTCCTCGTTCTTAGCTTCTGGTCACCTTTTACTTTGTGGAGAAAACTTGGAACCATCAGACATCATCTCTCTCAATTTCTGCCTCCCCATTTGTCTTGTTTTTCTTCTAGAGGAAGGAATGTTTATCAGTGAGAGAGCTCCAGACTGCGAGTACAGAAAATCCCAATTTAATGTGGTTTTTGTCCTAGAAGTCCAGATGGAGGGCAGGCTCCAGGGCGGGTTGATCCAGAGGCTCAGGCATCTCATCAGAGATCCCGGATCTTTTCATCTCTTTGCTCTCATCCAGGTGTTGGCTTCATCTGGGGAGATAGTGGCCCTCACGGTTATAGGAATGGCTGCAGCAGCGGTTGGGGCTACATCATCCTCATTCACTCTGAGTGGGAGAAAGGGATGGATTCCTGCAGCTCTCCCAGAAGAGTGGGAGCCTCCTTTCTTGAAGTTCCACCAAGTGCCTTTTCAGGCCTCATTGGCCAGATCTGGGTCACATCCCCATTCCTGGACCAATTACTGTGTCAGAGGAGCCAGGATTTTCTCAGCTAGAGCATCTTCTCTACGCCAGAGCTGGATCTGGGAAGAAGGAAGGGGAATGGACTTCAGGAAAGGACCCACTGCATCCCATCCCAGACATTTCTTGTGAATGTGGGTCAATTGAAAAACATACAAAGTTGAGAATTATGTTTTATGGGCAGACTTACTGAGAACTTAAGCCTGGGCTACGGCCCCTCTTATAGCTCTGAGGGACTGCTCTAAGGAGGTAAGGGACGTGCCAAGGATATATAGAAGTTTTAGCAGACAAACACAAAAACAAAAAACAGGTAGTTGGAAGGTGATCAAAAGATCATTATTAATTAAAGAAAAACAAGTATCTCAAATTAATGAATTTATACCTTGTGTGTGTATGAGAAGATGCAAGAGTCTAGGCTTATTGAAATCTTTCTTTTCTGTGTGTATGAGAAGATGAAAGAGTCTAGGCTTATTGAAATCTTTCTTTTGATATGCACCTTAGCACCCCAGACCAGTATCCTACTCCTTCCCGTCTTGAGTCCCCTGAGGGTGCACCATTGTGGGTAGCTGCAGAGGTTGCTGGCTTGGTAGCCTCACCATCCTTCGTTTACTGGCATGATAAGCAATACTGTCCACACTCAGAACCGAAGATTCTGCTGCCTGTTCAGATTCACCTCTCTGAATTCCTCTTTGACCAGCTGCATTGTTCAACTTGTTTCTACCAGTTCTTTCCCGTCAGCATTTCCAACTGCTTTAGTTTTTACTTTTTCAGAATGAAACACCACCTGAGGTCTTTTCAAGCTACTGTAATCCTATTTTCTCATCCCCTTCAGAGGGAGGGTTGTTGACATGCTCAACCTGCTTTAGTTTTTCCCTAGTATTATGCTGAAATTAATCTTTTAAAAGTAGTTTTTTAATATAATTCTAAAAGAAACATGTACCTCTATGCTCAGAGCAGCACTATTCACGATAGCCACAACAGGGAAACACCCTAAATGTCCATCGACAGATGAATGGAGGAAGACGATGTGGTGCGTGCATATGATGGAACACTACTCAGCCCCAACAAGAAGGAAATAGTGCCATTTGCAGCAACACAGACACACCTAGAGATGATCATACTGACGTGAAGTAACTCAGAAAGAGAAAGACACATGCTATATCACTTGTATGTGGAGGCTCACATATGGCACAAATGAGCCTATCTACAGAACAGAAAGAGGCTCATTGACAGAACATGCTTCTGGTTGCCAAGGGGGGGAAGTGGGGACGGAGAGATGGACTGGGACTTTGGGGCTGGCAGATGCACACTCTTACATTTAGAATGGACAAACAACAAGGTCCTAACGTATAGCACTGGGAACTATATCCAATCTCCTGTGATAAACTGTAATAGAAAAGAATATAAAAAAGAATATATATGTGTAAAACAAAGAACAAGTTTTTTTTTTTAAAATTCATTGTAGTAGTGTCCATACACAGACCTAGAACAAAACTCAAAAGCTACAAAATGTTAAATAGTCAAAAGTGAGTATCTTCACTACCTCATCACCCCAGCCTCCCCTACCCCAGGGTTGACCTCTGTTAACCATTTTCTGGTGCCCCTGCCCTCTTATTCGAAGGCCCCATGACTCGCTCTCATTCTCATGGTCTTGGAAATTGTGCAAAAAGAGTAGAAACTTTGCACTCATATTAAGCTCGTGGAGCCTGGCTCAGTGATAGCTCTGTCAATCGTCAACCACCCCTTCTGTTCTATAATTGCGACTTTCCTTCTTTGGTGGCTTTTCTCTCTTAACCTTTTAAAAATATTCCCAGACCATGGGACCCCCTCTAACGTGTCTGCCTTCTCTTCTGCCTTAAATACCCTGTGACTACCTTCTGTGACCCCCTTCTCACTTCCATTTCCTGTCTAATCCCTGGGCAGCCTGACATGGTCCTCACTGCTCCAGTAAAACATCTCAGAGCTCTGTTTCTGGAAGTGATACCTCCCTTGTGTGAATTTCCATGGCCCTTTAACGATCACTTCTTTTGTGACCTTCCATTCTCTGACTTGAATAGAACTGTCCATGTGCCTCCTTCATCTTAGCATCCCCGCAGCATCTGACCTGGTGCCTCAAACACCATGTGTTCTCATTGTGTGGCAGTTGACTCAGTGATGGGATGATTCAGAGACTGTCTAGTCATCGTGTACAGCAATCCAGAGCTTGCTTGGATTAGTGAAAATACAGAGGAAGAGAAACCTGCAGTGACTTGAGGCTGGCTGGAGCAGGGAGGGAGGAGCAGGCTCTCAGCTGCAGTCAGCCCTTTGGTTTCAAAGGATTTGTCCGAGGCAGCAAAGACTCCCAGGATTTCCAGCATGTCACGCTGGGTGCCTGATAGAATTTGCGGAGCCCCTGGCCTTTGCCCAGAAGTTCAGAGCACAGTCTGTCAAGTGAGGCTGGTGGTTGGAGTCTAGCACAGGACATGAGGATCCAGGTCAGGGTGGGACGGCCAGGTGGAAATGCCCAGTTGGCATTCCTTCCTGAGTCTAAAGCTTGGAGGAGAGGACAGCTCACCGTGCACAATGTTGGAGCCTTTAGCACAACGGTGGTCTTGGAAACCTTAAGGGAGGCACCCCTCCCCTACTCGGGGAATACGGGGAGTACGGGGGAGGAGAGAAGGCCAGGGGGACAGGATTGAGCCTGGGGGGACGTGCACCACCAGGGTGCAGGATGAAGAGGGAAAACGCTGAAGGGTGAAAAGGAAATCTCGCTGTGAGCTGAGGGAAGACAGGCAAGGAGTGAATTTTAAGAAGGTCCCCTCAAGTATCAAACAGGAGTGAGGTCCAGGAGAATGCAGCCTAGGGAAAGCCCTTGAATTTGGCGAAGATCTGAGATGACCGGTAATGAGGCAGAGAGGTTTGGTAGTGAAACCCAGATTACAGCTGAACTGGAAGGGTGAGTGGGGAGAGCAGACGCAGCCTGGAGTTGTGGGGTGTCAGCTGATTTGGGGGCAGTGGGCACCACCAGGGGCAGAGTGTCCTGGAGGGCAGACAGCAGAGGACACCCAGCTCTGTAGTGAGGGCCCCAGGAAGGAGCAGGGTGTAAGCCCAACTCTACAAGCTGCAGAGTTCTCATCTACTCAGAGCATTCCTTGGATTTTTATATCTATCTTAAGTGTTTTTATTTTGGATAACATACATTCACATAATTCAAAATTTTAAAGAATTTCACACACACACAAAAAAACTTTATCCTGAGAAGTCCTCTTCTCTCCCAGCTACTCTGTTCTCATGCTCCAAGGCAACTACCTTTACTGGTTTCTTGTCTGTCCTTCCAGAGAGATTCAAAACACATACAAGTATTTTTTTCCTTCAGCCATTGCCCCGCTCTCCTTTTTTTTTTTTTTTTAACATAAACTAGAGCACATATCTTACACTGGTCTGTATTTTGCTTTTCTCACCCCACAATGTATCTTGGAGATCAGTCCCTTCAAGTACATAAAAAACCTCCTTGTTCTTTTTATAGCTATGTAGTATTCCATTTTCAAAGTATACCATAATTATCTAACCAGCCTGCTATTGATAATGTATACTTTATATTCAGTCTTTTGCTGTTATAAGCAAGGCTGCAATTAACCTCAGTCATTTCACTTATGTATGTGCTTTAAAAATGAATTCCCCCCATGCCCAACAAAGAGTATTTGCAGGTTAAATGTTTCCAAGCTGTTCTCCACAAAGGTTGTCTGTTCTCCTCACCCTCCAGCAACATATGAACATGCCTGCTTTCCCATGCCAGCCAATGTGTGGTCAGACTTACTGATTCTTGTAAATGAGTGAAAAACATGAGGTTGTCCTTCCTGACTTTGCAATCATCATACGCCCTCGTGGAGTGGGAACCTAGCACTTGCCCTCATACCTTCCACCTTGAAGTTCTATGGTGATTTTACATTTTTTTCTACCCTCCTTATCTCAAAACAAAAATTTTTTTTTCTGAGTTGGCAGAGCATGTGTTCTTAATCTCGGAATCTCATCATCTAATCTCGAGCTCCAAACACTTAGCTTCTCTGCATCCAAGACAGGGAGAGCAGGCTCATTTTGTGACGATAAGTTGGTCCCCAATTAGTTTTTGAGTCACTTTGCTGTTCTGTCGTCCCGTTTCTGCATCTTGAAACTATTCCTGTCCCTTTGTTCCTTAAAATGGCACCTCTACAGTGCTGAATATATAAAGCATTTTATCAAAAGTTCAGGAAAGCAGGGCACAGCAAGACGACTGAAATGGAATTTTAGTCATTCTAGAAACTTGTTGCCCACCCCTCCGCTAGACATATCTCACCATCTCTCTTCTCTGCATACTTCAGCCTCCTCACAGTCTACATGCACGTTCCCCTTTCTACTCTTTCCTCCCATTTCCTCTGCTTTCTGCAGGTTCTCACTCTGAAAGTTTTAGCTACTAAATTGCAGAGGATTTTAGCCATCTCTTTGACTTTTTTTTTTTTTTTAAGCATCATCCCACTCTTTGTGACCCCATGGACTGACTATACAGTCCATGGAATTCTCCACACCAGAATTCTGGAGTGGGTAGCCTTTCCCTTCTCCAGAGGATCTTCCCAACCCTTTGTATTTAAAGTGGATTCTTGTAGGCAACATAGAGTTGAGTCTTGATTTTTGGTCCACTCCAACAATCTTTATCTTTTAATTGATGCATTTAGACCATTAACATTCAATGTGATTACTGATATTGGTGGACTAATATTTGTTATTGTTTTCTATTCATTGACTTTGTTCTTTGGTCCTAATTTTTGTCTTCCACTCTTCTGCCTTTTGTGATTTAAACTGAGTATTTTATATGGTTCCATATTCTCTTTTTCTTACCATATTGGTTATACTTCATTATTTAAACTTTTTTATTGGTCATGCCAGAGCATGCACTATACATTTACAACTAATTCAAATCCACTTTCAAATAATAACTGTACCACTTCACAGGTAGTGTGAGTTACTGTAAAATAACAATAATCCCATTCCTTCTTCTTGTTCTATGGATTGGTGCTGTGATTCATTTCACTTACGTATATACATTTACATAAACGTAAATATATATATAAGCATAAATAATGCAATACTTTGTTGCTGTTATTATTTTATTTAGATTAATTAAGAATAAGAAAAATATAGTTTGTATTTTACCTTCACTTAACCCGTCTTCCTTTCTTTAGGTAGATCTGAGTTTCTCACCTATAATATTTTTCTTCTCTCTAAAGAAATTCTTTTAATATTTCTTGCAAGGTAGGTCTACTACAAATTCCCTCAAATTTTTGTTTGTCTAAGAAAGTATTTATTTCCCCTTCACTTTGGAAGGATAACTTCACAGGGTACAGAATTCTAGGTTGGTAAGTTTTTCCCCTTGACACACGAAATATTTCACTCCACTCTTCCTTGTATGGTTGTTGAGAAGAAGTTGGATATAATTTTTATCTTTGTTCTGTAGGTAAGGCTTTTTTCCCTCTGGCTTCTTTCAGGATTTTTTTTCTTTATCTTTGCTTTTCTGTAATTTGAAAAGATATGCCTAAACATCATATTTTGGGGACAGAGCATTTATCCTGTTTGGCATTCTCTGAACTTCCTAGATCTGTGGTTTGGTGTCTTGACGTTAGTTTAGGGAAATTCTTATTCATTATTATTTCAAATATATCTCGTGTTCTTTCCTCTCTTCCTTCTCTTTCTGGTGTTCTCATTACATGTGTGTTACACCATTTGTAGTGACCCACAGTCCCTGGGTAGTCTCTTACTTTTTTCAGTCTCTCTTCTCTTTGCTTTTCAAGTTTTCAGGGGTTACTATTGAGATAGCCTCAGTTTTAGGGATTCTTTCCAGTGCCATATCTACGGTACTAATAAGCCCATAAAAGGCATTCTTCATTTCTGTTACATTGTGTTTGAGCTCTAGCATTTCTTTTTATTCTGTGTCAGGATTTCTCTCAATGTCTTACATTGCCCATCTGTTCTTAGATGTTTTCTACTTTATCCACTAGATCCTCATCATAGTAATCATAATTGTTTTAAATTCCCAGTCTCGGTAATTTCAACACTCCTGTTGTGTCTGGTTTTGATGCTTCTCTCTTTCTTCAGACTGTGGTTTTTGTCTTGTTATGGCTTATCGTTTTTCTTGATCTCTAGACATGATGTGTCATATAGAAGGAACTGCTTTAAATGGGCCTCACATGGTGGGAAGGTGTAGGGGGAGGGGACACATTCCACAATCCCGTGATCAAGTCTCAGTCTTCTGGTGAGCCTGTGGCTCTGCACTGTGAACCACAGAAGTATTTTTCAGTTTATTTTCCTTCCCCCTCTTAGGTGGGGGAATATGGCTAGTGTGGGCTAGAGTTGGGTGTTTCCTTCTCCCAAATGGAATTCTAGAGTAGCCTGGAGTTTTGTACAGTTGACCCTTGAACAGTACCAGGGTTAGAGATGCTGACTGTCTGTATAGTTGAAAATCTGCCTATAACTCATAGTCCACCCTCCATACACACAATTCCTCCATATCCACAATTCTGCATCCACAGATTCAACCAGCCACGACTGTCTAATACAGTGATAATTTAGAATTGAAAAAACTCCACATATAAGCACTGTTCAAACCCATGTTGTTCAAGAACCAACTGTTTTTTCCTACCCTGTAGTCAGGTAGTGTCTAATAATGCCCCAGCAGGTTAGGGTCTGGTTAGCTAGTTTCCTGTAAGGGCAGTCTCCTTAGGAAATACAAAGCACTGGTGTATTTCAAGAGTGATACTTTTACCCAGTCTTGTTGGAAACATGAGAGGAAATGTCTCCAGTATTTACTGTGAGAACTTGGTCAAGCTCCTGGAGGTAAATGTCACAAAACTGAGAGGGTCTTCCTGTGACTGGGTCCCTCTGGAGTTTCTAGGTCTCAGAGTTGTCCACACTGAGCCCCCAGTCGCTCATCTGTTACAGGTCAGGCTTTCCTACTGGTTCCTGCTGCGGTCCCCACTCTAGAGTCTCTGCTCCGCCGAGTTATTCTCTGCGTACGTCCCTCTGTTTCTCCAGTCGTGGGGGCAGCAGTGTGCCTCATGTTCTCTGCTCTCTTAAGGATCCTAGAGGAGTTGGTTTGAGTTAGTTTTTCAGTCTGGTTAGCTGTTTCTTTGTCAGAGTAGGGCGGCAGCTTTCAAGCTCCTTACGTGCGAAGTGGGAAACCAGAAGCCTTCATCTCTTTGATTTGCAGTTTCCTTTCAGACCGTGCCTTGATGCCTCATGTAACATGGACAGACACAGGTGAAATGGTCTAGCAAAGTCATTTTTCACAAAAATGAAGTTCTTTCCCAGCGAGGAACTCAGTTGTTAATATGTCAGCATTTTCACCCATATCTTGTCTCTTGGTATCAGTTTTGCAAGGGAATGTTGTCTAAATGAAATTTGAAAGCACTTTCAGTCAGACACTATGCAAGCCAGGTTTACAAGTGTGTGTGTATCATTAATTATTAAAATGGAAAAAGTGACTTGGCTTCTTACAGATAAGGAAGCTGTTTCTTAACCTCATGCCTCTTTTAAAGCTAACGGAAACCTATGATCCTCGTTATTTTCTGTAATGTAGTAATTTAGTAGTTAATCTTAGGAATACCATAAATATTCAGCCTCATAAGGAGATTGCTTGTTTCCTTTTCCAAGTGAAAGAAGAAACAAATATTTGATCAGCCTCATAAGGAAATTGCTTGTTTCCTTTTCTGAGTGAAAGAAGAAGCAAATATTTGATCAGACTTGTATTTTGGCTGTTCAGTACAGATTTCTCTAAAGACGGTCTTTTTGCTTTTTTGTGTATGATACTGTCAAAAATAAAAATTAAATCTAGACTTGTAACCCAGAAGGCACCAACTGGGCTAAATGGCCTGTTGTCAGCTGGGCATTGTGGCCACAAGCTTAGAACTACATTTCCCAAAGTTCCATTTCATGTGTGAACTTGGCCAGTGAGAGGTGCTCCTGGGAGATTTGGAGGCTGAAGAAAGAAACTTATTCAGAGAGCACAGTTGCTCTTCCAAGCTTCAGGCTGCAGATGCTTTCCTGGTCTTGGCTTCCAGGCAAACTTGAGAATCACTTGCTTGATGGCAGTAGGAGATGGTCAGTGATGGCTTCTCTGGCTTTAGCTCCCCAGTGGTTGCAATGGTGATGTAAACCTCTGATTCCCCATGTTAAAACTCTGTGCTTAGAACACATTACTGAATCCTGACTGGTACCTTGAGCAGTTTATAAGTTATGTAACAACAGTAGTACAAAGTCAGGGAGAGAGGAAGTGGAAGTATACTGTTGTAAGGTTCTTATGTTTGAAATGGTATAATGTTATCTGAGTCATGACTTAGCAGCTGAACAACTCTCATGAACACAGATGCAAACATTTAAAATTAGATTTTAGCAAATAGAATCAACAGTATATGTAAAGGATAATACATTATGACCAAGTGAGGTTTATCCTAGGAATGAAAGGTGTCATTGTATCAACGGACTTTAAAAAAGAAAAATATCACATGATCATCTCAATAGACACAGAAAAGGCACTTGACAAAATTAGACCATTTATGATTTTAAAATATAAGCAAAATATGGATAAATGGAAATATCCACATCCTGATAAAGGATATCTACAAAAAAATCTACAGCCATGGTGAAAGAACAAATTTTATCCCCAAAGATTAAAAGGTAAGCAAGATTGTCCTCTCTTACTGCTCCTGTTCAAAATCATACCCACCTAGGGCAGTCAGGCAAGAAAAATGAGTAAAGCACATACAGATTGGAAGTAAAATCATTTCTAGTCACATCTCACTGTATGGTCTATGTGGAGAATGTAATAGAATTACAAAAAACTGCTAGAAGTAATAAGTGAGTTCAGCAAGATTGCAACATGCCAAGTCAGTATACAGAAATCAGTTGTACGTCCATATACGCACAATGAGCAATTGGAAATGGAAGGTAAAGCATCATTTCATTTATAAATAAAATTTATAACAGCACTAAAAATCATAAAAATTTAAGTATAAATTTAACAAAATGTATGCAGAATCTATCCACTGAAAATGACAGAATGAAAGAAATCAAGGACCTCAATAAATGTATATATATATATGCCATATTCATGGATTAGAAGATTCATTTTACTGAAGATGTTGGGTTTTTTCCTCAAACTTATCCATAAATTTAATATAATCCCACTCAAAACTCTGGCAGGAATTTTTATTTTACTTCATTTTATTTATGTAGTAATTGGTTCTAAAATTTATATGTAAAGTCAGGAGAACTATAATTTTGAAAAAGAAATGAATTCACAGTAGTGGACTTCCATACTTACCATAAAACTATAGTAATCAAGACAGCTTCCACCAAGGTACAAAGGCATTTCAATAGAACAAGGTTGGTCTTTCTCAATAAATGATATTAGGACAATTGGATAGTGTATGCAAATAAAAAGCTTGATGGCTTCCAGAGAAGATGACCTGTGAGCTGGGTTTAAGGACCCGGTATGTTTAAAGACAGGCCTGGCATACCCCTGCCTAGTTGTAGATAGTTGATACAGCCTGTGGAATAATCAGACACCTCACCAGCAGAGATTTATAGATGGCAAATAAACACATGAAACAGTGCTCAACATCATTAGTCATTACTGCTGCTGCTGCTGCTAAGTCGCTTCAGTCGTGTCCAACTTTGTGCAACCCCATAGATGGCAGCCCACCGGGCTCCCTGTTCCTTTCGCCAGGCAAGAACACTGGAGTGGGTTGCCATTTCCTTCTTCAATGCAGGAAAGTGAAAAGTGAAAGTTAAGACGCTCAGGTGCATCCAACTCTTAGCGACCCCATGGACTGCAGGCTACCAGGCTCTTCTATCCATGGGATTTTCCAGGCAAGAGTACTGGAATGGGGTGCCATTGCCTTCTCCACATTAGTCTTTACGGAACTGCAAATAGAAACCTCAGTTGAGAGACCATAACACACCTATTATATTGGCTAAAATGAAAAGAGGAGAAGACCTGATGATACCAGGTACTGGCGAGAATGCAGAACCACTGGACCTCTCAGACATCAGTGACAGAATGCAAAACAGTATAAATGCTTTGTTTTAAGTGGAAGCCAGACCCAAAAGACTGCATATTGTGAGTCCACTTATATGATATTCTAGAAAAGGCAAAACTACTGGGATGGTACACAAGTTGATGGTTGCCTGGCAGGGGAAACAGTTGACTACAAAGAGGTATGGGTACTTTTGGAGGGGATGATAGAACTGTTCTGTATCTTGATTGTGGTATGTATGTAAGTGTGTGTTGGTCAGAACCCATAGAACTGTACACAAAATGGGTGATCTTCATTATGTGAAAAAAAAAATCTAACTGATAGCATCAGGAAAGCCTTCATATGGTTTAAGATGCCCAAGTCTTGAAAGCTTTGAAGGCATCCCCCTGTGGATGATAGGGAGAAGCTCCTTCCAGGCAAAATATAAAGGTACACTTTGGAAAAAAATCAGTTTGGCAGTTTCTCATAAAGTTAAGCCTACACTTGTCCTATGACATAGCAAACTCATACCGAGGTATTTACCCAAGTTAAATGAGAACTCTGCTTACACAGAAAGTAGGACATGACTATCTATAGCAGCTTTATTCATAATGGAATAAATTATGAATTCATCTGAACCAGAAGCATCATGTTCTTCCGTTGCCAAATGGATAAACAAGCTATTATGACTAGTACTCAGTAATAAAAAGAAATGATTGATACATGTTACAACATAGATAAAAAATGCATTGTTTTAAGTGGAAGCCAGACCCAAAAGACTGCATATTGTGATTTCATTTATATGATATTCTAGAAAAAGCAAAACTACTGGGATGGTAGACAAGTCGATGGTTGCCTGGCAGGGGAACTGCAAAGGGGTATGGGTAATTTTGGAGGGGATGATAGAACTGTTCTGTATCTTGATTGTGGTAGGTATGTAACTGTGTTGGTCAGAACCCATAGAACTGTACGCGAAATGGGTGATCTTCATTATATGCTAAAAAAAAAAAAAGAAAATCTAACTGATAGCATCAGGAAAGCCTTCATATGGTTTAAGATGCCCAAGTCTTGAAAGCTTTGAAGGCATCCCCCTGTGGATGGTAGGGAGAAGCTCCTTCCAGGCAGAGAGAACAGGATTTGCAAAGACTGGGAGGGAGCAAACAGTCCTGTGTGTTCTCGGAAGGTCGGAAGCCTGAAGTTGTAAAGTGGAGGAGGTGACTGAAAGGCAGTGCTGGAGAAGCGGGCTGGAGCTGGGTCGCGGGAGGACTTGTCTTTGGTAGAAAACATGGACTTGGATTGTTTTTCCCCTTCAGTTGTTTTCTCACAAACTGTCTCATGGTTTGGGCTGCTGTACAGTGCCACAGAAATTCTCCTGAAGTTCAGAGTCCAGAAGTCTGAGATCAGGCTGAGATATGGGGGGACCCCTGTGTGGGCTGCAGACTGCTGACTCCTCATCATGTCCTCACATGAGCGGAGAGCACGGAGAGGAGTCAGGCTGTCTTGTGACTCTTAGAAAAGTGCTAACCCCATTCGTGGGGGCTCCTCCCGCATGACTTCATCTCACTCTGATTACCCAGAGGCCCCACCTCCTACTACCATCATGTGGGGGACAGGGATCCCCATATGCCTTTTGAGGGATACAGTCATTCAGTCTGTAACAGCTGGGAAAATGAAGAGCCTTAATCAGGGGAAGGACTTAGTTTTCATCTGCAGCATCTGCTCTGGCAGCCCGGGGTACCACCCATAGGAAGGGTGAGACCAGGAGGGGATTTATCAGATCATTAGGCAGGATGCCAAGAAGTCTTGGGCCAAGACCAGAGCAGTGGATGCAGGATGGGGGTCAAACTCTGTAGGAAATGGTGACACCCAGATGACAAAGGTGAAGGAGAGGGGAATCTAAGGGGGACATGGGAGTTTCTGTGCTCGGAGGCATCCAATAAGAACTGAGTTTGAGGTTTATATAGAGGATTTTTATCAGTTTGGATTATAGTAAGTTGCTATATAACTTGAAAAACTTGAGTTGATTTTTCATTCTAATACTATATGCATTGTACCCAAATAATGAGTAGGCTGTCACAGTAGGGTGAGAGTGACATTAGTTGGAACCCAGAAAGCCAGGGTGGTGAGGAGTCTGAATAAGGTGACCGTGTGCCCGTGTGCCCTGTCCCCCGAATCTCACTGAGCACTGTCACTTCTGTATGACTCTGCGCTGCGTCAGATTTGTACATCCACTGGAGAAGAAATTTAGGGAGGACAGAGGTACCAGACCAGGGCTGGGTACAGCTTCGAGATGAAGATCTTTCATTAGGGGGAGGTGGCCGTAGAAGTAGGTGGAGAGCCAAGTGTGCAAGGAGCCTTTTCCATGGATAACACAGGTCCAAGCAGCCACAGAAATATTTTGGGGGAAGCTGACTTCTCTCCAACCCTGCATTTCAGGGAGTCTCATTCCCCTTCCCCTGCTGTGGCCTCTGTAATCTGTGTTGGCTCCTGGCTTGCTTGTCTGGTCCCTGACTGGTCCTGCCCACCTGTCTGTTTTGCTGTTCTATGCTATCTGCCCAGACTGTTTCATTTGGGGGGTGTTCTTTTAGATTTTAATAAATGTTTATTGGATTTTAAATTTTGTCAGAATGAAAAATATTTGATCTTTTCAGTTGATATTGTACTCAAGCCAAACAAGCTCAGCATCTATACACGGCAGGGCAGACACGAATACTCAAGTTAAACATTGTAAGTATGAGCCTGGACCATTTTTAAACCCCACCTTGATCCCATGTGTTTCAGCCCGAGAGGAAGTTTGGCGTGGTGGTGGTCGGCGTCGGCAGAGCCGGTTCCGTCCGGATCCGGGACCTGCGGAATCCACACGCTTCCTCAGCGTTCCTGAACCTGATTGGCTTCGTGTCCAGGTGAGTTTGCTTTGTGCCCTGTAACTCCCCGGGAGCTGGGTGCAATGGATTAGGGTTCTCCAGACTCCAGAGAGAGCAAGCCAGCTCTGGGGTCATTCCGGGAACTGTGCAGGGTCAGCCCCACAAGATCTCAGACGGGTCTGGGAACTAAATAGTGCTGGCCCTGCCACTGGGATGTGCAGTGAGTCATCCTATAGGGGACTGCAAAGGCAGAGGCGGGGAAGGGGAGCACAGGGCCTGACGGTGACAGGAGGGGCACAGTGAACACAGGTGGGCTGGCCTGAAAGAAGGCTTTAGGTGTGTTCCATCAGTTAACTATGCAGACTTCCAGGGCCCTGGGCTTTGTAAGCCTGACCAGTTATTTGACATCAATGCCAATATCAACCTACTTGACAGATCCAGAAGCTGAACTGCAGAGAGGTTAATTTGCCCGATGTCACACAGTTGGAGAAATGAAAGAGCTGGACAACAGTGCACGTCTATCTGATTCCAAAGCCCGGCTTTTAAACACCATGTATTCATTTCCCCTTTGATAATTCCGAACCCTGCTTTTAAGGATTATCATTTATCTCCTGTAACTCAGCCAAAACCTAACTTTAACTGCGTTTCTTCTTCCCTTATTCACCCTCAGCTCCTCCTTGACCCCCACCACTTCCACACACACTACTTAACAAAACTCACACCATGTAACAGCAGTTATCAGCCGTCATTGTGAACCTGAGATAGGCCCTGTATCAGCCCAGGCTTTGGGGCAGAGAGCAAGTCAGGCAGGTTTCTGCTTTTTAGTGCTTTAGAGAAATCACCTAAATGTCAGTACTTAGACCAGTGTAAGTAACCATCATGATGGTCCATGTAGAAATTCTTTCATATTTTAATTTATAGGACCTGCCTTCTTCCAGTTTGCCTGTCTCAGAACCTAGCCCTTCCTTAAGGACTTAAAGTGAATTTGGGGGCACAGAAGCAACCCAGAAGTGCTGGCAACCTGCCCTTGGTCAGTCTTCCCCTCGCAGGAGGACCTAAGGGAGCAGCACAGATGGGAGACGTGATATCACGATTAGCAGCACTCTTCCTCCCCCTGCCCCCTTGCCTGCATTTGGCATCTCACATACAAGGGCTCCTTGCTGAAGGGGCCTTCTGCTTCCCCAGCAGCCCTCCTCTGCAAGCTAGTGCTATGCCTGGCCTACGCAGGTCCCACAGGATGGCCATCATCCTCCCTCCCTCTCACTTTACCACCCCTGTGCTCTTATCACACTGTCCCCTCGCCACGTGCTCTGTTCCTCACAACCTACCTGCTAAGACCTGCCACCTCCCCAGGAATCCTCTTCTGAAACCCTGAACTGGGTGTTCCTTGCCTTCCTGGAATCTCCCACTGTACCCCTGGCACAGCATTCCTCTGGTTATTTTTATTTGGCCATGCCGCATGGCGTGTGGGATCTTAGTTCCCCAACCAGGCATCAAACCCGTGCCTCCTGCATTGGAAGCACAGAATTTTAGCCACTGAACCACCAGGGAAGACCCCACCTCCTGTTATTCTTGTGTTGTAGTTAAGTAGTCTCTTCCTCCCTCTACCAGACCAAGCTTGCTAGAAGCTGAGGACTTTAGTTCATTCCCCACTGTTGCAGAATCCAGAAATCGAGAAACCAAGCACCACACTTGGAGAATTGGAGAACTCAGGTTTATTATGCCGGTGACCCCGAAAGAGCCAACACTACAAGCTCTGAGCCCCAAATAAAGGGATTACAGAGTTTTTATAGACAGACTATAGTGGGCAAATGTAGCTGCTAATAGGGTGGTTTAAGAGGTTTCGTGAGCGTGGGAACAGCAGTCAAGATGGGGAGGGGGATGCTTGACCTTTACATGGACAGGCATAATTAGGCAGGTTTGCAGGGTTGGGCAGTTGCAGACAGCAGGACAAGGGTGAGTGAGATAAGTTCCAGTTCCTAGTGTCGTAAGTCTTTCTGAGACTACATGACCTATGTGATCCAGACTTTGCAAGGAGCAAGCTGAGTTACAGAGGCAGAACGAGCAGGAGGTTATGTAAAATTTTAACCTTTCCTCTTCACCACAGCTTCCCTACTGGGAAGGCACAGGGAGGCAAAAAGAGGCACTGGTCAGACCAAGCAGTGCAGATGGGGTGGCTCCCACAGGAAAGAACCTACCAGAATGTTCTTTAGCAGCCAAACTCCCCCAGCTGCCCTCTGGCTGCTGCCACTCAAGGGGGCTCTGCGCTGCCCCCAAGCCTCCTGCCAGCTGCCCCATTTCCTCTGTGACAGCCTTTGTTGGAGGATTGCTCCTCTGCTCCAGCCTCGGCCCCAGGGCAGCGTGCAGCCAGCACTCTGAGCTGTTCTAAAGCAGGGGTCCTTCTTACTGTGGGAGTCAGAAGGCTCAGGCTCCTGTCCTGCCCCTACTACAGTTAGCTGTGGAGCCCCTGCCTCTCTGGGCTTTGTCAGCTCGGCTATAAAGGAGGCGGTGACGCCCGCCTCCTGCTTGACGGACACAAGGCCGTGATGTACGTGAAGGAGCTCAAAGCCACACAGCTCTTTGCCCCTCAGAGGTGTTAGTGTCTTGGATCTGGATTAGGTTTGACAGTCCTAGTGTCTGGCGAAGTGCTTGGAGCTAGCAGTGACCATAGAGATTACTTCTTATGAGATAACAGGAGATCCGTTCTTTTTATTTTAGAGATGACATAAATTCAAAGGCTCCCACATCATACAGGCTGTTAGCGGTGGTATCAGCACTCAGTGCCAGTTCCCCAATTTCTTACTCTGTGCTGGAGGCTCTGTTTCTTACTCTGTGCTGGAAGTGCCCTGGAAATGAGATGGAAGAAACTGCTTTGTTCATTTCCAAAACTCATCACCAGGACATTATTGGGAGCTGGGGAGCAGGATGGCACTCATTTATCCTCAGCCGATGTTCTGCCTGCTTTGAGTTCCACTTGTCTGTTCTTAGACGAGAGCTGGGGAGCATTGATGAGGTGCCGCAAATTTCTCTGGAAGATGCTCTTTCCAGTCAAGAGGTCGAGGTTGCTTTTATCTGCAGTGAGAGCTCCAGCCACGAGGACTACATCAGGTGGGTGTTCAAGTCCTCACCTTGCACAGTAGTACAGGACAGTGAAAATGCCTGGGCTAACATCTTATACAGGGGTCTTAATAATCAGTGGGATGGATCCAGGACTTTAAAAATTATCGTCAAAATGTTAACTCTCAATATGGGTTATAAAGGTATAAGGACATGAAAAATATAGTAGAACTAATATTTAGTTCACCATAATTAAAAACATTAGACACATAAAGAATTAAAGTGCCTTATTTCATTGTAAAAATTTTATTGAGAGTAGTTTGACTAGTGCCTACCTTCTTAGAATCTGCCTACAATGTGGGAGACCTGGGTTCGATCCCTGGGTTGGGAAGATCTCCTGGAGAAAGGAAAGTCTACCCATTCCAGTATTCTGACCTGGAGAATTCCATGGACAGAGACGCCTAGCAGGCTATAGTTCACCGGCCGCAGAGTCGGACACGACTGAGCGACTGACATTTGCCTTCTTAGCGCATAACTTAGGATATGGAGCCAGTGTCTTTTTGTGCCTTGGAGAAATGCCATAGTTCTTTCAGCTTCCAACATTTTATCCTTTATACTTGAAACAACATGAAATCTCTCTGAAAATATCTCTAGGAGTTCTTTAATAGGAAGTGTTTTTTGCCATGAGATGATTAAGGAAATAGTGGTGGCCTAGAAGATCATGGCATCCGGTTCCATCACTTCATGGGAAATAGATGGGGAAACAGTGGAAACGGTATCAGATTTTATCTTTTGGGGCTCCAAAATCCCTGCAGATGGTGACTGCAGCCATGAAATTAAAAGACGCTTACTCCTTGGAAGAAAAGTTATGACCAACCTAGATAGCATATTCAAAACCAGAGACAATACTTTGCCTACTAAGGTCCATCTAGTCAAGACTGTGGTTTTTCCAGTAGTCATGTATGGATGTGACAGACTGTGAAGAAAGCTGAGCGCCGAAGAATGGATGCTTTTGAATTGTGATGTTGGAGAAGACTTTGAGAGTCCCTTGGACTGCAAGGAGATCCAACCAGTCCATTCTGAAGGAGATCAGCCCTGGGATTTCTTTGGAAGGAATGATGCTAAAGCTGAAACTCCAGTACTCTGGCCACCTCATGTGAAGAGTTGACTCATTGGAAAAGACTTTAATGCTGGGAGAGATTGGGGGCAGGAGGAGAAGGGGACGACAGAGGATGAGATGGCTGGATGGCATCACTGACTTGATGGACGTGAGTCTGAGTGAACTCCAGGAGTTGGTGATGGACAGGGAGGCCTGGTGTGCTGCGATTCACGGGGTCACAAAGAGTCGGGCATAACTGAGCAACTGAACTGAACTGAAGACTGGGGAGGTTGCATTATATTCATAGAATAAGAGAAATGAAATGCTTTCCCCACACATACCCTACCCCCTGCCCCACCTTTGAATGCAAAGCCTAGAGCTCTCCAGGCATTTGGTGGGATGGAGCCTGGAAGGAAGAGCCCCATGGAAGACCTGGCAGCTAACAAGGCAGTGCCACCTGCCCCTAGAGCTCAGCTTCCCGTTTAGGTCCTGACATTAAACTACAGCTACTTCCACAGTGTGGTTGCCCAGAAGTCAGCTGCTCTCTCTTTATCACACTCACTCTAAATGTGGACAGAAGCGCCTTTATGTGGAGCCCCTTAACCTTCTTTGGCACCAGAGAAGACCTGAATGAAGTAATCATGTAATTCCCATAGTTATCAATGTTTGTCCCCTAGAATATCTGGAGCATAAAAACCGCACTTCCGAGCACAGCACTCTGGGTCCTTCCCTTACATCAGACTCCCAGCTCCTCTGAGGACCTCGTTTCTCTCTCTCTCCCTCCCCTGCCACACAGAAACACTGGAATTCACACCATGTCTCAACGGACAAAGCCCCATAAATGCCCAAGCCCCTGTCTATGCTGCTTATCATGAAACACCCTCATTCCCTGGCACCTGGAAAATGCCTGTTTACATTTCAAGACCCAGTTCAGAGCCTTAGTGAAATGTTTTCCAATTGCCTCAGACAGAGCTGGCTGCCACGAGTTTTATAGTCTTTATTTATAGCTGTCATGTGGTAATGGAGCTACTAGAGGTGATAGAGGGCAATGGCACCCCACTCCAGTACTCTTGCCTGGAAAATCCCATGGATGGAGGAGCCTGGTAGGCTGCAGTCCATGGGGTCGCGAAAAGTCGGCCACGACTGAGCGACTTCACTTTCACTTTTCACTTTCATGCATTGGAGAAGGAAATGGCAACCCACTCCAGTATTCTTGCCTAGAGAATCCCAGGGATGGGGGAGCCTGGTAGGCTGCCATCTATGGCGTTGCACAGAGTCGGACACAACTGAAGTGACTTAGCAAAGGTGATAGAATTCCAGTTGAGCTATTTCAAATCCTAAAACATGATGTTGTAAAAGTGTTGCATTCAGTATGCCAGCAAATTTGGAAAACTCAGCAGTGCCCACAGGACTAGAAAAGGTGAGTTTTCATTCCAACCCCAAAGAAAGGCAATGCCGAAGAATGTTCAGACTACCACACAATTGCACTCATCTCACACGCTGGTAAAGTAATGCTCAAAATTCTCCAAGCCAGGCTTCAACAGTACATGAACTGTGAACTTCCAGATGTTCAAGCTGGATTTAGAAAAGGCAGAGGAACCAGAGATCAAATTGCCAATATCCGCTGGATCATCGAAAAAGTGAGAAAGTTCCAGAAGAACATCAATTTATGCTTTGTTGACTACACCAAAGCCTTTGACTGTGTGGATCACAGCAAACTGTGGGAAATTCTGAAAGAGATGGGAATACCAGACCACCTGACCTGCCTCCTGAGAAATCTGTATGCAGGTCAAGAAGCAACAATTAGAACTGGACATGGACAACAGACTGGTTCCAAATTGAGAAAGGAGTACATCAAGGCTGTATAATGTCACCCTGCTTATTTAATTTATATGCAGAGTACATCATGAGAAACGCTGGGCTGGATAAAGCACAAGCTAGAATCAAGATTGCTGGAAGAAATATCAATAACCTCAGATGTGCAGATGACACCACCCTTATGGCAGAAAGTGAAAAAGAACTAAAATGCCTCTTGATGAAAATATAAGAGGAGAGTGAAAAGTTGGCTTAAAGCTCAACATTCGGAAAACTAAGATCATGGCATCTAGTCCCATCACTTCATGGCAAATAGATGGGGAAACAGTGGAAACAGTAACAGACTTTATTTTGGGAAGGCTCCAGAATCACTGCAGATGGTGACTGCAGCCATGAAATTAAAAGACGCTTGCTCCTTGGAAGAAAAGTTATGACCAACCTAGACAGCATATTAAGAAGCAGAGACATTACTTTGTCAGCAAAAGTCCGTCTAGTCAAGGCTATGATTTTTCCAGTAGTCATGTATGGATATGAGAGTTGGATGATAAAGAAAGCTGAGTGCTGAAGAATTGATGCTTTTGAACTCTGGTGTTAGAGAAGACTCTTGAGAGTCCCTTGGACTGCAGAGAGATCCAACCAGTCCATCCTAAAGAAATCGGTCCTGAATATTCAGTGGAAGGACTGATGCTGAAGCTTAAACTCTAATACTTTGGCCACGTGATGCAAAGAACTGACTCATTTGAAAAGACCCTGATGCTGGGAAAGATTGAGGGCAGGAGGAGAAGGGGACGACAGAGGATAAGATGGGATGGCATCACTGACTTCATGGACGAGTTTGAGTAAGCTCCAGAAGTTGGTGATGGACAGAAAGGCCTGGCATGCTGTGGTCCAAGGGTCGCAAAGAGTTGGACATGACAGAGCGACTTTCAGTCGCTGCCCAAGGACTGCAGCACACCAGGCCTCCCTGTCCATCACCAGCTCCCAGAGTTGGGAACTGTCTATGGTAATAGACAGTTTACCTGTTGACACGGCTGTATTTCTCCTCCAGAATAACTGGTAAATAGTACCTGGTGGGATATGTCAGTGGACGAATGGGTGAATGTTCAAGTGAGCACATAACTAGAAAGCCTTTCTCTTACTGCTGAATAGAAAATATCATGAGATGCAGGTCATCCTCCCCATCCCCTGGCCCTGGCTCTCATCTGCATTCTGTCATGACACATTTACCCGGAGACTTGTGTGCATTTTTCACAGTCTGTCCTGCAGGGTAATTAAGCAAAGTTTAATTGAAGTGCATTTTATCTGTATTTATCCCTCTTGTCCAAAGGCAATTCCTGAATGCTGGCAAGCATGTCCTTGTGGAATACCCCATGACACTGTCTTGGGTGGCAGCTAAGGAACTATGGGAGTTGGCCGAGCAGAAAGGTGATGTATGTTCTGTGCGTCTGGAGCGCACACCCTCTTACTAAGAATTCCTGACTCTAAGACTTCTCTGGTGCCATCTTCATGCCTTATAAACAACCCTAAATAAAGTGTCAGATATGTTACTGGCCCAGGGGCTCCCAGCCCAGCCCCCATACTGTAGGCAGATAAAGCGTGGGGGTGGGGGTGTGTTTGTGGAGGAACAACGGGGCAGAGGGATGGGTGGGAATTTGCAGACTTTTGTTCAAGACTTACCAGCTTCTTTTACTCTAATGAAAAATATGAATTAGCTTCCACTTATGCTAATATTATCTTGCTTTTATTTATGTGATACTTGTATTGCAAATGGAAAAATGCCTAGATTAGGGTAATTGATTGTCTAATGTGCACAGTTTATAGTTTTTGTTTCTCAAGAGGAGCACTGTTTATTAATACTGGGAACTTGGAAACTCTTCTAAGCATATGTTATTTTGCTTAATTCTCTTAGAAATCCTTGGAGGTAGGTATTTCCTCTAGCTTGTGTATAGGAATCCATGGGTCACAGAAATCAAAAATTTTCTACCAGAAATGGAGCATAACCTTCAAAAATTGTATGCCTGTAACTTATATAATATTGTACATCTACTATACTTTAAAATAAAGTTTTGTACCAGGTCACAAAGCTAGTAATGTGACCACTAAATGAGAGGTGGAGATTTGATTTCAATCCTTTTGGGCTCTGAGGTCCACATTTTTTCCTCTGAGCCTTGCTGAACACCACAACTAGAGAGAAGCCCACACGCCACCACTAAGACCTGATGCAGTCAGATATAAAGAAATATTTTTAAAAGGCATATAGTCCAATGGAATAGAATAGAGAGCACAGAAACAAACCCTTTTGTATATAAATGGTCAAGTGATCCTTGACAAGGGTCTTTGAGATCACACAATGGAGGGAATGGACAGTCTCTTTAACAGAAAGTGCTGGAGAGATGGATAGCCACATGCAAAAGAATGAAGTTGTACCTTTACCTTATACCATTTTAACTCATACAGCCCTAAATGTAAGGTGTAAAACTATAAAACTCCTGGAAGAAAATGTAGGGAAAAGCTTCTGGACATTGGCCATGGCAGTGATTTTTTTCTGGATGTGACACCCAAAGTACAGGCAACAAAAGGAAAAGTAGACATGAGATTTTGCAGTAAACTAAAAAAGCTTCTGCACAACAAGGAGACAGTCAACAGGGTGACAAGGCCACCTACAGAATGGGAGAATGAGTTTGCAAATCAGGTACCTGATAAGGGTTAATATCCAGATTATATAGAGAGCTCTTAACACTCAACAACAATAAATAACCTGATATTAAAATACACAAAGAACTTGAATAGGTACTTCTCCAAAGAAGATTTACAAATGGCCAACAAGCATACAATAAAGAAGCTCATTGTCACTAATGATTATCACATGAGAGAAAGGCCTTAAGAGTACACTAAATGTGGGAAATATTTTATGAGCAAATCTGTTTGAACACTGGAGAATTCACCCTAGAGAAAGGCATAGATGAACAGGGAATTTGAAATTTCCTTGTTCAGTGTAGGGTCACTGGAGGAAACTGAGGGGCCATCAGTCTGAATTGAATCTCACTTCCAAGTGCTTCTGAGAGCAGCCTGAATTTTTTCCTTACTCAAATTAGAGATTATAGAGTATTGAGGCACTACTGAAGGGCATGTTTTTTTTCAAGTCTAAAAGAACCATATTTTGTGATGTCCACAATTCTTTGAGCTAATGTTGCTGTTTGTAAGATCACTGGGTCCAGGGAAACCATAATTGGTACAGAAACTTACATGGCAGCTGGTAAAGAATCCACCTGCCAATTCAGGAGACACAAGACGCGAGTTCAATCCCTGGGTCAGGAAGATCTCCTGGAGAAGGGAATGGCAACTTGCTCCAATATTCTTGCCTGGAAAATTCCATGGACAGAGGAGCCTGGTGGGCTACAGTCCACTGGGCCACAGAGAGTTGGACACAACTGAGCAACTGAGCACACATCACTAATGATTAAAGGAATGCAAAGCAAAACCACATTGAAATATCTCCTCAAACCCATGAAGACAGCCACTATTAAAAAAATAAAATAAAACTGGGACTTCCCTTTTGGTCCAGTAGTTAAGACTCCAAGCTTCTATGCAGGGGGCACAAGTTTGATCCCTGGCAAGGGAACTAAGATCCCACGTGCCACACAGTACGGCCAAAACAAACAAACAAACAAAAACGAAACAACACAACAAATGCCGGTGAGAGTGTGGAGAAATTAATTAGAGCCCTTGTGCCCTACTGGTGGGAATATAAGTCCGAAAAATTTATAAATAGAATTACCATATGATCCAGCAATCCCAGTTCTGGGTATAAACTGACTTAAGGATTTGGAAGAGATATTTGCACACTCTGGTTTATAGCACATTATTCACAATAACCAAGAAGTGGAAACAACTCAGATGTCCATTGATGAATGAATGGATAAAGAAAATGTGGTGAATATATACAGTGGAATATTATTCAGCCTTAAGAAAGAAGTGAATCTTGTCACAAGCTACAACATGGAAGAATCTTGAGAATATTATGGTAAGTAATATAAGCTAGTCACAAAGAGATTATATGAAGTATCTAGAATAGTTAAATTTGTAGATACAGAAAATAGAAGGATGGCTGCTAGGGAGTTGTGTGGAGGAACAGAGGGAGTTATTTTAGTTGGGTACAAAATTTCAGTTTTGCAAAGTGAAAAAGTTCTAAAGATCTTTTGTACAACAGTGTCCTTATAGTTAATACTACTGGACTATAGACTAAAAATTGGTTAATAGGGTAAATTTTATATTATACGTCTTACTACAGTTTTTAAAAAACAAAATAAATTTAGAAGAATCAGAGCAATCAAAATTTAAGAGAGGATTTGACCTCAAGTGGAATGTTGATGCACAATAATTAGAAAGCCCCCAAACGCAACATCATTAATTTAACAATTTGAGCAAGTCAAAATATGTATCAAAGGATAGTAAAAAGTTCAGATCTTTTGTAAACCTAATTTTATAGAAATACATTAAAAAATTATTTTGTACAGAAGTGTACATGCCAACATTTTAAGAGCAACAATTGGCACGCAAATTCAATATTCAAAAGAGAATGGTTAATGGTTAATTATGGCATTTTCATCTGATGAATACTATTCAGGCTGTAAAAGTCATAGATTCTTACTGTCATAAAAAGGTACATGATACATGACTAAATACAAAACAGTTACAGAACTACATGTAGTATCACTTTAAAACAAATACAGATGTGTGGACAATTTGTTTTGATAGTGGTTATTTCTTGGTAGTGGTATTTTGGATTATTTTATTTACTTTCTATTTTTATTTTTCATATTTCCTATAATGAACATAATTTGTTTTAGTAATATGAAATATATTTTTAAAAATTGTTAAGAAGGTGCTAAATTGTATATATAGTATAGCCCCCAAAACAAAAACAAATTTTAAAAAGTTACACATAATTTGGACAAATCACTAGAGAAATTTAAATATTTAATGTAAAGGAAAAAAATTAAGATATATTAAAAGCTCTCCTTAGAAAGAGAAAATAAATTTATGTTGTATTGCTTCTGCTGGTAGGGGGTAGAATGATAGAGATGGAGATCTCGTCTTCATACAAGAAAGAGTTTTCTAAGAATCATAACTGTTCCAACATACCTACCCAGGACACCATAGAAAATAGTTTCAGCATTGGGTATCATATAGTTGACTACTGCTTGGTTAAGCATACCATTTGCATTTTAAATATCACAAATAGAATGGAAAATCATATTTTTGTTTTCATGGGCACACATAAAATGAATCTCTGGCCCCATCTGTTTCCTCACCGGTCAGATGGGATAGCTTGCCAAGTCTGACGTATTTAAATAACAAGTGAGATAAGCTTTTCTAGCACTTGAATCGGTGGTTAAACTAGTCACAAATCACGAACCCTATGACACAAGAATTTCTGAGAAGTACGTTTTATTTCTTCTACGAAAGTAGCTCTGAACAGGCTAACACCAAAGCCACTGAAGAAACTGAATAATAATTCTGGTGTTCATCGGATTATCTGAGTTTTCGTAATTTGAGATAGAATTTCCTTGTGATAAATTCAGAGATTTTAAGTGCAGAGTTAAATGAATTTGGACAGAGTATATATACCCATGTAATGATTACTCCAGTCAAGATACAGAACATTTTTATTATTCCCGAAAGTTCCCTAGTGCCCATGTCTTGTCTGTCATTTATACCTACAATAACATTGATTATCTACTACCAAACTACCTTTCCGATTATGTCTCAGCTAGGATCTGAGATCTTTCCTGTATTGCTTAAACATCAGTGTCAACATCACGTCACATATACAGGAGGGGGAAAAAAGCAAATCAAACAAAATGGCAACAATGATTAACTGGTAGCATTCTGAGTGGTTTCATTTTTTTCTTTATGCTTATTCACGTTTTCTCAATTTTCTACAATGACATGAATTTGCATTTATACTTTAAAAATAATTTTGTTTCTACCGTATGATCAATCATGAAAAATAATTCACAGCAGAATGACGAAAGGGAAATAAACCAATATCTTAGTAGTGGTTCTTTCTGGTAAATAGGATCATGGTATTTTTACTTCTCATTTTCCTCCCAAATTTAAAAACACTTATTATTTCTAAGATAGACAAAACACCCTATTTTGAAAGATGAGGCCAAAATGGTTCTTGAGAATTTCATAAATTACTATTTTAGAAAGCTGCTGAAATATGTGTGAGAAAATGAATGAGTTGAGACTTCAAGTCCATTAATTGCAAGCTGCCCTTTCATTTTCTCCTAAGAAGTTCTTATTTTATAATCCATGACTGTTTCTGGCTTGCTCTCGTATTTTTGTTGTTATAACTATTTGTTTTGTTGAAGATTATTTATTTGAAACAATGACAAACTTACAGAAGATTAGTAAATATAATACAGTACAGAGAACTACTTTTTCTTGAATCATATAAGAGTAAGTTGCCCAGCTGATCCCCTAATAATTTCATGTGTACATCCTACAAATAACACAGTTGATGATAACTGCCTTTTTCACTCCATCCTTGTCATGACAGGGAAAGTCTTGCATGAGGAGCATGTTGAACTCTTGATGGAGGAGTTTGCATTCCTGAAGAAAGAAGTGGTGGGGAAGGACCTGCTGAAAGGGTCTCTCCTCTTCACAGGTCAGTCCTTGGTGAGATCACAGGTCATATGCAACTGGTGAGGCAGGGTGGGGTGAGGTGGGGAGGCTGAGTTCCATCCTAGCTCTCTAGGATGTGAGCTTGGATTCATTTCTGCCAAAGAGTCTCTGCGGGCCAATTTAATTTTCCCAAATAGCCACAGACAATAAAAAATATCTATTTTGCTTCTTTCCTCAAATGAGATTTGATTGCTTGGTGGGCCTTGGATAAAATATGTGTTAGAAATCTGAAGCACATTTATACTTTTGGCCCAGTCGATTAGGCAGAAGCTTCTCTCATGAAATCCTGACGAACTGGAGATTATATTCTACAGGTTAAAAATGAAAGCTCTCTTTTAAAAGGACTGAGAAAAAGGTTCCTTGGAGAAGAGAATATTTTTATACTTCTCTATGCAGCACATAGAATATGCATAGCCCCTTCCTTCCTCCAACAAGTTATCAGAACAGTAGCTGCAGCCAAAATATCCAGTCTACTATATATTCAGCCATTTATGTTGGTCTTTCTGGTAGCACCTCCATTAGCAGTAGAAAATGAACAACCCAGAGCTTCCAGCTCTGCAGTCTCCTTTGGGCAGACTCCTTAGATTTGTCTGTACCCTAAGGCATTAGCAGTTGGAAATTAACAAGCTGGAGCCTCCAGCTCTGCTCCCTAAAGCATCTGGGCCACCTTTCCCGAGGACTTGCATTACAGGAAGGAAAGCGTGACATTGTTAAGTGGGAAAACCATTCATCTCTAATCTCATTTCAGAATCCATCTTCATCCTTTATTTTATTCCTTTTTGTATGTTTTAAACTCTTTATATTGGAGTATAGCCATTTAACCGGAGAAGGCAATGGCACCCCACTCCAGTACTCTTGCCTGGGAAATCCCATGGATGGAGGAGCCTCGTAGGCTACAGTCCATGGGGTCGGAAATGGCAACCCACTCCAGTGTTCTTGCCTGGAGAATCCCAGGGACAGAGGAGCCTGGTGGGCTTCCATCAATGGGGTCACAGAGAGTCGGACACGACTAAAGCAACTTAGCAGCAGCAGTAGCATAGCCATTTAACAATGTGTGATAGTTTCAGGTGGACAGCAAAGGAGCTCGGCCATACATATACATGTAACCATTCTCCCCCAAACTCCCCTCCCGTCCAGGCTGCCATAACATTGAGTAGCGTTCCCTGTGCTGTACAGTAGGACTTTGCTGGTTATTCATTTTAAATATAGCAAAGTGTACATGTCGATCCCAAACACCCTAACTATCTCATCCCTGCTCTCTTCCCCACTGTAGAAGTTCATTCTCCAAGGCTGAGATCCATCTTCATCCTTTAAAATGACCGTCTAATGAGCATTGTGGCCACAAATAATAACCATCAGTCTGCACAAGGAATTGTGCTAAGTATGTGACACGCATTATTTCATGTTAATTTATAGGATAATCCCATAAAGTGGGTATCCATTACCCTTGTCATACAGGTTTTTTTAGTGAAGCTCAGAGGTGGGTAGCTTCACAAAGTTGATGCAGCAGTTATGACTCTGGGGCTCAGATTTGTGACAGCTGCTCAGGCCTCTGCAAAGAGAAGGAGCAGACGGTGACCAGCCCAGAGGGAGCTGTGTTTCCTGCCTAAGCTTGACACTTAGGTCCTAGTGATTTCAAACCATGTAGTCTATGAAACTTACAGTCGTGGTTTTTATTTACCTTTTTATTTGATTTGCTTGTGATCTTCTTTAGAACATACTCATAATTATGAGTTGTTTTAAGTCAGTATCAAGTTATAAGAAATCTGTGGTTTAAAGATCAGTGTAACAGATATGATATCTTATAAATTGAAGTTATGTTTAAAAGTTAGACTGGGAACAGAGGGGAGTAACATCTTGACCAGGTTTCTCACCCAGATCCTCTTTGGAATGTACTGTTGTACCTGAGATGATAGATATTGACGTCTAAGAAAACACCATTGTATCAATTATCTTGATATTGATATAGTCTATAGGTATTACTGTTTTCTTCACAGCTATCACGATTCCTTCACCCTCTTATAGTTTACACAGTTATATACTTATAGGAAAGCTTGCAGGACTAAAATATGTTAATTCTTCTTTTACTTCAAGTTACTAAGAGAATATATATGTATATGTGTGTACCACATATGTATGTGTGTGTATATGTGTGTGTGTGTATATATATATATATATATATACATACATGCATACACGCACAACATATACATGTTAGAAGCCTGAAACATTTTTATTTCCCTGTGGGCCAGATAACCTGCAATTTCCAATGAAATATTTTATTTTACTAACAAACTGAATTTCAGAAGCAGGAGCAAAGGGAGACGTTTCTCTGAAAGTCTCCATGAGAATCATCTCGCATACCCCCGCTATGAGGCAAGGGTGTGTGTTCTGATCCCCAGCCACATCTGTTGGCTCCCTGTCACCCCCTAATCATCAGCCTTTCCCCTCCAGTCCCCAACTTGTCTGTGATTCCCCACAGCTGCCCCACTGGAAGAAGAGCGGTTTGGCTTCCCTGCATTCAGCGGCATCTCTCGCCTGACCTGGCTGGTCTCCCTCTTCGGGGAGCTTTCTCTCGTGTCTGCCACTTTGGAAGAGCGAAAGGAAGACCAGTATATGAAGATGACCGTGTGCTTGGAGACAGAGAACAAAAGGTAGGTCGGGAAAAGCTGTGAGGAGAGGGCAATATAAGGACATCCTTGTGTGTTCATGAGGGAGAATTTGGGGAGACCCGGGACCTAGACCCCCACCCCTGACTCCAGAAGAGCCATCTGCTTCTGCAGCGGGACAGGTGCTGAAATCTCACTTATGTTGCTTCACGCCTTCCTCCTAGTCACCCCGTAAGGTTAAGAGAAGCATCCAGATCTGATATGTTAGATATGTTTAGATCAGAAGAGCCCCCAAATGGCTCATAATTAAACAATCTGGAAGTCAGAAGGCCTTACAGAGGAGGAACACTCTAGTAATGAAGATGCCCCCAGGAGCTCCCTTGGACTTGAGGGATCCAATTCTAATTTTCCCTATGGGAGCCCTGGAGAAGGAAATGGCAACCCACTCCAGTATTCTTGCCTGGAGAATTTCATGGGCAGAGGAGCTGGTGGGCTGCAGTCCCTGGGGTCACAGAGTCAGACATGACGGAGTGACTCAGACACAACACACAGATACAAGCAGGTTGCTTAAGCCACACAGTGAACAATATCAGATATAGGAGCAGAAGTCCAGTTACATCTGTGACCTGCTTTCATTCCAACATTTTATTGTGAAAGTTGCAGGCACTGGTGGAGTTGAAGGAACTCTGCAGTGAGCATCTGTACAGCTACCACCTAGATCTTGCCATTAATATTGTACTCAGCTTGCCTGTATCATGCCCAGCTCTTTATCAGCTTTATCACATCATACTGTTGTAATGTTCCCCAAATACTGATTCTTTATTCTCCATACCAAGTCTTTTTTTTTTTTTTTTCATTTAAAAATGTTCAAGAGACTTTAAAATAGTACAAAGATGTTCAGGTTGACTATAAGATCATAGAGGTGGTGTCTGTTGGTTCCTCCATTGCTAAAGCCTCCATTTGATCCTGGTTCATTACACACCCTGATATTTCTTCCAGTTGTGTAGTAGTGATACTCTTTGATTCCTAGCATCTTCCATAAACTGCCGCACGTCCATAAATGACAGAAAACACAACACCAGAAATAATCACTAAATGTTTGCAGATTTTACCTGATATCCTTGATGTGTTGTTTTTTGAAACCAAGTCCTCTTGGTCCATTTGGGAAACAAACATCATGATGGGTCCCATCTGGTACGAAATGTAGCTCTTTTGCCAGCAAACAACCCTTCAAGATAAAAAGCTTCATAACAAGTCTTTAAAACATTAGGAGCCTCTGCGAGTTGTTTGCAGACACAATTCCTTAAGTTAGAGCCGCCTTCTAACAACATAGTGGAACAGAGCAGAGCTGCAGCAGAGGTTGAGGAGGTGGGGAGGCATGACATTGAAAGGTCACAGTAAAAGGACCAGTGAGACCGGGGTCATTGCTGGTCTAGTGCTAGTATTTGCTAGTATTTGCTAACGTTTACTGAGTTCTCGCCAATGTGCCAGGGCCTAGCGCTTTTACAAGAATTTTCTCATATAATGTTTATACCAACTGTCTGAAACAGGCATTATTATGATCACTTGGGAAATTATGATGACCCGAGGCTCAGAGAGGTTAAGAAACTCGCCAAGGGCACACAGCTAATAAATGATTATGAGAATCATGCTCAAGCAGCCTGTCTGCAGTCCTCGAATGATCACACCATCTCCTCCACAATGCACAGGAAGGGCACAAAAAGGAATATCATTGAAAACACATCAGGCCTTCTCTTTGCCTCATCCTTGCCTATCAGTGCAGTAGGTATCGTTAGCCTCAGGCCCCAGATCATCCAGGAAAACCCAGTGCAACTCACTTCCAAGCCTGTGTGTGTTCTTTCCACTTTACTAGCAGTTTTCAAACGTTGTAAAAATAAGCATTCAAACACGTTTCAACCCAAACCTACATAGAAGAGGTGCACGCTTCAGTCCTCTTGTTGAAGCTGGTTGGTAGGGCTGGGACCAGAGCCAGGTGCACCCCCCCACCCCCTCGTCCTGTTAGAAGAACACTCTTAGAAATTGCCACCTCTGCAGTGCTTGAGACACGTGCTGACTAGAGGAATGTGGCTGTGGGTGTACACCTTCCTGTGGAAGGTGAGAAGTAAGAAGCATTTTTGCAGGTAGTCAGAGCTCAGGCTGGTGAGTGCAGATATTTGCAAGTGGAGGTTTCCAGCGAGGACCAGAGGAGCCATCTGAGTCCAAGCTTGTGGTTTGGGTCGGGATGCCTAGAGCTAAGAGCTGTCCAAGCCCAGAACATGGGTGGACCTGGGGCCACCTTTAGCTCCCCCTCTAATTGACAGTAAAGTCCCAACAGCTGATGTCCTCACTTAAATATGTGAACAGGGAGACTCCCCTGATGGTTCGTAGTTAAGACTCCCCGCTTCCAATGCAGGGGGCGGAGGTTCAATCCCTGGTCAGGGAACTAAGATCCATATGCTGCATGGTGTGGCCAAAAAATATATATATATACACACACACCCATATATATGAACAGGAAACAGCATAACCAAGTTTTGAGCGGGTGGGACCACAAAAGGAGGAAGTTTCTCCGTCTACATCTCTCTTGATGTTTCCCTGCATGTGTGGGTGTTGGCATGGTTCCCTCTTTGTGTACTTCACATATTTTTCTCTTAAACATTTTACTCACTCTCTAGTGCAGGTCTTGGTAAGCTGAAGGGAGGGTTCACTTACCCTGAGCTTCCTGCAGCACTCAAAAGACTCTTAAGTGGTCCGTTTGGGCCCCTTTCTTGCAACCTCACACCTTATATCTGTTTGTTTGTTTGGCCATGCCACACAGCATGTAGGATTTTAGTTCCCCAAGTTTCCCAACCAGGGGTCGAACCCGTGCCCCTTGCATTGGAAGTACAGAGTCTTAACCACTGGGCCACCAGGAAAGTTCCCCCATACCTGTATATTTACCTTTTTATGTCCTATCCCTCTAGAGGCAGAGAACAAACAAAAGGTAGTTCCGCTTTGTCCGTTAGCAACACTGGTCTAAACTGCCCATCCTGGGCCTGCCTGACTGCACCCTGGGGGGAAAGGGGAAGGAATCCGAGGAATGGTAACGGGAGACAAGACCCTGATGCCTGCTCAGGATTGAACCCTTTCCCTGTTCATATCACAGCCGTCCAACCAGATTGCCTTGTCCTTGACCCTGACTCAACCCTGTAGGAGAAGTAAGGATGGGAAGGCAAAGAGAAGTAGCCAGAGCAAGTCCTCTTAAGACTTCCTGAAACTTTGTTCCCAGAAGAAGGAAGGAAAACTTATGTGTATATGTGTAAAAAGTTTGAATGCAGGCTATTCATATTAAATTAAAATTGGAAAGAGGTTGAATATTTGGCAATAATAGAATAGTAAATGAATTATATAATCAGTTGTCCATGATATGCAGATGAAAATAATCATCATAGCAGTATCTGTAGGATGATATTTTTAAATAAACATAGTCAACAATTAGTTATACTTTAGGGTTTATATGCCACATGAGTTCAGTTCAGTCACTCAGTCGTGCCCGACTCTGCGACCCCATGAATCGCAGCACGCCAGGCCTCCCTGTCCATCACCATCTCCCGGAGTTCACTCAGACTCACATCCATCGAGTCCGTGATGCCATCCAGCCATCTCATCCTCTGTCGTCCCCTTCTCCTCCTGCCCCCAATCTCTTCCAGCATCAGAGTCTTTTCCAATGAGTCAACTCTTCGCATGAGGTGTCCAAAGTACTGAAGTTTCAGCTTTAGCATCATTCCTTCCAAAGAATACCCAGGGCTGATCTCCAGAATGGACTGGTTGGATCTCCTTGCAGTCCAAGGGACTCTCAAAAGTCTTCTCCAACACCACAGTTCAAAAGCATCAATTCTTTAGCACTCAGCCTTCACAGTCCAACTCTCACATCCATACATGAGCACTGGGAAAACCATAGCCTTGACTATAGACAAATACTTGAAAGGATTGTCTTAAATTGAAGGGATTTTTATTTAGGCGAAAGAATTATGGATTTTTTTCTTTTTCTTGTAAAAGTCTTTTAATCAATGCTGTATTGTTTTTAGAATACTTTTTAAAGCAGATTTTCTATTTTTGCTGTCATATTACTCAGTGAAGCTTCTTTAGATCAAAGACCTAATTAGGCTTCTCTGTTTCTGATTAAGCAGGTAACACAGTTATTATCTAATATAAGGACAGAAGAGATAAACCCAGAGAAAGGAGAAACTTTAGGGAAGTGGGGTATGTCCCATTAGGATTGGAGATTTTTGTAAGTGCTGACCTTGGCCTTGACCTGGGGGCACATGTGAAATGGAAACAAATACTTTGCAAGCAGGCAGAGAGTGTCTAGTCTTTTCTGGCACGTGCGGGGGATCACAGACCTCTTTGAAATGTAATGAACGCACTCTAAGAATTATTTCCCATAAATAGGCACATACACTTGGAAACAGCAGTTTGCTCCAGAACCTCAGGTCTGCATCCTCAGGGTAGAAAGTCCTGAATAATGAACTGATAGTCACACCAAAATCATTGCACAGATTCCCCTGTCAAAACTGAATAAAAGGACCGTTGGTCAGTAGAGTTGCCAACAGTCACCGTGGCCTCTGGGAGGCTGGTGGAGGTCAGGATGCAGCAGTTGCAGGAGAGATGGGCTCACAGGAGGATCTAGCAGGGGGTGCTCAGGTGCCAGCAAGCATCCATGTGCCCTCAGTGAATTTAACACTGTGCCTCTCGCCTCCGCAGCCCGCTGACCTGGATTGAAGAAAAAGCACCTGGCCTAAAGCGAAACAGACGTTTAAGCTTCCATTTCAGATCTGGGTCCCTGGAGAATATGCCCAACGTAGGCATCAATAAGAATATTTTCCTGAAAGATCAGAATATATTTGTCCAGAAACTCCTGGGCCAGTTCTCGGAAGAGGAGCTGGCTGCCGAGAAGAAACGCATCCTGCACTGCCTGTGGCTCGCAGGAGAGATCCAGAAACACTGCTGCTCGAAGCAGTGAGGGGAAGGGGCAGTGCTGCTCTGCTCAGCAAAACCGGAGCCTGATCTTTATCGAGAGTTGACCTTTCTCTCTATTCTTACCATTAAACATGTCTTGGGTAAACAGGATTTGCTTATTGTCACCAGCTATGTTGGGGCCTCCAGTGGGGACTCCCATGGGAATGAAAAAAACAAGCAGCCAACCTTGGTTGAGCAGTGCTAAATGCTTTAAGATGCCTGGTTTCACTCAGGCTTCCCAATGGCCCTGCCAGATGAGTGTTACCAGATATGTTTTCCTTAGTATCTTTGAAAACTTTATTTGAAGTCACCCAAGTAGTAAATAGCAGAACCAGCCTTTAAACCCCACTCATACGCTAAATCACCAAGAAACAGTGCCTTGAACCCTCTTCCCTGCCTTGGAAAAGTCTTAGTCACTCAGTCGTGTCTGACTCTTTGAGACCCCATAGACTGTAGCCCACCAGGCTCCTGTATTCACGGAATTTTCCAGGCAAGATCACTGGAGTGGGTTGCCATGCTCTCCTCCAGGGGATCTTCCTAACCCAGGGATCGAACCCGGGTCTCCCACATTGCAGGCAGATTCTTTATTATCTGAGCCACCAGGAAAGCCTTCTTTCCGCCCACACGCCCCCCCACCCCTGCCCCACCAAACTGGGTGATCATGCTTAGTGCTGGGGATCCCAAAAATGAGTAAAATGTAGCCATTGCCTTCAAAAACTCAATGTCCAGAGGGAAGCAAGTCACATAAACTAGTCATTGCCAGAGGTCCAGAGTGCTCCTGGCCATCTGGAGAAGGGTTCAGGGAAGTTGTCCATGCCAGGTCCTGATGATGAAGAGGTCAACCATGTGAAGGTCAGAGGAGAGGGCATTGTGGCTGGGAGCAGGGTGAACAGAAGGGAGTGAGGAACAGCCTGGCCGGTGCTCTGGGGCACTGGGTCTGGAAGTGGGAGTCCCAGGGAGACAGATCTGATGGTGGAGGCCCTGTAGACCAGGTGAAGGGCTGGGGAGTTATCAGGCTGTGCAGAGGCACCAAAAGATGTTACTTAAAGCAGGGGGCCGAGTGTGCATGGTTAGCTTTCTGCTTTAGGTAGAGAACTAGGAAGGCTGCCTGGAGAGAAGACTGGAGACTCAGGAGGAGGAGGCCAGGGGAGCCACGCGTGTTTGTAGCTGCAGCCCTTGGCTCCTCTGGACTCATGTCCAGTTCTGTCTGCTGACCTTGAGGCAGAGTGGAGTCCCAGGAAGCTGCTCTTTTGTTTCACTGGTGGCCCTGTTGCATCTCCTAAGTTGGTGTTAGAGTCTTGCTTCTGTCAATGTCTCTCTCGGTTTGTTCCTGCTCCCTACCTGCCTTTGTGAGCTTTAACTATTTTGGAATCTATGAGATGGAGGCAAACTCCATTTTCTACCTCTGTTTCTATCACTCCATCACCTTAGTTGGCAAAGCAGGCAAATATATTAAATCTGAAAAAAAATCCTTACAGTTATTCTTTCATTTGCCGCATAAAATAATTTGTAATAAATATTGGCCCACTGGTTCTCTTGTTTTATTATCCACATCAAATGTTGCTCAAGGCCAGGAAGTATGGTATCTGTTTGTGTATGCTCAGCTGCATCCAGCATGAGGTTAAGTGTTACAGATTCAATAACCAAAATACAGTGCTGTAGTCTCTCCTATTTGGGCTTCTTGACTGTTTCAAAATATTGGCCCTATTTGATACTGGAAGTAGGGTGGGTATCAAAGAAAACCAGAGCTGGGCAGTAAAGTGGTAGAAGCAGATTTTATTCAGGACAGTTGCAAAAGGGCAAGAGAGACCTCAGTACAGAACAGGACTCAGTTCTGCACAGAGCGTGGGCAAGTGGGGGTTTATGGCCATGAGCAGGTCAGTGGATGAAAAATCACTGTGCAGCAGAAACATCAGGTGTGAGGGGTTTTCGACTGCTTTGACTTGAAATGATTCTTTCCGAAGGCAGGCTGGCAAGATCAGATATAAAGGGTAAGGGATGAGGAATCTGATCAACTATGGAGGAATTTATTAGGATTCTTGCTAAAACCAGGCAGTGGAAAGACAGATGGGGAAGCCAGAAGGTTGAGGTCTAGTTGAGCAGAGGGTTCAGAGCAGCCTTACTAAACCTGGTCCAGAAAAGTCTTTGTCATGGGCTATGTGATTACTAGTTGATACTGATGACCACTGACCTCCAGCTTGTTTTGTGTTTGGTCAAGAGGTCCAAGATGAAAACATTCATTCATTGTACTAACTGGAAGGAACTGCAGAGGGAGGAGGAAGCGGAGACAGGAGGAAACAGAGGCGAGAGAGAAGACGGAGCAGCGGCCTTACTCTTCCGTTTACAGCTGCCCTCGCCTTCTGGGGCATCTGGAACCATCCTGGCTTCCCACCCCACCGCAGCCACTCCCCACTGACGCCTTTCCCAGATACTCCTTTCTCCGAAGGCTGCACTCAACCCTCCAATCACAGCTCCTCACAGAAGAAACCACAAGTAGAATCTGAAAAATAGGACAGGGACTTCCTTGGTGGCCCAGTGGCTAGGACTTCATGCTCCCAAGACAAGGGCCCTGGGTTCGATCCCTGAGCAGGGAACTAGATCCCACATGCCGTAACTAAAAGTTCTTGTGTGCTACAACTAAGATCTGGCACAGCCAAATAAATATTTTTAAAAATAAAAGCTTGTGTAGGGAGAAGATTTTCTAAGTGAAAAGTCAGGGAAGTCTTCCCGAAAGAATATGCTGAAGCCTGGAGGTTGAGAAGACTCGCCGCAGGCACAGGCAAGCAAGGAAGAGCAGGACATTCCAGGCGAAGAAAGAACATGTGCAAAACCTGTATGCAGCCAGGCCTGAGGCCAGCACTGCCCTGGATGGAATAGGTTCAGGTATCTGAAGTTACTTTTATTAATTCCAAGTGGCTTTAAGCTAGCTTTTCTTTTTTTTTTTTTTTTAAGTTGTGGGATGAGAAGGATCTGCTAACATTGGAAAGTCTCTTTGGCTGACATTTAACCATATGAATTATTATTGACTAGCTGAAACTCCAGTATTTTGGCCACCTCATGCGAAGAGTTGACTCACTGGAAAAGACTGATGCTGGGAGGGATTGGAGGCAGGAGGAAAAGGGGACGACAGAGGATGAGATGGCTGGATGGCTTCACCGACTTGGTGGACGTGAGTTTGAGGGAACTCCAGGAGATGGTGATGATCAGAGAGGCCTCGCATGCTGCAATTCATGGGGTCGCAAAGAGTCGGACACGACTGAGGGACTGAACTGAACTGAAGCAAGCAAGATGCTGCAGGCCTGGTGCTAAGAGTTTTACCTCCTCTAGTTCACTTACTCTTGTCATTTCCACACAAGGACTTTTCATTCAACTTTTTTAACAATTGATAAAACAGACTCAGAATTTAAGCCACATGGCCAGGTTCCCTCATCTAAGTCAGCAATGTACAGCCTGCAGGCCACATCTGGGGTTCACTGACTGTGTAAAGATTGGTGGGAACAGTCACGTTTGTTGATGTAGTGGGCACAGTTGCTTTCATGCTGCAACAACAGAGTTGAGTCATTGTGACAGTAGTTGTATGACCCGTGAAGTTGAAAATATTCACCATCTGGCCCTTTACGGCAAAGATTTGCCGACTCCTGTTCTGGGTGAGGGAGCCCACTGTTGAGCTCTAGGTCCCTCTGGCTGCACTTTTCTGTTCAGTCCCCACGAACCCACTCATGTCAAGATAAAGGTAAAGCCACTGTCATAAAGTCCAAACTACAGTCTGGAAATCACAGTGGGCAATTAGAACACACTTCCCAAAGCTCACTCTAACTTCCTGGTTCCAGTATGCGTCCAAGATTCATTCGTTTGTATTTAGCTGTGTTTGAGATGGCATTATTGACTCAATGGACATGAACTTGGGCCAACTCTGGGAGATGGTGAGGGACAGGGAAGCCTGTTGTGCTGTATTCCATGGGGTCATGAAGAGTTGGCCACAACTTGGTGACTGAACAACAACAACGTTTGAGAGATCTGCACTGTGTGAACACTGCTGGTACTGGGCTCCAGGAAGACTGCAGTGATGAAGACTGGGCCTCTGGATGCTGACAGCTTACAAGGGAAGGGTTCATGCCAGCTTGAAAGTTTCATGTCCTAGGACCGGCAGCCTGAAGCCAAGGGAGCCCAGAGGAGGGAGCGCTTGTGTGTAAGGATTCTGGGAGGAAGCAGCATTGGGGTTGAGCCCAATAACAAAGTAGGAGAACAAGGAACTTTAGGGGAAAGTTAGCCACGCAGTTTGATAGCACAGAAGAGCATGGTGGGAGACCAGGCCAAGAGGCAGGAAGGGGCTGAACCTGGAAGACTCCAGGGTGAGAGAGGGTGGAAGCTCAGGAGAGGGGCAGAAGGCTGGCTGCAGCCCAGGCACTTCACTAAAGGGGGGCTGCAACCTTGGTTGCAGGGGTTCTGTTTCCACATCTTAAGAGAAAGGATAGGAAACCAGATCATCTTCATTCCTTGCAGGAGGACTATGAGCAAGAAAGTAACACGAGTCGAGCTGCACCTCGGGCTGATGAAACCTGAGGAGAAGGGGATTGGGACCCATGTGTTCTCCCCAGGCGAGTGACTGAGAGTCTCTCGCCTGGGGGAGAAAGAGGCTTTCACGTGATGACAGTGAAAACAGAAGCAACACACTGAACCATAGCTTAAGTATCTTCCATAAAAAAGTAAACCTCAAGAACTCTTTGCTGAATCTTGATCAACAGAACTGACCACAGAAAGGTAATTTGGGACATTTCTACGGAGATTAGAGAGGCCTCTGAAAGAATGAGAACATCACCGACTCGATGGACGTGAGTTTGAGAAAGCTCCAGGAGTGGTGATGGATAAGGAAGTGTGGAGTGTTGCGGTCCATGGGGTCGCAAAGAGTCGGACATGACTGACGACTGAACTGAACGAGAAACAGTGGAGATCAGACATCAAGAGGCTGCAACTAGGGCCCAGGAGTGAGGTTAAAGCGTCTGCCTCCAATGTGGGAGATACGGGTTCGATCCCTGGGTTGGGAAGATCCCCTGGAGAAGGAAATGGTAACCCACTCCAGTATTCTTGCCTGGAGAATCCCATGGATGGAGAAGACTAGTAGGCTACAGTCCACAGGGTCGCAAAGACTCAGACACAACTGAGCGACTTCACTTTCACTTTCTTTATCTTAGGATTTAGAAAGTTTAGGCTCAACATGAGGTAGGAGGAAAACAGGCAAGAAGGCAGAGTTGCTGAGAAGAGGGCACAGCTACAGAAAAGCATGTCAGAAAGTGTGTTCAATGCCTAATCCTTGTACCTCCTTCCTGAGCCTAAGGCAGATTTCGTCACATGGACAGAAAGCTCCCACAGCAGTGGCCGCCTGTACCCTGTAAGGGAACTGCAGCCAGAGTCAAGAGCCCTCTTAATGGAACTTTTTTTTGCGAGATAGTCAGTACATACCTCATTCTTTCCACCTGGGGGCATGAGAGACTTATCCAACCAATGCTAACCCACCTCTAGTCTGCTGCCTGCCTAGCTAGTCTTGTTACTGTGCTGCCCTAGGGTGGAGGACTAGTTTTCAGCAGCTCACAGAGCAAGGGACGCTGTTACAGGTGTTGAAGATCTCCAGGGACCTTGGACTCCTGTTCACATCAGGGAACTCGACTCAGATTTCCAGGAGAAACTTTTAAAACTTAAAACTAAGATGCTTGCCTGGATTACAGAGTGGGTAACCTCATCCTTGAAAAAGGGAGTACAAAACAGTTCTTTGAAGAAGCTGTAGTTTCAAAGGAAGGACCAGGCTGGGCTGAGCTGAAAGCCCAAGGGGAACAAAGGACCAGGAAGGGCAGCCCACCGCCAGCTGTATACATGTGGTTCCCCCACCATAAAAGTGCCTTCAGAAGGAGGCTGTCAGGGTTGGAGGGAGGGGACAGAGGTTTGTCAGCCACTCAAGAGCAGACTTCTTGGGCTAGATACTTTGGATGTGGGAGAAGCTGGAATCCATCACAAGTAATTAACAAAACACTTGGCAAGGAGGTGGGATGGGTAGGTGGCCTAGTGAGAGAATGATGCCCAGGAAGAGAGGCAGGGAAAGCTGGTCTCTCTTCAGCTTGACAGTTGGGGAAAAAGAAAAAGCCATGGGACTCCAATGGCGAAATCTGCAGTCACAGAAAGACAGTGCTGAACCCACTCTCTACTTTTCTGTGTGCCAGGGAGAGAGGCGGGGAAGAAAGATTGCAGGGCAGCTCCACTTGGCAGGTCTTCTGCCTTGCACATTGTGCTCGGTCACGTCCAGCTCTTTGCAACCTCATGGACTATAGCTCGCCAGGCTCCTCTGTCCGTGGAATTCTCCAGGCAAGAACACTGGAGTGGGAAGTGATGCTCATATTTAAATAGCTTCTCAAAATATTGAAATCGATGTGACATCCATGCAGGCTGAGAAAGATGAGTTGGTTTTTAAGTTCCAGAAATCAAAAGTATAAGCAGCTACATGATGAAAAACTTCCCTTCATTCCTGTGTGCATCTACCCATTTTCTCCTGTCTGCTGTCATGAAGGTGACAGATGTTGAAATTAGCCCCTACTACTTTAACGCCTAAAAGTGTATGGTTCCCTGGGATGAAGTACATTTGCATTGTTGTGCAACCATCACCTTTATCCAGTTCTAAACCACCAGAAAAAGTAACTCTGGACCCATTAAGGAGTCATGCTCAGTCCTCGCCTGTTTCCTGGTGTTGGGCTGCACTCCCGAGGCCTGCAAGCCTCATAATTGCCCAACCACCAGACTGAAAAAGAACCTAGAGATAGCAACAGACAGCAGTGCCTTATTGGGCAGGGGACCTCACTCATCTGAAGCAAAGGGGCCTAAAGGAACTCCCCACCAGGCACAGCCAGCAGCGGGTCAGACATGGCAATAATTTTCACTACGTGGAGAAGGAGGCTGCCATTTAGAGGGGGAATGAACATCAAGTTGGCTCATCAGTTACCATGGAAACCATCGGCTGGGGCAAGCACATAAAAGTCACTGCTTAAGCTCTATAATTAGGAGGATTGGATAGTCCTGTGAGTGACGCTGGGCCTGGTCAGTCAGGGAGTGTACAGGGAGCAAGAGAACAGCCATCTTGAGTGGCCTGACCATACACTCCACCACCATACACTTTGCTTGACCCTTACAATCTTGGCCCATCCCTCTCCCGTAATATCTCTGAGGTCAGGTAGGTAGAGGGTCGCTGCAACCAAATACCAAAATGCAGTACAGACAAAAGCAGCTAGATAGTACCAACAGAAAGAGACCTAGTACGCTAAAAATATTAATAGTGATTCACGAAGATATGAGCAAACTTTGGAAGCAGACGCTTGTCGGGGCAGTTTTGCACGGAAGTCCAGAGGAGGATGACAACAGCACCTCACCATTGACCCAGCAATGAGACTCAGTTCACAGTAAGGTCACCCCTGCCACCCAGTCTGCAAACAGACCCTCTGCTCAGACTAGGGGTGAACTGTAAGACATTTAATAGGCACAGTACAGGGGAGATCATGACCATTAAGCAAAATACAAGCAGTGACAGCATCCAGAGATAACAGCACCCTGCCTGTGGCTTTTGTCCCAGCCTGCAATACCATACTGCCTACCCATCCCCAGTCCCTCCAGCGAGTGTTGAATTCAGGACAGCTAGTATAACCACAGATCACAGGGATGATATCAGAGTGCTCAGGCAGGGCCAGGTGGAAGACAGGTGAGATCTGTAAGCCCCTTGTGAATCCTGTTCCCTACCAGGCAGCAGACCCAAATCACGGGGGACTTACCTGTCAGTTCCAGGCCATTTCACAAGGTGTTCCCCTGGGGGTAGGTCCTGTGGCCAAGGCAAAAGCAAAGTGCTCTCCTGATCCATGACTGGCAATGGTCCTTCTGTGGGCAACAGCTGAACTTGGATGGTGTTGACTCGTTGCCTCTGGGTGAACATGACTGAGCTACAGGGACAACTGTTTCTAGAGTGTTAGTCACTCAGTCGTGTCCAACTCTTTGTGACCCCATGGACTGTAGCTCACCAGGCTCCTCTGTCCATGGAATTCTCCAAGCAATTCACTGAAAGGTGGGTAGCCATTCCCCTTTCCTGGGGATATTCCCAACCCAGGGTCAAACCTGGGTCTCCTGCGTTACAGGCAGAGTCTTTACTGTCTGAGCCACCCTTGAGTTAGCCTCCTTGTCCACACATTGAAGGAGGGTTTTGTTCTCTATGAAACAGTCTATTCATCCTTTCATTAGCAGCAGTGGGGTCATAAGGCAGGTGAAAATACCAGCATATATTATTTTTATCAGCACATTCCTGAGCTTCATGGTCAGAAAACTGGGTTCCTTGGTCACTGTTGATGTCCATGGGGGTCCTGTACATTACACACAGCTGTTCTAGACCCTGAACGGTGGTTTTCTGCATTGCACAATGTCTTGCGTAGGCCTTCTGTAATGTCTTGCACCTGTTGTAAGGCACTGCAGATGCATATAGCTGGCCATCCTGCCATATCGTTGCCTGCCCCCTTCCATAGCTGGGACCAGAAGTCAAAGAATACTCTTATTAATTTGCCGTTGCCTCAGGCCCCAACCAAACCCTTCTGGGTGACTGGCCATGTCCAGTTCACAAGCCTGTCCCTGAGTTAATATCCCTAAAGCATGTGTCCGTAATTGCTCAGGGGTGGTGGGTCGGGGGTAGGCTTGTCTTACCCAAACAGATAACATAGATAATCCAGGTCCTTGTGCTTTGTCTGTATCCACCAGCCATCCTGGGCAGTCAGAAGATCCATGAGCTGAGGGCTGTTAAAACTGGAAAGAGACTTAGACTTACAGGTCTCACGTGTTAGTGGATGGTCACCTCAAGATTTCCCCCACAATCCTCTGTTTCCCATCCTTATTTACCGACATCTTGGCACTCAGTGGAAGTTTCCTCAGCTTCCTGGCTGGTTGCACCCTGCAGGCCTGCAAGTCTTGTATTGGCCCAATCTTAAGACCATAGAAAGAGCCCAGAAACAAGTGACAGAGACATCAACAGCTTACTGGACAGGGGGTCTTACATGACCGAATCAAAATGTCCTGGAGCGATATCCCACCGTATGCAGCAGATGACAGGCAGGACACCGCAGCCACTTTGCTACTCGGGAGAGGCTGCCATTTATAGGGGGAATTGACGTCAGGTTGGCTTATCAGTTACCAGGGAAACCAGGGCTGGGCAGGAGGCAAGCACATAAGCAGTTACTAATTAAGCCCTATAATTAGGAGGATTGTATAGTCCTGTGAGTGCAGCACGGCCCAGGTAAGCAGGGGATGGACAGGGAGCAAGCAAACAGCCATCTTCCGTGGCCTGAACATTACACCTGGCAACCACTAATCTTTCTTTCTCTATGGATTTGCCTGCTTTTCAGTTCAGTTCAGTTGCTCAGTCATGTCTGACTCTTTGCAACCCCATGGACTGCAGCACACCAGGCTTCCCTGTCCATCACCAACTCCCTGAGCTTACTCAAACTCATGTCCATTGAGGTGGTGATGCCATCCAACCATCTCATCCTCTGTCGTCCCCTTCTCCTCCCGCCTTCAATCTTTCCCAGCATCAGTGTCTTTTCCAATGGGTCAGTTCTTCACATGAGGTGGCCAAAGTATTGGAGTTTCAGCTTCAGCATCAGTCCTTCCACTGAATATTCAGGACTGATTTCCTTTAGGATGGACTGGTTGGATCTCCTTGCAGTCCAAGGGACTCTCAAGAGTCTTCTCTAACACCACAGTTCAAAAGCATCAATTCTTCAGCACTCAGCTTTCTTTATAGTCCAACTCTCTCATGTGTACATGACTATTGGAAAAACCATAGCTTTGACTAGATGGACCTTTATTGTCAAAGTAATGTCTCTGGTTTTTTAATATGCTGTCTTGGTTGGAGCAAGGAGCTTTTCTTCCAAGGAGCAAGCGTCTTTTAATTTCATGGCTTCAGTCACCATCTGCAGTGATTTTGGAGCCCAAAAAATAAAGTCTAGAACTGTTTCCACCATTGCCCCATCTATTTGCCATGAAGAGATGTGACCGGTTGCCATGATCTTAGTTTTCTGAATGCTGAGTTTTAAGTCAACTTTTTAATTCTCCTTTTTCACTTTTATCAAGAGGCTCTTTAGTTCTTCATCACTTTCTGCCATAAGGGTGGTGTCATCTGCATATCTGAGGTTACTGATATCTCTCCTGGTGATCTTAATTCCAGCTTGTGCTTCATGCAGCTCAGCATTTTGCATGATGTATTCTGCATGGAAGTTAAATAAGCAGGGTGACATTATACAGCCTTGACATACTCCTTTTCCGATTTGGAACCAGTCTATTGTTCCATGTCCAGTTCTAAATGTTGTTTCTTGACTTGCATACAGATTTCTCAGGAGGCAGGTCAGGTGGTCTGGTATTCCCATCTCATTCAGAATTTTCCACAATTTGTTGTGATCCATACACTCAAAGGCTTTGGTGTAATCAATAAAGCAGAAATAGATGGTTTTTCTGGAACTCTCTTGCTTTTTCAATGATCCAATGGATGTTGGCAAGCTGACCTCTGGTTCCTCTGCCTTTTCTAAATCCAGCTTGAACATCAGGAAGTTCATGGTTCTTAGCATGGCATATAAATTAACATTTTACAAGCATATAAGTTAACATTGCATATAACTTACATGTAATATAAGCATACAAATTAACATTGCCTACTCTTAACATTGCATATAAATGAAATCATACAATGTATGGCCTCTTGTGGGGCTTCCCTCATAGCTCAGCTGGTAAAGAATCCGCCTGCAATGCGGGAGACCTGGGTTCTATCCCTGGGTTGGGAAAACTCCCTGGAGGAGGGCATGGCAACCCGCTCCTGTATTCTTACCCAGAAGATCCCCATGGACAGAGCTGCTTGGTGGGCTACAGTCCATGGGGTCGCAGAGAGTCGGACACAACTGAGCGACTAAGCACAGCACAGCATGGTCAACTGTGCCTGGCTTCTTTCACTAGCATAATGTTTAAATTAGTGTCTTCTGTGTCCAACCACAGTCGAACAAAAATGAATTCTGCCACGTTATTCTGTCTCTTAAAAAAATACACAGAAATGGTAGCATATTATTTACACCGGGAAATTACTCTTGGGTTCTTTGTGACAGCAGCTGATTCTCCTACTTCAGAATCCAGTGGTGACTTTGTGTTCTCAGAATGGCAAGGACTTCCAGCTAAAGATTCTAAGCATCTTTGTTGAATCAGCCCTTGGCTGCTTGCTCAGAGCACCCTGCCTACTCTCTGATTGGGTTAGGCTGCTGGGATTGATTATCCCACTGCCCAGTGAGGTAGCAAAACTGCAGCCCAAGCCTGCTCCCTACCCCAAGGTGTGTCATAAAGGCTCCTACACACCTGGGCCTGACCTCCCAAGACTCAAACAATAGTGGGAAAACACTTGGGTTGGTTCCTGTGTTGAAAGAATCGTTACTTTAGAGTGGTAGGAAATTCCAAGTGAAGAAACAGTTTGAGGGGCTCTGACTCACATTTCCTTGGCAACAGTTTCTGGATTTCAACATGTATGATAGACCAATTTCACTGATCTTTAAAACACCCAGTAGATTTGGGGGAGAGACAGTCACTCCTAGCTCTGGATAGAGGCTCGAGAGAGGAGGAGTTTGAGACAGCAAAAGTGAATTTGGAAGGGGGGCTTTTTAAAGCCCAGGATGGGTATCATCACAATCATTATCAAATAGCGGCATCTCCTAGGCAGCTAATAACCTTGGACTTAGGAAATCTGGGTCTATGGAAGAACGATGAAGGAGTGGCACATCCAGGACTGGTTTCTTCAATGCACAAGTGACTGGATGAGCAGGTTCATAATGGGGTGTGCAAACTAGTTAGCAAGATGGAAAACAGAGAGCATAAATAAAAATAATATAAGATTGTATTTTCTTAATGATGATTGATTGGTATTGCCAAGATGTTTTTGTAGGAGTGTCAGAGGAAAGGTTGTATTTAAATTGAGGAAGGGTTGTATTTATAAAGGGTGGTTAACGTTGAAGCCCAAGATTTGGATCTAGCATTTGTAGGGACCTCCAGCTTATCCATTTTGTGGAAGGCAGTCCTTCAAGGAAAGGAATATGGAAATTGGGTGTGTAGCGAATATTTATTTAAAACAATAAAAGAACCCACAAACTGCAAATTTCTGGATTCATGATTATTCAAATACATTCCCTATTGATTGAATCCCATAGAACATATAGGTTCTCTCCTCTCATATTAAAAAAAAAATTTAATTTTGGCTGTGCTGGGTCTTTGTTTCTGCATGGGCTTTCGCTAATTATGGAGCACAAGCTCCAGGCTGTGAGGGCTTCAGTAGTTGCGGAACATGGGCTCAGTAGTTGCAGATCCTAGGATCTAGGGCACAGTCTCAGTAGTCATGGTGCATGGGCTATCTGAGGCACGTGGAATCTTCCTGCACCAGCGACTGAGCCTGTGTCTCCTGCATTGGCAGGTGGATTCTTTACCACCAATCCACCAGTGAAGCCCCCCTCCCCTCATTTTTATTCCTTATCCTTATTCTGGTATAACTCTTTATTTCAAAATTCCTTTCTTCTAAGTCATTTCTTCTATCTTCCTCTGCTTTACTACAGATGCTACTTCATTCTTCAACTCATTCACTGAATTCTTCAACTCCAGAATTTTTGTTTGGCCCTGTTTTATATTTTCAGTGTCTTCCATAAGTAACTCATTTTGTCCGTGTACCTTTTTCCTAATATTGAGCTTCTTTTGGCTGTGCTGGGTCTGTTGCTTTGCACAGGCTTTCTCTGTTTCAGCGAGCAAGGGCTACTCTTCGCTGCAGTGTGGAGGCTTCTCTTGTGGAGCACAGACTCTAGGCTCATGGGCTTCAGTAGTTGCGGTTTGTGGGCTCTAGAGTGCAAGCTCCGTAGTTGGGGCACACAGACTTAGTTGCTCCGCAGCATGTGAAACCTTCCTGGACCAGGGATCAAACTCGTGTTCCCTTCATTGGCCAGTGGGTTCTCATCCACTGCACCACCAGGAAAGTCCCACTGAGCTGTTTTAATTCTTTTGGTAGCTTATTGAATTTCTTCAGTACCGCTATTTTGAATTCTTTATCAGATTGCAGGGTGCTGGGACTTTGGGTTCAGCTCTTGGAGAATTGTTGATATCTTTTGGTGATGGTGTATTTCCTTGACTTTTAAAGTTCTTTGTGTTTCTGTATTGCTGCTTTAGCGTTTGAAGTCTCTTTACTGGTTATCTTTGATGAGGTACTGTTCTTTGGTGTTGCTTCTCCAGGGATCCTAGGTTTATAAGGGATAGACTTGCTCCACTCTCGTTCTCTCTTGGGGTAGAATTCTTCCTCCTGTGTTTCCTCTTGTTCTCTAACTCACCACGCTGGCTGCAGGAAACCTCTCTTTTGTCTTCCAGAAGGTGGCACTATAGCTTCAGTTTGTTGATTCTCACATGTCCGCAGACCCTGCTCCATCTTTCTGAGAGTATTCTGACGACCTAACTTATTCTCACTGCCACACTTGGGAGCACACAGGAGGAGCTGGCTGCAGAGTTGAGAGCAGAGGCTAGCGGGAGAGACGGGTGGGTTTAGCACTTGGAGCTTTGAGATGCCAGCAGGGCCAGGGGAGATCTTCCAGTGCATACTCCCCCAGAGGCTTGTGGGTGGTCCTGCTGAAGTCCTGAAGCAGCCAGCAGGGCCTGTGCATGTTTAAAGCCCACAGATGTTATCACGTGCTTCCCTTCTTCTCCCTTCCCCATCACGGGAGGTCCCCCTCAGAAAAGCCAGCGCTGCTGGAGAGAAATAAGGTCCTCCAAGCATAACCTGCCCAGCAGGAGGAGCTAAGCAGTCACTCACCATTTTCACTTTACCTGTCCTCCATCAAGAGGCTGCTTTCAAACTCCTCTGCCTAAGACATTGCTGCTGCTGCAGCTGCAGGAAGCCCAGCCTTTTACATCTTTGCCGTGGGGAAGGAGGCTCCCTTGGCAAATGCTACCCTATCCTCTGCATCCAAACTCTACCCCACACCGATGACATGACACAGATCTCCCCTTAGACAGACTTTTTAGTTGCTCAGTCATGTCTGACTCTTTGCGACTCCATGGACTGTAGCCCACCAGGTTCCTCTGTCCATGGAACTCTCCAGGCAAGAATACTGGAGTGGGTTGCCATTCCTTTCTCCAGGGATCTTCCCAATGCAGGGATCAAACCTGGGTCTCCTGCTTTGCAGGCGGATTCTTTACCGTCTGAGCCACCTGGGCCCTCCTCAAATTTGTTACTGACCATGAGTAACCCCCTAGTTCTGTACTAACCAGCTCCCTTCTTACCCCAATCCCAGGGCATAGGGGTGGAGGTGGCTTGCCAGCTCCTTTGGATTCCATGACTGAGATCTGATATGTAAGAACTTCCTGGATGTCCAGGCACAATGTGATGTGCAGAGGCACTTCTGTTTGGTTAAGGATATCCAAATAGTTGTTAATTAAAAGGGAGAGAAAAAGAGATGCTCCGCACCACCTAGAACACTGGTAATAAAAACCTCTCAGAGAACTGCTTGCTTGCAGCAGTGAGAACAGTGTTATATGAGTGACGAAGCTTATAACCTTTCTCCAATGCATAGAAAGATGAGATTAAGAACAATTATAATACAGATGTTTCTAAAACTGCAATTTGCTTGCTGAGTTGAGAACAGTGAGTGGCAGTTCTAGGCATCAACAATGCATATACAGAAGTGTTTAAATACACTTGTCTTAAAGAAATTTTTCAGAACCCTAACAATTGCTACATTGAGGACAGTGTTATATCAGTGAATGGAGGTTATACCCATTCTGCACTGCATGTACAGAAATGTTTGGGAATGCTTGTAATAAAGATTTTTCTAAGAAACTTGCTGCTGCTTTGAGTACAGTGTTATATGTATGAATGGAACAGGTTTTGTGATGCATGTGAAGTGTTAAGATTACTTGTAATACAGATGTTCCTAAGTATATTTTTTTCTGGCTGCTTTGACCACAGAGTTGTAACAGTCAATGGAACTGAGAACTCAATGCATTGAGAAGTATTTGAAAACATTTGCACACACACAAAAAAAATGTTCCTAAGAATGGTACTTGCTTTATTGAGAACAGTGTACACTGGTAGATGGGAGTGACTCCATCTACAAGGCATGAAGAGCTGTGTTTAAGAACATTTAGACCAGTTTGGAGGATAGTATGGAGGCTCCTTTAAAAACTAAAAACAGAACTATTATATGATCCAGCAATCCCTTTCCTGGGCATATATCCAGAGAAAAGCATAATTTGAAAATATACATGTGCCCTATTTGTTCACAGCAGCACTATTTACAATAGCCAAAATATGAAAGCAACCTAAGTATCCATCAACAGATGAATAAAGATGTGGTACATATATACAATGGAATATTACTCAGCCATAAAAAAAGAATGAAATAATGCCATTTGCAACATGGATGGACCTAGAGACCATCATACTAAGTGAAGTAAGCCAGACAAAGAAAATTTCATATGATAACATATATGTAGAATCTAAAAAAATTATGCAAATGAAACATATATAAAACAGAAATAGATCCACTCATAGTCATAGAAAACAAACTTGTGGTTACCAAAGTAGGGGCAGAGATAAATTAGGAGTTGAGGATTAACGTTTACACACACGCTGCATATATAAAATGGATAAACAACAAGGACCTACTGTATATAACACAGGGAACTACACTCAATATTTTGTAATAACCTATAAGGGAAAACAAGCTAGAAAAAATAGATATATACGTATGTATAAGTGAATCACTTTGCTGTACACCTGAAACATACAACATTATCAACTATACTTCAGTTTTTAAAGAAGCATCTAAGGCAATAATAGTGATCCAAAAAAGGAACACTTGTGATAAAGATGTTTCTAAGAGTGCTACTTGCCGCTACATTGAGAACAGTGTTAAAACAGTGAATGGTAATGGTACCCACATGGCAGTGCATGTAGAGAAATTTAAAAGCGTATTTGTAATAAAGCTGTGTCTGGTAACAATCCTTATTTGCTGTCTTGAGAACAGTATTATATCATTTAATGGAATTTATACCTATTCAGCAAATCATGTAAAAAAAGTGTTTAATAGCTATAATAAAGTAAATAGCTGTTACTGTGAATGCTATTTGCTGGCTGCATAGAGAACTATATTATATATCAGTGAATGGAAGAGGCACCCACTCTGCAGCACATGTTGAGAAGTGAAAGAACACTAAAGAGAAGACGTTTCTAAAAATGCTACCTGGTGCTGTATTGAAAACATTTTGTATACGAAAGAAAGGACCTGTCACCCATTCTGCAGTTCATGTAGAGAAGTGTTTAAGGCCAACTGTAATAAAAATGATTTCGAGAAACGCTTGTTTGCTGTGTTTATAACAGTTTTATGTCAGTCAAAGAAGGTTTCTATAAAGCATGTACAAAAGTGTTTTAAACACTGTAATAAGATCATTTCTGAAACACCACTTATTGACACATTCTGTGTGGAGAAAAGTGATTTATCTCTGGAGGGAGGGGCACTCCTTCTGCAAGGCATGTAGAGAGGTTTTGAGAACCCTCGTAATAAAGGTGTTTCTAAGGATGCTGCTTGCTTGCCAAGTTAACAGTGTTTCCTGGGTGAAGAGAAGTGGCACCGTTTCTGCAATGCATGTCAAGAAGTGTCTAAAACTATGTGAAATAAAGATATGTCGTAAAACAATGCGCGGTAGGTGACTTGAGAGCACTATTACATCAGTGATTGACGTTATGCCCATTCATTAAGGCATGGATGGAATTAAGAACAATTTTGGAAAGATTGTTCTAAGCTCACAATTTGCTTTCCACATTGACAAAACTCATATTAGGAAATGAATATTATAAAGAAGAATGTATATATGTATATAAGTGAATCACTTCTATACAGCAGAAATTAGTACAACACTGTAAATCAACTATACTTCAATTTTTTTAAATAAATAAATAAAACAATTAATTACAACTGAAAAAGAAAACAAATGTTATACACATTCCACAATGTATGAATCGAAGTCTTTAGGGACACATCATTACAGTGTTTCCAAGAACACTCTCGCATGCTGTATTGAAAACAGTGCATTGCCGATGAAGACACTGCGCCCATTCTCAAAGGCAGTCCAGGAGTCTTTCTGAACACCAGTTAAAAAGATGTTTCTGAGAATCCTACTTGCATGCTGCTTTACAACACTGTTTCATCAGTGCATCAACTTAAAGAAAAATGTACAACATAAGAGTTGTGAGTTTAAGGGAATACCCTGGTGGTCCAGTGGTCAAAACTCTGCATTTCCAATGCAAAGGGTGTGAGTTCGATCCTTGGTCAGAGAAGTAAGATCCCAATGCTGTGCTGCCAAGAAAAAAAAAAAAAGAGTTGTGAGTTTAAGTTTTATTCAGGGAACATACTGGGGATAAACCAGGAGACAGCCTCCCAGTCGTCCTGGGAGAACTTCTCTCAAGAGCTATGGAGGGAAGCTAGTTTATATGTGAGTTTTGGCTATGGGACACTTAGAGTCTAGCATGTGTGTGCATGTTAAGACGCTTCAATCGTGTCTGACTCTTTGTGACCCTATGGACTGTAGCCCACCAGGCTCTTCTGTCCATGGGATTTTCCAGGGAAGAATACTAGAGTGGGTTCCCATGCCCTCCTCTAGGGATCTTCCCAACCCAGGGCTTGAACCCCCATCTCTAATGTCTCCTGCATTGGCAGGTGGGTTCTTTACCACTGGTGCCACCTGGGAAGCCCACAGTCTAGTATATATCTTGCTAAAAGATTACTACTAGTCACAAAGAACAGACATCTCAAGTGAATGATTTCAGTGTTTTTCTATATATGGAAAGATGCAAAAATCTGGGTTCCTTAGAATTCTTCCTGAGATCTAACTATCTAAGAGAGCTGCTTTCCCAAAGCGCAAAGAATCTTGTGATGGTCTTAATTTTCTCTTGGAGTGCACTGTCAGTCAGCAACTGAAGCCAGTTATAATTAATCCTAATAGAATTGAGTGGTGAGTGAAAACACTCTGTGGTTTTCCAGGTGAATGGAAGTGGCACCCATCTGCAATGCATTTAGAGAAATGTTTAAAGACACTTGTTATAAAGATGCTTCAAGAGAACTACTTATTAGCTGCATTAAGAACAATGTTATATCACTGACTAGAAGTTATAACCATCTGTAATTCATGTAGAGAAGTGTTTAAGAAAACTTGTAATCTAGCTGTTTCTAAGAATGCTATTTACTGCTGCAATGAGAAAAGTGATAGTCATTTAATGAAAGTTATACTCATCCTGCAAAGAATGTACAGATCTGTTTAAGAACGCATAATAAACATGCTTCTAGTGCTCACTTCAGCAGCACATATACTAAAACTGGAACAGTACAGAGAAGATTAGCATGGTGCCTGTGCAAGGATGATATGCAAATTTGTGAAGCGTTGCATATTTTTAAAATTGATACAGCCACTATGGAAGATGGTATGGAGACTTCCCAAAAAAAAAAAAACAACTGGGAATAAAACCGCCATATGACCCAGCAATCCCACTCCTAGGCATATATCCTGAGGAAACCAAAACTGAAAAAGACACATGTATCCCATTGTTCATTGCAGCACTACTTACAATAGCTAGAACATGGTGGCTATGTGGCGTTGAGCAAGCAGCTATGAGGCGATACCCTACATCCAAGGGCAAAGGAGAGGCCCCAGCAACATGGTAGGAGGGGCAAAGTCATGTTTAGAATCAAACCCCATTCCCACCAGAGACACTCAGAGCGCTCAAACAAACCTCGTGTGCACCAGGACCCAGAGACCCCACAGAGACTGAGACAGAACTGTGTTGGAGAGTCTCCTGAGGCGTGGGTCAGCAGTGGCCTGTTGCAGGGGCAGGGGCTCTGGGTGCAGCAGACTTGGGTATGGCATAAGCCCACCTGGAGGAGGTCACCATTAACCCCACCACAGAGCCGCCAGAACTTACACAGGACTGGGAAACAGACTCTTGGAGGGCACAAATAGAACCTTGTGCACTAGGACCCAGGAGAAATGAGCAGGGGACCCCACAAGAGACTGACCCAGACTTGCCTGTGAGTGTCCAGGAGTCTCCAGAGGAGGTGTGGGTCAGTGGTGGCCTGTTCAGGGTTGGGGGCACTGGAGTGTACCAGTACATTCATGGGATCTTTTGAAGGAGGTCACCATTATCTTCATTACCTCCACCATATTTTGGCCCCAGGTAAATAGCACAGAGGGAACACAGCTCCATCAACAGAATATTGAATTAAAGATTTACTGAGCATGGCCCCGCCCATCAGAACAAGACCCATTTTCCCCCTCAGTCAGTCTCTCCCATCAGGAAGCTTCCATAAGCCTCTTATCCTTCTCCATCAGAGGGCAGACAGACTGAAAACTACAATCACAGAAAACTAAAAGTCTAAATCACACGAATCACAGCCTTGTCTAACTCAATGAAACTATGAGCCATGCCATGTAGGGCCACCCAAGACAGACAGGTCATGGTGGAGAGTTCTGACAAAATGTGGTCCACTGGAGAAGGGAAGGGCAAACCATTTCAGTATTCTTGCCTTGAGAACCCCATGAACAGTATGAAAAAGCAAAATGATAGGATACTGAAAGATGAACTCCCCAGGTCGGCAGGTGACCAATATGCTACTGGAGATCAGTGGAGAGATGACTCCAGAATGAAGAGATGGAGCCAAAGCAAAAACAACACCCAGTTGGGGATGTGACTGGTATGGAAGCAAGGTCCAATGCTGTAAAGAACAATACTGCATAGGAACATGGAATGTTAGGTCCATGAATCAAGGCAAATTGGAAGTGGTCAAAAGAAAATGGCAAGAGTGAACATTGACATTTTAGGAATCAGTGAACTAAAATGGACTGGAATGGGTGAATTTAACCCAGATTACCATTATATCTACTACTGTGGGCAAGAATCCCTCAGAAGAAGTGGAGTAGCCATCATAGTCAACAAGAGAGTCTGAAATGCTGTACTTGGATGCAATCTCAAAAGCAACAGAATGATCTCTGTTCGTTTCCAAGGCAAACCATTCAGTATCACGGTAATCCAAGTCTATGCCCTGACCAGTAATGCTGAAGAAGCTGAAGCTGAGTGGTTCTATGACGACCTCCTTTGTAGGAGACTTCCCTGGTGGCTCAGACGATAAAGCATCTGTCTACAATGTGGGAGACCTAGGTTTGATCCCTGGGTCGGGGAAGTTCCCTGGAGAAGGAAAAGGCAACCCACTCCAGTACTCTTGCCTAGAAAATCCCATGGATGGAGGAGCCTGGTGTCCATGGGGTCACAAAGAGTCAGAGACGACTGAACGATTTTACTTTCATTTTCACAAGACCTTTTAGAACTAACATCCAAAAAGATGTCCTTTCCATTATAGGGGACTGGAATGCAAAAGTAGGAAGTCAAGAGATACCTGGCTGCTGCTGCGGCTGCTAAGTCACTTCAGTCGTGTCCGACTTTGTGCGAGCAGCCCACCAGGCTCCTCTGTCCACAGGATTCTCTAAGCAAGAACACTGGAGTGGGTTGCCATTTCCTTCTCCAAGAGTAACAGGCAAATTTGGCTCTGGAGTACAGAATGAAGCAGGGCAAAGGCTAATAGAGTTTTGCCAAGAGAACGCACTGCTCATAGCAAACACCCTCTTACAACAATACAAGAGAAGACTACACGTAGACATCACCAGATGGTCAAAACTGAAATCAGATTGATTATATTCTTTCAGCCAAAGGTAAAGAAGCTCTATACAGACAGGAAAAACCAGACAGGGAGCTGACTGTGGCTCAGATCACAAAATCCTCATTGCCAAATTCAGACTTAAATTTAAGAAAGTAGGGAATACCACTAGACAATTCAGATATAACCTAAATCAAATCCCTTACAGTTATAAAGTGGAAATGAGAAGTAAATTTAAGGGACTAGATCTGATAGACAGAGTGCCTGATGAACTATGGACAGAGGTTCATGACACTGTATAGGAAACAGGGATTGAGACCATCCCCAAGAAAAAGAAATGCAAAAAAACAAAATGGCTGTCTAAGGAGGCCTTACAAATAGCTGTGAAAGAAGAGAAGCAAAAAGCAAAGGAGAAAAAGAAAGATATACCCATTTGTATGCAGAGTTCCAAAGAATAGCAAGGAGAGATAAGAAAACCTTCCTCTGTGATCAGTGCAAAGAAATAGAGGGAAACAATACAATGGGAAAAACTAGAGATCTCTTCAAGAAAATAAGAGTTACCAAGGGAACATTTCATGCAAAGATGGGCTCAATAAATGATAGAAACAGTATGGACCTAACAGAAGCAGAAAATTTTAAGAAGAGGTGGCAAGAATACACAGAACTATCCAAAAAGATCTTCATGGCCCAGATAATCATGATGGTGTGATCATTCACCTAGAGCCAGACATCCTGGAATGTGAAGTCAAGTGGGCCTTAGGAAGAGTCACTATGAACAAAGCTCGTGGAGGTGATGGAATTCCAGTTGAGCTACTTGAAATCCTGAAAGATGATGCTGTGAAAGTGCTGCACTCAATATGCCAGCTAATTTGGAAAACTCAGCAGTGGCCACAGGACTGGAAAAGGTCAGTTTTCATTCCAATCCCAAGTAAAGGCAATGCCAAAGAATGCTCAGACTATCGGACAATTTTACTCATCTCATACACTAGAAACATAATACTAAAATTCTCCAAACCAGGCTTCAACAATACGTGAACCATGAAATTCCAGATGTTCAAGCTGGTTTTAGAAAAGGCAGAGGAATCAGAGATCAAACTGACAACATCCGCTGGATCATTGAAAAGGCAAGAGAGTGCCAGGAAAACATCTATTTCTGCTTTATTGACTATGCCAAAACCTTTGTGTGGATCACCACAAACTGGAAAATTCTGAAAGAGATGGGAATACCAGACCACCTGACCTGCCTCCTGAGAAATCGTATGCAGGTCAGGAAGCAACAGTTAGAACTGGACATGGAACAACAGACTGGTTCCAAATAAAAAAGGAGTACGTCAAGGCTGTATATTGTCACCTTGCTTATTTAACTTACGTGCAGAATACATCATGAGAAATGCTGGGCTGGAAGAAGCACAAGCTGGAATCAAGATTGCCTGGAGAAATATCAATAACCTCAGATATGCAGATGACACCACCCTTATGGCAGAGCCTTTTGATGAAAGTGAAAGAGGAGAGTGAAAAAGTTGGCTTAAAGCTCAACATTCAGAAAACGAAGATCATGGCATCTGGTCCCATCACTTAATGAGAAATTAATGGGGAAACAGTGGAAACAGTGGCTGACTTAATTTGGGGGCTCCAGAATCACTGCAGATGGTGACTGCAGCCATGAAATTAAAAGATGCTTACTCCTTGGAAAGTGAAGAGGAACTAAAAAACCTCTTGATGAAAGTGAAAGAGGAAAGTGAAAAAGTTGGCTTAAAGCTCAACATTCAGAAAACGAAGATCATGGCATCTGGTCCCATCACTTCATGGGAGATGGGGAAACAGAGGAAACAGTGTCAGACTTTATCTTTTGGGCTCCAAAATCACTGCAGATGGTGACTGCAGCCATGAAATTAAAAGACGCTTATTCTTTGGAAGAAAAATTGTGACCAACCTAGATAGCATATTCAAAAGCAGAGACATTACTTTGCAGACTAAAGTCCACCTAGTCAAGGCTATGGTTTTTCCTGTGGTCATGTATGGATGTGAGAGTTGGACTGTGAAGAAGGCTGAGTGCTGAAGAAGTGATGCTTTTGAACTGTGGTGTTGGAGAGTCTAGACTCTTGAGAGTCCCTTGAACTGCAAGGAGATCCAACCAGTCTATTCTGAAGATCAGCCCTGGGATTTCTTTGGAAGGAATGATGCTAAAGCTGAAACTCCAGTACTTTGGACACCTCATGCGAAGAGTTGACTCACTGGAAAAGACTCTGATGCTGGGAGGGATTGGGGGCAGGAGGAGAAGGGGATGACAGAGGATGCGATGGCTGGATGGCATCACGGACTCGATGAACGTGAGTCTGAGTGAACTCTGGGAGATGGTGATGGACAGGGAGGCCTGGTGTGCTGCTATTCATGGGGTCACAAAGAGTTGGACACGACTGAGCGACTGAACTGAACTGAACTGAACTGAATGTTAGTTTACAGGTTACTTTTTCCATACATCTCACCCTCTCCTCCCCTCTCCTTGTGTCCATAAGTCTATTCTCTGTCTGTTTCTCCACTGCTGCCCTGTAAATAAATTATTCAGTACCATTTTTCTAGATTCCACATATATGCATTTGAATACGATATTTATCTTTCTCTTTCCGACTTCACTCTGTATAATAGGTTCTAGGTTCATCCACCTAATGAGAACTGACTCAAATGCGTTCCTTTTTATGGCTGAGTAGTATTCCATTGTTTATATGTACCACAACTTCTTTAACCATTCATCTCTCGATGGACATCTAGGTTGCTTCCATGTTCTCAGTTCACGCAGTCATGTCTGACTCTTTTTGACCCCATGGACTGCAGCATCCAGGCCTCTCTGTCCATCACCAACTCCTGGAATTTACTCAAACTCATGTCCATTGAGGTGGTGATGCCATCCAACCATCTCATCCTCTGTTGTCCCCTTCTCCTCCTGCCTTTAGTCTTTCCCAGCATCAGGGTCTTTCCCAGTGAGTCAGTTCTTCGCATCAAGTGGCCAAAGTATTGGAGTTTCAGCTTCAACATCAGTCCTTCCAATGAACATTCAGGACTGATTTCCTTTAGGATGGACTAGTTGGATCTCCTTGCAGTCCAAGGGACTCTCAAGAGTCTTCTCCAACACCACAGTTTGAAAGCATCAATTCTTCGGCACTCAAATTTCTTTATAGTTCAACTTTCACATCCATACATAACTACTGGAAAAACCATAACCTTGACTAGACAGACCTTTGTTGGCACAGTAATGTCTCTGGTTTTTAATATGCTGTCTAGGTTGGTCATAACTTTCCTTCCAAGGAGTTCAATTCAGTTCAGTCGCTCAGTTGTGTCCGACTCTTTGCGACCCCATGAAAACAACAAAATTCTGTAAGGCGATTATCCTTAAATAAATAAATAAACACATTTGAAAGAGTGCTACTTGCTTGCTGCCCTGAGAACAGTATTATATCATTTAATGGAAATTATGCTCATTTGGAAACTCTAGTCCTTTGGCCACCTCATGCGAAGAGTTGACTCATTGGAAAGAGTTAAAATGTTCTAGAACATTTGTACAAAAGATGTTTCAAACAACACTACTTGCTCTTTGCATTGACCAGTGAGTTTTATCAGTGAGTGAGAGACATATATTCAACAATGCATTAGTGTTTATGAACACTTGTAATAAAGGTGTTTCAAAGAAAAGTCTCACAGATAGAGAACAGATTTGTAGTTCACCAGTGGGGAGGGGGATAGAGGGTGGATTGGAAGCTTCAATTAGAAGACGCAAAATATTATATATAGGATAGATAAACAAGGTCCTCCTGTATAGCACAGGGAGTGTGAGTGAGTGAAGTTGCTCAGTCGTGTCCGACTCTTTGTGACCCCTCCCATGGACTGTAGCCTATCAGGCTCCTATGTTCATGGGATTTTCCAGGCAAGAGTGCTGGAGTGGATTGACATTTCCTTCTCCAGGGGATCTTCCCGACCCAGGAATCGAACCCAGGTCTCCCGCACTGCAAGCAGACGCTTTACTGTCTGAGCCACCAGGGAAGCTCATAGCACAGGGAAATATATTCAATAACCTATGATAAACTATAATGGAAAATAATATGAAGAAGAACATATATATATATACACTTTACTGTTCAGCAGAAATTAACACATTATAAATCAACTACACTTCAATACAATTTTTTAAAAATGAAAACAAACCAAAAATGTGTTTCTAGGAACACTGCTTGCATGCCGCATTGAGAACATGGCTTTATCAGTGAAAGAGCAGCACCTATTCTGTAACTGCATGTGCAGAATGTTTAAGAGCACTTGGAATAGAGACCTCTAATAATGCTACCTGCCTGTTACATTGAGAATAGTGTTACATCATTGATGGAAACGGTAGCCATTCTGACAAGCATTTAGAGCATGTTGTTTAAGAATCCTTGTAATAAAAAATGTTTTCTAAGAGTGATACACTGCTACTGGTCTGTGGCCTGTTAGGGACCAGGCCACACAGCAAGAGGTGAGCAGTAGGCAAACAAGCTAAGATTCATTTGTGTTTACAGCTGCTCACTATTGCTCACTGATTCTTCATATGGTGAGTTATATAATTATTTCATTATATATCACAGTGTAATAATAACAGGGCTTCCCTTGTAGCTCAGACAGTAAAGAATCTATCTTCATTGCAGGAGACCTGGGTTTAATCCCTGGGTTGAGAAGATCCCCTGGAGAAGGGAATGGCAACTCACTCCAGTATATCTTGCCTGGAGGATTCCATGGACAGAGAAGCCTGACGGAATACAGTCCATGGACTTACAAAAGTCAGACATGAGTAGGCGACTCACACACACACACATAATAATAATAATAGAAATAAAGTGCACAGTTAAGTGTAATGTGCTTGAATCATCCCAAAACGTCCCACAGCCACCTGGTCTGTGGAAAAATTGTCTTCCATGAAACCGGTCCCCGGTGACAAAAAGGTTAGGGGCTGTTGCTTTAAGCTGTTCTGCACGGCATTAGAGAAGTGTTTCAGTCAGTTCAGTCACTCAGTCATGTCCCAAGTCTTTGTGACCCCATGGACTACAGCACGCCAGGCCTCCCCTGTCCATCACCAACTCCTGGAGTTCACTCAAACTCATGTCCATTGAGTCGGTGATGCCATCCAACCATCTCATCCTCTGTCGTCCCCTTCTCCTCCTGCCTTCAATCTTTCCTAGCATCAGGGTCTTTTCCAGTGAGTCAGCTCTTTGCATCAGGTGGCCAAAGTACTGGAGTTTCAGCTTCAACATCAGTCCTTCCAATGAATATTCAGGACTGATTTCCTTTAGGATGGGCTAGTTGGATCTCCTTCACCTGATAAGTATTTAAGAATACTTAAAATAAAAATGTTTCTAACCATTTGCTTGCTGCATTGAGAACAGGATTATATGTGAATAAAAGTGGCCCCTATTGTGCAATGGATGTAGAGAAGTGTTTAAGGACATGTAATAAAGATGTTTCTAAAAATTCTACTTGCTTGCTGTGCTGAGAACAGAGTTATCTCTGTGAATGGAAGTGGTATTCATTCTGCAATGAATGGAGACACCTATTAAGATCACTAGGTATAATGCTGGAGAGCATGTGGTTAAGGGAACCCTCCTACACTTGGGGGAATGTAAATTGGTGCAGCTACTATGAAGAACAGTATGGAGATTCCTTAAAAAACTAAAAACAGAGTTACCATACAATCCAGCAACCTGGGCATATATCCAGAAAAGATGAAAACTATAAGTAAAAAAAAATACATGCATCCCTACGTTTACTGCAGCACTATTTACAATAGCCCAAACAGGGAAGCAACCTACATGTCCATCAACAGATGAGTGGATAAAGATGTGAGATACATACAATGGACTATTTACTTAGCCGTAAAAACTCAAATAATGTCACCTTCAGCCAACAGGGATGGACCTAAAGATTATTACACTAAGTGAAGTGAATCAGACAGAAATACAAATACTATATGATGTCAATTATATGTGGAATCAAAAAAATGATACAAATGAACTTATTTACAAAACAGAAACAGACTCACAGACATAGGAAACAAACTATGATTACCAAAAGGGGAAAGGAGGGGGGTGGGGAAAGAATTAATTAGAAACATGGATTAGGAACGTGTATCTGTTAATCCCATGTTCCTAATTATATATAATAGATATATATGTTATCTATATATTAGGTATTATTATATCTATATACTATATCCTATTATTTATATAATGGATAACCAACAAGGACTTACTGCATAGCACAAGGAACTATACTCAATATCTTGTAATAACCTACCATGGAAAATATCTGAAGAAGGATATATATAGAAGAATATGTATATCTGAATCACTTTGCTGTATACCTGAAATTAACACAATGTTGTAAATCAACTTAGTTCAATAAAAAATAAACTTAAAAAAATCCCTAATTATAAAGACTTATTTAGAACTTCTTGAGCTTGCTGTATTGAGAACAGTTTTATTCAGTGAGTGGGAGTTATACCTATTTTGTAATGCATGTACTTACATGTTTAGGAAAAACTGTAATAAAGATTTTCTAAGAATGCACCTTGCTTGCTGAATACAGTGTTATATCAGTTTTACCCACTCTCAGTTCAGTTCAGTCGCTCAGTCGTGTCCAACTCTTTGCAACCCCATGAACTGCAGCACGCCAGGCCTCCCTGTCTATCACCATCTCCCGGAGTTCACTCAAACTCACGTCCATCGAGTCAGTGATGCCATCCAGGCATCTCATCCTCTGTTGTCCCCTTCTCCTGCCCCCAATCCCTCCCAGCATCAGAGTCTTTTCCAATGAGTCAACTCTTCACATGAGGTGGCCAAAGTACTGGAGTTTCAGCTTTAGCATCATTCCTTCCAAAGAACACCCAGGGCTGATGTTTAGAATGGACTGGTTGGATCTCCTTGCAGGCCAAGGGACTCTCAGGAGTCTTCTCCAACACCACAGTTCAAAAGCATCAATTCTTCAGTGTTCAGTTTTCTTCACAGTCCAACTCTCACATCCATACATGACCACTGGAAAAACCATAGCCTTGACTAGACGGACCTTAATCGGCAAAGTAATGTCTCTAGAGTTTTCTTTTTATTTATTTTATTTTTTGGCTGTGTTATGGATTCCCAGGTGGTGCTAGTGGTAAAGAAGTCGCCTGCCAGTGCAGGAGACATAAGAGATGCAGGTTCAATCCCTGGGTGGGAAAGATCTCCTGGAGAAGGGAATGGTAACGCACTCCAGTATTCCTGCCTAGAGAATCCCCATGGACAGAGGAGCCTGGTGGGCTACAGTCCAGAGGGTCACAAAGAGTAGGACACAGCTGAAGCAGCTTAGCGTGCACACACAGGCCTTCCTTGCTGTCAGTGGGCTCTCTCCAGTGGCAGTGAGTGGGGTCTGCGCCCTAGTTGTGGTGCATGGGCTTCTCATCATGATGGCTTCTCTTTTTGTGGAGCATAGACTCTAGGGTGCATGGGCCTCACTAGCTTTGGCATGCGGGCTCGATAGTTGTAATGCACTGGTTTAGTTGCCCCAAGGCATGTGGAATCTTCCTTGACCAGGGGACATGCATCAAACCCATGTCTCCTGCACTGGCAGGCAAATTCTTAACCACTGAACCACCAGAGAAGTCCTACCCACTCTGTACATGTATGGTAGTGTGTAAGAACACTTGTAATAGAGATATTTCCCTAAAAGTACTTGTAGCTTGCACTGCAAAGTGTTATCAGTGAATGAAAGTTATACCTGTTTTAAATTATTTTTAGTTGACAGATAATATTATGAGTTTCAGTTGTACAATATTTGATATTTGTATATATATTATGAAATGATCACAACTCTAGTTACCATCCATTGCCACACATAGTTCTATTTTTTTCTTATGATGAGAGCTTTTAAGATCTACTCTTAGCTACTTTCAGACCCACACTACGGGATTATTAACTATAGTCACCGTGCTGTACATTACATTCCAGTAGTTACCCACAACCGGAAGTTTGCACCTTCTGACCCCCGCCACACATTTCTCCTCCCATCTCCTGCTCTGGCAACCAATATGTTCCTTATATCTATGAATTTGGGTTTGTTTGTCTTAGATTCCACATATAAGTAAGATCATAGGTATTTGTCCCTGTTTGTCTGACTTATTTCACTTAGTGTAATGCTCTCAAAGCCCATCCACGTTAACACAAATGGCAAAGATTTCCTTCTTTTTTAAAATTCACTTTGTAATGTATGTAGAGAAGTAATACCCTAGTTATAAAGATGTTTCCAAGAGTAGTACTTACTTATTGCATTGAGAACAGTGTTATGTCTGTGATTAGACTTATACCTAGGGCTTCCCTGGTAGCTCATCTGGTAAAGAATCTGCCTGCAATGCAGGTGACCCCGGTTAATTCCTAGGTCAGGAAGATCCCCTGGAGAAGGGATAGGCTACCCACTCCACTATTCTTGGGCTTCCCTGGTGGCTATTCTGTAATAACTGTACAGAAGTGTTTAAGAGCGCTAGTAACAAAGATATTCCTAAGAAGGAATTGCTTGCTGTGTTATTGCTTGCTTGCTATGTTAAGAAGTCTTGTACCAGTGAATGGAAGTTACACCTACTCTACAATGCACACATAAAAGTTTTTAAGGACACTCATAATGGATTGCCATTTTCATTTTAGAAATTTTATTCAAAACTTATATCCCCAATCTCCTTTATATGATTTTTTTTTTTTTTTTTTTGCCACATTGCATGTGAAACTTCCCTGACCAGGGACTGAACCCTGCCACCTTGGAGAAAGTGAAAGTGAAGTCGCTCAGTCATGTCCGACTCTTTGTAACCCCATGGACTATAGCCTACCAGGCTCCTCAGTCCATGGAATTTTCCAGGCAAGAGTACTGGAGTGGGTTGCCATTTGAAGCATGGAATCTTAACCACTGGACCACCAGGGAGGTCTATCTTACACAGTTTTCATTTTGTAGAAGGATGTATTTACTTCTGGCTGTGCCAGGTATTTGCTGCGGCGCTGACGTCTCTAGTTGCAGCACAGAGGTTTCTCTTTGTGGTGGCTTCTCTTACTGCAGAGCTCAGGCTCTAGAGCGCTCGGGCTTCAGTAGTTGCAGCATGTGGGCTCAGAACTGTGGCTCCAGCCTCTAGAGCAGGGGCTCAGTAGTTGTGGTGCACAGGCTTAGTTGCTCTGTGGCATGGGGGATCTTCCCGGATCAGGGATTGAACCCATGTCTCCTGTATTGGCAGGCGGATTATTTACCACCAACCCAGCAGGGAAGCCCCTATCTTACATCATTTTTAAAACAAACTAACCAACTGCTTGGAATAGTTATGTCTGAAGAAAAAGCAAAATTAGTATTAAGAAAACTTGAACAAAATAATTTTGCTCACTATAAATTTGAGGAATAATATATATTACTTCTTTAATTCATTAATCTAAAAACAGTTTTCTTTTTTTTAGAAAAAGGGCTGAGGAAAAAAATGGAAACTGGGGAAAAAAATGAACAACTTCTGAGTTGTCTCTTATGTTTGAGCTTTTGGAGAGTCATTGGTTAAGAATGTGAAAATGTGGCTTCCTACATCTGCCATCTGTCTGTGATTATCGCTTTGGCAGGCTGTCAACACTCTAGGCAAGCCTGGGTTTACAAGCTATGCTCTAGGAGTAAGCTGTTTTTAAAGAAAAACTGTAATTATATTAATTTATAATATAGGCAACCATTTAACAAAAGTATGATTTGAGGCCTACAAAAAGGCTTATTTTTCCATGTATACTGATGACAGAAATATCAGCCAAATTAAAACGACAGCCATTGTTATTTATTGCTCACTACCTAGATGCATACAGTAGAAAAGAGAAAACAATGAATTCATGTAAGAGAGGACTGAACTGGGGAACTGAAGCTTAAGTAGAAATTAAGACCTACTAAACAAGTCTTCTTCTAATCCTGAAATTCTATGGTTCTGTGGAAGGGAATGATAAACACAAATCATAAATGTCTATTCTGGTCTTTTGCCCAATTTTAAACTGGACTACTTTTTTAATTTTTATTTTTGCTATTGAGTTCTACAAGTTCTTTATATATTTTGGTTTATTAACCCCTTATCAGATATACCTTTGCAAATATTTTTCCCCATTGAATAAGTTGTCTCCACTTTGTTTATGGTTTCTTTTGCTGTTCAGATCAGTTCAGTTCAGTCACTCAGTCATGTCCAACTCTTTGCAACCCCATGGATTGCAGCACGCCAGGCCTCCCTGTCCATCACCAACTTCCAGAGTTTACTCAAACTCATGTCCATTGAGTTGGTGATGCCATCCAACCATCTCATCCTCTGTCATCCCCTTCTCCTCCCACCTTCAATCTTTCCAGCATCAGGGTCTTTTCAAATGAGTCAGTTCTTTGTATCAGGTGGCCAAAATATTGGAGTTTCAGCTTCAGCATCAGTCGTTCCAATAAACATCCAGGACTGATTTGCTTTAGGATGGACTGGTTGGATCTCCTTGTAGTCCAGGGGACTCTCAAGAGTCTTCTCCAACTTTTTATTCGATGTAGTCCTTTTGATTTTTGTTTCTTATGCTTTAGATGTGATTTCCCAAATATCTTTGCCAAAACCCATGTCCGGAATTTTGTTGTGTTTTTAAACTTTTTATTTTATATTGGTATAGCCAGTTAACAATGTTGTCATAGCTTCAGGTGGACAACAAAAGGACTAAGCCATACATAGTAAGGAGATTTTTTTTCCCCCTCTGTTTTCTTCCAGGGGTTTCATGGGCTTCAGGACTCACATTTAAGTCTTTAATCCTTTCAAGTTAATTTTTTTGTGAATGGTGTAAGTTAGGAGTCATTTCACTCATTAACATGTGAATATTTCCAACATCAAGACTCTTTTCTCCACTCAGTATTCTTGACCCCCTTGTCAATTATTTAGTTTACTATATATGCTTAGGTTTATTTCTGATCTCTCAATTATATTCCATTGGCCTATTTTTTTTTTACATCAATACCATACTGTTTTTATGACTAAAGCTTCACAGTATAGCTTAAAATCAAGAAGTGTAATGCCTTCTGCTTTGTTCTTTGTCAGGATTCATTTGGCTAATTGGGTCTTCTTGGTTTCATATAAATTTTAGGACAGTTTTTCTATTTCTGTAAAAAAAGTCATTGGACTGTTAATAGAGATTGCATTTATAGATGGCTTTTAATAGTTGACATTTTAATAATATTAATTATTCTAGAGATTTCCCTGGTGGTCCAGTGGTTAAGAATCTGCCATCCAGTGCAAGGGACATGGGTTCCATCCCTGCTGGGGAACTAAGATCTCATATGCTCCAGGGCAACTAAGCCCACATGCACTACAACTATTGAGCCCACACATCCTAGAGCCGGTGTACCACAACTGCTAGGCCTGTGCACCACAACTACTGAAGCCTGCTCACTCCAGAGCCCGTGTGTGCTCTGCAACCAAAGAAGCCAGCATCTGCAACTAGAGAGAAGCCCCTATGTACTGCAAGGAAGAACCAGCGAGCTTCAGTGAACACCAGCACAACCAAAATAAAAATAATTTTATTAAAAAAAGACTTCAGAGATGAGAAATTCTTTTTTTCTTGTTGTTTACTTCTATATTAGTTTAATATAAAAGGATCTAACTCAGGAACAGCCAGATGAAAGAGATACACAGGGCAAAGGTACAGGGAAAGGTTGAGGAGCTTCGCTAAATCTCCATGTGTTCCTCAACCCAGAAGCTCTCTGAACCCCTGGCCCTCTGGGTTTTCATGGAGGCTTTATTACCTAGATATGATTGTTTAAGTCACTGGTCATTGGCTATTTTGTTTTGTTTATTTTTTAATTGGAGTATAACCACTCATCTGAATGCAATTTACAAGCAGTACTGTAAGAAACATGACATCAGTCCTATTACTTCATGGCAAATAGATGGGGAAACAGCTACAGGCTTCATTTTCTTGGACTCCAAAATCACTGCAGACAGTGACTGCAGCCATGAAATTAAAAGACACTTGCTCCTTAGAAGAAAAGCTATGACAAACCTGCTGCTGTTGCTGCGTCGCTTCTGTCGTGTCCGACTCTGTGCAACCCCATAGACGGCAGCCCACCAGGCTCCCCGTCCCTGGATTCTCCAGGCAAGAACACTGGAATGGGTTGCCATTTCCTTCTCCAATGCATGAAAGTGAAAAGTGAAAGGGAAGTCACTCAGTCGTGTCTGACTCTTAGTGACCTCATGGACTGTAGCCTACCAGGCTCCTCTGTCCATGGGAGTTTCCAAGCAATAGTACTGGAGTGGGGTGCCATTGCCTTCTCCAATGACAAACCTAGACAGCATATTAAAAAGCAGAGACATCACTTGGCTGACAAAGGTTAGTATTCCAGTAGTCATGTACAGATGTGAGAGTTGGACCATAAGGAAGGCTGAGCACCAAAGAATTGATGGTTTCCAACTGGGGTGCTGGAGAAGACTGTTGAGAGTTCCTTGAACAGCAAGGAGGTCAAACTGGTCAATCTCAAAGCAAATCCCTGAATATTCATTGGAAGGACTGATGCTGAAGCTCCAATACTTTGGCCACTTAATGCAAAGCACCAACTCACTGGAAAAGACCCTGATGCTGGGAAATATTGAGCGCAAGAGGAGAAAGGGACAACAGAGGATAAAATGGTTGGAAGGCATCATCAACTTAAAGGATATGAGTTTGAGCAAACTCTGGGAGATAGGGAGGCCAGGGAAGCCTGGCATGCTGCAGTCTGTGGAGTTGCCAAGAGTTGGACACGACTTAGTGACTGGACAACAATTGTAAGAAATACATTATTACAAGTATTTTTAAATACTTCATTCTTTGCATTACATTTGTGTACAAGTCTTATTAAACACTTCAGTATATATGTTACAAAATGGGTACATTCATTCACTGAAAGAACACTGCTGAACACAGCTTGCAAATGGCTTGTAAGAACTCTCTTACTACAAATCATTACAGACAACAAATAATAAAAGAACAATAAGTGAATACAAAACTAAGAACAAGCCTACATAACATAAATTCAATAGCTTAGATAAAACGAACTGATTTCTTTAAAGTCACAAACTACCAAAATTCACCCAAGGTAATCACTGCAGATGGTGACGGCAGCCATGAAATTAAAAGACGCTTACTCCTTGGAAGAAAAGTTATGACCAACCTAGATAGCATATACAAAAGCAGAGACATTACTATGCCGACTAAGGTCCATCTAGTCAAGGCTATGGTTTTTCCTGTGGTCATGTATTGAGAGTTGGACTGTGAAGAAGGCTGAGCATCGAAGATTTGACGCTTTTGAACCGTGGTGCTGGAGAAGACTCTTGAGAGTCCCTTGGACTGCAAGGAGATCCAACCAGTCGATTCGGAAGGAGATCAACCCTGGGATTTCTTTGGAAGGACTGATGTTAAAGCTGAAACTCCAGTACTTAGGCCACCTGATGCGAAGAGTTGACTCACTGGAAAAGACTTTGATGCTGGGAGGGATTGGGGGCAGGAGGAGAAGGGGATGACAGAGGATGAGATGGCTGGATGGCATCACTGACTTGATGGACATGAATCTGAGTGAACTCCGAGAGATGGTGATGGACAGGGAGGCCTGGCATGCTGTGATTCATGGGGTTGCAAAGAGTCGGACATGACTGCGCGACTGAACTGAACTGAAGTAGATAAACCTGGATAGTTTGTATCTTTTAAAGAAACTGAATTCACAGGTTAAAACCTTTCAAAAAAGAACTTTGCAGGCCAGAGGTTTCCACTGGTGAATCTATTAAACATTTAAAGAAAAACAAATAATTCTACACAATATATTTTCCAAAAAATAAAAGAGGAGGGAATGCTTCCCCAAAAAAGTTTATAAAGTCAACAATAATGATACCAAAACCAGACAAAGGCAGTACAAGAAAACTAGAGATCAATATCCTTCATTAACACAGACACAGAAATCCTCAGCAACATACCAGCAAGTTAAACCCAGGAGTATACAAAAAATAATAATACACCAAGACTAAATGGGATTTACCCCTGGGATGCAAGGCTGGTTCAATATTCCAAAATCAACCAATGTTAACCACTAAAGAAGAAAATAATCATGATCATATAACTTGATGCAGAAAAGTGAAGGTGAAAGTCACTCAGTTGTGTCTGACTCTTTGCAACCCCATAGGCTTAGTCCATGGAATTCTCCAGGCCAGAATACTGGAGTGGATATCCTTTCCCTTCTCCAGGGGATCTTCCCAATCCAGGTCTTCCACACTGCAGGCAGATTCCTTACCAGCTGAGCCACCAGGAAAGCCCAAGAATACTGGAGTGGGTAACCTATCCCTTCTCCAGCAGATCTTCCTGACCCAGGAATTGAACCAGGGTCTCATGCATTGCAGGCAGGCTCTTTACCAACTGAGCTATGAGGGCATGATGCAGAAAAAGCATCTGGCAAAACCCTACACCCATTCATTATAAAAACTGTCAGAAAACTAATCATAAAAGTGAGTTTCCTTAATTTTATAAAAGTCACTTAGAAAAGCTCTACATTTAACATTTTGCTTAATAGTGAAACACTGAAACCAAAAGTTGGGAACAAAGCAAAGATGCCCACTCTCACCATGCCTAAGCAACACAGAACTGGAAATTCAAGTCAGTGCAATAACGCAAGAAAAAGAAAAAAGGCAACCAGATTCTGAAAGGAGAAATGAAATCGTTTCTGTTCACAGATGACAAGATTATTTCTGTAGATAACAGAGTGGAATCTACCAAAAATCTTTTAAAATTTAAAGTGAGTTTTGTAAAGTTTCAAGATGAACATATGAAAATCAATTGATTTCCATGTGTTAGCAATAAACAACTGGAAACTGAAGCAAAATTCTATAACAGCTTCAAGATAATAAAACATGTATAAATACAGCAAAACAGGTACTGGTTTTATACATTGAAAAACTATTTATTTCACTCATGAAAGAAATCAAAGAAGGCCAAAGGACTTTCCTCAAATTGTTCTATAGGTTCAAGACAATTCCAACTGAAATTCCAAAATAGTATTTCATAGACAAGTTGATTCTAAAAGGTCTTTGGAAAGTCAAAGGAAATAAAATAGCCAAAACAATTTTAAAAAGAAAAAAATGAGAGGACTCATACAGTGAATAGAGTTTAAATAGTATTTTTAAAGGAAAAGATACTAGAGATAAATGGAACAGAATAGAGTCCAGAAACTGCACCACATAGCTAGCTAGCTGACTTTTTACAAAGGTTCAAAGGCAATTCAGTAAAGAAACGATGGTGTTTTCAAACAAAAATTAACGAAACATGAATTCTAGATATAAATGTAAACTGTACAACTATAGAAGAAAACAGAGAAAATGTTTATAACTTGGAGTCAGCTGAGGTCAGAGGCATGATTCAAAAGAGAAAAAAATGAGGAAAAAAACCTGGTAAACTAGACTTCATCAAAAGTTAATATATTGGCTTTGAAAAAATATACTGATAAGAGAATAAAAAGATAACCTACACACTGGGAGAAAATATTTACTAATCATATAACTAACAAAGGACTTATATATAAAATACATAAAGAATTTTCAAAATTCAACAAGAAAACTAAAATTCATTTTTTTTAATGGGCAAAAAATTTGAATAGATACTGCATCAGACAGAATATACAGATGTAAATAAGCCAGTGAAAGATAGTTAACATTGTAAGACATTTGAAGAATGCAAATTAAAGTCACAGTGAGTGAGACTTCCCTGGTGGCCCAGTGGTTAACAATCCGCCTTGCAATGCAGGGAACATGGATTTGATCCCTGGTCAGGGAACTAAGATCCCATATACCACAGGGCTAGTAAGCCTGCTCACTGCAACTACTGAGACCATGCACCACAACTTGAGAGCCCCTTACGACAATGAAAGATCCTGCATGATGCAACAAAGGATCCCATGTGCTATGACTGACACAGCCAAACACCCATACCTGCTACATACCCCCTGCTGCTACTGTTAAGTCACTTCAGTCGTGTCCGACTCTGTGCGACCCCATAGACAGCAGCCCACCAGGGTCCCCCATCCCTGGGATTCTCCAGGCAAGAATACTGGAGTGGGTTGCCATTTCCATCTCCAGTGCATGAAAGTAAAAAGTGAAAGTGAAGTGAAGTTGCTCAGTCGTGTCCGACATACCCCCTAGGGCAGTTAAATGCTCAAAATACTAAGTGCTGGCAAGGATACAGACTATCTGGTACCTGGTACATGTTTAACTTACATGTGTGGCTCTCCTCCCTAGTGATGTAAGTGTAACCTGGAAGGGTTAATTTTGACTCCATACTGGATCTACTTCTGTGATTTTATCATTGTGCCTCTTTTGTTATTATAGGCGTACATAATGGCCTGCCTCAGGGAGCCTTGCCTGTCCCCCACCCCACAGCCTGACACTTGGGCTAGGGTGCCTTTGTTTGGCTCACAGGGAGATAGCCTGACCCTGCCCACCTGTGAAGGACTGTGACACTCTTGAGTTCTTCATGTGGGAAATGGCGCCCCTTGTCTGCTGCTTACGAACATGGCTCATAAATTCACATTTTGGAGGCTGGAATTGCAGATAGCTGTGGCATCTCTGTTACTAATATGACGGGAAATATTCCATTTCACCCTATCTATGAAATGAATGTAAGGACGCAAAACTAACACATCCCCCTGCCTGAGGCTTACCATTTTAGGAGGTATTTGCAATAATTAAATGGCCTTTTCACTTTGTTTCCTCACCTGCCCCCATCTCTGATCCATAAAAGAACCTGGGATCCAGGCCCTGACAAGATGGTTATTTCCAGACCTTGGTCTGCCATCTCCTCATCAGCTGGCTTTCCAAATAAAGTTGTATTCCTTGCCTCAGCACCTTCTCTCTCAAATTTACTGGACTATCATGTGACAAGTAGAGTAAGCTTGGACTCTAACAAGCACTATGGAAAACAATTCTACACATTCTTACAAAGTTAAACATACACTTAGTGTATAACCTTGTAATCCTGTGTCTCACCCAAGAGAGATGAAAAGCTCTGTTCACACAAAATCTCTATAGGAAGTCTATTCATAATCACCTAAACCTGGAAACAACTCAAATGTTCAACAAGTAAATGGGTAAACTGTGGACTATCTATGGCATGGAATGTTGTGTAACAAGAAAGAGAAATAGCAGCAACCTAGATGAATCGCAAAGACATGTTGAGTGAGAGAGCTAAGCTAAGCTAAGTCATTTCAGTCGTGTCCGACTCTGTGCGACCCCATAGACGGCAGCCCACCAGGTTCCCCGTCCCTGGGATTCTCCAGGCAAGAACACTGGAGTGGGTTACCATTTCCTTCTCCAATGCATGAAAGTGAAAAGTGAAAGTGAAGTCGCTCAGTCGTGTCCAGGTCTTAGTGACCCCATGGACTGCAGCCTACCAGGCTCCTCCATCCATGGGATTTCCCAGGCAAGAGTACTGGAGTGGGGTGCCATTGCTTTCTCCGGTTGAGTGAGAGAGGCTAGCCTCAAAAGGTTATATAGTCCAGATCCATTTATATGACCTTCTGGAGAAGGCAAAACTATAGGGGCACAGAAAAACCAGATGAGCAGGGACACATATGACCACAATGGGACAGAATAAGGGGATGTCTTGATTTTGGTTGAGGTAAAGGAGTCTAAACACGTGTTAAAATCTACACTAACAGAGTCCATTTTCTTGCATGTTAATTTAAAAAATACATTTTATGGGGTGACTGGCCAGGGAAGTCCTTACTCTATTAATAAAATTCTGACCTGGAAGACTAATTCCAGGTGGATAGTACAGCAAGAGAAAAGGCCCTGAGGCAAGAAGCATACCTGGGGATTTGAGAAACAGACGACACCATGTGGCCAGCACCCCCAGTGAGAGGATGAAACACCCCCTGGCCTTGTGGGTGTCTGGGACAGTTCAAACGGGAAAGCAATGAGTGTGGGAATGTACCTGGCTCCTCACAGGGCAGTGGAACTTGAGAGAGGGGTAGTGCAGGAGATAAGGCCAGTGGGGGTGCAGGTGGACACAGAAATACTAGAGCCCCAGGGGCCACTGTAAGGACTTTGGCTTTACTGAGAGGTGGGGAAATGTTGGAGGCCTTTGCTCTGGAAGTAAAAGACACTATGTGACCTGTTTTTAAGACTTTTGAGGGCAGACCTTAAAGGAGCAAGGGTGGAAATAGGAAGCCTGGGAGCCTGGTTGGGAGATGTGAGATTAACTCGGGCAGGAGGCAATGGCTCTGCATTGAAAGTTCTCTTCCTCCCACTTCACTACCCTTGGGGCCTTTCTCCAGATGCCCTAGCACACCCTTTAGTGCCCCAGACCAAACACAGACTCCTAGTAGGCAAGAAACCTGTCTCTACTCCTCAGGTCAGAAACCTGGAGGCTAGAAGCTGAATCAGGCATTGTGCAAAGCACTTGCTATTCAGGCTCTATAAGAATCCCAGAAACAAAGCCCCATTCAGGTCCCCACTCTATAGGGGAGAAGTCTGAGGCCTCTGGCCCGGGCTTACTCAGCTATGATGCTCTTGTTAAAAAAAATTAATAAACAGAAACTTCAGTTCCCTGGTGGCTCAGAGGTTAAAGCGTCTGCCTCCAATGCAGGAGACCTGGGTTCGATCCCTTGGTTGGGAAGATCCCCTGGAGAAGGAAATGGCAATCCACTCCAGTATTCTTGCCTGGAGAATCCCATGGACTGAGAAGCCTAGTAGGTTACAGTCCATGGGGTCGCAAAGAGTCGGACACGACTGACTTCACCTCACCTCAGTTAAACAGAGCTGGGAGGTCAGAAGGGGGAGCTCTCACACTCTACAATAGCAGATTGCTGTAGATTGTTGGGAAGAAGATTCTCAATCCTGGCAACAACTCAGCCAATTAAAAGCACTGCCAACTTCCCTTCTCCTGCCTCCTTCCCTTGTCACAGGGGGACTTGCCTGCAGCTCACTGCGGTTGCAGACCCTGAATTGCAATTCTCTGCTGATCTCAAATAAACCCAGTTTTGCTGGAGAAGTAACTGGCAGTCTGTTTTAGGTCAACATTTTGGTGGCTTTTTACAGGGATCTAAAGAAGACCTCTGATGGGCTGGTAAGTAAATGGGTGATGTGCCTACCTGAGCCCATTGCTGCTGATTTTCTCATTGATCTTGGAATTTGAAGGTACTTCTTTCTCCTATATCTGAGCCTCCACCCTCTTTGCATTTTGAAGCTCTTCAGGCTTTACCTGGGATCTGTTTCAAGGTTTTGTCCTTTCTGGTTAAGGCCTTGTTCTGTACTCATTTGGAACTTCAGTCTGATTTTGAAGTCAGACTGTTCCAACTGGAACTGGCTAGGCTTCAGCCCATTCCTTTGAGCACAGAGGCTATTTCATTGGGATTGTGCCAGTTCAGCCTTCAGGCCATTCCTTTGGAACAGACAGAGGTTGTTCTATTGGAACTCTGCTGAGAAGCCTTTGGCCTGGCTCCCCTAGGACCAACCTATTCCTTTAGAACTGTCTGGGTATTAGGTCTGCAGGCTGTTAGAGACATCTGAACTGTTCAGACAAACTGTTTAAGCTATAAGCTGCTTGAGCTGTTGAGGCTTTTTAAAAAAATTATTCTCTTACTCTAGAAAAACTTCTGAGAAATGGGATTCTAGTTATCTAAATATTTTGAGGGCACTCTTCTATCAGGACACTGGCTAATTTTGTGCTTAAAAATTGTAACCCTTTTCTCATAAGAATTTCTAGCTAGACATATCAACATAAGGCAATCTAGAATATCATATGGCCATTATGGGGAACTTTAGAAATCCCCAAACTTACTTTTCTTAAAACTGAATGGGACTATCAGAGCCCTAAAATTTCCAAAACTGAATGGAATGCCTATTTGATTGGTATTTTGAGGCTTCCAAACATTATCAGCAGCCTAAAATTGACTAAAATTGATCTCAAATAAGACTGAGGCAAACAAATGATTACAAAGCTAGAGTGGTTGCCCAAGCCTCAGGCTGTGCCTTCAAGGCTATCCTGTCTCCCTTCCCTCAGCCCCTTGAGCCCAGGCCCCAGCTCCAGGGCCATCCTGTCTCCCCTCCCTCAGGCCCTTGAGCCCAGGCCCCAGCTCCAAGGCCATTCTGAATCCCCTCCCTCAGCCCCTTGAGCCCAGGCCCCAGCTCCAGGGCCATCTTCCTGCCTCTCTTCTAGGCCACCGGCACCTGCTCCTGACCCTCAGTGCCCCAATACCAATCCTCCCACTGAACTTCCCCTTTTCTCTAAAACCTTTCCCACTCCCTTTTCCTTTGAACTTATCAGAACCTGTCCCTTTAAAATTAAGCCGCCTGAGGATCCAGAGGATAAATGCTCTACTTTATATATTGCCTGGACTAAAGCTGAATTGTGAGCTATAGTCAAAGATTTTTTTCTCAAATAACTGGAGAGCCTCACAGATTTGCTGAGGAATACAGTTCTTCAAACTCAGCAACTTGTTTTCTTTGACTGAATCAGCTAGTTCATAGCTTGTTGGGAAGGCTAGGCCCAGCATTGGATGAAAACTGCTACTTGGGAATATCCTAAAAGGCCTTTAGAATTACAGCTGGGAGCCCTCCTAACTTATATGACCAGGCTCAGGCAATCACTAAGTGGCTTCATGGGGCAATTCCTATAGCTTTTCCAAAGCCTGCTGATTGGAATAAAATGCAAGCTTATACCACTCTGCTTATTTAACTTACATGCAGAGTACATCATGAGAAACACTGGACTGGAAGAAACACAAGCTGGAATCAAGATTGCCGGGAGAAATATCAATAACCTCAGATATGCAGATGACACCACCCTTATGGCAGAAAGTGAAGAGGAACTAAAAAGCCTTTTGATGAAAGTGAAAGAGGAGAGTGAAAAAGTTGGCTTAAAGCTCAACATTCAGAAAACAAAGATCATGGCATCCGGTCCCATCACTTCATGGGAAATAGATGGGGAAACAGTGTCAGGCTTTATTTTTGGGGGCTCCCAAATCCCTGCAGATGGTGACTGCAGCCATGAAATCAAAAGATGCTTACTCCTTGGAAGAAAAGTTATGACCAACCTAGATAGTATATTGAAAAGCAGAGACATTACTTTGCCAACAAAGGTCCATCTAGTCAAGGCTATGGTTTTTCCTGTGGTCATGTATGGATGTGAGAGTTGGACTGTGAAGAAGGCTGAGCGCCGAAGAATCAATGCTTTTGAACTGTAGTGTTGGAGAAGACTCCTGAGAGTCCCTTGGACTGCAAGGAGATCCAACCAGTCCATTCTGAAGGAGATCAGCCCTGGGATTTCTTTGGAAGGAATGATGCTAAAGCTGAAACTCCAGTACTTTGGCCACCTCATGAGAAGAGCTGACTCTTTGGAAAAGACTCTGATGCTGGGAGGGATTGGGGGCAGGAGGAGAAGGGGACGACAGAGGATGAGATGGCTGGATGGCATCACTGACTCGATGGACGTGAATCTGAGTGAACTCCAGGAGTTGGTGATGAACAGGGAGGCCTGGCGTGCTGCAATTCATGGGGTTGCAAAGAGTCAGACATGACAGAGTGACTGAACTGAACTGAACACAATAACGTAATAAATCTGTTCATGACTATTCCAGTTGACTTCAGATTGTTTTTAAAGAAAATTCTGGTCTTCTTTCAGATGTTAATCCTACACAAGCAGCTTTTAACTCCATGTTTATTAGTGGGCTGAAGCAGGACCATTCCCTTTTAGCAAAAAGGACCAAGATTGAAGGGGAAATGTTCATTCCAGATTTAATTAAGCTGGCAAACCAACTCTCTCATACTCTAGAGGAGTCACCTAAAATAGAAACAGCTAAAATCCTTTATCTTCAACGGAGCAAATGAAGCCTCCTAAATGAAACAAAAACCCTCCTAGTTTCTGCTATTATTAGAAAGATCCAGGACTCTGGGAAAGAGATTGTTACAAATTTAAGTGCTTCAGGCACCTTCAGTCTTTTAACCAGCCTTTTCAACATTCTCCCAATTATCAGTGATTTGGACTCCAAAGAACTCCAAAGGCTCTTCCCAACCTTCCTCTTAACTGGTTTAGAGAAACATTTCTCCAGATTGGGGTCAATCTCTTCCAGTCCTGACACTGGAGCCACCCTCTCATTGATCAGCCCCACTACTATAAAGCAGCCCCTGCCTTTGAGTAAACAGTTTAAATAGCAGGGATCTCGAAGGAATCTATTCCATGTTGTTTTAGGCCCTTTGAGAAATACACTCTTTTCTGCTTAGTTCATCCCCCTCTATCCATTTATTAGGACAAGACTTTTTAGAGAAGTAGGAGAAGGCAATGGCACCCCACTCCAGTACTCTTGCTTGGAAAATCCCATGGATGGAGGAGCCTGGTAGGCTGCAGTCCATGGGGTCGCTGAGAGTTGGACACGACTCAGTGACTTCACTTTCACTTTTCACTTTCATGCATTGGAGAAGGAAATGGCAACCCCACTCCAGTGTTCTTGCCTGGAGAATCCCAGGGATGGCGGAGCCTGGTGGGCTGCCGTCATGGGGTCGCACAGAGTCGGACACGACTGAAGCAACTTAGCTTAGCTATCATGCCAGAATTTCTTTCTCCCTAAAGGGGGAAATGATTCCAGAATTTGGCAGTACTCATCAAAGTAATCAACAAGGTGAATTAAATGACTCTTCAATATCTCTGCTCCATCTCTGATGATACTAGAGCTGATTCTAGAAGCACAGATTATCTGTCCCTATTGCATCAGCTACCATCCTCCTTATGGGCAAAATCTCCAGCAAAATTCACAGATGTCCCCTACCAAGATTCAAACAAATCTCTCAAAACCTCTTCCCAGAATCGACACCATATACATAAAGAAGCCATTCCAGGCCATAACAGAAGATCAAAGCTCAAGGCCTCATTATCCTTATATTAGCTCCTATAACACTCCCATTTTACAGGTGAGGAAACCTAAAAGCCAAGTATAGGTTTGTCCACACATCAAAGTATTAAGCAACACTGTTAACCCTTAACACCCTGTTGCTTTTCTCATGAATTAGTAACAGCCATTCCTACAGAAGGTAAACGCTTTACTGTAATTGACTTATGCAGTACATTTCTGTAACATTCCAATTGAAGCACCTAAATACCTTTCTGCCTTCACTGAAGAAGAAAAACTATTCACCTGGACAGTGATACCTCAGGGTTTTACTGAGTCTCCTTATTTCTCAAAAATCCTGATGGCTGATCTGATGATACAAAGTTTCCAAGAGGTTAAACTTTGATACAATATGTAAATGATTTTCTTCTCTTCTCTCTTTCTCAAACCTCCTGGCAGAAGTCATCATCCACCTCCTAAAGTGTTTAGCCTTAAAAGAATATAAGATGGTGAAGATAAACAGCAATCTGCCCCAAACCTAGGTTCATTATTTAGGGCATCTGACATCAGAACAAGGACTACATTTAGATCCAGATAAGACTTCCTGGTATCCTAAGTTTCTCTAAACCCAAAAGAAAGCACCAACCGTGAGGTTTTCTTGGGTTAGTTGATTATAGACAAAACTCTGTATGTTTTACCAAAGCAAAACCACAACCCAATTTTGAGGTGAAGTCGCTCAGTCGTATCTGACTCTGCGACCCCGAAGACTGCAACCTACTAGGCTTCTCTGTCCAAGGGATTATCCAGGCAAGAATACTGTAGTGGATTGCTATTTCCTTCTCCAGGGGATCTTCCCAACCTAGGGATCGAACCCGGGTCTCCTGCATCGAAGGCAGGCGCTTTAACTGCTGAGCCACCAGGGAAGCTGCTTTTAAGGACTTAAAGGAGAGTTTGATGAACCCAGCTGCCTGTGGGCATCCCAATAATCAGATTCCCTTTTTGTACATGAAAAGGAAGGGACTGCCCACGGGATACTCTCCCCAAAACATGAGGACCACCATCAACTTATAGGCCACTATGACCAGCAGCTGGACCCTGTCACACAGAAACACCCCTCTTCCCTAAAGCCATCACGGCCACTGTCGTTATTGTTAAGGCTGCTGAGAAAATCACTGTGGGACCTCCTTTCCATACCTCATGCAATAGCCCTCACGAATTCTCATCACACTCATTTCTCAGCCAGTCAAATCTCCTCCTGTGGAGTCCTTTTGTTAGCTGCTCTTCACATAACTCTTTTACACGGTAATAGTATGAACCCTGCTACTCTTCTGTCACCAAGGAAGTACCTCACAACAGCTTAACCTTGACAGACCACCTCCTGACTCCTCATAATGATCTGTAGGAAATTTCATTGGGAAACACTGACTTTTCATGTTTACTGATAGTTCTTATTTAAAAGGAGACACTGGCAGATACTGTGCTGGGTATGTTATCTCAGCTTCTTTTGATGTTGTTGAGGCAGCATCTTTACCTATGGCTACGGACACAGGAGAGTGGTAGGCTACAGTCCATGGGGTCACAAACAATCGCACACAACTGAGTGACTTCACTTTTGCTTTGGCCCAACAGCCTGAATGATGTGCTCTTACACAGGTTCGTACTTCAGCCAAGGGCAAAACCGCCAATATTTATATTGATAATAGATACGTTTTTGAAGGAGCTTATGATTTTGGAATGTTGCAGAAGCAATGTGGTTTCCCATATTCCAGCAGAAATAAAATTTAAAATGGCCCCAATGTTCACGAATTATTAGATGCAACACTTTTATTCGTCCTTCAATTATTAGTAAGATCCAGGCTATTCTAAACTTGACTCTCTGGAAGCTAAGGCAAATCACCTTGCTAAAATTTCTGCAAGGAATTCTATCTTTAAAGGAACAGCAGCTAAACTTCTGTCTTGGCCCAAAGGGATAGTCTCCTCAATGAGAACTTTAAAGCTCAAGAAGCCCCAAAATTGGCCTCAGAAAAGAGAAACAAGATTGGAAATTCAGTGACAGTTGGTTTGATAAAAGAGAAAGCTCTGGTTCAGACCAAATAATTACCCAGTCCGAGACTGAAATTCCCACTCCTCACCACTGTACATGCATTAAACCACTGGAAAAGAATCCACCTGCAATGCAGGAGACCTAGGTTCAATCCCTGGGATGGGAAGATTCCATGAAGAAGGGAAAGGCTATCCACTCCAGTATTCTGGCCTGGAGAATTCCATGGACTCTATAGTCCATGGGGTCGCAAAGAGTAGGACACAACTGAGTGACTTTCACTTTCTTTCACACTGACAAAATGATAGGCTTCATGAGTCAATACTCTTGGGGAAACATTAACAAAGCCCCAGAAAGTACCTACCTCACTGTCCCCTTTTTCTAAAGTATATCCAGGGAAGCCTGTTGGTACTGCTCCTGGAAATTTTAGATTGCTGATGGATCACTTTAGTTCTGGCAGATGCATTTCATGCAACTTCCTTTAGATCATGGACCTAGGTATGTGTTAGTCATGGTCTGTATGCTGGCATTCTGGGCTGAAGCTTCCCTTATAGATAGGTTACTACCCTCTTCTATGACTAAAGTACTTTTGGAAAAGATTTATCCCTACCTGGGGAACTTCTCATAAATTTCATAATGATTGAGAAACTCATTTCACTGTCCAGGTGCTTCAACAAGTCTACACGGTTTTGCCAGTTTTATAACACTTTTATTGCACTTACCACCCTCAATTCTCTGGTTTGGTCAAGCACATTAACAGCATTCAGTTCAGTTGCTCAGTAGTGTCCAACTCTTTGCAACCCCATGAACTGCAGCATGCCAGGCCTCTCTGTCCATCACCAACTCCTGGAGTTTACCCAAACTCATGTCCATCAAGTCAGTGATGCTATCCAAACATCTCATCCTCTGTTGTCCCCTTCTCCTCCTGCCCTCAATCTTTCCTACCATCAGGGTATTTTCCAATGAGTCAGCTCTTTGCATGAGGTGGCCAAAATATTGGAGTTTCAGCTTCACCATTAGTCCTTCCAATGAACACCCAGGACTAATCTCCTTTAGGATGGACTGGTTGGATCTCCTTGCAGTCCAAGGGACTCTTAAGAGTCTTCTCCAACACCACAGTTCAAAAGCATCAATTCTTTGGCACTCAGCTTTCTTTACAGTCCAACTCTCACATCCATACATGACTGGAAAGACCATAGCCTTGACTAGACAGACCTTTGCTAACAAAGTAATGTCTCTGCTTTTTAATATGCTGTCTAGGTTGGCCATAACTTTCCTTCCAAGGAGTAAGCATCTTTTAATTTCATGGCTGCAGTCACCATCTGCAGTAATTTTGGAGCCACCCAAAATAAAGTCTGACACTATTTCCCCTGTTTCCCCATATATTTGCCATGAAGTGGCATACCGGATGCCATGATCTTCGTTTTCTGAATGTTGAGTTTTAAGCCAACTTTTTCACTCTCCTCTTCCACTTTCATCAAGAGGCTCTTTAGTGCTTCACTTTCTGCCATAAAGGTGGTGTCATCTGCATATCTGGGGTTATTGATATTTCTCCTGGCAATCTTGATTCCAGCTTGTGCTTCATCCAGCCCAGCGTTTCTCATGAAGTACTCTGTATATAAGTTAAATAAGCAGGGTGACAATATACAGCCTTGACATACTCCTTTTCCTATTTGGAACCGGTCTGTTGTTCCATGTCCATTTCTAACTGTTGCTCCCTGACCTGCATATAGTTTTCTCAAGAGGCAGGTCAGATAATCTGGTATTCACATCTCTTTCAGAATTTACCACCGTTTGTGGTGATCCACACAGTCAAAGGCTTTGGCATAGTCAATAAAGCAGAAATAGATGTTTTTCTGGAACTTTATCGCTGTTTTGATGATCCAGTGGATGTTGGCAATTTGAGCTCTGGTTCCTCTGTCATTTCTGAGTCCAGCTTGAACATCTGGAAGTTCATAGTTCACGTACTGTTGAAGCCTGGCTTGAAGAATTTTGAGCACTAGTTTGCTAGTGTGTGCGATGAGTGCAATTGTGCTGTAGTTCGAGCATTTTTTGGCATTGCTTTTCTTTGGGGTTGGAATGAAAACTGACCTTTTCCAGTCCTGTGGCCATTATTGCATTTTCCAAGTTTGCTGGCATATTGAGTGCAGCACTTTAACAGCATCATCTTTGAGGATTTGAAATAGCTCAACTGGAATTCCATCACCTCCACTAGCTTTGTTCGTAGTGATGCGTCCTAAGGGCCACTTGACCTCACATTCCAGGATGTCTGGCTCTAGGTGAGTGATCATACCATTGTGATTATCTGGGTTGTGTAGATCTTTTTGTATAGTTCTTCTGTGTATTCTTGCCATCTCTTCTTAAAATCTTCTGCTTCTGTTAGGTCCATACCACTTTTGTCCTTTATCGTGCCCCATTCCTTGAAGAGATCTGTGGTCTTTCCCATTCTGTGGTTTTCCTCTATTTCTTTGCATTGATTACAGAGGAAGGCTTTCTTATCTCTCCTTGCTATTCTTTGGAACTCTGCATTCAAATGGTATATCTTTCCTTTTCTCCTTTGCCATTCTCTTCTCTTGTTTTCACAGCTATTTGTAAGATCTCCTCAGACAACCATTTAGCCTTTTGCATTTCTTTTTGGGGGATGGAGCTGGAGTGACTGTGAGGAGATACCCCACGTCCAAGAGCAAAAGTCCCAGCAAGACGGTAGGCACTGGAGCAGCGGCTGCGTGGCGCTGGAACAAAGGAGAAGCCCTGACAAGATGGCAAGAGGGTCAAAATCGTGTTTAGAATCAAACCCCATACCCGCCAGAGATGCTCAAACATACCTTGTGCACACCAGGACCCAGAAACGCCACAGAGACTGAGACAGAACTGTGTTTGAGAGTCTCCTGAGGAAGCGCGGGTCAGCAGTGGCCTGCCGCAGGGGCAGGGGCTCTGGGTGCAGCAGACTTGGGTATGGCATAAGCCCGCCTGGAGGAGGTCACAATTAACCCCATCATAGAGCCGCCAGAACTTACACAGGACTGGGGAGACAGACTCTTGGAGGGCACAAACAGAACTCTGTACACATCAGGACCCAGGAGAAAGGAGCAGTGACCCCACAAAAGACTGACCCAGACTTGCCTGTGAGTGTCCCGGAGTCTCTGGCAGAGGTGTGGATCAGCAGTGGCCTGTTCAGGGTTGGGGGCAGTGAGTATAGCAGTGTGTGCCTGGGACCTTTTGAAGAAGGTTGCCATTATCTTTATTACCTCCACCATATTTTGGCCTCAGGTCAAATAACAGGGAGGAACACAGCCCCACCCATCAACAGAAAACTGGATTAAAGATTTACTGAGCATGCCCCCTGCCTATCTGAACAAGACCCAATTTCCCCCTCAGTCAGTCTCTCCCATCAGGAAGCTTCCATAAGCCTTTTATCGTTCTCCATCAGAGAGCAGACAGACTGAAAACTACAATCACAGAAAACTAACCAACACGCACCACAGCCTTGTTTAACTCAGTGAAACTATGAGCCATGCCGTGTAGGACCACCCAAGTTAGACAGGTCATGGTGGAGAGTTCTGACAAAATGTGGTCCACTGGAGAAGGGAATGGCAAACCACAGTATTCTTGCCTTGAGAACCCCATGAACAGTATGAAAAGGCAAAAGATAGGACACTGAAAGAGGAACTCTCCAGGTCGGTAGGTGACCGATATGCTACTGGAGATCAGTGGAGAAATAACTCCAGAATGAAGGGACAGAGCCAAAGCAAAAACACCACCCAGCTATGGATGTGACGGGTGATGGAAGTAAAGTCTGACGCTGTAAAGAGCAACATTGCATAGGAACCTGGAATGTTAGGTCTGCAAATTGGAAGTGGTCAAACAGGAGATGGCAAGAGTGAACACTGACATTTTAGAAATCAGCAAACTAAAATAGACTGGAATGGGTGAATTTAACTCAGATGATCATTATATCTACTACTGTGGGCAAGAATCCCTTAGAAGAAATGGGAGTAGCCATCACAGTCAACAAAAGTGTCCAAAATGCAGTACTTAGATGCAATCTCAAAAGCGACAGAATGATCTCTGTTCATTTCCAAGGCAAACCTTCAATATCACAGTAATCCAAGTCTATGCCCCAACCAGTAATGCTGAAGAAGCTGAAGTTGACCAGTTCTATTAAGACCTACAAGAACTTTAGAACTAACATCCAAAAAAAGATGTCCTTTCCATTATAGGGGACTGGAATGCAAAAGCAGGAAGTCAAGAGATACCTGGATTAACAGGCAAATTTGGCTTTGGAGTACAGAATGAAGCAGGGCAGACACTAATAGAGAGACTGCACCGGTCATAGTAAACATTCTCTTCCAACAACACAAGAGTAGACTCTACACATGTACATCACCAGATGGTCAATACCAAAATCAGACTGATTATATTATTTGCAGCCAAAGATGGAGAAGCTCTATACAGTCAGCAAAAACAAGACTGGGAGCTGACTGTGACTCAGATCATGAACTCCTTATTGCCAAATTCAGACATAAATTGAAGAAAGTAGGGAAAACCACAGACCATTCAGGTATAACCTAACAGCATTATTAAGATTCAACTGGCAAAACTTGTAGAGACCCTCCAAATACCTTTTTCAGAATCATTGCTGTTGGTCTTTCTAAATCGTAGACCCACCTCATTTTGAGCTCTCATACCCTTTGAGATAATCACAGGATGTACTGTACACTGGACTCTTGCCTCTTCTGACTCCCCAACTAAAAACAGGAGGGGTACTCCAATACTACAAAGGCCTAATTGTTTCTTTTAAAAATAACCATGTTTTAGGACTTCCTGGTCATCCAGTAGTTAAGAATCCGCTTTCCAATGCAGGGGCATAGTCCCCTAGTTGGGGAACTAAGAGCCTGTGTACTGCAACTACTGAGCCTGTGCATTCTATAGCCTGAGTGCCACAGCTGGAGAGAAGCCCACACGCCCCAACAAAAGATCCTGCACGCCACAACTAAGACCTGAAGCAACCAAATAAATAAATATTTTAAGGAAAAAACAAAAACAAAATCACATTTTGGTAAAACAATCTTTTTCACAGTGCACTCTTGGGAGAGAAAGACCTTGATCATCATACCTTGCAACCTGGAAATTTCATCTGTTGGAAAAGACACCAAGAGAAGGAGGCTGCTATCAGTACTGCTAACCCCTCTGTGCTGCAAAACTTCAAGGAATACAACTCTTATTTTCATATGATACACCTAAGGAAAACACCAAACCCTGTCTGGATCTTCAAATCATCTGGTGACCTGAAAGGAGATTTCCCTGAATTGAAGCAGATGACATCTGCTGAGACAGCTTTCCAAAGATATCTAGACCAGGGCTGTTGGAAATTTGTCACCAAACCTTTGATGACATAACGCTACACATGCTCTTTAACATCTAGGATCTTGATAACATATGGACTTTTGATAAAAAGTGCCTAAGAGTTCTCCCTCCTACCCCTCGTTTCTTAAATATGACCTCAACAGATCTCCAATCTGTGCATTTTCTCCCTGATGTGGGACACTACACCTAGGAAAAGTCTTTCCTTGCATAGAAGGTCAGTAAGACCCTGAAACTACAAAACCTGACTCAGATTAGTGATGCTTTCAGAAAAAGATCTTGATTGAAAGTGGGAAATGTTAAAAAAAAAAACAACAGAAACCTCAAGAGTTGGGAGACCAGAAGGGCGAGCATTCATGCCCTATAATGATAGCAAGAGCCTAATAGAAAGAAAGACCTCCACTTCTTTCCTGACAAGGACTCAGCCAACGAAAAGCCATGGACTCGTGTTTACTATGAAGTGAAGTCGCTCATTCGTGTCCGACTCTTTGCGACCCCATGGACTGTAGCCCACCAGGCTCCTCAATCCACGGAATTTTCCAAGCAAGATTACTGGAGTGGGTTGCCATTTCCTTCTCCAGTGGATCTTCCCAACCCAGGGATCGAACCCGGGTCTCCCGCACGGCAGGCAGACGCTTTACCAATTCCTTTTTCCCCTCTGTAGAAGTTTTCCTCTCCATTTTTGCTGGGGACTTGCACACGGCTTGCCATGGTTCAGACTGATTCTCTGCTGATTGGGAATAAACCCATTTTTGTTGGAGAAATAACTGGAAGCTATTTGCTTGGTCCAACATCCCCCCCCTCCCCTCAGTGACACCCTAAAGCTGACTTCTGGGTAGAACCAGGCACTGTGCTCCTCAGTCACCCACACCAGCAGCACATTCAGAAAATACAGCTTCGTTATTCCACATGCTAATTTCATTACATCTTGAACTGGGTATAGGTGGGGGAGTGGTGGTTCACAGATAGGGCTCTCACATGGAAGGGGTAAGGACGGGGCAGCAGCACATCTTCTGCCTGGAAATAGTCAGGGGCCAAAACCACCAATAGAGTCTGGCTCAAATGACCCCCTCCATTTCCAGAGTAGAGGTGGGGTTGATAGGATTAGGCATTTCTCTGCTCTGGGGGAAGGTACTCAAGGTCCAGGAGTCTGAAGATGTCTTCCTCTGAGGCCACGTGGAAAACCGTCTTCTGCAACAGAATGCAGGCATTAGGGCCTGGGGGCCGTTCCCTCCACTGCAGCAGATTACCAGAGAAAGGTATGGGGAGGGAGGCTAGAAATGCTGGCAGAGCCCAGCCCTGTGGCAGATGCCTCTTGAGGGCCCTGTGGGTTCCAGGCTTGAGGGACCTGGGGCTGATTCAGACTGTGGGCCAAAGAGAAAGCTGTTTCCTACCCACCAGGCCTCCCATCACAGCAACACACCTGCTCCGGATCAAACAGACCATGGCTGTTCAGACAGAGGCCCCTCTCTTTCCTGCTGAAGCGGCGTAGCTCCCGCTCAAAATGCTGTGGAAAGAGTGACCATGTCTCAGCAGGGCCACCAGCCCCAGATCTCAGGGCCAGCCCCAGCAGCACACTCCCTACCTTGGAGCCAGTCCAGCCAAGCAGGGCAAGGGAAACTGGCTGATAGGGGCAACCACCAGGTCCACCCGCACAGCCTTCCAGGCGAAGCAAGGCTTCTGGGCGCCACCTACAGCAGCCCCCGGGGGGTTGCGGCAGGCGGAAAATGCAGAAACTCCTCTCAAAGGCATCCATGGTGTGGCTCTGCTGGGTCAGGTCTCCCTGCTGGCTGTGCTGGTGCTGGTGGTACAGGACAAGGCCCTGGAGGAGAACAGATGTGGCCGGGCACTGCCATGTGGGACTGGGAAACCAGGAGCTGGAACCCCGGCAGGACTCTCAGCAGGGGAAGCGGGAAGCCCCTCACCTGCTCCTTCAGGTGGCACATCACTTTGGGCAGCAGCCCTGCCTCCTGGCCCTCCTGGGGGTGGGTGATGAGGAAGTCCACGTCGTGGCCCTGCAACTTCCCCCTGAGGGGGCCAGTCTGACTCACAGACTCCATGTTCTCCCAAAACCCCTCAGTGAGGGATGGCCCACCTCAGTGGTCCCACCTCAGATGCCTTCCCTGAGGAGGGCCTGGAGCTGAGCCGGACGGCATGTCGAGTCCCCTTACCTCCGGAAGCCTCCGGCCAGCGTAACAGTGGCCCCAGGAAGGGCCTGCGTCACGGCTGCCTCCACCACTTGCTGCAGGGCCTCAACATCCGACCGCAGGATCGGGGCTCTCAGGTCCTGGTGGTGCTGGAGTCCTGTGGACAGTACAGCTCTCCTCACTGGCCCAACCCAGCCCTCTCTAGCTATCTACCACCACCCCTCCTCTCTCTTAAATATTAAACTTTTATTTTGAAATAATTGTAGATCCACATATAGTTGAAGGAAATAACAGAGGTCCTCTGTGCCCTCAGTAACATCTTGTAGAACTATTGTACATCACACCAGAATTCTGACATCGACACAATCAAGATACAGACTATCCATTTCAATATCTGTTTTCTTATCCATAAAACGGGACTAGGAGGTAGTAGATATGAAGAGGATGACTCTGCCACTTAAGAACACCTCACTTGAACCCAAATCCATCTCCTCACATGTCAGAGAAATCACTGTACCTTCCACACACTGTTAGGAGGGGACTAAGTGTGGGAGTTAGGGCTGTTGGCACAGTGCGAGCTCGTAAGCACTGCTGGCCATTCCCTGGGGAGAGGTGAACACGTGGAACCAACAGATGTCACTAGAAGTCACTGCATAATGCTCCACTGGGCACACGGCTCTCTGGTCTCACTTCCTGCTGACCAACCAGACAGCTCTCCTAGGACCCCAGGTGGCCTCCCCTGCCCCAGCCCTGGGAAGATGTTCAAAGAGGCAACGAGTGCTGGGATGTGGGGCTCCTTCCAGAAGGGCCCCAACCCAGGCCATCTGGAGAGATGGAGAATCCACTCAACACCTGCCACATGCTGGTCCCACACCAAAGAGCTCACAGAATCCCATGCTTTAGAGAGAACGTAACTGAGGCTCAGAGAAGTCAAAACTCAGGGCCACAGTCTCCTACCTAGTAAGCGGCAGAGATGGAACTCAAATCCAGGTCTAGTCAGCTCTCAAGTTCACGTTCTTTCCATTGCACAGTGCCACCTCCCACGAGCAGGCTCCTCAGAACCTCTCCCCACTGAGCATCAGCCAGCAGGCCAGGGCACCAAGCACCACACTGTAAGTGTGTCCAGGGCCTGGGCTTCTCTGACCTGTTCGCCCTTCCATGAAATCAGGAGTAAAGGGTCCATGCCTGGTTCAGGTCCAGGTCTAACCAGGGAGGCAGCTACTGTGACCATTATCACTCACTGAAGGTGGCTTGCAATGGGTCCTGACTCCACTGGTTCAGGAAGCCAACAAATACAGATGCCTGTTTTCACACTCACCTTGCTCCCTGCCACACAGGCAGCCATGAGCACACACCATGCATCAGAAGTAAGGATTCTGTGGTGTGGGAGGCTTTCAGGCCCTGGTGCTTGGGGAAGCCCAGAGCTCTGCCCTCTCTCAGAAAGCTCACCTGCTTTCTGCTGCTGGGTTAGTCTGTGGGACTCCTCTCGGAGGTCATCCAGTGTCCGGAGCCCTTTTCGGTACCAATGGTCAGCAGTCCTTACCCCGACCCCAAAGATCTGAGTGAAGAGCTGTTTAAAGGATGAGTACAGCGTGGTCAGGAGCAAAGCTCTTACAGCAAGATGAGGATGGTGACACTGATGCATGCCAGGCATGTCCTAGGACAGCACCCCTGTGGCACTGCACAAGTGACCCCATTAAGTCATCATGTGGTCTGGCAGGTGACATCCCTACTCACATTTTTCATGTTTAAATAATCTGCTCAGGCCACACAGTGGGTGCACAGGCAGGACTCAAACCCCGAGCCTGGCCCTGACGCAAACATCACGGGGGACGGCAGGGAAGGATCAGGCCCTTCCTTGAAAAGGATCTCTCCTCAGAACTTGTACAGTTCCATGATTCCAACATCACCAAAGGAGTCATCCTAACAGTCTGTCCACTCACTGGGAAAACCATACTGCTCCCACCCAACAGTAGCTAAGATTTATTAGTATGGCTCTGCCTCTTAAAACAGCAAAAGCAGGCAGTTAACAGCTAAGGGGTTGTTTTAGCAGGATCTGGAAGGAATAGCTGGGGGCTGGCTATGGCTCTGTTTCAGGAACAAACACAGCAAGGGCCACTGCCTGGCCATGGGTTAGCAGAGGTGTCCAGGCCAGTGGAAACTATGTTGCTGGAGCCGACCTCTCATAGGGTGGCCGCCTGCCCTTGCACGGGTCTTCCACACACAGGGCGGGCCCTAGAAACACACTGTTTCTTCCCTGACGAAAGCTTGTTCGTCAGGGGTGGGCACCTGCCCTAGGCCAGCCACTTAAGAGTCCCTCCTCAGGAGCTTTTGGAGCTGAAACAGAAGGGCCACCTTGCAGTGGTACGGGCTGCAGTGGACACCAGGGCACCTTCGTGGGGAGGCCGCTGGCGTGCACAGGAGGAAGAACAGCCGGGTGGCACACATGTCCCTGACTCCTGCTTCCTGCAGACCGGGCTGTGTTGACCCGCTGAACCAACAGCGTGAACTGGATCACTTTCACCAACAGACTCCTGAGAGGAAAGATGCTGAGAATAACCTAATCATGTTTGTAACCATAAACCTCTCATTGTTCATGTACTTCTCTCCTGGCCTGGACGCCTTCCGGGACTCAGGGGTACCCAGGAAGAGACAGATGGCTCTGCCCCCTCTTGGTGCCTCTCTACCCATCAACTCCTGTGTTGCCCCCATACCTCTGAGCCCCTCCGTGTTTCATCCATGGCTCCTCTACCTCTCTGAAGCTCCCCGCCTCACTGATGCTCACATCCTGGGTGACCTTCCATGGCACCTGACACACCCTGCCAGGGAAGCCCCAATTCCATGACCAGTCGCTGGTCTGACAACCTCCAGTCACAAAACTGGGGTGTCTGAGAAGCATGACTGAGCATCCACAAGACCAAAAGTGGGTGGGAGCAGCGAGAAAGAAGGTGTGCCGTGGACACAGGCAGGACGACACCAACAAATGAGCATGTGAGATCACAAGAGAGAGACAGTACAAGGATGAGCAGCCCCTCAGAATTAATTGTCCTGTGGCCCCCAGAGAAAGGATCTGTTTTGTTCAGGGTGCTCTGTTTAAGATGCCAGGGCATGTAATACCCTGGAGAATATGCCATCAATAGTCAAATAAGAACAGATGCTGCTGAGTGGTCTAGAAAATTCCCAGTGCTCAAAACAACTTTCTTGCCCATCTGTTTGGCTGCCTCATGCATATCAGGTGTCCTCTGTGAGACCCTCTCTGAGCCCAGGGTGGGCTTTACTGCCTGACATGGTGGTAACCTTGCTATGGCCCTGGGGGAACATCACGGAGCTGCAGGCCCCTGTTCAGGGCTGCCCTGCGTACCTTCATGGTCTGGTACCTCTCCGAGAGCCGGACTCTCTCCACCTCATCACACACTCCGTGTTCTAGCAGCTCCTGTGGGAGGAGATATAACCTCACTGGAAAGAAGAGGGCTGGGGGGCCCAAGGCCTAGGCAGAACCCCCAACACCCAGAATTGGGGTCTTTGTGGGACCAGGATCCCAGGGAACTTGTGATAAAAATTGTACCCAGGGATCCTCCAAGCCCCTTGGGCGAGGAACAGGGGCCACCTCTCAGATAAACAAGCCCCAGGGTATGTCAACAACTGCTTTTTAAAACATAGATGGAATTCAATAAGACTTCTTTTAAAAGGAGGGGATGCAGGTTCAGTCAGGGAACTAAGATCTCACACGCCATGCAGCCAAAAAATAAAATAAATTTTCTTTAAAAAACACACATAAGTGAATTCAAAAGTAATTTTTCTGTCATGATAAATTTGCTCAGTGGTAATGTACCAAAGGACAACTTCACATTTTAAAAAGAAGTGCTCATGCTCAGGGGTCCTCTCCCACCATCCCTCACAGTCTGGGCCAATGCCCACGATGCCAGCTACCAGCCTGCCCGACTCCTGGCAGCTCCCTTGGCCGAGACCTTTCAGTCAGCCTCAGGCAGGTGGTGCAAACCCAATTTACACATGAGGAATGTGAGTGAATAGGGTGGTTTGCTTGGCCACCATCAGTGACCACAGCTGGGCTCTAGTCACCTGCCCTCACCAGGCTCCCAGGCCTCCTCACCACCCCGCATTCAGATTCACAGCTCTGCCCTTCTACATGCAGTGAGCACAAACCTGGACAACCCTGCAGGAGTGTTCTCCGAAGTGGGGCAGGCCCTGCAGCTGGTTCAGGGCTGTGACCGGGCTGGGGAGGGCCTTGAGCACCGAGGCCGCTCTGGAGAAGGAGATCTGGCGGCCTTCACTGCCATCGAAGCCAGCGGCCTCTGCCAGCGTCTCCAGAGCATCCTGCAGCGAAGGGTCTTTGGTAAGAAGCAGGGATGGCGGAGTGCCTTATCCTAACCCTCCCTCCAAGCCTGGGACACAAGAGGGCCTGGCTCCATCCCAGGGAAGCAGGGGAGCCACAGCTCACCGAGAGGCTGGCATTATGGTGCACAAGGGGTGTGGGACGCTGGCAGGCATAGGGCAGCATCCATGCTGGTCTTGGCATCTTCTTTTGGGCACAGCCACCTAGAGATGGGCAATGCACAGGCTGCTTTGAGGCTGCAGGGCTGGCAGAGGACCAGGCAGCCCTCCAGAGCCCCACCTCTCCTGGTAGGGGGGCTCACCTAAGGCTCTCAGGACAGGAGCCTGCTCAGAGAGGGCACAACTGCTGGAGGCACAGGGCAGAGGCCAGAGCAGCAGTAGCGGTACAATGCTACCTCTCACAGGGCACGTGTTCTGTCACTCCCTCTCAATCAAGTGGGCCTGACGTGCCTATCACCCTCACGTCACAGATGGGGACTCTGAGACCTTGTGGCTCATGGGCAGAGCCAGGATTTGAACGCAGGGAGCCCTGTTCTGAGTCCACACCTGAACCCCTCCACTGTGCTCACCCAGGAAGCACTGGGACCTTCCCCATGGTGGTCTGGATGGGGCCCTCCCTGTCCAACTCACGGGAAGGACACTGAGGCACTGCTGCCATGTCACCTGTCCCAGCTGAGGTCTGGCCAGCACTGGGGCTTCCTCAGTGGCTCTACCCTAAGCCTCCACCCAGCTCACCTCCAGGCGGTGCCGGCACTCCACAGGGACAGGCTGCCCAGCTGCCATGCTCTCTGTGAACCAACTTATGTCTAAAGCGCTGGCCGGGTGCAACCTGGGGGAAGAGCCGGCGTCTTGCGCTCCTGCCAGCAGACAGCGTCCTCCGCTGAGGTCCCCTCCATCACCACGTGTGTCACCTCCGGGCTGGGTGGAGGGAAGAGATTGTCAGGTCTGGAGCCGTGTCCCAGGCCTGCCATTCTTCCTGCTCCATTCTACATCTCCAGGCCTTCGCCAGTACTATTCCCTCTGCCTGGTAAGCATCTGTTCACTCCAGATTTTCAGCCCCTCCTCCTGGCAGCCAAACATCTCCATCACTCCAGCATCTGCTGAGCTGTGGTTCTCTGCTCTAGCTAGGATCACAAGCCCAACCCTTTTTTGGTGTTAATTTGTCTGTCTTCTTCTCCCTGAAACCCAGAGAAAGGGAGAGGCCAGGGGCCTGGGGTCCAGGAAGCAGGGCGGGTAGGGTTGGGTGGGTCCTACTTCTAAGTGCTGGAGACAGACTACTTGGCTTTGAACTTCAGCTCTGCCCCACACTTGCTCTGTGCCCTTGGGCACATCATTTATCTCTGTACTTTTGACTTCCAACTCTGCAAAGCAGAGATATTAATACATCTACTTTGTAGGCTTGCTGTAAAGATTAAACGAGCTAATAATACGCAAAAGGGCTTAGATAGTGCCCAGCACATTCTGGGCTGCTGTCATCATCCTGAGTGGGTCTGCAACAACCCTGGGTATGGTTAACTAAGCTTCAGGGGGACTGGCCCCTAGGTTCACTTTGCTCTCTCAACTTCAAAAACGATGGAAACCCTCCTCCCTTACTCTTAGCATTGCTTCTGTGACCGTTTTGTTTGATTTAATTCTACTCTTGGAAGTCTCACTTAAATCCCTTTCTCAGCTCTGAGGAAAGAGATCTGTTTACCTAACAGGGCAAGATGAATTCACCTAACGAAACGTTACTAACCCAGCATACACCCGCATGATTTTACAAAGCCTCCGGCATGTTTTCTCCTTGTCCTGCAGAAACACTCCTGGCCACAACTGCTAACACCCTTTTACAAAAAAAGAAATTAACAAAAGCCATATGACTGACCACGAAATGCCAGGGTTAACTTGGAATACAAAAACCTCAGGTGCCCCTCAGCCCCAGGGCCAGCTGCGTGGGAGTCTTTTCAGATCTCAAAATCCTCAGGTGTAAGGTGACACTGTGTATACAAGTGGCTGGTCAGCTGCAAAACTCCTAGCAGGGTCATTCTGTGCCCAGGCCCTCACGCCACGCAGCAGCGGCCCCGGCCGGCCCGGCGATACAGACACGAGCGTGCCACACTCCTAGGTGAGGCGAGGCCTCCGGCCAGCACCCGCCCCGCGCCCTCGGAAAGAAAGCCCTGGAAAGGCGCCCCGGGCAGGTGACCCCGCCTAGCGGCAGCTTCGCCACGACCGCGCACCTGTAGGCACTCAGGACGCGGAAACCCTTGGAGACAGCCAGGCGTGTGAGAAAAGCCTGGCGACTGCGGCCCATGTGGGGCTCGGCCAGGTAGATAGTGACCCCCGGGAAGCGCGCCGCGGAAGAGGGGGCGGCGCTGGGGGACGCGACCCGCGCTCGCCGTCGTTTCGGTAGCATTAGGGCCCCGGCCACCCGCGGGGCCCAGCGAGAGCAGCGGAAGCCTGGACAGAAGCCAGAGAAAAAGCGGGCGGAAGGCTGACAGAAGCCGGAAGCGACAGCGGGCGGAAGCCGACTGGAAGGGGAAGTGGCTCCCGGGTCTACTTAAAGGGGCAGGCCCCGCCCCCTGCAAATTAAGTCTCCGGGTAGTTCTCTCCCCCTGGGTCATTCGGAGCGAGGTGGAGGTCGGCTTTAGAGGCCCCACCTCTACGCAAATAGAACCAGAGCGCACACCTTTTATTTAAATTCAGTCAGTTCAGTTCAGTCGCTCAGTCGTGTTTGACTCTCTGCGACCCCATGAATCACAGCAAGCCAGGCGTCCCTGTCCATCACCATCTCCCAGAGTTCACTCAGACTCACGTCCATCGAGTCCATGATGCCATCCAACCATCTCATCCTCGGTCGTCCCCTTCTCCTCCTGCCCCCAATCCCTCCCAGCATCAGAGCCTTTTCCAATGAGTCAACTCTTCGCATCAGGTGGCCAAAGTACTGGAGTTTCAGCTTTAGCATCATTCCTTCAAAGAAATCCCAGGGCTGATCTCCTTCAGAATGGATTGGTTGGATCTCCTTGCAGCCCAAGGGACTCTCAAGAGTCTTCTCCAACACCACAGTTCAAAAGCATCAGTTCTTCAGCACTCAGCCTTCTTCACAGTCCAACTCTCACATCCATACATGACCACAGGAAAAACCATAGCCTTGACTAGACGGACCTTAGTCGGCAAAGTAATGTCTCTGCTTTTGAATATGCTATCTAGGTTGGTCATAACTTTTCTTCCAAGGAGTAAGCGTCTTTTAATTTCATGGCTGCAGTCACCATCTGCAGGGATTTTGGAGCCCAAAAGATAAAGTCTGACACTGTTTCCAATGTTTCCCCATCTATTTCCCATGAAGTGATGGGACCAGATGCCATGATCTTCGTTTTCTGAATGTTGAGCTTTAAGCCAACTTTTTCACTCTCCTCTTTCACTTTCAAGAGGTTTTTAGGTCCTCTTCACTTTCTGCCGTAAGGGTGGTGTCATCTGCATATCTGAGGTTATTGATATTTCTCCTGGCAATCTTGATTCCAGCTTGTGTTTCTTCCAGTCCAGCGTTTCTCATGATGTACTCTGCATATAAGTTAAATTACCCTCGTAGAAAGTCCCCTCCCCTTCGTGGGACCACCCGGGAGGAGAGACTAGGGTTAGGGGTGGGAGCTGAGAGGGAGGAGGTGGGAGGTAAGGGAGACTTCCTAGAGGGGGCTCAGGGGGCTTTGTCCTCGGAGGGTGGAGGTGAAGTCGCAGTAGTGGTGTCTGGGGTTGTCCTGAGCTCAAGGGTGGGCCACGAAAGGGGGTTAGTGGTCGCTCGGTGGCTGGTGGGAGTGGAATAGTTCTCAGGAGCGGAATATCCACTCCACCCCTTTCCCTTCGCCTCCTCCGACTGGATCTGGCGGGACAGATGGGCTGCGGAAACCTGGCTAGGAGGGTCCTTGGACAGAGGGCCCCGGCAAACGCACTAGCTTGAAGCGTGCTGGTGGAGTGGTCGCTTCAAACCCCCGGAAAGGCTTTTCAGTCTTTTTCAGTCGAACGGTGTTAGGACGACTGGCCGGCCATTTGGAAAAACAGAAGTTGGCTCCCTCCCTCACGTTTAACACCAAAATAAAATCCAGATGGATCAAACATTTGAATCTAAGAAAGAAACAACACAAAAATGTGCTGGGAAGTCGATGAATGTTTTTTCAGCCCTAAGTATCACAATAAACCTGGAGATGCTAAAGGGAAAAAATGATAAGCTTGACATACATATTTTAAATTATTTGAAAATTAAAAGGCAAATGGGGGAATACTGTGACACCTTTTGAATTTAATTCCTGTAATTAAGAAATTGTTCACAGATAAATAAAGAAAATACAATAAGCAAGAACACCAGTAGGCAATTTACAAAAGAAAGGCTTCTCAAAACATACCAGGCACTTCCTTGTGGTCCAGTGGTTAAGATTCCGCCTTTCCACCACAGGAGGTGTGGGCTATATCCTTGGTGGGAGAACTAAGATTCCCCTATGTCCCACAGCCAAACAATTATTTTTTTTTCCCTTTTAAAAACAAACACATACCAGATTGCCTGACGGGTCCAATCACCACACAAGGGCAAATTTAAATGAATATTTTTACCTGTCACATTAACCAATGTTTACAAATTGATCACACATGAGGGAATTGGCAATTTGTAGGAGGGAATTTTGGAAGCCAATTTAGCAACCATACCCAACAAAATGAAAACAGAAATCTCACCCTACAATTCCTTTTCCAAGATTGGTATTGCATTGAATCTCTAGATCAGGTTGGGAAAGCAGACATCTTGACAACATTGAGTGTTCTTTGTGTCTCTCCTATTTTCAGGCACTACATTTTGGAATCTCTTTGTTACACCATGTGATGTCATTCATCTCCCTCGCCAACTCCCCCACACGCCACAAGCCTTCACTAGTCAGTGGGCACAGGGCTGAAGGAGGCAGGCGCCTGAGACCAGGTCCCCTCTGGGCCTCCCCACCAGCTCCCAGTCTGCCTTCCTGGGCCCAGCACACACATTGTGAAGCTGGGAGGCCTGGGATGCAGACCCTCTCTCATTTCCCGTGCTTATTTCTCCTCCTGCCATGTGGGAAGGGGGAGCTCCCAGCTTCTTTGTAAGGGGTTACTTCCCCATCTGCGGGTGCTGCCTTTCCTCAGGGAGCAGGAGCCTATCCCCTGAAACCACTCCTGTTCCTTTTACGGCCTCTGGCTCCATTTTGGGCACCTGAGTTCTCTCCTGGGTAGGCAGAGGCAACTTTCAATGAGCCATCATACCTGAATACTTAAAACACTGGGCGGCTTGAAAAAATAAGGAACACGAGGCTTTCCATGGGCCCAGGGAGGCTTGGTGAGGGTGATCCTTCGTAACCACCCAGTGGAGGCCTGGGTACTAATGCACAAGGCCATGGCCTTGATGGTTGCCCTTTTCCTCTTCTCCCCTTCCTGGACCACTAGGTCACTGTCCAACCAGCTGAGAAGTGGAGACCTCAGCCCTCTCTTTCCAGTAAACCTGGCTTGGAGTTACCAGATGTCTAAGTCCTCAGCTTCCTGCTGCCCCCACTTAGACCAGCCCCCAGAAAAGTCAGAGGCTGCACAGGCCCTCTCAGCTGCCCTGAGGGTTGCAGTCCACCCCCTGCTCTGCACTGTGGTATCTCATGCTGTGTTTTGGATTAGTTTTACCCAGATGTATGAGCTTGCATTTTTCCAAGATGAATCTCATTTAGCTATTTCCTGTTCCCACTTCCAGTTCAGAAAAGGCCCCTGGGGGTGATTTTTAGGCCTCGTGACCTTTGCAAAACCTCCCCACGGAGCACCTTCTTTGATGTTCACTTTAGTGCTGTTGGCGCCTATCCTCTGCCTATCTTCTGCCCTGGCTCTGAGGCCCAATCCGCCCCCTGCTGGTTCCCGTCCCCTGCCGGCTACTTGCCAGCAGCATTCCAGAGGGCGTGCGGTCAGACTGCTGATGCTGCTGCTGGACTAGAGCTCCTGCGGGCCACTGGCCCAAAGCTCTGGCCTCAAGTGCTGGCCCTGTACTTTCCTGAGCTACTCACCGCATCTCTGTGTGTTTGGGCTACCTGGTCCACTCAGGCTGACAGAACAAAATACCACCAACAGGGCAGCTTAAATGAAAAAAACATTTCTCATTGTTCTAGAGGCCAGCAATCTAGGATCAAGGTGTGGCAAGGCAGGTTTCATTCTGAGGCCTTCCCTCCTGGTTTGTAGGCGGCCACCATCTCTGTGTGTGCCCATGCAATCTCTTTGTGTACTTGTGAAGAGAAAGATGTCTTCCTCTCCCTTAAGGTCACCAGTCATATCAAATTAGGACCGCATCCCATGACCTCATTTAACTTTATTACTCTTAAAAGCCCTTTCTCCAAATGCAGTCACTTTGAGAGTTAGGGCTTCAATAGACGAGGTGGAAGGAACACAATTCAGCCCACAGCTCCCGGTATATTTGGTTCTGTGGCTGCTATAACAAATAAGCACAAACTGGGTAGCTTAAGACAACAGAAATGCATTCTCTAGCAGTTTTGAAGACCAGAATTCTAAGACATGTTCCCTCTGAAAGCTCTAGGGCAGCGGTCCCCAACCTTTTGGCACCAGGAACCAGTTTCGTGGAAGACAGTGTTTCCACAGACCAGCCCCGCGGTGGCGAGGGCGGGGAATGGTTTCTGGATGATTCAAGCATATTACATTTATTGTGCACTTTGTTTCTATTATTATTATTATTACATCAGCTCCACTTCAGATCATCAGGCATTAGGTTCTGGAAATTGGAGACCCCTGCTCTAGATGACTATCCTTCCCACCTCTTGTATCTTCTTGTGGCTCCCAGTATTCCTCGGCTTGGGGCTGCATCCTCCAACCTCTGGCCCATCTCCAGTGGTTGTCTTCCCTCTGTCCCTTCCCCTTTGCTTACATTTTTTAAGGTTTTTAAATTTTTATGTTTAAAAAAATTGTTGGCTGTGGGCAGGATCTGGAGTTGGAAGACCAGATCAAGGGGTGGAGAAGAATCCCTGACTCTGTCCCCTATGGGGAATTGGCCTGAGAATGATGAAGAGACGTCCTTAAAATGAAGGCTCTTTGAGTTCATTAGGGGCTTTCAGATGGTGCTAGTAGTAAAGAACCCACCTGCCAATCCTGGAGAAATAAGAGATGCAGGTTCGATCCCTGGATCGGGAAGATCTTCTGGAGGAGGGCATGGCAGCCCATTCCAGTGTTCTTGCCTGGAGAATCCCATGGACTGAGGAGCCTGGGGCTATGGTTCATGGGGGTTGCAGAGTCTGACCCAACTGAAGAAACTTAGCACACAGGCACTTTGAGTTCATTGGTCCAACCAACTCTGACTCAACATGATTAGCCATGGGAGGGGAAAGGCTAAGGGGTCTGGAAGAATTACAAGAAGAGGGATGTTTGCTGGGCACTTAGGAATAAGAGCAAAGAGCTGAGTGGCCAGGCAGAGTGAGCAGGGGTGGGACAGGAAGGGGAGGCCCATCAGCAACGGACAGGACTGACTTCTACGTAGAACTTGGAGCACAGGGGAATGTGATCCCACTCAGCTTTCACAAGACCACCCTGCCCCTGCTGCTGTCTGGAGAGCAAACTGAGGGGCAAAGCAGGAAGCCAGGGAGACCCCTCTGATCCAGGTGGGGTGGAGGTGGGGTGACTGGACCAGGCTGAAGCATGTAAGTTGAACAGACCAACCTGGTCAGGGGGTCAGATCTGACAGAGACAGAGGAGAGACTTGCTCCATGTCCTGAGATGGGACAGCCTGTGGGGAGCTCTGGAGTGGGGCTGCAGACCAGGTCCTCTAAAATTCAGAAGAAACAGAGGTGAGGATTCCAATCTGACAGCTGCGGCCAGCACCCCAGGAGGGGAGAGGTCTATAGCTACAAATTAGGGATTGCTGGGGGCCAGGAGGTCACCAGATATAGAAGACACGCAAGCACTGAACCCCGGATCCCCCAAATTAGAGATTAGAGACTGTCCCCCAGAGCCAGGGGTGGGGCATGGGGAACTGGGTAAGGTGGTGTCCAAATGGAAAGGCTTTCAGAGCAGAAGGTATGAGCGATTCTATCAGATGCCTGAAGGGTCACCTGAGATGAGGACCAATGAGTGACTGGGTGCCTGGGGTTGATCCAGTTCTGGTGGTGATGGCAGGTTGGTCCAGCCCTCAAATCCTCCAGATGCCCTTCATCATCCATCCTCTTCCAGGGTGGTGCATGGCTTCTGTCACCAGTTATTTAAGCCACTTAATCAACCTAAGCCCCAGTCTGCTCATCTGTAAGTGGAAGTAATAAGGTGCCCTTCTTCCCAGGGCTGATGTTCAGACTGAATGTGAACTGATAGATCTAAGAAACGTTGGTCAATCACAGCACATGGGCCTCATTTGGATCCCAATTCTAAGTAAAGTGTAAAAACTGAAACATAGGGGGACTTCCTGGAAGTCTAGTTGTTAAGACTTCCCCTTTCAGTGCAGGGGGCACAGGTTTGATCCCTCATTGGGGAGCTAAGATTTCACTGCCTCGCAGCCAAAACAAAAAAAAACCCATAAAACAGAAGCAGTATTGTAACAAATTCAATACAGACTTTATAAATGATTCATATTAAAAAAAACTTTAAAAAGTATGCTGCAATCAGAAAATGTATACCCTGCTTGATATTAACATTGTATATTAAAAGAAATGTGGTTGAGAGTAATCACATGTAGCATTGGTTATGTTAGAGCAGGAGAGAGAGAGACAACAACAGGCAGGCAGGAAGAGTTCTTTCTTTCATAAGTACACAGTAAAATATTTCCTGGTGAAATCACATGATGTCTGGGATATGCTTCAAAATTAAGGTGGGGGAAAGGGGAGGACTCAGATGAAACAAGATGGGCCTGGAGTTGAGAATTTTGATGCTGGAGGTAGGCGGGAAGTTCGGCACATCATCTCTCCAATTCTGCATGTGTTTGAAGTTTCAATAATAAAATGTTTTTAAGCACATGCGCTTATACAGGATGAGATCAGTGCTCTGCCAGGAGCAGTTCTAAGCCCTTTACACGTGTCAGCTCATTCAGGCCCAGGACATTCTTGTCCGCAGACGACATCCATGTCCCCATTTTCTGGGGAGAAGAGAGAGACACAGAGAGGTCAAGTGACTTGCCAGAGTTTGCACAGCTAGTGAAAAATAGCATTGGGATGCTGTCTTGGAAAAACATTCCTGTGTTTTCTTTCACTCACATGACACTTCTGACGCTTGCTGTGGATTTTCCACACCCAGCAATTCTCCAGCACCAGTTGGATGTCTTTGGATGTCTTATGTTTAACTCAGTTCTGACACTGACCAAGGTTAGTGCAGAACCCTCCCCCGCCCCCCAACACACACACAATTCAGATGCCAATCTTAGATCCAGGTTGTCACTTTGATCTTGAGTGGCCTGGCCTGCACTGACTTGAAGTGGGGGTCTTGGTTCCCAGCCAGAGATTGAGGTCAAGTCATGGCAGTCAGAGCACCAAATCCTAGCCACTAGACCTAGCAACAAGGCTCTGGCTCTTCAGCTTTGCAGAAAAGAACTGCCACAAAGACGGAAAGTAGCGAAACAAGTAAAGTGTTTATTAGGAGAGAAAAGAGTACAGCATGTGTGGATAGACACACGTGCGCGCTGAGACATTTGCACCCTCATGGCAGTTTGAATCACTTTTGGGGGCATTTCTTCCAGGTTTCTTTTGCCTGGTTTTGATTTGCCTGGTTCTGTGGCTGTATTTGGTATATCTCAGGGTCTGCTCACGTGTGCATGCTCATCACTTAGCCAAGATGGAGTCTAGTGAAGAGGTTCATGGGTGATTGACATCACTTACTATGAGGTGTCATGCCCTCCCATTTTGACCTCAAGGAGTCTTTCTGCACATGTGTATTCAGGGAGGTCTCCTTAACTTTGAGAAGGAGGAATATGTGGTCTTCTATCTCTTATCTGGGCAGAGCTCAGCCTTCTCCATCATCCTGCTTTTATGCAATTTCTGCTATTACTGAGCTTCTGTCCATAGGAGAAGCTTTCCAGCCTGAGGCCCATCTATCTCCTCCCTCAACCTGTGCTTCTGACTGATCGGCTATTAGTTGGAGTTCCCACCATCCCCTCCTCCAGTATGGTAATTTGTTACAACAGCTCACAGGACTTGAGACTACTAAATTACCAGTTTATCACAAAGGATATTGAAGTTTATGAACAAACAGCCAGATGAAGAAATAGATATGTTGGGGCCCAGAAGTGTCCTGAACACAGGAGATTCTGTCTTCATGGAGCTGGGGTGAGCCCCCCTCCATATGAATGCGTTCACCAACCAGAAGCTCTCTGAACCCCATCTAGGGATTTTTATATAGGGGCCTTCATCACATGAGCATGATCAATCAATAACTCAATCTCCAGCCCACTCCTCTACCCAGATGATAGGGGGCAGGGCCAAAAATGCCAAGCTCCTAATCATGGCTTGGTCTCTCTGGTGACCAGCCCTGATCCTGAAGCCATCCAGTAAGCCACTGAGAGTCACTGAATTAGAACAAAAGATCCTTCTTTCTGCCAGTAAATTCCAAGGGATTATGAGCTCTGCGTCATCGAACTGGGTTCAAAGATGAAATATTTGAACAAGAAACGCTCCTAGTGTTCTTATCACTCAGGAAATTCCAAGGGATTTAGGAACTCTGCACCAGGAACCCAGGGCAGAGACCAATACATATTTTTTCTATCATTTCACAGATGTGACCCGGGGAGCCTTAGCTCCACCACAGAACTCCTGGTCTTTGTGCTTCCAAAACTCCCAGATGAATCTATGTCACAAACTTACTTGTTCTCTCTGGAGGATCAGATCGTTCGAAATTCAATAAAACATACACAGTCAGTTTGTTATTTTGCCTACTTGTGTTTTCTAGTTTTTCTACAATGAGCACACACCACTTGCATGATAAAGAGATTTGTAATAAAAAGAGTTTTGATAGACACAAAGCCAGCAGCAGTGAGGCCAGGTGCTCTGAGCCCAGGGCTCCCACCCACTAGGGTGCAAGGGTTGCAGGGAGTTACCCTGAGACTTCCCCAGTCTCACCCCCTGTTTCTGATGGCCCACAGCTGGCAGGATTTCAGACCTGGCCACTAGGTCAGCAGGACTGTTGGGTGTCCAGCCCAGCACACGCACTTGGGGCCCATTGCAGCCCCTGCCCTGTGAGGGGCACAGACTAATTTTGGGGTGTGGCATCTTGAGGGGCAGGTGTAGGGCGATCCCTGAGGTTTTGTGAGAGTGCCAGGAGCCGGAACAGCCTCCTGGAAGTGAGGAAGTGGAATAATGAGTGTGAACAACTTCTTCAAGGAGCTTGGTTATTAAGAGGAAGGTCAGGGTAGAGAGGGCAGCTATGAGTTCCAGCACTAAGAACTCTGGGCACAATCGGGGCTTTGAGGACATTCTGGCTCTTCATGCTAATGGCAGGAGCTGTGGAGCTGGGGACATGGCTGCTGAGGGTCCTCTTCCTCCTACAGAGCTTGTCACTACTTCTTGTTTTTGTTGGCTGGGCTTCTGGCTCAGGTCTGCAGACAAACATGCAAGAATGTGACTACCTTACACACACACAGATTATAAAATGGCTAATACTATGATGTGTTTCTTAGTCTTATACTTTCTTGGGATTTCAGCTTTTACACTTTCTACCAGATACTACTCTTTAAAAAAAAAAAAAAAAAACACCTTTCTAAGATCTTGATAACCTTATCAGACACAAAAGTGAAAATAATATCATCTGTAGCAAAGACTGTTCATTATTCCTCAGTGTCTATTGTCTCATTCTTATTTAGTAACAGAACTCCTGACATTTAGCTGGCACATGGTCATCAGAAAAAGACTAAACTTCTTGGCTTCCCTTGTAGCTGGGTGTGGCCCATGACTGAGATCTGGCCAAGGCCAATGGAATGAACTTGGAGCTTTGTGTGAGCTTCTAGAAAAAGTTCTTAAAGGAAGAAACTTTGCTCTACTATTCCTTTCTGCTGGCTGGGATGATGCAATGATGGCTGGATCTCAAGCAGCTGCTTTGTACCATGACATGGAAGCCAGATGCAGAAAATGGAGGCACAACAAAATGAAAAGAAAGGGACTCTGGACTGGTCTTCATCTTGAAGACAGGATCACATCAATTATCGAGGCCTATTTGATGCTCACCCACTGCCATGCTCCTCACCAATGCCAGTACTACCCTCTTTCCCTAGTCAGTTCTGACTAGTTCCAGGACTGTTGTCTGTCTCACAAGATCCTGTTAAGGTATTCATCCCACATTAAGCCATTTAACAGATATTTACTCAGGGCCTCTGCATGCCAGAGAGCTGTCATCGTAAATGTCACAGCCCCTGATCCCCTGGTCTTGTGACACTGGCAGTGCTGGTAGGGAGAATGATAATAAACATCTGAGATAAGTGTCAGCTATTGCTGAGTAACCACCCAGCTCAGCAGATTAAAACAATCACATTTATTAGCTCATTGCCTGCCAGCTGTCTGGGCATCTCTTCCCATCTGAGCCCAGCTTGGCTGCTCTTGCTGGTCTCCCTCTTGTGTCCAGCCTGTGGCAGCCTGTCTTGCATGGTCCCAGCTTGGCCCCCTGTGGTCTTGTCCTTCAGCAGGACAGCCCAGGTGTGCTCACACAGTTCTGGAAGTTTGGAGAAGAGGAGAGGGGATGCCACAAGCATTTATTTCAAGCCTCTCCTTGGACTGAGTTTGTCCCTGCCTGACTGACCAAAGTCATCAGAGGGCCATGCCTGTAGTCAGCGTGGGAGGGTCCTACAAAGTTACAGGGCACAGGGCAAAGGGCAAAGGAAGGCTGCTTAGCTGGAGCCATTAGCACCATCAGTATAGCCTAATGGGTCAATGTGTCAGAAATAAAGTAGCCATGTGGGAAGCTGGATAAAGGCCCAAAGGTATGATGTCTGAGGAAAGGGCACCACACTCAGAAAGACAGCAATACATCCCCTATGGCAGGACACGCTCATGGTGTTGGTGGGATTTCCTGCCACTAAATCAGGAATGTGTTCTCTTGGTCTTGGGAGGAGGGCAGGGGAGGCTTTCTCAGGGGCTAAAGCAGCACCTCATTTCCGGGAGTCCCTGTGGACAGGTTGGACATCCCAGGCTCCTCACCTCCAGAGCCATAGGCGCCTTGCTCCTTGAGGCCACAGTGTACCTAGGGCAGGAGAGTCTGTCCCTGATGTTGGGGAGGGATGCAGACGTTGGGTCACATGCTTGTTTATAAGGCTGGCATCCAGCTTCCCAAGAAGATGAGCCCAGGGCCTAACCAGCCCTGGGGTCCTCTCATGGCCTCCTTGGGAGGTGCCTGGCACACGGCCAGTCCCTCCAGCAGCTGATTGGAATAAGGCACAGGGTAGATTCCCATTGCCTGGTCCGAGACCCCTCTGGCAAATGCATCGAGCTGAAGTCCAGACTGAAGTTCTGGAGTGTGGAGGGGCGTTGGGCTGCAGAGGGTCTCAGAGACCCTCTATCCTACCAGGCACCTGTGGGATGATGGCCTGTCGGGGCTCAGCTGTTTTAGGGAGTGTATTGGTCAGGGTTCCCCCTAGACACAGAACCCACAGGATGCATATACAGAGTGGGTGTGCTAAATCGCTTCAGTCTTGATCAATTCTGCAACATTATGGACGGTAGCACACCAGGCTCCACTGTCCATGCGGATTCTCCAGGCAAGAGTACTGGAGTGGGTTGCCGTGCCCTCCTCCAAGGACATATACAGAGAGAGACTTACAATGAAAGATTGGGTCACATGATTAGGGGAGGCTTTAGTCTGTTATCTGTGAGCTGGAAGCCCAGGAGAGCCAGTGGTGCAGTTCAGCCCAAACCCAAAGGCCCAAGAACCGAGAGAGCCGATGTCCAAGGGCTGGAGATGGATGTCACAGTTCAAGTAGAGACTGGGGCCACCCACCCTGGGGGCCATCTGCTATTCTCAGTGACTGATTTAGTTCGGTGATTCTCTTTCGGAAGTAGCCTCACAGACACAACCAGAAATAAAAACTCACCAGTGATCTGGACATGTCTTCCCTGATAGCTCAGTCGGTAAAGAATCCACCTGCAATGCAGGAGACCCTGATTCAATTCCTGGGTCAGGAACATCCCCTGGAGAAGGGAAAGGCTACCCACTCCAGTATTCTGGCCTAGAGGAGTCCATGAGTCCAGGACTCACAAAAAGTCAGACACGAATGAGCGACTTTCACTTTCACTAGCCCAATCAGGGGACACACAAAGTTAGCCATCATAGTGAGTTTCTGTTCTTTGTAACAGATGATCCTGAATGACAGCGTTTGATTTCCCAGTACTGCCTCCACCAGGAGGGTTTTAATCTTTGGGAATTTGATATTGGAAAAGTAGTCCTCAGTGTATTTTAATTTGCATTTACATATTTTTTGTGTGTGAGGTCAACATGTTTGCATATGATTACTGGCCACTTACGTTTCTTCTTTTGTGAACTGCCTGTGTCTCAGGGCTCACTCGTGGAAATGGCAGCAAGGTTGGGCTTCCCTCGCAGTCCAGTGGCTAAGACTCTACACTTCCATTCCAGAGGGTGCAAGTTTGATCCCTTGTTGACAAACTAAGATCCTAAATGCAGCTCAGCCAAAATAATAATAATAAAGGAAACAATGTCAAATTAGCTTTAAAAATGTAAAAGAAAAAAAAAAAGGCGTGGGGGCTTCCCTAGTGGGTCCGTGGTAAAGACTCCACCTGCCAGTGCAAGAGACACAAATTAGATCCCTGATCCAGGAAGATCCCACATGCCGCACAACAGCTAAGCCCTTGCACCGAAGCTGTTGAGCCCATAGCTCTAGAGCCCGAAAGCTGTAACTGCTGAGCCCCTGTGCTGCAATTACTGAAGCCCACGCACCCTAGAGCCTGTGCTCCGCGACAGGAGAAACCACCGCAATGAGAAGCCCGAGTGTCACAAGCAGGGGCTAGAGAGTAACTCCCACTCGCCACAACTAGAGAAAAGCCCACACGGCAACGAAGACCCAGCACAGCCAGGAAAATAAAAAATAAATAAGAATGGCTTCCTTTTATTGAAGAATTAGTACTTTTCAGTCACAGCTTTCTAGATTTATTTCAGTGGATCCTTGTGCCCTTTTCACAAGAGAGTGATAGAATTAATATTATCCCATTGTACAGAGGAGAGAAGCTGAGGCTTGAAGAGAAACTCTGAGGCCACGGACAGCTCCTAAAATGTTTTTCTTTCTGATCTCGGGGTTGCAGGTATATTTCCAGTGTTTTGTTTGCCTTTTAACTTTACTTTCAGGATATTTTGAACAGAAATCTAGAGCTTTTATGCAACCAAAATTCTCCATCCTCCTACAGTTTCTACTTGGAAAGACTTCCCCCATGAAAATATAAGCACAGATTCCTATGTTTTCTTTTGCTACTTTGATGGTGTCTTTGTCAACATCTACATCTTTAATCCATTGGGAGTCAATTTAGATGAAGGTGGGAGGAACGATCCACATGCTTTTTCCACTAGAGCCCGTTTGGAACCAAACAGGCCTGGCTGATGGTCACATGACACCCTCACCCCTCATCCCAGTCTGCGGGCTGCAGAATTACTCAGGCACTGGAGGTCCCCCGCCTCCCGCCCCCTCAGCTCCTCAGCCCCTCTGCGGCTGTGGTGACCCCCCAGTCTCCTGGAGGCTGGGTCCTGTGGTGAGTGGAAGGAATTCTGGTGAACTCTGCTCAATCAGCAGTCCAGGCCTGGGGAGCTGGGCGGGGGCACAGGACTGTGGAAAATCACATGTGGTTTTCAAGTTGTCGGAAACCAAGAAAATCATTCGGCCAGTTGTGCGGATGACTAGACACTGTCTGGGAGACCCCGGGTCCCCTGGCTCTGGGAACCACCCTCCTGGTGAGTCTGAGCAGATTTATCCCCTGGTAACATCCAGACTGCAGACAGAGGGCGTTTCCAGGGACCCCCTGAAAGAGAAGAGCAGAGAGACTAGGTAGGCCTGAGTCCTTCTTCCTTGGTCCCTGGAGGCAGACTCAGGACTCCAGGAGACTGGGAGGGCTTGGTACCTGACTCCGGTGCCTAAGGTCCAGAGACTCGGCTTCCTGAGTCATCCAGTTACACCCCCTCCCTGGCCCCCGTCATTCTGGCCAGCTGGCCTGTGTCTAAGCTGCTGCCTCCGGGACCCAAACCCTCTGGTGCTCTGAGGCTGCCCCAGTTAGAACTGGGACACACTGGTCCTTTTGGCAGGTGAGTTTCCCAACTCTGCCCAGGCTGAGGCACTAGGGTGGTTCCTGGTGATGCTCAGGTCTCAGCAGAATGGGCTGGTGGTCCCATGGCCCTGTGGCCTGGTGCCAGAGACTATGTAAACTGAAGGGAAAGAACATTTGATCTGACGTCACAGACATACCATCACTGACGAGGACACGTCTCTTCTCCCTGAGCCCAGGTTTCCTCACATGAATATGGGGAAATCTGCTGCTTGTGCGCCACAAGAATTGAAATCCAGTCCACTGCCCCCGTGCTAGGGCCCAAGACGTGGATGAGCGATGTGAGGAGTCTGAGCCTAGGGAAGCAGAACCTCTCCCACGAGGACGTCCCTTCCCTTTCACTCACCAGGCAGAGCTCCATATCCCTGGGGGTCAGTGTCCGCCCCCATGCCCTCTATTCTGGGGAGTCTAGTCACTCACATCCTGATCCCTCTGACCTGAACATCTCCAGAAAAAAGGTACCTCCACAATTGTTGGGTCTCCGGGCTACACTCAGGCCTGGACCTTGTTGAAAGCTCTGTGGAGACCTACCCAGTGAACACATGAGCTGCAGTCAGGGGACACACACCCACAGTCACGTGCTCAAATTGCTGGGGACCCAGAGTGGAGGGGCTGGTGCTGTGGTGGGGTAGGAACTGGGAGGTGGAGGGTGATGAGATCACAGACTTTCTGGGCACAGTGACTTGGGATGAGGTTAGTTGTCCTGCTGACATGGCTAGCAGACCTGGCAGGATGGCCTGGGGACATCTTTTCAGGCACTCAGGAAGCTGAGACGTGGTGCCCCTCAGTGCAGAGACTCTGCTGAGACTGTTAGAATGGACAAGTTCCCCCGAGAGGCCCAATAGAGGCTCTATTCAGGGAAAGGCACTCAGGGCTTAGGGCATCCTCCTCTAGGGACTCCTAACTTCCCGGGATGTGGAGAGTGGCTTGGATGGAGCCACTCCATCGTCTCCCCATCTTGTGGGGCGGGTGTGATCACCAGGTTCGTAGGACAGGAACTCTGAGGTCTTGTGGTGGGGGAATGGGGTCAAGGTCACCTGGGATCCACCCCAGGAAGGAACTCACCCTCATGCTTCCTGAAGCTCCGGCCAGACTTGCCTCGAGGTCCAAATTGTCTGATGTGCAAAAACAGATGCTAATCTTGCTAGACATGGACTATCTGAATGGGAGACCATTCCAATCAGGGGTGGGGAGCTGCTAGTGGTCATGGAGTCACCCTCTCAACTTACAGCCTGAGAAAATCGAGTTATTCAAGGTCATAGTTTTAATAGTGGCTTCTGAGATGAGCTGAAGGAAGCAGGAAAGCCCTCTCACCCTGCCCCAGGTCCATCCTGGGTCCCTCTTCTCATCCAGGAAGCTGTCGCATCTGAAAGATTAACAAGGCAAGCCTGCCCTACACTGATTTCTCTACCTCTGTACGAGTGACCCTACCATAGTGGGACGAGGGTGGGTTCCATTCCTTCCCATCTCTGCTCCACCTCCTCACCCCCTCCCAATGTGAGGGGCAAAAGGGGCAAAATGGCCCTGGTGCCCCAACATGACAGCTTTGCCTACATGCCTACCCACCTCCTGCCCTTCACTGCAGCCCACAGGGCCTCCTCATTTCACCATTCCTCCCAGATGGACCTTGTTACATACCTCTGCAGTGTGTGCTACACACCTCTGCTCCTGACCCAAGGTGAGAGCACCCTGCACCCCTATCCCAGTCTCTCTCCTGGGGCCCTCCCACCCTGGCAGGCAGGCCTCCTGGCATGGCCTTTCTTAGTGGCCCTCAGAGGTGAGCTCTTGGCCCATGAGCTAAACAGGACCCACCCCAGTCTGGTCAGAGCTTGAAAGCACAGGCCATGCCCCTTCCTCTCCTCATCTGTGGGCTCCACCAGCCTGACCTTCACAAGGCTGCAGGAAAACTCCACACACGCCCTCTCCCTCCCTCCCCAGCCCATGTCAGCTGCCCCCAGAATGCCCCTTCCCCACTCTGGAAGCAGCAAGGATAGGCCCACCAGGGTGAGACGTCACCCTGCCTCTGCCTGTCAAGTCCAGTCCTGTTGTGGCCACTAGGGCAGGCCTCACTGTGCCCAAGGAAAAGACCCAGGCTTCTCCATAGGAAGCTGGAGGTGGGGGCCCAAGATGTCCGGCAGACTCCCAGACTAGCTCAGGAGAATCCTTGGACCTGGATACAGATGCCCCACCCGCTGACAAGGGGACTTGGACCCCAGGAGGGTGAGTGGCAGCCACAGGAGGCATCAAGCCTCCCACCTCTTGGCCTGCCTCTTCCTGACCTGGGCTGCTGCCCTTGGGGAGTTTGGTTTAGATGACAGGGCTCCTCGGCAGACAGGCGTCTCCTGACTGGCCCAGGTCTGCACGACTTCCTGAGTGCAGGTCTGAAAGCTGAGTGGAGTCCCAGCCTTCTCCCTGAGCGGAGATACAGGCCTGGCCCTGGCACGGACAGCAGTCACCACCCGCCTCACCTGCCCAGACCCTCGAGGGAGGTGGGGAGGGCCCCCAGCCCCTGCTCACCCCACTCCAGGGCCCAGTTTCCCACAAGTCCTTGCTCATGTTCCTGCTGGTGACTCACTGTGGCTGAGGAAAAGTTTCTTTCTATTTCCTTTTAATTTTCTTATGGCTTCTATTTTCCCTGGCAGAGGATGTGGAGCTCAAATCTGACCCATGTGTGAGCCAGCTGAACTTGGGAGCTGTTCCCAGGGAAGTGACGTTCGACAACTGCCCCCCTCCCCCGAGCCTCGGGCCTCCCTACTGGACACACTCAACTGGGGGCCACAGAACAAATTCCAAGACAGAAGTTTCGAGAATGATGATTCAGAGGCTCGCAGAGGACATTTATGGGTAAGAGCTTGCTTCATCCTACTCTACCAGGACGGCAGGGCAGGGTCAGCACAGGGACAAGGAGGCCTGACTCGGGGTGGGGGTGTGGCGTGCTCTGAGAGCCCAGGTGGGTGACCCTGGTCTCCTCAGGGAGGTGACAGGAGCTGGGAGTGAAGGAAGGACCTTGAAAGAAAGAGGTGAGAGAAGCCAGAGCCCCCTGGGTCCTGCCCCCTGCCCCCCAGTTCGGGGCTAAGCCAGCAGCCCCCACAGCGCTCCTCGGCTGCCTCCTGTTCATCATTTCAGGGCCTCCTGAGACAGACAAGTTTGGTTCAGGGCTGAATGCTGCTAAACTTGGTCCATAGGCTCCAGGTATACTTTTCTTGCTTCCTCATCCCATCAAGGAGGAATGTTCTGGGAGCTCCAGCCTTGGGTGTCATATCCATCTGAGGCCAGCCAACATTTGTCCTTTGAGAAGCCATATGGAAATACCAGGCACGCATGGCAGCACATGGCACCCATGGCAGACATTACTAATCGATCTGGGATTCTCTGACTACCCGATCTATGTACCACAACCGCACACACCCCACCAATCAATGTGATAGATGGAGGCACAGTAAACACAGTTTGAAAAAATTGGCATCTGGTAAGAGGAAGGAGAGCAATGCCTGTTTGTCCTTGTTGGGATGTCAGCTTTTGGGAAAACAGTGTATCCCTAGAGGTAAAGCAATGTTCACCAAGGAAACAGTAAAAGAAACTATAGGGGAAGGGGTCTGCCTGAAAACATCTGTGGCTCCTGTTTGGGTGGTAAGTGATCTGTTCCCATGGCAGGTTCCAGCACACAGCTTTGCTGTGTTGAAGGCACCCACCAACTCTCTCAGCTGGTGCATGTGCTCAGGGGTAGTGTCTTATCTGCTGCCTCCTGCCTCCTTTCTGAGGTTCTTAATCTGGGATCCCTCCCTCTGCTGCTGGGAGTGCAAGAGAGGGCAAAAACGCCCTGAACTTGTATAGCAGTTGCTTTGTCAAGGCTGAGTCCCTCCATGCCCCTGACAGCCCATTCCTATGAATGACGCATACAGTTTAATAAAATGTGAAAGGCATCTCTTCCTTCCTTGCTCCATCTCTGACTCCCCTCCAAACTTGTCCTGGTATGTCAGTATGGTCGGAAGGGAGAGGCAGTCTTAAATGGGGGATCTTACTTCCAACAGAGCAGTTAGCCCGTCCTCAGGGCAGTTTTGCACCTGTCCCCGGCTACAGTGAATTCCCAAAGTGTGGTGTCTCCCTGAGGGCCAGCATAGGAACGGGCTCTCATGGACCTAGGGGGTAGCTGAATGTCTGATTGAAGACTCCAGAGAGAGGAAAGGATGGGTTGGGACTCTCCTGCAGGTCTGTAGTGGGGGTAAGGGTCCCGAGGCCAGAGTCCATGGCTTAGCCTCTGTTCTCAGGGTTCCCGCTCACCTCCAGCAGGCTCTGGGGCATCCCTGGGGCACCGCCTCCAGTTCTCATCTGGCTTGGAGGTGGTATTGCAGACAGAGCAGGGCAGGGACGTCGGAGCCTCCCACCAGCACCCTCAGGACCTCACAATCCCTCCAGCGCTCCTTCCCCTGGGCCTTCCTTCATAGGCGTTGGGCCCAGGTCCGGGACACCGCCCGTAGTTCCCACTTCGGAAAGTGCCAGCGCGCGCGGCGCCTGGACTGCTCAGCCCCCCGCAGCCCCTCCGTCCACGCCCGGCTCCTCCTCCTCCCTCCTCCTTCCCTCCGTGTGGGGGAGCCGGCTCCGGGAAGCCCCGGCGCCCCCGCCCCGGCCGCCACTGGCGCTTTGGAGAAGGCGGTCCGCGCGGGAGCGCGCCACGCGGGACCTGAGCTCCCAGCCGCCGCCAGCGCCTTGGAACCCCCTGACCATCCCTGAGCCCCCACCGACCCCTGAGTCACTGCCTGGCCCGGAGCACCCCCGCGCCGCAAGCCGGAGTCCCCTACCCACCCCTGATCCTCCCACCCGCCCCCTCCCCCGATCACCCCCTCCCCAGCAACCCGCCTCTTCCCCCGCCGCTCCGGAGTCCCCTGCCCGCCCCTCCCCGACCCCCCTCCCCGCACCTCTCCCCCGGAGCCCCCTCCCCAGCGCCCCTGCCTCCCAGTGTGCTGACCATGGCGGTCCTGCTTGGGGCGCCCCTGCTAGGCTGCCTCCTGGTGCTGCTGGCGCTGTGCCCTGGGGGCGCGCCCGCAGACGGTGCTGACCGACGACGAGATCGAGGAGTTCCTCGAGGGCTTCCTGTCCGAGCTGGAGTCCGAGCCCCGGGAGGACGACGTGGAGGCTCCACTGCCCCCTGAACCCACCCTTCCCGCCCGCAAAGCCCAGACAGGGGCAAGCCGGGGGCGCGTCCGGGGGGTGGCCGAAGAGGGTAAGAGCTTTGGGTAGGGGGTGGCCCTTGGCATGATGGGGGGCCGCCCGGACAGCCCTGAACTATAGGTGAGAATGGCGGGCCTCGGTAGGGTTTGGCCGATATCCAGTCTGTCCAGCGTGAGGAAGGCACAAGAGAGCCCAGATGTCTGGCGGGGACAGTGTGCTAGGCAGAGGTCAGCGCTGGCTGGGTAGCCCTCTGAGGTTGGGGACACATCCAGCAGGTCTGCTGCCCAGTGGATTGGGTCCTCCCAGTCCCTGTTGGACAGCCCCGAAACCCCTGGAGGGACTAGAGTGGAGCTAAAACCCCTGGAGGGACTAGACTCGAGCTAACAAGGGACTTGGCGGCCCCCCTCCCAGGGCAGTGTGAAGGTGAAGGGCCCTGCTGTCTCAGTGGGGCCACTCAGCCTGATTGTGGCACACACTGTGCCACACCACTGCCAGAGACCCAGCCTCCAGCCTTCCCTGGGAAGAATGCCCACCACTCTGCTGCCTGGCCTCCTGCTCCAGGACTACAGAGACAAGGAAGAGGGGTGCAGAAGACCTCCTGTCTCCTCAAGGCTTCCAGGAGGAGCGGGCAGTGGTCCAGGGTTATTGTGAGGATTAAATGAGGTGATACATCACTAAAGCATTTACCCCAGTGCCTCTTATATAATCAGTTGTCAATAGATCTTAGCTGTTTATCATGACCTTCTGGAAGGTGGGCAAGGGTCTTGCTGATCTCTCTCCAGGAGACTTCCAAGGCACTATCCATCATTCCTGAGGTCAGCAGCCCCTCCCTTTGTCCTGCTCTAGATCTTTCCTGGCTCCTACCCCCACCCCTGGGGATGGGTTCTGGGACCCATCTCAGCACCCCTCTCCATTCCAGAATTGCTGTCCCGGCCTCTTGCTTGCTGCTGGGGCAACTCTATTTCTCCTGGCTGTCTGCATTTTGTAGATTTTCCTGTACTTCAGTCACGTGGCCCCCACAACCCCACTACATTTTCAGCGGCATTTGCTCAGGGTCCTGGAAGATTCCTACAGGCAACCCCAGGCCCTGCCCTTGCTCCCTCCCTCCCCCAGATCTCTGAAATGGGCAAGCAGCTGCAGTACTTGCCTGTCCCTCTAACCTCTGCATGGCCCTAGGATACCCTGTGGTTATGGCTTCCAACCCACCCCAGACTCCTTAGTCCTGGACAGGGGATCGTGCATGCGTATCCCTTTTCTGTGAAGCCTTTCTAGCTCCAGGGAGGCCCCAGCCCCATGCCCTTTACTTTGTGTGAGAGGAATGAGACTGCTTCCCCCTTCAGACTGGGTGCTCCTTCAGTCCTGGATGGCTTAGTCACCCTCTGCTCTTTCCATGACCAGCACAGAATAGTGGGCCCTGACTGGCCGAGGGGCCATATGGAGAAAGAGTGGATTGTGAGGTGCTCCTTGGGCAGATGGGAGGGTGAGGGCCTGCTCCTGAGAAGCTGAGCCACCTGGGTGGTGTGGTGGTGATAGCATGTCTCTCAGACAGAAAGCCTGGGTTCCAGCCCCAGCTCTTCTATGACCACAAGTGGCTTAACCTCTCACTTTCCTTGATTTGGGAAACACAGAACTACCAACAGCCCCTTTGCCCACCTTGCGTGGGATACCTGGGCGTAGAGGGGGCTCTTCATTGATTTGACCTGAATCTGCATCTTGAATAGTGCCTCCGGGAAAAGCCAAAGACAAAGGGAAGAAAGGGAAGAAGGACAAAGGCCCCAAGGCGACCAAGCAGCCCCCAGAAGGGTCCTCTAGGCCTCCCAAGAAACCCAAGGAGAAGCCACCCAAGGAGAAACCCCCAAGGCCACCAAGAAGCCCAAGGAAAAGCCACCCAAAGCCACCAAGAAGCCCAAGGAGAAGCAGCCCAAGGAGAAGCCCCCAAGGAGAAGCCCCCAAGGAGAAGCCCCCCAAGGCCACCAAGAAGCCCAAGGAGAAGCCCCCAAGGCCACTAAGAAGCCCAAGGAGAAGCTCTCCATCCCAACCCCCTCTGAAAGCCCACAATGGCCACTGCCCCCACTCCTTAGCCCCGACCACGAGGAGCTACCCCAGGAGGGAGGTGTGTAGTGGGCTCGTCTGGGGTTCAGGGGCTCTGACCTGCTGGTCTGCAGAGGGGTGGTGGTAAGGGTGGGTCCCTGAGTCCCTGCCTCTTGCTGACCCTCAGACCAGATGGGTGCTGGGGCCTCATTGTTGTCATGAACACAGCAATTCAGCTGAGACTCCCACAGTACCACTCCTTCCCTGGGGAGGGAGTGTTTGGCAGCCTTGTGGGTGGGGCTAGCTCTCCACCATCCTGGGCTCTGACCCTTGAGCCCCCAAGAGCCACCTTCCCGTGTGTCACTGGACTGTGAGCCTGCAGGGTACCCCCCCTGCTGAGGCAGCAGGTCCAGACAGCGGTGCCTGGATTCCCCAGAAAACCATCCAGCTCTCTGTCCCTCCAGAAGTGCCAGCAGGGTGCTAAGGGCCCAAGCAGCCCAGGCCTCCCTGGGAGTGAGCTGTTAAGAGGGTGTCAGCAGGGCCCAGATCTTGTGGAGCCTCGCTGTGGAGCCAGTGGTCAGGGTAGGCCTCCCCATCCACATGCCCCTGGGGTCTGTGTTGCAGGTGGACCCCTCCCAGATCCCTGGGGGTCCAGGAGAAGAGACCGACGTGGAGCACCAGCCTGGTGAGTGGGCACCTGCCACCTGGCCTCAAGGGACCAATCACCCTGGCCTGTTGGGTTTCCAAGGTGGGGCTGGGTGGGGGCATCGGGGAGTATCTTCCACGAGGTGGCCACAAGCACTTTCCCCCAGAGCCGGAGGAGGAGACGGAGCAGCCCACGCTGGACTATAACGACCAGATAGAGCGGGAAGACTATGAGGACTGTGAGTAGGATCCACTGTCAGGGAGGCCCGCCTGCCCTGCTTCCCCGGCTAGATCCTGACCCCTGGCCCGGGTTTACGATAGACCACTCGGAGGCCCCACCTTCCCTGACCTTGGCCCGGCTCAGAGCCCACCCTCTGCCCTAGTTGAATACATCCGCCGCCAGAAGCAGCCCAGGCCTCCCCCAAGCAGGAGAAGGCCAGAGAGGCCCTGGCCTGAGCGCCCTGAGGAGAAGGCCGAGCCGCCTGGGCGGGGTTTTGAGACCCCAGAGGAGAAGATCGGTAGGATGTGGGCAGACTTGGGGTGGGGCTGTCAGGAGACGGGGCTGTGGCCCACCCCTGCCTCCCACCTCCACAGAGCCGCCACCTCTGAAGCCCCTGCCACCCCGCTGCTCCCCGACTATGAGGACGGCTACGTGATCCCCAACTACGATGACAGTGAGTGCCCAGGGCCCCTGCCCGCCACAGCTGCATGCCAGGGCCAAGCCGCTTGTATCTCCAGCTTGGTGGCAGTGACCTCACCAACCCCACTGCCCCCGCCATCCCCTCCAACCTGCCTGCCCTCATCTGACATCCTCCATCAGGCTGAGTCTTCCTGGCTCCTGAACTTAGCTCTTCCCCACTGCCCTCAGTTCTGGCTTGTTCTTCCTCAGCTCCGTGGGCGTCACTCTCTGACCCTCCTGAGCTCCAGTCCTAGCCACCCCTCACCCCTCAGGACTTCCTTCCCTTCAAAGCTGCCACCTTCCTCTCCCTCCTTCACAGTCCCTTTGGACTCCATTCCCTTCCTCGTCTTGCCCACTGGACTCCTGTGAACCTGGCTGGGAGCTCCTGGGGTGGGGTCCTGGGACCAGCCCCAGGCCCTCTCATCAGGACTCTTCCTCCCCCACAGTGGACTATTACTTCCGGCCTCCCAGGCCCCAGAAGCCCGACACTGGCCTGGAAACAGACGAAGAGAAGGAAGAGCTGAGTGAGTGGACCTAGACTGTCCCCACCCCCCGGGCCAGCCCCCCGGTGCAGGCCTGACCCCCACAACACCTGCCTCCTGAACTCTGGGGCTAAGCCAACAGGACCCTCCCACCTTCCATCCTTCAGAGAAACCCAAAAGGAGGGCAGCAGCCCCAAGGAGGAGGAGACGGATGACAAATGGACTGTGGAGAAAGGCAAGGACCCCAAAGGTGTGTCTCTGGGGGCTGGAGGCTGGGCCTGCATAGCCTGGGTCCTTGTGAGAGGCCAGCTAGACTCCCAGATGTTCTGGGGCCCTTATCACTGCCTCCTCCCTTTGTTGCCCCCAGGGACCCGGAAGGGTGAGGAGTCGGAGGAGGAGTGGGCTCCAGCAGAGAAAATCAGTGAGTGAGGGGTGTAGCGGCTAGGGTGTATAAGGACAGGGGGCTGGAGGAGTTGCAGGATGGATATGGGGACGGGAGGTGTGGTGGGGGTGTGGGTATGTGTGGGGGCTGTAGGGTGGGTATGAGGGTGGGGCAGGGAAATAGCAGCTGGGTGAGCATGATGGGAGAAGTGACCCATCCAAGACCACATGTGAGTCCCAAACCCAGATTTCCTGATGGCACTCTAGGCCTCCAGAACTCTCTCCTGCTCTTAAAGTCCTGTGATGCAAAGGGAGAGACCCTGGAGTGTCTGCCCTGGGCCTGACCCCAGGGACAGAGCTCGGGGCACAAGGCAAGTGTGCAGATGGCCCTGATACAGACAATGCCTGTGAAGGGTCAGGCTCTGGGGTGGCCATCCCTGTGATTTCATGTAGGCCTCATGGCCCCTTGGCACCCGGCATTCTCAGCACATTCCCTGGAGGTGGAAGCTGAGGCCCAACAAGGAGGGGAAGTATGGGCTGGGATGGAGCTGCCCTAACTGGCACCCTGACGTGAGGGGAAGTGGGTACTGGGCACTTCCATTCTGGGTTTGATGAAGGGAGGGACCGATGGAGGGATGGAGCCAGTGGGTCACTAGCTTGGGGGTGCCGTGTCTCCAGAGTGCCCCCCCCATTGGGTTGGAGTCGCACCGCATTGAGGACAACCAGATCCGGGCCTCCTCCATGCTGCGCCACGGCCTGGGTGCACAGCGAGGCCGGCTCAACATGCAGGTGGGTGTCAGGATGGGTCTGTCTCCCCGCTGTGTAGGGGCCCCCTGCCTGCTCAGCCTCCTTGCTGTCCCTGACAGGCCGGTGACACTGAGGACGACTACTACGATGGGGCATGGTGTGCTGAGGATGACTCCCAGACCCAGTGGATTGAGGTGGACACGAGAAGGACCACCAAGTTCACAGGTGTCATCACCCAGGGCCGCGACTCCAGCATCCAGTACGTCTGCCGGGCTCACAGGCACTCGGTAGGGATGGGTGGCTCCAGACGTGGCTCTGAGTCCCGTTCAGAACCATCTGGTGGGTTCTCCAGGAGCCCCACCCCCACTCCTTGGTTGTGGCCTGTCAGCTCCCTGAGTCCGGATAAGCACAGCAACCACCCCCAGCCGTGCAGCAGGCACGGCAGCCTCTCCAGACCCCCAGCTAGCCCCACACGTGCTAGCTCTGGGTTCTTGGGCCCAGAAGAGAGGGCTCAGGCCGCCTGAAGGCCTGGGCCTTATCCTGGGGGTGGGGACAGCAGCCTTGCCCTGACCACCGTCTGCTCCCCAGTGACGACTTTGTGACCTCCTTCTTCGTGGGCTTCAGCAACGACAGCCAGACGTGGGTGATGTACACCAACGGCTACGAGGAAATGGTGGGCACCTAAGCTTTGGCTCTACCCTCCTTGTTTGGGCCACAGGTGGGTCTCTGCCGGGGTTGGGGCCTGCTCTGAGGCCTGCCTCTTCCCAGACCTTCCACGGGAACGTGGACAAGGACACGCCCGTGCTGAGTGAGCTCCCGGAGCCGGTAGTGGCCCGTTTCATCCGCATCTACCCACTCACTTGGAACGGCAGCCTGTGCATGCGCCTGGAGGTGCTGGGGGTGCCCTGTGTCCCGTGAGTGCCTGGGGCTGGCAGGGGCATGGACGGGTGGCTGGGGCAACCTGGGGGTGGGCTGGCAGGTGGACTGCTCAAGGTCCTGCCTGCCTGCCTTCTCTGCAGCTGTCCACAGCTACTATGCACAGAACGAGGTGGTGACCACCGATGACCTGGACTTCCGGCACCACAACTACAAAGACATGCGGCAGGTGGGGTGCTTGTCCTGAGTCTGGGTCCTGTCCAGGCACTGGGCTCGGGGCTAATGGGTGCTTCCCCCACAGAACAGGGCCGTGGAGAGGCATGGTCACTGGGGGGTGGGTTGGGGGCAGGGGGTGGACTGTGTAACTCCCTGTCTTTTCTGGCACCCAGCTGATGAAGGTGGTGAATGAGCAGTGCCCCACCATCACCCGACATACAGCCTGGGGAAGAGTTCTCGAGGGCTCAAGATCTATGCCATGGAGATCTCAGACAATCCCGGGATCACGAGCTGGGTGAGGGGCCCCACAGCCCCCTGGACCCCTGGAAGCCTGGTCCTCCCCAAGCCCAACAGATAGAGGAAGGCCTGGTACTGCAGTACTGCAGCTGAGCCTGCGCTCTTGATGTTGCCAGCTCACCACCTCCCACCTGTGTCTTTGGAGCCCCTCCTGGGCCCTGCAAGCCTCAGCCACTCCCAGTCTCCTGGGAGTGAGGCTGGTTTGGGTCCTTCCTCAGATCCCCTGGGCCTCAGGCCTCAGGAGGCTGGCTGGTTGCTGAGGTTCCTACCCTCACAGGGGAGCCCGAGTTCCGCTACACAGCTGGTATCCACGGCAATGAGGTGCTGGGCCGAGAGCTGCTGCTCCTACTCATGCAGTACCTGTGCCGCGAATACCGCGATGGGAACCCACGTGTGCGCAGCCTGGTGCACGACACGCGCATCCACCTAGTGCCCTCACTGAACCCTGACGGCTACGAGGTGGCAGCGCAGATGGTGGGTGGAGGGAAGGGGGTCAGGGTGGAGCCTGGGTAGGGCAGGGCTGGGAATGGGCTGCTGATGCTGACCCCCTCTCTCTCGGCTTCCCCAGGGCTCAGGAGTTTGGGAACTGGGCACTGGGTTTGTGGACCGAGGAGGGCTTTGACATCTATGAGGACTTCCCAGATCTCAACTCTGTGCTCTGGGGAGCCGAGGAAAGGAAATGGGTCCCCTACCGGGTACCCAACAATAACCTGCCCATCCCCTGAACGCTACCTCTCTCCAGATGCCACGGTGAGGCCACAGCCTGGCCAACAGGGCCTGGGGGACCAACCTAGACCCTGGGGTCCGGGTGGAGCTCGGGACTTGGGGGTGGGTTGAGGGAGAGTGATCCCAGGTGGTGAGACTGCAGGGGCTCCGAGGGACCAAGGGGATGTGAGTACTGCTGAGGGGGTGTGCATGGCAGATGATAGAGGCTGTGGCCCAGACCTCTCCCTCGGCCACCCCCAGGTATCCACAGAGGTCCGGGCCATCATCGCCTGGATGGAGAAGAACCCCTTTGTGCTGGGGGCAAACCTGAACGGTGGCGAGCGGCTTGTGTCCCTACCCCTACGATATGGCCCGCACACCCAGCCAGGAGCAGCTTCTGGCTGCGGCCATGGCAGCCGCCCGGGGAGAGGATGAAGAAGAGGCATCTGAGGCCCAAGAGACCCCAGACCACGCCATCTTCCGCTGGCTGGCCATCTCCTTCGCCTCTACCCACCTCACCATGACTGAGCCCTACAGGGGAGGGTGCCAAGCACAGGACTACACTGGTGGCATGGGCATCGTCAATGGGGCCAAGTGGAAACCCCGCTCTGGGAGTGAGTTGGCCTGGGAGGGCCTGCGGTGGGGCATTTGGCATGGGCAGGGCTGACTGCAGCTCTGTTTCTGCCCCGCCCAGCTATCAACGACTTCAGCTACCTGCACACCAACTGCCTGGAGCTCTCCATCTACCTGGGCTGTGATAAGTTCCCTCATGAGAGCGAGCTGCCCCGAGAGTGGGAGAACAACAAAGAAGCTCTGCTCACATTCATGGAGCAGGTGTGGGGCCACCTCGTGGACTGGCGGAGGGGGTGGGGCAGCATTTGGGGAGAGGCTGGTGAAAGGCTGGGGGACCTTGTGGAGGACAGGGGAACAGCCTGTGGGGGAGGCCATGTAGACACCACCTTTCCTCCCTCCCTGCAGGTTCACCGTGGCATCAAGGGGGTTGTGACAGACGAGCAAGGCATCCCGATAGCCAATGCCACCATCTCCGTGAGTGGCATTAACCACGGAGTGAAGACAGGTACTGTTAGGTAAAAGACGCACCAGGACACCAAAAGAGTGTCTAACAGGCTTTAATGGTGAAGCACTCCCAGGCTGGGTTCCTGGACCGGGTTCCGGACCCAAACGGGGCAGGTCAAGGAAGTCCGTGTTAGAAGTTTGTTTATATATGCACGCTGCGAGGGATGGGCAGGTCAATGGATGGGGGTTTGGATAGGTGTTGCGGGCTGATAGGTCCTTCTATGTGTGGATGTGGGGCGGCTTTAGCTGGCGAACTGTGCTGTCATTGGTCCCTGGGATCTGGAGGGTCCCTCCGTTAGGGGTAGGGACTTCCTCTGCGGTGGGGGAGAGGAGGGTGGCCCATCATGGCCCCCAGGTCCGACCTTACAGGTACACAAGTGCACAGCTATACCCCACTTCCCAGGATGGGGGACCAAACATGTGCATGCCCTTGGCAAAGCAAGCCTGGCCTGCCCTGCCCAGGAAGTCCCTGCTCCTCTGGATCTGGACCAGAGGGAGGGCTGGAGGGGGTGCAGGTTTCTCAGACAGAGCTGGGGCCTGGAAGGGAGGGGGACTCCTACCTAGCGAAACCCATCCTCCTCTCTGCAGCCAGTGGCGGCGATTACTGGCGCATCTTGAACCCTGGTGAGTACCGCGTGACGGCCCACGCAGAGGGCTACACCCCAAGCTCGAAGACCTGCAACGTGGACTATGACATCGGGGCCACTCAGTGCAATTTCATCTTGGCTCGCTCCAACTGGAAGCGCATCCGTGAGATTATGGCCATGAACGGGAACCGGCCCATCCCACACATCGACCCATCGCGCCCCATGACCCCCCAGCAGAGGCGCATGCAACGCCGCCGCCTGCAGTATCGGCTGCGCATGCGCGAACAGATGCGGCTCCGACGCCTCAATGCCACCACGAGCCCGGCCACCACCCCCCACATCACCCCCTCCCACCCCAACACTGCTCCCCACGGCCGACCTTGCCCCCTCCCGGCCCCAAGTTCTACATTGGGGCCCTGGCAGTTTCTACCAGAGACCACAGTCAATTGGGAGGAGTCGGAACGGAGACGGGAGACCTACACGGAGGTGGTGACGGAGTTTGGGACAGAGCTGGGGCCTGAGGGAGGAAGAAGGGGAGGAGGAGGAAGGAGAGATGGTCACGGGCCCAGACTTCCCTTCACCACAGTTGAGACCTACACAGTGAACTTTGGGGACTTCTGAGAGCAGGTCTGCCAACGCGCGAGCTTGCACCAGCAGTCGCACTGCCTTGGCCAGCTCCGCGGCCATCAGCACAGGGAAGGGCCCCCCGGTGTGAGTGCTGCCAGGAGGGGGCATGAATGTGATGGAGACCTAAGAGCCAGGGTCACCTGCTGCTCTGCTGCAGGACTGGGATGGGGCTGGATGAGCAAGCCCCAGGGCAGACTTCTCAACCACTTGCCCAGGCCGCACCAATAAACCAAGCTCACTGGCAGATGTATCACTGACCATTTGCCATCCTGACCAGCCGGGAGAGGGGAGGAGTAGGAGGCTCCTTCCACAGAAGTGCTGCGGCCCCACACAGGGACTACCCAGCTCAACGCCAGTAAATAGTTAGGCTTTATTTACAGAGCCAAAGCTGACATGGTGCTGACGCCACAGGGAAAGAATGGCCAGGGCTGCTCTGGACAAGGCTGCCTTTGTGAGTCAGGGACCCAGACCCAGGCCTCCCAGGTCCTCGTCCTCTGCCCCAAAGCCTGAGAAGCTGATGGGCTGGCAGGCCAGGCTGCGCAGGTTCACGAGACAGGCGGTCTGGGTGGTGCTGAAGTCTGGGACAGCCACCAACAACACTGTCTGGTCTTCGGGGCCTGCAAAGAAGCCAGGTGGGAGCCCATCTTAGGTTCTGGGTGAGCCCTGTCTCGAAGTCACAAGAGGTAAACAGGAGCCCTCCCCAACCCCCCGCCATCAGCACCATGGAGTGCTGACCACAGAAGCTCCTTGAGACCAGAAATGAAAAGGGCCAAGAACACCGTAAAGGTCCAAAGCTAGAGCCACACTGACCAGGATGAGCTCTGGGCAAGGACACTTTAGCCCTTGCAGAGCCTGGCCTATCCACCCCACGGAGGCCTGGACACCCCAACACAGGCCTTCTCTGTGAGCCTTGGCCCCAGCTGATGGCATGTCCCTCATGACAGCCCAGGCCTGGGGCCCCCAGAAGACAAAACTTACCTTGGATGATTTTGGAGCCAAAGCTGGGGGTGTTGCCACAAAGTAGACGTGAGGGCACTCCGGAAAGATAAATGGGTCGGTTTTATAGAAAGGGTAACAACCTGCAGGAGGACGAGGTACAGTTGAGAGTGGGACTTCTCAGCCTCACACAGGAGACATCTGCACGTTCAGGATACGGCTGTCCCATGTAGGACGTGGGGCGCCATCTCACACACAAGACCCTGCAGCTGTCACAACAAAAATCCCACGTGACTTGGCCACGTGACCCCAGAGGCAGGGCAGTGTGTTGTACTGCTGCTGCCTCTGTCCTTCTCAGTGGGCATGGGGCAGGGTGCAGGACTCTTGACTGGGTCAAGCTCCCAACATGCTCCCACAGCCTTCAGCCCTAAGCAGGGCCTTGGCCATAAATAGAAAGACTCCAGAGTAGCTCCCAAAACAAAGGTCAGGCTTTGGGGCTTTTCCTCAGACAGGTCACAGCAAGGCTGATGGGTGCAAATCCATGCTGGGAACCCTCTGAGCATCAGTGAAGCCCCTTTGGTCTTCCCCGACCCTTTGCTCCCACCTCACGTGTCTAAGCCCCATTACCTAGGGTGTCCAGGGGCTGTGGGGCTGATGTGCCGGACTTGCAGCGTCCACTCCAGGATCTCCAAGTGGTCCTCCATGCTGCTGTATCGGAAGATGTCACTCACATTCTGTCCTGACGTCCCCAGGAATCTGCAAGTCAAGGCTCGGCTGACCCCACCCTGGGGGGCCACCATCTGTGCTCCTCCCACAACTGCTGGCCCAGCGCCCTCATAGCAGGTTCCCAAGCCCCCCTTGAAAAAGAGCCCCATCCCAGGTGGGCTTTTTTGCACCCCTGGGCCCCAACCTCCCCTCTTGGTGTCACCAAGGCAAAGGCCAGGGATCAGGCTGGAGTGGGGCTACCTGACTCCATCGATGGTGGCCTGGTAGGGGTTGGTGACCAGCTGGAGCGTGGAGTAGGCAGTGGCCAGAGGGAACATGCAGGGGTGCAGGGGCTGCTGGGGGAGCGTGTAGTTTGTTGGGTCAAATTCGCCCGGCATCACATCCACGGGCACGGAGGCCTGGAGGGCACAGGGGCAGGGGAGCCTGTGGGGCCCAGCACCCTCCACAGTCACCCTGCTGGAGTCCATTCCCCCTGCCCGCCTTTCAGTGCCCAACTACACCGCCAGAGACTCCTGGTCCCAGGCATTGGCCTGGCCCAGCTCACTCACGCTCAGCTGCAGGAGGATTTCGTCTAGCATCTTGACAGCCTCCACGCTGGCGGCCTGGGTTTTCTTGGTCAAGTACTTGGCCTGGGAGTAGAAGTCCATACACAGGCTATCAGGTCTCAAGGGAGACTTAGATCAGAGGGACACCCAGAGCCCCTGCCAGGAGGCTGAGAGCAGAGCAAAGCCCGACTTATGGAGGAACAGTAAGAGTTCTGGGCCTGTGTCCCCACACTGCCCTCAGGAGGGAGGTTTGAGAACGAGGCTGGGTCCCTAAGCACCACAGATTCCTGGGTCGTAAGACTGCAAGACCCCATTCCCAACCCTCCGTGGGAAAAGAGTGGCTTGAATGCAGACAGGTAGGCGCCATACCTTGTTGATGGAGTCTCTGCTCTGCGTGTTGTGGCTGAGGAGGTTCCCGGCAAGGATTACCCGGGAGACGTGGGCAGCACTGCACTGCTCCCCTTCATCCCCAAGCTGCCCCGTCACCACGTCCACCAGCAGCTGGGTGCCCAGCAGGCTCTCGCCCCCGCCTCCACCAAGGCCCAGACCAGACACCAGCAGCACAAACCTGCCAGAGAAGTCGGGGTCCTCTTGGATGCTGGGAAAGCAAGGGGGTCTCCCAAGAGGGCTGTTTGGAGCTACTGGTGGGGCTCCTCACCACCACAAGGAAGCAGGGGGATAGAGGCAGCGACTGTGACTCCCCTGGACCACTGCCCGGACCCAGGGCCCCTGCTCCTCACCTGTCCGTGTCGAGGGGGCATGCAGGCTTCTGAGGGGCAAGCCCTGCAAAGCAGTGGTCCTCCACCAGGAACTTTCCATCATCGCCCGCAGAGCCCAGCACAGCCAGGACCGTTCCTGGGGAGCAGCAGGAACAGGTCTGTGAGGAGCCTCCGAGAGGCTACCACCAACACACTACCATAGTCTAACCCTCTCCCTGAACCCAAACTCACTGCTCCGGGGAATGCGAGTGTGAGCCAGCACCCAGATGCACAGGCCACCCCCTCCCTACTCCCCACCTGTGACCAGCTTTGACACGTCGATGGTGCCCTCCAGTTTGATACGCTGCAATTCATCTTCCAAGATCAGTTCATCATCTGGGTGGATGTATTTGCTCCGAGGAGGCTGGGGGAGCAGGTTGTGCTGGAATCCAAAGATGGCAGTGGTCATGAGGCCAGGGCTCAGCAAGGCTCTGGTGCTGGATCAGTGAGATGGCCCTGCAGCCAGCAACCCCATGGGCAGAGGCCCAGCCCTGATTCTCTGGATCCAAGGCAGGTAACCCCATCGTGCCTTCTGGGATGGGAACACTGTTCTGGGGATGGCGTGTGTGAGCCAGCTGGCCTTACCTCTTCGCTGACCTCCCGTAGGATGGAGGGCTGGAGTGGCATGGCCTTGAAGAGGGTCCCCACCACACAGCACTTCTCCCCAGGCTGCAGTTCACACAGCTTCTTCACTAGGACTCCACTGCCTGGGGCACAAAGAGAATGTGCTTAGAGAGCAGGTGGCCCTCCCCTGCCCCATGAAGCACGGGCCCAGTCCTCACTGAGCACTGTGGCCCTGGGGCCCTGGCCTCCACCAAGAGGGAGAGAACATCAAATGCAAGGACCCCCTGGACCTAAAGGATCGGCCCCAGGAGGACAGAGGGACTCTGTCCTTGCAGGAGAGGCAGACATGCAGAGAAGGCAGCGTGAAGACGGTGCAGGGGAAGAGACCAGAGAGATACGGCCACAGGCCAACAGTGCGGGGTCAGTCACCAGAGGCTAGAAGGGGCAAAGAAGGATCAGAGGGAGCGTGGTGCTGCCGACACCTGGATTTCGGACCTCTGGCCTCCAGAGCTGGAAGGGAATACATTTCTGCTGTTTGAAGGCACACAGTTTTGGCCTTGCTGTTTATGACAGCAGCCATAGGACACTAATGGAGAGTTCCCTCACTTATACCTAAAGCATAACACTGATTTTTAGAAAGAGGTATGGCGAGTCTCCACACAACCCTGCCTGGACAACACTATAATTTCCTTTGCGAGTTTAGATTCTTTTATCAACCCCACAAGTGCCTTGTCTTCTGAAAAGAGATACCCTAAATTCAAACTTCATATATCCATCCACCCCGTTCTGTTCTTTGTAAAGTCAGACAGCCCTGTTCACTCTGAGCTCCTGAGATCCCAGAGAGAACACACAGGAAGCGTCAGGGATGAGGAGCAAGACAGGCGTGGGAGAGCCATGGAATGCAGGGGTCACTTGAGTGGGCAAGAGGGAGGAGCCAGTCCCCGAAGGCCTGAGTTTGTTAGGACTTAGACCCTAAGCCTGGAGAAAACGCTAACAGGGTTATGGGATGATGTGGACTTGGGACCAGCCCTTTCTTTAGCTGAGTTCTCTAGCCCAAGTCCTTCTTGCCCTAACCCTAACCAATAACATTCCACAGATCTACACCTGGGGAGTAAAGGACAGTAATTCAGAGTAAGATAGGGAGGGCGGCATAATGCCACCATTCTAGATAGAATGCCAGACACCAATGGGAACAACAGATCTCAAAGCCGTGATGTCCACTGAGCCCCAGGGAGCTGTGCCCAGCCCTGAGCCTGGAGCTCTTCTACCCCTGACAACACCACATCATTGGAGATATTATCACACACTACCTGGCTGAGGAAACTGAGGCACAGAGAGATTAAGTAACATGTCCAAGGCTACACAGCTGAGATCCAACATGTACATCTGAGCACCAGGCAGAACTGTACACCCCTGTGCTGACGGGAAGACATCCATCCAGTCCAGCCTTTGGGCACCAGGCCAGACTCCAGCACCGAGAGTGAACCCGAAGGCCCATCCTTGCTCTCACTGAGCTTCCGGTGCAGAGGGAGAGGCAACAGCAGGAGATGAGGGATCCACTGCTGGGACAAGTGCCACGAACAGATGGGAGTGAGGGCAGTAGATGCCGAGAAGTCCCTGCTGGCCCAGGCAGCCCCTCAAGGCACAGGACATTTAAACTGAGGTCGTGAAGGAAGCCTGGGGATGGAGCATGCCAGATGCAGGGAGAGCTGATGGCAAGAAAGGGCTTGAGGTATTCAAGAAACTTGTGAGTAGAGACAAACTCTGCCAGGGGCTGAGCTCTGGGGGCGGAAGCCCGGCCACATGGAGAAGCCACGTGGTGAGTGAGGGATGCTGCCCCACTGTCCATCATCCAGTCAAGGCCCCACTTATCATGCGCCCCTGTCTGAATTTCTGGCCCTACTCTGTGAGCAGAATAAAATGGCTGTTTCCTGTTACTGGGCAGCTCTGTGAGAAAAGAGACCTGGTACTACAGCAGGTTACAAGGTGACATTGACCTTGAGCTCGAGGAGAATGTTTTTGAGGACATCAAGGAAAGCGAGAGAAAGGCCAGAGAAAGGAGACCTTTCTTATGTGGCGGAGAAAAGGTGAATGATACTTCTGCCTGAAGTAAAGAAAACGGAAAACATCTTTAATACGATGATGTAGCTAGGAGATTGGGTCACATATTCTGACTGCCTATAATCTTAACAAAACCAGAGCTTAACAAGTGGTGCAGTGATAAAGAATCTGCCTATCAATGCAAGAGATGTGGGTTCGATCCCTGGGTCAGGGAAGATCCCCTGGAGTAGGAAATGGCAACCCACTCCAGTATTCTTGCCTGGAAAATCCCATGGACAGAGGAGCCTGGTGGGCTACAGTCCATAGGGTCACACAAAGTCAGACACGACTAAAGTCACTTAGCATACACGCACACAACCCAGCTAACCTGATGGGATAGAATGGACCTGGGAGCCAGGGCTTTACAAAGCTTTTCAAGTGCTTCCAATGTGCAACCTGGGCTGAGACTACCCAGCATGCCTGGTGCCAGGTGGCAGTTGGGGGTGGGAGGAAGGCAATAAAAAAAAGACAGAATGTTACCTACAAAGTTTCTGTTTAAAGGCATAACAGATTAATTCAAAACTACATGGAAAGCCACTCTTTTTTTTTTTTCCTCACCATGTGGCACGTGGGATTCCAATTCCTCTACCAGGGATTGAACTCATGCCTCCTGCATTGGAAGCATGGAGTCTTAACCACTGGACCAGCAGGGAAGTTCTGGAAGCCACTCATAAATATTAAGAACAGGGTGATGCAGCATCACTGGAAAGCTGAATGTGGTGTGGGGGGGGAGGGTGGGAGTCCTGCTTCACCAGGAATAACTTAAAGCAGGAGAGACCACCAAGGAAGAACTGAGAAGAAAGAAAAAGGTCTGCACTGTCCAGGTCACTTGATTAGGAAAGACAGACGACCCCAAGGGGCAGAAAATACATACCCAGCAAATCCGGAAGCATTTCCTCAACCTCATCACTTACCCCAGCGCTGCTGGGCCCGGCTCACCAGGAAGGGCCTCATCTGGATGAGACGGGTGGCATAAATGTGGGCATACTGGCGGCTAAAGCTGCGCTCTCCCAGCCGGAAGGGCTGCGAGGAGTTGGTGTAAGTCACCACAGGCACCCGGGCAAAAGTGGCATTGCTGGCTGATGGCGGGGACAGCAGAGTGTGGGCCCTCTGGGCAGCCTGCTCAGAAAACATGGCCCTGCTCGATGTGTCCAAGCCAAGGAGGAGGTGGTCCCTGTGAAAACACAAATGCAGTCCTGCAACCCCAGCCCACGTGCACAGCAGATGGCCAGAACAGCACCTGGAACTTACTGTGTTGGCTACCAACGTCTCACCCAGGAACCTGCATCCAAAAAGGGAGATGGAGCAAGTTAGGGAATGCATCTCCCTCCTAGAGCTCTCGAAACACGGCTCAAGTGTCCACTGCCCGCTCCACACATCTACCTGAATGACTATCAGGGCTTCAAACTCCACACGCACCACATGAGGGGATTCCTCATCTGCCCCCATCCAGCTCCCTGGCACCTGCCCCATTTCAGGGCGTGAAGACAGCCTTATTATTATACAAGCCTACCATAAAATAATTAGCTTATGATTAAATAACAAAACATACGTCAGTCACTCTGCTCAAAACCCTCCAAACGTCCCCCGTTTCATGGAATAAAACCCCAGGTTCCTACAGTGGCCTATGAGATCTGGCCCCCTGGTCCTGCCCTCTTGCCCTCCGCCCCACCCCAACTGGGAGAACTGCTCTCCTCCCTCCCATACAAGTATGGTCTACTGCCGCCTCTGCCTCAGGTGTGCTCAAACCGTCTCCACCTGCATCCCTCCCCTGATATGTCAGCTCCTCCAGTGTTTACTGTTTTTCATAGCATTTACTTTTCAACAAACAATACCTTTTAAGCTTATTGTCTGCCTCCTCTGAGTAGAATAAGAGCTCTAGGAGACCAGAGGTAGCAGCATTTAAGCCCACTTTTCAAAAGCAGCCCAGAGCCTGGAGTGAGATGTGCCAAGAACGTCAAATCCACAGCGGGTCCCAAAATCAATACGTGGTGCAGCTCAGTCTATACAGATGTGAAGGGATGGTAATGGTTCGCATGTAATGGGTTAAATAGTACGTGGTACTAAAACCGGTATCTACACCCACGTTTTTTACAGCTATAAGTGGCTTGAATCTGTCCCTATCAAACAGATACTGGGCCAGGATTTTATCCGAATTAACTTTCTGCCCCAAAGTGCAGAGTAGTGGCAGCACTCCTGCCGCAATCTCAAAGAAGCCTCTCGGTCTGAAGCTCCAGACCACGGCCCCAGCCCGCACTCTGGGGCCGTCTTGGGGGATACAGCAAAGCCCCTGCTCAGACTTCCCTCGCGAGATGCCGCTTAACCCGCCGCCACGCGTGGACACCATGAGAGCTAGCCCACCCAGTCTCCACGAGGTCCAGAGAAGCAAGACCCCACTCACCTCTCCGCACGCCACGGCCCCGCCCCCTGCCGCGCGCCATCTCCCGCCAATCCAAGCGCCTTGCCCCACCCACAGAGGCATCCCACCAATCACCGCGCGCTCCACCATGCTTATCACCGCGGGACCCGCCCGCCGCCGCGCACCACCTCCCGCCACTCTGCGCACCTCGCGCCACGCTTGCTGTATCTCCCCAGTCACCGCGCGATTTATTATGCTAATCACTGCGGAGCCCGCCCACCGTCTCGCCCCGCCCCCCGCCAATCCGCACGTGCACTGCGCAAGCCGAGACACGTACCCCGCCCCTTAGCCCTGCGCGTGCGCAGGGTTACGCCCCCATAGGTTGCAGGGCAACGAGGGGCGGGGCCAGTGGCTTGGGACCCGTGAGCGTGCTTGTGCGCACTGTGGAACAGACCCCGGCCCTTCGTCATGTTTGTCCTGAAGTCACCTCGCGTTCTCGAGAACTGGCGCTCTTTGCGCCACCACAGGAGCCCTCTGGGTGCCCGCCTCTGCAGGGGACACTGCTGACACAGGGTGGGCGGACTGCGGCAAATGGTTGCACCACCCACGGGGAGCGATTACTCCGCCGCAGGCCCGAGGAGTAGGTGGGGCACTGGGATACTGGAAGTCAGGAGAGGGCTTAGAGTTAGGGTCAGGACTAGGGAAACTGGCTGTCTGAGGCCCTAGCACAGGGCCAACAGGCCCCAGCCTCCGCCCAACACTCCTCGGTTTCTGCTCTCCTCACTGCCCTCACCTTTCTCACTCCTCCCTACCCACCGAGCCTTTCCCGTGCATCCCCCATTTCATGGGGGCTCTTTGCCGCAACTCCACCAAATCACAGAATTCCTAACCGAGCCCTAGTGGCCCTTCCGCGTGAAGCAGCAGAGCCGGGATTCAGTCTCAGGCCGTTCTGGTTCACTCCATCTGTTTCCCAAGTACCGCTCTTGTCTTTGGAACAAAGTAGGAAATGGCAGCCCACTCCAGTGTTCTTGCCTGGAGAATCCCAGGGACGGGGGAGCCTGGTGGGCTGCTATCTCTGGGGTCGCACAGGGTTGGATACGACTGAAGCGACTTAGCAGCAGCAGCAGCAGCAGGTAATAGTTAAAGATAACACATAAAAGCCCTTTCTGTGGACCTGACACTGTTCTAAATTCTTGACACACTAATTCAACCAGTCCTCAAATAACGCTTTGAAAATGTGGAAACTGAGGCATAGGTCACATGGCAGGATTCACTATGTGAGTAACAACCAGGATTCACCCCGAGGCAGCCTGACTCTTTGCCCTAACATCGTCTGTCTTCTGGTCCTCCTTTTGTGCAGGTCAGCTGAACTTCCCTTCTAATTACCCATTACTTCATTTTGCCCCTGCCATTTAATTAGGCATTTGTGAAACATCCAATTAAACTGAACTGGATGAGTTTGCCCTCAGAGGATGTGTGGAAACCTAGTCTCGTTCACTTACCTCAGTGCTTGGCACGTAGAGACTCTCAGATTTGCTCATATTTATAAGGTATAAATAAATAGATGAGCACTTTTGGGGTGCATATTACATACTAAGTGTCTTAAGAGTGAGACAGGTCCTAAGATTTCCATTTTACAGAAAGATTCACAGTTGCACAAGGTCACAGAGCCAGGAAACCGGGACCAAAATTGGAGCCAACCTGCCTGATTCTCTTGCTCAGACGTGAAGCTGGGTGGCCTCTCCACTGAGCTCTGCTCCTGGCAGGCCTGTGTCAGGCACACAGTTGAGGCAGCTAAGGGGGTCTGGGGAGAGACCCCCAAGACAACAGCCACAGTAGGAATGATGGTGGCTGGGAAAGGGGGATGGACAGGTGGGTACAGTTCCATGGGTGGCTTGCACTTCCCAACTGTCTTCCCCTGGCTGTCTGCAAGGATGGAAGGGCTAAAGTGTTGACTTTTAGGCCTCCCTGGCAGTCATTGGTGATGGTGAGATCAGATCTGGCAGAGACATAGGGGAAGTCTGGCAGGGATGGTTGGTTGGGGCGGGGGTGGGGGGTTGCTGCGCGTGGAGGCAGGTTGGGCTTCTGAGAAATCTGATTTTGTGATAAAGAGGAAAAGCACAGGCCTGGAGGGGAGGGGAGTTTGGGGGAGACTGGGTATATGTATTTGTTTGGCTGAGTCCCTTTGCTGTTCATCTGAACCTATCACAACATTGTTAATCAGCTGTGCCCCAATACAGAATAAAAGTTTAAAAAAGAAGAGACATCAGAGAGCTTTCTCTCTCCTTACCACATGGACACCAAGAGGTCATCTGAGCACACAGTACTTTCTCTGCAAACTGGGAAGTCTTCATAGAACCCAAGTGTGCTGGCATCCTGATCTGACTTCTAGCTTCCAAAACTATGAGAAAATAAATTTCTCTTGGGTAAAAAAAAAAAAAAAAGAAGGAGGAGAACCACAGCCTACTCCCTTTCCTCCTTCTTTCTGTAATGAATAGAGTTCCTGGCAAAAGATGCCGACCCGTATACCACTTAGCTACTGGATCAGGACCAGCAATTGCTAACTTATTTCACTTTAACAAAGGAACCCTTATTTGTTTTCTCCACTTGAGTTTTCTGAACGTGAAACCAAGCATGTTCTTAAATGAATTATGTAAGGACTTTCCTGGTTGTCCAGTGGCTAAGACTCCGCACTCCAATGCAGGCGGCCCGGATTCCATTTCCTGGTCTGGTAACTAGAACCCACATGCCACAACTAAGAGTTTGCATACAATGACTAAAGATCCTGCATGCTATAACAAAGATCAAAGATCCCTTGTGCCACAGCTAAGACCCAGTGTAATCAAATAAATGAAATTTTTTTAATAAAGTATGTAGGTACGTAAAAGAGCAGAAGTCTCCTTAAAGCCTTAACAGAAACAGTGTTTGGGATTGGGCCTCTCAAAGTAAGTCTTGTTTCCACTGAAAGCAAGGCCTGGATGGAATGACATTATAGGGACAGGGCTTTCTGTGATGCTCATTAATGTGTTTTTATTTTTAAAAATGTTTTTAATTGTGGCAAAACATAATATAAAACAGCATTTTAGCCATTATGAAGCATACAGTTTATTTGATGTTTTTGTTTTTCTGTCAGTTATGTCCAACTCTGCAACCCCATAGACTGCAGCATGCCAGGCCTCCCTGTCCTTCACTGTCTCCTGGAGTTTGCTCAGACTCATGTCCATTGAGTTGATAATGCCATCCAAGTTTATTGGCATAAGTATATGTCATTAAGTATATGCAACCATCACCACTGTCTGTCTCCAGGTTTTTCTTGATCCTAAACTGAATCTCTGTATCCATTAAACAATAACTCTCCATTCCCTCAACGCCAGCCCATGTTAATCTCTAATCTACTTTCTGTCTTTGTGAATTTGCCTATTCCTCATATAAGTGGAAATTGTACAATTTTTTGTCTTTTTGTAGCTGGCTTATTTCAATTAAAATACCTTCAAGGTATCTCATGTTGTAGAACGTGTCAGAATTTCATCCCTTTTATGGACAAATAATACTTAGTTCTATGTGTATAACACATTTTGTTTATTTATCCATTGATGGACATTGATTTGGGTTGTTTTCATCTTTTAATGGCACCCCCACTCCAGTACTCTTGCCTGGGAAATCCCATGGGCGGAGGAGCCTGGTAGGCTGCAGTCCATGGGGTCATGAAGAGTCGGACATGACTGAGCGACTTCACTTTCATTTTCCGCTTTCATGCACTGGAGAAGGACATGGCAACCCACTCCAGTGTTCTTGCCTGGAGAATCCCAGGGATGGGGAGCCTGGTGGGCTACCGTCTATGGGGTCGCACAGAGTCGGACATGACTGAAGTGACTTAGCAGCTTAGCAGCATCTTTTGGCTGTTGTGAGCAATACTGCTAAGAACAGGGCCATACAAATATCTGTTTGAGGTCCTGCTTTCAATTCTTTTCGGTATATATCCAGAAGTAGAATAACTGGATTAAATGGTAATTCTCTGTTTAGTTTTCTGAGGAACCATCATACTATTTTCCACAGCAGCTCTACCACTTTGCATTCATACTAAGAATACACAAGAGCTCCAGTTTCTCCAGTTTTTCGACATCCTTACCAACACTTGTTTTCTGGTTTTTTGGATAGTAGACTTTTTCTCCTTGGAAGAAAAGCTGCAACGTATACAGTGTATTAATAAGCAGAGACATTATTGCTGACAAAGGTCCATGTAGTCAAAGCTATGGTTTTTCCAGTAGTCATGTATGGTTATGAGAGTTGGATCAGAAGCTGAAGCTCCAGTACTTTAGCCACCTGATGAAAAGAACTGACTCATCAGAAAAGACCGTGATGTTGGGAAAGATTGAAGGCATGGGGAGAAGGGGACGACAGAGGACAAGATGGTTGGATGACATCACTGACTCGATGGACATGAGTTTGAGTAAGCTCCGGGAGATGGTAAAGGACAGGGGAGGCCTGATGTGCTGCAGTCCACGGAGTCAAAAGAGTTGGACACGACTGAGCAACTGGATAACAACAAGCAGCCATCCTGATGGATGTGACATGGCATCTCCTTGTGGTCTTGATTTGCATTTCCCTATTGATTAGTGACATTGCACATTTTTTCATGTGCTTATTGGCTGATTCATGTCGATGTATGGCAAAAAAAAAAAAAATCACAATATTGTAATTATTCTTCAATTAAAATAAATTAATTTTTTAAAAAGAAATTTTCATTCCTGTATCTTCCATTTTTTAAATTGGGTTGTGTTTTTATTGAGTTTTAGGATTTCTTTATATATTCCAGATGTGAATTCCTTACTAAATATGTGATATGCAAATATTTTCTTCCATTCCATGGGTTGCCTTTTACTCTGTTGATGGTGTCGTTGGATGCACAAAAGGACTCGGCAGTGTAAGTAGACACTAGAAATCAAGCAAGCAAAATCAGTAATTATTTGAACACTATACGAACATTCTTAGTTTCCTATTGGAGAAGGAAATGGCAACCCACTCCGGTACTCTTGCCTGGAAAATCTCCTGGATGGAGATACCTGGTAGGCTACAGTCCATGCGGTTGCAAAGAGTCAGACACAACTGAGCGACTTCACTTTCACTTCCTTTCAGTTTCCTATATGGCCTAAGACAAAGACTGAATTTCTTGACAGTGATTCTTGAGTTTCTAAAAGTTGTTTCTTCCACTGGCCCAGTGATAAGTTTACAAATTAGCATGAATGAAGAAAAGTTATCACCATTGTTTGAAACATCTTTTGTATGATTAGTATGAGGTGGAAGCAGAACTAGATACACACCTGGCAGGCTGGGTGGCCCTCAGCTTCCCCCAGGGAGACAAGAGTGTCACTTAGCGGCCACAGTAGGAGACAGGCTGGTTTGACGTCTAAGCCCTGTGGCAGGGTGTGTAGGATAGAGCCATGTCACTGGGCGGGGCAGCTTGGGAGCCATAGTGGAGCAGAATGAACAGGAGGAAGAGTCAAAGCAAAGGTCAAGGTGCAGTGGACCAGGGCCAGTAAGCCTGGAGGTAGAGGACCCGGACAGGGAAATCTTGGAGATGAGGTAAGGGACTCTGAAAACCAGGATGCTTTCAGCCATTCTTTGGTCATGAGAAACCTGGCTCAAGACATGGTGGACATGAGACCAAGATGGTGGTCATCCTCCTCAAGGCTGTGGGATAATACACCCTGAAGGGGACTGAGGCTTGAAAAGTGCTGAAGTCGGGCAGAGTCAGCTGCAGTTCAGCGTATCACATGGTCATGGCCAACTTAAACCTAAGGTAGTTGATTAGCTGGATATCAGGGATACACAGCATTGGTGGGAGTTTGGAGGATGGGTTTGCAAGCAGATGGGGCCCACAGGAGAGCCATGGAGCTGGGAGCACAGCAACCGTCTCCTATCTGTAACTCTCTGATCTGATGCCAGCCCGGGGATGGATAGCCTCCAGAGTTCCCTCTTCCCTTGGATTTACTCGCTCACAAAACAGTCTGGGAGAGGTGGTCTAGCTGGCTGGCAAGTGCCCGCCGCCTGCTGCGTAGAAGAGGTCTGAGCCCCTAAGTCTCTGTAGGGTTGGTTACTAGGAACTACCCGCACCAGAGCCACACCCAGTCTGAAAGAAATTACTCCCCATGGGAAACAGTGCTTTGGGAACGTGGACAAGCACTGAGCTGGTAGATGACCCCTGTCCACTGCAGGGCACCTCCTTGCAGTATGGAAGCAGAAAGCTGTGGGCATCTGTGGGGAGGGTCCAGGGGTCAGGTCAGACCAGCAGCTGGAGTTGGAGCTTTGGAAGTCCCTGGAGGGGTAGCATGGCTGAGAGCAAGATGAGGCTGGCTTGGAAGGAGGCATTCTGCCTGGAGGGTGTGGGGGATGTGCAGGGGAGATTATAAGGCTGGTCTACTTTCCAGAATCAGGCCTGAAGTGGGGACCTGGGTCCTGATCACAAGTCATGGAAACCAGCTGGAGGCAGATTAAGCACAAACTAGGGCTCATCACAGGGGAAAGCCCCACAGGACCATAGGCAGGACGGACGGCCTCCTCCTGTCTGTCACTTAGCCTCAGGGCTTGTGTCTCTGCCCCTGTCCGATCCCCTTCCTCTCTCTCCCCTACAGACCCACTGCCTCTGGTCTGTGTCCCTCTGGGAACAATGGCCACCCCAGTCCAATTGCCTGGGCGGAGGCAAAGTCCCCATCTCCTAAGGGGGCCACAGTAAGTAGAGGCTCTGATATAATCCAGTGGGACCTCGGTGTGGCTCAGGCTAGGCAGTGCCTGGAGGGGTCAGGAGGATCAACCGGGCACTTTGCTGGGGCCTGGGGTGGCTCTGGGGAGGGCAGCCTGGTAGGGGGAGTGGTGGGAGGGGGGAGGAAGTGGAACATTAAGGAGAGGTTCCCAGGAGGAAGATGGGGGAAGTGTTGCTGACGGCAGAGCAGGGCAGGCAGGGGTGATAAGGTTCTATTTTGGACCTGGGTGTCTCAGCACGTCAGCAGAGCATCTTGTGAGGAGAGGCAGGGCCGAGGCAAATTGGCAGTTGGGAAGTCAGAGCCTGTTCCAGAGCCCTGGGTTGGGGCAGACAGGCACTGAAGGGCAGCAAGTGGCAGAGCTGGGGGTGTGGGCAGCAGAAGAGCTTTCCCCTCTCCCTGAAGCCACAACGCCTGCCTCTTTCCACTGTGCTCTTGCCTGCAGCCAAAGCCTTGCTGGAGAGAAACCAGAGACCTCGCCCGCATGCACCCACAGAGTCTACAGAGCCTCCTGGTCTCAGGCTCCAGAGTCTGGAAACTCATGGTATCGCCTTAACTATTCATGAGACATTCCCTGACCGCCCGCTACAAGCCACACTTGGTGCTCCGGGTGGGATAACTCTCATCTGTCCTTGTGGTGCTGAAGTTGGGAAGCTGGGCTGATCTCAGGGTGAGCTGGACGAGCTCTAGGTGGAGTATGGCCCAGACCTGCATTGAGAGAGGGCTTCCTAGGGAGGTGACACCTGTGCTGGGGCCTGAAGCCCAAAGAGGCCAGGTGTGGGATCTGAGAGGGGCTGGGCACAGCCCGGATGACGGCCAGAGCTGTTCCAACACCTTTTGGCTCAGTTCCTCCAGCCTGGACTCTGGGCACCTCTGCGTCCTGTGTCCCCCATCAGAGGAGCCGATCAGAGTAAGTCTCCAAATCAAAACCATGGCACCAGTGAGCCATGAGCCAGTTGGAGTGGGCCTCATTTCCAGTAACTGAGAGTCAAAATGAAAGAAAGAATCTCAATTTTCAGTTAATCGTTCTTGAAGTTTGGGGAATGCTACTGTTGGGGCTCAGGGCAGACACCCCCAAATTAGCCACAATGGCATATTGATTATTTTGAGTTAAAATCACTTAAGAAATGGCCAGTGCAGGAGGGACACCCCAAGCCTCCTGTCTCACTGAAAGCAGGAAGTCATCTCTCATGTGAAAGCTGTGCTCTCTCCATCTGGAGAGAGGACAGCCTTACCGATAGAGATGGAGAATTTGGGTGAGAAGTCTGTATGAACACATCTTGTGACTTCCTAAATTTACTACCCTAAACCCGAACTCTGCTTAGATTCTTCACCAATTGAGCACTTAAAACCTCTGTTTCTTCCTGCTGTTAATGCCTCCCAAACTTGTTTCTTTGTTTAAAAAGTATAAAAACTACCTGCTTTGGCCACTTCTTAGGGCCCCTTCCCATGAAACCTCTATGCGCAGGAATTAAAATGTGTTTCTTTTTCTCCTGTTAATTGGTCTTGTGTCAATTTTATTATTGATCCAACTATAAGAATCCGAGGGGGAAAGTGAAAGCGTTAGTCACTGAGTTGTGTCCAACTCTGTGATCCTCTGGACTATAGCCCTCCAGTCTCCTCTGTCCTTGGAATTCTCCAGGCAAGAATACTGGAGTGAGTTGCCATTTCCTACTCCAGGGAATCTTCCCAACAAGAACTCAAGAAGGAGTGGTAGAAATTTCCTGCTCCCAGACATTACTTCAGTATATAGATAGGATGAGATGTCTGGATGGCATCACCAATGCAATGGACATGAACTTGGGCAAACTCCAGGAGATGGTGAGGGGCAGTGAGACTTGGCATGCTGTAGTCCATGGGGTCGCAAAGAGTCAGACATCAGACACGACTGAGCAACTGAACAACAACAGCAGCATAGATAAGATGGATGTGTGCTCAGTCGTGTCCCGCTCTTTGTGACCCCCTGGACTATAGCCCACCAGGCTCCTCTGTCCATGGGATTTTCCAAGCAAGAATACTGCAGTGGGTTGCCATTTCCTATTCCAGGGGATCTTCCAGACCCAGGGATTGAACCCACATCTTCTGCACATTTCCTGCATTGCAGACAGATTCTTTACTGCGGAGCCACCACCAGGGAACCCCAATAGATAAAATTACGTACTCCTTATGTTGAACTGCAAAACAAACCATCCCACATCTTACTGGCTTAAAGCAACAACAGTGTCCTATTTCTCGTGGTGCAGGGGTACCCGGCAGCTCATCCTCTCTTCCTGCTTGAGCTTGGACCACATATTTGACAGGAACTGGGGGTCCAACCATCTCAGTTCAAAGTCCGGCCTTGGGCGGGTTGGCCAAGGGCCAGCTCTCCTCTCATGTGATCTTTATCCTGGGCTTTATCTCAACACAGGGACCTCTGGGTTCCAAGAAAGTGAGGACAGAACCACAGGCTGCTTGAGGCCAACATAAGCCAGCCCAGATTTCTGGTTGGAGAAAATAACTTGGTCTCCTGATAGGAGCAGTTCTGCCCGAACATGACATGCAGAAAGCCTTGACTATGGTGTGATCGTTCCACTGTGGTGAGTGGATGAGCTATGTAGCTCCTAGGGGCTCTGTCATCTTAAGGCAGACAGCAACTCCTCCAACTTACCACCCTTTCAAGGCGCTCTCTGTCCCCTCCTCTTGTTGCTGCTAGGAAATTGTCGTCTGTGCAGACAGCGCCTGTGGACTGTCTGGGGTGCCAGTCTACTCCCAAGCCATCTGCATGCTCCTCCAGCTGTATATTTAACCAGAAAAACAGTCAAGAGCTGTCGTGGTCCCTCATCTGCTGCTTACCAGCACGCCCAGAAATACACATGTGGGGAGGTCAGTCACAGATAAGTATGGCATCTTTGTTTGCTGATATGACAGGAGATATTCCATTTCACCCCACCCTTGAAATGACTGTACAAAAGTGAAACAAACACATCCCCCTGCCTGAGGCTTGCCGTTCTAGGGGACATTTGCAAGGATTGAATAGTCTTTTTACTTTGTTTCCTCACCTCCCCCATCTCAGATCCTTGAAAGAACCTGGCTATTTTGAGGCACTAGCCTGCCATATTCTCTGCCAGCCAGCTCCTGAATAAAGTCCCTCCTTGTTCCAAAACCTCATTTTGGATTTATTGGCCTATTGTGTGGCAAACAGAGAGAGCCTAGACTCTGTAACATATTTAGATCTATTCTTGACTGGTCTCTCCAGGATCACTGTATTCCTGTTGCAGTGAAATCAGAGCAAAGTGCCAACACCACCATCTCTCAGATCCTCTCTCTCAGACTCCTGGAAGAGGACTGGAGCAGAGGATGGGTAAGGTGGGCTGGGAACCGTGACAGCCATCAGACCCTGTCAGCTAATTCCTCCGGACAGGCCACATCTTCTGCAGAAGCAGACGAATCACAGATTTCTCATACCAGAGCTGGTCTTTATCAGTGGTGTTAAAATAGCTAAAGAAAGGAAGAATGTGAACACTGCCTCCAAGATGGAGTGGGGAGGGCAGGGACCGAGGCCCAGATTGGGGGCTGAACAGCCTCAGGATAAATTTATAAAATACAGTGAACAGAGGCCTGGATCCACACTGCCCACCCAGCCAGGCTGGTGAGGCCACTCTGCCCCTCACTCCCACCCCGTCCACCTCCACCCCCCTCCATCCAGGCCGAGGCTCTGTTGGCATGGGACCAAGCTGAGGAGATAATTCAAACAAATCTCTTGCCAATCCAGAAAACCTCTCTACCAAAGTCACAAGAAAGAAGGCAGATGTGGTCCAGAACACCACTAGGCCCTGTGCTCATCACAGAGACATCAGAGCAGGAAGTAGTCCCTCACCTTTCAAGGCAGTTCAACCCATCCGTCCCCAAGAGAAACAGAAACCAGTTCTGTCACATAGCTCACACCCACCCTCGGCCCCACTGGGACTGGGTGGGGGTGGGGGCACCTTAGTTTGCTGATTGCCTTATCTGGAGGAAAAGCAAACTTCTCATCTCTTTACAACTGGAAGTACACTTACAAGCCCGGCCATGGTAGTCAGGCTCCTATGTCCCAGGGGAACTGGGCAAGGAGGGTGCTGCTCTCTTCAGAGAGATGTCCCCAGGTCCTTGGGAAACATTTCAGGGTTGTCAGACTGGCGAGAGGCTGATTTAGCTTTTAAACAGATTTACACACAAACACACACACAAAAGGAAGGGAAAGAACTTATAGGTTTTCTAAAGGAAATGCTCTAAGAGGGAGGAGAAAAGTGTTTACTTTCTTTGCATAAGGGAGTATTAATGTTTTCTCATTTTCAATTTGCATTTGCCTCTACAGCCATCTCTGCATGCACTCAAAACCCAAGGGCCTGAGCAGCACAGCAGGCTGGCACTGGCTCCAGGCCCTCCTGGTCCTCACCGAGGACTCTAGCCTGAGAGATAGCTGCTCAGTTAGCTCTGAGGAACTGCTCGGAAGAGGAAGGGGAGAGGCCAGTTTTTATGTGATTTTTTTTTTTTTTTGCTAGAAAATACCTGCAGTCAAGCATACATCATGGTAAAAGAGTACTGCTAGTCACAAAGAACAGACATCTCATGGTAATAATTTTAGGGTTTTTCCATATATGGGAAGAGATAAGACTCTGGGGTCATTGGAATCCTTGCTGAGATATGCATCTAACTATCTAGGGGCCCGCTTATCCAAAGCACAGAGTGCTTCCTTCTGTTTCCATCCAGATGATGGGTGACTGCTGTGGGTTGTGAGTTAACCCTTGTAGAACTGGGTGGTGAATGATACTTTTTTTCCTTTGTTCACACATCTATGGTTTTTTGGTCCATTTCAGAGTCTTTCACAACTTTTCCTTGTAGAGGCTTGAATTATTAACTCATCCCTTACTTCCTTTTTTTAAATATTTATTTTTATTTATTTGGTTGCACCAGGTCTTAGTTGCAGCATGCTGTATCTTTAGTTGGGGCATCTGGGCTCTAGCTCCCTGACAAGGGATCAAACCCAGGGCGCCTACATTGGGAGCACTGAGTCTTAGCCACTGGATTACCAGGGAAGTCCCCATCCCCCACTTCTTGAAATCAGTTTGATGAAAAAGCAGAACTCATGAGCTAGACTCATAACACCTGCTTGATCTTATTCACCCATCTTCACAGCAAGCATGCTGGGAGGGACAGTTTGCTTGCTCCTTGATGAAGATTCAAGCAGTGCCACAACTTCTGTGATCACAAATAAGCAATAGAAAGCACCATTGATAACTTTATATCTGAAGTCTCAACGTAGGAACTAAACTTGACAAGTCCCAGGTAAACATCAAAATTGAACACCTCTCAGGTGAGTTGCTTTTCCTCTTGTTTGCCTTCTGGAGGGACTGTGGTCAGCTTCCCCTTCTCCCTCACCTCCTCCCACCTCCCCAGCCTGTAGTGGGGGCTGGGTACTGCATGGGGCTTGGAGGTGGGAAGGAGTCAGGCAAAGAAGGATTTCCTGTGTTCTAGGTCTTGCCCTCCCCTCTGCACCCTCCTGCCCTCTCCTCTTCCCTTCTCTGCTGCTGACACTCTGGAGGTTGCCCTGCTGCCCCTCCTGTTCCCATGATGAGGCTGGGTGCCCCCAGATCCTGGTTTCTGCAGGTGAGGTGGAGGACGAACACGCACAGTTCCCTCCAGATAAACCCTCTCCTCTCTCCAGCAGCCTCATCTTTTCATCCGGGAGGCATGAGGCCAGTTTCAGAGTACTTCCCTTGGCACCTGTGTGCGCTCCAGCCCCTCTGCAGGTGTCAGGGTGCCTCACTTGTGTTTTCACATGGGTCCCTCAGTGCCTTTCACACAGGGCCCAGCACACCACATGCATGTGCAGAGAGGCCCACCTAAGCCTGGGTGCAAAGATGGGGGCTGTGAGGGGGAGGGGTTCCCAGGAGGGCAGAGTCCCTGGGCCATTGGCAGATGTTTGCTAAGCAGAGAAACCTCATGTGGCTCATTCTGGGCCTAGTGGAGATGGGCATAAAGGCCTCTGTTTCCTCTACTAGAGGAGTGGCCTTGGGTGCCATGCCCACCCTCGCAGGCCTCAGTGTCCTCATCTATGACCTGGGCACATCAGGGTTCAGAGGTCACAGGACAGTGTGGGGTGCATGCAGGGGGCTGGCAAGGGCCAGGCTGGTTGTCACAGCAATCTCTGCATTGGCCCCTCAGCTCACCTCAGCGCCCCCCACCCCATCTGCCACAGACAGGCCACCACTGAGATCTAATTCATAAATAGCATTTATTGAGGTGTCCCCACAGGCCTGGCCCTAAGTCCCAGCTGCTGGCACCGCGGGCTCACTCCTCCTTCTCGTCCCCGTGGGTGATGATGTAGCACAGGGACTTATAGTCGATGTTCCCTGCCAGGTCCATGGGCGTCAGCGCAAACATCTGCTCCACCTGCAGAGGCGCGGGTCAGAGTGATCTGACGGAGGCCTGTGACTTTCACCCTGTCCCTGGGGCCATGCACTGCCCCTCAGCTCTTCAGGCGGAGGTTGGGGCAGGAGTGAGGGGTGCAGTGGGTCACAGGGCCCACTCTGCCCACAGAGCCACCTTCCCTCCCGTGTTGCTAAGATGCTGTTGTTCAGATGCTAAGATTCACTGCGCTCTCACCCCTGGACCCCTGCACACAGAGCTCGCCCAGCCTGCACACCTCCTCTGACTCCACTTCCTTCACCCTCCAGATTCCAACAGAGGCAGCACCTCCTCTGGTAAGCTGGGCTCTAAGCCCACGAAGGCAGTGGGTCACTGAGGCCCCCACCGCCTGGACCCTGTGGGGGTGGAGCCCTGTGAAGGGGCCCAGGAGGGATGATTGAAGGACCCCAGAATCCTCACCTCAGCTGGAGAGAACTTGTCTGCCTGGGTCAGGAGAAGCTGCTTGAACCTGAGGGAGTAAGTGGGGAGCTCATAAGGGGACCCACCTCCCTTCCTGCTTCCAGCACAGTGCCCCAGCCACTCACTCCATTGTCCCACTTACTCATCCTTGTTCACCACGCCTTTGCCACTGGGGTCAAAAAGGCGGAAGGCGCTCAGGATGGCTTCTTCGGGGTCTGTCCCTGGGAAGCCAAGGGAACCAGGTGAGCACCCACACTGCCAGCTTCCCAGCCTCACCGAGGAGGAACCCAGGGTGGGGAGGGAACCTTCCAGATTGCAGAGAGGGGGGACGGTGCTCGATACAAAGTGCTCCTTTGGGCTCAGAGACGCTGGGATCGGGCTGTCTTTCTGAAATGCCAGCTGTCTTTCTGAAATGCCGGGCTTGGCCAGGAGGTTGGGATTGGGGATTTGGGAGTGAAAGCGAAGGCATATTTCCCAGCCCTGAGGCTTGGGGTGATCGGTGCTCATGGAATGCAGAGGACGGCCCCACATCCTCTGGGTGGGCAAGGGCCAGATGAGGTCTGGACAGGCTCTGGGTGGGACTCAAGCCGGGTCCAGGCAGGATTCAGGTGGAGTGCACACTTGCTGCCCAGCCAGGGACTCCAGACCTGGCCCCTGGCTCACCATTGAGCTTCTCCCCAAACAGTGTGAGGAAGACAGTGAAGTTGATGGGCCCCTTCCCTTCCTGCAGCATGGCGTCCAGCTCCTCTTCTGGAACATTCACCTTCCCTGTGGGGGTGTTAGATGGACACAAGTCCCTTGAGTGTCCCTGAGTAGGGCTGGGCTGCCCCTCCCCATCCTAGCCACCGAGGGTAGAGAACGCTCACTGGGTGGGGGGAAGTGAAGTGGAAGGAAGGTGGTTTGGGGTGTGAGTGGGTGGTGTGAGCCAGGACAGGAGTACAGGCCAGGCCAGCCCGCAGCTCTGAGCCAGATCCCTGGTGTGAGAGGGGCTGGGCCAGGCAGGAGACAGGTGCCCTCACCGAGCTGGGAGTAGGTCTCTCTAAGGTCCGACTTGCAGATGATGCCGTCACGGTTCTGGTCGATGCAGCTGAAAGCCTGTGAGGTAGAGGGGCCACAGTCTCCAGCGGGAACAGCCCACACCCCAGGCAAGGCAGCAGGTGAGGGGGTCCTGGGTGGTGGGAGAAGCAAGGACAGGGGCCAAGACCCCTGATCTACAGGGAAGAAGGGATGTATTGGGGGCACGGTCCCCAGATGGGGCCCAGGCTAGTGGGAGTGGGGCACTCACTTCCTTGAACTCCTGGATCTGGGATTGTTCAAACATGGAAAAGACGTTGGAAGAGCCTCGCTGGGCCTGCTTGGTGGCCGCGGTCTTGCCCCGGGTCCCTGCCTTCCTGCTGGCCTGCAACACCACAGGTGGGGATAGGTCCTCTCCCCAGCTCCCCAAAGACTCCCTGCCACGGATAACCCCAGAACATTCCTGGGAGAGCCAGGGCCCAGGGTCCTGCTTCTCTTCCTGGAGACCACCCTCTCTGGGCCCAGCACAGGCACAGAAGTACCGGCTCCACGCCCCCAGCCCAGAGGACAGCACCTTGGAGGCTGCCGGCCTGGAGTCCCCCACCTGCCACTCACCATCCTCTCTCTCTGCAGCGGCCTGGTTGCCTCAAGGGGCCCACAGCCCCCTTTATGTCTCAGCCTTATCACCTGGAACACCAAATAAGGACAGGAGGAGAGGATAGGCCCAAACTTGGCAGCCTCTGCTTGGGCTGGGGGAAGACAGGGCCCCTGAGCAGATTCCAGCCACGTTCTCAGCGACCTTCAGGCCCCCCGACAGACGTGTGACATGCAGTGTCCACCCATCTTGGCACTGTGAAGTGCACTGCCTCCTGAGAGCAGAGCAGGCTTGCAGCTCTCGCCACTCCAGGGCTAAATGAGGGGCCCCTGTTACCCTCACCAGACTGTCTTTCCTGCAGTTCCAGCCCAGGCCATGGGGACAGCTGGGGTGGGGCTGGCCTGAGGCCTCCACTGGGCTTGAGAAGGCAGTCAGAGGCTCTGAGGATGGTCTCTGGACTGAGACCAGGGGGAGGGGGTCTCAGGGATTCCCCGAGGTGAGGACACTGGCCCTGGCCTCTCACCCCTCTGACCAAGGGGCAAAAGGCAGCCCTGAGCTGATGGCTACCCCAACCAGAACTTGCATGTGATGCTGTTGGAGCACGGAGCACTGCCTGGACCCCGAGCATCCCCTGCGACCCCCAGGGGAAGTGGGTCTCAAGCCCTTCTTGTGGAGCTCCCTCCACCTGTGCCAGAGCAGCAGCCTCTCAGCTCCCTGTGGACCCAGGGCAGCGAGGGGCTGGGGGGCTGGAGACCTGCCAGAGCAGAAAGAGTGGGCAGTTGGCAGCTCCCCTGAAACCAGAACAGGAGAGGGCCCATGGCTCTCCCTCTGCCCACTGAGGTGAGGATGCAGGGAGGCCAGCTAGGAGAGCAGGCTTCTCATCCATCAGACCCAAGGTCCTTTTTGTGTAACAAGTATCTTATAACACCACTTTTACTCTCCTGAAATGAAACTCATAGGCTATACCTATAACCTAACTCCATAGAGAATTTTAAACAATCAATACAGGGCCCTGAATCATAATGTAAAGGACACCTAGAAAATAATTTATGGTAACATGAGATCCAATACTGTAGGTGAATGCTGGAACATGAGTACCTTAGTACTGATAATGACATCATCAAAGGCTCGCACAGACTTCCAATGCATAATTTAGACTTCAGAGAACAAAAAAGATCAGAAGTAATTCCACATGTGGCAAAGCATAAAATGGGACAGCATCTCAAGGAGGACATGAAAACTCAAAATCACGACTTTGGGTTAAGTACTGAATGAAACAACGTAGTCATTCCAGATTTGCTGGTTTCTCACTGAAAAGTGAGTGTGATACACACTACATATGTGTGCTCAGTCATTTCAGTCATGTCAGACTGTGTGATGCTATGGACTGCAGCCCACCAGGCCCCTCTGTCCATGGGATTCTCCAGGCAAGAATACTGCAGTGGGTTGCCATGCCCTCCTCCAGCGGATCTTCCTGACCCAGAGATTGAACCCATGTCTCCTGCATTGCAGCGAATTTTTTTAACCACTGAGCCACAGGGGAAGCCCTACTATGTATAAGATAATCAACAAGACCTACTGTATAGCAAAGGGAACTCTACTCAGGATTCTGTAATAAGTAAGAGGGGAAAATAATCTGAAAAAGAATGGATATATGTATATGTATAACTGAACCACTTTGCTGTATACCTAAAACTAACACAACATTGTACATCAACAATGTGCTAAGTCTCTCTAGTCATGTCTAACTACTCCAACATAAAATAAAAATTAAATTAAAAAAGATAACAACACCCAAAAACCTGAAAAAAAAGTGAGTGTATGTTAAAGTCTTACAAATACATGTTCATATGTAACTGGTTTGTCTGTAAGAAGGTCTTAGCCCTGAGGCTTGGCTGATGTGAAATAGGCATTTCTTTCAGGAGCAAACTTGAAAGGATCACAGAAATCATGTGACTTCTTTTTAAAATAATATTTATTTGGCTGCACTGGGTCTTAACTGCAGCCCACAGGATCTTTAGTTGCAGCTTGAAAACTCTTAGTTGTGGCATGTGGGATCTCGTTCCCAGACCAGGGATGGAACCCGGGCCCCTTCACTGGGAGTGCGGAGTCGTAGCCACTGGACCACCAGGGAAGTCCCCATGTGACTTCTTGTAATTCTGTCTTCGACACCTTCCATCACTGTCACAACTAAGTGGCCCCAGGGACTCCCTGCTGAGACCAATCTGCAGCAGGACCAGTTCCCAGAGATCAGCCCTCTTCCCCTTCTCCCACTCCCTCCAGGATAGTGCCTGGAAGCTCTCAGAAACCTCAGAGCTGCTGAGTGATTACAGACAGGTGGAACCACACCCTGAATCCCACAGGCTGGTGGGTAGAGGCCTGGTCAAGTCCAGGACCCCTGACCACACCCCCGCACACTGCCCCATGCCATCCCTGTTCCTTCAGCCTTGTGTGTTATTCTCCATACTCCCTAGCATGGCTCACCAGTGAGGATGGCAAATTTCAAGACACACCTTGGCCTGCAGTGTCTGTGTGCACAGGATCACGTCTGTATGTGTGCTGTCCCACAGTCTCATACACAGAGGTCACAGAACAGTGGACAAGGTCATGTTCTAAGCTTTTAAAACTTTTAATTAAAAAAAAAAAACCCACACAGTTCCAGGTTGGGCATGGATATGCTGGTGTGGTACATGGAAGTCTGCTGAGAAGAAAGAGGCCTAGCTTGTCCCTTGGGGTGTGTGCTGAGTGCTGCTGGGCTTTCTGAGTGCCCAGGGCCATGGGAGCCGGGGACTCGATCCCAGAGATGCTACCAGGCCTGTCTGTGGGTGGGGGACTCCTCCTTTTCCTGGGCCCCTCTGGGCAGAGGCTTTGGGGACTCTGTTTCCTGCATCTCCTGTGAGGGTCCATCCCAGAACCACAGACCACTCAGGGATGGCAGGATGGGAGGGAAAAGGGTGCCATCTCCAGGCCTTGGGGTACCCACAGCCTCTACCGTGGAGCTTGTCCCTTCCATTTCCCGGGCCTGAGTGATCAGCAGCTCCCCAGGGCCCCTGTGGGATTCAGGTCTAGGTCTGGCCAGGTGATGAGGGCTGCCTCCCCCACACAGGCTGAGCTCATGGGGAAGCCAGCCCGTAGTAGGGTCCAGAGGGCACCCCTTCTCAGAGCCAGGGCTGAGCCAGGCTGAAAGCTCCAAGAGACAAGCAGTGCAGAATGCAACAAAATCCTGAGTGAATAACTCCCTTCTGGGTCCTTGATTCCAGCAAGAAAGGCGAGGTACTTTGAGGGTTCTCCATTCCTGTTCATTTCTGCTCCCAACCCAGTTAGGGCCCTAGGGCTATCTCACCAACTGACCCTGAGAGAAATGGCCTGCCTGGGCCCTCTGCAACCACTCCAGAGGCTTTCCCCCATATTCTGGAGGTGACAGCTGGGATGGGAGGCATCCAAGGTCCTCACAAGAAGCCTCTCGACTGGGCCAGGTTGGGGGGACTTGTAAGGAGAGTGTCCCCTGGAGCCCAGGTCCAATAGCTGGCCACAGCTTCCTTCCTGCCTTGCAGCCTTTCTTCTTACTGGCCCAGCATGCAGGCCTTCTTGCAGGCCACCGCGGAGATCAAGGCCGCGCCCCGACCGCTGCCCTCCTCCGACTCAATGAAGGTGATTTCACAGCTGGGCGTCAGCCTGCGCACGATGGCATGGAACCGCTCCTTGAAGCTGCGTAGAGAGGAAGCTTGGCTGCGGGTACCGCGCTGAATGCACGGCAGGGGGTAAAACAAGGGACCCTTCCTCCTGCGTCTGGGGGCCAAAGGAGTACGGAGAGCTTCCCTCTCAGCCTGAGTATCACAGATGGAGACCAACGCCCGGGTTTTGCCCTAAGGATGCGAACTCATAAGTGCAGGCTGGACCAGGGCTGGACCGGCAGAGGGCCGCGCGGGCTCACCTGGGGTGCAGCTTGTACACGGAGCCGTCCACTCCCACGGTGATGCGCATCACGTCCTCGCTGCGGCTCTCGCGCATCCGGTTGATGACGCCCGCCAGTCCCGCGGCGCACATGTGCGCGGCGCGCGTGGACACGCTCTCGCAGGCTCGGCGCACGATGTCACAGTCAGTGGCCGAGGGTCGCAGCCCTAACGTGCTCAGGATATTATAGATCTGCTTGCGGTCACCGGAATCGCTGCGGGGGAGGGGGATGAGAGGACATTGCGGGAGGGTCTCTTGGTCTGGGACCAGCCAGATCCCCACCGCGGCGGCCTCTGCTCCTTCCCCTGCCCACCTCTCCCAGGCAGAGAGCTTGGGTCTCCGAGTCGAGTCCCGAGGGGAGCGGGTCTGACTCCGCCAGGGACCAGCAGTAATTTGGTCATTACTCGTCTCTCTAAGCCCAGGCTCTCCACCCTAAAGTAGACAACTGCCGCGCCTCTGGACTGTTGCGTGTATGAAATGAGACTAGGTCCATGGCGGGTGGGGGAGCCGCAGAGAGGAGGTGTGGTCTCCATTGACTGTCCTGAGGGGAGTTCCTTTGGGAGCCGGGAAGCCACACCCGCCCCTGGTGCCCCATCCCTGGACCTTAGCCGGTCCTGAGCCCCTAGCCCTGCGCCTTGCCCTCTGAGCCCGCTCCCCGCACACGTCCCAGGACCTCACGGCCCTGGGACCCAGATTCGGGTCCCGGCCCCGCCCTCTGCCCCCTGAGCCCCGCCCAGGCCCGGCCCACACTTGGAGCCCCGCTCCGCCGCCCGTACCCCACCTCTATCCCCTGAGCACCGAGCGCACCTCTCCACCTGAGACACGAAGCGTGTCTCGAAGGCGCCGCGCGTGCGCAGCTGCTCGGAGGCCTCTCCGTGGAAGAGCAGATTCTCGTCTACAAGCTTCAGCAGCACAAGCCGCACCAGCTCGCCCATGTACTTGCCACCAATGAGCTTCTCGTACCTGGGCAGAGGAGAACAGCCCGGTCATTCCCCGCAGGGAGGTCTCCACAAGCAGATGGAGATCGGCCACTGCCCCATCACAGCCAAGAGGAGGCCATTGGGACACTGAGACTGGGTTCAAGCCCATTCTGGCATTAATCCACCTGGGCTTTGGGGGCCTTGGAAGAACGCTCCGTGGTGGGCCCACAGTTCAGTCCCTCTAAGACCTTCCTCCCGAAGGACCCTGAGCTGAGCCCACTTCGATCTCCCCCGCATGTATGTGATAGGAGCTCTTTTCATCACCCAGGAACAGTTGGGGAAGCTCAGGCTCAGAGGGACTAGTGGCCAGCCTGGAGCAGGCCTCTGCCCACTTGCTAGGGCTCCTAAGGTCCCTGTGCTTCTAGAACCCATCGAGTTGGCACATCAGCCCTAGAGTCTGTAGACATCCAGTGTTTTCCTCTTTCATTGAATACTACCGATCTCCCTGAGGTTTAGGAGAGCCAGAGAAGCAGCTCAGGTGCCTAGTGCAGAGTAGGCAGTTGATAAAGGAAAGCCCTGACAAGATCTGTGAACCTGCAACATCCTCCAGATTACTCCGATTCATTCTGGTAACTTGTTCAGAGCTGTACTTTGGGGATCTCTTGATTAAGCCCAGTCAGCATTGCTGGGGGCTTCTCAGTCTTCCTATGCCAGAGGTCACCTGCTGGAACAGGGGAAGTCCCCGCTCATCTGTCCCTAGGCCCTCTTTTTAAAGACTTATCTTGGCATCTCTAACTATTTCCAGTTCACAGAGGGACACAGGCGTCTGAGCTGAAGAAAGAGACGAGCCAGCTTATGAAGAGACTGTCAGTTTGCTTTTCCCTAGAACTGTTTAAAAACAAGCCCATTATCTGCGGGCTGGCCCCATCTGCCACATGGTCGGGGAGGGGCTGTCCTTACAGCTGCTGCCCGGGGTTCAGGGAATTCTCGTCCACCACCCGGTCGTACTCCAGCAGGAACTCGTCCAGCTCGCCTGAGTCCCCGAAGGCGCCCCACTCGGTGTTGACACACATGCGGCCCTCGTCCCCTTCCACCAGCTCCACGTTCTGCATCTCCTCCATGTAGCAAGCGTTGCAGCCCGTGCCTATGAGAAGTAGCATCATCGGATCCCACCTGGGATGCCAGCTGTCCTGGGTGCATCGCCCCTGCAGGAAGCCCTATGTGGCCCTGTCTTCCCAGCTTCTTTGAGCCCTCCACCCTCACCACTCCCTCCATCCCCCTGCAGCAAAGGAAAAGCAGCTCTCCCAGAAGCTGGAAGGTCTGGGTTTGCTGTGTGACCTCAGGTAGATAAGCCCACCTCCCTGGGTGGTCCTTCTTCCCCCAAAGGGGTTGGTAACACCTACTCCACCTGTTACCTGGAGTTGAGAGAAGTGGGGGAAAGAATATATGTTAAAGTGCTTTGCCAGTTCCAGATGGGTGTGGAATGTTATGATTTTGTCTTGTCTGTGCATCCCTCTTGTTTTCTGGCACTATCTGAACATTTATTTGAACTTCTCTGTCTCAGCTTCCGTTCTTTTTGAGGGGGCCACCCAGAGGTCGGGCTTCCCAGGTGGCTCAGTGGTACAGAATCCATCTGCCAATGCAGGAGATGCAGGAATGTGGGTCCAGTTCCTGGGTTGGGAGGATCCCTTGGAAGAAGAAATGGCAACCCACTCCAGTATTTTTGCCTGGAGAATTCCATGGACAGAGGCGCTTGGCAGGCTACGGTCCATAGGGTTGCAAAGAGTTGGACACAACTAAGCGGATGAGCACGCACGCACACACCCAGTGGTGACTGAGGCAGCGTGTGGGCCCTTGGGAGCAGCACACAGGTCACTGCAGGTGGGCCTGGCCATGGAATTTATAATCTGCAGAGTCCCATGCAAAGTGAAAACATGGAGCCCTTTGTTCATAAATTGAGTTTCAAAATAATGACAGCAGAGCATCAATCTGAACGTGACTGCACACCCCTCAAGCTGTGAGGGACAGCCACTCAGTCATGACAACCTCTTACCAGCAGTGGAGCTGCCTGGGATCCAGGCCCAGTGATGCTGGGCCTTCCAAGATTTTATGGGGAAAAAAATACAGAAATCCAGACTTTGACGTGATGCCTCCCAATTTTTAGGTCTTGGTAATTATCATAAACATGTGTTTAACCGCAGAGCAGAGACACCAAGACTGTTGCAGGGCGAATGTGATCACTGGCCACTCTGCCATCCCTGCTCCAGAGGCGAGCCTGACGCCATCGGCCACAGAGCCCAGGTGGAGGTGTGCTGGAGAGCTGACCCAGGCAGTTCTCTCTCCTCTCAGGGACGAGAGAGCCAGGGCCCCTGGGGCTTCTGTTTAGGGGTAGACTTAACTTTCAGCTGGAAGATGAGGGTGGAAGGAAGAAAAGTGAGAAACTAGAGGAGAGGCAGAGTCCACCAGGCTGCCCCTTAGGACATGTTCATAAAGTTGCAGAGAGATGGTAAGAACATGATTACAGAACCCCTTAGGGCTGACTCTGAAGGGGCCGTAGAAGCAAACGAACTTAACGAACTTAACGCTGCCTTTCTGGGTAACCAGGGGCCAGAGAGTCCAGGGAAATACCCACACGCCTGTGTATTCAAGCATTACAGTAAACATTGTAAAGGCCTTGGGAACTTCTGGGAAAGGCCCACGGTTGGTGGGAAGGGCCCACTGGGGCCCACATTGTCCCCCTTTCCTGGTACCTGCCTTCATTTCCGGCACAGCAGGTGGCTGCCCTGGGGTGCGGTAAGACTGTCCAGGAAGAGATGACGCCACTCAGGTTTATCCTCTTCCACTTGGACAAATCTGTCCAGGTTGGTCAATTTACCAGATGAGGTGATTTAATTAAATCCTGACGGGCCAGGTGGACATGCATGCAGCTGGTGTGCCACCTGAGGCAGTGACTTGCGAGTGTTGAAATGCTTCCTACCAATAAATAGCACGTGCATTCGGGACACCCATGCTGCTCACAAGACCACCTGGGCTCCAGCACCTTGAGTGGCCGTGACTGGTGCAGAGGCCCTGTGTAGCCTGCTGCAGATGAGAAGCCTCAGCTCTGTCTTTGGGTGGCTGGGGCCCCTGGGCCGGGCAGGGCGTGCATCCTTACCCACAATCATGCCAACTTCACACCGGCGGTCTTCATAGTAGCAGGAGATCATTGTGGCCACAGTGTCATTCACCATAGCCACCACGTCCATCTCAAAGTCCTGCCAAGAGGTGGAGAGACAGTGGTGACAGGGCTGGATGGGGGTGGGGGTCTCAGCTTAGCGGGCTCCAAGCCACTCCAGCCAGGCACAGGAGGCAGAGACCCCTTCCTGAGGAGACACCCAGCAGGCCCTCGCTAGCATCCTGGCCTAAGGTTGGGGGAGGAGGGTCCAGGACAGTCACAGGGGCAGGGGCAGGTGCAGGTGCAGGTGACACTTACACCTCTCCGTTTGATGGCATCTCGCAGGAGCCCCACAATGTTGTTGCCTTCTGCTCCCGAGGCCTTGAAGCCCTTGGTCCAGTTGAGAAGGATGCCCTGCGGGGGAGAGGAGGGTCTCAGTGACTGCTGGATGCTGGGGGTAGGTGTGAAGGTATGGGAGCTAACTGGGACCAAAGGGATGTGCACCTGCTTTTTATTATTTTTTTAATTTTTGGCCACGCGGCTCAGCATGTGAGTTCTTAGTTCCCCAACCAGGAATCAAACCTATGCCTCCTGCATTGGAAGCATGGGATCTTAACCACTGGACCGCCAGGGACATGCAATGTGTATCCACTTTAAAGCTGAGGAAACTGAGGCTCAAAGCAGCCATATAACTTTGAAAAGTGTTGGAGACAATTCTCTATCTATATCTCAAATTTCTGCAGAGCTAGGTTCCAGCCAATTTAAGGATGCCTGTATAGTTAAGCCTAGAGTCATCATCCCTGAGTGAGGAGGAGGTCCAGAGGGGAGCAGCCAATGTAAGATCAGGGCTCCTCTCCTGTGTGCAGCTCCTGTGTGTGAAGGTCCCCTCCGGCCCCCAATGTCCAGTGGGGACTGGGGATTGGAAAACCAACATAAGATGTTGCTCGCACAGCTGCTTCTGCCAGGAGTACTGACTTTGGCTTTCTCTGACCCAGAGGTCTTGTGTGTTACATATAATTGTGTATATGTATGTATGTATAACTCACACATATATTTGTATAATTAATGTGTGTAGATGAGTATGTATCATTTTTACCTGTGAATGTGTATAAATATATATGATGACATGCATGTATGCATGTAGGTAAGATTGACATGTGTAAATATGCAGGTGTAATTTACATGTGTATATGTATACATACTTGATGTGTATAATTTAAATGTATATATGAATGTATAATTGACATGTGTAGATATATACAAATATATAACTGACCTGTGTGTGTGTATATATGTATGTATAATATATTTATGTATAAAAATATGCATGTATAACTTATGTGTTTATATATGTATAATCAGCATGAGTGCATACATGTATAATTTAACCACATGCAGTGCATGCATGTATAATTTATGTGCACACATGTGATTCACATGCATAACTTATGCACATATATATATACATAATTTACATGTGTCTATGTGTGTGTATAATTTATATATGTGTGTGTATGTGTGGAGGCATGTATAACTGGTAGGCTAACTTACCTGCCAGAAGGCAGGGTAAAGCTGCAGCCTTGGGTCATTGCCACCTCCCCAACAGAAAGTCCAGCATAGTGATGACACGCTGATGTGTTGGAGCCTGGCTGCCTGAGTTTAACCCCAGCACTGCCACTTCCCACTGTGGGTAAGTTGCTATGCCTCCGTTTTACTACTCTGTAATGGGGGGTGTTATGCGTACCTTATAGGTTTGCAAGGAGGCTTGAGGCAAATAGTAAGAATCAGCTAACATTATGATTCTTTCCAGAATCTCACAGGAGGTGAGTGACAGAGCTTGTTTGAATCCAAGTCTCTTTCCCAACGTGGGGTGCTGCATTTGAAAGCAGCCCAGGGCAGAGTTCATGGGCCCTTTTCTCTGGGGTGCCTGTCCACCCATCCATCCACCTCCACCCCTGCCCACCTCACACCTAGCCCCACCTTGTCGATGTCTTCATGCCTCACGGGAAAGGAGAAGGTGAAGCCCAAGGGCAGCTTCTTATGCTTCATCTGATGCTTATCCAGGAAGTCAGAGATGCACTCAGAGATGTAGTCGAAGAGCTGGAAGACAACATCGTGGTGGCCATCGGCTGCAGAGGGCGAGCTTGATGCCAGGATGCTTCTTAGCCCTTGCTGAACCATAGGCCCCTGGAAAGCATGGCCTCTGGACCTGCCCTCAGTTCCCTGTTTCTTATCACCACTGCTTGTCAGGACTCAAGCAAGCCCTGTGCACGACCCCCATGCCAGAGTCCCACTCACAGCAGTCCTCAGGACAGGCAGTGCCAGGACGATGGGCCTGGTCCCCAGCCCAGCTGTGCTCTGCCAGTCTGGCCCTCCTGGCTGGACCCAGCAGCATCCAGCCTCAGACTTTGAACAGAGGTGTATCCCTGGCTATAACTGTGATCTCTAGCTTCAACACACAAAGTGTTCTTTGCTGCCTCCAAGTGTCCTAGCCGCCGAACCCCTGGACCTGCGAGGACTGGCCACCACCCCACTCACACAGGCCTGTCCACAGAGCTGGGCATTACTGAGTGCCTGCTGGTCGATTAAGCTCCCCAGTGGGTTTCAGGCCCAGGGAGGCAGCAAGACTATCCTGCTTCCTTGATGCACGCCCCATCCTGCAGCATTCCAGGATATGGCAAGTACGAGGCTGCCATGGCCTGTCCCTCAAGGAAATTGGCTCTTAAAACCCTGTGCCTCAAGGAAATTGGCTCTGGCTCCATCCACCTCCCCTAGGGCTCATTCTACTTCTGTGGTCCTTCCTGAGTCCTCCCCCATGGGCAGATATTATCATTGCAGTCATGCCCCCTGGCATCTATGTTGGTGGAGGGTGAAGGAATGCCATGTGGGGAGGAAGTAGAATGCATGCATGGACTGTGAGCCTGTTGGACCAGAGTGTTCTCTTGACTGCCCTACCATGTTTCTGATTCTTCTGGGAAACTGGGCAGTGGTGCGACTTGCTGAGTCCATGCCCCACAGCCATCCACCTAGGCCTCTCAGCTGCTTCTCTTTCCTGTAGCAAGGCCTCTTGAAGTTGGGCCCACAGCCACCTGCCCTTGATGAACAGGTAGGCCCTAACACCAGGACTAGCCAAGCTCCAAGATCCTGGATGGTCCTGACCCTGGTCCCTGTACTACCCCCTCCCCCAGCCCCTTGTTCCCTAGCCCAGGGTGCTCACCATCTCAGCAGTACCCGTCATGGCATCCTCGGGGATGGAGTACATCTGGTGCTTGGTCTTCACACTCCACTGTCCCGCCTCACCTTCTCCCACCTTCACCAGCATCACCCGGAAGTTGGTGCCGCCCAAGTCCAGGGAGAGGAAGTCCCCAACTTCTGCAGCCACAGACATAAGTACATCAGTCTCATGGGCACCACCTGGCAGGACCCCTGAGACTGGAGAAGAGGAAGTAAAGGCATGGTGGTAGCACCAGAGGGGCCACTGATACCAGACCCCAGAGTAAACTGTGGAAAGGGTCAAAGGTGAACTGGATAAGTCAGCAGGAATTCCTTGCCTTGGACTGAAGTCCCCCAAGCCCAGAGCCCACCTGAAGATCTAGGAAAATGATCCAGACTCAGGATTGGGCTGAGAGTCCCCCAAATGACTATAGGAAACCATTTTTCTCCTTGTGAAATGAAAAAAGCCAGTTTCTCTGAGGTCAGAATGAGCCTGAAGGCCCCAGAGCTGGGCCAGTGGAGCCGAGAGTAAGAACACGCTGCAGGCTAGGGCTGCTAGGGACAATCAGGGCTGTTAAGAAGGGCCTAGGGCACTTCTCCCTGCTGGAGCCAGGGGACAGCTGCCTCTGGTTGAGGACCTGCTGGCTCCCATGTGGGTTCCATCCCAGCCCTGTCCTGGACCGCAGTACCTGAGCCCTCTGGAGTGGAGCGCACGTAGGTGGGCAGCATCTTCACACTGGCCTCCTCGTGAGTCTCCAGCCTCAGGCCTCGGTCCATCTCCTTCTGCATCCGCCTCATCACCTTCTTCAAGTCCTCCTCCTGCAGCTGGAACTCTGCCAGGATCTGTTCTGCCTGCACAGAGAGGAGGATGGAAAGCACTTGGGTGGGAGAGGAGCTGTGCGGAGTTGGGGAGGGGGATCTGCAGAGTGGGTGTTTCTCACCCACACCGAGGGTCTCCTTTTGCCCCCTCACCCTGAGTCCAGGATGACCCATCATTTCAAACTACTGCAGTTAAAACCAGTTGGAAAATTAAGACAGTGGCGTTCCAACACCCCTTCTAAACAAATGCAGCCTGGGGGTGAGGGGCAGAGGGCAGATGAGGCACCCGTTTTTATTCCTGATCCAGATCAGGGGAAGAGGGAGGTGCTAACCAGGAGAGTGGGTGAGACACAGGCTGGAAGAGTCTGTCTGGAGGGCGATGGGCAGCTGGCATTATTGTCTAAAAGATTCAATCATTCTACCTCTAGGAGTTTATGCTAAGGGAGTAAATGAGCCAGTGGTGCAAATTTTCACTAAGTGTTAGTCAAGGCACCAGTTAGAGGTGACACCAGTTAGTTAGATGTGTCTGTTGGACTAAGGCATGGTGTCCACAGCCTGGAAGTTCCTGAGGCCATTAGAGGGAGGAAGGGTCCCTATATATAAAAGATAGATTCAATGTCACCATTCCTGTGAGTATGGACAGCCTGGGCAAGGGTCTCCTCCCACACTCTTTGGAGGAGTGGCCGCTCACTCACCCCTTCGTGGTGGCACGAGGTTGGGTATAAACACAGTACCCATGCCCATGAATCCCCAGGAAAGCAGAGACCCTGCTCTGACCTTGCATGTGGACCGTGGTATGGCAGCCCTTCCTTCTTAGCACAATAGCATGTATTCATGCAGAAAAGGCCATTTTTATTCCCTGGATGTTCGGACCAAAAAAGAAAGGGCAGATACTCGAATAAAAGCCATGGATCCCTCTTCAAAACCTCAGCCTCTTTTGCTGGCAGTTTTCCATGTGAGCTTGGGGTGGAGATGCTCTGAATTCCAATAAGGAGATGACACAGCTATTTGCTCCTTCTTCCTCAGCTTTGGTAGCCCACCTTTTGTTGGGAGACTGGGGGTCTATCAACTTAAAGGAAGACAGCCCCTCACCAGGCTGAGGCGACATCCCATGACTGGGCTAAGCCAAGCCCAGTTACCCTGTCCTGTTGGGCATGTGGCCCAGTTCTGGCCAATGATGGGTGAAGGGAAGCCTGTTTTTAGCAGAAGGAGGGCCCTCTGGGGAAGGTCAGTGCCCTGCCAACTTTGTATACACAACTGTATAAGGGTGTGATAACCGGCACTGTAGCAGCTATTCTGAACCATGAGGAGACAAGGCTGAAGAGAAAAGACTATTAGCATACTATAGATGGCAGTGAAGAGAGGCTGAGTGAGCCAGCCCTGATGACGTCACTGACACGCTGAGTCAGCCCTGGACCCACACACCTCCCTGTGCCGGTTGTAGAAACAAGCACTCATCACTTGAGGCCATGGTTAGTCAGGTGTTTCATTTCCTAAAGCCCAAAGCATTCTTAATGGGTACAGATCCTTACTTAGGAACCAATTCTCTTACCAAGACCTCCTTGCTTAAAATTTAAACTCACAGAAGGTCACACAGGAGTGGGGCTGCCAAAGTCTATAGCAAAGCACAGAGAATCAGACACCAGTGTTTGCTAAGCTATTCTGCAGCTCTGGGCATGGGGTGGGGTGCCCCTTGCCCCAGGGCTCTTCTCACAGGACACAGCCCTGGAGAGGCCCCCATGCTCTGTGAAACCACCCAGGCTGTCCTCAGAGGTCCACACCTACAGCTTGGACCTCTCTCTCTCACACACACACTTCCAAACATAAAACGTGCCAAGAAGGAATAGTAACATTAACATTCGCTAAATCCTTCAAGTGTGCTGAGCTGAATATAGTACACAAGCTGCCTCACATCCCTGGCACAAGGGGAGGTGTTAGCATCCACTCGTCTTTTAGATGGTGGCCACAGGCAGCCAACACTCAGCATAAGTCCAGCACCCAAGGCCAGGCACACAAGGGCTGCCTGGCATCTTTCCCCAAACAGGACTGTGTGACATCACAGGCTCTTATCAAAAGCAATGCTGATCCTGCAGAGGTCCAGCCCTCGGGCCCCGCTGGGTTTCATCCCCTCTCCTTCCATCATGACAGCCTGTCCCATAGCCGTAGCCTGGACCCATGAGGGGTTGTGAGCCAACGGCTTCACTCTGTGTCCAGGCCCATGTGGGCACATGTTTGGAAAGGGGCTGAAAGTTTCCATGTTGCAGACCATCACTGCAGGCCACAGACTGACATGGGCCTCCAGCCGACCTCCCCTCTGGCCGTGGGGAGCATCCTCCAAGATGGGTACAAAGCCCCTCCTTGAGGAGCCACACTTAGTCAGCCTGCAACCCTGAGAGGAGGTGCTCCTAACTGCACAGTCCCCTCAGCTCTCAAGGCTGTGTGTCCAGGGGGTATGGGTGGGGTTCAAGTCACAGGGAGGTCTGCCTCACAGACCCCTGCGAACATCCCCAGACCCTGCCCAGGGTATCTCCTGCTTAACCCTCTGGGACCCAAGCATTTTATTACCCCTACTTCCTTTCCAAGGCCACAGATCTAGACAGCTCAGAGCTGGCTTTGAACCCAGGCACTGGCTCTGAGCCCACCTCCCCTCCCCACCCCACTGGGCTGCCCAGCCCTTCCGAGAGCCCAGGCTGGGTGTCCATGCACTCTGGCTTAAAGGTCTTATTGAGCAGCCTAGGGACTGCAGGGAGTTGCCTGAGGAACCCCAAGAAGCCACCTGTCCCCCAGGTCACAGACAGAGCCTGTCCCCCACTCTCACCCCACAGCTGCACCCCCTGCTTGCTCACCAAGAGGTCACAGGACACAGCATCAAGGCTCACAGCTACACCCGAATATGGCCTGTGTGCGTGGGGTCTTCTGCCTGAGCAAATCTGTGCTCCAGGCAGCGCCACCACCGCCATCTGACAGTGCCATGGCCCCCAGGATGCTGGCATCTGATGTTCCGGCCCTCTGGTTCTCCTAGGTGCTCCCATCTTGGCTCTCCTGGGATTCTCAAGGCAGGTCTCAGGTTGGCATGTTGGGAATTGCTTCCCCAGAAGTATGGGGCAGCTGGCCCAGGATCACCCTCTGTGTGTACACAGCCATCCAGTGGCTGTAGCTAGACACACATGGGGCTCACACTGCCCTCCAGGGCAATGGATGGGCTCTAAAGCTCACAGAGTGTCCAGCATTTGCCCAGGGGTCCCACGCCCTGGCCCTCTGGGGCCCTCCCAGTGCTATGCTGGGATGGGAGGCATTCTCACACCTTCACCTGTCTCATCCGTCAAAAGGAAGCCCTGCAGCATGTCCTGCCTTCTTTCTTAAGCCAAGGAAGTGAGGTCCCAAAGCGCCGAGTATGACATAAAGAGGGCAGGTGTCTTCAACCAAGTTCCCAGCCCCCATCATCTCTGCCCACCAACTTGGCCCCTCCCACTTTGCTTCCAACCTATACATCCAATGGCTTTATCCAAACCTGTGGCTTTAAGGACTATATGCATACGGATAGCTGTGCACTGGGAGGAGAGGTCCCACAGACCGAGAGGCATGGGTAGGACTGGGGGAATCCACCTGGTCTTGACACGTCAGTGTGTCTGTTAGTCAAGGAGAGATTGGTGCCAAGTAGCAGTTGGATTTCTGAGGCCAGTGCACAGTAGACAATCTGGCACTGTCAGCCCAGGAGTAAGTTCCCAAGAAGACACTGTCCACGGAGACCCCTCCTAGAGAGGCTGGACAGAGGAGGGATCGGCTGCCACCTAGCTTCTGTGCCTCCTTCCAGGGGGTCCAGCCCCTTCCTCACTTCTGTCCCAGCTGCGGCCCCAGGGACCACTCACCTGGCTTTGCAGTGACCCTTACCAGGTTCAGAGCTGTCTGGGCCTGGTACCTTGTGGCTCCCATCACCACTTCTCTGAGAGGCAAAGAGGTAGGTTTGGGGGAGGTGGAGACTCCTTCCTGCTGAGGCACAGGGCTGGCCTATAGCCTGGAAGTCAGGGGCCCACCTGTGCAGGTATGGGCCATGGAGCTGAGAGCTGCCCACTCAGGCTGCCCGGGGCTTCTGCAGAGAGCATTCAGCAGGCAGCTGCTAAAATACTCTGCCTACTGCCACAGGCCAGGTAGGGCCAAAAGGGCAAAGGAGGCCTGCATGGGGTCAGAAGTGACAAGGGCTATGGAGTGGTGCCCCATGCCTTCAGCCCGGGGGTGGAGATTTGTTGCCCAGGCCTTCTGGAGAGGGAGCAGAACCAGTCTCACGTCCCCTTCAGTCCTTGGACATCCAGGGTGGACAGTCTTCACACTGCCCAGGTCAGGAAAGCACATCAAAGATCCAGCAGGCCGGGAGGGGCTGCTGAGGGCCTGACCCTGTGCCAGATGAAGAATCTGAACCTGCTCTTGGTCTTGGACCATGGGGACCTCTGGCCAACTTTGCCCTGAGGACTGTACTGCACTTGAGAGGGGAGAGGCAGGCTGGTGGCAGGGAGGCCTGGCCTGAGGACCTGAGCAAGGAAGATTCTTTGTGAAACTGGGGTGCAGAGGATAAGAGACCTACTGAGACTCTTGGCTCCCTCTCCTTTGCCCTCAAAGCCCTGCCATTTTCCCAAACAGGCTGGCGGGTTGAATGAGGGATTGGGGGTGTGCCTAAGACATCGTTTGGGTTATTGAGAGCCAGGCTCAGGCCTGGGCTGAGGCAGGGGTAGGGGCTGGGGGTGAGAGTTGATGGCAGATGGGGGCTGGTAGAGGGGCCAGGAGGTGGAAAGGGGAGGGGGTGGGGCAAGTGTCGGGGAGTAGATGGAGGCAGGGCACCACTCTGATGACTGGCCCCACCCTTACCTCAGGGCCATGCCCCCTCCTCCCTGCCCAAGTAGAAAATGCTTGTTTTCATCAAAGGTCTTCAACTGTAAATCATCAAAACCTGCCTCAAAAGGTGGGGAAGGTCATTCTTGTGTTTGGGGTCTGCAAAGTCCAGGCCAGCACTCACTTTGAGAACCATCCCTCCTCCCCACTCCCAGCTCCCTGCCTGGGAGTGAACTTGTCTAGAAGGACCTGCCTGCAGCTGCCAAGCACTGCTAAAATTAGCAAGAGCTCACAAGTGGGCCGGTGGCTGGGTAGAATGCAGGCTCTCCAGCCAGTGGCCAGCGTGGTCATCCCCAGGAAGCTCTTGACATGGTTGATCTCTTTCCCAAAATAGAGCAAAAGAGCTTCACCAGACCCACGTGTGACAGACTACTGTACCACCAGACCCTGGCTCTGCACCTCTGTCTTCACAGAGAGGGCAGGACTCATTCCTGGGTTTGGAGTCCTGGCCAGACCAAGGAGCAGCTGCCCTTCTATTGGTCCAGGCTCACAGCACCTGAGAGGTGGATCAGAATCCCCCAGCCCTGTCCTCTGGGAGGCTGGAGAGGACAGGGCTGGCAGAGATCAGTGGGTCCCTTGCTGGTTTGCTGGACTTCTGGGGCCTCTCTGGCTTTCAATTTGACCAGTGAGCATCCTTCCCCAGACCCCTTACCTGGGCCTCCTCCTTGCACCTATGAGGGCAACACCCCCACTTGCCCACACTAGTTAATCCTCCAGAGCCAGATTCTTCATGCCTCAGCCAGCCCTCCTGTGCTCTCACACAGGAGGTGTGCCTTTCAGGTAAGGGAGTGACACCAGAGGGTCAGCACTGGGCTGGAGTCAAGAGTCACTGTAGCAAGTGACAGACCTGTCCAGGGAAGAGAGGCCAGGAGAGGAAGGATATCAAAGATAATGGCTCTTGAGGGATACCCAAGACACAGAGTGGTCAGTATCACAAGGGTTGTCCTGAGGATGTTGGATGAATGTGGTCTCTACTTAGACTTTCTCAAAAATAAAAGCAACAGAGCTGCCCAGCAATGGGCTAGGATGTCTCAGCAGATAATGAGCTCCTAACTTAACGGGAGAGAGAGAGACGTGGGGTATTAGAGAGTAGGAGCTGAAGGACTCCTATGTCCTAGTTAGTGTCCTCATCCTTTGGTTGTTCAAGGAGCTGATTGATAGGCATGGTTTAATCTTCTTTTAAATTTATCTCTAGGAAATAATCTAGCAAATTCAGTGATGGATATTCCAGATTACTTTTTATAGGATCAAAAAATGAGACATAATCCACACACCCAACTTTAGGAAATTGGTTAAATAAACTATGCTACATTTATATGCAAAATGATAAGATTGATCTGCCTCTTTTGGCATGGAATGATGTTAACGACATTTTGTTTAAAGAGAATGTGGGACTTCCCTGGTTGTCCAGTGGCTAAGACACCATGCTCCCAATGCGGGGGGCCTGGGTTTGATCCCTTGCCAGCAAACTAGATCCCATATGCCACAGCTAAGAGTCCGAATGCCACAGTGAAGATCGAGGATCCTGTATGCCCCAACTAAGACCCAGCAAGCCCAAATAAATAATTTCTTTTTAAAGAAGAGAATATGGGGGCTACCTTCTAAAGGTCCTTCAATGAGCCTCACATCTGGCATTCAATCTGCTGTGTAGGCTCCACCCATGCTGAATAGTCTAGACTATGTAACTAATAAGCTTTTGCAAAAATGATGGGCTGTGAAATGTGAGGCTAGGCCATCAAACACAATGAAGCTTCTGCTTTTCTCTATTGGCTTCTTCACTCTATGGGAAGCCAGCACCAGGTCATGAGGACACTCAGGTTCTATCAGAAGGTCTACTGAGAAAAACTGAGGTCACCTGCTAATGGGCATCTCCAACTTACCAGGCAGGTGAGTGAAACACCTTGGGAACAGATCCAACAGCCCCAATTGAGCCTTCAGATGATGCAGCCCCAGGCAACATCCTGACTGCAACCTCAGGAGAGATGCTGAGCCAGGACCTCCCAGCTGAGCCACTCCTGGATTCCTGACCCACAGAAATGGTGTGAGATAAAGTTCTGTTGTTTCAAGCCACTAAGTGTTGAGGTAATTTTTTATATGGGAATAGATGACAAATACAGAGGAAAAACAGTTTAAAAATATAACACAATCCATTTTTCTCATATATAGATATATAGATATAGATATTTAACTCTCTCTCTGTTTTTTGGCCACACCACACAGAATGAGGATCTTAATTCCCCAACTAGGGATTGAATCTGTGCCTTCTGCAGCAGAGGCTTGGAGTCTTAATCACTGGATCATCAGGGAAGACCCTGTCATATATATGTATATCTGATATACCCATGGGAGGAAATACAGAAAAATAGTAATAGTAGTTATCATGATCATGGAAATATGAGTGACTATATTTTCCTCTTTGCTTATCTATATGTCCTGCGTTTTCTGCAATGGATTTGTACTAATGAAGTAGTATTTAAAAATCAAGTTAAAAACAAAAAGGTTGGGCCTTATCTGCTTTCTTTGCACAGAGGCTCTGAGGCCCAGACTCTGAAGGATGGAGGCTCAAAATTAAATGGATCAAATTATCAGACTCCATATTCTGTGGGAAAGAAAGTGAGGCTGGAAGCTGGAGGATCCCGCCTGCAAGCCCCTTCCCCACTGGCCTGCCAGCCCTCCACACCAGCTGGGCTACAATGTGGGTACTCCTGACCTGGTTACAACAGGGCCTGCAGGTCAGTATGGTGTTGCAAGTGTTTGCTTACAGCAGGGTCGACTGGAGGCTGGCTGTGCCCTTGGGGCAAGGGCAGACACGCGCCTGGTGATGAGAGGGTATCAGGTAGTGTGGCCATGTCAGGGACAGAGAAAGGGAAAGATGAGCTAAGAGACAGCAGAGTGGGCTGGGGCCCCGGTAAGCAATGCTGGCAAGTACCCAGCGCCTTCCGCAGGCCGGCTGCGGTGCTAGATGCTTACATGGATCACAACTGGCTGGCAAGTTCAGGGCAGTCATTTTAAATGTGGGGCCCTGGGGGTGAAGGGATTTCTGATACGCAGCAGCCATCAGTGACTTGGCCAGGATTCACCCCCCAGCTCAGCCTGACTCCGGGTGTGCTGGAAGATTAGTCTGACTAGATGGGGAGGGTCCCTCCAGAGCCAAGCACATGCTGGGAGTCAGGAAGTAGCTCTGGAGCTGCTTCCATGATGGAAATGTTCAGAGGCCTCAGCTTCAGCCTGGGGAGCTGGGGAGGAGTGAGGAGGTGGCTGGGGGAGCTGCACTGGCCACAGAGGTCTGTGCAGCACAGTGCCTGCCTCTGACAGCAGGTGGGCCTGAAGGCCTGGGGCCAGATGTTGGGGTGAAACCTAAAGGCTGGGGCCATGGGAGGGATGAGGGCAGAGAGTGGGTGAGGAGCTGGGTGTGTCCCGCACGTCGGCCAGCTGCAGGATCATTCAGGACCCAGGATCCAGGAGGCAGGATAATGCTGGGCTAACATGGGAGCAAACACAGTCCTGCTCTGTAGATCCATTTCCTGTTTGGAATTGGTTACAGCAATTAAACCTGCCCTAATTAGCACTCAGAATGAAAGCACCAACCCGAACAGAGCTTCAGAAGGGACTGAATCACACATTTATTTAAGATTTATTGAGCATCTAATTTGTGCTCAGTCTGAGGTTATGAAAATGACTAGTTTTTAGTTCTCAGGGACCTTACACTCTGGCAGAAGAGACAAACAAATAGCAAATACTAACTGATACTGGAAGAATTGCAGAGTCTTGAGGGAACATGAGAGAGACTGGGAGGATTCTCTGGAGAAAAGCGTTTCTCAGGACCTCTTCCTGCAGTCCTTGATGTATGAGCAGGAAATGGCCAGCACAGAAGCACATTCTAGATTGAGGGGCCAGCAGAACAAAGTCAGAGGCGTTTGGAGAAATACTTATATTTATCGTGACTTGAAATAATGCACTCAAAGAGTACACAAAGGAAATTAGGCTGTTGTAAATTGTGTTTGGGCTAAAGAGGAAATCTGAGTTGGGTTACACCCCCTTTATAAATGTATAACCATGAGTGTACCAAATATAAGAAGTACGGAGAATAGCAAAAGCACCGTGGCGGATTCATGTTGATGTATGGCAAATCAATACAATATTGTAAAGTAATTAGCCTCCAATTAAAACAAATAAATTTATATTTAAAAAATAGCTAAAGCAAAACTCAAAGGAACCCTTAATTCACTTACCAAAAAAATAAATAAATGAAAAATCAATGAGCAAAGCATTCCTCTAAAGGTATTAAAAAAAAAACACCCCAACACACAGAGTATAACGTAAACCTAAGAATAAAGGAATCAATAATGATAAAAGTAGAAACAAATTGTACAGAAAATATGCAAATATGGCTGCACCTAAGGCTGATTCATGTTGATGTATGACAGAAAACCACAAAATTCTGTAAAGCAATTATCCTTCAATTAAACATTAAAAAAACCCAAACCAGTAGCAAACTGGAGAGGCTTTCCTGGCGGTCCAGTGGCCCACCTGCCAAGGCAGGGGGCCCAGGCTTGATCTCTGTTTAGGGAACTAGATCCCACATGCCACAGCTGAAGACTGAAAATCCCACAGCTGGGACTTCTCTGGCAGTCCAGTGGTTAAGAGTCCACCTGCCAATGCAGGAGACATGGGTTCAATCCCTGGTCCAGGAGGATCCCTCGTGTTGTGGGGCAGCCGAGCCTGTGAGCAGCAACTACTGAGGCTGCGCCCTAGAGTCCATGGGCAACAGCTACTGAGCCCACGTGCTGCAGCTACCGAGGCCGGAGCGTTCTAGAGCCCGTGCTCTGCAACAAGAGAAGCCACTGCAGTGAGAAGCCCCTGCTTGCCACAGCTAGAGAAAGCTCTCTCCCAGCAACGAAGACCCCATGGACTGTAGCCCACCAGGCTCCTTCATCCAGGGATTCTCCAGGCAAGAATACCGGAGTGGGTTGTCATTCCCTTCTCCAGATCTTCTTGACCTGACCCAGGGAATCAAACCCAGGTCTCCTGCTTTGCAGGAAGATTCTTTACCATCTGAGCCACCAGGGAAACCCAATGAAGACCCAGCACAGTCAAAAATAAACAAATAAAAAATATTTTTAAAGAAAATCCCACAACTAAGACCTGGTACAGCCAAATGAATAAATATTTTACAATTATATCTATAAAAACAAAATAAAAAGTAAACTTGATTAAAAGGTGAATTTCATTGCATGTATTTTATATCAACATTTAAAAAAGAAGAGTAACAGATGAAGTAGAAGAGTCAGGGGTCCTAATTACAGATGGAAAGAGACAGGGGCCCCTGGAGAGAGTTGCCTTATCCTCAAGCCTCCCTGGGCAGTGGCCTCTCCCTTGTAGGAACCGTGACCTTGGAAGTCCTTGCTCCAGCTCCCTTGTGGCACTTGGAACAGGAAGAGGGAGCTGGTGGACAGTTGCTACCTACCTGATCTCAGATAAGTGATTCATTCACAATTTCAGTCTCTCAGCCTAGAAAAAGTCCTGAGCCTTGGCCCTGGTCAGGTGGGTGGCCTGCTCCTGGGCAGTGCCCTGGACACATGTGCTCTTAGGGGTGGGGGCAAACATGGTTTCTTGCCCCCCACAGCTGGTTCCCCCTTCATTCTTACTCAAAGAGCCTCCGTTTGTGGCAACACACCCAGTACTGGGGGTTGGACGTGCCTGGCCTCACCCCCATCCTCTTCTGGAGACAGCAGGAGGGGAGGCAGCTAGGAACACGTGGCAGCGGAAGCCCCCTCCTCCTGCATTTGGAGCATCACTGGATCTGTTGGTACCCCATACAGCCATGAGGGGGGAGGACAAGACAACCCACAGGGTTGACCCAGAGTCTGACATCAGGGTGTCATTGCATGGGCATGGCAGCCACCTCTGGACTATTTTTTATGTGAGATTATGAGCCTATCAATGAATTCCATCTCAGTTGGATGTCTGGTACAGCCTAATGGACCATAATTGCCTCATGAGGACTAACAAGTTATTCTGCTTTCCTTCATGTGAGCAAGCCCGAAGAGGGGGAAGCAAGGGACAGTGGGGCACATGTTGGTAATCACCCTCAACAGAGTGGCTCAGGAAAGACCACAGGAGGTGAGGCAGGAACTGGACTTCACCCCTTTCAAGGTTATGGAAACCCAGCTGGAAAATGTTCAACAACTGGCTCTCCAGGGGAAAGACCCAGGTGAAAGAAGTGAGCAGAGACAGGCTGCAGCCACCGCCCCCAGCCTCCCTAGGACCTGGTCCTCTGACATAGCTAGGCCACCTCACAGAGGCTGTGGTTCTGGCAGGGACTGTGTGACCACTATCACTCTGGCCCTACCACCTGCAGATGGAGTCAGGGCTCTGTCCCACCCTCTGACTTTTGCTAGGTCTAACGATGGCACTGGTCAAGCTAAGTCTGCTGCTGCTTCTCACATGGATTCCCCGCGTGGTTGAACTATACTCATGAGCTTTGCAGTCACTTTGAAAACATCTTAGAGAACTAATTTACAACAGCAAGAACCTACATTCCTTGTTTTAAATAAAAGGCAAATGATGTCCATCCAAAACCTCCATCCAATTATCCAGATATCACTAAAACTCTCTTCATATATAGCAACCCACCAGTGACTTTTGCATAATATGAAACATTCAAAACACCAATTACCTAATTATTTAACTCTTAAAGAGCTCAGCGGTGGCTGTAATTGTATGGAGTACACAGCAATCCTATTCATGTCACAACCTATCATGTTGGAGATGTTGGAGGCTGCCATGATCCCCTTGTCCAGGCACTGTACCTGCCCCCACCTGCTCCAGCTGGCTGCCAATAGCTCACAGCTGGGCCCTTCTCCTAAGACTCGCCTTCAGTCTACTAAGTCATCCTGCCCAGAAATACCTGGGAGGTTATGTGCCTCCAGGGTTGGCAGAGAAAATACAGTATGTCGTGCAATATTTGGGACATATATTACAATTTTATTTGCTGCTTATCTGAAATTCAAATATAACTGGGCATTTTCTTTATTTGCTAAATTTTTATTTGCTGAATCTGGCAGCCCCTACCCTCCTACCAGGGCCTCCAACCAATGACTGCCCAGTATAGAAGGGCAAAGGCTACCTGGCCTCAGGAGAGATGACACATACGAGGCCGTTCATGACCCAGAGCTCCCCATGGGATTAGACTGCGGCTTGACTTCTGCTAAATGTGAGTCTGCCTCCATCCTTGTCTTACCACGTCCCTCCATACACCCGGCCTCACCCTGTGAATTCTCCTGCTCTCCATCACAGTATGGTCCCAGGAGACCTAAACCATCTTGTCTACACAGACCAGAACATTATATCAGCTCACCACATTGATGACATCATTCTAGTTGGACATCATGCTAATTGGATATCATGCTAGTTGGACACAAAAGGCGAGTATCATGGATGCCTTGTGGTGAGACACATCTCGAAAAGCCTCAGGGGCTGCCACCTCCGTGAAATTTGCAGCGGCCCAGTGGTCTGGGACATGCCAGGGACAACTGCTTTAAAGTGAGTAACTAATGATTGTGCCTTGTTTCTCTTAAGAAAGGTGTGTAGTGCTTGATAAGCCTCTTCAGATTTTGGAAGCAGCATATTCTGCACTTGGCGATACTGTTCCAACCTATTTATTGGGTTAACAGAAGGCTGATAGGTTAAGTGGAGCCAGAGAAAGAAAGCACTCTGCAGCCAGTCGGCCACAGTCAGCCCTGACTCTTATGCCTTGTGACCTGGCAGCTGTGACACTTGAGGTGTTACACTGTGTGGAGTGTGATAAATCCCAAAAGGAGTGTCACTGACCAGACCCCAGGCTCTGGACCAAGGGCCCACCACCTGCAGCAGAGAACAAAATACCACTTGAAAGGCAGCTCCTGGTCTGTTGCTGGGCCCCAGTAGAGACAGAACATCTAACCACGGGGCACTGAGTGACCAATCATGTGGCCAGAATTGCCCAGCCTGAGCTGGGTGATGTCAGAGTTGCTAAGTCATCAGTTTGGGCAGATGCCACAGCCATCCATCATAAGACAGAAGGAAGGTGTCTGCAATCAGGCTCAAGCAGGAGTAGGAGGAGGCTCAGACCCATCTCCTGTCACTACCACTCCTGCACAAATGCCCCCATGCCCTCCTCAGCTCACACAGATGGCCTTCCCTCTGTCTGGCTGCCAGAGGGGTCAAAACCCACCCACTTGGTCCATAGACAGGTCAGCTTGGCCCGTTGGTGCAAACTGGAAACGGGCATTTGCCAGGCAGCAGTCCCACTCAAGGGTGGCCGTGGAAGACAGAAATGGGGAGAAAGGCTCTCAAGAGTCAGAGTTTGGGGCAGGCACCCAGTGACTCCCCTTGTGAAGAGAGAGAAATGGCCCACAGGTCAAGGTACCCATAGGCCATGGACAGGAGGGAACAGCTTAGCTGGAAGGAGCGAGATTGGAGGACTGGGGACAGGAATGGGGGCGGGGAGGAGGAGTATAGAGAAATCCAGGTGCTCGAGAACAAGTCGGCGGAGTTCCAGCCTATGAGAAACCACCTGCTCGAGAAAAGGCACTGAACAAGCACGCGGAGGGCTGGCTAGTAGCTTCACGCCGGTAGCTTCTCGACGTTAACATGATGCCCTCACAAACCATTAACCATGGCGGCGGATGTGGAAGCCGTGTCTACGCCCCCAAAACATAGGCTCCATCTTGTCAAGGCCAGCCTAGCTTTTGCTGTTGTCAAACGTATGACCTGCCAGCGTCAGAGACCAACCTTAAACCTCTGGGGTGATACTGTTCCTCCAGGGCACCAACCGGCCACAACCTGGTCCAAGTTATCGCACAGAACTGCTCCACTCTAAAAGGAGCAACCATCTGCTCTTCCAGGCACACGTCTGCCTTTCGTACCTTCAGTGTCTCAGCCAGTACCACCAGCCAAGGAACCTCGAATCTACTGATCTAAGATCCCCCAGAACATGACCGCAGAGGAAGGACCTGCTTCATGGCGAACGAGGCTTGGCGGTGAGTGCACGATCCAGGACGCACTAGTCCTCCCACCTAGCAGCTGCCCCCAATAGAGCAAACAACCTCCTGAAGGCACAGCTGAGCTGTCAGCTTGAAGATGCTCGCCCCCCCAGTAGAAGGGACCAGTGTCCTCCAGGATGCATTGTCCACTCTAACAGCCACTGGGTAATGCTGTGTCCCTAAAAGGTAAAATACATGGTCTGGGAACCAAGGGCTCTTCATCATTCCTCACGACTGATGTGAGGGGATTCGTTCTTTCTGTACCTGCAACCTTAGGTTTTGTGGGTCCAGGGGTCCTGGTTCTCAGAGGAGGGATACTTCCACTAGAGATACAGGAAGAGCCCCACAGAATTTAAAGTTATGACTGCATCCTGGTCAGCCCTGCTCGTGGGGCCAGTAGCCAGGCAGGACACCTACAAGAGCCAAGTCCCAGGAGCTGGGCTGGGTGAGTGCACTAGGTCTAGGGCAGCCAGAGAGTGGCTGCGGATTTCAGGCTGTGAGGCTACAATTTGGGATGTCTCCTGAGGGTCTGGCTCTGCGCTGATGTCATGGGAGGCTCTGTGCAGGGGAAGCCCGCCCGGAATTGCACTGATACAGCTCACTCTGGATGCAGTAGGGAAAATGAACTGACTTGCAAGGCGAGGACCTGGAGTGGGACAGCCAGCAGAGGCAGGTAGAGGGGGGAAGACAGGAGAGCAGAAAGGCTGCTAGGGGCCAGCTGGCCACAGGAGAACACACACAACGATGTACTTTGCAAGACAGACAGGTGGCCTTGGGCCAAAGCCGAGAGAACGCCCATGAGTGGCTTGATAAGGGGAGCTGGGCTGCCTGGAGGCCACACTGCAGTAAGGACAGGCATGGATGAGGGCCCGAGGGCACCAGAGGGCAGCTGATTCTAGTGCCTCAGGGAGCCAGCGCCTTGGGAAATCCAGTGGGTGTGCTGCCCAAGCAGAGCCCCGAGTCCTTCCTGGGAATCGTGTGTAGTGGAACTCACGGAGAAGAGTTCTCCTTTCACTCTGATTGCTACACTGTAAGGCTGGGAGCCTGGAGTTTCTATGGCCATATTCCTGCCCAGTGGAGAACGCACATCGTCCGGGAGGGGAAAGCAACACCAGCCCCAGAGAGAAGTGGACAGAGGACCCTCGGCCACCGATGGACTTCAGATCCTGCTCCCCTCCCCTCCCTCACCTCAGCACATGGAACTTGGTCCCATCAGCCAGTCCGTCCCTTCTTTGCTTCCCCTGCTTCCACTGAATTTGCATTACTTACGGCCAGAGAGCCTGACGAATCCCTGGACAATCATCTATCAGAGTAGCTGTGAACTGCACTAATCAGGGTGGTAATCACTGACTACATGTGGCTTTTTGTCACTTAACACACGGCAAGTCCAAATTGGGAGAAGCTGTACATGGAAAATACACATGGCTTTGGAAGGCAATATAAACCACAGCGTGTAAAATATTTCATTAACACTTTTTATGTGGCTTGCTTGTTTCACTGATAATATTATGGGTTTTTGTTTTGTTCTGTTTTGTGTTTTTTTTGACCTTGCTGCATAGCATGGATGCTGCATGATCTTAGTTCCCTGACTATGGATCAAACCTGAGCCCCCAATAGTGTAGTGGAGTCCTAACCACAGGACCTCCAGGGAAGTCCCAATAATATCCTGTTTTTGTTTGTTAGTCTCTCAGTCGTGTCTGACTCTTTGCAACCCCATGGACTGTAGCCCACCAAGCTCCTCTATCCATGGAATTCTCCAGGCAAGAATACTGGGGTGGGTAGCCATTTCCTTCTCCAGGGGATCTTCCCGACCCAGGGATCAAACCCAGGTATCCTGCATTGCAGGCAGATTTTTACCATCTGAACCACCAGAGAAGCCCTTAATATTCTGTTTATAGTGGGTTAAATAAAGCTTTATGAAAATTAATCTACCTATTTCTTTTTACTTTTGTAACATGGCTACTAGAAAACACTGTATTTCCCCTGGACAGTGATGTGTGGAGTTGTGCCTGCATTAGAAAGAAGGCTGACACTTTGAGAGTCACCTTCAGACACAAGCAGAACGCATGGCTGTGCACAAGGAGAAAAGCAGTCAGCTCTAGGGTTGCTGTCCCTTCCTCCTCATAGACAGAAGTGTCAAGTCCAGGTACCCCTCCCCTAGGAAAGGGATTCTCTCCAGCACTAGTGATTCTTTCCTGTCACCCAGCATGTCCCCTCCTGGATGTCCTTCCTGCCTCCAAGCCCTCACAGACACATCCTGGGCTGGCTTCCTCCACAGGTCCCTATGCAGTATCCCTTCTTGCTGGCCTTCCTGGTCAACCCACCTGCAAAGGAGTGGAAAGGAAGGCCAGGACTTATACCTCATCCCAGACTCTCTAAGATGCCCACAAGCCACCCTTCCTGGTCCTCAGTCCCTTCCTTCCACTGTTAATAGACCCCCTAGCCCCTCCCAAAGGCACCCCACTCCAGTACTCTTGCCTGGAAAATCCCATGGATGGAGGGGCCTGGTAGGCTGCAGTCCATGGGGTCGCTAAGAGTCAGACACGACTGAGCGACTTCACTTTCACTTTTTGCTTTCGTGCATTGGAGAAGGAAATGGCAACCCACTCCAGTGTTCTTGCCTGGAGAATCCCAGGGATGGGGGAGCCTGGTGGGCTGCCGTCTATGGGGTTGCACAGAGTCGGACATGACTGAAGCGACTTAGCATAGCCCCTCCCCTAGCCTGGCCCCTCCTGCCCTCCAGTGGACCGTGCAGGACACTGCTACCAATTCCCAAATGCAAGGAAAATGCAGGCTGTGACCTTGCATGGGTATGGGTTTGGGAAGCCTCCTCCTTTGCCCTCCTTAGGGTTGCCCATGAGGGGAAATAGTTCTGTGTAGTCTATTATATTTTGACTAAAAGTGTAGGGCTGTGCTCATCACTGAGGCGGGGGTGGGGCAGCGTGGGAGGCAGAGCCACAGCCCCCAAGACATTCTAGTCCTTGGAATCTGTGAAATGTGACCTTACACGGCAAAAGGGAGGTGACAGATGTTTAAGAATCCTGAGATGGGGAAATGGTCCTGGATTATTTCATGGGCCCAATAACATCATAAGCATCCTTATACGTGGGAGGCAGGAATGTCAGAGAAGATGTAATGACAGACGCAGAGGCTGGAGGGAGCAGCTGCCAGCTTTGAAGACGGAAGAAGGGGCCATGAGCCAAGGAATGTACATGGACTCAGAAGCCAGAAAGGCCAAGAACATGGGCTCTCTTCTAGAACCTGCAGAGGAACTGGCTCTGCTGACACATTTTTAGTCCAGAAGACCCATTTCAGACTTCTGACCTCCAGAACCGTCAGTTGACAAATTTGCTTTGTTTTAAGCCACTATTTGTGATCATTTCTTGCAGAAGCTATAGGAAACCCATGCAGAGAGGGACCAGCATTTATATTTTTATCTCAACTGTGTGAATATGTGCTCAGTCGTGTATGACTTTTGCAACCCCATGGACTGTAGCCTGTCAGGCTCCTCTGTCCATGGGATTCTCCAGGCAAGAATAGTAGAGTGGGTTGCCATTTTCCACCACAGGGGTTCTTCCTGACCCAGTGACTGAAACCACATCTCTTACATCTCCTGCATTGGCAGGCAGATTCTTTACCACTGAGCCACCTGGGAATCCCTTTTAGCAACTACTAAATGCATAAAAGTGTCCACATTAATAAATATAAATCTGAGCAATTATGCTTCCCAGACATGCTATGAGGGATGGGCAGTGTTGTGGGGTGGGAAGAGATCACCCTACCACATGTCTCCCTGGCTGGTACCTGCCTTTATGAGGACTTCCAAGCCTCAGAGGCCCCATGGAGGAGGACTGTACACAGCAGCAGGCAGTCACTGGCCCAGAGCATGGAAGAGAACTTGTGAGGCCTGGCATCCAGGCTGAACGCGTCCAGGCTTTCTTGGAAGTCCAGAGGTCTGGCTATATCTCAGCTCCGGAGGTGCCCACCTATGTGACCTTGGGCATGACCTCTGACAGGTCCCAATTCATCACAAGCAAATACAGGCATAGAGGCACACCCCATTCCATGGAGCAGTTTAAACATAAACTGGCTGGACTACAAAGGAGCAGACACGGCCACCAGGACCTGCTGGACCAAGGCACCGCGTGTGGGCATGCGGACCCCGCTGGACCCAGGGGCTCAGAGAGAGGGTGCCGGCCACTCTCTCGTGTCCCCTGCAACACATCCTTCCTTGCCTGCGGTCTCGCGGTGACTTACAAGTGTTTGCTTGCACCATGGGATGAGAGGTGGGCCTGTGACAGACCTGGTCAAGCGGGTTGCAGGCAGGTGCCCTCTCCCAGGTGCAGAGGTAGTGAATGCACACCCACAGAGGGAGCTGGGCTACGCAGGGGAGGGGCTGGCACCCCGCTCTGCCATGCTGCTCCTGCTCCTCCTGGGCAGACTCAGGCTCAGCCACTGGAAACCCCAAGTCCTGCCTGATGGTACTTTTTCACACTACTATTTTAATTTCCAAGTGATTTACTTCTATCAGTGATTATGTGATTGTGTATGTGTGAATAGGGAAACATCCACTATTTCTTTGTAATGAACTGAAATCACCGCACACTAGTGGGCCCCTTGTGGGCTCTTTGAAAAGACATCTATCACCATTCTCAGTGACCGTTGCTTTACAAACGTATGCATTGGCTTTTTTCATAGTATGTTCAAGGGACATCCTGCCTGCAGGTGAGCCTGAGGGGGCTACACGGGCCAGGGCCAGGGGAAGAAAGCAGGTGCTCTCCCCCAGCGCACCAGCCTTGATGTTTCTCCCTGTGTGTGTGGCCCAACAGCCCCAGCAGCTGAGACAATGCTGCCCTGGAACCTCTGGAAGAAGGGGGACCTTGGCCAGATCCAGGAGCTGTGCGGGTCATATACATACATATTTGATGTATATGATGTGGGTTTCGTGTGAGCCTGTGGATGGGAAAATGATGTCCCAGGACACAGAGTGAGGATACTGTATCTTCTGGAAGAGGGTGTGTCACGGTGTGGCATCACCTTCCTCCTGCCTGTCTACTTGTGGGATTTCTCTGCCTTCTACTCACAGTGGGAAGCTGTTCTGGAAAGGTCGGGCGCTTGGTTATCTAGCATGAGGGGCTCCTCTACTCATCCCTTTGAGAGGAACACACTTAGGGGATCACACCCTCACAGAAGCCCTGGCAGGCCATAGTACCAGAGGGGAAACTGAGGTCTGGAGGGATTTCAAAGTCACCAAGTCCACCCTGCTAGGGAAGGGAAGAGCAGGTTTGAACCCACAGCCCTACCAGGCACAGGCTGGGAGCAGAGGGTGGTCCTTGGAGATGGAGCCAGCCTCCTTCCCTGCTGGGTGCCCAGACTGGTTCTTCTCTTCTGGGAGTGCTAACCAAAGGAGTTCTTTATTTCCTCCCACCCCTCACCTCCCTGGGGATGTAGGATGGATCTGCTGGGTCTTCATGGGCAGGAAGCACATCCACCCAGGCCTGTCCCCACTCTTCTGTGGGGGGGTCAGCCGAGCTCCCCTCTAGGCAGGATGGCCGTCAGAGTGGGCCTCCACAGGCCCTGCATGAAGGACCGGGGCCCATGGGGAGCTAGCTCACCACTCCCCAGTGTCTATGTGGTTTGCCCAGGGCTTAGAGGTCTACCAAGCTGTGCTAGGCACGGTCAACTGGATGATCAGCAGATGTCTACAGGCATTCATTGGACATAAGGCTGTGGTCCTGACTGCACATCCCCAGGCAGGCTGTGCTAGGCACCTTGCAGGGGTAGGAGCCAGAGGAAATGTAGTCAGTGTCCACGCTGGAGCGGTGAGCAGTGCCTTCCTTCAGAGTGGGGTGGGTGTGGGGATGCTTCCTCCACCCAGAGCCCTGGGGTTCTCAGACAGCATAACTTCAAAAGCTCCTGGTTCCCCCAGTCTCCATCAGATCACCCTTTGGCCAAACCTCACAGAAGTCTCCACACCCAGCCCATGTGGCACACGCTGCTATTAACCCATTTTACAGACCAGGAAGGTGAGTCCCAGAGCTGCCCAGATCTCACCAGGCCTTGAGGAAGCTGACTCCAGAGCCCAGGCAGGCTCTGCCCTCCCCAGCAGCCGCCTCTGGGCTCATGAAGTCACTGCCTGAGAATAAATGCGCTCACTGAGCCCAAGTCCGCATTACTCACCCCTGTGACTTCAGCAACTCACAGGGCTTCTCTGCCTGGAGAGCCTTCTTTCTGTGGCATTAGGGGCAGGACAGCCTCTGAGCACCATCCCCCAGAGCAGTCAGTGGTTGAGCATCAGGCAGACCAGGCCAGTGGGGACCTGGGACCAAGGACCCATGACCGGGGCCCTTCCCTCTGTGAGACTCTGGCTTGGGCCCAGCACTGGGTGGGGGGTGGTAGGGAGGCAGCCCTTGGAGCACTCCTCCCCTGCCCCTTTCCCCGCCTGGGCAGGTGTTAGCCAAGGAGGCAGAGCGGAGGTGGACTAAGATGCATGAGGAGCATGGGAAGGGACTGGGGATCAAGAGTAAGGCAGGATGACTGCAGGGGGGCCTGAGGAATTGGGGTCCAGGGGGTGCTAGCCCTGGAAAGGTGGGCTCTCGGGCATGGCCGGCCCCCACACCTGGCCCCTCGTCCCCCTTACCCTGCAGGATCACTCTTGGTCCAGGAACACCCTCCAACCTTCGTGGCCTCTGGAGCCCCGCTCTTCCAGTGCCCCTTCCCAGTTACCTCCCTGCAGCCTAGCTTATGGCTAGTGAAGTTCCCGCTGATTCCAGCTGCTAGTGGGACCCCTAGCATCCAGCTCAAGGAGCCTGTGGGAAGATTCAGAGCTGGAGCACCCTGGCCCACCCCAGCCCTCAGGAGGACAGCCAGGACCTCTGGCTTTGATGGCTGGAGGAGGATGAGCCAGACTGGCTTTTCAGGGGTCAGGGAGAAGCCTGGACCAAAACTCAACTCTCTTGGAAAGGAGAGTCCAAGACCAAAGAGAGGACCCGTGAACACTTGTCCAAAAGCAAAAAAGACATCCCCCTCTTCAAAAAAAAGCCATCATCTGAGTAGGGGAAAGTGGTCCATTTTCTGGGTAGAAGGTACATCTCTTTCCAGATCAAACCCCGCTTTTTATGAAACGTGCCAGATGGGTTTAAACCTCACTGAGAAAAGGGAGGCTAGAGCCAGTGCTGTAGCTATATTTGAAATGTGAGTGGCTGCAGCGAGGGATTCCTTGAGCAGAAGTAAACAAACAGAAATGGATCCTCACCAGGCACGTGTACTTACTGCAACTTAGTCCCATAAAACAGGCTTCTCCAAATAGCTCGATGGCCTGTACACAGACTGGTCGCCAGGAAACGGCTGCTCTTTCAGAAATAAAGGGATAGAATACATGGCACAAGAGAAGCGGTGGCAGCGGTCAGAGCACCAGGGGCCTTGGCTGACGCCAGGCAGCTTCCCCAGAGGCCCTCAGAGGCTGAGGAGGGAAGGGGCCTGGGGCAGGAGGGTGTGGCCCAGGGACACCCCAGGCCTGAGTACAGCAGGGGTGCAGAGGAGGGCCAAGGGGATTCCAGTCTGGGAGGGACCTGGGCAGGGGCAGACCCAGGCCTGAGGGGGGGATGTGGAAGGCAGGGGGTTTGGGGAGGAAAAGGAGGTCTCTTTTCACTGTGTGTCCAGCCAGAGAAAGAGAGAGAGACAAAGAGACAAGAGAGACATAGAGACAGCGAGAGAAGCACAGAGATAAAGAGACAGAGAGACAGGAGGAGGAGAGGAGACAGAAAAACAGAGAGAGAGACAGAGGAAGAGACAGACAGACAGACACACACACACACAGAACTGTATTGTCCTTAGGATCGGTATCTACCTGAGAAGGAAAGGGAGATGAAGGTGGAGGGGAGGAGCCGGGCCTGCCCTTCTGTCACAGGACTGGGGGTGCATTCCAGATCCTTCCCTAGAGGGCCTCCCTTCAACACAAGCCTCATCTCTCTTGCTGCAGGATGGTTTCAAGGCAGCTCTGCAGAAACCGAGGGAGGAGGTCGAGAGCACTCTGCATCTTTCCCTCTCTCTCTCAGCCCGTCTGCCCTCTGGTCCTGCTCTTGCAGGAGCAGGCATGGGCCTTGCCGGGTCCATACTGCCTCTCACTGCTGGGTCCCCTTGGCCTGCTCCCAACCCCAGAAACCCTAGATGACAACGCCTCTCTGGAGCAGAGAGATGTTTGGAATTCTAATTCTGTTTCTGAGGCGCCTCGACCCTGGGGCCTGGGATGCACACGGCTTGCTCAGCTCTCCTGGAGCAGTCTCTGCTTCATAGTCTACCAGCCCAGCCCCGCTGCGGGACCAGAGGGACAGAGTGTCACATGCTCCAGAGCCAGCAGCTCCTGCTTAAGAGGGGCCCACGGCAGGCAGGTATGGCCCCAGCCCCCACTGCTGAATCCACACCTTATTGGGTCACAAGAGCCTGGTCGCCCCATGCTCAGGGTCTTATCACCACTCTGTTCAGTGGAGCCATCTGCTCCTCCCCACTCTGGCCCCTCTGCCAACACATCTGCTTGGGGGCCACCTGGAGCTCTGTGTCCTCCTGAGCATCTGGCGGTAGTAGGGCCTCCAACCAGCTCAGGGGGCAGGGGCCCCACATAGGCTGGGGCAGGTCCTGCAGGGAAACTGGGAGAGCGTGCCTGCTGAGTGATACACCCTCACCCCATCTCCGAGCCTCTGCTTCAGCAGCAAAGTGCCCAGGGCAGCTGTGGAGGCTGAACGAAGAGAGGTCGGCCCCCTCCCCGGCTCTGCCCCCATCCCCTGATTCAGTGCTATAGACTGAATCATGCTCCCCCAAACCCATATGCCAAAGCCCTAACCCCCAGTGTATAGTATCAGGGTGTGGGCCCTTTGGGAAATGATCAGAGTTAGGTGAGGTCATGAGTGGAGCCCCCACAAGAAGAAGAAACCAGCATGCTCTCTTACCTCTGCATCTCCGGCCACTGTGTGAAGACCCAGCAATAAAAAAGCTGTCTGCAAGCCAAGAAGTGAGCCCTCCCAGAAGCTGACCATGCTGGCACCCTGATCTCAGACTCCCAGTCTTCAGAACTGTGAGGAAGCAACGTCTGTTGGTTAAGTCACCTGGTCCACGGTATTTTGTTTTGGCACCTGGCCAGACTAAAACACCTGGAGGGTCACCTCCCCAATTTCCTCCTGAAAAGTGCTCCCCAAATCCACCACAGACAGCTAACTATACGGGCTATGGAGCCCCCATCCCTCCTACCCACTAGCAGAGGGGCACAGATGAGAGAAGGTAAAGAATAGACCAGAAACTTCCAAGTGGGCTCCAAGAACCAAATCTGAGGCCACTCAGAAATGGTGGCCATCAGGAGACAGAACTCTATAGCAGCCTAAATGCCCACTGACAGATGACCAGGTAAAGAAGATGTGGCATGTGTGTGCTCACTCACTCAGTCATTTCCGACTCTTTGCAACCCCATGGACTGTAGCCCGCCAGGCTCCCCTGTCCGTGGGCTTATCCTGGCAGGAATACTGGAGTGGGTTGCCATTTCCTCCTCCAGGGGATCTTCCTGACAGGGATCAAATTGGAGTCTCTTGCAGCTTCTGCATTTGCAGGCAGATTCTTTATCACTGGGCCGCCTGGGAAGCCCTAAAGAAGATGTGGTACATATACACAGTGGAATGCTGCTGCTGCTGCTGCTGCTAAGTCACTTCAGTCGTGTCTGCTCTGTGCGACCCCATAGACAGCAGCCCACTACTCAGCCATAGAAAAGATTAAAGATAATGATACTTTGTAGCAACAAGGATAGACCTAGAGATTATCACACTAAGTGAAGTAAATCAAAGACAAATATCATATGATATCACTTATATGTGGAATCTAAAAAAATAATACAAATGAACTAACTTACAAAACAAAAATAGACTCACTGGCATAGAAAACAAACACATGGTTACCAAAGAGGAAAAGAGAGGGAGGGAGGGAGGGAGGGGTAAATTAGGAACTGGGGATTAACAGATACACACTACTATATAAAAAATAAATAAAAAGATCTACTGTATAGCATCAGAAACTATATTTAATATCTTATAATAACCTATAATGAAAAAGAACATGAAAAAGTATATATATATTCAGTCCAAGGAATTCTCCAGGCCAGAATAGTGGACTGGGTAGCCTTTCCCTTCTCCAGGGGATCCTCCAACCCAGGGACTGAACCCAGATCTCCCACATCGCAGGTGGATTCTTTACCAGCTGAGTCACGAGGGAAGCCTATATATATATATCTGAATCACTTTGCTATATACCTGAACTAATACAAAGCAAAAAAATCTTAAAAAAAAAAAAGAAAAGATATTTTTAACCTGTCTACAGATGATGAAACTATGGCAAAAAGATAGAGCTCCATGCCAAGGGAATGACTCAAGGTGTTGAGGTTCCAAGGCCACAGGCTGGAGGTGAGGGGAAGTGGACTCATAGGAGCAGGCCTGCTCCCGAGGAGCTCTAGAAGAACCATGTATGAAGCCGCTGAAAATGGTACTGAGGCCACACACTCCCGCAAATTATAGAGGAAGACCCCAGGTGATCTGAGATGTCAGCATAGGCAAGAGGCACCAGGGGAAGAGAAAGAGCAAAATCAGCCACACTTGAGGTCCCTGCAATGCAACCAGAATGCCCGCCTGGGAGCCTGAGTGTGGATACAGCCCCAGCCGACCTGCTGGGGACAATTTTGAAATTGCTTACTGCTCCAGGCCAAATGGCTTGTGGTGGGAATAGCATTTCCCAGGGGTGCAGGGCTGGACATGGGCAGGCCTGGCAGCAAAACCTCAGACCCTTAGGATGGCCCTGAAACCAAGCTGAAGCTTCCCGGCTCCCAGACAAGAGGTGGGCCCTCTGAGCAGCTGGGACAGAGAGGAGGGGTGTGCACATCACCAACAGCCCCCCCCGCCTCCCTCGTCTGGCCCTGGCAGCCTGCTGACTGGCGCTGTAAGGGCAGCCAGCATAGGCCTGAGACAAGTGAACAAATCAGCAGTACTTGGGCCCTCTTTCTTTGGAAATTTGGCATTTTGCTCATCAGAATTTTTGCACTGATTTTTTATTCTTTAGAATTTGCATTAAAATATTTATCTTGATGATTGATGTTTCTTGTGCCCCTTTAAAGCATGAGCCAGAGGAGGGGCCTCCCTCTCCTCTTGGCCCTGACAAGGCTATCAGTGACCCATATCCCCCAGCACTCTGGAGCAAACCAGCACCCCAATGCATGTGGGGTTTACCATGGGGAGCATTGTGTCCCTGAGACAAACAGGAAAGGGGCATGGGCCTGCCCCTGTCTGATGTGGTGGACTCCCCAGAGCAGGCCACAGGCCCCACCTCTCACTGCCACCATGCCAACTCTCTGCTTGTGCCGAAGACCCCATCTCCCTTCTCTCCAGCTGGCCTCCATGGCCCCACTGCATAGGATTTTCTCGTCCAATCTCCGGCCAGAGCCCCAGTGACCAGCAGATGCAGGCTTCCTCCTGCCTGCAGCTTGTGGGGCCCTGACCCGGGCTGGTTGTTTTTCTCCTAACATCATTAGCTCTGCCAGGAGCAGAACCAGTTCAGTGTTTATGCTGACCTCGTCATTTCACAGAAGAAGGAAAAGAAAAGACATGTGAGGGGGAAACCATGCCAAAGGCACTGGATCCGGGCCCTCTCCCCGCTTGCTCCCGCCCCGCCTGGCTGAGGGGAGCAGGCAGGCGCTCCCCTCCACCCTGTCACCAGGTCTGGATCCTTTCCTCACTGCCTGGGCACAGAGCTGGCTCACAGGATGTCTGGATTTTTCTTTGTTTTGGAAAAAGTAACTGCTCTCCACTTCTTACCAGGAGCAACGGTTCTTAGGCTTAAGTGATTCTTGCGGTGAGGTGCGGACATCTGAGAGCTCTCACGATGTCTGTTGAGTCTTGCCTCCTGGCTAGGTAGTTGGTTCTGCCACTAAGACCCCACGTTCCTCCAACCCCCCCTCCCCAGCTAGGATTTTAAATTCCCCAGACCCTCTACCCAACAGGGTTCACTTCTCAGGCCTCCTGGCAGCAGTGACTCCCAGGTCACAGGGCTGGACTCTAGAGCAGCAGGGAGAGGACTCAGCATGCCCAACCCAGTCAGTGCCCCACAATTCACTCCCAGCAGATTGTCCCTAAAGCGCCTGCGCACACACTCAGCTACAGAGGCACAAACACTTGGTCAAATTAAGCAAACCACTGAATGTGAGAACATGGAAGAAACTCTTCTAGAAAACTGAATGGAGCAGAGACTACCTTTTCCTTCTTGGCGATCTCCATCCTGGCTCTGTCATCCAGCATTTGTACCGCAGCCAGCCCGGGGGAGCTGGGACCCCTCAGCGTTCCTCGACAGGCTTCCAAGGCAGAAATATCCCCAGTCTTCTCCCAACCAAGGGTCAAGGCTGGCCCAGGTATCTGGGTGAGTATGGTCCACCTTCTGGCTGGTTTCTGGCTTGATGTTCAATCACAGAGTTTCCTCCTTTTCATTGTTCTCCAGCTTTCTCTCCTGGGTCATAGTTGGGACCTTTCCCCACTGAGGCCTTGTCAGGCTAGGTATGGTCGGGGGAGGGCCATTGCTGGGCTCCCAGGGCTGGTCAGCTTTCTCTCCGGGCTGTGCTGGGCTGTGATGGCGTGGTGCTCTCTAAACAGACTCAGCAGAAAAGGTCCTCCTTCCTCCGTGTCTGGGGGACAGCCTTTGAGTCGTGAGGCTACAGATGACTGTGCGTCTCTCACACACCAACCTGCTTCCCTGAGGCTCAGTCACCGCCCAACACTTCCTGCTCCGGCCAGGTGTGGAGTGGGGAATTCTCCTGCCAGCGCTTTCTGCGCTCCTGCGAGGGCCCACGCTGCCATGGCAACCAGCAGCAGGCCTCTGTGCTCACGCCCTCCGGCCTCTGCAGGGCTGACCATCCTGTCATTAGAGCTGCCATGCAGAAAACTGGGGCTGATGGCAAAGGCCTCCATCTTGACATCGCCATAGCGACAGCCCGATCGCCTTATCGCTGTAGACTTTGCCACCTGTCCAGTTCCCAGGGGAGACTCAGAGGGTCTTCTAAACTCATGTCCTAAGGGGGAGAGGCCCCGAGGTCTGGGGAACCAGAGGAGAGGGGACGGGTGGCTTAGCCACTGGCATGGCCACACGTGCTCAGACCCCTCTCAAGCTTGGTCACTGCCTTCCCTGCCTACCATCTGGAAACCTGAGCTCCACTAGTATCCAGCAGAGGGAGCAAGGAGGAGTGACCGGGGAGAACTCTCCAAAAGGGTCCACTGGAACATTTTTAAGCCACTTCTGTACTGCTGGCCATCTGGGCAGTTTCAGTTTTCTCCATTGCAAATCTTGGTCTTTTACCAGAGCCAACACACGCATGTGATTCTTCTGGATGGTTCCTAGAGGCTGAATTGCTAGGTCAGAGGCTGGGCACATTTTAGGATTGCTCACAGAGGGCTACATTACCCCCCTCAAATGGCTTCACCAATTAATCTTTCCAGTCACTGGGAGTTGGGTTCCATGCTGGCCAATCCATGAGTTGATGAATCTTTATAACTTTTACTTATCTGTTGTGTTTCATTATCATTTCAATTGCAAAGTGTTAGACACCTTTTCATATCTTTATAGTTATTTGTATTTCTTTTACTAAGGATGATTTGTTTTTATTACTTAACTATTTTGTTATTAAATTGTCTTCTACTTTTCAGTTTGTATTAACTAGTTTCATATTCCATCCATAATTACTAATAATCCTTTGTTTGTTAAATATGCTATAATACCTGTCCCCCATCTATTGCTAAGCATATGGCTTGATCACTGATGTCTTTCATCACATAGTATTTATTTTTTATGAATTTTATTCTTTGCTTTCTTTTGTGAAGCTCTTGTCTTATTAAGAAAAGCATTCTCCACCCAAATTAGAAAAATGTTTTTCCATGTTTCCTTCTAATATTTTCCCAGTTTGTTTATGTTCAGCATTTTTGTCCCTCTAATCAGTGCATAATTTGAGGGTGGGAGTCTAATGAGTTTGAGCAGGCTCCAGGAGTTGGTGATGGACAGGGAAGCCTGGCGTGCTGCAGTCCGTGGGGTTGCAAAGAGTCAGACATGACTGAGAGACTGAACTGAACTGAATTGAACTGAGGCGTCTAATACTCGCTGGCTATCCTTTTCCCACTGACTTGTGTTGTTGGCTGCACCACAGTTCTCACCACAGAGAATTGTATTTTTCTGTTGTGAGGGAACGGCTCAGCTCTGGTCATCCTGGAGGTGTACACATAGGCTAAGTCTGAAGCACAGCTAGCCTAAGCACTTTGTGGTGTTCCAGGAAGTGAAGCTGGACTTGGGAGGAGCGGTGCCGAGGCCACCTCATGAGGCTCTCCTCTCCATCTGCCCAGGAAGCATCCAGTAGGGTTTCCCCTCCTCTCTGATTCTGAGATGTGAGGCTTTCTGCCCCAGCCCCTCAGCGTGTAGCTGCCATCTTGACTGGGCTCCCAGCCAGAGGTAATGCCTTGGGGTGACTTGAGGAGCAGGCATCCTGCCTCTGGTTGAGTATCATCCTTTCCAGTACATGAGACAAGGATGGAAAGCAGCACCTTTGGGTGCTCTCCTTTTCTTTCTTTCTTTTTCTTTTTAAGTTGCTGCCCATGTCAGTAACAAATTGTCTGAATGTAAAAATGACTCTTAGAACTCTGCCTGTCCTGTTTTAGCCCCAGAGTTGTCTATGAACTAGACATCTCTCTGTCCATTCCTGAGGATACCACACTTTCAGTCAGCATAACTTTTTAGCTTTTTTTTAAAAATATCTGTTGGAACATACATCTCCTTTTTTTCCCTACAATTTTTTTTTTTTTACCATAAGCCTCTTATCTTTCATATAAACCTTAAAATCTACTCATCCCATTTCACTAAAATAATGCTGCTGATAATTGCACTGGAGAGGCATTGAATTTGTGGATCAGGAGATCCATTTTAGAGAACTGACATCTTTATAACATCAAGTCTTCTCATTCAGAATTTGGTACATGCCACATTTGCTTAGGTCTTCTTTTATGCCCTTCAGGTTTATTATTTTTCTCTTATAGATAAATAAGTTTCTTATTAGATTTATTCCTAAAGAAAGGAAATATATTTAATAGGAGAAGGAGAAATTGTCATTATAACTACTATTGATTAAAATGTTTATGATTGACAAAGTACTTTTGTATTCATTATGTCATTTGATCAGATAATCTTGAGGCAGTAGGCAGGGGTGGTATTATTTTCACCACTTTTCCCCCACCACTTTCAGATAAGTTCACTGAGACTGGGGAAGTTCAAGGATTGGGCTGGAAAGAACTGTGATGCTCACCATCCCCCAAGGACAAGAGACAAGGCAGTCCTCTTGCAGAGCCCTGCCCTCCCTGGCCACAGCTGATACGTTACCTAATCCAAGGGCAGCCACCCACTGCACACTGGTCAGAGCCTTGGGGGTGGCCCCACAGGAGACATTTACCCAACAGGGACTACTTGAAACGACAGGTTGTAATTTGGAGGTCTCAAAAGGGCAAATCTCTGAGCATTCAGGTCTCCAAAGTAAAGTCCTGCATCCTGAAGTATCTGTGGAGCAGGAGGGGAGGGAGCGGCTCCCTTTGCTTCCCCCCCTCCCCAACCCCGACCCAGGTCCAGGTGTTTCAGCCCTTTACTCTGCTAAACCCCCATCACCTGTGCCTCTCATCAATTTAAACCTTTCTACCTTGGTTAGTATCTCCCATTTTTGTCCTTCTGCTCTCTTTCTGTCATTCTAGTGGAATTCATATAAACATACTTATTTCATCCTCTATGTTTAACCAGAAGTTTGTACCTACTGTTTGAGGTTCACTGACCTTTCTCATCTGCGCAAATCCCATTGCTTCTCCCAAGCCTTAAACACAGTCTAGGACTGTGCCCTGGTTAGATAGCCTATCCTGTGGTCTGCATTGATTGGCTGAGGCCTGGGTTAGGTGTCCAACTGTAGACCAATCTCTGAGGCAGGAGGGAAGGCCTTACATTGATTGGCTCAGACTTTCTGGCACCCACATACTAGCAGGGATGCAGAGCTTCAGAGGGTGGAAAGGCTGGGGAAAAGGAGGGGACAGAAGGGGATGGAAGAGGCTGTGGAGGGGGCTCGAAGTCCTCTCAATAGCTTGTGCTTTTAGATTCTTCATAGTGCCCTTTCCTTTGTGATGTCTCCCGTTCTGCTTTCTGCTCTCAGAGGTCCTGGGGACCAGGCTGGTGCAAGGCCCAGACTCCTCTTTTGTGGTGGCTGGCTCTGTCCTTCTTGCTCGGCCTCCACCTGCCTCCCTGCCTGCCTTCCTATTCTGCAGAATTTCTCCCACTTTTTTGTGCAGGTCAGTGCCATAGTGGTGGTAAGGTGCCTCAGGTCAAGTCACTAGTCTAAATGACTGTGTATCCATCCCTAGAGGCAGAGCAGGGGTGCGGTGCCTGGTGCTGCAAATACAGATCCTGGCAAGGCAGTTCTGAGGGGGGCCTGTCCCTCCATTCAGGGGACTCCCAACTGGGTCCTGTCTTCCTTGCCTGTGATCACTTTCTGCCCGCTGCCTCCCGGTCAACCTTCCCATAGTATACCCGGTCTCCTCCTGCTCTGACACCTTCTGTTCCCTTTGGGCTGGTGGCAGCGCTATGTCTGCCTTCCCTGTGGCCTACAGAACCTGGTGGAAGCACAGGACAGGTGAGTAAGCGGTCACGGGAGTGAGCGGCATCCCTGGAGACTGAGTCTCTAGTCAACCCTGGTGGATGGCATCAGGTCCGTGCGCCTTAGATTTGGTGAGCTACGCAGAAAAAATGCTCCTCTTCCCTCTTTGGTTATCCAGGTGGGCCAAAGAATTAAACTGACAGTAACAAGAGAAATGCATACAGGTTTTATTTAAAATTTTAGTTGCATATAGGAGTCTTCACAAGAGAATAAAGACCCCAAGAAGTGATGAGAAAAAAAGCTTTTATACTTTTATATTTTTATTTTTTAAAAAGCAATAAATTTGTGAAGAATTGACAAGACAATGGTGTTGGGTAGGGAGAGTAAATTGCAGAGAAGTGACTAAAGAAGATGAGTGTTGGTTCAAAATAATATGTCAAAGCAGCATATTTAAGATGACTTGCTCTGAACTCTTTTGGAAGCCTGACTACATTGATGGCCCCTTTCATGGCCCCTTTCCTGGGTAATCTGTGGTGGCTGGTGTTAGGCTTAGAGTGAAAACAGCCCTGCTGCCCTAACCTTGACTGGTCAGACAAGGGGGTATGGAGACTGAGGCCACTGAATGGCTGGGTTTCCCCTGGGCTGGGCCTCCTGGGGTATGCCCCTCAGCCTGCCTTTTTTTTTTTTTTTTAAATATTTACTTATTTGTTTGGCTGTGTCAGGCCTTAGCTGTGGCACTTGGGATCTTTGCTGAGTTATGCAGACTCTCCAGTTGTGGCACAAACACTCAATATTTGACGTGCATGGGCTTAGTTGCTCCGTGGCCTGTGGGATCTTAGTTCCCCAACCAGAGGTCAAACCCATTTCCCCTGCTTTGCAAGGTGGATTCCTAACCACTGGACCACCAGGGACGTCCCTCTGCCAGCTATCATCTGGCTCCCTAGAGGCTTCCACTGTCCAGCTAAATTGAGCACCTTCTGTGAGCTGAGCAAAGCCTCAAAGGTGGGTAGCAGTCTGCCTTGCCCGGCAGGGGCTAATTTAGAGACCCTCAGCCATTTGTCATGGGCAGCCTTGTTCCGGTTCTGTCTGCAGGGCCCAGCACTGCAGGGGGCCTGTGCCACCCCTGCCAGCGTGGATGCTGCATGTATGACGTCAGCACCCCTGCCCTACAATCTTTCCTAGCCCCATAATTTCAGACTTACAGGACAGCTGCAAGAACAGTACAGCAAACCCTTCATCCTGACTGTTCTCTTTTTCATTCTGTCTCTTTAAATTTATCATATTTACCTTTAAATATATTATGGGTTTCCCAGGTGGCTCAGCGGTAAAGAATCCACTTCCCTTGCAGGAGACCCAGGTTCACGCCCTGGGCCAGGAAGATGCCCTGGAGAAGGAAATGGCAACCCATTCCTGCTCCCACTCAGCATTCTTGCCTGGAAAATCCCATGGACAGAGGAGCCTGGTGGGCTCCAGTCCATGGGGTCGCAAAAGAGTCAGACACAGATCAGTGACTAAACAACAGCAACTTGCATTTCCTTAAAAAAACTATAACAAAAAAATAAAATAACTATAACACCATGATCAAAAAAATTAAAAAAATATAACCCGATGATCAAAATCACTAAATTTAAACAGATAAAATACCATTCTGCAATCTATAGCCCTTCCTTAGATTTCAGCCTACTGTCAAATCTCCATTTCCTATGAGGCTGCAGGATCCCTATAACCTACCATGACCTCTCCTCCTTTTTTGTCATGAATGATAACAATACACATAATCATCACTGTTAAACATCTATGTGACTAGAGCTTGGAATATAAGTCTTATCATTCCTAGCAATGTGCCTATGGGAAGGACATTTTTCCAGTTTTACAGATGAGAAAAAGACACACACTCAGAGGGGTTAATGGTTTGTTTACTTCTGTGGTTTTGTGGTTTATGGCAGTGCTAGGATTGAATCCAAGTTGAATAACTTCTAGAGTGATGAAGTGGAAGGTGGGTCTTACTTTTCAGCAAGATAGATGAACTTGGGGAATTGGTAACCACATAGACCAAGAGAGGCTATCTCGGGTGAGCAAAGCCAGAGAAGCGGGAAGAGAGCTGTTAGAGCTGTATGAGAGAATTTGTTCCTCATTTTGGTGTTGACACGTTCCTCTTACCAGCAATTTCCTTAACCTGAATCTCAGTTTGTATATCTGTAAGGTGGTAATAGTATCTTCCTGTTTGAGAATTAAATGAGGTCACATATGGAAAGTATTTGGTATAAGGGAAAGTTCAGCATGACTAGTACTATGTTTCAAGTGAATACATTTAAATATATTCCAACCAAACACTATCCGCCTGATTCCTCCTTTTCTTTGACAGTCAATGGCAAAAAACCCACAACAAAACGGACTCAGAATTTTCTTAGGAAATGGCTCTCATCCGCCCCCTACAGGGAAATTGTGTCAGTGCAGTCAGGATGGGTTACACAGTTCAGCGTCCTGTCTTTTGAGACACTGGCCTGGCACTGGCCTCTCTGTTCCTGAGGTTTGGTACCAAAATGTCGGGGATGGGAAAAAGCCCTTCTGCACACCCCTACACTTGAAAATACCCAGGGTCGATGAGGAGGGTGCTGAGTGAAAAGGCAGGTGGTGGGAACTTCCTTCAGCCAGCAGAATAGTGCATTTGGCAATGTCCTGAGACGTTTTTGGTTGCCAAATGGCCATTGGGATACCACTTGCATCTAGTTGGGGGAAAGGCCTGAAATGCTGTCTACGATGCATGGACTGCCCGAACAACAAAGAATTATCAAATCCAAAATATCAACAGTGACAAGACCGAGACACTCTGATTTAGAGTCATGTTTTGAGGGATGCTGTTGGTTTTTCAAACATACCACCTCTTTCCCATCATTTCAGATCTGGCTGCTTCTAGCACGATGCTTGGGTAACCTTCCTGCCAATTTCCAAAGATCAAGGTCCTTTTAGCTGTGTCTGTCCTGCAAGATGCTTTCTGATAACATATCATTTAACAAAAAGAAGATAAAACATGTACTACCCTCAGAGATCTGCTGGATCATCGAAAAAGCAAGAGAGTTCCAGAAAAAAATCTATTTCTGCTTTATGGACTATGCCAAAGCCTTTGACTGTGTGGATCACAATAAACTGTGGAAAATTCTTATAGAGATGGGAATACCAGAACACCTGACTTGCTTCCTGAGAAATCTGTATGCAGGTCAAGAAGCAACAGTTAGAACTGGACATGGACCAACAGACTGGTTCCAAATAGGAAAAGGAGTACGTCAAGGCTGTATATTGTCACCCTACTTATTTAACTTATATGCAGAGTACCTCATAAGAAATGCTGGGCTGGAGGAAGCAAAAGCTGGAATCAAGATTGCCAGAAGTATCAATAATCCCAGATATGCAGATGACACCACCCTTACAGCAGAAAGTGAAGAAGAACTAAAGAGCCTCTTGATGAAAGTGAAAGAGGAGAGTGAAAAAGTTGGCTTAAAGCTAAATATTCAGAAAACTAAGATCATGGCATCTGGTCCCATCACTTCATGGCAGATAGATGGGGAAACAGTGGAAAGAGTGGCTGACTTTATTTTTCTGGGCTCCAAAATCACTGCAGATGGTGATTGCAGCGATGAAATTAAAAGATGCTTACGACTTGAAAGGAAAGTTATGACCAACCTAGATAGCATATTCAAAAGCAGAGACATGACTTTGCCAACAAAGGTCCATCTAGTCAAGGCTATGGTTTTTCCAGTGGTCACGTATGGATGTGAGAGTTGGACTGTGAAGAAGACTGAGCGCCGAAGAATTGATGCTTTTGAACTGTGGTGTTAGAGAAGACTCTTGAGAGTCCCTTGGACTGCAAGGAGATCCAACCAGTCCATCCTAAAGATGAGTCCTGGGCGTTCACTGGAAGGACTGATGTTGAGGCTGAAACTCCAATACTTTGGCCACCTCATGCAAAGAGCTGACTCATTGGAAAAGACCCTGATGCTGGGCAAGATTGAATGTAGGAGAAAGGGACGACAGAGGATGAGATGTCTGGATGGCATCACAGACTCAACGGACATGGGTTGGGTGGACTTCGGGAGTTGGTAATGGACAGGAGGCCTGGTGTGCTGCGGTTCATGGGGTCGCAAAGAGTTGGACACGACTGAGCGACTGAACTGAACCTCAGAGAAATAAGCCTCATTCACCCCCATCCACTGAAAAAGCATTATTTCAGCATTTCAAACAAAATGAGGTTTTCCAAGTCATGGTATGCCAAGTGCTCCCTCAGTTTGAAGCTGAATTTCTGCTCCATTTCACAATGGCTCTGCTACTCTGAGGTTAGCAGTTGGCTCCAAGATCAGTGGTTAGGCAGCTTATTTCACAGGTAGTTGGCAGGCCCAGGAGACCTGAAGCCCGCAGGATCGTCCTGATGGCGTCCTGTGTTCAGAAATTTACTCCCACGCAGGCAGGATGCAGGAGTGGGAAGGGCAAGAGAGGGTTCAATTAACTGAAACCGAGAGGCAAGCCTTCAACTCCTGGCAGGAGCCTCGAAAAGGTCCTTGCCTTTCACTCAAAAAGGAGATTTGATTTACAAAACACTCTCCTACAAGGCAGTTCGCACGTTAAATCCAAGTCCCAGGTGTAGGGTTTACAAAGTACTGGCGTGTGGGTGGGGCTCTGGGTCTAACTGCTCAGAGGAAGGACAGCCCCAGGGACACAGGTGTTCCTACAGTACTCAGAAGAACCAGGAAGAAGCAGGGGGCGCTGGGAGGACTCAGGAACGCTAGGGAAGGAGAGAGAAGGGTAAGGACTCGCAGGGAGACAGCAAGGTACCCGACGAGAGCCCCAACAGCCCTTCACGCGCACGCGCAGGACCCTGCACCACCCCCACGTTCGTGTTTCCGGCTGCTGCTTTCTGCATCCGGGGCACGAAAAGACTCAGGCCTCGGGCGGCAGCCCCTGACCGGAACCGGAAGTGGACCCCGAGCCAGGAGAAGGAAGCCGGTGGCTGACCCGTCAGCAGCCGGCGGCGTCCTCGAGGGGCGGCGCTGCGCTGCTCCCTGCGAACCGGTGCCGCGGCCAGGCGGGTGGCTGGCCCCAAGGGCCCGGCGCCATGAAGCTGTACAGCCTAAGCGTCCTTTATAAAGGCGAGTCCAAGACGGTGCTGCTCAAGGCCGCATACGATGTGTCCTCTTTCAGCTTTTTTCAGAGATCCAGGTGAGCGGGCCCTGGAGGGCGGCGCCCGGACGGGGAGGCCCGGGGTCCGGGTTGGAGACCGCCCGGGAATCGAGGCCCGGGACTGGGCCTCCCGCATCGGAGCCGGTGGCCTTTTTCTTCGGCCTGTAGCCCATTCTGGAATATAGTCCGTAATCAGGGTTTTTCAAATTTCCTATCTTATAAAAATGACCGGGGGGCTTTGAAAAAGTGCAGATTCCCTAGGTTCACGCCCAGTTGAGTTCCAGCAACCTGTATCTTAAAACCAGCAGCTCCCACTCGGTGGTTCTGACCCGGGAAGCTCACGTGCCGCGCCTTAAGCGCCACGTTTGTATTAGCTGGCTGGGCTTTCCAGCAGTTCGGTGTGAGAGTTCCTGGTACATTCGGTCATATTACGGAGGAAGTCACTGAGTCCCCAGGAGATGGATACCAAAACCAGCCAGGACTCCAACCCAAACTGTATGCTCTTTACGGCTGGGCTCGAGTGGTACAAAAGGGTTCTACAGTGAAGATTTTGAAGGAAGCATGGAGGTTTTAGGGCTTACAAGCCTTTGAACATTTGCGAGGCACTTTAATGCAATTAGGTGTGTGTTAGAAGTACCACAGACACTTAACAGCCTGTTCGTGGGGGGGGTGTCGGTGACTCAGGCACAAAAGGAGAAAGACCCTACAAAGTCTGTGTCTGTGGTCATTCAGTCTCCAGGTCTGGTGGCATCTGGATTCTGTTTTTATGACTTCATTGGGCTGTTTTGTTCTTGATGAGAGAGGCTTGCTGGCGGGATCTCAAAACAATTCCTCTTGTTATTTTGTTGAAATTTTCTGCTGCTTTTTGGCTCCTTCTTGGTACTTCCCATTCTCTGTCATGACCTCTAGTCTCTGTTCTGTGTTGCTGCTTTTCTGTGATGGAACTTTGGGTGCTAACTTGGTTAACTCTTGATTCTTTTCCTTTCTCTTTCCTCTACCCACATTTACTGACGATCCTCAGAGATTTCACTTTAGGACTTTCATCTCACTGGTTTTCGGTATCCAGACCAGTGTCAGATGATTAACACAACTGCACTACTGTAGGGAAATCTCTACAAGTGTCTCTTAAAACAAACACATAATCCAGTTGAGCCCATTGTTTTTCTCACAAGTCCTCCTGTCTTCTGTCCTGCCCACCTCATGATTACCAGAATGTGAACCTCAGACCTTCAAAACGTTTTCCAGCTTTTCTGGCTCTTGTATGCAGAATGTCACAATGAATGCAGTTCTTCCTTTGTCTAATTATATTTCTATTCTTAAGCTCGGTCTCTTTTTAGTTTTATTGCAAGGACTTCCTTATTTTCATTCTTTCCTCTAAGGGATTTTTCTTGTCCTATTCACTCTCTCAGGATAATAATAACAAGTAACACTATGCGCCAGACGTCGTGCTAAGTGCTCATTTAGTCATCACAGCGTGTCTCAGTATATAGACAAAGCGCGGTGCAGTAAGTCCCTTACCAGAGGTCACACATCTCGTAAGTGGTGGAGCTGGGATCCCAGCCAGGGAAGTCCACTCTAGACGTGGTGGGTCCTCACTCTGCTGCGTGGCTCTTGGTGTGATCTCAGGAGTATATGAATCTGCTGGAACCAACTGTGGATTCCACAAGTCAGGACCCTGCGCTGACAGCCCTTTATATGACATTTCCAGTCAGAGGTGTCTTGTTAACTCTGGTTCCTCTAGCTGGACTGTTGTCACCTGTGACTCTTCCATTCTGGCCACATCTTTTTCTTGGGCCCATGAACCTCCTCCTCTCCCTCAGCCATGGTACAAACCGTTTCCTTGTCTTGGCTGAGCCCTTGCCCTCAATTCCGTCCAGAGTGTCCCAGGCCGGTACCATGGATTAGCCCCAGGCGACCTGAGGCTAGAGCCAGCATTCACTGAGGATGCCTGTCGCATTGCAGGGTCCAGCGTGTGGCAGCTGCCATAACTGACTGTGCATCCGCTGAACAGTTTTTGCCACTTAGGTGTCTCCATCACAGTTTTGATTTCTTCCTGCATTTTGGGAGTTAATGGAGCCTTGAGAACAGGAGCTGGCCTCTGCTGCTCTGCTGTGTCCCAAATCATACCCTGACCAAAATGTTAAATTAACTATAACCTGTAGAAGATTCCCCAGAAGTCTGGAAGTGGGTTGTTGGGGTCTGCTCGGTAGCAAGCAAATGTGGTTTGAATGGTTGAGATGATGTGTAATTATCTGTATTCATGATCATCGACAGAGTGTTTATTAGTTCTTAAGGTTGGGAGGGAAGGAGTGAAACCAGGAAGCAATGTCTTCTTAGTGTATAAGCTCAGGGGTCACTTTGCATTGTGTTGGGGACAAGGTGACAGGAGCAGGTAATATGTGTTGTGTTTCTTAGCGTTCAGGAGTTCATGACCTTCACAAGTCAGCTGATTGTGGAGCGCTCAGCAAAAGGCAGCCGAGCTTCTGTGAAAGAACAAGGTAAGAGAACCCACCACCTTGTAAGCACGTGCTGGCCCGGCCGCCCCACCTCAGGTGGCCTAGATCTCTGTCCACAGGAGGGCTGCCTTGTGATGGAGAGGGCTCCCAAGGCCACGATCCTCTGCTGGCTTCTCTCTTCCCTCCTCCTCCGTTTCCTGTTATTCAAAATTCTATGCCCACTGTTGGTATGTCGGTTGCTTGGTTAAATCACCCCGGAAGCTTAGACTCGCTTAGAATTAGGGCCTGCCTCTCTTGGAGCAGTAAGCAGCCTTCCTGCTTTGTCCTCTTTTGCCTTTGGGTAAACGTCTCAGAAAAGGACCTCCACCCAGCCCTGTTGAGGAAATACTGTATTCTGTGCTGCTTAGTGCTTTTGCCAGGAACCTGGAGACCCCTTATTTTTCCTCATGACCTTAGTTTTTCTTCTTCATGATTCAGGTTTCCTGTAAGAATTTTTAGGCATTTATTTTAGGGGCATTTGGTTAGCTATGTCATCTCTGAATCCTTTCCAAATGACAAAAAATCATTTCAAGGATTGTGACTGTTGTGCAGAAGCCCTGTTACAGGCTGTACCTTTTGATAATTCAGTGACTTCAGCACAGTTGTACTTGAGACCCCAGCCAGCGGTGGCTCATTTTTTTCTGGATGGGCTTTATCTCTTCCTCCCTCTCCTGCCCCGTCCCCACCGAGGCTCACCACAGAGTGGAGCAGGCTAGGTTACTGTAGTGAGGAAGCCTGGGGCCCTGACAGGTGATTTCCTCAAGCCAGGAAATCTTTTACTGAGTTTTTGTGTATATATGAAAATGGAAGCCACTTAGGTTGTCCAGCGTTCCTTCAGCTTGGGAGCAGAGCACCTCTGAGGGCTGCAGCTTCCAAGACACAGGGAGCCTGACCTCGAGCTCAGGGTGGGACTCAGACGAGCCCCTAGGGCCATTTCCTGGGATGTTTCTGCACTGCTAGTGACCTTGGACCCTGGCTTTGGGCACTGGGCCTTGGGACTTCACCCTGAAGCAGGTGTTGCCCACACTGCCCACAGAGCCCCCACACGTGCTGCCGTGTGTGCAGGGCCTCACCATAAACCTGGCTCAGAGCCGCATTGCTGACCCAGAAGACAGAAGCCCAGCACTGTGTCAGTCCAGCGGCTCTGGCGGGTGAGGAAGTCTAAAGCCCTCATGCCATCCTCTTGTCTCCTTAGAATATCTGTGCCATGTCTACGTGAGAAATGACAGTCTTGCGGGAGTGGTCATTGCTGACAGTGAATACCCATCCCGGGTGGCTTTTACCTTGCTAGAGAAGGTGAGTTTGCAGCTTGGCTGGACTGTACTTGGGCAGACAAGCATGGACCGGGGCCAGGAGAGATGTAAGGGATGAAATAGTGTGTCCAAAATCAGCCTGCCTTCAACTTCCTCACTAAACCAAGAGACGGTCTGGGAGCCTTATCATTCTCGTCTGTCTCATCCCGCCCTACCCTGTCCCCAGCTGGTTTCTGCTTCTCATCCCACTAGTGTCCCTGGGCTACCTTGGCTCTCTTTGTCAGCCAGAGTCCCCGCATCTCCCCTTCCTGGAGGGGCCCTCGGGTCAGCTCTGGCTGTGCTTTCGCCCCCCACTCACTCCTCTTGCCAGCTCTGCTCCTGCTTCCGCCCTGAAAGTCGTGACTTTCAGTTCCTTCTGAGCCACACTAGGCTGCATGTTCTGTCCCATGACCCACCTCCCTTCCTCCCCCTTCTCCCCTCTTTCAGACTGTCCCTGCACACACCAGGCTCCTCCCCTCCTTGAGCTTCTGCTCAAGGAGTCCCCTGCTGGCCCATCCTGCAGTTACAGCTGCTCCTTTCCCTAGTGTGGGGCTGATGCCTCCTCATTCTTTAGTGTGTTTCTTTGTGGTGCGGATGATAAACTCCTCAAAGACCCTGGCCCCACAACCCTTAAAACACTCATGCGTAAAAGTGCATGAAGTCTGGTGGCTGCTTAAATTCAAAAGGCTGCTTAAATTCAAAGGATCTGATTACCTTTTTTGAAGAATTGTTTTGAAAAATTAAAGGTCCAATATCCTTTTTCCTGGAAATTCACAACCTGAGAAAAGTGGAAATTTGTAATTTGAATCTCTAATAATTTATCATTCCCAGATGAGGTTCATATCAGGCTGGGCATACTTGGATTTTAATTCCAAGAATACTGAGGAAGAAGAAACTTGGACCTAGATTTTCTCCCTTGCCATTAGCCGTCCTCCTATGCCTTCCTCTGTGGGTCCTGGGGTCCTGAGAGCCTCTTTCAGATGAGCACTGAGATGGGGCTGTTGTTGAGCTCCTCTGTCTTGCAGGTACTAGACGAATTCTCCAAGCAGGTCGACAGGATAGACTGGCCAACTGGATCCCCTGATACTATCCAGTACACAGGCCTGGACAGTCAACTCAGTAGATACCAGGTAAGGCACAAAGGCTGTGAAACAGAAAAGCCAACAGCCCTGATGGTTGTGACTCTGGGTGATGTGAAGGTTGATGTCCTCCTGAAGATCGCAGGAACCCGCATAAAACCTGAGCTCCTAGGCAGGCTTTTGCTTTTCCAGTGTGTGTTTAAGCAGCCTGTGGTTTTTAACTTCTGAAAGTATATCCAGCTTGCTTGGTGTTGAGCCCTGTTTCCAGGCAGCCACTCTAGTCCTGACGTTTTTATTTTTACATCTTTCCTAGAACCCCGAGAAGCTGACCCCATGACTAAAGTGCAGGCTGAACTGGATGAGACCAAGATCATCCTGGTAAGTAAGTAAATTAGGGGACCAAGTTCAGAAACAGAGGCAAAAAGATTTGCTAGCAGTCAAGCCCACACAGCTGATGCTTGTTTTAAGTGTAGTCAGAGCACTTCTGAAAGTGGTGGTGGCCCGCCTGTCTCTGTGCATCAGAGGCCTTGGAAGCCAGACTCACTCAGACAGCCACTCTGTGGTTCTGCCCCCATGGTGCCTGCCTTGGCCTGACCCACAGCCCAGCAGGTTCCTCCTTTTCAGAGTGTGGGTTTCGGTGAAGACTGAGGCTCTCTGACTAAATACAGGTCCCAAGTAGTCAGAACAGGCCTGATTCAGAAGAGCGGGAACCCTGCATTTTACCTGAAATCTAGTTTGCAAGTGCTGTTTTCTGCTTTTGTTTTAAACTCTGAGCTACATTTGGCTTTGGAATGAAAGTTAAGAGATGACAGTCTTCAGGCACCTCTCTGTCTTCTGTAACGTTTCTCCACGTTTCCTAACCAAGCCCCGCCTCAGAGCCTCAGTCTTGTGAGCAAGCACACAGAGGAAGGGGACACGCACGCACTGTCTTTCCTTCTCCCTCCACAGAGCAGATGGGTCCAGGTCACCCAGCCCATTCTGGCTGCAGTGGTAAAATCTGGATTACTGGTCACGCTGCCTTTTATCCATCCCATTCATGTCTTGATCCAGTTAACCTTTTATGGTGGAAATTTGAGTTGCTCAGCCGTGTGTAGAAATAAAGAATGTTTTTGCTCATTTCTCATTCTGTGCCATTTCATATGTCCAAACCTAGGGTCATGCCAGTTGCCTCTGAGGGCCTTGCAGTTTAAGCAGTGGCCATCTGGGATGGGAGCGAGTCAGCCACTTCCTGAGGGCCCCAGTGGCGGGGCTAGGGGCTCTTGTGAGGACCTCCATCCCTCATGTGTTTGGAAAGGGTCTGTCTGCACTAACTGCAGAGGTGCTCTCACAGAGCTTGTAGTCGTGAGGTTTAGACACAGGTCCCCTGGGAGAAGCTTGACACGGCTGAGCAGTAGGAGTATGTGTATGTAAATACAGGCACAGGGGACCTCTCCTGGAGTGTGGCTATCTAAGCCTGTGCTTTGGAGGATTTGGGGGCAGTGCTTTGTGTCCAGTTAGAACCTTCTAGATCCTCCAGGAAGGTCACTAGACCCTGTGTCCTCCACAGGTCTGGGTCACTGTGTCTTGATGCTCATATGTGGGGGAGGAGCCCAAGGGAAGCACTTTGCTGTGACTGAGCTTCATGAGGGACTGGCATCTGCTCACCTTGTGAACAAAGCAAGGCATTCTTTTGTGTCTTTCCTCTTGTCCAGCATAACACCATGGAGTCTTTACTAGAACGAGGTGAGAAGCTCGATGACCTGGTATCCAAATCTGAAGTGCTGGGAATACAGTCTAAAGCCTTCTATAAAACGGTGAGTGTAGCCTGGCTGCTCCTGGGCAGCCCATCACTCGGCTCTCCCTGCCTCTGGGCTGCTTCCTCCCTCCCCCAACCTCCCCAAGGTGAGGATGAGTCCTCCTCACCCCTGCTGTCTGAGATATGCCACCTTCCCAGAGAGGTTCCCACGCTTCTGATTTGTTAACTTGGACTGGAGTGTTTCACCGTTTGGACAGTAGGGTGCTGCATTTGTTTGGTCAGCACACGTTTGCTGTCATGATGCGCCTTGGAGGGAGATGCCTGTGGGGTTAGGAGGTGAACAGGAGGTGAATGAGAAGGTAACAGAGGCCCCATGAACCAAGTGGGTACCTCTCTGCTCTCTGAAGATATCCTTAGTAAGAAACACCCCCCATGGGGGTCAGATAACTTTATGGGGAGTCAAGGCTGGAGCGAAGGAAGAGACATTCTTGATCTTTATACTCAGCTAAACAATAGGAAGTTTACTTTCTTACCGATAGCATTAATGGAAGGTGGGCAGAATAAGCTTGGGAGTATGAATTACTTCTGGGTGGCTTCCCTCCACTTCTCTCTCCTTGGTGGTTCCAGAGCCCCTAGTAATGCCAGCTGGTCCCCTCCGAGCTCCCAGTTGTGCGTGTGCTGAGGTCCACCTCTTTAGCTCTGTTTTGTCTCTCTCAAGGCCCGGAAACAGAACTCGTGCTGTGCAATCATGTGATGGCTGCCAGCAGAGGCCCCTGCACTGGAATGTCACCATCATTCACATCGGAACCACGGCCCCCCAGGAAGCAGAGCCACCTCATAACAACCCAAGTGCGACAGACTCAACTTCGGCTTTGGAGCTCCTGGGAGAAACCGAAGGGTGGATGGGGAACTGGGGGTGGGGAACGTTCAAATTCACATGTCTAGTTATTTTTGAAAAGATACTGAGGCCCCTAAGTGTGTATTTGGGGGCCAAAAGGAACCATAAAGCTCAGTGACTCCGTAGGTGCTGCAGGGCTCGTTTCTAATCCCCTGGGAAGGATGTGGGCCCCCGACTTGGGCAAGGCCCGTGGGGGTTCAGAGCCAGCTCTTTGTGGATCTTCACATGTTTAGGTTTGTCTGTATACTAACTATTAACACTACAAGGAGCAGGGTGCCCTGACTCCAAGACTGGGGAGGGATAGCCACTGTGGGGCTGCAGTGGGCATGGGGTCGGCGGGGGGGTGGGCTCAGGCCAGTGCTTCCCTGTTGGGAGGAGACAGCTACTGGACTTCATAAATTCTGAGACCTGGTTTGCATTCCTGCTGAGATTGACTTTGACTTTCTGCGGTACCCATCCAGCAAGCAAGTTCCATAAAGAACCCTAGAAGTGGGGGAGGGGGCGCTTGCCCTGACTTGCCGTTCAGCTTTGAGCATCTGGATCAGAGCACATGTGCCGCAGTCTCGTGAATGGTTGTCACTTGCCTTTCTGGTGACAAGACTGTTCTGACAATCACCTGGGACTTATGTCTTAGCAAGTGACCTTCACTGTGGCCACCATTACTAGGCACCAAGAGAAGATGCCGTTCAGCCTGGGGGCTCCCAGCATCCACTTGTGGTCTGAGCTGTCCACACTCCAGCCCAGCCCCCCAGCACAGCTGAGCACTCCGCCCCCGCCCCCAGCAGCATGAGGCCTGTGCCTCTGAGGCCCAGCCCTAAAAACAGGTGCAGGGTGCAACCCAGGCTGTAGCCCAGGAGGCTCCGGCTCGTCTCAGCCTGGCTTGTCCCTGGGCCCTACTGCCATGCTGTAAACCGCCTCCTGGTGCCCTGCTGCGCTTCCTGAGGACGCAAGCTCAAGACACACCTTGAGAATCAGTCTCTGTGGACGCCCCTATTGGAGCAGTATCAGTCAGTGTGGTCTCGTCCTCCGGTCCTTCCCTGAGCCCTCTGTTCTTACCCTGTCGAGGAGCCTGACAGGAAGTGCCTGTGGCCTTGAATTCCCTGGCATGGGCCAGAAGTGGGATCTGCGTGGCCTCCGAGGACCCACCCTGTGAAGCTTACCTGCCAGCTGCTCGTTTTCTCTGGGCACCGTACCACCAGAGGACTTGGCCTAAAAGTAGCCTACCCATGTGAGTTCTGCCATGTCTACCCTTGAAAAGCGCAGACCTGGCCTGCTCACCAGTCTCTGAGGTGCCCATGACCACCCCTTAGGGATGCTTGACGGTTGTCTGACTCCTCCCACTTCGGAGGGTACTGGGGTTGGCAGGGTAGGGGGGTGGCCAAGGTTGGGAAGAGGGTGGCATGGGTGAGTAGGGCTAGCCAAGACCTCGGCATCCACCCTTCCTCCAGCTCCTCTTGTCTTCTAATGTTAAATCATTTGGCAAAGTGTATTTTAATAACTGCTGCCTAACTTTTCTCTGTGTTCTGTTTGGAAGGTTCCTATCTGAATAAAGTTGTCTTTTGAAATTCCAAAATAGTCCTGTGCTTTGTTTTGGGCTTCCCAGGTGGCACTAGTGGTAAAGAATCCACCCGCCAATCCAGGAGACATAAGACGGGTCTGATTTTCCGAGTCGGGAAAATCCCCTTGGAGTAGGAAATGGCAACCCACTCCAGTATTCTTGCCTGGAGAATCCCATGGACATAGAAGCCTGGTGGCTTACAGTCCATTATCACAAAAGAGTCAGACACAATTGAAGCAGCTAAGGAAATGGCAATCCACTCCAGTATTGCCTGGAAAATCCCACGGACAGAGGAGCCTGGTAGGCTACAGTCCATGGGGTCGCAAAGAGTCAGACACGACTGAACAACTTCACTTCAAGCACACAATGTGCTTTGAGCCACAGGGACCCCTTTCCATGGGAGCCCTGCCGCTCATGCTATGCCCCTGCCGATTGTGGGGTTAGCCGTATCCTGGGAGGAGGCAGCCTCTACCTTAATGCCCCCATTCCCCCTCCCCACTCCCTAGACCTTTCTAGCAGGAAGTAGGGGAGGGAACCCCAGAGTAGAGAAGTCCTGCTCTGAGTCCTGTGACCTGGTCCTCACTGCAGCGTAGAAACCACCTGGGAAGCTTTCTCACAGCCACAGAGCCAGGGCCACACACCCAGAAACTCCAGATCTGTTTGCTGGGGTGTGGAGCAGCCCCCCGGATCCTTGCAGGCTGGCAACTCTGGTCCTAGTTTAGGGAATGTCCTCGGCAGGTGGTGGTTAGACTGTGAGTGCTTCTCAACCTATTTCACTGCTGGCCTGGGACCGACCTGGAGACCCCTGGAATAGGGAGTAGCCTGGGCATTTCCGGCTTTTCCTGCTCAGAGGACCCACCAGAGCATGCGCCCAGGGGGCTTTGCCCAAAGCAGGTGCTCTTTAAAATGACAAACGAAAGGCCTCTCAGTGACTTCCCTCTGCCTATCCTGCCATCCCTGCTGGGGAGGTGAGGGGGGTGGGGGAGGTGGGCAGTGTGCCAGGGCACAGTTTCAGAGTGCTGGTCCACCTCAGGATTCCTGCAGGATCCCCAGTAGGGGTGGGGGTGGGGCTGTGGTGGGTGCCCAGAGGGAGGCCTGGCCTGGAAAGCCGCCTCGGATTACAGCTGATAGATGAGCGGAGCCCTAGATACTGCGATGGAGGTGATGACTCCGCTCACTGGCTCTGTCCTAGATTCTCTGCACCAAGCTCTCCGATCTGCCCTGGTGCTCCCTGAGCAGCCCTCATGCCCGGCTGCACACCTGAGAGCCCCTGCCAGCTACCACTCCCACCTGAAGGTGTCTGCAACCAGATGCCAAGGCTGGACCAATGCCTGTTGTGCCCTAGTGGACAGGACTGAGCAGGCCTGAGATAGCACCACCTCATCGGAAGTCACTTGGACCCCCTTGGATGGGTGTGTTTGGTGTATCAGATTGTGTGGAAGCCCGTATTTCTGTCCTGAGAAAGCTTAAGGTGTGAGGTACAGACAGGCAGCGGCACCTGGGGACCAGAAGTAGAGGGGAGGCTGCCCATCTCAACATGAAGGTGCCCCTGAGGTGTCAGCAGGACTGCTGGGGACTGCCCAGGATGGAGGAAGGCATGAGGCCTTTGAGGGGCCAGCGGAGCACAGGCAGGTCCCAACAGCCCTTGCCTGGCAGGGCCTAAACGTGTGCAGCCGTGAAGGGAAGATGTTCAGAGAAGCAGGCGGCCTTGCATCCTTGTGGCCGTGCAGCTGTGTGGTCAGGAAGCCGTGGAGTCGGGCGGCCATGTGGCTAAGTGGTCAGGCCATCAGACAGGCTGGATGGCCACGTGGTTAGGCAGGCACGCGGCCAGCGCTCGCTCAGCCGGTGCAGGCCGGGAGTGTTCCCAAGGAAGGCCCAGAGTCTTTGTATCCCTGTGGTGTGCGGGTGCAGTGGGTGATTGGGTGCCGTGTCCCTCCCTCCATGTCGGGAGTGAGCTGCAGAGGGAAGGCTGGTGGGGAGCGCCTGGCTCTGCCCACCTGGGCCCTCAAGCCCCTCAGTCTGGGGCCACCTGGGAGCCTCTGTACCTGGCATCCCCATCTCCCAGGTCTCAGCTCTGGGCTTCTGCTGTTCAGGTCTCCTCATGGAGCCTCTCCAGGCCGTGGCAGTCATTGCCTGCTGGGTCATCTTTGTATCCCAGCAGCCACCACTCTGCTCCTGGCGCCAGTGCCATGCGCTGTCCACAGGGCCCGCGTGCAGGCCCACAGGAGCAGCCCTGGCGGCTGCAGGCACCACATGTCCCAAGCAACACGCACAAAGACTAGATAGGTGGAGGGAAAGAACGGACAGGGCAGCAGGGCTGGGGCCTGGAGCTCTTCCCATATAGATCTGCCCTCCTGATCTCATCTTCAGAGACTGCTAGAGTGACCAGAGGCTGGGGGTCCTAGGACTCAAGGCGTCATTTTTGGTTCCTGTGTCTGCGGCTAACAGAGGCCTTGGGGAAAACAGGGAGCGGGGTGGGAGCAGCTGGCAGAGTTTGACCTGCAGCCTCACGGGGGGCCCCACCTGGGCATGCCAACTACCCAGGATGGGCTTGGGAACATCTGGCCTGGGGCTGCTGCAGCCTGGCCAGCCCAGGGCCCACACAGCAGGGGAGGGGCCTGCCTAGAGGTGAGGGGTCAGCTAGATCCTGGCAGAGAGCACCCAGATACACTTGAAGCAGTTTGTCCTGTTTTCCATTTATTTGCAGTTTCCCGAGACAGAACAAAATAATAATTTTGTACACTTACAAGGCTCAGAAAGAAAAGACAATGAAACTCAGCAAAAAGAGAGAAGAGGAAAGGCCGGCCAGCACCATGGGCAGCCGACCCTCTGCAGGGCGGGCCGGCTGACGCCGCCACACCGCGGACATCTAGCTAGAAGAGCGGGTGTGGCTTGCTCATGAGGGGTCATGCAAAAGAACTCTCCCCCAGAAAAAAAAAAAAAAATCCTTAAATTATCCCAGACAGGCAGCTCCTGGAGAGAATGGGTGAGCAGGGAGAGGAGAGGAGGAGGCCCCAGGAGGTGAGGGTGGCTGGGCCACACGCTGTCCACAGCAAACCCTGCTGCTGCCCGAGGCCCAGGGAGCCCTGCAGATGTTCACCCTGTGTCCACGGGTGGGGACGGCTGTCCTGAGCACAGCCGCAGACAGGCAGGCGAGCGTCCACTCTGAGTGTCTGTCTGTGGACAGTCCCCCTTGGAGACCAGCACCCTGTGTCCTGTGCCCCACTCTGGGCCCCTCCCTTGGCTTGTGTTGGGGGAAGATAAAGAAAATCCTTGTTGAAAACAACATGAGTTGAAGGGGCAGATATTGGGGTGGGGGGTGCGTCCTGCACCTCTGGGATCATGGCCCCTGACCACCCCCGAGTATAGCCCAGGAGGCCAGATCATACCCATCCCCATGCCAGGCCAAATGCTTTTGGCTCTTTCTACCACCACCTGACCACGCAGCCCATCCCAGAGGCTCACCAGAGTGCCCACCGGCACACAGGGGGACCCGCCTCCCCACCCCAGGGTCCCTGTCACTCACAGCCCAGTGCAGCCCTCTGCTCCCTGCTGCTCTGGCCCAAACTCTAAAAGTGCAGCCTCTTCAGCAAACACTTGCCTGGCCCCTGCCTCGACCTGGAAGCCAGAAACACCTGCCCACCTCTGACCCCTCTCTCCTTTCTGCCCCACACCCACATGGGGATGGGGGAGAAGGTGGGCAAAGACGGAGAGGTACCCAAGCAGAAGAGAGGCCAGCCCAGGGGGTCCCTCCCTCAGTGGGCTACTGCCAGCACTGTCCATGCCCATGTCTCCCGCCAGGTGTGAGATCTGAAATGAAGGTGTGCCTTCCTGCACCCCCCTCCCCAGTGCACCTCCCTAGCCCCAACCAGGCCAGAGCTGGAGCCCTGAGCCTCCTTGGATGGCTCAGCATCCTCCCAGAGAGGCTGGCCCAGCCTCTGCACTGCTCACCCATGCTGAGAACACCGGGAGCCCACATCCACACCTTCTTGGGGAAGAGAGGAGGGAAGGGAAGTGGGAGGGAAGTCAGCCGTGCTCGGGCCCCCTTGCCACCCCCCCAGCCCTCCCCCCGACAACACCTGACACTCCTGGCAGGAGCCATGCACGGCAGGGAGGATGCAGACTTCTTGGGGGGTGGGCACCGCCTAGCAAACACTGTTCCTTGGGCAGCAGGCCCTGGTGGATAAGTTCATTCCCCCGGCCAGTCCCTGGAGGAGGCCAGGAGTGGACAGACACATGGAGCTTGGGTGGGGTGCGGCCGGAAGGTTCGAAGCCCCACAAATGCCAGTGATTTTTACAGCTTTTTCCCTTGTTTAGTTTTTTTCTTTTTCTGTTTCATCAACGTCAATTTTGTGTGTGTGGTTGTTGTTGTCATCTTGTTTTTAAAAAGAAATCACATCTGGTCTTGGTTTTCTGCAGACACAGGCACCAGGGGAGGAACGAGGCAGACACAAACATGCGACAGGCAGGCCGTGCGCCCGAGGGCAGCTGGGCTCCAAACACCGAGTCTGTCCCGTGGTGAAACCAGCCGCAGCAGCTCTGAAACAGCGGGTGCCAGGACGAGCTGGTCAGCTCTAGGGGCAGCTCTCCGTCTGACCCGGGTTTGGTGGCTGCAAGGTGGGCATCTGCAGGGCTGCCCGGAAAGGGGCCTGGAGACCCTGACCCAGCGCCCCGACTCCCCTAACGCCAGGCTTGCGTTATGCCCAGGAACCTGCTGGGCCACCCCTTCCAGCCACCCTTTCCGACCGCCTCCCCCGGCCGCGGTCCCCTCCCAGGGTCTCACCTTCACTGCAGCGGGGCCACGGGCGCCCCGAGCAGTGGAAGTGCACGTTCTGCCACTTGCCGTCTCGGCGATGCCACACGCGTGTCTCCTCGGACTGGCTGGTGCGGGGCCGGCCCTGCCCATCGATATACTGCGTGAGGCGGATGTAGGCAATGCAGGCGGCGTCCTCTCCGATGACGTGCACGTGCGGGTTCAGGATGGTTGTGTGGATCGGCTTGCTGTTCTTGGCGAGCACTGCGGGCGGGCAGGGGCTTGGCATTGTGCCTGCCCCCATCCAACCCCTCTACCAGCCCAGCCTCCTCCTCCGAGAGCAACATCTGGCTCCCCCTCCCTGTCCCCATGTGTCCTCGCCCCTCATCCCTGTGGCTTGGGGGTTTCTGCCACAGAGGGTGGAGCAGTGGCCAGCTGACCCTGAGCACTGAGGGGACAGGGCTTCCCTGGGCCCCTGACTGAGGGTCCGTGGGCTTTCTAGGGGCACCCGCCCTCTTACCTGCCCCTCTGCCCCTCACTCACAGTTCTCGAAGTAGAATCTGTGGAAGTCCATCCCTTCAACCAGGTTGCCCAGGGCTTCAGGCTCAAACGAAGTCAGGCCTGGGTCGCATATTTTCCTAGGGGGCAGACCCAGGTGAGGAGGGGCCCCTCAGAACCAGGTGCTTCCATCCAGCCCCCTCCCTGTGCGGAAGCCCTCCAGGTCCACATCCCCCTACCCCAGGACAGGCGGGCTCCCCGACTCACGCGTAGGCCTCGAAGTCGCCATTGTTGACAGCCTCGATGAGCTGCTCCGTGATCTTGATGATCTCCTGCTTCCGCGCTGCAGGAGACAGCTGCCCAGTGACCCACACACCACTTGTGCCCGCCCAGGAGGGTCCAGGCAAAGTACCCTGCCCCCATCCCCATCCCAAGGCTGCCCAGCTCAGACTGCTCCCTTCAAGGCCACCCACAGCTTCCCGGTTTCCAAGTCCAACAAGCTTCCATCTTGTTTGTCTTAAATGCAATATCCCTGAATGAGACACACACTGCATCCATAGCTCTGCTGCTGCTGAGTCGCTTCAGCCGTGTCCGACTCTGTGCGACCCCACAGACGGCAGCCCACCAGGCTCTCCCGTCCCTGGGATTCTCCAGGCAAGAGCACTGGAGTGGGCTGCCATTTCCTTCTCCAATGCATGAAAGTGAAAAGTGAAAGGAAACTAATGGTCTGGAAAATGCAGGTCAGGGAAGCAAAGCCTGCCACAACCATTCTGCATCCCCAGCCCCCAGGCACATGCCCTGGGCCCTTAGCAGGGGATGACCCTGTGACACTGTGGCCAGCCTTCCTGGCTCCTGCCTCCCAGGCATTGCTCTCTAGTCCTCCGTGCACCCAACAGCTCTTGGTGGGGTGCAGGTGTCTACTAGGGGCCAATCACAAAGCAGGGAGGGGATTGGAGGCTGCAGAGCCAGGCCTCTGTGCGAAGGCCAGGAAGCAGAGCCCAGTGGAAAGCTGAGCATGGGTCTCACCACCTTCTCTCTGTGGAGGCCCACAGGCTGCCGGCTGGCCTCCCGCCTCTTCCTGCCTCCACCTGTTTGTGCTCCTGGGCCCCAGGCCAGTCCCCTGGCATAGCTTTTCCAACCTGCACCCTCCACCTGAGGCCCTGGGCCGGCAGCCTTCTCCAGGTTCCTGCCCACTTGACCTCTGGTCCTAGACTGACCCAGTCCCTAGGATGCTCGCCTGGGGGCCCCCTTTATCTCTTAAACTACCATTTATTTTCAGGCTACATATTTTAAACACGTGGAAGAAGTGACAAAGAATAATATAGCCCACACCCTGCTGGCTCACATCTGAACAATTTTTACATTTGCTTTAGATTTCTTCCAAAGAGAGAAAAACTTCCACATAAAGACACAGGTGCCTGTGTTCCCTTGAATCTTGTTCTTCACTCACTCTCCCCAAAGAAGTACCATCCTGAGTTAGGTGATAAACCACGCCTGTGCAGATACATCAACACCCAAAGGCACACAGGATACACACATGTGCGTGTGCACACAGCCACGGACATACCTACACGTGGTGATTCCGTAACGCAGTAACACGACAGCAGCAAAACCCAGACCCAAGAAGAACACTGAAGGCGGCACCCCAGTTCTCTGCACAGCTCCCCTCCCAGGCCACGGCCATGCCCGCCACGCATCCGCATCCGTGCACCCTCACACGGGCGTTGTGTCCCTCTGCTCCCCGCAGCGCGTAGGACCACAGGCGCTCTGCAGGGCCACTCCTGTGGATGCACATTCCCACCCGACCAAGCCTAAAGACAGGCGTCTGTTGCTCTCCAGTGTCCAGCTGCCAGTGCAGCTGGGCTCCCACACGTGTGAGGTAATCCACGGCCTACATTCCCAGAGCGCGGGTTGCCAGCTCCCAAGGGTGCACATGCCCAAGGCCATCCCATCAGCACCTTCGGCTGTCTGGGAGTTCCCTTCTCCCAGGCGCTCAGACAGGAAGGGGACAGAGCCTACAGCAGGAGATGCTGTGTGTGAGCGGGGGTGTGCCCACGTGTGAGCTGGGAGCCTGGGTCGTGCGGCACCGGCTCTGGACAGTGGCTGCTGGGTGAGCTCTGTGACACCCGAGGGGTCCAGTGTATGCACGCGCATGTGTATAGGTGTGCCCCTTCGTGCACATGGGTGCGTACTTGTGTGTGTCTGTAGTGCATGTGCTCGCCAACCTGCCAGCACACACGCACTTCCCCCATCTAGAAGAGACCCCTCTCTGCACTGGCTGTGCTTCTGCTGGCTTCTGTTTGTTTTTTCCTTACAGAACTCCATGTCTGGACTGTAACAGCGTTTGGGCTTCAGGCTGTCTCTGCAGAACCCAGGCCCCCGCTGGAAGCTGGCCTCCAGGAATTGGGCCCAGCTGCCCTGATGCCCCCATCCACCCGCAGAGCTCTGTCCCAACACAGACACATGCGGGTGGTCCCTGTCCTCACTTGCTGGATATTTCATACCTCCTTCAGCATACCCACTTCCTTCTATGCCCACCCCATAACACAGCTTCTCCCCTCTCGGGCTTCCTCCACAGCCTGCCCACCTCTCGGCCCTCTGCCTGGGCGTTTCCTAATTCTGAGGGCCCTCTCTCCTTTGGGACCTCATCAACCCCCACTCCCAGTTCACCTGTCATCTTCCTGGAAGTGGACTCAAGCCTCAGTCTGTGATCTCCCACTGCAGCCCAGCTCCCCCACCAGATGCCACCCCAAGGGCTAGGGCCCCTGGGCTTGTCTGGCAGCAGCACCCGGCGCCTGCCCCTCCCGTCCCTGCCCTGGGCGGCCGGTCACCCTGGACCCCACTGCCTCTCTCCTGAAGCACCACATCAGACCCCTGCTCAGGAGCGCCCACCTCCCACTGTGAGCCACTCTGTCAGCTCCAGGCCATCCTGCTAATCTTGCTAAGGGGACGTCTACACATCCCAACATCCCAGACACTTGTCAATCCCCCTCTTGACAGACAGCGTGAGCTGTCTCCCCTCCCAACATGAGCCCTCAGCTAATAACCTCACAGTTGGAAATGAGAGACCTTCTTTTCTGTTTTGTTTCCCCAAGCACTGATTTTACCATCACCCTACTGCACCGTGGTAAGTGGGACGAATTTTCCACGTGATGAGGTAATAGTGAGTATTTTTAAACAAATCGTAATTAAAAATGGAGTTGGTGTAAAAAGAAAGTATTAAGTAAATAGAGCTCTAAAGTCACACATTGCAAAGTCTGAAGTTCGGGAAATAGCCCCCACGCCCATTCTGCAGATGGGAAAGCTGAGGTTGCACAAACCCAGCCCCAGCCCCAGGAATGAGCCAGACACTCCCGACCTGCGGAGGGACTCTGCCCTCTCCTTCCTTGCTGTACAGAGCAATCCTGCCTCCCCAGGTGGCACACTACGTACACAAAGGGACTCCTGGCGGGGGGTAGGGGAGGGCTGGCTATCAAGGACAAGCTGCCTCCACCAGGCAACTCCAGAAATGGAGCTGAGGTGCATGGGCAAGAGTCTGGCATGGGAGAAGTCCCAGAGTTGAATCGTAGCCCTATCCACTCTGGCTCTCTTGGGGAGAGCTAACAGGCCAGGGAAGCCCAGACATTAGCAAAGGGTCCAGGAGGACCCTAGTGACCCCAGGTGGACCCCAAGCAGCTGCAGGGGCACCAGGATGTCCCCTAGCCACATCAGGGAGGCAGCTGCACAGGATCAGCCTGGATTGCGCATAATCTCCGATTATGGAGAACTCAGGGCGGGCCAATGGGCACCAACCCATTTACCCCCGACAGCTGGCGGGTTGGCTCCCGGGAAAGGAGGCTGCCCGTGACCCAGCCCAAGGATGGCCCTCTGCACCCAGGCCTCTGTGCCAGTGGGGGAATTCCTGGCCCCAGAAGTGGGAAGGGGGGCAACTCCACTCTGGCATTCACCCACTTGGCCCATTGAGTGCCAGAACTCACCCCGAAGTGGCCCCTCAGAAGTCCCTTCTCCAGGCTGGCCCGACCTGCATCCCTTCACCCAGGACCCACACACACAAGGAAGCTGGCTGCTGGGAACCGCAGGTGGGAGGGCAGGAGGTAAGAGGACCCCTCTTTCTGAGGGACACTGATAGGGGCCACCCCTCCCCTCGGTGCCCCCTCCCAGCACTCTGTCCCTCCCCTGCACCCTGTAGGCCCGGCCACACGTGCCAGGAGTCCAGGACCCGAGGTCCCCTCCACTCAGTCCTGGTCACAGCCCCCTCTGCGGCCCCACCTCCAGAGTCAGGCTCAGGACAGACCCTCAAAGGGGCAAGCCTGTGCTGTGCCTTCCCTCCCCCACTCCACCAGCCTGTCCTTGGAGCTCCCCACCTGGGCCCGGCATGCCCCAAAGGTGGGTCATGGCCTTGGACCAGGGTCATATTGCAAGGACCCCTTGGACACAACCCTCCACATCTGCTACCCTCAGCTTCGTTATCTGTGAAACTAGGGGCCACGAGGGTCCCGGATTTCAGGACATGGAGGCCTCTAAACTCGGAATAAAACCCCGCACAACTGGGGACGGGCACAGGCTCCTCTGTGTGCCCACCAGTGAGACTCTGCTCTCTCACCTCTGAGACGCATCTCCACTTCCTCGAGCAGAGCCTGACTTCAGGCCACAACCCCCAACCCCCGGCCTTCCCCTCTGCTCCCAGGGCCTCCCTCCCACCCACCTACCCCTGCCCTGGCCCCCAGGCATGGCTGGCAGGGGTGGGCGGCAGGGGTCGGCTCCCCCACAGCCCAGCACTCACCCAGCCTCTCCCCAGCCATGCCCGGCCCTCGGCCCCCGAAGCAGCCTCGCCTCTGAGAGCCCGGTGTCTCCCCAGAGAAGGGGGTGGCTGCCGTCCTGGGATGTCATCCATCCCTGTAAGCGATACTGGCGAGCAGTCGGCAGACGGGCTGCAGATGGCAGCAGCGGCTCCTCCCTGCCCGGGTAGGCGGCCCAGCCCAGTGCCCGCCCCCAGCCCGCCCCCCAGCCCTAGACTCACCAGCCAAGGCCGACCCCAGACTGCCAGCGCCCCATCCTCACTACAACTACAGAAGAAATCTGCAGCTCACAGCCCCTGGGAGGGAGGCACTAGTCCAGAGAAACCTGCCTCCTGCTTCTCTCCCCACAGGTGCGCATCTTTAGCCCAACGGCAGCTTTGTGTGGAATTCCCTGGGTCTCCCCCCGCCCCAGGAGCCGACTCCTTCCCAGAGCCAGGGGTGGCGCACCACAGCTGGAGGTCTCCACACCTGAGAGCCCACAGGAGCAGCCAGCGGGGCCACTCAAGGTGCTACTTACACGGGGTGAGTGGGGGGCCTGGGAGAGCCGGAGACGGGCAGGGTGGGGGGCCCTGGGCTTCTGGGGTCCCCGAACCCCTCCTCACCGTGTTCAGGATGTCAGAGATCCTGGGGGCTGGGGTGGAACAGACGAGACGTGAACACGAGGCAGGCGGGGGGACACGCAGGAGAGAAAACCTATGGGCTGATGAGCCAAGCCAGAGAGAGTGGGGTGGGGGGATGGAGGGGTCATGAGGGGACAGAGAGGGATGGAGAAGGGATGCAGGGGGTGGAGGGGGACGTGAGGGACGAGGGTGACAGAAAGGGGCGTGGGGGACGAGGGGAAGCTTCAGGGATGTTCAGGCAGCTGCACCTGTCTGACCAGGAGGGGGTGGGGAAAGCTGCTGTGGGCAGAGGGTGCCCTCCATAGAAGGGCAGCCTGGCCCGGGAGAGGAGAGAGTAGTCCCTCATGGGACAGGCCCGAGTGGGCACCCCCAGGTGAGACGGGATGGGTGAGTGGAGGAGTGCACAGAATGCCCGGCCCCTCTGGGAAACTAGTTCTGCAGGGAGGCCGGGCCCTTTCTTCTTCCTTTAAACCCACAGGCCTCTGGTCGAGAGGATTTCTATAACAGTTCCTCGCGCCTGGATGCCCAGCATGGGGCCCATATGAAGTCAGCGTGACTGACAAGGTCACGGCCCATGGCCCAAGGGGCAGGGTACATGGCTGCTCTGGGTGTGGGAGACTCTCACGGGGTGAGGTCTGGGGCTGGACAGCAGTGCAGGGAGCCGTGTGGAAGGTGGGGGAGCCGGGGGAGAGCTGCCTTGCGGAGTTAGCGCTGCGCCCGGACGCCAAGCCAGGCCGGACAGTTAGCCAGGCCTCGGCAGCCTGGTCCAGGGGCAGTTGAGGCCGTGCATGGCGGGATGCAGGAGCCACTTGGCAGCAGAGGCAGCAGGCCTGGGGCACTACTTACATGGGGTGGGCAGGGGGCCCTCGGCTTCTGGGGTCCCCGAGCCCCTCCTCACAGAGCTGAGGATGTCAGAGATCCTGGGGGCTGGGGCGGACAGGAGCAGACACGTGAGGAGGCGGCGGGCCAGGCTGGTGGAGAGGAAGCAGGCCTCCCACTCTCTGCCGCCCCAGGGCCTGTCTCAGGACCAAGGAGCCCAGGCCCTGAGACCCCCAGGCCAATGGAGAAGGCCCGGCTTGAGGGGCAGAGGTGCTGGGGAGCTGTTGAGGGGCTGTGAGGGGCAGGCTGGTGCCCGAGCTCGGCTGGCCCTCGGCCCTCGAGTGAACCCTCAGAGGAGCTGCTGGCCCCTCCAGGAGACCCCCCACAGCAGCAGGGCCCGGCTACTTACATGGGGCGGGCAGGGGGCTAATGGGAGCCGGAGACGGGCAGGGCGGGGAGCCCTCGGCTTCTGGGGTCCCCCGAGCCCCTCCTCACGGAGCTCAGGATGTCAGGGACCCTGGGGGCTGGGCAGACAGACGAGACGTGAACACAGGCAGGTGAGCACACGCAGGAGAGACAGGGGGTGCAGGAGGATGAGAGGAGGCTAAGCTGGAGAATCACACGGTGGGGTCCAGGGCTCCTGGGGTACCGTCACCCCCGTGTGCCCAGGGCTGTGTGAGGAAGACAGGGGCGGGAGGGTTGTGTGCAGTGCCTGCCGGGACCAGCAGAGGGCAGGCCTGAGCCCACCGGGGCTTCTCTGCATGTGATGGATGGCCTAGCTGAGGCTGAGACTCCCCAGCCCCTGCCCTGTGAGGCCCTCAGGCATCTGCCAACCGTCTCCCAGCCAGACAAGAGACTGGCATGAGGCTGGCTGGCTGGCCCTCTCCCCTGAGCTCCTGCAGTCTCAGGCTGTCTCCAGGCCCCCGCCCGGTTTGGGCGAGGGCAGACAAGCGAGGACAGGGCCTAGGGGAGGTCTGCGTGACCTCCAAGTTCCATGCCGATGGCTCAGGGCCCACAGTCTGGGGAAACCACACGAATGTCCACTCACTCTACATCCTGAGGCCAAACCCTTGTGCTCGCTCATTTCCACTCTAGGGCACGGGGGGGATACTCAGGACAAAGTCATGGCATCTCCCAAACTGGCAGAGTGGCCACCGCCGGCCAGCGCTCATCTACGTAGAGTGTGGCTGAGAGGTAGGCTCCCCAGGCAGGGGCCCGTCACCTGGCCTAGGTAGAATGCAGACCAGATCCCCTCCCTGGGGCAGCTGAGAAAGCTGAGGGTGGGAGAGGGGCGCCAGGGTGAGCACACAGCGCCCAGCACCCTGGGGCATTGGTGCCCGACAGAGCCTGAGCCAGCTTGGCCTGGGATCCCTGAGTGGGGAACAGGGCACACGTCTCTGCAACCTGAATAATGAGCCCAGAAAATGCCCCTTGATGCCCATCCATGCATCAACTGTCAGCTGGGTAGGCACAGGTTTAAGGACCTTTGAGAGAAGAAACAGCAAATTCAGCCATGGAAACTGGGTGCACAGCCCCCGGAGCAACTTGGGGGCCCATGCAGAGAACGTCCCATCCGGGGCAGTGGCTTCCACACTGGGCAGGGCGCCCAGGTCCGCCAGGCTCTGCTTGGATACTCTGCCCGAGACCGCCCAGTGCCAGTCTGTACCCAGCCTCGGATGGGGCTATAGGCCTGAGCAAGTCAGCCCCTCATCGCAGGACGTGGCCTTTGCTGTCTCAACTCCCCACCTGCCAGTGGCCTGCCCACCAGCCCCACAGTGGATACCTTTTGTGTCTTCATCCTCTATGGTGGTGTGGGTGCTGTCGGATGACTCCTGGGGAGACACAGGGAGGCAGCGGGTCAGGACATGGCCTCTTCCCCCAAGGGGCCCAGGCCCAAACCCCAGAAGCCCACAGGCAGCAATGGAGCTTTACGCCAGACCCAGGGGTCACCCATTGTTAGGCCGGGACACCCACATCCCCAACAGCTGAGAACCCCAACTTCTCCTTCTGCCCATGAGACACACCCAGTGGAAAGATTCCCATGCTCAGAAGACACTCTTTAACAAGATAAAAACTGTTTTGGGGTTTTTTTGAAATTCCAAGACGCCTGGGGAAGCAGGAAAGCATCCACAGCCTGCCCACTTTGGCAGACAGGGTGGAAGCTTCCTGCAGGTCCTCGGGAAACTTGACCCGGCCCGGTCAGAGTGCGGCCTGGGCCATCCAGCCAGGCCTGGCTTTACCTCTCAGGTGGCCTGAAGGGCAGAGGGGTAGCCTCAGCACCTCCTCCTGCTGCCCTTCAGATATAAAACCAGATGCCTTCCACCTGAGACTGAGTTCCCAGAGAGCTTGCTTGCTTCTCAGAAGGAACATCTTAACAGGGTTCCCAAGGAACCTCCCCCCACCACAACCCTCTTACTAGACACTGCTCTGGGCCCTGGGCCAGAAATGGGGCATCTACAGGTTGTAAGATCAGGGCCCACATCACAGAATGTTGTCTCAAGGCCCCTTGCAGGGAAAGCAGGGCCCTATCCCCAGACACCGGGTCCCAGGAACACCTATCCCTGGCCTGAGTCACAGTGGACGCCCAGGCTCTTCCTAGCACCTCGAGGCTGGGTCAGCCCAGACGCAGTGGCCCACAGCACCCCTGTCCTGGTCTGTGGCCAGGATGTGTGGGGACCCTTTGAGGATCTCAGGCCCAGGTGGGAGTCTGGGTGGGGGTAAGGTAGTGAGCTCCTAGAAATGCAGCTGGGCTGCCCAACCAGCTCTCCCACCACCTCAGAAAGCCAGCCCCTTCCCTGGCCGCAGGGTGAAAATGCTGATGGGATGGGAGCTGATGCCAGAGCAGAGGAAGAGCAAGGAAGGAGTCAGCTCAGCGGGAAGCACCGGGCGCGGTGGGCAGAGGTGAGCAACGGGTGAGGGCAGGAGGGTCTGTGCTGCCCCCGTCCTCCTGGCCCCACACTGGGGGCATGCAGGGCAGCCCCCATTGGCCCTTCTCCCCTGGAACTCCCAGCCCTTGGCCGCACACCTCAAAGGACACCCGGGCTCTTTCTGGCACCCTGAACCTCTGAAGTGGACTTGCCTCCGGCTGCTCCTGACCAGGCTGGGCCTGGCCACCTCCAGAGCAGGATGGAGAGGGTCTGAGAAGTGGACCCTGCTCAGGATGGGAGGAAGCCCAGGCTCCCGTGTCTGCTGGGAACTTGGTACAACCGTGCCTCCAAGAGCGGCACCTGGGGCTTTTCCTCAAAGGAGCAGCCCGTGGACTTGGGAGCTCTGTCCTGCCTCGAGGGGGCGGGTCACAGTACACCTGTCTCAGCACAAATGCTCCCCCAGGGTCAACATCCCAGCTGAGCAGATGCCCCCAAGACCGTGGTGAGGAACGCGCAGTACCTTGATCCCGTCCACTGGGTTATGAATGACGGTGGTTTGAGGCTCCTACAGAAGAAGGAAGCACAGAGGAAGGAAAGAGTGCAGTGAGAAGAGGAGGAGAGCAGAGGCCCCGGGCAGGAGCCTGGGAGAGAAGAGGAGAGGGCGGCAGCAGAGCAGGATGGAGGCAGATGGCCAGCAGGGAGCGGAGCAGCTGGAGAGGGACCTGGGGCGATGCGGATGGAACGAGCAGACCAGCCTGGGGCCTCGAGGGCACCAGTGACCGGAGGCCGATAGAGAGAGTGGGGCTGAGGGCGGGGATGAGAAGCCACACACTGGGGGTCCCTGCCTCGGGCGCTCTGCCCTCTCCCTTTGCTGCCAGACCTCCTGCCCGCCACGGGCAGGGCACAGGTTTGAAGATGTCATGGAGTGGGGACGGTACATGGGATGGACAGGTCTGAGATGGGGCTGGCTGCAAGGCCGGCGTGTGGGACCCTCCCCTCCTGGGCCAAGGCCACCCCCACACCTGCACTCGCTGTGGATGTCCGTTTGGCAAATCTAGCCTCCCCACGGGTAGTCCAGGGCCCACTCCCAGTGGCAGGGCCTGAGGCCCGTGGGGACACCAAGTGTACTTTCAGCAAACTCAGGACCTGTGGACCAGCAAAGCACAACCTCCCGGGATTGCAAGCTCTACACGAGACACCACAGGCAGCCTGGGCAGGAGGGCCGTGCTGCTGGCCACACCCCGGCACCACCGGCTCCGTCCCCTGGACAGGACCCTCCAGATGAAGGCTGGAGCTGGTGGGTCCCTGTGATCTCATGTCTGCCCACCCCCTCCCCATCAGGGGAACCCCTGAGCCCTCTGGCAGCCACGGGCCAGCACAGCCATAGAAACGTGCCTCCTTGTACCCACCCCGGCCCTGTAGGACATGGACTCTGATGGGGAACACCATGGCTGCCACCGCCCTAGACCCGACAGCCACTGCTAGGCTGTGGGGAAAGCCAAGGGGTCTCTGTCTCGCTCCAGATCACCGGGCAGGCTCTGAAGCTAAAGCCAGGCTCATCCATTCTCCAAAACCCAAACCCTCCCAGACAGTGCACCCCTGCAGCACCCAGGGGAGGGGGCTGGCAGTCTGTCCCCACCCCCAGCCTGAACCACTCCCCCTGCAGAGCCAGCTCCACTGAGTTCCCGGCTAGCCTCCTGAGAGCAGAAGCACTGAGGTTGGTGCCTGGACCCTGGGTCTCAGTCTCACCGGACTCCTAATGGTTCCCATTGCTGACCACAAGTCAGCAGGGGCCTGTCCACTGCACCCGATGGGTTCCCTGGCACTGCATGAACTGGGGTCTTCCCTCACCCCCACATTCCAGGGCAGAGGGGCTAGTAAGGCTAGGTGCTGTCTGTCAAGAGACAGGCTGGGAGCCAGACCCTGGCTTTACCCCAGGCCTCCTGACAGTGGCCACCACACAGCCGGGGTACAGGAGAGGATGGCCAGGAAGTAGGGGGCAGAGGGGTTCAGTACCAAGGCGGCTGGAGGAAGCGTTCCCTTGGGGCTGGTGGCAGCTGCACTGTTTTTGGTGCTATTCGTCTGGGGCTGCAGAGAGAGGAAGAGAGGCCATTAGGGAGAGAATGAGGGCTCATACCCTTTCCTCGAGATGGGGAGGCCTCGAGGAGCTCTGGGGACTGGGCCACGCTGCAGGCTGGGGCAGGGGGCCAACCACTGCCCCCTGGGCCAAGCCAGTGCCTCACCTTAACTCCATCTGCTTTCTTGTTGAGTAAACTCTTGGCTGCTGCATTGGAGAAAATAGACATGGTGAGTGAGGGGCCTGGCTCCCACTGCAGCCCACCCCCCCTTGGCGTGAGGCAATCTTGGGTGCCTGTAAGGAGCCCAGGTCCCCAAGATCAAGTGAGCAAGCCATCCCAGGTCCCAAGGCAGGGTGACTTCTGCCACCTGGGGCCTGCTGGGGACAGAGCAGGTCTGTGCCCAGTGCTGAGCAGGGCCACCCCTGCCTGCGGGAGGCCTGGCCAGGGCGGCCTGAGGACCCTTGTCCCCAGGGCAGGGGCTTCCCCCAGCCCTCCCTCATGACCTTGGAGGACAATAAGACTTCTCCTCCCACCTGAGACCGCAGCTTCCAGGTGGGCAGCACATGGGATCCCCAAAAGGAGGGCAGGGCACCACCCTCGCCCCAGATGAGAACACAGGACAGGGCAACAGGTTGGGGTGGTGGGCACCTCCTGGTGATTCTCCATGTTCTTAGGCAGGGATAAGCGGGCTCTAGCTGGCCACCCACACAGGGAGGGACTGGTCCCAAGCCCAGGTGCCTGCCTGCTCTCAGCCCCCCAGACCCCCTCCCTTGGCAGACAGCACTCGGAGCTCTGCCGCCACGGCCAGGCCCCAGGCCAGGCCCCTAGGTTCAGAGCACGCACACACGGGCAGCCTCACTCTCCCTCCTAGCCCCGCTGGCAGCCCCGGCCCTGGGCCACTTCTTGGCCTTGCTCTGGCGGCACTGACAGGGCCAACACAGGCCTCCGTGCCCATCCACCAAGGACCTTGAGCTCTGAGTCAGGGCAACAGGAGGACATGCCTGGGGGAGGGTCCAAAAGGCCACCTGCACCCCAGGGTCCCACCACCTCTCAGATGCATGGCAGACAGCCCGTCTCAGCCCAGCCTTCCACCCCACCGAAGAGGTCAGGATGGCCCACTCGGCGACTCTGCCTCTCTGTGCACCAGCTTGAGAAGTGTGACCTGCCACACCCCCACAGGCCCTCAGCCTCCAGCATCTGCCCCCTCCACAGTGGTTAGTTTTAATTACAGAACTTAAAAAAAAAAGAAGAAGTCAGCTTACCTTATGGAAAAGGAAAGGTGAGGAGAGGAAGAGAGGGAATGAGGAAGGAAGGAAGAGAGAAAGAAAACAAGATTTGTGGAGGTTCAGGCAGGGAGCGCAAGTCTGCAGCCCGGGATTCAGCGGCTCCTGCCTCGCCCGCCCTGCCCACGCTCACGCCAAGCAGTGCCCCAGGATGGCCGGTGCAGGTTAGAGAAGCAGCCCAGGTCAGATGCCAAGGGCAGGGTCCCTTGCCCCGGAAGAAGGTGGCACAGCCCCCACGGGCAGCTCCGAAAGCTCTGGCTAACCAGCCCTGAAGTGGGGGCTGCCTGCTTAGAGGGACCGGGGAGCCCCAGCAGGTCTGCAGGGGGCACTTTGCTGCTGGGGACATCCCCGGAGACTACTGACTCTGGAAGGCATATTAGAAAGACAGGCACTAAGGCCCAGAGGGATGCAGCGGTTACCCGCCTCCCCACCAGTAACATCTGCATCACACAGCCTGGGCCAGCCCCAGACCTCCGGGGGGGTGTCAGTTTAATTGTTCTGGGGGATACTGATGCTGTTTCAGTTTGAGAACCACTGATCAACGTCCCCGGTAGGGTGGCCAGGCTAGTCCCTGGCTGCTGGGCCCCCACCTGCCGATGACCTTTTCCTGTCCAGGTGGCCATCGCCGCCCTCTGGGCCTTGTATGGGGACACCAATGACTGTCCCCAACCAGAGGGCCCTGTGGGGTCATCGGAGAACCGCTACACTGGCCGCAGCTTCAGTCCCCAGGCTTCCTCCCCAATATCCCCCAGGACCCTTGATTTCCTCCTAGGATTCACGGGGCAAAGTTTAATGAACAGCCGGACTCCTGGCCCCACTCTTATCTGGCGGGCCTCACCCCGTGAGAAGCACCACAGGATCCCAGTGAGTGAAGGGACCCCAGGCCTTTTCTTGTCCCCCCAGCCTGGCCGCTTTGCTGTTCATCCTCCCAAGGGAGAGGCCGCACTTGGTGAGGCTGGTCTCAGGACCACACCCTGATGCCGGAGCAGCCCTGCCCTGCAGGCCTCTGGGGCCACGGCCCACTTCCACTGGGGGCATGCTGGAAAACCTCCCTGGTGGCAGCCACGTCTGCCTTCCTGTAACTCACCACGGAGGAACCGCCCGGCCCGTCAAATGTGGGAACTCCTGAGCCTCCAGGGCCAGCAGCCTGACTCCTGAGCAGCAGGCCACCCCTGCTGACCTCACCTCTCTGCTCCCTTCCCCACCTCCAGTGCGCAGGAGGGCACAACCGCCCCTGAAGTGGGAGTCATGCTGCTGTCACAGACCCCAGGGACCCTGTCTGTGCTGGCCAACCAGCTGGCCGGACAGGCCTGGAGGAAAGTGGTGTCCACCCCATCTTGAAGGCACTTGTCATGAGAGCTGAGCAAGTGAGCAAACTGACCCCCAGCCCCCAAGTTAAGGTGGGCAGACTGGGGAGAGTCACCTCCCAGTGCCACACAGCAGTGATCAGCGGCGCTCCCAGCCAGCTCTTCAAAACCAGCGCAGGCCAGTGCCAGTTTGAGAAGTAAAGCTGGGGCCAGCCCAGGGCCCTGGTGGAGGTGGAGTCAGCTGTGCCTTGGGCTTCCCCTTGGGTAGGAAAGGAAAGGGGGCCCGTGGGTCAAAGCCTGGGTGGAGGCAAATGGAGACCCTGGGACAGCCCTGGGTCTTAGGAGGGTCCCCTTCAGTCCCTGATTCTGTCAGAACCCACATTCCAGAGCATGCTATTCAAGACAGTACCAGTTCCACTCCCTAAAAACATCCCTCTGGGGACAAAGACCACACCACAGCCCAGGCTCTGGGAAGCCTGCGGCAGACACCTGTTCTCTGAACTGACTGCCACATGCTCCTCCCCTGGGAATCCCCAGACCTCCGTGTCTGGACACACAGCTGCCTCCATCCTGACCACAGCTCCTGTCTGCCACATTTCCTAGAAATTCACATATCTGGCTGAGATTAACCAGGATCCTGTTGACTCTCATCTACACTAGTGGTTGAGGCATAGGGAGTTTCTTCGTGTCTTCTCAAGTCAAATTCATTACAGGAACTGAGGTTAACCAACTAGGCACCCTAGACCCCGGGGGAGACAAGCAGAGCCCTCTGCCCTGCCCCGCCCTGGGTCCTCAGGGCCACGCCATCACTGAACCCCAGCAGTCTGGCTGAGTCTCCTCTCGGTGAAGGCCCAGTGGGACCAACCAGGATGCTTTGATGAACTGCAAGAGATCTACAGACATCCAGCCTTCCGCTGGCCGAGCACTCTATGTCACCCCAGAGGCCATCATCCACAGAGAAGCAATGTCCCTGGGGCTGAGCCCCCTCACCCGCCACGTCTGCTGGGTCCAGCACATTGGCTGAGGTGGGCTGCCCTAGCAGGGGTTGTGAGGGCTCAGCCCACAGGGCCCAGCCGTTACCTCATCCCCTAGCTCGTCACTCACGGGACAGCCATGCTGGGCTCTGTCCACATGCATGGACCACCCCAGGACACAGAGGCCCTGGGCACCCAGGGCGGAGCCGCACATGCTCGCGGCCTCATGCACTGATGCCCCACATCCACTTGCAGGCAGCGGGCAGTGCAGGCGGGAGCCCCGGGCAGAGAGCGGCTCAGAGGCGCCTGCCTCGCTCACCGCCCTCGGTCTTCACCAGGAGCCCCTAGTCTCACCGTTCCCTGCCCCTCTGCCCCTCCCTCCCCAAGGTGCTCCAGAAAGGCCTAGAAAATGAAGCTGACTCAGGATAGCCCCTGAAGGCCGGCCCGCTGGACCTGTCCACTGGGCTCACAACAGGAGTGTTGACCCTTCTACCCAGGATGGCCCTGCCCTGAGCGCCCCAGGAGGCAGCACTTGGGGTCCTCTGGGTGGGCAGGCTGGCCTGCACATCCTGCAGGGTCGGGGAAAAGAGCCAGGCTGGACATATAGGGAAGAAAGGGCCTAGGCCTGGGAGCGGCTGGGCATCTGCCCTGTCCCCGCAGACACTTGAGGCAGCAGCAGGAAAAGAGGGCGTCTTCTAGCCACACGACCCCATCTGGGGAGCACCTGGTTGGCCCTCAGCTGCAGCCCTGCCCCCTAAGCTCGTGCCACCCTTGGCTTGGGCGAGCCGTGGGCCCTTAGGAGGTCTTGGGGTCTAGCCTCATGGGGTCTGGCCAAGGTCACACTTGGTGACTCCCTGGGGGTCTGCCCTTTACAGACAGGGGCAGCAGATGGGCAGACTCTGCCGCTCCCCTCACAGGCTGGGGGATGAGGTGAGGGGCCTCATAGAAGGAAACCAAGAGGAGGCTCGGTCATTCTCTGGGAGGCCAAGGGCCACGTCTTGGGGCTCACAGGGCAGACATACATGGTCAGTACAGACCACTGGCCTCATACGGAGTATGAGTGGCTGAGAGTACAGCACATGTCCCTGAGGGCAGGTAGGGGCCAAGTTCGGGGTGGATGGGGTGGCGAGTGGGCTCTTGTGGGCCAGAGTCTCTGCCCCTGCCCTTCTCCCCAGGGTTCCCATTCGGGATTCAAACCCCCAGCAGCAGCCCCAGAAAAGAGGTTTCCTGTCTTTCTAAACAGGCTCTTGACGGACAAGTGGAGAGTGAGCCTCAGAGAGCAAAGGGCCCGGAGCAGAAGTGGAGTGGGGTCTCCTGACCCCCAGACTCAGGAATCGGGACCAGGGAATTCAGTCAAATGCACGCAGGGTGACATGGCTCGGGGGTCACCTTGGCTGGCCCCTCCTGTAACAGGAGAGGCTGCTGGGACATGGGTGCTGGCTCCCTGCCCAGGGTGGGGGCTCTGTGGGTGTGTGTCCACGGCGGGAGCAGGGGCTCCCGGGGCCTCTGGGGTGGCTCTCAAGGCCCTGCTGGCGGCTGCGTGCAGCGAGGGAGCTGCATGCCGACAGGCGGGACGTCTCACCTTGTTCCACCAGCCCCATGGTGGTGCCGGAGGCCGCGGTGGACATTGTGGCCGGAGCGGTGGTCTGTCTGCCCACTGTTAGCACCGGGTTAGAGACGAGGGGAGGGGCGGACACAGACGAGGGGCGGGCGAGGTGAGGGAAGAGAAGAGACAAAGGAAGCAGAAGAAGATTAGAGTCAAGGTTTAGGTGACGGATGGTTCCAGAACCCCTTTCACAGGAGCGTGAGAACAAGATGGAGACCGATTGACACTGGGAAAAGCATTTGCCTCCTTTCTCCTTGGAAAACCCCAATGGGGCCTTCCGGGTGCCTGGCAGGGCGTGCGACAGGACACATCCTATTAGTACTGCTGTGACAGCATGCCCCCGGCCCGGCAGCACAGGGTCACAGCAAGGGAACAGGACGGGGTGCCGATGCGGACGGAAAACGAGGACGACCACAGACGCTCCCGCGCCAGCATCGCGGGCGACAGACAAGCCACAGGAGAGCGAGGGGGCGGCAGCCCCGCCTTGGGGACACTGTCCCCCGCCACCTGCCCTTTCCCAAGGCCTCAGGGTCGCCGACAGACCCTCGGAGCGGCCTCACGCCCCAGCCCTGCCCACCCTTCGTGCCCAAGCCGGGCGGCCAGCATGTCCGGAGCCTCCTCTCGCCCCCTGTCTCCCAACACAGAACGTGTGCTCAGAGGATTCAGGACAACAACGAGGCCACAGAGGTGCCAACCAACGCCTGGACAGACACACGGAGTTGCGGCCCCGCCGGCAGGCAGCCCAGACACAGACCCCACACGCAGGGACGGGGCCCACGGGGCCCGGCCAGAGCTCAGGCCTCCTCTGAGGCCCAAGGGTCTCAGAGGGAGGAAGGAAGGGCCGGCCGGGCCGGCAGCAGAGGACGGGACTGTGGGGCGAAGACGGGGCAGGCGGCTGGTGGCGGGTCACTCCCAGGCTTCCCGCCGCAGGCCTGCTGCTCCTGGAGATGGCTGTTCTCACCTGAGAAATTCCGTGTGGCCAGCATGGTGGTGAGGATCGCACCCTGGAGAGAGATACACGACTGAGGCCAGGCGGAGACCCCCACCTCCCACAACCCCCGGACCTGGGCTCAAGGGCTGTTAGAGAGGCAAGAGTTTTACACGCCCACCAGCTGCACCCAGACAAGTCACCTTGTGCAGAATTAACAGTGACCTGTCCTGGGCCCTAAAGCATCCCCCAAACCAAGCTTCTAAAGTGCTTCAAGACCCTTGGGGGCACTGAGGCTGGGGGTCTGCCTCTCCACACAGCCCTTCCTCTCCCTGAGAGGGGCGTGCATAGCAGCCAGGGGCCTGGTCAGGCCTGAACACTCGCCCTCAGCACAGAGCAGCCTGTAGGCAGGACAGGCCTGGTGCCCAGTGGCCTCCTTGCCCAGGGCCCCTCCTTCCTGCCCCTCTGAGCAGCAGAGCTTGGATGCTCTCCTGACCAGAAGTGCCCCATCTCAGAAGCTTCTCAGCTCACTCCCACCCAGACAGCATGACCGACCACAGGGCATGCCTCCCAGCCCCTGCCACAAGGGAGCTCTAGGAACACCTCATGGGCAGCGTGGGAGACTGAGGAGGGGCCAGCCGACGTCTGGGCACCTTGGGTGTCACTGCCATGGAAGGGACCAAGTCCACCTGGCACACCTGGTCTGGGATAACACCAACCAGCAGCCTGTCCTGGGTGGCTAGGACCCCTGCCAGGCCTGCTGGGACCCCTTAGCCACCCCCAAGTATGCAAGCACGTGAGCATGGCCGGGCCACACACTGGGGTCCGCGTCTCACCTTGAGCTTCCTCCGAGCGTGAATTTTTTCAGGCACTCCACGGTCTCCTGCCTGTGCATCATGGAGGCCACAGTGGAGCGTTGCTGTGGGGAGGGAACGAGGGAGGGCGTTACCGCAAGGAGCCCCGAGGGGCCTCAGTTTTGTCCCCAAGGGGGCACCAAAAGAGGGGAGGTCAGGAGAGGCTCAGGGCAGCAGCACGCCTGGGGGCAGCAGCACGCCTGGGGCTCTTGTGCAGCTGGAGGCCACCTGTCCCCACTGCCTGCCTAATCTCCCAGTCTATCACCTCCTATGGCCGTCCACGCCAGCTGTCCCCACCACCACCTGGCCCTCAGCCTCCTTGCCACTCCATCCCCTCACACGCTAGACGGCGCCTCCTCTTCTCATGGAGCTCCTGTCCTCCCAGGGACCGAGGCCTTAAAATCACCAGCACGTCCCAAGCCACACAGCCCTCAGGACCAAACCACTGGATTCAAGGAGAGGGCCCACGGCCAGCATGCTGGGGGTGGCCCGGGCTGGCGCGACTTACGCAGACCCACGGGTGCTTCAGCGCCTCGTGTGCCGTGGATGCGCTTGGCGGGGTTGATGGTCAGCATCTGGTTGATGAGGTTTTTGGCTTCGGGAGTGACCGTGTCCCACTCAGGGACGGGAACTAGAAACGAAAACCAGGCACAGGGGAGCCTGAAGCCCCCTTCCCCAGACAGGAGACAGAATTCTCAAAGTGCCCCAACTGAAAACAGGGGTGTCACCCCCACACCCCTGCCTCTGCCAGCCTGCCTCCCCAGATGGGGAGGGGACTGGGGGTCCTGGCACTCACGTCATAGGCCCCGGCCTTGATCTGCTGGTACAGCTTGTGCTGGTCCTCGTCCCAGAAGGGTGGGTAGCCCACGAGCAGGATGTATAGGATCACCCCTGGGGAGAGCCAAGAGCCCGGGGCCTCACGCTGCTGCCCTCGCTGCCCACGCTCAGCAGCCAGCGGAGCCCACCAGTGCAGCCACACACCAGTCACATGCTGCCACGTGGTGTTTGGCGTGTGATCCCGGGATGGGAGTCCAATGCCCAGGCCTGGTACTTAATAGCTACAGGACTCTCAGCTAGTTTCTCAACACTGGCTAGGGTGGGGGTCTCGGCCCAAAACCAGCAAGTCCCATGAGGACACTGGGGTCCTCAAGCGCCCCCCTCCTCTCCATCCCCACAGCCAGCGTCAACTGGTGTCCCTCTTTGGAGACCCTCATGTTTGCAGGATGGCATAAACAGCTCCTCTGCCCCTAGACCCTACTTCTCAGGGGAGGCCCGAGAACGGGCCCCTCCACTGCACTGACTGTGGGGGAGACACCCCTGGCAAGGAGGCAGCCCTGCCAGGGTGGTCCACACTCCCCCCTCCCCGCCCCTCCAGTATCCATCCACCATCCGGGCACTTGCTGCCCCTTTCTCCAGACTGCTCTGTCGAGCGCAGGGCGGGCAATGGGGGTGGTGGGCTTCTCGGCAACAGCCAGGGTTGTGTTAGTAATTCCGGTCTGGGTGGGGAGGGTGCTCCCAGCTGAGGGCAGCCAGGTGTGAGTCTGGTGTGGTGCTTGTGGGCACAGCCCCACCTCGCCCAGCACACCAGCCTCACCGCACGCCCAGATGTCCACCGGCTTGCCATATGCCTCCTGCGCAGGACCTCTGGAGACAGGTAGCCCGGGCGTGCCAGCGAACCCTAGCATGAGGGGAAAGGGTGGTGTGAAAGACCATGGGGGTGGCCAACACCCCCGCCCTGTCCCCTGGCCAGCCCGCCGGCCAGGTACTCACCAAACCATGCCTGCTGGTCCCCTGCACCTCGATGGCCAGGCCAAAGTCCGCCAGCTTCACTGCAGCCCCTTTGCACTTGCTGGCCAGGAGCAGGTTCTCGGGCTGTGGGGAAGGTGAGTAGCCCGAGGGTGTGGGGTTTACACCCAAGGGTGTCACCGGAGAGAGGGGGACAGAATACCCCTTGGCAGACAGGGTGCACAGGTCCCCTGACCACATGGGTGCCCCCAGCATGGCTGACACCTTTGGCTTGAGCGCAGCCCGGAGCCTGCACCCCACAGTCTCTGTCCCACCACTCACCAGGGTCAGGGATGTGAGCCCTAGAGCTGAGGGAAGCTGGTTCTCAAAGTGCAATCCTGTGAACTCGGGGTGCTGGGACCAAAAGAACACACCCTGGAGGCCCCAGTGGGCCACGCGGGGCCCAGACCCCGCTGAAGCGGGCTGACCCCCTCACCAACGCTGGCCCTCACCAAGGCTGGCTGCACAGTGAGAGCAGCTGCTGGAAGGTTCAGGCACTTCCTGCAGCATGGAGACTCTCAAAGGACAAGGAGGAACAACCAAGGGCCCCCGCGGCCCGAGCAGAGTAGGGCATCCAAGTCCCACCAGCCCTGGGCTGGCTGCTCACAGGAGGGGAGGGTCCCGTGCCGACCTCCCGGCCTCGGGGAGCAGCACCCTTGCTTCCCGGGTATCCATCCTTATCCCACTGGGGTGCCGAGGAGGTGACCGGGAACATGTGGCCTAAAGGCCCAAGGAGTTCCCTGCGTGCTGTGTCCTGCAGGCTAGGCTCCTCCACCCCAGCCTGTCCCACCGGCCTCACCACCTCCCAGAGGGCAGCGCTCAGAGCTCAAAGCCGCTGGACTTCCTCATCCCTGGCTGTCCGGGGGTTCTCCCAGCCCTCAGCCCCCTCACCAGGCCACCCTCCCAATAGGAAAGTCTGCTAACACCATAGCGCCACCAAGAAAGACAAATGCCGCCAACCGAACTGAGTCAAGCTGCTTGGACACCAGGGGTGTGAGGACAAATCGTGGGGCATAGATGAAGCGTGCCAGCCCATGAGGCAGGAACCAGAGCTTCCCCAGGCCCCACACAGCTGGCGGTCGAGGCTCCGTCACCCCAGGTGACACGTGCTGGGGATACTCAGCCCTGTCTGCCCAGCATGGCCGGCAGGCCCCTAAACACCTTGATTTTCCAGTGTGAGTGGGGCAGGGGGACCCCTACCTCCCCACAAACCCCACACCAAGAAGTCTGAAATAGACAACACTGCAAATCAACTATACTTCGTTTTCAAAAAAACTGTTTTTTTTTTTTTAAGAAGTCTGAAATACTATGGGCTAGGAGCTGCAGCTGGGGGCTGGACCCAGCTTCTACAGATCAGATTCCCCCACCCCAAGGAAATAAACCAGCATTCTTAGGCTTCCAAGGTGGCACTAGTGGTAGAAAACCCGCCTACCAGTGAAGGAGACTAAGAGACGTGGGTTCAATCTCTGGGTCGGGAAGATCCCCTGGAGGACAAAATGGCAACCCACTCTGTATTCTTGCCTGCAGAATCCCATGGACAGGGGAGCCTGGTGGGCTACAGTCCATGGGGTCACACAGAGTCAGACACAACTGAAGTGACTTAGAATACCTCTCTGGGAAGACAGAGCTAAGGGAACCTGGTCCTTGGGAAGAGCTGGGCAAGAAGGCTCCTCCCTGGGAGGAGAGGGAGGGGGACCCAGCTGGGTTGCACAGGGATGTTCCCACCCTCAGGCTCCACCCTGGCTCCCCTCACAGCCACCAAGATGGCACCAAGCCCCTCTGTTCTCTCCACCCTCCACATCTCAGCTGAGAGGAAACCCCACCACAGTACTGCTTCTGGAGGTCTGTCTCGGCCAAGATGACAGAGGCCTCTCTAGAGGAGGAGGGACAGCCTGCCTCCCCCGACACCTGGTGGGCGAGAGGAGACCAACTGGCCCTAACCCCGTTTTCTCAGCAAGGATTCTGTGTGCCCTCAGGCCACACCTGGGCTGGGGAGAGCATCCATCTGCACTTCGGAGCTTTGGGCTCCAGGTCTGTTACATGTCATGAGGTCCAGGATGAAGGAGGGATGTGTGTCCTCTTCCCTGCGGCCCCTCCTCCCAGGGGCCCCTGAGTGAGGCCCATGCAGACAAGACACAGAGACAGAAGGGCACCCACAGGACAGGCACTCAAGGGGGGCCTGGGCAGACCCATGAGAGGACAGGGGACCACCCAGAACATGCACAGTGGGAGCGGGGACAACATGAGGGCACAGGGGGCGTCCCAGGCCTGCTCCTGGTGGGACATCCCCCAAGAGCGGCTCCACAGCATCAGCTCACACACACACACACCGCTGGGTAGCCCCAGAAAGATGTCACTCCATTCAGCCCTAGCACCCACGAGCAGGTTGGTCTCCAACACCACTAGCAGGGATGCAGGCCCAGGGGTCCCCCCACCCCCTGCAAAACCGAGAGAAGAAACTGACCCAAACTCAGACTTGGAAAAAGCTGAGTCAAAGAAAGGAGGAGAGATTGAGAGGGAGGAGGAAGGGGGGAGGAGGAAGGGGGAGGCGGAAGGGCAGGAAGGAAGAAGGGGGAGGTGGGAAGGCTGCAGCTCCTCCTGAGGGCCCCTCCCACCACACAGAATCCTGTGGGTGACAACCTTTGTTTTAAATGATTTGCAATTTGCCCAGAGCTGAGCCAAGGGCCACAGAGATGAGTAGAAAGGACTGGAAGTTTGAAGAGACCAAACTGGCCCATCACCTCCTGCTCCCAAGGCATCAGCCCACGTGCGGGTACATTCTCTGTGTCCCTCCTGCCAGGTCCGAATCTCAACTGGAACCCAGAAAGCAAGACCCCGCGTGGACATGTGCTACTAGGCTGATTCTTGACAACTGTCCCCTCGGCCCTGAAGCCCAGAGGCATTGGGAGGTATGTGTACAGACACATGCATGCATGCACACACACACAAACACACATGCACACACAAAACACAGTCTCACACACATGCACAAATGCACATGCACAGGTACACATGCTCACACATACGCACATGTCCATGTGTGCACACAGACCCACATTCTCACAAGCATGCACCTTCAAACACAAACACATGCACACACATACTCATATGTGCCAATGCACACGCACACACATGCACATATTCTCATAGGCACACACCTTCACGCAAAAACACATGGGAACACACATATCCAAACATCCCCTGCACACACGTGTCTTCTGGTGCACTGCCCTACCCCTGAGCCTCCCCTTAAACACAACATGCAGTTACAGACGACAGACACCTGGCACAGAGCGGGGGAACTCACCTTGAGGTCCCTGTGGACGACTCCCATTTGGTGGCAGTGGAGAACCGCCTCCAGGATCTGCTGGATGCAGTGACTGCAGCGAACAGCAGGTTCATTAGTGCGGATGGCCCTTGAGCAGTGGGCGGGGTTCAGGAAAGGGTGCTGTGTGGGAGTGGTGGGGTCTCCAGCCCAGCGGGGGGCCTGGGGGAAGCAGGGAATCAAGGTGCTGCCTGCCACATGGGAGACGAGCCACTGGCTAGGAGTGGCCTCTAGGGCTCCCTCTTCACCCTCAAAGGTCAACACAAGGCATGCCCTCCCCTCTAACCAGGCCCACAGAGGAAAGATGCCTGACCCCACTGCACTCCACCCCAGGCTCATGCTGGCCATGCCTGGCCCTGAGCTGGGTGGCCTTGGGGAGGGAGGCCAGGGCTGAATCTAAACCCTGCAAGGCAGGCTGGAGACCCAGACAACGGGAGGGAAGGGTAGAGCTGAAAGGGCAAGGGAGAGAGGGCAGGCCAGTGCCACGGTGCAGGGGTGATGCCCTGGGCACCAGTGCCCCTCTCTGTTCTGAGGCTGTGATAGCGCTGCAGTCACCAGCACACGTGTGTGAGAGCGGGTGTCATTTCATTAAAATAAACTTCACGTCCACGCTGGCTGCTGGCTGCCGTGCTAGACAGCTCAGCTCCATAGCAGCACTGGGGTTACTGGGGGCAGCCTGGCACTATCCAGGGCCCCGAGCCAGAGGCTTCCTTCCAGATCAGGGGAGAAGTCCCAAGCCTTCTGGGGCATCACTGGTTGGAGAGAAAGGTCCAGGCTCTCCCCAGGCACCCTCTACACCTGGGCTCAGCAATGGCCCTAGACATCAGACCCAAGTGCCTGAAGACCCAGGTGCCCCAGCCCCAGGGACCTGCGCCTGCCTTCTCTGGGTGGCTGGGAAGTGTCCAGCTGCCCCCAGAGGCAGGCACAGCCCCCTGCGGTTCCACAGTGCCCCCGGAGCATTACCAGCCACCAGAAACAGGCGTGCCACAGGCTGCCACAGCCCATCCCTGGGGTCTTGGCCCCAGCCCCTCTGGTGGGGGCGAGGGAGGCACAGGCGGGACTGCTCCTGCCACAGTTAGACCGGGAGGTGACCGAAGGTCAGCTGCAGGGATGGACTTTGTTTTCCTAACAGCAAACTCAAGAGAAGGGACAAGAAATCAGGAGAAGGGACAAGAAACCAGCCCATGTTCTCAAACAGCTCTGACCACAGAGCAGGTGGTCTCCACCTGCTTGAAAAGTAACCTGAGCGTCCAGCCTGAAGAACCTAGACCTCAGAGTCCTAGTGATGATGGATTGCCTGAGGTGTATGGGGTCAGAAGGAGCTAGGGCCCAAACCTGTGGACAACAGTCCTCCAGCAGCAAGCCCCTCAGATGCCTCTAAGGGCTGGAAATCCCACCCCCGCCCCAAGCCCTGAGCTCTCCTGTCCCACCTACTCCCAGGGCCTCCCTCCCTGCTTCTGTCCCTCCCACTACTCTCTCATCTGCCAGCCTCGGTTTTTTGCGGTCATCCACCCTCATCCCTGTATCCCCAGCTCTACATCCAGCCGCTACCAGCCCTCTGGAGACTGTAGACATGGGCTCAGCCCCTCCAGGCTGCTCCTCAGGGCAAGTTCATGCAGGGGCCTCTTTCCTCGTGGGCAGAGCTCAGCTATGAGGTTTGGGGAGCTCCTCTGAGGTCAGGACAGGCCACTAGGTGGAGGCAGAGGCCAGAGGAAGCCCCAGCGTTTGCAGTTGAAGCCACTGAGCCGGGGCCCCGGGGCAGGGGCCTCTGGCTTTCCCAGTTCCTGGGAATCTGAGCCCTGGGGAGCCACGCTGTGGCATCACTGCATCATCCTGGAGCTCAGCTCTGAGTCCCTGGACCGCCTGCTCACTGCAGCACCCCACCCCACCCAGGGGTTCAGGGACCCTCAGGTCGACCAGCCCCTGCCTGTGCTGCTGTGGCCAGACCCTGAACTGCCCCTGGGGGTGTCCACCTGAGCTGTGTTCCTGCCATCCATGTGGAACCCCAAGCCTTCCTCCACACCATCAGCAGTCCTCACAGCCACAGGCTGGAGTCCCCTGGGCCACTGGCCACTCCCTGAAAGCCCTGGATTGATCTGGCTCCAACCTCAGGGCCTGCTGAGACTCTTGCAAGTCTTGATGTTAGCTTTGGGTCAATCCCATCTTCTTTCTTCACCCTCATGACCTTGCCTCCGCTTTCAACCTCAGGACGCTCTCTAGACCTTCCTCCGTGTGGAGCGAGCTCGGGGCTCCCACGTCGTCCCCCCTGCAGTCACGTGGCAGCCCTGCACTCTGAGTGGCGTGCATCTCAGCACTGGACTGTGGCCTCCGTGGCCACAGAGGCATGTTAGTTCTCTCCTCTCATTGTGTCCTCGGCCTTGCAGGAAGGTTTCTTGGACCCGGGAGGCACCAGCTACAGCACCAACTGATACATCGGCTCAGATGTGGGTAGGCGGTGCCCTCTGTCCTCTTCCGCGTCCCCTCCTAAGGATTCAGGGCTCCAAACTCGTGCCAGGATTGGGTGACTACACCTGCTGAGCCAGCACCAGTCTGCATCTCTCCCTGGACATCCCAGGACTCAGCCTGGCTGCTGAAATCAAGCCCCACAGCTCTGACACAGCCCTGTCCGCCCATCCCGCGAGCCCCACCCCAGAGAAAACTGTGCAGGTATGCCCCTTCCCATAGCCCACGTGGCAGCACCGGCCTGTCTCCCAAGCCTTTTCTTCACAGCATCTCTGGGACCAACGGGCGAGTGGCCTCCACAGCCAGCAGGTAGACGGGACTCTCATGCGCCTGGAGGGCAGCCCATTCTGGGCAGCCCACCCTCCAGGGACCTCTGGAGACCACTCCTGGCACCCTTCTCAGCCTGCTCCCACCCTGGCCTCCAGTCTGAGACGAGGGCCTTGGGGGAACATGAGACTGACTGGCCCATCACGAGGTCCCTTCTGCCTTGCATTTACATTATACCATCTTCCTCATGAGGACTCCTTTCAAACAGAACAGTTGAGAAAGTCACTTTGTGGTCAGAACTGCTCCCCAGCGTCATTCCAGATGCTGGCCGGTCCTGGACATTATTCTCCTGGTTCCAGGCTCTGCTGTTACCTGGGATATAATCCTTCCCCTCCCTTCCTCTTCCTCCTCCTCCCTCTCCCTTTCTCCTCCCCCTCCTCCCCCAGGGTCAGCCAGCATTCTTACACACACACACACCCCAAACACCTCTCATGAACCATACTGTTTTCAGGGTTTTTTAAAAATGGATTTGAACTTTGCTTTCCCAGGTTTGAAAAAAAGACCCTCATTTTCCCCCACAAACTCCAAAATAAAGATTCCACTTTCTCTTCAAAGGAATCTCCAGCCTTCTTGGTTAGAAAAGCATTCCGAAAAGCAACTTCTGCCTTGCGTCCTCTTCCTCTAGAGATGTGACACTTCAGGAATTCATCAGATGCTCAGCTCTGAGCAGCACGGCCCCAGACAGGGCCCTGGGAAGGGGGTGGGTGCGCTAGATGGGGGCCAGACTGCATCGTGGTTAGGGAGGTGCCCACCGCCCTGGCCAGGTGTCCAGGGCTCCAGTTTCAACACAGCCCAGATCCCTTTCAGAGGAGCTCCCCAGGGGAAACACCCTCCCAGAGTGGGAGAAAGCCCTTACCCCTGCTTTCTACCAGAGCTCCTGGTGATGCCCATGAGTGACCCACCCACATGGGCATCATCCACATCACTCTCTCAGACCCTCCTGCCTATCAGCTAAGCACCAACAAAGGTCAAACACACAGTTCCAGGGGCCAGAATTCCCAGTGAAAATGACAGCCAGACGTATGGGTTTAATGAGTGAGGCTGGCTGCGAGGGATCCCCAAGAGCGGCTGCCTCCTCACCCTCTTCCTCATAGTCTGGCTACCAGCAAGGTGGAGCCTAGGAAACTGAGCATTTGCTGGTGGGGGGGACCCAAACTCCAGAGGAGCCTCCACAACAGAGGCCCAGGGAGGAAGATCCAGATCCCTGCCACCTGGACAGGCAGGAGGGAGCCACAGAATTGGAGGAGTGGGGAGGGGCAGAAGGGGGGTCACTGGAGTAGATGAGGCCAGGAGGTGAGAGTGGGCAAGGGTGGAGATCAAAGGACAAGGTGTTGGGGGGTTGGGGAACGTAGAGTGCGGGGGTAGAGGTGGGCACAGGGGCCTCCCAGCCAAAAGCAAGGCTCCGCTGTGGGTCACATCCCCTCTCCAGCAAGACCATCCCCAACAGAGTGCAGGAAGGTGCCAGGCCCCAGGCCGTGCTCCGTGGTGGGCCCTGAGGACCAAGGAGCCCTGGTAGGATGCTCCAGGAGGGAAAAAGAGAACAGCTAAGGTAAGCCCTCCTGCACCCCGAGGCAACTGGGGGCACCGGAGGCCAAACCGGAAGGCAGCCCTCCCCGTCTGGGTTCTGCCCCAAGCCGTTCCCAGGCTGTCATGAAAAGTGAACGCCCTTCTTCAAGGAGCCTCAGGAAAGCAGCCACTGCCCTTGTATCCTCGGGAGCCAGAGCCCTGACCAGCCCCCTCACTCCACCACAGGCCCCCAACACCCCACCCAGCACCCGCCCGGCCCCTGGCCTCCTGCTGCCCAGCAGGGGGCCTGGGTGACACCAGAACCCACTCCCACCCTCTCAAGGGGGCTCAGGCTATCACTGACAGGCAAGGTTGTCTGGGGGTGCAGAAGCCAGTCACGAATAGCTCCTTGTTAAAATAATGTTGATTAGAAAGGGAATACATATTCATTAAAGTAAGTCCCAGCAAGCGCCTCACTGCAGACAGCATGTCTGAAAACGTCAGTCCTTTTCAACACCCCGTGAGGGCTGATAAAGTCCCTTCACCCCCCACCTCAGGTCTTGGCTTCCCGCTCACTGCCCCCAGGGAGCCCAGGAAGGAGGGCCAGTGGGCACCCTTCCCACCAGCCCAGGCCCCCGTGGCCTTCCCTTTCTGCCTCCAAGGTAACCCTGGGAGGATGTCACAGAAAGGGGTTTCTGGCCTGTCTTAGGCAAAAGCATTTGGAAACTGTGAGTCTCCACGGGGAAGGCCTTGGTCAGATGTCCTAGAGGGGCAAGAGGAGGCCCACCACCACTATCCGTCTGCTCTCCCCCCACCAGCCACCCCAGGAGAGCCCCCTCTGTGGGACAGTTCCCACCCTGGGGCAGGCTTGGGCCCTCCCTAACTTGGAACACATAAGTTGCCCGCCCCCACCCTGGCCCTAGGGACCACCCCAGAGGGCCCGAGCAGGGCTTTCACCCAGCTGACCAACTCCCTGGACCATGTCAGGGACAAAGTGCATGAGAGAAGATGGGGCCAGAGGAGGAGGAGCAAGGCTTAGGGAGGGAGGCCCGGGCAGGAGAAGAGGGGCAGGGGAGCGCGCGAGGGCTCTACACCCACCTGGCGTCCGCCTCACTGTAGTACTCTCTTGCCACAATGTCCTCAAAGAGCTCCCCACCAGTGACCCTGTGAGAAGAGCAGAGAGGGCCCCTCTGTCACCATCACCACCTCCAACCCCCACCACCGTCACCTCCACCCCGTGCTCATCATCACTACCATCATCTCCACCGCCCTCACCTCCAAACCCCCAGCACCACCGCCACCTCCACCTCCAGAGTTACCTCAGGACTGACACTCCCCTCTCCATGACCCTGGTCTCTTAAGCTCAGAAAACTTAGCTTCAATGATCTCAGTGATTTCTCAGAGTGGGAAGCCCAGCAGGAGTCTGTTCTAGGCCTCTGCACTGTTACCCAGGCTTTGTGACTAATTCCAGGCCTGAGAAAAACTGGCTGGCCCTCTTGGAACCAACCAAGGCCAGCGATGTGACCCCGCACAGGGCGGAGGGGCCAGAAGAGACAGTGCCTGGATGTGGCCTCCCGGTGGGTGAGGTCCTGAGGCGTTCAAGGTCCCATCTCCAGAGAGCAGGACCTCCATCCACACACTCTCTCGCAGGTTGTCCCCCTGCCCAGGGAGCAGCCTTCAGGTCCTAAGGTCAGGATGGACCCCCCTGCCTGGAGGGCCTCAGGGAACCCAGCAGGGATCCCAGCCACTCAGGATCCCCTGGCTGAGAATGTGGGTGTGGACAGCAAGGTGAAAAGCAGTGGTCAAGGTTGGATGCACAGGGGAGCAGGAAAGCTCAATCCCTGGGTCTGTCCGAGCCCCTCATCCCACTTGACCAGCTCCAAGTCCACTAGAAGGTCCATCTAGAGCTTTTCTACCCCTGCAAGGTCTAGAGTCTCCCTCTCATGTCCTGTGGGGACACCAAGGGACACTCCTCTGCAAACACACCCTCCTCCACACCCCCTCCAGCTGTGCTGGCCCCACATGCTGGGATCTCCCCACTAGCATCTCAGTTTCCATTCGTTCTTGGGAGTTGGGGCTTGGGTTGGCCTTGTTTTATGCCCAGCACTCAGGGCCAGGCTGGTCCACGGTGACCATAGGCATGGGCACTGCTGAACAGTGGCCCAGGAGTGGGCAGGCGCTCTCTTAGAGAAACACAAAACTGAGGATGATGCAGTGAGTGTTAGGATGCCCCTGCTGGAGGCTAGATGCTGGCCCTCAAATCCTGTTGGAAGCCAACTACCCCAGTAGTGAGGAATTTTTAGGGTTCCACTTTGCCATTGGAGGAGACTAAAGCTCAGACCCTGATGATGGAAAGATTGAAGGCAAAAGGAGAAGGGGACAGCAGAGGATGAGATGGTTAGGTAGCAGCATCTACTCAACAGACGTGTATTTGAGCAAACTCTGTGAGACAGTGGAGAACAGAGGAGGGTGGTATGCTGCAGTTCATGGGGCTGCATAGAGTCAGACACGACTAAGTGACTGAACAACAACAAGGCTCAGAGCAGGTGACTGCCCAAGGGAGCAGAACCTCATGTGTGTGTGTGCTTGTGTATCCCTGTGTGCAGTGTGTGTGTGTGTGTGTGTGTGTGTGTGTGTGTGTGGAGCAGGAGGATGGAGTACTCGGTCCAGCCCAGAAGAAGAGGACTAGCTGTTTATTTTTCTGCACCCACAATTCACAGGTCAGGATCTGCAGGCCCCGAGTCCAAGCACAAGACAGAGAGGAAAAGGCCACAGGTACTGACTGCGGCTGCAACAGGGGGCACAGGGAGCCCCCTACCCCAGTAGGCCCTGCTCTGAGCCAGGGACAAGACCTCTGGGTCCCCACATCCACAGGAGGCTCCAGCTGTGCTGGCAGGCATCAGGGGCCTTGTGGTCCAGGGTTGCAGGGCGGGGAGTTGGTTGGGGGGCGGGGGGCTGCCATCTCAAGCTGGCCAGGAAGGGCATGGTCTGGAAACCAGCATTCTCCCTTTCCTCAGATCCCGGCCCTCAGCATGGTTAATTCTGGGCTGCAGCCTCAGCCTCTGTGGGAGCCCCCTTCCTCTGTCCCCAGGCCTGGTCCCCAAGGCCACGTGACATTCTGAGGCATGGAAAGTGGGGAAATCTGTCAGTCCCCGAATCCACAGAGCCCACCAAGTCACCTAGGTCCAGGGGCTTCCTGAAGGTGATGCCAACTCAGGCCAGACACTTCTCCCCCAATTCTGGGGGCCACAGAGTCCCAGAGGGTCCACAGTGTGGCACAAGAAGGCTGCATGGGGCTGGGCGTGGGGGTGGCAGGGCCCGGTAGCATCTCCATGCCTCCCCCTCTCCCTTCACAGCCCCCCACTCTGTGCAGGCTCTCCTGCCCCTATGAAACAACGGCCTGAGGCCCAGCGGTGTCCTGGATGCCCCAGAGAGGCAGCTTCAACAGTCCTGAGGGCCCCAGTGGTTTGTGGGGAGGATGTGCAAAGCCCTTCCTCCTCCCACCTGCTCCAAACACACCCACCAGTTTCCTCTCACCAGACCCCACTCAGAGCCTTTCCCACACCTGCCTGTTGCTTGAGCCAGGAGAGTCAAGGCACTTCCACACTCGTGCACGCACTTGCATGGGTGTGCATACATGTACACACATGCACACCTGCACACACATCATTCTCTCCTCTTTGCTGCTCCTGAATCCCACACACCCTCCTGTTGGCCCCCAGGGGCCTGGACATGGCCACCCTCCAGCCCAGGGCCTCTATGTCTCCTGGAAAAGAGCTGATGGAGCTTTTGGATCTGGGGACCCATGGGGGTGACAGCAAAGGGTCCATGAAACAGAACTTTCAGGGCACAGCCTTGGCCCAGCACAGGCAGTTCTATCACAGGTCAGCCTGGGCACCTGGCTGGTGTCTCGAAGTGGTGTCCTGTGGGACACGGGGGGCTGTGGGGGACAGTTCCAGCATCTCCTGACCAGAGGAACCCAAGTAGGCCAGAGGTTCATTCCTCAGGCCTCCACACCCCATGGCCGAGGCATCTGTCATTTGAGGGAGGAGGTCCCTTTGGAGACACATCTTGTCTCCATGGCCAGGGCCCCTGGGCTGGGCTTCCCAGAGGCCACAACAGAGCCACCCCAAACTACGCCCTCTGGCCACCGCAGGGTCCCGAGTCACGCTGACTCAGGACAGCTAAGCAGAGGCCCGCTCAGCCAGAGCTGTCAGGGAGTGAGGTGATGAGATCACTGCTTCTAAATCCAGCAGGAAGTGAGAGGAGGCAGGGGCCCCAGACGCTCACACACACATGTGTGCACATATACACCCATGTACACACTGAACGAATCACACATCCATCATCTACATCCACCCCCACAAATCACACATGCAAATAGGTACACACGTGCATGTATGATTTGTAAGAGTGGATATCTATGTACACACACCCCACAGATCATACACATGTACACACACATGCACACACACCCACAAGCCACATGTATGTGCACACATGCACCCGTGGACATGCATGCAAACAGGTACATTCCCCCACAAATCATTTACACATTCACACTTTAGGCAATCATACACACACTCTTACATGCTGACACCAACATACACCCATGCACACATGTGTATGTTCACACTCCACATGTCTATACCAACTCACACACACATTCACATACATATACATGCATCCACACCACAAATCACACGTGTACATGTGTTCAGACAATCACACACACATGCACATACTGAAACCCACTCATGCACATGCCCCCACAAATCACACCCACAGATGCCTGCTCATCAACATATATGAATGCACACACACAATCACAAACACACAGGCAGTCTTATGCACCAAGCGTACACTCATGCCAGCCCGTGGGCCCCAGTGCAGCAGCGATGAGAACACCAAGGAAGGCAACAGAAGACCGAGGGCGAGACCATTCCTCTGGGATCCTTCCCTCCCTCCTTCCCCTGCCTTGGCCTCCAGCACACCCTGTTCTGGGTAGCCGGGAAGGGGCCCAGCTAGGCGATCCCATCCCTGGGGGATTCCATACACCAATGCAAAGCCAACAAACCAACCAGGTAAGCTGGTGGGTAAGGTGACCCAGGAGTCGGGGGCTGTCTGCCAGGGCTACGAGGGGCCCAGCCCAGGCCCAATGCTGGCAGCAGATGAGAACCCATGTCCCTGGGCTCCGGCACTTACAGATCGAAGACCAAGTAGTGGAAACCTTCCTCGGAGATGCTGTCATGGAGGCGCACTGTGGGAACAGGAGAGGCCATGAGCAGGGGCAACAGCCTGGGGCCCACCCACGCTGCCCAGACACTCACAGGCCCACAGTCAGCAGCACAAACCCTCCAAGGAGGGCCCATCATGCCAAGGGCCTGTGGCTTGCCACAGTTCGGGCTGGGGAGGGCCCGTGTGGGCACTGCAGGCAGAGTCTGAGGGGTAAGCCATGGGCCCTTCAGGCCAACTGGCCCCAAGCCAGCATCCAAGGGTCTCGAGGGTCTGGTCTTTCCTTTCTTTTCCTTTCCTTTCCAGGAGGGAGACCCAGTCCCCTCTCAGTCCCTGTCCAGGTCCCCTGCTCCCAAATGCAGCAGAGACACACAGGATGGGGCGGGGTGGGGACGAAGGTCCATACCATCAGGACTGGAAAGGAGCCGCTGAGTGACTTCATGGGAGAGGAGGGTGGAGAGCTCCACTGCCAACCCCTCAGGACAGGCTGAGGTGGCAGGGACCCCTAGGGGAGAACCACCTGCCTGGGGCCCAGTATGGCATCACTGCTGAAGAGTCAGACCCTAATTTCCCACTCCAGATCCTGCACGGACAGCAGGATGGCGCCACGGCCACGCACGCCCTCTCTGCTTCAGTTTGTTTTCTGCATCTCCTGAGCATGAACAAGGCCTGGCCAGAGCTGTGCTGGCTAAGAGTTGACGAGTGAATGAATGAGGAAATGAATGAGTGAGTGAACAGCGAGGAAGACTTCAGCACAAAGAACACAACTCCAAGGCCTCCTTTTCCCTGAGCTGGAGATATGCCAGGCACTAAATGGCAGGTATTTCTAGGGAATTCTGGACACTTTCCACCAGGTGATAGATCCTGCCTTCTGTATCAGAAACCTATACTGTGCCCATCAGTAACCATCCCAATCATCCTGAGAGGTTACAGATGCAGCAGCTGGTGCACAGAGAGGGGAATGACTGGCTCAAGGCCACACCGTTCCCACAACGCTGAGCAGCAGTGTGGACAGAGCTTCCGCTTGGCCCCTCTGCCCCCTGGGCTCACAGCAGTCTTGCTTTCCACCACAATGGACAGGGCTGCGGAAGCTGGAAGAGTGAAGAGCAGGCTTTTCCCAGGCCCCACAGGTCCGTTCCTCATGCCCTCGGCTGCTCTGGTTTCTAGCTGGCTGTTGGCATCCTTTCTCCTCCAGCTCTGGACTTCTTAAGAGCCTGCCGGCAGGGTCCTCACATCAGGAACCCCAGTCTGGCTACAATGGCCCCCAGCCTTTGCCCCCAAGCAAAGCCTGGCTCGGGGAGCAGGCCTCACTCCCAGCAGTCAGGGCACCTGGTCACCAAGAACAAAGTGCATGGGCAGCTCCAGGGGGCATCTCATCTCACACCCTGCTTCTCTCACCATCTCCTCCACCCACTGCTTGCTCTGGATCTCTCTGCTCAAGGGGCTGGTATCCAGCTTCATCCAACCCAGGTCCCGGGGGCCAACGCCTGGCACCCTCTCGCTCCCATCCAGACCTCAACTCCACCAGGTGGGTCGGCACTTTCCTAACATACAACAGACCGCCAGCTCACTGTGCCCTCCTCCAGGATTCTCCTGCAAAATCACTGAGTGAAACTCTCCCCACGCCGACTCCTTTCTGGTGGGCCCCTCTGAGCAGCCTCCCTGTCCCCAGCCACGTCCTCTGGAACTCCAAGCAAAGAGAGGCCCAGGAAGGGGAAGGGAGTGGAGGGATCTGCCTCTACCACCCTGCCAGGCCTGACAGCACCCCCAGGGGGACACTCCTGGGAGGACCCTTTTCTCTTCCCATGCAGGGGAATCCTCTTTCCCCAGGGGAGTCCAAGGGTCCATAAATCTGGGGTCCTGCTGACCTTCCCCCTCCTCCCCGCATGGAGGCCATCCCTGCCCTCAGGCCCTGCCCCTCGAAGCAGGTGAGAGGAGGCTGGCAGGACCCTCAGCCTGAAAGTCAAGGCCACATGCACACACTCTCCCTTTATTTTCACTTAAACATTTTTAACATTTAAAAAATAGTTATGTACCACTTTAATGGTTTAGAAGAACACCCACCTAGCACAACAGATCCGTGATTTCACAGACAGGGCTAAGTAAAAAGGGAATTATCACAGAATCTATTTAAGTAAAAACAGTAAGTAAATAATACTGCGGGTGACATACAACGGCTGCAACTAGAGTCCAGATAGTTCCTGAGAGTCCAGCCTGGGAGCAAGGGGGTTGGGGGATACCAACAGCCACAAGGGGGTGTCAGGAGGCCCAGGTCAAGCCTCCCACTGTGGGGCTTGCTTCTCCAGGGACCACACGGAGTCCCAGGCCAGGGGGCTCTCAGTGGGGTTGGTCCTTTGCCCCTCCCAAGCTGCCCCTCAAACCCCTCCATGGACTGCAGTACTGCTATGGGGAGGAAGGACCCCAGGACCTAGCATATGATCAGCTTTGGGAGGGAAGTGCTGTGGATGGCGGCATGGGCCCTGAGCTGTCAGAGACTGGCAACCTTTACCCTCCACTCCTGCACTGGCCACCTCATCTTGGCAGGAAATCCTCCCAGGGCCATCATACTCCCTGGTGCCCACCTGCCCAGCTCCTAGATGGACTATCCAGCAAGGGAGGGCAGTTCCAGCCCTGGAAACCAGGAGGTGGGAATTTGCCATCCATGAGCCAGGCCCAAGAGAGAGGGGGTCAGTGTGCAGAGGGGAGGCTGGAAGGAGGCTGAGAGGAGGATAGAAGGAGGCAGGGGAGGTGGAGGGCTGCCCTCCTCGGAGTCAAGGCTGATGGCTCTACTCACTCCTGATGGGGCCCATTTTAAAAGGCTGTAGCTGGTTCTGCCTACCATGGGCTCTGTTTAATCTGTCACCCACAGCTCCAGGGGCAGGGAGGGAAGCTTGGGACACACTCACCTGCTGAGTGGCAACCTCTCAGGGTGGCCACGGCCCACCACTGAGGTGAGAGTGGAGGAAGCCTTACCCTCGGCTAAGTCTCCACTCCAGGCACCTGCCAGCAATGGGAAATATTCACTGAATAGGAATTCCAGAGACCCCAGGTGGAGGGGGCCAACCTCCCAGACAGTCGGGTACAACATAGACATGTGTGTGGAGGGCACAACCCACACTGAGGCCCTGGAGCTCATGTCCATCCTGGATACTCTGGCCTGCTTCCTGGGGACCCACATGGTGCGGTGGGGCTGCCCAGTCCTCACAGTGTACCCACACAGGGCACTGCCAAGGCAGCCCACACCTGACTCCTCTGCTCAGGTGCCCGCTTGTCTCTGAACAGAAACTAAAGCCCCAAGAGTGGTGGGGGGCTCTGCCTGTGGGCTGCTCCTTGGGGGCCCGATTCTGGGTACCCGCTCCTAGCCAGACAGCGCAGCCAGCAGCCAGGAGACACCATGTGCTACCGTGTTGGTTATGAGAGGCATTCCCATCCTCTGATGAGCCCCCCTTTAAAAGGAGATCTGGGCTCCTTCAAACAAACAGAAAAGGCAAGGTGACAGCATCACCCCCTTCCAGACCAAACCATCAAAAGGCATGGTGCTTCTTCCAGAAGTTAAACACAGAAGCACCATACGGTCTAGCCATTCCACTGCGAGGTTTACCCCCAGAGGACCGAAAGCAGAGATCCAGAAAGAGGCTTGAACGCCCACGTTCATGGCATCATTATTCACCATAGCCAACAGGCAGAAAAAGGCCGAGTGTCCACTGACGGACGAATGGATAAACACAACGTGAAACATACACACAGTGGAACACTATTCAGCTTTAAACAGGAAGGAAACTCTGACACCTACTATAACAAGGATGAGGCTCGAGGACATCAGGCTGAGTGAAATAGCCCAGTCCCCGAAAGACAAACACGGTACAGTCCCATTGATGAGGTTCCTAGGATGTCGAATTCATAGAGACAGAAGGCAGAATGGTGGTTGGCGGGGCCTGGGGGTGCGGGTGGGGGGTCAGTGTTAACGGATGCAGAGTTTCCACTGGCGATGATGAAAAAAGTTTTCAGTACAGATAAGGGCGGTGGTTACATAACATGTGAACGTACGTAACGCCACAGAACTGTACACTTAAAAGAGTTAAACTGATAAATATTGTTTTGTATATTTTGACACAGTTGGGGGCACGGTCTTCCTTGTTCTCCTTCCCCTCCATCTCTCTGTCTCATCTTTATCTCTTTTTCTTTCTTTCTCCATCTGTGTCTCTGTTTCCCTCTGGCTCTGGCTCTGTTTCTCTTTTTCTTTCTGTGTGTCTCTCTCACTTTCTGTCACCCTGTCTGTCTGTCTCTGGAGCCCTGAGCACGACTGGCTCAGAGCCAGGCCACCTGCCCAGCTGCCCCAGGCCCCCAGACTCAAGAGAATCCTGCCCTGCTGCTGCTGTCTTAAACGTCATAATAAGTATTGAACAAAAGCATTGATCCCATAAAATGTGTGGCAGCCTCAATCACTCAGCTGAACTGCTCTTGAATCCACAGACACAGAGAAAATTAGTTCCTGTTGGTTGAGTTATGGGGTGATTTGTTGTGAAGCCTGGATCACTGACACACGTGTGAAACATGCCCAGTCCACGACCAAGAAGACTGGGGCTCAGAGCAGTTCAGTGATTGCTATGGCTTCTCTGGGGGGAAAGCGGGGCCCGAATCCACGTCTCTGAGCTCCAAACCTCTGAACACCGGCTCGGGAAACGAGGGCCCTCACAGCTTATGCCCTGCTTCCCAGGGGAGCCCTCTTGTCTCTTCCCAGGGACCCTCCGGGCCCTCCCTGCAGCTGAGGCCCTGGTCTGGGAGTGGCCTGGACACGGCTGCTCAGCACAGCCTGGCGCCCCTTGAAACAGAGTCCTGGGCACCGTCCCGGTGCACCTGAGTCAAACATGGGTGAGAGGGCCCAGGAATCCACCCTGACAAGTTCCCTGGGTGCCTCTGAGGCCACAGGCCCCCGTCCCCTCTGTCTCCTGGCTACCTCCCAGTGTGGGCAAGGTCTGGGTCCTGGGCTCCTCAGAAGTCCCTATAGGGATAAGTGAAGAAGGACAGGCAGCTGTGCTGTGGGGTCAAGGGGCCCCTCACAGCTGAGGCGGGTGGGCAGAGGCTGACAGGCCCCAGGAAATCTGCACCGACTTCCAGGGTCTGGGGTCGCAGCAGCTCCTGTGACTGTGTCTGGGCTGAGTCCATACTCAGTCTGGAGGTTGCAGAAAGAAGGGACCTACCGCAGGCAGGGCAGCACACTCCCTGAGGCCAACACGTGGGCTCCGGGGACTCCGCGGGCCCCCAGGGAAGCTGATCCCCACCCCAGATGGCAGTTCTAAGAGCCCTGGGCTGGGGGAGAGCAGAGGTCCTCCAGAATCAGACCTCGGTCCTCAGACCTCGGACCTCAGAGCTCAGGCTGAGGCTGGGGCTGGGCCAGTCTTTGACTGGTCTTTGGTTTCCAAACTTTTTCTCTGTAATCAGGTCATCACATTGCTTTTCTGAAGCGTCAGAATGTTAGGCTCCTGTGTGTTATCACCAGAATCTTGGCACAGAGTTACAGACTGGTGGGCAGGGACCCAGCCAGAAGGAACCTGGCCTTGACCTCCCCAGGGAGCTGCCCCAAAGTCTGTGTAGGAATCCCTCTGGGTCAAAAGAAGATGTTTCCAGGGGCCTGAGGGTGGGAAACTTCAATGGGGAAGGAAAGGGATGCGTTCAGGGTCCTCCTGCTGTCAGTAATGGGAGAGCTGGGACCCCCTCCCCACCTCCCACCCCACTGCGGGCTGCTCACCAATGTTGGAATGCTTCAGGAGACGGCAGATTCGCGCCTCTCTCCAGCTTCTGGTGATCTGTGGAGAGAAAGGGACACAGCATCACCCTGTGGCCCAGCAGCCAGTGGTGCCCTGGTGCCCCTCGACGGCGTGCCGGACGGGAGCCAACCGCGGGACTCACGGCGAGGGGGTGTGGCCAGCACTTCCTGCGATGTCTACCCGGCCGACCACTACCTGCCCAGGGGACACGTCAGGTTGTGGCCCCTACCCACGCCCGGACCCCCAGCTGGCAGCGCTGGTGCTGGAAGAGGCTGCCGAGGGCCTGGAGTGAGAGGCCCGCGGGAGGCATGGTTGACGCTCACGCGGGGCCAAAAGTTTCCCCACGTGATGCAGGAAGAGAACATGCCGGCTGTCAGCAACAGAACTGACAGCAACAATTTAATCCTTTCCTTATCTGTCCCAATTCTGTTCTCTGTGGAGCTTTCTGCTGAGGCCTAGTTTGTTCATCAGAGGCAGCCGTGGGCTGACAGAGCAGCGCTGTCGGCCGACTGGGGGCGTCCCACCAGTGTGCGGGGTCAGCCTGGGGCCAGGCCTTCCTCTGGGAGGGACATCTGGGGAAGGGATGTGTGACCTGACAAACCCGCCCCCTCACCCCGCGCCCAAACCTACAAAGCACAGGCCTGGATTTTGACGGGTCCTGGTGTCGATGGCAGGTCAGCAGGAAGAAGAGTCAAGGCCTCAGAGGCCCTTCCACAGGATCTAAATTTTTACACAGGTAAGTTGAGGCTCCCTAAAATTATGTTTTAGAGAGTGCTTTTGAAATTTATGAAACAAAGTGGTCATGGGTATGCAACATGATCCCCAGATTTTCAAAATGGTAGACTTCGGACTAAGTCTTAAAAATTACCAAGCATTACTCAGAAAGCTTGAGAGAAATAAAAATTCCCTAAGTCATCAAAAAAAAAAAAGAAAAAGCCTCAGAAGGAAGTTGCCCCAGGCAAGACTGCTGCTGCCCCTGAAACTGCCCCTCCTCGCTCCAGCCCTGTGTGCCTCCTTCCACCCCCAGAAGCACAGAACCTCAATTCCCTGCCCCCAAGGGCTGAGCAACTTATCAGCCAGACGTTTTATCTTTCAAACAAACAGAGGTGCCAGGAGGATTTTAAAAGTTGATGAGATTATAATGGCAAAAACCGGAAAAAAAAAAAACCCAAAAACCTATTTCCACTGACCAGAGAAGGCAGAAATAAAGGACACAACAGAACACCCCCATCCGTGTGTGTATCACCCCAGTCTCCCAACATGAGGCCAAGTGGAAGAAGCCGCTCACAGAGGGAGACCCAAGCTGCACCTCATTCACTTCGAGGCCAACAAGCAGGGCACTGGCACAGATGTGTGGCCAGATGGCGCACAAAGGCGGGGGGATCCGGAGGGAGGCTGCCCCAGGGTGGGATGTGACTGGAGCGGGGGGTACCTGGGGCCTGGAACACCTGCCCCCACCCCTGCTCTGCCCTGGGCCCTTCACAGTGAGGGCCTGAGGACAGTAACACACCAGAGAAGCCCACAAGATCGCCTGACTCACTAGGGGAGTCCGACAGCCCCACTAGCGGGACACAGTTACTGGGCTAATCACGCTATGTTCTCAGAAGCAGTAGAGCTACTGGGCAGGCCTCCTCAGACCTGCCTGCCAGCCCATCCCTGGCTCTGCTGGGAGGCGGCATGGACTGAGGGGATGGGGAAGACCCAGCCACCAAGTCTTCCTGCAGGAAGGGCGCCCCCTGGCCCATTCTACGGTCAGCTCGCCCTGGGCTGCGTGATGGTGGTGGGCTGGGAGCCTCAGGACAGCCCTGAACATGGACATACCTGCAAACAGGCGTGTGCCCTTTCAGAGGGGAAAGTCATGCCTGCAGACAGAACATCTCCAGGAGATCCAGCAGGCTCTCTCTCCTCTCAGGATGGGCACTCAGCCCACCCCCACACGCCCACTGCCGCCCCAGAAATGCTAACACCTCCCTGAGCTGCTCCTCTGGCTCCTACCTGTCTTTCCAGAACCCTTATGACTGGGAGGGCTCTGGCAAAACCACAGGGCAGTGGGTGGGCCTTCGGGACAGACCCGCATGCCTTGCCTCACTCCATCTCCATCTTGCCCTCACCTCCATACCCAATGCAGCAAACGCTCCCCATCATGCTGGGGGGTGGGTACGGCATCAGTAGACAAGATGCAGCCCAAGAGTCACCCACCATTCAGAAGGATAAGTGGAAAACAGCTACAGAAGGACACAAGCGGTGTGGCTTCCACTTTTCCGGCTGTATGAAGCTCATAAACAGGCAACACCAAACGAAACGGGGTGGGGGTCAGAGTCCTCTCTGTGAGGCTCACTCTAGAGGGGAGGGGAGTGGTCCTTGCAACAGCCAAGCTGGCGGCTCCCCCGCAGGCAGGAGTAGGGGCCCTGGAGGTGCAGGCTGGTGGGCTCGGGGGGTTGTTCTGTTCTTGCTTAGTGTTTTTTGTGACACTATCTGAAGACTTTTTCAAACTTTAAGCTGCAAGAATAGCTGCTGCTAAGTCGCTTCAGTAGTGTCTGACTCTGTGCGACCCCAGAGACGGCAGCCCACTAGGCTCCCCCGTCCCTGGGATTCTCCAGGCAAGAACACTGGAGTGGGTTGCCATTTCCTTCTCCAATGCATGAAAGTGAAAAGTGAAAGTGAAGTCGCTCAGTTGTGTTCGACTCTTAGCGATCCCATGGACTGCAGTCTACCAGGCTCCTCCATCCATGGGATTTTCCAGGCAAGAGTACTGGAGTTGGGTGCCATTGCAAGAATAGCACAAAGTGCTAATGGATGGGGCATTTCTGTATAATCTCTGTTCTTCCTATGCACGTACTAACTTCCTCTGCAGCATGAGCAAGTAAGCCCCACACTTCATGTCCTTTCACCAGGTTAACAGCTCGGTGTGTGTTTTGTAAGAACAAGGACATTCTCTTACGTAATCTCAATGCAGTTACCCTACTCACTAAATCCAATGCAGATACAATACTCAGTCCAACCTACAGTCCATATTCCAATTTTGTCCCTGTCCCCATAATGTCATAGCTCATTTCCTCCTGATGTGGATGGCTAATGAACAGCTCACCTACATGCAGACAGGGCTGCAGCAAGGCTGAGGTCAGAGAAAGCCCAGGATGGTAAGGTGATAAGAGCAGGGGTGGTCGTCTTTCCTGGAAAAATTGCCTGATTGCAGTCAAAAATAAAAGTCAGGAGAAAATTCATATGGAGATCCATCTTTGGGAAGCATATGATTTAAACAACTGTATTACTGAGTCTTATCACAATGGCAGAGCCCCATCCAAAAACTCTTGACCTACTCCTGAGTGTGTTTGGGGGATAAATTACTTGTTTGGGGCCAAGAAGGGGCACCAGGTTGCCAGGCCAGGTGCAGATGTCTACCCCATGGCCACGCAGGTTATTGACCCTCTTGGCTGTCTCCTTTCCGTATCAGGCACAGCATCACTCGACCAGACAGCAGCTCTGAAACTCTGTATCACAACACATGTTCTAAGTTGGTCAAAGACCAAGTGTGGCCCTCTCATTAAGATGGTAACTGCTCTGCTCTGGGTGGCAGAATTATGAGTAAGTTTTATTCTTTATATTTTTCCCCAACTTTGACAACAACCTTGTGTTACTTTTCTCACAGGGAAAAATATTTTTTTGCTTTGTTTTGTTTAATTTGGTCCTGTCTCCAGTAAGCACAAAGTCAGTGGTTAAATATGATGAGGGTGTGTCATAAAAGCTGCTGAAATATTTGTCCTGAAATTAAAAATCTAAGCTGATATTCTGTGACCTTGGATGGAAATCAGAAACCACAGGAAGGGACTGGAGGAGGAGGCTGTCACTCTCGGGTCCAGTAGGCTGACCTCGGGCCAGACATGTGGCCGTGGGAGGAAGAACCCAGCATCCCAGCTCTGCCCACATCCTCTGATTTGCTTTCAGATCTTCCTGACCCAGGGATCTAACTGGGGTCTCCTGCATTGCTTTACCAGCTGAGCTACCAGGGATGCCCCTCTACAAAGTCAAAGAGCTACTATCTCTGAATTTCAAAATTAACATCGTAATAGACAACCATAGACATGGTTGAGGGAGTCAAATTTAACCTAGCTTGCTTCACACAAGAAGTGCATCCCACTGTCAGTGAGAACCTGGGAGGACACTCCACCTAACCCGTCCCCTGGTGGACAGGACATGTGATGGGCCAGTGACCCTGAGCAAGCTCTGTGGCTTCTCGGGGCTGCTGCACCTGCTCAGCCTGCCACCCTCCTCCTGGAACTCTGGCCCCAGAGACCTGTCTGGACTCAGAAGACCACAGCAGTGACCACCGAGCAGGCCCATGGAGAGAACACGGTCAGAAGGCTGCCCACCCCAACCAGGACCCCTCAGCATGCCGGGCACCCCAGCCTGGTGCTCCCTCCTGAGGGAAGTCCAAGAGTCCTCTCGAGCAGCCACCCTGCCATGCCCACTGCAGTGATGTCCTGGCTGGGAGGGCAGTGTGCGACCCCAGGAGGGGCCAACCAGCAACTTCCAGGGCTCTCGAGGTCATGGGGGCATTGAGCCCAGCCGAGAGGCTCGAAAGGGCCCTTCCAGAGCTGCGGCCTGGTGCCCCTGAGGGTCTGGGTGTCCGGAGTTGCCCTGAGACCCAGGTGCCTGCTGCTTGGGGCTCACTGCCACGCCAGCTAGTGGCTGACATTGGCATGTGGCTCGACACATGCCCCACACCTGTCAACACCTGTGCAGCTTTGCATCCATGGACGAGCGAGCCCTGAGAATCCACCCCACTGACACCCCTACGCATCCTGCCCTCAGACAGTGTGGGGCCCCTCCCCTGCACTGACCCCTTCATCTCCCCTCATGCACATTGGCTCTGAGGTCTCAGGGTAACCTCTGAAACAGGGTGTGGAAGAATGAGGGGCCGGGGAGTTAGGGCACAAGCCAAGCTCCCTCCAGCCTCCAGAAGCCCACCCTGTTGAAGGGAGGCCTCTCTGCCCTCCCCCCACCCGCACACTGAGCATGTCCCAGGAAGCCTGGGGACACCCATCCTGGGCCCCAAGGAGCAGAGCAGCAGTGCCATGAGCCCCAAGGACAGCAGGCAGGGGGTGGGAGGACTCACGGGGGATGCCAGAGGGGGGATTTGGAGGAGTCTCCCATTCCTGGGGGTGCAGCTTCAGTTCTCACAGCCCCTCTGATGTGAAGCTCTAAAGGGGAACTCCTGAGTTCAGCCATGTTGTAAAAGCTCAGGCATCTTATGGATCTGCACCCATGGAAATCCACCAAAGTACCTGTGGGCCAGTAGCCAAAGATGACTGGTGTGGTGCGTCTGGGGCAACCTGACACACACCTGACATTTACACCTGCTCCCCAGAGTCAGCAGAGGCAGAAACAAGCTATTTATTTCTCCTGCCAGAGAAACACCCCACTGATAAAACACAGCATTCACTTATACCCCAAGAAAGTGCTTATCCAACAAAACAAAAAGAACTTTGGTCAAAGACACCAGCTACATGGGACCTGTGATCAGCGGCTCCTGCACCCTAAGCTCCTGCCACAGCCCATGAGGCTTCACCCCGCAGCTCCGCAGCCTGTGTCCCTGGCAACGCGGGGTCTGGAAGCTTCTGAGTGATTCTACCTTGATCTTAGTGCCAGGCGCACCCCGCATCCTGGAGGTCCCCAAGGTGGGTGGCCAGGGGACCCGGGAAGGGAGGTGGCACAGTGCAGTTCCCAGACCCCAGGAGGCCCCAGGAGGCGGGGAGAGGTCCATCTGGGGCTGCGCTGTAGCTGGCACCCACCGCCAACCATGAAGGAGACGGGGCAGGGGGCCCCCAAGGAGCAGGAAGGGGCTGGCGCGGCCACACACAGCCATCAGGCTGCGGGGCGCCACCTGGTGGTCTCAGCGTTAGCTGTTTCACTCTGATGCCCTGAAGAACGGCAACGGGAGACTCGACACAGCTCTGTACTATCCTAAACTCATCAGTGAGGCGGGCGCCCCCAGCCACAGACCCCTCAGTGGGAGAACCCAGAGCTGAGTCAAGAACGAAGAGGAGGCTGCTGAGGGCGGGAGGGCAGATGCAGCCCTTGGAGGCCGGAGAGGATGCCTGCACCCTGCCGGGTTGGGGCACAGTCACGGGGGAGGAAGCGAGCACCCAGAGAGCTGTGTCCCCAAGATCAGGACTGGACCCAAGGCCTGGTGACAGCTGCCATCCCAACCCCCAGCCTCCACCTGCTCCCTGGCTGTGGGTGACCCACAGCAGAGCGAGGTGGGGGTGAAAGGAGCCAGGAGAAGGGCGACAGGAGGGATGTGGGTGGGTGGCTGGCCCTCGCCAGCTGCCAGGAGCAGCAGCAGCGCTGTGACCGGCAGAAGGACACCCGCGAGGTGCCGGGCAGGGGGCGGAGGAAGGACAGGAGGCCCAGCCATCAGGAGGGACTGCCACCCGCTTCCCCGGCTCAGCTTGGGACAAGTGAGGAAGTCAGAAGTGGGGACGTGTCATGCTGGACCGAACATGAAATCCTGCGTGGAAGGTCCACATTGCCCAGCTCACGGAGGGGGCTCTGGGTTGCTCTCTCCTCCTGGGTGGCTACTGGACCCCTGGCCAGGGACAAGGAGGCTGGAACATGTCAGGACACCGGCTAGAGGTCAGGGGCCACTGTGGCTGCTGCCTAGGACACCCCGCTAATCCTGGCAGCTACTGGACACTGAGCCAGCGGGGGTCCAAGCGTCATATCAGGGTCAAGCCCCCACCTGGGTTCACTCCTGCGTGAAGTGTGGAACACCCGCCCCTTGTGGCTGAGGTCTCAGGGGAGAAGGGTGCCCACAGGGAAGGGGTGGACAGGGCCGGCTCTCAGGCTATGAGGTGTGGGAGTGTGTGTGTGGCCAGGCCCCAGGCAGCGACCTGTCTATAGAATCACCCGCCTGAACATGCGGTGCGGGTGCAGCAGGAAGACGCAGCTGTGGGGTGCCCAAGCAGGAGCCCCTGCCCTCGGCTGCCTTCCTGTCCTCACCTGAGCGGCTGTGACCGAATGCCGGGTGTCCTGCACCAGCCAGAGACAGAGCCAGCCCTCCCCCAGATGGGGGAATGCCAGACGCCGATGCTGCCCATCTCCGGAGATTTAAGGAGAGTGGTAGCCTTCAGGGGGTGGCGGGTAGCTCCGCATCCTATCCTGTGTCCAGCTGTTGGCTCCACAGGGTGGGTGCTGCCCAGGCTCCATTCTGGTGGGCTCACACCAACATCATCAGCTGGGGCATAGGAGGATCACTTATGGGCCAGACTCAAGTGACCGTGGGGATATTGGGCATAGGGCCTAGGAGGCTCACTTATGGGCCAGACTCAAGTGACCGTGGGGATACTGGGCATAGGGCCCTAAACAGGGCCAAGCTTTGCGCTCCGAGTCTGTTTCCCATGTGTGAAAAGGGTTAGGCAGTGTGTCCGTCCAGAGAGAGGCCACCAAACAGGGGAAACCCCCACTGCTGGCCCCTCCCCCAGAAGCTAGCCCCTCCCGGCAGCCTGCCCTGCAGAGCTGGGCACCTGGCCTGTCATCCTCCCTGCCTTTCCTGCTTCCCTCCTCCAGCCTCTTTCCAAGGCAACACTCAGGACCCCAGCAGTTGTCTCCCTTCTCCTCTCCAGGGGCTTCTATTCTTCCAAAGGGAGGTGGGAGTCCATGGCTGCACATGAGAACAAGGACCCATTGTCCCCCAGGTGACCCGCCCCACTGGGCCCTGGGATTCCTCTTCAGGGTTCCCTCCTCTCCTTCCCACCTGTCTCTAGCGCCTACACCATCAGATGGCACAGAGAGCTTTCTAGAGTCTTTGGAGGCTCATGGACATCCACATCCCATTTCATTCAGGCTCATGTTAATCACTACCCAGCATCAAGTCCTTAACTCACGTGTCCCAAAGTTATGAGGGTCCAGTGGGACAACAGCACGGAAACATAGGCAGGTAGCTCTTATGGTTCTGAGCTGCTGGGTCAGAATCTGACAGAATACCCTGGACATTCAGAGCAGCCAGTGGAGTCCACAGGAGAAACTCTGGCACCCTCCACGGTGTCCTCACCCTGGGCACTTTGTGCCACCACCTACAGGATTCTCAGGGTCCCAGGAAGGGGGTGGGCAGGCCTGGGCGTGGGTGCACCAGGGCGGTCAGAGGCCAGTTCAAGTGTAAGCACCAGCATCTGCCAGTTTGAGCCCACTGCTGGTTTAGCCTGGAGAGAACGGGAGCCTGGGCTGTGCCTACCCTGTGAAGCCAACAGCTGGACACAGAACAGGACATGGAAGCTTCCCCTCTCCCCCGAAGGCTAGAGCTCTCCTCAAATCTCCGGAGACGGACAGCGTCAGCATCTGGCCTCCCCCACCCAGCGGAGGCGTGGCTCTGTCTCTGGCTGGTGCAGGACCCCTGGCGTTTGGTCACAACCACTCGGACCAGCAACAGTGATGCTGGAGGCTCCGACCTCAGCTTCATCCCCTTACTAGGCACAGGATGGAAGGCTGCAGAAGAGGACAGGTCTTTTAGGAAGGACATCACCAGGCCAGGGCCTCGGCGGCTACTGCCTCCTGACAAGGCTCCCAGGCCTGGGACGTATGGGACAAACCAGCCCGACTCCAGGGACAGCGCAGTGTCCTGCAGCAGGGCCTGACCATCGGTCACTGTCACTGGGTACAAGCTGGTTCAGGGGGAGGATGAAGTTCGCAGGGGAGCACGGTCTGAGACCCTGGTGGTTCCTCCACTACAGGGCACAGGAGTGCCTCGGGACCACTGCAACTAGCGCTTGCTATTTACAGACCAGCTCTTGGGCTCTTCACAGGCCTGCAGAACTGCCGAGGGCCCTCGGCTGTTATTAACATCGCTCCCAACTTTCCGACAGGGCTCGGGAAGGCTGGAGGGTGGGGGAGTGGGGCTGAGGCCACTACCCAGGGGGATTGGCCCAGAGGCCTCAGCCATCCCAAGGCCTTCCCACCAGGCTTCTCAAGGCTTCAGCAGGCTGACATACTTGAGCCCAGCCTGCTCACCCAGGGAGCACCTAGGGTCCTGGGGGCATCTCAACCTGCTCTGCATCCAGCGCTGGGGGCCCCAGGAAAGTCCAGTCTCGCTGCAGCCCCTGGTGGCACCAGCAGGGCCATAAGGATGAAAAGAACGGCTGCCACTGTCGCTTCCTGTAGCAGATTTTGCTTCTAAAAGGCAACCAGCAATTATCACACCAGCATCACCTGGCAGCCACACGGCCCAGCAAGGGCACCTGTGTGCGTCCTGCAGCTGCCACTGCCTCTCTGCAACAAAGAAACGGCTCTCGAGGGGCACGAACAAGCTGCCAGGTGCCTGGGAGCTTGGTGGCACCCCTGCGGCTCCCCACCCCACTGCATTGAGACCTCTGAGCCGGCCATGTAGTCCTCAGAGCCCTCACTCCACGTTCTCACTCTGGTCTGGCCTTTCAGCGGCTCCTCCAGGGAGCAGAGGCTCCTCCAGGGAGCAGAGGCGCCCTCTTCAGGCTCAAAGCCGACATTACCCAGCATGTTACCACTGCAGAAAGACATGGCATCTCATGATTGAGGCCCGTGTGATGCACTGCCCTGAAGTCTGGTGAAACCGGAAGGGCTCCTAATGGCCTAGCTGTAGGCACCCCACCCTGCTCCTCCAGCCAAGTGGCGCTTCTCCCAGGCTCGGACCTGACCTGTCCCCCCACTGGTGGCCTCAGCCCCCTGCAGGCAAGGAATTATTCCAACAAGCGACCACAGCCCCCTGGGGGAACGAGTGGCACCCCACTCTCTCATCACCATGAAGCCTGCCTCGCAGAGTCGGCTGCTCACTGTCCTGCATGGCTTGTGTGGCGTGCAGTGGCCTTCCCGGGCCCTGAGCCTGTCTGGTGCAGCCTGCTGCCCACCTCAGCTCTCTGGGCTCCACGTCCTGGGTTTGGTCATGCCCACGATCCTATGGCGGGCTCCCACCTTGACTAACAGGCAAAAAAGAAGTGATCCAACCATAAATGACTATCCTCTCATATCCTCAGTTTTGTCAGCTGTTAAGTGGGACAGAAATCAGGTCCTCAAACCTGCAGGTGCCCCTTGAACCCCTGGAAGGAGCTCTTGGTGCATGTGGGGTGGGCAGGGGTGGTAGGAAGGAGCTCTTCAGATTGGGGGGATGACAGGAACAACTGATGAAACAACCTCCAGAGAGCCCGGGAGCTCAGAAACATTTCCCAATAACCCTGGACCAACCCTCCTTTTGGGGCTGGGCCACCTCCCCACACTCCCTTGACCTTCTACAGCCCAGTGGGAACTGCTGCAGCCTGACTACACAGAGCATGTGTATCATCCAAGCCACCAGGCCCCAGAGCCCACAGGACCTGGGGTTCACAGGGACAGCCATGCCCCAGAACCAGACACACCCCAGAAGCATCAGCAGGGCCACAGAGCTGCCACTCGCCTCCTCACAGGTGAGGCCACCAAGAACACGGAGGGGGGTCCCCAAGGACTCCTGCCCACAAAGCCTGGCCCCCACCCCTTTTTTTTCTCCTCCTCTGCCTTCGCCCAGTTTGGAGTAGTTTTGACTTAGCCTGTTTGGTTAACAAATTAATGACAAAGACGTGTTCTCTCAACAGTTCTGTTTAGCATTGCCTGATAAAACACAAAATGACCCGTTTGGAACTTCCCTGATGGTTCAGTGGTTAAGACTCCATGTTGCCATTGCAGGGCGCCACATGTTTGATCCCTAGTTGGGAAACTAAGATCCCACATGCTGCATGGTGTGCTCAAAAAAAAAACAAAAACAGTTAAATCTGAATTTCAGATAAGCAACAACTATTTTTTTAATATAAATATGTCCCAAGCGCAGGTAAACAGTTTTCGAATAGAAGCATGTCCCATGCAGTTTGGGACATATTTCTCTTCAAATTTTTTTTATTGCCTATCTTAAATTTAAATTTAACTGCAAAATCTGGCCACCCCAGTCTGGTTCCCTCATTGCTCCCCCATGCTCCCAGTGGGATGGGAATGAGGGGGTCACCTCCCACAAGAGCCCCCCAACTTTCCCTCTTACTCCCTCCAACTCCACACAAACCCACGCCCTGACAACAGAATCTGGGAGAAATGGGTCTGTCCAGTTAAAGATTGACCCTGGGGCAAAGGGAGGGACCCCCACTCTTTCGCACCCTCTGGGTCTCTAGGGGAAACCCCCGCCCATTGCCCAGGGTCCCCTGGAGCCCCTACTCCAGAGCAAGTTGCACCAAAGGCTGGCTGGGAGCCTAGGACATACTTATTCTAAAAAATCATTTTTTATTTGAAATTAGGACATTATACAGTAAGACCCTGGCTAGGGCCCTGGGGCCCTGGGAGCTGCAACGGAGGGGGCGTGGCTGCGGGATGGCCCCCCGTAAGGGTGCTCAGATGAGGCAGGGGTGCTCGAGAGAAGGAGAGGGGGGAGGGGGAAGGGAGAGAAGGGGAAGGGAAGGGGGGAGACGGGGGGGGAGGGGGTGAGGAGGGAAGGAAAGGAGGGAGGGCGCCCCAGTGCCCGCCGCGCATGCTCAGCCGCCCCTGCAATGCGGCGCCGGCGGCGCGTCCTCCAGTAACCCAGTTCGGCGAATTCCCGGCGCCCATTATCCTCCGTCTCCGGATGTCTTCCCGCTTGTGGGTCGTGGGGGCCGACAGGAACTGGCAGCACGGGTTGCAGCAGGAAAGCAGGGGCCCGGGCAGGTTTGGCCAGGGGTGCAGGCTCAGCCCCAGAGCCCCTAGGGACCAGAGGCGCCCCCAAGGCACAAGGGGCCATCCGGACCCTGCGAAGGGCGTGGCCCTACGTGAAGGTAGCTGGAGGTAAACCGAGCATCAGCCTGGGGTCAGGAGGGGGTCTGAGGCGAGCCCCGATCTCATCGGTGGCCTCAGCCTCCTCACGGGTAGGGTGAGTCCCCCAGCTGTGCAGTGAGCACCCACTATGAGGTCAGCCTCCCACCTGGGAGGTCAGCCCGCACACCTGATCCCCCTGCGACCCTCGGCAGCTGGGTGGGAACTGGAGCTGCCAGCGTCCCAGGCTCTGCTCATCACAACTGTGGGCTCCTGGGCCACTCTGCTTCTGTGGGGTTCTGTTTCCTCGTCCGTGGCACAGGCCTCCCACCACTGACCTCGCGAAAATGCTGCTGAGGGTCAGGGCACAATACCCAGGGGCCTGAGCCCCCGCCCTGGTGCAGCCGTGTCCCTCCTTCCTTCCTCTAGGTCAGCCGCTGACCGGGGTCATTTCTGGGACACCTGCTCAGGGCCAGTGAATACTAAATAAGCTTGGTCCACAGGGTGTCCTCCAAATGGCCACCAAACGAGCCCTAAAGAGCCACTTGGTGCCAACAAGGAGCAAGGGGAGGGAGAGGGAGGTGGGAGCAACAAGAAGCGCCTAATGATGATCCTCTTAGCCCCACCACCCCCCGTCAATTAATTTTCCTCTAACTGCTTTTGTTAATGGTAGTTTAATAATCTCTTATTACTCAGTACATTCACAGACTCTGAATGTCTCACAATCCTCTATTTAATTAAGTATTAAATTTAAAAAATCTAGCTCTTACTGCCTTTGGCACAAGCTGGATGTAATCTGCAGTGTCCTCGTGGCTCCAAGAACTGTCAGTTACCAGGTGGGACAGTTTTTCTGTGTCCAGCGCCAGCATCCTCCTGCCGATTTCTTTATCACTGGAAGCCTTGAAAGGCTAAGCCAGTCTCCTCAGATCAGGAGTGGACTCCCCTCACTGCAGGGCTGGGTGAGGCCCCTCTACATTGCACTGAAAATGAAGCAGGCAGAAGAGGGGCTTCCCTCCAACCTCTGAGTCCAGTCTCCACTTCCCCACTCTCCCACTCGCCTAGCAGACTCCCCACCCATGGATCCCCTGCCCCCACCTTCCAGGACAACAGCTGGGGCAAGCATTTCTGAATGGCCTTTCTCGGGAGGGACCGCTGTCTGGAGTCAGGGCTCTCTGTGTGGATCGAGTCTGACCCTGCAGGACGCCGCAGGTGCAGGCTGCGAGGTGAACACCAGGACTCAGGGAGGAGCAGCGGGCTCCGGGCCTCCCCTCCTTGCTTCCTGACCACTCTCTGGCTTCACCACAGAACTTCTCCTGGACTTGGACTTCCCAGATGCTCAGGTGTTTGGTGGCCAGAGATCTCCCTTGCAAACCCAACCCTGCAGCACACCTTCTAGACGCTGCTCTACCCAATCCCTGTCCCAGCTTCACACCTGGGAGACTAACCTGACTCCAGCACAGGCTGCACGTCCGCTCCTTCAAAATCCACTCACTCAGAGCATTCATTAATTCCAAAAGTCTTATGGAGAGCTCCCCACCTCTCAGGGCCTGGGTGGAGGGTAGGAGACACAATGGTGAACGAAACAGATGAAGTCCTGCCCGCAAGGCCTGGCAGTGTAGTGGGTGAGACAGCCATCAAATAAAAACAGGGTGCTTGGGTCCCAGATTCCTACTGGAGGCTCAAGGGAGACCTCTTTGAGGAAGTGTCATCAACAGGAGTTAAGCAGGTACAAAGTTCAGGAAACGCATGTCTAGAGGAAAGTGAAAGTGTTAGTCATTCAGTTATGTCCAAGTCTTTGCCACCACATGGACTGGTAGCCTGGCAGGCTTCTCTGTCCATGGAATTTCCCAGGCAAGAATGATGAAGTCGGTTGCCATGCCCTTCTCCAGGGGATCTTCCTGACCCAGGTATCAAACTCGGGTATCCTGCATTGCAGGCAGATTCTTTACTGCCTGAGCCTCAGAGAAAGCATGCGCAAAGGCGCTGGGGTATATAGAACCAGAAGAAGCCAGTGCCTGACCAGAGCTGCTGGGAGGGAGAGAGAAGACAGGGCCAAAGGCAGAGTTTCAGGCCAGGTGAGAACTTTGGTTTTTATGTAGCCAGCCCTCAAAGGGTAGTAAGAAGAGGGTGGGATGTTCGTTCGTGTGTTTTCCCAGCCTCTGGGCTGGGAGCTGGGAAGGTGCACAGATGAACTTCTGCATTTGTCCTCAAGGAGCAAATAATCAATGGAAAAATTTGTAAAGTGACTGCTTTCAGGCTTCCTGGTTTCTACGCTGGTTGGGAAGACCCAGGGAGGCTTCCTGGAGGAGGAGTCCTAGAGCCTGCAGGCTGGGCAGGATAGTCTGGCAAGAAACGCAAAAGAAAGCAAAGGGTGTTCGGGCAGCACTGTGCTAGGCTGACTCCAAAGTACCTCACTCCTCTCTCCCTCACAATGCCCCTCTGGGGTAGCGATTAGATTTATCCCTATTTTATAAGTGAGAAAACTGAGGTACAGGGTGGCTAAGTAATACGGCCAAGGTCACTGAGGCAGTCAGGACCATGTAGCCAAGGCCACGTAGCAAGCAAAGCAAACCCATCAGCCAAACCCCATAACTGGACCATACTCAGCACGAAGATGAGGGTCGGGGGTCCGAGATTCTCTCCTCTTACCCCTCCAGCTGCTCATTCAGCTTGAAAAGGGGCTGGGGAGGGCCAGAAGACCCTTGGGTCCCTGTACAGGGAGGTGGCTGGTTGGTTTTAGAATCCTTTTCCATTAGAGAAACATGCTGATCACTGGTGAAATGTCTGGGATCTGCCGCAAGAGATGTGAGTGCAGGTGGAGCATGGGGAGTGTTGAAAACTGTTGTGTTGAAGCTGGGGGCTCATGCTATCATTTTATCTCTATTTGGGGGTGGATGAAATTTTCCATGATAATGAGTTTAACAGGCTGGGGGAATGCCCAAGACCTTCACAGACCTGAACAATGCAAGGGCCCAAGTGTGGAGGCAAAGCAGGGAGGGTCTTCACAGGGGAAGTGCTCCTGAGGGGGAGGTGACAGCAGGCGAGAGCTGGCTGCTCCAATTCCAGACCAGCCCTGGCTAGCTGCTCTGCCTCCCACTGCCAGCCCGGGCTGCATCCAGCTGGGACACTGAGGCTGGAAGCAGGGCTGACGGAGCCCCAGGTCTGCACAGCCCCACAATGGCGCTGTGAGCCGGGATCTCTTTGGCCCAGCCTCTGGGACTCAAGGGCAGAGAGCGGGCTGGCTGTCAGGAAGTGGGCAGCCGGCCTGCTGCTGTGGGGGCAGAAGAAAGAGCAGGTAGTAATTGTGAAACACGGGGGAATTTCAGACTTCCACTGCTCCTGATCCTCAGTAAAGAATCTGCTTGCAATGCAGGAGACCCAGGTTCAATCCCTGGGTTGGGAAGATCCCTTGGAGTAGGAAATGGCAACCCACTCCAGTGTTCCTGCCTGGAAAATCCCATGGACAGAGGAGCCTGGCAGGCTACAGTCCATGGGGTCGCAAAGAGTCAGACATGACTCAGCGACTAACACTTTCATTTTAAGGGTATTAACAGTAGAGTGTGAACATACTTGAAAGGAGCTGCCAGATTCCACGGAAACATACTCACACTCAAGTGGTTTTCTGCTTGAGTCTCACAAACTCCTATTCATCCTTCAAGACCCATCCAATCTCCTGTGCTCTCCCTGGGCTCCCACCCCGAAGATGGGGCTGGAGTGGTTGGTTTGGATGTGTTTGCTCATCACCCCGTCCTCAGTGCTGGGCACGTGGGAGGCGCTGAATAAACTGGCAAATGAGTGAAGGTCTCCCTCAACAGTCCAGGGGGCACCTGAAGGTGAGCTCTCTCGCCTCCTGTGGCCTGGCACAAGCCTAAGGAATGAAGCAGAGTGCTCCTCCTGCTTTAGAAACGCAACGTGTGCGGACACAGCTCCCAAACACATGTGACAACGGCATCCGACCAGTGCTGCCCACCCAGTGTCAGGGAACACAGAAGCAGCCCTGCATCTGGCAGTACAGTGCACACAGCAAACGCTTGTAAATATTAGCCTTCGTGTTATTGCTGTTATCAGTCTAGCTGCAGGATCTGAGCCTTCCTACCACACATGCCCCAGGGCTGCACTGGCTCCAAGACCTCCCGTCTCCACAGTGCCCTGTGTCACCCCTGTCCCCTCCTAACATCAGCAGCAAAAATGAGGGCGCAGGACTGACCCCACTGGTGCACAACCAGCCTCTCAACATGGGCTGGGACTGGAGCGCCTGCCCCTGGAAACACTCAGCCCCAAAAGCCTGGTACACAGCAGGCACCCAAACACCCACACACGGCTCAGCGAACCACACAGCAGGCTCAGCCGCTCGCCCCCGCAGGCTGCTGGGCTAGAAACTGCAGACCCCACAGACGGGGGGTTCTTTGCCACCAGCCGTGGGCGGGATGTGGGCCAGGACTGCAGACAGTCAGGGCCTCTTGGAGGAGAAGGAGCCTCTCAATTAGATTCGTCTCTGGACGCTAACCAGGGTCATGGGTGTGCCTGGGAGGAGGTGGGAGAGGGCGTAACTCAGCACTGTCTGCCCAGGGCTCATCCGGCCCCTCCTGTCTAACCCTGGGTTGGAGATCCATGGGATCCCGCCACTGGGGGGTGGCAGGTCCCGCCAGACTCCTTCCCTGGTTCCCCGCCCTTGTCCCCTCGCCTCTGTGCTCTGAATTCACCTGCTCAGGGCAGCACCTCCACCATGGCCTTGTCACATTCACTCACCGCATGTCATCCCCTCCCCCCACATCTTGCCCCACCCCCCACCACATGGAACACCACTGCATCAGGGGTCTGTCTGTCTGCCCAGAACAGGCTGTCCCCCAGCAAGGGCCTGGGAAGTGCCGGATGGGGTGAGGCCACATGCCCAGGGCCAGCTCGTGGCCAGCATCACATACCCCCTGCAGGCAGCCCCCACCCCAGCCCTCCCAGCACAGTAAGATGAGTCCACACGTGCATCCCTGGGTCCAGAAGACCGGCAGGGTCCGAGTCAGGAAACATGCCATTCAGGTGGCCCCTCAAGCATCCAAAGTCTTCAGGTCCCTACGTCCTTCTCTGGCCCACATTCTTGCGCAGATGACACTATCTGACCACATCAGCCACCTGGTGCATGCCTCTCCCCTCCAGCCCTGGGGAGAAGAGACGGGGGTTCCACGAGCCCCTAAACGAGAGCAAGAGTGCAATTCCAGGTGTGAGGGTGTGTGGGTGCCTCTTGCTCCCGGCCCCGCGCAGCCGTGAGCCCCACTCACACCACACTGCAGCCACGAATCCCGCTCTGACTGTGTCGCCAGGGAGCCACAGGCCACGCCCCATCCCCCAGCCCAGGCTCCCCCTGCCCCCGGCTCCCACCGGCCACCACAGCCATTCCCTCCCTACCTCTGGCTGACAGCTTCTTGGTGTTGATGATCTTGGCCGCATACTCATGGCCGGTGCAGAGCTTGACACAGCGTCGGACCACGGAAAAAGCCCCCTGGGGGAGAAACAAGGAAACAGAGGCAATTAATCGCCCACAATGAACACCTAGCATTCAGTCATGATGCCTGGCCTCAGGCAGAGATCTGTGTGAGGAAGGGGGTGTGTTAGTTGGTGTTAATGTTAGTTGCTCAGTCGTGTCTGACTTTTTGTGACCCCATGGGCTATAGCCCGCCAGGCTTCTCAATCTGTGAAATTCTCTTTCTCCAGTGGACCTTTCCAACACAGGGATCAAACCCAGGTCTCCCACACTGCAGGCAGATTCTTTACCATCGAAGCCCTCAGGGAAGCCCCCGAGAATACTGGAGTGGGTAACCCTTCCCTTTTCCAGAGGATCTTCCTGACCCAGGATCAGACCTGGGTCTCCTGCATTGCAGGCAGATTCTTTACCATCTGAGCCACTGAGGAAGCCCTGAGGAAGGGGCACCCCTCCCCAAAAGACTTCCACCCTCCGCAACCCTTCATGCCAGCCCCACGGGGCCCTCTTTCCCAGCAGCTGGCAGATCCCAGTTGGCTGGCACACTTAGCTCCTGTGAGGCCCCCAGCCTCGGCATCCTCACAGACCAGCAAGACTAAGGGCCTGTCTGGGGGCCTTTCAGCGAGCACCCTCCTTCACTCTACGCCAAGTCCTCAAGACCCAGGGTCCTTCTAGAGCAATGAACGCTGGCCCGGCTCCAGACAGTGGAATAGGGAGGCTCAGCCTGTGGGGACTCACTGAAGGTTCTGGAGGGAAGAAGAAGCATCACATAATTACGTTGCAAAGCTGGAGGCGAAGGCCCCTCCCCAGATTCTCCACCGCTACTATACAGCAGAGGTGGCCAGTCCCACAGCAGAGGAGACATTTACCTACCCACAGCATCAGTGCTTCTGAGAGGAGCAGGGACCAGCCTGGAGGGCTGGGAGAAGGAAACCTGAAGGCGGGGTGACCGCTGCCGAGGTCACTGAGAGGTTCTGCATGTGACTCCCCAAACACTGACCCTTGAGAGGAGGACGGTGTGCAGGAGGTGGTAGAGCAAGCCAGAGCCCCGAGAGTAGGCCCATGAGGGTCCTGGGGTGGGCGAGGAGCACAGGCAGAGGGAGCCTGGGGTCCATCAGAAGATCCTCCACGGTATTCGACTTGTCACTACCGTTGGTTTAATTTGATTTGAGATCATTTTCAAAGAACATTAGACCCAGCATGTATGAGACAAAGCCAGAACAGGAAATGTCTGGGGAAGGGTCCAGACTGGAGGCTGCCACGGGAGGTGGGCACAAAGGCTGAGCACATGGACCAGTGGGGAGGGGGACACCCCTGACCACAGGCCCCTCCTCCGTCTTCACTCCCCAGAGGCCCTGCAGGCACAGCCCCTGTCGGAACCCAGCACCACCCCCACCCCCTGGCCCCTGCTGCCCACAGAGCCTGAGAAGCCCACCAGCTGCTTGAGCCTAGGCTCCAGGTGACAGGAAAGCAACGTCTGAAATAGAGAACACATTTCTGCTATAATCCTTTTGGGATAAAACTTTGGGGCCTTCCCTGGTGGTCCAGTGGTCAGGATTCTGCCCTTCCAACGCAGGGGGTTCAGGTTCAGTCTCTGGTCTGGGAAGCTCCCACATGCCATAGAGAACTAGGGCTGCATGCCACAGCTATGGGGCCTGTGCTCGAGAGCCCAGGAGCCGCAGCTACTGGAGCCCTCGCACCCTAGAGCCATGCTCTGCAGCAAGAGAAGCCACCGCGCTGAGAAGCCCGCGCACCACAGTGAGCACTCAGCACAGTCAAAAACAAACAGATGAAATTTTTTAAAAATCTAACTTACCTTCAAAAAATAGCAATAAGAATAATACAATAAAAAAAAAACTTCATTAAGATGGACTATTCACTTCCTTGGGAAAAAGTAAATATTACACTGGATCTAACTGAACATTTTCTTAACATCCCAGGTCTTTATGATCAATAGGTGTGCTTAGAGCTATATTTTTGCTTCTTTAAAGTCAGAACAGGGCAGTGGCTGCCTCTGCAGGGGCGGGGAGCTGGGGTCTGGCACATTAGTCACTCCACATCCTCTGTCCTATGTGATTTTCTCACTGTGTATGAGTTACTGTCTCAAAATTTTCTTTTTAAGAAAAAAACAAAGAAAGGATGATTTTTTTTTTTTTTTTTGGATGAGTGACACTAGCTTGGGAGAGAGCGTGTTGAAGCTTCAAGCAGGTCTGGGTCTGAACTCTGCTCTGTCTCTTCCTGGCTGCACCCTCTGAGCTTGTTTCCCCCACCCGCCTAAGGAGCAGCAGAGGCTCGCGGGGCCACTACAAAGGCTGAGCCAGGCCCCAGGTGGCTGTCTGCCCGAGGCTGCTTTGGCCTCCTCCTCACCAGCCCGGCCTGTTCCTGGTCCTCCCATCCACTTCCTGCCCAGGAGAGTGGAGAGTATCAGGTGTACAGGGCTGAGCTGCCACCTTCATGCTCTGGCCCTCAAAGGGCACAGACACCCAAGCCCTGGCTCACAGGCCTCCATGGAATAGTCAGGGCTTCCAGTGGCAGAATCCAATCCCCACTGTTGCTGGAGGTTCCAAATAGCCAGAGGGCTGCTCACAAGCCTGGTGGGCGCCATGGGGCCCAAAGGTGAGCTCGTCTCTGGAGTGGGGAGGGGCCTACAGGGCCTGTCCACCTGCTGCTGTCCAGCCAGGGTAAGTACAGGACCAAGGGACAGTGAGCCGGGAATCCTCCCGGGTACACGGCAGGGTGTACGTAAAGTGAACAAGAGGAACAAGCCCGAGGGACCATTCCAGACAAGCTGCCCTGCTGCCCCATGTCCTTCCAGGTCAGACTCCGCTGTCTCTTCTGCAGGGGGCTCTGGGTGAGTGATGGCAAGGGTCTGAGATGACAGCAGGGCCAGGTAGGCAGGAGCCAGTCTCTGGAGGCAACCAGGAATGTGGCAGGCAAGCTCCCAGCATCCAGCAAGTGCTCAATAACGGACCTTATAGGTGGCACTCAGGCTGGAGAACAGACTGCTCTTGGATGCAGGTCTTTCTCTCCCAGAGTCCTGCCTGCTGGGGAGGGGGCACCTCTGGAAGCCCCTGTAGGGTAGGGTTTCTCCTGCTCCTATGACTCAGCTTGAAAAAAATTTCTAGAAAGAGATGCCCTACCCTCCCCCAAGTCTGGTCACCCCACCCTGATCTTCCTGGCCACCCAAACCTGCACCCCAGTGCCCATTAACTCTGAAGGAGGACCTGGGCCAGCCGAGGCTGTGCCTGGAGCAGGGAGGAGCAGCCGGGACCCTGGGGAGCCCTCGGAGCTCAGTCTTCCAGCTCAAGACCCATGAAAGTTTTCCTGAAAGCTTGGTCAGGTGCCTGATAAAGCTCACAAGCTAGAGGACTCTCCATGGCTTAACTACCTGGAGTGAGAGCACAGGGAAGCAGTTTGGCCCCCGATGACCACCGCTCCTTAGGGCCAGTCTCGCCCACCTCCCCTCTCCCATCCTTGAAGCCAGCTTCTCAGTCACCACCATTCCCAATCTCCTTCTGCCCCTCCCCAGGCAACCACCCCCTTTCCAGTGGCTCTGCCAGTTGCTTGATGTGGATCATAAGCAGGCTCCCCAGAAGAGCCGATGCTAAGAAGCATGTGCAGTGAGGACCACGGGCCAGGCCCCCAACATCTCGAACATCACAAACAACAGTCAGGCGAGCACCAGCGCCATTCTCCTTCGAAATGTGCAGCATCTACCCACCTGAAATTTAGAATTACTGAGAGAATGACAGGGACAAGAACCTAGGTCTCTATCCTAAAGCACAACCCCGGTGCCACCAAGCAAACTTCTATGCATCCTTCAAGACCCAATTCAATACCTCCTCTTGGAAATCCTCCCCAGTTGCCACAGAAAGTCAGCTCGGTCTCCACCAGACACTGTACTCCACATGTCTTGGCTCACTTTGCCCACTCTATTATAATAATTTATCTGTTTCTGGCCCTCCACTGTGGCTCTCCATAGACAATCAAGATGCTGGGGACAGGCAGAGGGTCCAGACCATGATGAGAGAGTAAGGACTGACCTCCAAGCACCATGAGTGGAAATGAGTGGAAGTGATGGGCTTCAGCATACCTCAGGCCTGCAGGACAAGAAAGGGCAGCCTTCTGGGAAGACAGGGAGAGACTGGGAGGGGTCAGACTCTGAGGAGCAGGCCAGGAGGGGAGGGTGAGCGCCCAAGCCCTCCCTGGATGGGGAAGGGGGCGTCTGGTGGGGTGAACTAGGTCTGTGGGAGGGTGGGGAGTGCCTGTAGGTGGAGAATGTCTCCTGTGGGGCTGAGGCCACGGGGCCCTGATCAAAGCAGAGGGCCACTGATGCACCAGGAGCCTAGCAGACCCCACCCTGCCCACAGGGGGTCTGGGTGCAGATGCAGGGCACAGACCAGGCAGGGGTGGGGCAACAGGTCCCTGGACTGCGTCTGGACAGGCTGCCTGATGCTCCAGTCATCCACAAATGGCACAGCAGGTGGCAGCCAGCTGCAGGGTTGGAAACGCCACTTGGGGCACAGCTTGTGGGGGAGAAGCCAGAAAGGTGGGGGTCTGGGTGGGGGTGAAGTTCAGGGAGAAGGCATGGTAGGGGCTCCCCTGAACCTCAAGGTCACCATGCGATGCCCGGTGGAGCACCTGCTGCTGTACTCAGGTTTAAAGTTATTTGAAGAATGTAATCAGATCAGGAGCCCCCTGGGCACCAAGCAGGGACTCTTAAGAATCAAGTAAAGCTAATAAAACAAAGAAAACACTTTTTCATAAAGCCATTTATAGAAAGTCTACTGAGGAATCACAACAGCAGAGAGGCTGGCCAGGGGTGGGGGAATGAAACCCAGATCTGCCTGGGGTCTGGTCAGCTGCACGTGGGTGCTCAGCACTGCTGCAGCCATGCCAGCCTATGGTGACGCTCGAGGGTCACTCTCCTGCCATACTGGGCAGAAGCAGCAAGCCAGCAAGTGGGTCCCAGCCCCATTTACTCTCTCATTCCTCCCTGTCCAACCTGACGGTATGCCCCGACCCCACCTCTCACCTGGACACAGAGAGCCCACTGGCCCTCGGGGACAGGGTCCAGCCTGAGTTTCCACTTGCAGGGCTCTTAGCTGCCCCCATGGCTGACCACCTGCTGCCACCTGGAACTTGCCCTTGACATGGATTACCTGCAGCCCCCATGGCACTTGCTTTGGGGACCTGCCTCCTCCCTGCTCTGCTGGCCAAGCCCAGTGGCCCAGCCTACCTTCTGCCCACTGAGCTGAGCTGGTGTTGGTGGGAGAGGCTGATGGGCAGGAGGGTCTGGTCTTGCCCTGTCCCCACAGTGGGGGCTGCAGAACAGGGAAGCGCTGACGATGGACATCACTTCGGGACCCTGCATCCTGGGCCTGGGGCTTCCTCATGCAGAATGTGTGGAGGCCCTGGCGCAGAGCAGGCATCAGACTCATGTAACTGGGGAACCCCTGCTTCTGCTCCTCCATGGCCACTTGGCACTTCCGCTGCCTCCTTCCTGGTACACATTCCAGGGGTGCAGCATCTCCTCTCTCCACCACCCCCATCCCTGTGGTCCACTGGAGGATGAGGCCCCTGCACCTGACTCTGGCTCTCTGCCCTGTCCTGGCCTCACAGGTACTGGCCTGGCTGCCAACAGGGCTGACACAGCTCTGTTGTAGACACACCTGGTGGCTGAACAACCTGGGAAATCCCCATCTGCACTCTGCTAACTTGGATGCTCAGGAGCAGGAATGCTTGACAACCAGCCAGAGCCAAGGGCCCACATCACATGTGGACCAGTCCATGATTTCTTAAATTGTAGGGCCAAAAACAGCCAGAAGTGCTGAGTAAAAGAACCAAACCCTTGTTCATCTGTGTTGTAAAGGCTTCCACACAAGTGAGACCCTGGGATGTCCTCTCAGTGAAAACCGCCATCCTGGACCACCGACTTCCCAGGCAGAACCACAAAAGATCTTTCTGAAACGGGCTAAGCAGGCGGCAGATGCACTCGGCTAGTCCAACGGTTTTATTTCCCATGTAAATTAACAAACGGGTGTTCTTTTAAAGCAGCCTGAGCACCCAGCCTGGGCCGCCCCAGTGGGCTCAGCTCAGAAGGGTCTGGGCCAAGGCTCAGGTAGGGAGGCTGGACAACCCAGCAGACAAGCTCACTCACCACACCAGGCCCTCTGCTTGCCTGGATTTGTGGATTTCAACTAAATCAAGCTGCTGCTTATTTGTGTGGTAGCAAAAAAATTTTTTCTACCTTTGATTAAAAATGACAGGGGAGGTCCGTTTATATTTGTAATCTGGACCTAAGTGATTCAGTAGAGAATAGGGATTTGTACATGAAATTGTTGTGGGGGCTTTTTCTTGCTTATAATAATAATTTTAAAAACAGAATCCATGCTCAAGGCAGAAAACGGAGTAACCAAGGTGGTTTCAATAGAGTGAGCTGAAGCCGCCTCCACTTTCAGAACCCACTGCTAGAGTCCCACAATGCTCTGATGTGTCTCAGTGAGGTCTACACCACAGGAAGGCTTTCCTCACCAACACTCAGGAATTCCTTGCTGTTTATATTCTGCTTCTTCCTCTTACTACTTCCGCACCCTGCAAATGACTCTACCACAGTATCACCTGGCCATTATACACTGCTTTACTGGTGGGCACCAGGAGGGTATGTGACCCTCCCTGGCTCCCTGGCCTCAGGGTTGAGCAGATGAGGAGAGCATGCTGGCTCTGACAGGACTTGGGCAAATGTGTGCCATGCTGGGCAGGGGCAGGAGGGCCCAGTACAGGAGTAATGTCCAGGCCGCAGGCCCATGAGGGCTGTCCATCATCAACAGTCCACGGAGCTCAGGGAACCATGTCGCCCTCCTGCCCTGAACCCAGAACATCCTGGGTTTCAGTAACAGGACCTGAAGCAGCCAAACTAGAAACCGATGCTAGACAACATTTAATTTTGTTTGTGAACACCCAAATCACTGGGGTCTCTGTAGCCTCCCAGCGTGCCTTTTATCAGCGGGTGGGTTCCGGCTTTGTGTTTGGCCTTTTATATTTAACATCACTTCACACACAGTTCCCATTCCCTGACCTAGATCATATACGTGTCATCTTCATAGTAGAGAACGTTCCTTCCATGGAGAGCCAAGCACTTCCTCGATTGGCAGACATTTGGGATGTTTCCAATTTCCCTTCTCATAAATGCCTGCCGTAAACATCTCGGTTATTTCTGTAGAGTTGATTTCCAGAGGCACAATCGCTGGGTGATTTACAACCACACCAGCGATGAAAATGCCAGCTCTTGCCATTGCCCCACTGTCCATCCCTGGCCTTTCCAAGGTCCTTCTCTGGAATCCCAGCAGCTCCTCAGTCCCGACCTCTGAGCTTGGGCCAGAAACTCAAGTCATAAGTCATCACGCAGTGCTGGTGAACTGGGGTCACCACAACATAGAACACAGGCTGAGCAGATGAAACCCCAGATTCCTGTCTCACAGTTAGGAGACCAGAAGTCCAAGACCAAGGTGCTGGCAGGGCCGGTTCCTTCTGAGGCTGTGGGAGCCTGCTCCAGGCCTCTCGTCAGTTTCTAGGGCTTCTCGGGGATCCTGGGCTTGCAGAAGCATCACCCCCAACTCCACCTTCATGTTCATATGGCATTCTCCCTGTGTGTCTCCCTGTGCCCAAATTTCCCCTTTTATAAGGACACACAGAAAAGGGGGGAGGGCTTCCCTAGTGGTAAAGAATCTGCCTGCCAATGCAGGAGACACGGGTTCGATTCCTGATTCAGGAAGATCCCACATGCTGCGGAGCAACTGAGTTCATCTGAGCAACTGAGCATCACAACTACTGAGCCTGTGCTCTGGAACCCGAGAACCGCCAGCTATTGAGCCCACATGCTGTAATTACTGAAGCCTGCACTTCCTAGAGCCCATGCTCCACAACAAGCAAAGCCACAGCAATGAGAAGCCGTGCATGGTAACTAGAGAATAGCCCATGAAGCAGTGAAGACCCAGCACAGCCAAAATAAATAAATAAATAATAAGGACACAGTTGTACTGGATGAAGGCCCATCATCCACTTCACCATAACTAATTACATCCATAACCGCCTTATTTCCAAATAAGGTCATATTCTCGGGTACTGGGGTTAGGACACCACATGTGAATTTTAAGAAGACAGTTCAACCCACAGCACATGCTGACTCTCCATTCTGCCTTAGGGAGTCAGAGTCTGCCCCTGTGGGTACCAGGCAAACATGTCCCAAATTACCATCCTCAAATATTAATTCCACGGGATGCTAACAGATGTTAGGTACAAAGGGGGCTCTGTGGGCAAATAAGTTTAGAAACCATTAAGTTAAACAGTGTCTTCCTCTCTCCCTCCCTTCCTTCCTCTCCTTCTTTTCTGTTGCAGGACTTCTCAGGGCCTTTAACATGGTCATCTGCACTGTGAATCTCCCACTAGTGAGTGTGAAGGGCAGGCAGCCTTTCTCTAACTTCTTTGATCAGAGAAATCTTTACCCAAAGAAATCTCAAGAGGGCCAAGAGCGGGTAGGGCAGGGAGGTGTTCTAGTCTGCAGCTTCAGCATCAAATGAATCCATCGACAAACAAATGACAAGAGTAGGACTGAAATGCCACCTGAGGACGCCTACCCACACACGAGAACAGCAGTGCTGCCCAGGAGTCTGTGGGCGCATCTCAGATGGAGAAAACCCAAGCGGGGCCTCCTCTTCTCTCTGAACCTCTGAAGAGAGCACCCAGGCTACAGCGGCCGCCCCTCCCCACGGGTACCTGCTCCCCAACCACACGGGCATCCAGGGCCCCCACGGCCCCCTCCTCCCAGATGCCCTGGGGAGTGGAGTGTCAGGTGGATGAGGCAGGAACGTCAATTCAGAGAGGACGTCTCCTTCACATTTCTGACAATGCTGAGAGCAGATGGAAGACTCCGTGAGCAGAGAGGGCGCTGTGTCCTGACCACACAAGGCTTATGACAAGACGCACCCTACAGCCTGAGGAGGCTTAGATGTAAACGACCATGAAGGGCAACCTTCCATGTTTCTTAGGCATTAATGACATCATCGTTACGCTATACAGTCACATCAAGTTTATGAGTCCCACACGCGAGTGTTAACTCAACTTTGACACGTGTCCATGACACTGTGTTCCTCTTAAACCCTCAGGCCTCACACTTCACACTGTCAGCCTCAATACTGGCCAGACCCACCCATCACCACCCCTGCCATAGCCGGGGTCCTCAGGGCCCAGTTCCACCAGTTATAGACATCCTTGAGAAGCTTCCAGGAGGACTCAAGGCAGCAAAGCCAGTGGAGGGCCCAGGGAACATGGTAGGGTCTGGAGGAAGTGGGAAGCGCTGAGATTGCCGAATGGGTACACAGTTATTGTTTGGGGGTAATGAAAAAGCTCTGAAAATGGGTACTGGTGATGGTTATACAACACTGTGAAAAGACTCAATACCACTAAACTCTACATTTGTTGTTGTTGAGTCACTAAGTTGTGTCTGACTCTTCGTGACCCCATGGACTACAAAATGCCAGGCTTCCCTGTCCTTCACTCTCTCCTGGTGTTTGCTCAAATTCATGTCCATTGAGTCTGCAATGCAACCATCTCATCCTCTGTCCCCTCTTCTCCTTTTGCCTTCAATCCTTCCCAGCATCAGGGTCTTTTCCAATGAATTGGGTCTTTGCATCAGGTGGTCAAAGTATTGGAGTTTCAGCATCAGTCCTTACAACAAATATGCAGGGTTAATTTCCTTTAGGATTGACTGGTTGGATCTCCTTGCAGTCCAAGGGACTCTCAAGAGTCTTCTCCAGCACCACAGTTTCAAAGCATCAATTCTTTGGTGCTCAGCCTTCTTTATGGTCCCACTCTCACATCTATACATGACTACTAGAAAAACTATAGCTTTGACTATACATACCTTTGTCAGCAAAGTTACAGCTTTGCTTTTTAATATGCTATCTAAGTTTGTCATAGCTTTTCTTCCAAGGAGCAAGCGTCTTATTTTTATGGCTGCAGTGATTGCCTGCAGTGATTTTGGAGCCCCAAAAAATACAATCTGTCATTGCTTCTACTTTTTACCCTTCTGTTTGCCATAAAGTGATGGGATTGGATGCCATAATCTTAGTTTTTTGAATGTTGAGTTTTAAGCCAGCTTTTTCACTCTCTTCTTTCACCCTCATCAGGAGGCTCTTTAGTTCTTCTTTGCCTTCTGCTATTAGGGTGGTATCATCTGCATATCTGAGATTGTATCATTATAATACACCAATCCTATCAGATTAGAGCCCCGTCATCATAACCTCTTTTAACCCTAATTACCTCCTAAAGGACCTATCTCCAAATACAGCCGTATAGAGGGTAGGGCTTCAACCTATGAATCTGGGGAGACACACAGATCAGTCTACCACAAGCATTTACCAAAAAACCCTTCAAATAACATCATAGTTTTGGTGAGAAAGTAGGTGAATTCGAAATAAAAAATACAATACTATTCACATTAAGACCAAAGAAACAAAATACTTAGGTATAACTCTACAAAATATGTACTATACTGGTGAATGAAATAAAAGAAGTAAATGAAAGGAGAGATATCCCATGTTCATGAAAAGGAAGATTGACGTCAGATTGTCTGTTCTTTCCCAAGTTGATCTATAGATTCAATGTAATCCTAAGCAGAATTGCAGGAAGTTATTTTATGGCTATTGACAAACAAATTCTAAAGTTTGTATGAAGAGGCAAAAATCACGTCTCAGCCTTTTGGTTCAGATCAAGTGTAGCAGACAGAAAGGCAAAAGACCCAGAGCCAACAAAGTACTGATGAGAGAAGAGCAAATGTAGAGGGTCGACACCATCCGACTTCAAGACTATAAAGCTATGGGAATCGAGGCAGTGTGATCTGGTGAAAGAACAGACAGTAGATCAATGGAACAGAATAGACAGCCTAGAAGTAGGCCCACACAAACACAGTGAACAAATTTTTGACAAAGAAATAAAGGCAATTCAAAGAAGAAAAGACTGTCTTTTCAAAAAGTGAAGTTTGCTATGAACTGAATGTTTGTGTCCATCCCCTCCCCATCGCCCACCACCAAATTCATATGTTGAAATCCTAACCCCAGTGGGATGGTATTAGGAAGTGAGGCCTCTGGGAGGTGATTAGGTCATGACAGCAGAGCCCTCATTAACAAGACTAATGCTTTATAAAAAGGACTCCAGATAAATCTTTCTACCCCTTCTGACACAGGATGAAAATGACCAGCTAGAGAGCAAGTTCTCACCAGACTCTGAATCTGCCAGAGCCGGGATCTTGGATTTCCAGTTCCTAGAACTGTAAGAAATAAATGTGTGTTGTTTATAAGCCACCCAGTTTATGGATACTATAACCAGACTATAGCAACCTGAACAATCTGAAACAGTCCTGGAGCTAGTGAACATCCAGATGCAAAAATATTAATCTAGACACAGACCTCACACCTTTAACAAAAAGTAACTCAAAATGGATCACAGACCTAAATGTAAAATGCAAAACTACAGAAGTCATAGAAGATCTCATAGGAGAAAATTTAGCTGACCTTTGGTTTGGCAATGACTTTTTCAGATACAACACCAAAAACATAATCCATGAAAGAAAGAATTGATATGCTAAGCTTCATTAGAGTAAAAAACTTCTGCTCTTTGAAAGATGAGTCAAGCAAATTTGCAAAGCACATATTTGATTAAAGACTTGTATACAAAATACATCAAGAACTCTTAAAATGCAATAATAATAAAACAAACAACCAAAAACCTGATTAAAAATAGGCCAAAGACCTTAACAGACTCCTCACCAAAGAAGGTATACAGGTGGCAAAAATCATATGACAAGATACTCCTTATCATATGTCATCAAATATACATGAAGACAACAATGAGGTACCAGCACACATCTATCAGAATGTACAGAATCCAAAAACTGCAAACACCAAATGCTGGTGAGGATGTAGAGTAACAGGAGCTCTCATTAACTGCGGATGGGAATGCAAAGTGGTGCAGCCACTTTGGAAGACAGTCTGGCAGTTTCAAAAAACTAAACCTACTCTTACCATGTGATCCAACAATCATGCTCCTTGGTATATGTCCGAAGGAGCTGAAAACTTATGTCCATACAAAAGCTTACACACAGATGGTTACGGTAGCTATAACTGCCAAAACTTAAACACAAGCAAGACGTCCTTCGTAGAATGAATGGGTAAATGGACATTGTTGGGATGTCCCAACAATGAAGTCTTATTTATCTCTAAAAAGAAACAAGGTATCAAGCCAGAAAAAGACATGACGGACTCTTAAAAGCATATTACTAAGTGAAAGAAGCCAGTCTGAAAAGACAACATACTGTTATGATTCCAACTACATGACATTCTGGAAAAAACAACATTACAGAGACAGTAAGAAGTGGTCTCCTGGGACTCTGGAGGGTCAGGGGGGTGGGAATGGACAGAGCACAGAGGACCTGAAATACTGTAACGACAGGCACATGACACTGTATCTTTGTCAATCCTGTGGAGCTGTGCGACAGAGTGAACCCTATGCAACTGTGGACTTCAGTTAATATTAACTGCATACTTTACAAAAAGCATACTGAGCCATACCAGTCACCAGCCGTAACAAGCGTACCACGTCCGAAGGGAGATGGTTATGGGAAAGGGGATTGGGGCCCGGCTGTGAGGTAAATATGGAAACTCTTTACTTTCCATACAATATTTCTGTAAACATAAAACTGCTCTAAAAAGAGTCCATTCAGTCTTTTTTGAAGTATAAAGAGGAAAATGAAGTATTTTTAAGACAGATATTGGGGTTGAGGGATTTTTTTAACCACATGTAGAAAAGCCTAAGGAAAATATCAGTATATCAGTCACATCGAAACCTTGACAGTCCAGCGTGACCGAGGACCCGCACAACGTGAGAAGGGTGCTGGGGGTGTCATAGACGCTCCAGACCCGACAGCTCCCAGGACTGCCCTCTACAGTTTCCACAGTGTCCGTCCCCTGGGCTCTCAGGGCCCCCGTGGAAGATGGGAAGGGTGGGAGCAACAATGCCCTGCTGAGCCCGTGGCACTGTGGGTGGCAGAGGCGGGACCTAAATGCAAACCTCCCTTTGATTTTCCCACCTAGCTCAGTTGGTAAAGAATCTGCCTGAAAGGCAGGAGACCTGGGTTCGATTCCTGGGTTGGGAAGATCCCTCGGAGAAGGAAATGGCAACCCACTCCAGTATGCTTGCCTGGAGAATCTTATGGACAGAGAAGCCTGGCAGGCTACAGTCCATGGGATTGCAAGAGTCGGACACGACTAAGCAACTAAACCGCCAGCACCGCCGCCCACCCTTCCTGCACATTCACCTACCAGGTGCCCTTTGTTGGCTCAGAAAGAAAGGCCGTTGGGTGGGGATGGATGGAATGTTCCATCGAGGGCAGAGAAGGAGCAGGAGAAGCTGTGTCTGGGAGAGGAGGGGCTGGGGGTTTGTGGCCAGAGCTGAGGCTCAGGGGCTTCCCTCCCCCTCCCCTCAACCCTACCCAGGGGTCTGGCTCACAGACCGGCTCTTATTGGCTACACAAAACCAAATGTTCTGATGTCAAGCTTGACCTGGGTGTATTTACACCACAGGAATGGGGAAGCAGCATGGCTCAGGATACCCCTGGCCCAGCTGTTAACATTGACCAGGTGTCACTGGAGAGGGGACTATAGCAGGGAATGCCACTACTCCCTCCAGCTCTGCAGATGGTGTGGAACGTGGGGAAAGGGGTGGGGTGGATGAGATCCTGGCCAGGCCAGAGGCCTCCTGAAGGCAGATAGTCCAGGCTGTCCCAGGACAAGAGAGGGCCTCAAGGTAAGAGCTGATCTCCGCTAAGGGGTCCTCTCAAATCCAACCTGTCATGTGCAGCCTTGGTGGGCACCCGCCATTCCTGGGCTTCTTGTGGGATCAGGCTCACGCCTCCATGCTCCTTGCTCTCACCCACCCCACCTCCCCTTCTCTGTGTTGGTGTCTGACCCTCTCCTTCTTCCTCTTTCTCTCAGGTACAGTCTTTAGCAGCAAGCTCCCCAGATGACTCAAGTTGAGGGTTTGCATTAAGTGAAGACCAAAACAAGGACAGAGGTGGGATAGGACGAAGGGAGATCCTAGACCCCCATGGACCCCTTGATGCCTGAGGCCCCCTCCTCCCACCAGGCCAGGGCAGAGCCTGCAGTTTGGACCTGGCCTTATGCCCTGCAGTGACCTCTGCAAAGGGCGTTAGGGGAGCAGGTAATGGGAGAATTAGGGCCCCACTCGACCCATGGTTGGGGGCTGGGGCACATGCTGACAGGCCAATAGAAGGAGCAGGAGGGGTAAGCAAGGCCTTCTGCAACTGCACAGCTCAGTATTAGAGGAGGAGGCGCCCGCATCTCTAGAATTCCTCTCCTGCCTACACTGAGAGGACTCAGCCCGGCCTGGCCCACCCACGCCCAGGCCCTTTGTTCATCAGCTTCAGGGTAGCTGAACCTGGAGACTGACCGAGGTGGCCTCATCAGCCCATGGGTCACCTGGAAAAACCGTCTCATACCTGAAGCACGAGGTGAACTCAGGGACAAGAGAGCAGTGGCTTTGGTTTCTTTTCTATTCTTCATGTTTTTGCCACCTGAAAGAACTTCCATTTCATCTTCTGTGAGCTGCCTGCTTAGGTCCTTCATCCATATTTCAGTTGGAACTTTAGCTCTTTTCTTATTTACCTGTAGGACCTTTTTATATGTGAAGGCAACCCTTCCTCACCCCACGCAGCCTCCGTGGCCCACCTGCAAGGAGCAGGAGGCTTATTACACACTTGGGAGAGAGGTAGCAAGGCACATTTTTGTTGGTCCTTGAAATAAATTGGGATGCTTCAAGGGCAGGGCTTGGGTCTGCACTTGTTGGCCCCTAGAATCCTGATGGCACAGGATTCCAGCTTGTTAAGGGAAGCTGGCAACAAGCTTGGGGGCAGGGCAGCAGGAAGCCCCATCCAGGCCTGGAGAGGCCTGGGGCCTCCACCACCTTGTGTGCAGGCGGCACCCCATTCAAGGCTCTGGTCCTGAGTCTCTGCCCTCCTCTCCTTACTCCCGGCCCCATGCCCCGCCTGGGGTACCTGGATGTTCCCCTCGAGTGCCCAGCAAGCAGAAGTCAACACACCCTGACTTATCAGACACCAGTGACCGCAGAGGTTCCCAGAACCGTTATGGACTTCTCACCTGTTTTCCATCAGAAAAACCAGCTCAGAGAGAGGGCCCTGGCCCTACTTGGACACCCACACTGCCCTTGGTCCAGCCATCTGGGGTACTCTGGACAGAGGCAGGCTGTCACATCATGGGCCTCCCTTTCACTGACACTTGGACAGAGAGGGTCAAGTTGTTTCACCACCAAATGATTGTAAACACTTTGGTATTTTCAGAAGCATTGAACATATTATGGGAAGGAAGTAAAAGTCCCCTTGATTGTGAAGATGACAGAACTGTATAGCCATGGAGGTGCTCAGCTAGCAGGCTCTAAGGAGCTGCCCGCCCGCCTCACCCCACAGACGCAGAGACCTGCTGCCTCACCGTGCTCTTAAGATGCCTTTATCAGAACCTGAGCCCAGGGCCCTCTCCAGCTGCGCCTTCTGCTACCTTCATGCTCAGGGCCACCTTGGAGGGCCACGGAACCCGGCTGGCATCCCCACCGCTGGATGCGCCCAGCACCACAGCACGGGCCGGTGCAGCCCAGAAAGCAGCCCACATGGCTGCCCTCCCTGTGTGACCGTCAATGGACCAAGGGCCAATTCAAAAGCCACGGGACCTCTGAATGCACACACAGCCGCAGCAGCTGGGACCATGTTCCCAGCCTGGGTCTGTGAGCCAGCGGCCCACAGAGCAACCTTCAAAAGCAGCTCTTCAAAGCCACGTCTGCCCCACTCGTCACAGTGCCAGGCAGTCACCGATGGGGACAGAACTGAGTCAACCCCCTGGGGGCCTGGAAATTACTGCTGAGGCTGCGCAGCTCACTGAGGACAAGCAGGAGCAGACAAGGGAGGAGGGACAGCAACTGGAAGGTTCAGTGGCCCTGGCGGGAGGCAGGGCATCTGGGCGGGCATGGGAGCAGCACCACCTGCCTGGACAGATGCTCTGAACACAGACAGCAACTCACCACCCATGGTGGCCAGACCCGACAGGATCTGGAGCTTAGGAAGATGGGCTTCGTGGCCATTTGGTTCTTTCTTCCTGGAAGGGGTGGGCATATCCATTAAAGCTCTAGGGACTTGTTTTTCTTTTATGTCTAGGGTCAATCAGACTTCATCCTCCTTAAGTTGTATTCTCCAGGAACGTGAATACCTGTGTGACTGACCCACAGATGCCTGAGCATCTGATAGGTGAGCTCTGTGGCAAGTCTCAGAGGAAGGAAATGGGATTTTCACAGAGTCAATTCATGGAGCCACAAGGGACCCCAGAAGGTCATTTGACCCAAACCTCCTGGTTTATCAGGCTTCCCTGGTGGCTCAGACAGTAAAGAATCTGCCTGTAATGCAGGAGTCCTGGGTTCAAACCCTGGGTCAGGAAGATCCCTGGAGGATGGCAACACACTCCAGTATTCTTGCCTAGAGAATTCCAGGGACAGAGGAGCCTGGTGGGCTACAGTCCCTAAGGTCGCAAACAGTCAGACACGACCGAGCAACTAGAACTTTCATTTTTCACTTTCCTGGTTTATAGAGGGGGAAAGTGAACCCAGAGAGATTACAAGGTGGCCCAAGCCACACAGCCCAGTGTTGAGAGGTCATGGCCAGTGGGAGGAGGCCATGTATTATGTCCTTTAAAACAGCCGCAAGGGCCCAAAGTGTCCATTGACAGGTGAATGGATACGCAAAATGTGGTCCATCCATACAATGAATATCATTCAGCCTCAAAAAGAAGGAAATTCTGACACATGCTACAACATGGATAAAACCTGAGGACAGTATGTCGAGTGAAATAAGTCAGACACAAAGAGGCAAATGCTGGGTGCGTCCACTTTTATGAGATGTTCAGAGCAGTCAATTTCAGAGACAGAAGGTAGAACAGTGGGTGCCAGGGGTTGGGGGAAAGGGAAGTTTGTGATGTTTAATGGGGACAGAGTCAGTTTTATCAGATAAAAATGTTCAGGAGATGGACGATGGCAACAGTAACACCACAACAGGAGTGTACTGAACACCACCACACACTTAAAAATGGTCAAGATAGCAAACTTTATGTTATATATGCTACACTATGCTAACACTCCAGTCGTGTCCGACTCTGTGCGACCCCACAGACGGCAGCCCACCTGGCTCCCCCGTCCCTGGGATTCTCCAGGCAAGAACACTGGAGTGGGTTGCCATTTCCTTCTCCAATGCATGAAGTGAAAAGTGAAAGGGAAGTCGATCAGTCGTGTCCGACCCTGTGCAACCCCATGGACTGCAGCCTATCAGGCTCCTCCATCCATGGGATTTTCCAGGCAAAAGTACTGGAGTGTATGTTATATATATTTTACACAGTTAAAAAAAAAGAGAGGAAGACTGGTAGGATATGTAGCTGTATGTCTAAGAAATCACTAATAAGAAAAATAAGAGAGACTGGTACTTGTCTTGCTAACTTTAAAGTCAAATTTTCAAAAGGCGTGCCTTTAGAACTACATGGCATACCTTAACCTCTGCAGACAAACAAGGAACATTTACAGAAAAAAAAAAAGCATAACAACCCCAGACAGAAAACCATAGATGGAAAGGAATAGCTGTGATGGGCTCAGTGCTGCCAGGCGCAGACAGGGTCCCTGATCTGTGGGCCAGGCCAGGGCAGAGACAACCCAGTGGGCAGCAAACGTATGCCTTGCCTATGGATGTCCTCCTTGTCCCACCTGGCTTGGAACCACCCTCCTTAGTTCGGGCACAGAAAAGCAGCTGGTCCACAATGCCAACTGCATTGCACTGGTGTCCTGGACAGCCCCTCTTCAGCTCTTGGCTGTGTCCTCCTTAATGGTCACCCCGGCCCCTGCTCCCAGGCCCTGGCCCCAGAGACAGTGCAGAGAAAGCTGAAGCACCAAGGCCTCCAGGCCGGGCATGGGCTCTGCCCTTTCTGCCACCTGGTCAGCTCCCTGCACTGTGTGTCTGACCTCACAATGACACACCCTCTTCACAGATGAGGAGACTGAGGCTCTGAGAGGTGACCCTTCTTCTGCCCAGGGGTGCAGCACCAACCCACTATCCCCAAAAGAATACACTTGTGACTGGACTGTCCCCTCCTGTTGGTAAGGACCCACTTCAATGCCCTGCCACACAGAGCCCAGGCCTCGGTGTCCACTCACCTGGGAGCCCCAGACTGACTTAGGCACAGTGGAACCTGGAGATTGTGCAGGGGTTCCACACAGCTAGCACCCCAATGGGGAACCACAGGTGAAGATCCTGCACACTCCAAGAGGTGATGCGCAGAAGTCCCCAGTGAGAGCAAGACCCAGACCCCCACCCAGTGTCTGTACTGACCATTGGGGCTGGGAGATGCAGGAGATGGGAAAGCAGAGGGGACTGGAACTCAGCAGACAGCTCAGCCCAGCAGAGGAGCCTGAGAACGGGCAGGCCTCAGGAGAGACCCCTTTGTTGTGCAACCACTAAGTTGCATCCAACTCTTTGTGACCCCATGAACTGCAGCGCACCAGGCTTCCCTGTCCTTCACTATACCCCAGAGTTTGTTCAAACTCATGTCTGTTGAGTCAGTGATGCCATCCAACTGTCTCATCCTCTGTTGTCCCCTTCTTCTCCTGCCCTCAGTCTTTCCCAGCATCAGGGTCTTTTCCCCATGAGAAAGCTCTTCATATCAGGTAGCCAAAGTACTGGAGCTTGAGGTTCAGTATCAGTCCTTCCAATGAATATTCAGGGTTGATTTCCTTGAAGACTGTCTGGTTTGATCTTCCAGTCCAAAGTATTCTCAAGAGTCTTCTCCAGCACCATACTTGAAAGCATCAATTCTTTGGTGCTCAGCCTTCTTTATGGAGAGACCCTGAAGCATCCTTTAAGTAAGGAAAGGAGAGAAGAAGGGAAACGGATGGACCAACCCAGCCCCCAGTCCCTGCTCCACAAGGTCCAGCCAGCAAAATGAAGGGAATGCCCACTGATCACCATACCAGGAAGAGCCTCTGTGCAGATGAAGGAGGAAGGGAAGAAAAGTCTAAACTTGAGGCAGAAAAGAGAGCTTAACACCCACAAGACAGGCCGTCCTAGGCAGTATGTCCCTCAGGCAATCAGTCAAGATGAGCATTTGTTCATGGGTCAGAAAATAAAAATGCAAGTGTACGAATGCGCCCACTCTCAGGCCACAGAGGAATTGTGAAAAGCTCCGCCTTTCAAGTCTCTCTCCTGCTCCACGGCCCCGCCCAGACTCGAGGGCCAGAGACCCTCAGGGAAGGAAGAGGCATGGATGAGGGGACACTGGAGCCCACCCCATGCTGTAATGACAAGATTGCTGGGGCCCTGGCCTCAGCACCCAGATCCCAGTCCAGGAATCATAGATGGTACAGTCCCAAGGGGACCAATCAGGACAGAAACAAGTAGAGCCCCAGACATGGATCAACACCAGGGCCAGAGCTCTGAAGCCAAAGCACCTACTGGTCCCTTGAAGTGGAGCCCTGAGCTTGAGGTGTTCCAGCAGGGTCCATCCCCGCCGGGTCTCCACAAAGGGTGGGAGGACACTCACCCCATGTGGCACCTGGACTCTAGGTTCCCAGTCAGGCCCTGCTCCTAGGGACTCCCGGCTGCTGGACTTCTGCGGTGTTCCTTAGCCAAGGAGTCGGGATGAGGCCAGCAGGGTTCACAGCCTGCCCTGGGGGTGCCCCAGGAGCCAGAAGGAGTGGGAGACATGGGAGCCTAGAAAGGGGCCAAGGAGAAGAGAAGGAGGTAAGGATAGGTGAGGGGGAGGACCAAGGCAGGAAGGAGGAACGGGCGCAGGCCCAGAAAGGAGGCAACCAGACTTCCCGGAATCACAGAGCCGGGGCTTTGGGGTTTGGGCTCCAGCCCTTCCCATCACTGCCAACTGCACTGACAGCCTGTCCTCCTCCACCACCCTCACCCATCACCCCCACCCACTGGGACCCACCCTTCCTGCTCCCAGAGGGGCCTCACCCTCCAGCACCCATCCGGCATAACCTTCCTCCCCAGTCAGGGCCAGGAGAGAGGTGAGAGGATGGGACCCTCAGGAGCTGTGTCCAGGGGCACGCTCTGGGTCATGGGGTGGAGTTGGGGTGCGGCCTCTTGTTGCTCATCATGGCCTTGCATCCACTCTGAGACCACTCTGGACCCAAAGCCAGTCCAGGCTGTGGGAAATCAAACACCAACCAAGACTTGGCAGAGCACGGGGGAAGGTCTGTGAGTCTCCCCTCCCAGCCTCTCATCCCCACTGTCTAGCTCATGCCAGCCTCCAGCTCCCAGGCGGCTCTCAGTTGCTTCTGGGCATGCTGACAGGCGTCCTGGTGTGAGATGGAGCCAGGGCTGGGGTAGAGGGAGCCGGGGGATGGTTTGCTGTCTCTTGGCTATGCACTGTGGACCCTGCCCTCAGACCCCACAAGCTGACTCATAAAGTACTCCATTTCCTTTTGTGCACGAATCATTCTCCATTGTGTGGAAATAACACATTTCCTTTATCCATCCATCAGTTGATGGACGTTTGGTTTGTTTCTATTCTTTGGCTATTGTGGATAATGCTTTGATGAACAAGTTTTTGTGTAGATGTGTGCTTTTTTTCCCACAAGATATCAAATATATTAATATTTCCCTGTGCTATACAGTAGGTCCTTGTTGTTTATCTATTTTATACATAGAAGTGTGTATCTGTTAATCCCACACTCCTTATTTATCCCTCCCCTGCTCCTTTCCCCTTAGGTAACCATAAGTTTGTATTCTATGTCTGTGCATCTGTTTTGTAAATAAGGTCATTTATCATTTTTTAAGATTCCACATATACCACATAAATAGTATCACAAGATTTTCTCTGTCTGACTTCACTCAGTATGATAATCTCTAGGCCCATCTATGTTGCTGCAAATAGCATTATTTCATTCTTTTTCATGACTGGATAACATGCCATTGTATATATGTACAATATCTTCTTTATCCATTTATCTGTTGATGGACACTCAGGTGGCTTCCAAGTTTTGCCTATAATAAACAATGCTGCTATGAACATTGTGAGATCACTGCATGATCTTTTCTAATTAGAATTTTCATCTTTTCCAGATATATGCACAGGAATGAGACTGCTGGATTCTATGGTAACTCTGATTTCGGTATTGACCATCTGGTGATGTCCATGTGTAGAGTCTTCTCTTGTGTTGTTGGAAGAGGGTGTTTGCTATGACCAGTGTATTATCTTGGCAAAACTCTTTTAGTCTTTGCCCTGCTTCATTCCGTATTCCAAGGCCAAATTTGCCTGTTACCCCAGGTGTTTCTTGACTTCCTACTTTAGCATTCCAGTCCCCTATAATGAAAAGGACATCTTTTTGGGTGTTCGTTCTAAAAGGTCTTGTAGGTCTTCATAGAACCGTTCAACTTCAGCTTCTTCAGCATTACTGGGTGGGGCATAGACTTGGATTACTGTGATATTGAATGGTTTGCCTTGAAACCGAACAGAGATCATTCTGTTGTTTTTGAGACTGCATCCAAGTACTGCATTTCAGACTCTTCTGTTGACCACGATGGCTACTCCATTTCTTCTAAGGGATTCCTGCCCGCAGTAGTAGATATAATGGTCATCTGAGTTAAATTCACCCATTCCAGTCCATTTTAGTTCGCTGATTCCTAGAATGTCGACGTTCACTCTTGCCATCTCCTGTTTGACCACTTCCAATTTGCCTTGATTCATGGACCTGACATTCCAGATTCCTATGCAATATTGCTCTTTACAGCATCGGACCTTGCTTCTATCACCAGTCACATCCACAGCTGGGCATTGTTTTTGCTTTGGCTCCATCCCTTCATTCTTTCTGGATTTATATCTCCACTGACCTCCAGTAGCATGCTGGGCATCTACGGACCTGGGGAATACCTCTTTCAGTATCCTATCATTTTGCCTTTTCATACTGTTCATGGGGTTCTCAAGGCAAGAATACTGAAGTGGTTTGCCATTCCTTTCTCCAGTGGACCACATTCTGTCAGACCTCTTCACCATGACCCGCCTGTCTTGGGTTGCCCCAAGGGCATGGCTTAGTTTCATTGAGTCATAGCAAACACCTTCTTCCAACAACACAAGAGAAGACTTTACACATGGACATCACCAGATGGTCAACACCGAAATTAGATTGATTATATTCTATGCAGCCAAAGACAGAGAAGCTCTATACAGTCAACAAAAACAAGACCGGGAGCTGACTGTGGCTCAGACCATGAACTCCTTATTACCAAATTCAGACTTAAATTGAAGAAAGCAGGGAAAACTGCTAGACCATTCAGGTATGACTTAAATCAAACCCCTTATGATTATACAGTGGAAGGGACAAATAGATTTAAGGGACTAGATCTGATTGATAGAGTGCCTGATGAACTATGGAATGAGGTTCGTGACATTGAACAGGAGACAGGGATCAAGACCAGCCCCATGGTAAAGAAATGCAAAAAAGCAAAATGGCTGACTGGGGAGGCCTTACAAATAGCCGTGAAAAGAAGAGAGGCGAAAAGCAAAGGAGAAAAGGAAAGATATAAGCATCTGAATGCAGAGTTCCAAAAAATAGCAAGAAGAGATAAGAGAGCCTTCTTCAGCAATCAATGCAAAGAAATAGAGGAAAACAACAGAATGGAAAAGACTAGCGATCTCTTCAAGAAAATCAGAGATACCAAGGGAACATTTCATGCAAAGATGGGCTCGATATAGGACAGAAATAGTATGGACCTAACAGAAGCAGAAGATATTAAGAAGAGGTGGCAAGAATACACGGAAGAACTGCAGAAAAAAGATCTTCACGACCCAGATAATCATGATGATGTGATCACTAATCATTCCAAGAGCCAGACATCTTGGAATGTGAAGTCAAGTGGGCCTTAGAAAGCATCACAATGAACAAAGCTAGTGGAGGTGATGGAATTCCAGTAGAGCTATTTCAAATCCTGAAAGATAATGCTGTTAAAGTGCTGCACTCAATTTGCCAGCAAATTTGGAAAACTCAGCAGTGGACACAGGATTGGAAAAGGTCAGTTTTCATTCCAATCCCAAAGAAAGGCAATGCCAAAGAACGCTCAAACTACCACACAATTGCACTCATCTCACATGCTAGTAAAGTAATGCTTAAAATTCTCCAAGCCAGGCTTCAGCAGTGTGTGAACCGTGAACTTCCAGATGTTCAAGCTGGCTTTAGAAAAGGCAGAGGAACTAGAGATCAAATTGCCAACATCTGCTGGATCATGGTAAAAGCAAGAGAGTTCCAGAAAAACATCTATTTCTGCTTTATTGACTATGCCAAAGCCTTTGACTGTGTGGATCACAATAAACTGTGGAAAATTCTGAATTTGATGGGAATACCAGACCACCTAAGCTGCCTCTTGAGAAATCTGTATGCAGGTCAGGAAGCAACAGTTAGAACTGGGCATGGAACAACAGACTGGTTCCAAATAGGAAAAGGAATATGTCAAGGCTGTATATTGTCACTCTGCTTATTTAACTTATATGCAGAGCACATCATGAGAAACGCTGGACTGGAAGAAACACAAGCTAGAATCAAGATTGCCAGGAGAAATATCAATAACATCAGATATGCAGATGACATCACCCTTATGGCAGAAAGTGAAGAGGAGCTAAAGAGCCTCTTGATGAAAGTGACAGAGGAGAGCGAAAAAGTTGGCTTAAAGCTCAACATTCAGAAAATGAAGATTTTGGCATCCAGTCCCATCACTTCACGGGAAATAGATGGAGAAAGAGTGGAAACAGTGTCAGATTTTATTTTGGGGGCTCCAAAATCACTGCAGATGGTGACTGCAGCCATGAAATTAGAAGACGCTTACTCCTTGGAAGGAAAGTTATGAACAACCTAGATAGCATATTCAAAAGCAGAGACATTACTTTGCTGACTAAGGTCCATCTAGTCAGGGCTATGGTTTTTCCTGTGGTCATATATGGATGTGAGAGTTGGACTGTGAAGAAGGCTGAGCGCCGAAGAACTGATACTTTTGAACTGTGGTGTTGGAGAAGACTCTTGAGAGTCCCTTGGACTGCAAGGAGATCCAACCAGTCCATTCTGAAGGAGATCACCCCTGGGATTTCTTTAGAAGGAATGATGCTAAACCTGAAACTCCAGCACTTTGGCCACCTCATGAGAAGAGTTGACTCATTGGAAAAGACTCTGATGCTGGGAGGGATTGGGGGCAGGAGGAGAAGGGGACGACCGAGGATGAGATGGCTGGATGGCATCACGGACTCGATGGACGTGAGTCTGAGTGAACTCTGGGAGATGGTGATGAACAGGGAGGCCTGGCGTACTCTGATTCATGGGGTTGCAGAGAGTCGGACACGACTGAGCGACTGAACTGAACTGAACTTTCTGATGATGGCCATTCTGACTAGTGTGAGGCAATGCCTCACTGAAGTTTTGACTTTTTAGCAAGTTGTGTGTATCTATTTTTGACCGTGCTGGGTCCTCCTTGTTGTTCAAGGGCCTTCTCTGGTTGCAGTGAGCAGGTGCTACACTTCTCTTCGGTGCATGGACTAGTTCAGTCGTTTCCCTCTTATTGTGGAACACGGGCTCTAGGGTGCATGGCTTCAGCAGTGGCGGCACACGGGCTCAGGAGTTGTGGCACACAGGCACTGCTGTCCCATGGCATGTGGGATCTTCCTGAACTAGGAATCGAACTGTGTCCCCTGCACACTGGCTGGCAGATTCCTAACCACTGCACCACCAGGAAAGTCCCTTTAGCTTTGGTTTGCATTTCTTTAATAGTTAACAATGTTGAGCATCTTTTCACTTGTCTACTGCCCATCTGTATGTCTTTGGGAACATGTTTTCCATATCTCTTGAGTACATACCTAGGAAGGGAACAAGTTGAGAAACTGTCAGATTGTTTTCCATAGCAGCTGCACCATTTTGCATCCCCACCAGTAACACATGAGGGTTCCAACTCCATATCCTCACCAACACTTGACATTGTCTTTTTATTCTACTCATTCTAGTGGAAATGAGGTGGGATCTCAATGTGATTTTCATTTGCATTTCCCAAATGACTAACGATGTTGAGCATCCTTTTGTATGTTTATTGTCTACTGGTATATCTTCTCTGGAGAAATATCTTTTTCTAGTCCTTTGCCCATTTTTTAATTAGGTCATTTGTCTTTTTTATTGTTAGGTAGTAAGCTCTTAAAATATTTTAAACACAAGTTCCTTATCAGATATATGATTTGCAAATATTTTCTCCCTTTCCATGGGTTGTCTTTCCACTTTCTTGGTGGTGTCCTTTAAAGCACAAAAGTGTTTTTTTATGTTAATTAAGTCCAATTTATTTTTCTTTTGTTGTTTGTGCTTTATGGTATTGTACCCGAAAAACCATTGCCAAATCGAAGGTCACAAAGATTGATTGCTAAGTTTTCTCCCAGGAATTTTTTGGTTTTAGCTCCTACAATTAGGCCATTTTGAGATAAAGATGTTGAGCGTCTTTTTGTGTGCTTTAGTTCAGTTCAGTCGCTCAGTCATGTCCGACTCTCTGCGACCCCATGAATTGCAGCACACCAGGCCTCCCTGTTCATCACCATCTCTCAGAGTTCACTCAGACTCACGTCCATCGAGTCCGTGATGCCATCCAGCCATCTCATCCTCTGTTGTCCCCTTCTCCTCCTGTCCCCAATCCCTCCCAGCATCAGAGTCTTTTCCAATGAGTCAACTCTCCTCATGAGGTGGCCAAAGTACTGGAGTTTCAGCTTTAGCATCATTCCTTCCAAAGAAATCCCAGGACTGATTTCCTTTAGGATGGACTGGTTGGATCTCCTTGCAGTCCAAGGGACTCTCAAGAGTCTTCCCCAACACCACAGTTTGAAAGCATCAATTCTTCGGCGCTCAGCCTTCTTCACAGTCCAACTCTCACATCTATACATGACCACTGGAAAAACCATAGCCTTGACTAGACGGACCTTAGTACTGACCACTAATATATCTTTTTTGTTTTATTTTTAAAAGTTTGTTTATTAATATTTATTTATTTTTGGCTGTGCTTGGCCTTTGTTGCTGCAAGGGCTTTTTCTCTAACTGCGGAGAGTGAGGGCTACTCTCTGGTTCCAGAGGATGGGCTCCTCATTGCAGTGGCTTCTCTTGCTGCAGAGCACAGGCTCTAGGCTGCCTAGGCTTCAGTAGTTGCGGTGATGGGCTCATAGGAGTTGCAGCTTGTGGGCTCCAGAGCTCAGTAGTTGTGGCACACAGATTTAGCTGCCCCACGGCATGTGGAATCTTCCTAGACTAGTGATCAAACTCATGTACCCTGCATTGGCAGATGGATTCTTTACCAATGGACCACCAAGGAAGTCCTATCTACTTTTGTATCTGGCATTAGATAGGGTTCCAGCTTCATCCTTTTGCACATGGATGCCCACTTGTCCACTGGTTAAAAGAACCAGTATTCTTTTTCCATTTAACTGTCTTGCCATCCTTGTCAAAAAAATCAACAGACCATAGATATATGAGTTTATTCTAGACTCTCAATCCTATTCCACTGATCTATGTGTTTATCCTTTAGTCACACTATACCCACATTTATGCCAGACAATATGCACTCTGATTGGACTGGTATAACAGTATAGCTAGTTTTGAAATCAGGAAGTATGAATCCTCCAACTTTGTTCTTTTTCAAAATTGTTCTGGCTCTTTTGGACCCCTTACATGTCCCTACAAATTTAATTTTTAATTTTTATTCTTTTTTAAGGTAGCTGGAATTGTAATAGGTACTACATTGAATTTATAAATCAATTTGGCATATACTGCCATTTTAACAATATTAAGTCTTCCGTTCCATGAACATAAAACATCTTTCCATTTATCTAGATCTTTAATATTCTTCAACAGTAGTTTATAGTTTTCAATGTTCAACTCTTATATTACCTTTTTAAAATTTCTTATTATGTATTTTATTCTTTTAAAATATGAATTTTCTTTCCTAATTTTATTTTGGGATTGAACATTCTGAGTGTAGTGAAACATATTGGATTTTTGTATCTTGCAATTTTGCTAAATTCATTTTTTAGTTCTAATAGCTTTTCAGGGATTCCTTGGGATTTTATCTATACAAGATCATGATATCTGTAAAAAGAGGTAGTTTTACCTACTCCTCTCCTATCTGGGTACCTTTTATTTCTTTTTCTTGCCTAAGTGTCCTGGCTAGAACCTCCTGTACAATGTTGAATAGAACATTTTTGATGGTTTCTGGTCTTAGGGAGAAAGCATTCAGTTTTTTGCCATTAAATATGTTAGCTGTGGTGTTTTCATAGAGGCCTTTTATCAAGTTGAAGAAATTCATTTCTAGCCCTAGTTTGTTTAGTGTTTCTAGCAGGAAAAAGTACTAGATTTTGTTAAATGCTTTGTGTCTGCATCTATTGAAATGATCATATACTTTCTTATTTAATCTGTTAATCTGGCATATCACATTGCTTGAATTTTGTATTTTGAACCAACTTTTTATTCCTGGAATAAATTTTGCTTGCTCATAATGAACCCTTTTTATGCTGCTAAATTTGTTTCACTAGTGTTTTGCTGAAGACGTTGCATCTGTATCCAAAAGGAATATGGGTCTATAGTCTTAAGATGTCTTTCTCTGGCCTTAGTATCAGGGTAGTTACTAGCTTCACAGAGTAAGTTAGGAAGAATTCCTTCCTCTTCTATTTTTGGAGAAGTTTGTCAAGGACTGGTATTAATTCTTCTATAACTGTTTGATAGAATTTACTAGTAAAGTTATCTGGACTGAAGGAACTTTTTTCGGGGGACATTAAAATTTTATTAATTTATTAATTATTCTTTTAAACTGTTACAAGTCTATTTAGAGTTTCCATTTCTTCTTGAGTCAGTTTCAGTTGTTTGTCTTTCTAAGAATTTGTCCATTTCATCTGGTTACCGTTCACTTGGTACACAGTCATTCATAGAACTCCCTTATCAGCCTTTTATTTCTATAAGATTAGTTGTAATGTCCACTCTTTCGCTCCTGATTTTGGCAATTTGAGGTTTCTCTCCCTTTCTTGGCCTGACCACTGTTTTTATAACTACAGCCTTCCTGCTAACTGGTATCCTTCAGTTTCCTTAATCCAAAATCAGAAGTATAAATTACCTTCTACCCATCATATAATTTGTTTAGGGTTTACCACCTGTTTCTCCCACCAGGATAAGCGCTATGATGGCAGGCACCCTCAACTTTGTTCACTGTTTCCTAAGCACACAGAAGATGCCTGGCAAATGATACGTGTGCAGACAGATTTGCTGGATGCGTGAAGGACTCTGAAGGAAAGCAAAATAAACCAGAAAAGTTGCAAATAGTAACAATAATAACAGGAATGATCTTCAAGCTCTAAACACGTGTGGTCCAATAGAGTAACCACTGCTGGTGTGTAGCCCTAACAGCCTGAAATGTGGCAGGTCCACGCTGAGATGTGCTGTAAGTGTAAAAAGACACAACAGATTTCAAAAACAATATGTTTTAAATTTGAGATAGCTTAACAATAATTTTTGTATTGGCTATCTGTTGAAACAATATTTTGGATAAACTGAATTAAATACATACACTACCAAAGTCCTTTTCACCTGCTTCTTTTTAGGCATTTTCAAGAACCAGAAAATTCTGAATTACACATATGCCTGACATTTGTGGCTCAAGTTTTGTTTCTTCTAGAAAGCTCTGCTCCAGATGACTTGGATAGGGTCAAGGGGTAATACTGTGTGTCTGAAAAAGAAAGGCAAATTCCAAATGCATGGTCAAGTAAGGCTCTTACAGAGCCCAGGGAGGAGCGGGCGCAGGCACCTGGCCTTGCACACAGAGGTCCCTTGCAGGGTCTGAGTCTGTGCTGCCCACTGATCACCACTGAGGGGCAACCACTCTCCTTGGGTCTGATTCAGCAGGTCTGGGGTGGGGTCTACAGGTGCAGCCGAGGGCTAGGATGCACCACCCTGATCGTCTTCTTCAGCAGGTACTGCTCCCAACTAGCCCAGGACTCTTCACCCGGAAAGCCCCTAACAGATGTCTCAGATCGAACCAAGGGCTTTGAAAATCAGGCTGCACCTCAGTGTACAAGAACAAAAGCCACATGAAGAACTTCACTAGGAAATGGGCAAAATGCTTCAACCCCTTGGCATCCAGCTCTGTGGCCAGCACCCAAGTCATATGACCCTTCACCAGGTGACAAGACAGGTGGCCACTCCAGGCCAGGCATCTGAGACCCCCGAGACCACCAGCACCTCCTGCCCCCAACCACCTGAAGGGCCCCTATCTTTTAGTGGGTGACATAAAGCCACTTTGTTGGGCACCACTATGCACTGGGCATGGTTCTAAGCCCTGGAATTCAGCGTGGGCTGAGTGACATGGAGGCAGGAACTGCCCTTGGCTCTTCACTAGAAACAGGCACCAACCTGGATATGCCCAACACCATGGAGGGTGCTACATCCAAAAACAGGACACCTTTCCTGTTTCGTGGGAATGGTCACAGCATCTCCCCCACTCAGGGCTCACTGGCTGCTCATAAAGCAGGGAAAGGAGGTGGTTCTCAAATTAGGCCTGTAGAACAGCATGGTTTATGTATCCTCCAAAAAATGTCCTTAAATCTATGCCGAGCTATTGCCAATCTGTTCCTGAATTCAACAAAAGCTTGTATCTGGCTTAACAAAGAAGCATAACTTTAGTTATTTAGGATCCTTATGTCAATGCAAAAAAAAAAACCAAAACAGTCCACCAGAAGTTTTGGCCACTGAATGACCTAGTGACCCTCTAACCTAGGAGACAAAGGCCACTCAAAAGTTAAGAACCTAGGAACACCACTAGCTGCCAATAAGGATGTTTTCATTTTAAACAGATTCAGATCTTTATATGAATAAAATATACATTTCTCTGTAACATGCCAATATGGTAATTTTGGAAAACCAAGTTGATACATAATGCATTTTTACATTTCTACACTAACAAAGTGACTTGCAGCTGTGAAAGATGCTTTAAAAATAACTAAATCGGATTCCATTTTGAGGCGGGGAGAGAGAAGGAATTAAAAATTTTGAAAATATATTTGAGATCTCCAGAAAGGCCTCATCTCTTGCCTTGGACCAGGTGGCCTCAGAGAGCGGTGGGAGGGACAAGATGCTTCCAGGGAGCAGACGCTGTTCGTGTCACCTCCACTTGCTCTTTCTTATTAAAGCACTTGACAAATTCCAGGCAACTCAATATGGACTCTCTAAGGGAACCATCTCTGACAGAATTTCACTTTAGGCAGAAGAAAGAAAATCCAGCATTGCATCTCTCTTGCCTAGGCTCTTGGGGGATTCTTCAAATTAAAAAAAAAAAAAAAAAAGGGAAAGGAATATGTTCTTGGCTTCTTTTTTGATCAAGACCCCTGTGCCCCAACCCAGGACCCCACCAAGAAGTGCTCCTTCATCCACCACGATCATGCCCTCCTGATAACCCTGGGAGCCCCTGTTTCGAACACAGCATCCTCTCTTCCCTCTGTCTTGCTTGCCAGAGAACAGGTCCCCATTTGGGGTTTTAAAAATAAGGCCACCACATATACATCCATCTCTTGATTCTAAGAGAACTGGCAGGCACTTAGCTATAAGAAAAGTCTCTCTGACATGAGGGATCATCATGAAAAAGTGTTAGGAGCAAACAAACTGCAGAATCACATATATGGTGATTCCGTTGTGTTTTTAAACCATATATAGGTATAACATATATGCATGTATACAAATGTGTACATATATATACACCACACATATCCTTATGCTAACATTATAACAGGCAGTCCAGGTTCCTCGGTGGAATGAATAAACTTGAGTGTGAAGGAGTCACATTTACTGCACATAGTTATGTATTGACTTTTCTTTTAAGATATTATCCTTGTTGTCTATTTAATCTTTAAAATCAAATAAGCCTTGCTGGCCCCAAATGGGGGCAGAGTATTGGTTGTCACAGAGGGACAACCATAGGAAATGATGTCTTTATAAAAGGAGCCATAGGGCAAAGCCTTGTGCTGGAAAAGCGCAAAGAGGTTTCAGCAAGCAGCCTGTTAAGGACAAGTGAGACCCTGAGGAGCCCAGGGTCAGAGTGGACCACAAGCAGGCCATGAGTCAGAAAGCCGAATAATTGCCTTTTAAAAACACAGAATGGAGTAGGGTCATGAGCTTCTGAGAGAAGCAGAAAGTAGATTCTAGTCAACCACCTGGACTCAAACCCTAGCCCCACGTGGAGCGTGCCTGAGTCTCAAGCACCTCTTCTCCAAACTGGGAGTGATCACGGTACCTATTTCACAGATCAAGCATCTTAATGTAATAAGCACCATTTAATTGCTAGTGATTGTTACCAGGAGAGAAAGAGTGCAGGTAGCAAGCGCAAGATATATTCTTAGCTCTCAGCAAAGTAGGTTATGGTATAAAAATACCGTTCAATAGTAACTAAACTAGCCTCACCTTCATGTGCATCTCACAGCAGCCTCAACATGTGCGACTTCTTCTCTAAATACCCTACATTAGGCATCTGGACTCCAACCCCGGGGGCCAGCCCAGCAGGCAGAAGCCACTGGAAGGTTCACTCACCCCTTCCTCACGCGTGCAGGAAACTCCACTGTGGGCAGGGCCAGACACCCACCCGCCTTTGTGTCAGATGGTGCCCAGTGACAGGGGAAGACAGAAGCAGGGAGAGGCTGGGTGGGGGAGGAGCAGGAAGTGGGCATGAGAACCTCTCCAAGGGAGTGGCCAGGGATGAGCTGGGGGGCCATCAGAGGAGGGGGAACAGCGCTGGCGAAGGTCCCGGGGCGGGAAGCACCCGATGCGCCTGAGGGCGGGAGAAAGCAAACACGGTGATTCCTCCTCCACCCGAGTCCTCTCTTCCCTGGCAACCAGGCTTTGGCGCTCAGGAGGCTCACCATCGATTTGTTCTGAATTTCCTGAGTTTATCTATTAACCACTAAGCAGGCTGGTGGCTAGTGGAGAGAACGTCAAGAAAGCACAGAAGGTGGATGGTGGTGATCCTCCCGCTGAGGGGTCACACCCCAGGACAGGAGCTGCTCTCCCCAACTGGGGCACACTGGATAGAGTCAAGGACACACCAAGGTCAGCTCGGGGCCTGCCTGAGGTTTGGGGGAAGCTGGGAAGAATAGGGGTGCTCTGGACTGGGAGTGGGTGCCTTCCTAGCTGATGGGGGCACGTTGTCCACTCTCTCTGAGATGCAGTTCTGTGTCTATAAAATGGGGAGGGGGAGTATGGGGGGGGGTTCCTGAGCACTCGAATCAAATAAAATCAGGCGTTCAAAGTGATGTGCCACTTAGAGGTTGTTACAATGGGGCTCACCTTCTCTCAAGGGGAGGGGTCCATGAACCCCTGAATTACATCCGAAGCCATGTGGGAGGTTTCTCCTGGAGAAGGGGATCACTCAGATTTTAAAGGGGATGATTTCCCAGAGTCTAAGCTCCGGGAGCCTGAACACAAAATGCACAAAATTCCTACCCAACAAACAGCCAGACAAGGAGGTCAGCACCAAGCCCAGGAAAGGGGCTGGCGGGGAGTGGGCCAAGGGGAGACACGGAGAATGTCCAGACCCCCACTGGCACCCCCACCACCAGAGACAAACTCTGAGGAAACCCTCTATCCTGGGCACCGGCAAACCCACGGTGGGACTGGAAGAAACTGGCAACACGGAGATTGCCACGAGGAGAGGAACACGATGTACTACAGGTACTACGGTCACTACACAGAGCAGCAGCGAGAGGCCAGTGTCCCCACACACAGACGCCCAGAAGACTAAGCTGGGGGAAAGCGCAAGTTTCCAAATTTTATGTAAAGTTAAAAAGAAAACACCCCCAAAGAATCCTGTATGTCAGTTGTGACTCTATCTGTGTGCAAATGAACCAAGAGTCTAAAAGGATAAATCTGAACACATCACAGTTGTTGGTGGAGAACGGTTACTTAACATTTCTTGGTAAGGCTTTATTTCTGATATATTTTTTTAAAGAACTCTAAAGAACAGGGAGGCCTGGCGTGCTGCAGTCCATGGGGTCACAAAGAGTCGGACAGGACTGAGCGACTAAACTGAAAGCCAAAATGACAAAAGAAGAAACGGTTTCCAATTCCAAGTAGAAGAGATATGAGTGATTATTTTATTACTCCTGGAAGTTCTTTCCATTAAAAAAACTATCCAATATGAAAGATTTTTAAACCATGTTGCTGGCCAGTTCAGTGTTGGGCTGAGTGTTCCACAGCCTTGATCTATAACTGTCTCTATAACTTAAAGCCAAAGTTAAGGCTCGTTACCTGTATGCTGGTGTTGGGGAGCTGTGCCCTGGCCAGGCAAGGAAGGGCAGAACCCCAGAAAACAGCTTTTCTTGGCCCTTGAACCCAAAGCCCAGGCCCCCAAGGGCCGATCCCACGCAGAGACAGCAGGGAGCGGCAGGTGGGGGAGGTGGGGGGCGTGGGGGGGAATGATGAGGGCGGGGCGGTGCGGGGGGGAACGATGAGGTAGAGAAGGGACAGGGCAGGAAGGAGACGGTCCAGTGGCCATATCACGCGAGCAGCTGTGGGCCTGTGGCCCAGCCCTTCCCGGGCAGGGAGCTCAGTGTCGCCTGACTGGTGCCAGGGGCTGCAGCTTTAAATAAACTTGGACTCATCCACCTGGACCAGGAAGCAATACCAACTGTGCGTCGGGCAGGCCAGGCATTGTCAACAACTGTCGATATGGCCACTGAGGACCCCAGCCCTGGGCCGAGGCGGTGGCCCCAGTGCCGGACCCTCCCTCCTGACACCTGCCCCACTGCAGCTCCCCCTGCACTGGCCCCGCCTCCTCCCCCACCCAGCGGGGCTGAGAGGCCCCTGGGCATCCCTCAGTGGGCCTGGTGCCTGGAGGCTCTACCAAGGGGTCCTGGGCCAGCCCATGGGATGGGGTATCTTCCCCTCCTCTCCCAGGCCCCTGGTCCCCCTCAACAGCCAGCTTCCTCACCTACTCAAGCCTCAGGCCCCCGGCTCCCTTTCCACAATGGCTGCTGACAGGAAAGGAGCCTGGCTTCCACTGCAGGGTCTACCCCTCCGCCAACACCCTCCCCAAGGCAGTCCCAGGGACCTCCATCCCCCAGTGTGGCTGCGGATGGCAGCAGCCAGGACAACCAGTTGTGGCCGCTGGAACTAGAGGCCTTGGGTTGGGACGACCACCCTGCCAGGCCGCTGGCCCAAAGAGGTTCACAGAAGAGTGAAGGAGTGGTCAGTGAAGCCAGCTTCAGGCAGAGGAGACGGGGTGAATAGGAAGAGGCACTTCTGCAAAGGGGACCCAGGGTGCCTGGTGTGAGGGCCTGAGCACAGAGGAACAACAAGAAGGTCCTCTAGAATGAGGTGACCTTCCTCCCACTGCCGCCCCCTCCTTTGTCCCCATCTGAGAACCACCAGCCCTCTCCTCACAGGCTTGGTCCCAGACAAGCCCTGGAAGCTTCCTCGAGGCCTCGGGTGTATATACAGTCTGGGTGCTGGACCCCTCCCCCTCTTCTCTGCTCTGCTCTCCAGGCCCCCCTGCCCTGAGCACAGGTACCCAACCAGCCCCCCACCTGAGGGCCGAGGAATTTCTGAGTCCCCTGGGCCGTGCCTCCTTCAACCCCATCACGGGCTTCCTCCATTCCACTCCTTCACTCCTCAGCCCCCCAGGCCTGACTGCCATCCTCCCCCACGTGCAGGGAGAACTGGGGAATTCACACGCCCCCACACTCCTCCCAGCTCTCACCCACAATTATCAATGATCAGCATCCCTCCCAACAAAGGTATCACCTCAGACGTTTCTTAATAAAGAGGGGGAAAGGGAGCCACCGCTGGAGGTGTAAGAGGAAACCTCGCCAGCGCCCCCACCATTCCGGAGGGATGGGGGACGACGGCGGAGAGCGGGGCTCTGGCCGCCGCCAAGCTGGAATCGAGGGATTTCAGGAGTTCTGGAGCCAGACCAGGAGATGCCAGGTGACGCCACCTTGATTCACAGAGTGGAGACTCCAGGCCAGAGAGGAGCCCCCGATCGGATTCGGGGTAGAGCCCGGCGGCAGAGCCCCGTCTAGGGCCCTACACGGCTCACATCGGTGAGCAGAGCCCAGGAGCCACCTGTTCCCTCCACGAGGCCCTACCTGGAAAGAGCCTTCAAAGTCCGTCCTGTTGCCTCCCCACAAATAACTCTACAGAACTGCGCCCCCACCCACCCCCAAAACCCTGAAGGCCATCAAGCTCCCACCTCACCTCCTCATCTTCACCCCCGTGACCTGATCCAAGCTCCCTAACCTCAGCCCCCAGCTCTCCAGACTCCTCTTTCCAGAAGAATCTGGGGGAAAGCCTTCAGAACCCTAAGTCTCCCAAGGACCCACAGCAGAGGCTGTTCCCACGCGGCGCGGAGCGCAACGGGCGCCCCCGCGTAGATGAAGCCACGCGGAGAAGCAGGCGCAGAGCAGGTCCCGCCGCCCCCGCGCCCGGCCGCCCGGTGGGGGTGGGGACAACGTGGCCCGCGCCGGGGACGACACTCCGGGCCAGGGCCGCCCCCTCCCCCGCGCTCTAGGGCCCCGCGGCCGAAACCGCGCGCGGCTCCTCTCTGACCTCCCGCCGCCAAATGCGTCACGTCTGCCGGGCGCTCCGGGGACACCTGCTGCCGCCCCCGCTGCGCCGAGCCCCGCGCCTCGAGCCGGGGCCTCCGGTCCGGAGATCGTGCCAGACAGGGCCCGGTAGGGCCGCACGCGCCACTGTCCGGCGGCCAGGCCCCGGGGCTTGGGGGTCGAGGCCGCGCGGGGCCGTGCGCTCCGGGCCCCGAGCCGGGAGCAGCCGGGGGCGCGCGGGGCCGCAGTGCGCCCGGAGCCGGCGGCGCAGAGGGTCTGGGTCGCCGGGATCACCGCCCTAGGAGCTCAGCGCCCTTCGGGGTCCCCGGCTCGGCCCGCACGCGCCGCAGCTCTTACTTGCCAATATCCTCGTAGAGCTGGTACTCGTCGGTGAAGCGGGTGCAAGTCACCGTGGTGGCCATGGCGGCGACGGACGGGCTCGGCGTGCGCTCTGCTGCGCTCGGGCGGCGGCGACTCCGGCTCCCGCTCGCGGGCACGGCGGCGACACGGGCGCGGGCGCGGGCGACACCTCGGCTCGCGGCGCCGAGCGGGGGCCGTGCTGGGCTGCGCCGGGCGGCGAGCGCACGCGAGATCTGCGCGCTCCGTCCCCGCCAGGAGCGCGCCGCACACCTACGCGCGGGGGAGCGCGGGCGCCGCTGTCGCCGCCGCCGCCGCCGCGCCCGCCCCGCCCGCCGCCCCCTGCACGCTCCCCGCACCCCGCACCCGCACACGCACTTGAGCCCTGCGCCTGCACCTACACCCGCACTCGTGCCCTGCACACGCTCTCGCACCTACTCCTGCTCCGGCATTCGTACCCGCGCCCTCGCCCTGCACTTGCGGCGCCGGCACTCGCACCCGCGCCCGGGCGCCTGGGGCCACGCACACGGGCAACCGCTGGCTCCCTGAGCTGGCTTCTCCGCTGCCTCCTGGCGACCCATTTGCCGCGCGCACATACACAGGGAACTGCACGCAACGAACCCAGCCCCCTTTCTCCTCTGAAGGCCTGCTTCGACCTGGACCTCAAGAGGGCAACGCAGGTGCACATGGGGGCGGGGAGAGCCCTCCCTCCACAGACCCACGAGGACATGAACAGGACCCCCCTGCCCGGCCCGCGTCTCTACCACTCCACACACCACACGGTCCAGCCTCCCTGGCAGAGCCACCCAGGAGCCTCCCAGACCAGGTGTGCACACTGGGGACACAGGGAGTACTAGAGGAAAGGGTAGAGGCTGCCTGCTCCACCGCAGTCTTAGCCCCTCCCTCTTCCTAGCACTTGACACTGGGGGCTCTCGAGCAGAGGTCCCAGGAACAGACATTTCCTATTCAGAAAGAGGGCCCTGAATCGGGGAACAGTGTTTGGTCCGTCAGCATCTTGGGGTCCTGAGAGCTCACAGCCCCCTTGCCCAGGTAGAGGTACCATTCTTCCTCTCCCAGGCATAGTCCACCTCCCTGCTCCCAGCTCTGGCCTGGAAGAAGACGGTCCATCTTGAGTGGCCCTGGAGAGGAGGACAAGTGAGCAGGAGGAGGGGCAGGAGAGGTTGGGCTGACCCCGTTTCCCACAGAAGAGCCTCTCCCAGGGCCACACCTAGGCGGCCATCTAGAACCAGGACTCCAAATTCAGCAAAGACAATCTACTGGGCTCCACACCCCCACACTCCTCAGAGAGGAGAGGGCCAGAGTGAGTCTTGGGCAGGCCCAGAGGAAATGAAGCTTCCAGCCGCAGCCCTGGATTTGGGTCGTTCTGCTGCCCTGCTAGGAGCCACTACTGCTCCCAGGAGTAGGGTCTGGGCCTGTCCTGCTCATCTCTCTCAGCTTGGTGGTCAATCCAGGGCTGGCTCCAGAACCCACAATAAATGTCTCCTGGATAGAAGATCTAATGCAGGGATTAGGGGGCAGGGCCTCCTCGACCAGGATGACTTCGGCACACAGCTGTCAGGCAGGTGAGCACACCAGGTGGTGACCAGTCCCAGTCCCAGCTGGTTTTGCGGACCCAACTTGTACCCGAAAAAGGGCTGGAGGTCGAGGAATACTTAGGGGACAAGGCAAGATCCAGACTGGGGGCAGCTAGGGCCCCATGGTGGGTGTGGCCTTGATCTCTACAGGGCAGGGCAGAAGTGAGACTACCTCCAGGCCTCAGTGCTGGAACCAGAGTGCCCCAGGTGCCTCCCGATGGGCACGCCCACCTCTCCTGGGGCAGCCGGGGGAGGACTGGAGGCCCCTTATGGACTGACAGAGGCTTGCTCTGGGGGTTGTGTTCTGCCCCACAGGGGCCTCTCCCCCACACATGCTGGGCCATCTGCAATGCTCTGAGCTCCGGAAGGAGAAGGAGGCAGTCCCACACAATAGAATACAATTAGCAAACAAACAAAACAAAATTGCACCCCTCAGTAAATCAGGCTCTCTCCAGGCTACAAGCAGACCTTGCACGCTGCCAGGGTCACACACGCTCCTTCCACTGTGAGTCCATGCCAAGACACAGTGGCATTAAAACATGATGGCAGCAGTGACTTACATATATGCACTCTACACGTATTATCTCATCTAATTCTCAACCAGTCTTAGGAAGCATATACTATTATGATTCCCATGCTACTAGGTGGGACAGCAGAGCGACAGAGAGGTGAAGTAACTTGTCCAATGTCATGCAGCCAAGAAGTGGATGGGGCTCAAACCTTATTTCCCCATTAAGACGCTTTTCTCTTTTATTTTCACACACACACAATACATACCCAGCACACACTCACGCACATGCACAGTGTCCTGCCACGCTGGGCAAGGACACCACAGCACACTGGGTATCTGTTTTGAGGCCCTTTCCCCTGGGTGGGAGGCTGCCCAGATCGAGCTTACAGGAGAAGTCAGAGTCATTAAAAGGGTGTGATTTGAGGCCCACATGTTGCTCTTGTGAGCACTGGAGGTCAACAGGGCAGCCCCTCCTCTGGGCTGAGACATTAAAGGCATGACATCAAGTGACCCTGAGGGGGTAGGAATTAGCAGGGTGATCAGAACATCACTGTTGAGAAGTAGTGAGCTACCAAAGGGACCCAGACTGTCCCTGCCTATACAGCCCCACCCCTCAACCCCACTCTTCACCTCCAGACCCAGAAGGCTCCTCTCCAGCAGAGTGGAAAAGCTGGAAAGGAGAATGGCTGCCAGCCAAGACACTTTCAGGAGTACCAGGCCCCAGAAGCCCTCTCCTCTGGCTTCGGCCTCCCACCCCTCCTGCAGGAAGGGCCCTCTTCCACCCGCACCCCCACGTCATCTCCACCTCCCACCTCATCCTTTCTAGCTGGCTTTCGTCAGTAAGGAGGGCTCTCCCTCCCAGGTGGCAGCTGGGGCGGGTGTGGGGAAGATCAGTTCTGGGAGGTTATTGTTAGGACGGTCACCATGGCAACAAGCATCACATCTGCAGAGCCAAAAGTGCTGCACATGGGGCTCCTTCTCCCAGGAAAGCCACGGCCTTCCCTATCCCCCTTGCCTCAAGGGATTGCTGTCATGGGAGGGATGCCACTGCTGCCACTTCTCCCAGGCCCAGCTGTCTGCCTGGAAGAGCAGGAAGACCCTAGTTCATCAATCTCCAGTCATCTGGCCCTGACACAGCAGGCCGTGCAGGACGTGGTGGCAGGCCTGTGGGGAGAGGATGGTAGTGGTGGGGGATGGTAATGATGGTGATGGTGATGATGATGACAAACAGAAGTGATGCTGGTGATGGTAGTGGTGATAGTGGTGAAGCTGGTGATGGTGGTAACGGTTGTTGTTGAATCACTCAGTCATGTCCAACTCTGCGACCCTATGAACTGCAGCACACCAGGATTCCCTGTCCTTCACTAGTTCCTGGAGTCTGCTCAAACTCATGTGCATTAAGTCGGTGATGCCATCCAACCATCTCATCCTCTGTTGCCCACTTCTCCTCTTGCCCTCTGTCTCTCCCAGCATCAGGGTCTTTTCCAGTGAGTCAGCTCTGCACATCAGGTGGCCAAAGTATTAGAGCTTCAACTTTGGCATCAGTCTTTCCAGTGAATATTCAGAGTTGATTTCCTTTAGGATTGACTTGTTTGATCTCTTTGCTGTCCAAGGGACTCTCAAAGGTCTTCTTCAGCACCAGAATTCAAAAGCATCAGTTCTTCAACCCTCAGCCTTCTTTATGGTCCAGCTCTCACATCAGTACATGACTACTAGAAAAATCATAGCTTTGACTATATAGATCTTTGTTGGCAAAGTGATGTCTCTGCTTTTTAATATTCTGTCTAGGTTTGTCATATCTTTTCTTCCAAGGAGCATCTTTTAATTTTGTGGCTGCAGTCGCTGTCTGCAGTGATTTTGGAGCCCAAGAAAATAAAATCTGTCACTGTTTCCACTTTTTCCCCATCTATTTGCTATGAAATGATGGCACTAGATGCCTTGACCTAATTTTTGAATGTCACGTTTTAAAGCTAGTAATAATGATGGTGGTAATGGTAATAATGATGGTGGTGATGGTGACCCTACCATCACATCCGTGTTCCTAGTGGCCAGATAGCAAAAGGGAGGATGGTCTGAGGGCCCTCATCAGTTTTTGGTCACATGCCCCTCTCCATAACAGCCCATTGTCCAGAATCTATCCATGACTTCACTTAGCTGCAAAAGATCCTGGGGAAAAGGTCTTGACCCAGCTAAAATACGGAGATCCATTACTGAAGTAGAGGGAAAAATGCATCCTGGGGACAAGCAGAATTCTCTGCCACCTGGCCTGTGACATGGCCCACCAATTCTCTGGGTATCAGTCCTGAAGAGTCAACGTCTGCAGAGCCCACTGCTATAGAAAGAGGCAGGGGCCTGAGTACACGCCAGCTCAGGGGTCTAATTCTGATCCCAACGGAGAGTCTCTGCTTTGTGACAGGAGCTAATATCTAATAACTGTTAGGATTTACTCTTTTTAACAGATGCAAAATACTCTAAAAGAAAATGTACAGAATTAGGGACAGCCACTTTCAATAGCTGTTTGGCAGTTTCTTATAAAGCTAACCAAATACCTTCCCTATGACCCACTAATTCCTCTCTTAGGTATTTACCCAAAAGAAAAAAAAAATGTATATCAAAAGGAAAAAAAGACATTTGTACGGCAGTATTTATAGCAGCTCTATTCATAGCAGCTGAAACTGGAAGCAACGTAAATGTCCATATACAGGAGAGCAGGTAAACAAATCGGTGTATGTAAATAAGAATCACTGCTGATACACTTGACAGCATGAGCAAATCTCTCAGAACTAAAGTTGAATAAAAGAAGCCAGACACCAGACACAAAGCACACATGCTGCAAGATACCATTTCTACAGAATTCTAGAACTAACCCATGGTTATGGAAACCATAAAGCGGCTGCACAGCAGAGCTCAGGGAATGCTGAGGTCAGCTCCCGGCAGCCTGGGGGAAGATTCTGAGGTGGCAGCAATGGGCTCTGTTTCTTTGCGATTTCACAAGGGTAGGCTTCCCAGGTGGCACTAGTGGTAAAGAATCCACCTGCCAAGGCAGGAGACACAAGTTTGATTCCTGGGTTGAGAATATCTCCTGGAGAAGGAGATGGCAACGCACTCCTGTATTCTTACTTGGGAGATCCCCTGAACAGAAGAGCCTGGCGGGTTACAGTCCATGGGGTCACAAACAGTTGGACATGACTTACCGCCTAAACAACAACACAAGGGTATACATTTGTCAAAAACATATACTATACACAAACCATGCTCTTAAAATCAGTGCATTTTTATGTGAATGTAATCTACATGCCAGTGACATATCATTATGCATGGAAATTACCCCTAACTTTAAAATTACACAAAATGTTGGCATCGATTGTGGAGAATACACGTTCTTCTCCGTCACATGGAACAGTCTCAGTGCTTGGCCGAGGATCAGAAAACAGAGCGGGTCTCAAAAAATTTGACAAAAGCAGGCATCAGCGGCAACAGTGCAATAATATTAAAAATAAATAACTAAAGGAAGCCAAATAAATCCGCTCGGCGGTAAATGTAAATTATAAACCACAGAAACTACAAAAATGAAGCACGAACGGACACAAGTGAAACCAGCGTGCCTCATAGGCAGTAGGGTGCGGCCAGGCAGTGTGCCTAGGAGATAAGCCAGTCTGATCTACCAGAAAACGAGTGAGACTGAGAATAAGCTGAGATTTGCAGCTGAAGACGCTGGCAAAGAAAAACAACCCCGAGAAAGGTAAAGGGAAGGGTGTGATAAAACCAAAGAGAAATTCGTGAAATAAAAAAAGCTAGGTTCAACTAACCAGTAATACCAAAAATTTGAAAAAAAAAAAGTCATAGTAAAATAGACAAACTTTTGACAAGTTTGGCCAATAGCAAAACTATGTCCAAAAAAAGTTGAAAAGGAAGACAAAAATGAAACAAAGAGATAATGATCACCAAAGCACATTATGCACAGCATTTTACCAATAAATGGAAAAACATAGTTGAAATGGAAAATTTTCTAGGAAAATATAAATGACTCATGGAGACTCAAAAAAGAGTAAAATACCATAGAAGAAATGCAAAAACTATGGTGAACTTTGCACAAGAATATTTTCACATATTCTATTTGTACTACAAAAAAGCCAATGAAAATATGAAGAAAAAGAAAAGATAAGAAAACAAAAGCAACGGCCACGACTGGGGAATGACCAGGGCCCGTCGCACCTGACCTCTATCCAGTTGCACAGAAGAGGTCATTGCAAATTTAAAGGAAAAAAATATTAAGAAATACTGGGTGCTCCTCCTTTACTTTTTGTTTGATTTGTTTATGCCCCCGAGCCTGGCAGAGGCTGCGTTCCCGCCCCTGGTGCCCTTCTGTGCACTTGCCAGGCCAGCGCCCACAGCAAAGGTCTACGCAGCACAGGTAGGATGCGCCAGGAAGCAAGGAGGGTTTGGAAGGGTGTGCTCGCTGGGCACCGGTGCCTCGTGGGGCTTAGTTATTCAGGGTTTCAGAGGAAAGAAGGATTTGTAATAAAGACATGCACAGCGGTGTTATTTATAAACCAGAAAACTGGAAACAGCCCAAATCGCCCCCCTCTGGGACTGGCCTGGCAGATCCGCGGAGGAAGGGATGGAGATACCGGGCCACGTGACACATGGGGAGGGAGAGCTCCGTGGAAACAAGAGCCTCGTGCGTGGGGGGAGCCAAATATAATGCAGTTTGCACACAGCCACCGTAATTACGGGACACTGTAGACATGCGCACCCTTACAGGTGTGAGGCCACGGCCAGGCAGCAAACAGCCAGAGTAACTTGAGTGATACTCTAGCCGGAGCCTTCCATATGTGGGCACGTGGTCACCACTTTGCTAAGGAGGACACACGGTTCTGAGGCGTGGGGCTGATAGTGGTGGGGCCCAGTGGATTAGGGGTAGGAGAGTGGTGGGGGAAGCCCTCCCCGGGCCTGGGGGCAGGTGATCCAGTCAGCTATGCGATGCCACCTGAAAGCAGTCCAATGATGGAAGCAGAGCTGTAAGATCATGGGTCTCGGCCCCAGGGATGCAATGCCTACCTCTGAGCTAGCCAGGTCCTCCTTTCTAACTGCAGGAACAAAGCCTGGGTCTCAGGGAGCAGAGGGGAGGTAGCATTTTTAACTCTCCCTCTCAGACCATGTTCCCTTATCCTGCCAAGACTCCCCTGGGCCCTGCTCTGAGGTACCCAGTTGCAGGGCCTCCCCCTCTTACAGTCATCCTATGAGGGTCTCCCAGGTGTCTGGGCTCTCCCTTCACCCAGAGGCCACGAGGGCAGCGGGTGGAAGCAAAGTGGTGGGTGGACCCTGAGGCCCACAGAATGGAGTAGCCTCGCTTTTGCCCAGAACCCAGCCCAAGGTGCTTGGCCTCCGCCAGCTCCCGCCTGCATCTGGCCTTCCTAGTGGGTCAGGAGAAGCTTTACACCATGAATACAGCCCTCCTGCCACTCTCTCCAGTCTCTGACCCCTCTGCACTGCACTCCCAGGCTAGCAGGCCACAACAGTTCGGGGGCTCTCATAGAAGACACTCATGAGCTTCCCTGCTGGCTCAGATGGTAAAGAATCTGCCTGCACTTCAGGGGACCAGGTTCCATCCCTGGGTCGGAAAGATCCCCTGGAGAAGGGAATAATTACCTACTCCAGTATTCTTGCCTGGAGAACCCCATGGACAGAGGAGCCTGAAGAGCTACAGTCCAGAGGGTTGCAAAGAGTTAGACATGACTGAGCAACTAACACAGACACATACAGGACAGCCACAGAAGGAGGTCCCTCTCCTTCAGGGAGGTGTCCACAGAAGCCCGCTCCATACCCTTGGGGCCTCAGCAGACTGGCTGGCAGGCCTGCTGCACAGCAGCTTGGGTAGGCTCTAAAGCAGCCACCCAACGGCAGCCAGTCCCCAGGCAGGCTCCCTTCACACCTCAGCAGCTCCCTGACACATGACTGGGTTTCTATCACAGTGACTGGTGTCCAGGTCTTCCTCCCTAGGGTTCTGCGGGGGGCCATGCAGATCCTTGTCCTCATCTAGGAACCAGGGTCTACTGAGACCTCCTCACCTTCCCCTCACCTCCCAAGAGAAACTGTTGAAGGCCACACCCTGGAAACTGCACATCTGACCTTCTTCATGGAGTTAATATTAACAATACTAGTAATAGCTACTGTCATTGGCAGGGAGCTAGAAGGTTCCCAGGTGACTCAGTTGGTAAAGAATCTGCAGGCCAACGCAGGAGATGCAGGTTCAATCCCTGGGTCGGGAAGATCCCTTGCAGGGAGCACAGCAACCCACTCCAGTATTCTTGCCTGGAGAATCCCATGGACAGAGGAGCCTGGCAGGCTACAGTCCACGGGGTCGCAAAGAGTCGGACACGGCTGAAGCAACCGAGCACAGAAGGTATCCGTTTGGAATTATGACTTGGTGGCCACTGCAATGGAGAAGTCGGGGGAGGAGAAATGCTGCATGACCCTGCTGAGGGGGCAGCAGGGGAGGAAGACATGAGAAAGGAACAGTTTTGAGGTATAGGTAGTAAGTTCCAGCTCTCGGTGTTGAGAAAGAGCCTCCTGGCACCCCCAGCGTCAGGTGAAGATAGGCCCTCAAGCCAGAGCAAAGATGGGAACTGAAGATCCGGACCAGGGAATTATGTGAAGGAGGTGGGTGGGAGCCATAGTGAATGCCCTGGAAGAGAGTAAAGGGCCATCTGTAGGTCTCCAGGGGAAGCCTGCAGGAAGGTGAGGAAGGGGTGCTGAAAGAGATCAGAGGGAAAAAGCCAGGAGTTTCCTGGTGGCCCAGTGGCTAGGACTCGGCATTTCAACGCCGAGTTCTGGGTTCAATCTCGGGTCGGGAAACTAAGATCCCAGATCCCACAAGCCGTATGTCGTAGCCAAAAAACTAAAAATAAGGAGCAAACTGAGGGTGAGAGAACCAGAGAGGAGACGTTCTGGAATCTAGGCCTGAGTAGTGTCCAGGCAGAGAAGTATCACAGGTGGCGGGAGCAGGGGGTGGAGACAAGCGTCACCTTCTCCATCAAGAAGTTTGCTTTCAGGACTTACCTGGTGGGCCAGTGGTTAAGACTCCATGCTCCATGCGGGGACTTGTATTTGATCCTTGGTCAGGAAGCCAAGACCCCACAAAGTGCGACTAAACACTCTCACCGCAACTGCTGAGCCCATGAGCTCCAGAGCCCATGAGCCCCGATGGGTTTAGAGAAGCCCGGCTGTTGCAGCAAAGACCCAGCAGAGCCTAAATGAATAAATAAAGATTAAAATAATTTAAAAAAAGAAGAAGCTTACTTGTGACTTCCATGTCTAAATATTATGGACGAACTGGAACTAGAATAACCTTTCCTCCGATAACCATAGAACTGGACAAAATGTATGCGATAACTGTTTTCAGGCTGTGGGTGACAGACCAGACTGGAATCCCAGAGAGGACAACTTACAGTCTGCAAAGGTTTCCCACAGTGGTTTTTACCAAGTTACATTCCTACCAACACTGTGAGTTTGGGCTGCTCCATAGTCTAGGGAGTATAAACTGGAAAAACTTTGGGCCATTCAGGTGGGTGTGTATTACACTGTGATCCTAACTTTCATGTCCCTGACAACCTTCTCATATGTTTTAGGAACCTTTGGATATCTCTTTTTGTGAAGTGCAGTTCACATGTTCCCCCATTTTTCTTAGTTGTCTGTCTTTTTCTTATTGACTTGTATAAATTCTTTGTACATTCTAGATCAGGATCCTTTGTCAGATACATGCACTGGAAGTATCTTTTGTCACTCTGTGGCTTGCCTTTTCACCTTCTTGAACATTACTTTTTAATTAACTTATGTCTTTATTTTTGGCCATGTTCAGTCTTCACTGTGCACACAGGCTTCCTCTAGTTGCCATGCACGGGCCTCTCGCTGTGGTGGCTTCTGTGGACCGTCTGCTCCAGGGCACACAGGCTTCAGTACCTGCAGCTTGCGGGATCCAGGGCACAGACTCACTAGCTGTGGTGTGCAAGTTAGTTGCCCCACAGCAGGTGGAACCTTCCCAGACGAGGGATCAAACTCATGTCCCCTGCACTGGCAGGCAGATTTTTATCCACTGGACAAGCAGGGAAGTCTGTGCACATCACTAATAGTGTGTTTTGACCAGTATAAGTTCTTAATTTCAATCTGATTAAATATATCAATGTTTTCCTCAGTGGCATTGTGCTTTTTACATCCTATTTAAGAGATTATTGCCTATTCCCAAGGTCATAAAGATATTCTCCTATGTTGTTTTTCTTACAGCTTTATTGTTTATCCCAATGAGTTAGTTCTACAATCCTTGTGAATTAGAGGTATGTGCATATCCATACATGTGTGTATAGTATAAAATAAGCATCAAAAGTACTTTTCCATATGTATTTTCAATCCACCCAGCAGTAATTTTGGAAAAAACTCTCCTTCCCCTAATTTATAAGCAAGTAGCAATTTTGTCATACATGCGTGGGCCTGTTTCTGAGCTCAGTTCAGTTCCATTGGCCTATTTGTCTATTCTTGACTAAGGCCACCCTGGGTACTTAGTGAAGCTTTGCGGTGAGTGATGCTGCTGCTGGTACAAGTCCTACAGCCTTGTGTCTGTTGTTTCTCTGTTCCTCCTCCTCCAGTTCATCTTGCCTTTCTTAGTCCTTTGAAATTTCAGGTAGATTTTAGGGTCAGCTTATCAATTTCACACACACACAAACACACAACTGCTGATATTTGGGGGTGGGTAATGTGCATTAAATACATAACTCAGATTGCAGAGAGTTGAAATTATTTCAGTATCATCTTCCAATCCACAATGTGGCATAGGTCCTTCTGTTTATTTAGGTGCACTTTAATAAAGCTCTTAATTTCCTATGGAAATGTTTTGTATGTCTTTTGTTAGTTTTATTACTAAGTATTTGGTGTTTTTAATCCTATAAAAAGTGATAGTTCTTAAAATATTTTATTTATTTTTGGTACATATAAATACAAATTTTAAAATATTGACATTATAGCCAGCAACTTTGCTAATTTCACATATTAATTCTAGTAAGTTGCCTGAAATTCTTTTGGACATTTTACTTGCACAATAATGTCATCTCTAAATAATGATCATTTTATTTCTTCATTTTCAAACTTTGGGTCTTTATGAACTGGATAAACTCTTCAATACTTTGGCCACCTGATGTGAAGAACTGGCTCATTGGGAAAGACCCTGATGCTGGGAAAGATTGAAGGCAGGAGGAGAAGGGGATGACAGATGAGATGGTTGGATGGCATCACTGACTCGATGGACATGAGTTTGAGTAAGCCTCAGGAGTTGGTGATGGACAGGGAAGCCTGGCGTGCTGCAGTTCATGGGGTCACAAAGAGTCGGACCCGAGTGAGCAATTGAATTGACTGACTGAAGCTCTTCGATACTATGCTGAACAGTAGGGTGATTATAGATCTCCTGTTTCATTCCCAATCTCAGGGTGAATGTTTTCAATATTTCATTACTAAGAATGTTTTTGTAGATAGTTTTAAACAGAATACAAGTTACCAACAATTCCTAAGACATGATCTGAATAACTTAAATCTCTTAATATGTGTTGAAACTTATAGTTCAACCATATGATCAATTTTTGTAATGTTCCATATATATCAAAGATATCAGGTTTGTTAATCATGTTATTCAGATCTTGTCCTTACTGAGATTTTTGTCCTATTGTTCTCATAAATTAAGGGAGATGGGTTAAAGTCTTCACTCTGCCAATTTTGAAATTTCTCCTTTTAGTATTGTCAATTTTTACAATATATGTTTTGAGCTTATTAGATTTAAACAAAATTTCTAATCTTTGTGTATTTCTGGCAAGTACACTTTTTAATTATTATGTCTATCTCCAGTTACCTTTATTTTTAATCTAATGATAGTATAATTGCATTATCTTTTTTTGGTTAGTGACTGCATGGTATGGAATAAAGGGTTAACACACCAGACTTGGTTGCCAAATCCTGCACATTCCAAGAAAGGCCTGATCCTTGGCTAGCTTCTGTGAAATAACTTCTGAGCTCTTGGAATATCCTTGCTAAAAATCGTGTTTTGATATTCCTAAGATCTTGGGCCACGCTCTATCAGTTTGACCAGGGTTATGAATTTAATTGTGTCCGCTACAAATCCTGATGTTGAAACTCTAGTCCACAGTACTCCAGAATGTGTGTGTATTTGGAGAGAGGGTCTTTAAAGACAAATAAGCTAAAATGAGGTCATTTAGGTGGGTCCTAATACAATTTTGCTAATGTCGTTATAAGGAGATGAGGACACACAGAGATACTACAGATGCAGAGAAGTCATGGGCAGACACACAGAGAAGGTGGCCCTCTGCCAGCCATGGAGAGAGGTCTCAGAGAGATCAACACTGACATCTCAACGTTCCAGTCTCCAGAACTGTGAGAAAATAAATTTCTGTTATTTGAGCTACCCAGTCTATGGAATTTTGTTATGGCAGCCCTAGCTGACCTATACCATCACACAGCTGTACTAATGTGACTTGTGGTGAATATCTCTTTCATAGCCTGAGGCCCTGTGCTACCCTGTGTTGGTTGTATCTCTGGGGGCTGCACACTGAGCAACTAAGCCTAGTCATTAGACAGTGCAGCCAAGTCCCAGCATAAACCCTTGACATCAAGGCTCGGCTGAACTCCTTATTTGGCAATGCTTCACGTGTGTTATCAGGCTTCCCTGGTGGTTCAGATGGTAAAAAAATCCTCCCGTAACGCAGGAGGCCTGGATTCGATACTTAGGTTGGGAAGACCCTCTGGAGGAGGGCATGGCAACCCACTCCAGTTTTCTTGCCTGGAGAATCCACACTGACAGAGGAGCCTGGCAGGACTCTGCTCCATGGGGTTGCAGAGTCAGACATGACTGAGCAACTAAGCACACACAGCACACGTGTGTATTATCACACTTTCTTATCAGGAAAATTAAGCAGCTTCACTGGGTTGGTGGGAGGGTGGTTTCCCAGGTTATGCCAGTAGTAAAGAATCCACCTGCCAATGCAGGAGACATAAGAGATGTGCGTTCAATCTCTGGGTCAGAAAGATTTCCTGGAGGAGTGCATGGCAACCCATTCCAGTATTCTTGCCTGGAAAATTCTATGGACAGAGGAGCCTGGAGGGCTATGGTCCATAGGGTTACAAAGAGTCAGACACAACTGAAGCAGCTTAGCGCGCGCCCGCACACGCGCCCGCACACACACACACACACACACACACACATTGGGAGGGATACCCCTAGAAGCTAGTACCTGGTTTCCCCTAGATTTCAGTCATGCACCTTTCCCCTTTGCTGATTGTAATCTATTTCCTTCTGCTTAAAAAAAAAAAAAAAAAGTAATTGTGAATATAACAGCCCCTCTGAGTCCTGTCAGTCTTAGTGAACCACCAAGCCTGAGAGTAGTCTTAGGGACCTGCGACACACATGGTCTATATTTTCCCATCCCTTTATTGTCAGACTCTCTGCATCCTTATATTTAAGATGTGCCTCTTGTAGCAACATACAGTTTGTTTGATCCAGTCTATCTTAGTCTTTATCTTGGAATAATTCATCCCTTTACATTTAATATGGTTGCACTAGTGGTAAAGAACTCACCTGCCAATGCAGGAGACATAAGAGACTCGGATTTGATCCCTGGATTGGGAAGATCCCCTGGAGTGGGGCATGGCAACCCACTCCAGTGTTCTTGTCTGGAGAATCCCACGTACAGAGGAGGCTGGTGGGCTACAGTCCCTGCAGCTGCACAGAGTGGGACATGACTGAAGCAGCTTAGCATGCACACACAGTGAAGATTTTCACTTTTAAATTTTTTCTATTTTTCCTGAGATGTCTTCATTTCACCCTCACTTCTGAAGATTTTTGCTACCAAATTCTATGGTATTCTAGGTTGGTGTTTATTTTTGCCAGCACTTAAAAATGTTTTTTTTATTGCCTTCTGATTATTCATTTGTGTTGAAAACTCTGCTATGTCTGATTGTCACGCCTTTGAAGTTACATTGTAGTTACTTATTTTTAGTCTGGCTCCTTTTAAGATTATCTTTGTATTTATCCTGCTTGTGGGTTCATTGAGTATCTTGAATCTGTGGGCTGATAGCATTCATTTATTTTTAAAATCATCTGCCATTATGTCCATTAATATTTCTTCGCTCTTTCTCTTTCTAGGACTCCAGTGTATACATTTTAGAACTTTTCAACATGTTCCATATTTTCTTTTTGTCCATCTTTGTGCATCAGCATTGATATTTTCTACTGTCCTGGCTTCTCCTAACCCTGTCAGTCAACTTTCATTAGTTCTTTATTCTCTTGTGTCCCATCATAAACCCACTGGCTTATTCTAAATATCAATTATTATGTTTTCAGCTCTAGAATGTGTAATATATATTTCTCTAATGAAATTATTTATCTCATCATCTATTTTCTTTAAAATGTCAATAACAGTTATTTTAAAGCCTGTCCAATAACTCCAAAATCTATGTCATCTAAGAGTTTCTTGGTATGTCAATAATTTATCACTGAATGCTGGACACTGTCCATGACAATTGACTGAGGTTTCTAGATTCTCCTACATTTCTCCAGAGAGGGTTCATCTTATCCTCTGGAGGCAGCTATTGTGGGGGCAGACACTTTAGTCCAAAGTAATGGGAGGCAGGATTTCAGTCCTTCTGTCTCCTTCTGCCTTTGGTTCCTGCCCCTTCCCAGGCCCCAACTCAGATCTTTAGTTCCGATTTTTGTCTCTTCATAACCATGAGATTATTGAAAATTCCACTCCTCGGTTCTTAGCCTCTCACCATGCATTTAATATGACTTCCCTGGTGGCTCAGACAGTAAAGCGTCTGTCTACAATGCGAGAGACCAGGGTTCAATCCCTGGGTTGGGAAGATCGCCTGGAGAAGGAAATGGCAATCCACTCCAGGACTATTGCCTGGAAAATCCCATGGACAGAGGAGCCTGGTAGGCTACAGCCCATGGGGTCGCAAAGAGTTGGACACGAGGCAAATGCTTTAGAGGCCACATCTGAGTTTGGAGCTTCCAGCCTCTTCATTCTTGGCTAATTTGTTGGCACTATAATTAAAAATGTCTCCTCTTCTCCATATATGCATAGAGAATTATGCTGGTTTGTATGCCTTTTAGCAATAGTAGCCCTATGCTCAGATTCGTAGCCTTTCTAAGCCAAGAATTGGTTCACATCTAAAGATGTAAGTGGTGTGCAGAATGTCAGCTCATATCTCTCCAGTTCTCTTTTCTTGGGAAACTTGGCTCCTCAATTCATGGTTGTCTGGAGCTCTCAGATGCCTTCAAACCAATTTTTTTCATCTGGATTATCTAATTATTCACAGTGGTCTAGCCAAGTCCTCCACCATAGCTGGAAGTAGAAACTCGAGGAAGAGATGACATCAAACTGGACAGATCTCTCTCTCACACACCCAAACACACAGAGTAAATAATGATGACTACTCCTCTCCAAGGAGCCCTCATCGTGTGCCAGACTTGATGCTAAGTACTTACATGTATTACGCCATTTGATTTTTATAGCAGCCTCATAGGATAGGTACTATGTCTGTCTTCATTTTACAAATGTGGAAACTGAGACTTAGGAGGTAAATCAACTTGTCCAGGCAACCAGTCTATCCCTTGGAACTGAAATACATACACAAAATTTCAAGTTGTTTTTTATTATAGTAAAATATATATATTATAAAAGTTACCATCTCAACTATTTTAAGTGTACAGTTCAATGATATTTAAGTACATTTTTGTGCAATCACCACTACTATTGTGCCTTTCTAAATTTTTCATCACTCCAAACAGAAACTCTGTGATCATTCAGTAATAACTCCCCATCCCACCACCCTCCAGAGACTGGTAACCTCTAATTTACTTTCCATCTCTATGAATTTGCCTATCCTAGATATTTCAGATAAATGGGATCATTTACAATTTGTCATTTTTTGCATCTGGGTTATTTCCCTGAGCATAAAGTTTGCAAGTCTTATCCACGATGTAGCCTGTACAGTAATCTCTCCACATCCAAACATTCCAGGCTCCCCAGTTCAGTTCAGTTCAGTCACTCAGTCATGTCCAACTCTTTGTGACCCCATGAACCGCAGCACGCCAGGCCTCCCTGTCCATCACCAACCCCCGGAGTTCACCCAAACCCATGTCCATTGAATTGGTGATGCCATCCAGCCATCGCATGCTCTGTCCTCCCTTCTTCTCCTGCCCTCAGTCTTTCCCAGCATCAGGGTCTTTTCCAATGAGTCAGCTTTTCGCATCAGGTGGCTGAAGTATTGGAGTTTCAGCCTCAACACCAGTCCTTCCAATAAACACCCAAGATTGATCTCCTTTAGGATGGACTGGTTGGCTCTCCTTGCAGTCCAAGGGACTCTCAAGAGTCTCCTCCAACACCACAGTTCAAAAGCATCGATTCTATGGTGCTCAGCTTTCTTCACAGTCCAACTCTCACATCCATACATGACCACAGGAAAAACCGTAGCCTTGACTAGATGGACCCTTGTTGACAAAGTAATGTCTCTGCTTTTTAATATGTTATCAAGGTTGGTCATAACTTTCCTTCCAAGGAGCAAACATCTTTTAATTTCATGGCTGCAGTCACCATCTGCAGTGATTTTGGAGCCCAGAAAAATAAAGTCAGCCACTGTGTCCACTGTTCCCCCATCTATTTGCCATGAAGTGATAGGACCAGATGCCATGATCTTCGTTTTCTGAATGTTGAGCTTTAAGCCAACTTTTTCATCTCCTCTTTCACTTTCATCAAGAGGCTCTTTAGTTCTTCCTCACTTTCTGCCATAAGGGTGGTGTCATCTGCATATCTGAGGTTATTGATATTTCTCCTGGCAGTCTTGATTCCAGCTTGTGCTTCCTCCAGCCTAACGTTTCTTATGATGTACTCTGCATACAAGTTAAATAAGCAGGGTGACAATACACAGCCTTGATGAAGCTCCCCAGTAGATTCCTCAGACAGCAGATAGTACTAAGCACTGTGTATATTGTGTTTTTTTCTATACAGGCATAGCTGTGATCAAGTTTAATTTATAAATTAGTCATAATAACAGATTAAGTATCATAATAAAATAAATGCAACAATGTACACCACGTGTGCTCAGTTGTATCCAACTCTTTGTGATTCTGTGGACTGTAGCCCACCACACTCCTCTGTCCATAGGATCTTCCAGGCAAGAATACTGGAGTGGGTTCCCATTTCCTCCTCCAGGGGATCTGCCCTACCCAGGGATCGAACCCACATCTCCTGCATTGGCAGGCGAATTCTTAACCACTAAGCCACTGGGGGAGCCAATTATAACAATATACTGTATAAAAGAATTATGTGAATGTGATCTCTTTCTCAAAATATATTATTGTACTATATTTACTTTTCTTGTGATGAATTGAAATGACAAAATGCCTACAAGATGAGATAAAGTAGTGTGAATGAAGTAGGCATCATGATGTAGCATCAAACTATCACTGACCTTCTGATGATGTGTCAGAAGGAGGATTATCTGCTTAGCATGATCCTGGAACATGGAGCCATGATGATGTCAGTGGCTGACTGTCATAAGCTGACAATGTCGATGATTGGGGATCTTGGACAGAATGGTGTTAGATTTCCACACACTACTCAGAATGGTAGAAATTTAAGACAGAAATTGTCTATTTCTAAAATTTCCCCTTTCATATTTTTGGGTTACAGTTGACCAAGGTAACTGAAACCTTGGAAAGTGAAGCTATGGATAAGGGTGAACTGCTATACCAGAAAGTCATTCATTTTTATGGATGGATTATATTTTTGCTGTCTGGATATACTATTGACACATTCTACTTATCCATTCATCAGTGGATGGACATTTCAGCTGTTTCTGTGTGTGCTGCGTCGTTTCAGTCATGTCCGACTCTTTGCCACTCTATGGGCTGCAGCCTGCTAGGCTCTTCTGTCCTTGGGATTCTCTAGGCAGGAACGCTGGAGTGGGTTGCTGTGCCCTTCTCCAGGGGATCTTCAAGACCCAGGGATTGAACCCGAGTCTCTTGCATCTCCTGCATTGGCAGGTGGTCAGTTGTTTCTACCTTGTGGCTATTGTGAATAATGAGGCAATCAGCATGGGTGCACAAGTATCTGTTTGAACCTGTTTTCAATTCATTTGGGCATTTATCTAGGAGTGGAATTGCTAGATCATATGGTATTTCTATGTTTATCTTTTTGAGGAACCACCAAACTGTTTGCTATAGCAACTTCACCGTTTTTCATTCCCACCAGCAATATGCAAAGGTTCCAAATTCTCCACATCCTCACCAACACTTACTTGCCTTTCTAAAAAAAATCGTAACTGTCTTGCTGCTGCTGCTAAGTCACTTCAGTCGTGTCCGACTCTGTGCGACCCCATAGATGGCAGCCCACCAGGCTCCCTCATCCCTGGGATTCTCCAGGCAAGACAACTGTCCTAGTACAGGTGAAATGTACCTCACTGTGGTTTTTGCATTTCTCTACTGACTAATGATATGGAGGATCTTTTCGTCTGCTTATTGGTTATTTGTCTATGCACTTTGAAGAAATGTCTATTGAGATCCTTTCCCCATATTTTAGTTGGTTTGTCTTTTTCTCGTTGAGTTGCAGTTCTTTCTACATTCTGGATATTAAACACTTATTTTCTTCTACTCTGTATGTTGTATTTTCACTTTCTTTATAATGTCTTTTGATGCCCCCAATTTTTAATTAGGTCTACTTTATCTAGTTTTCTTTTTGTTGTTTTTGGTGTAATACTTAAGAAGCCAATATAAAAACTGAAGTTCAAAGATTTGTTTTCTTCTAAGAGTGTTATGCTTTTAACTCTTATATTTGGGTGGTTTATCCATTTTGAGTTAATCTTTGTGTATGGTGTGAGGTAGGGGTCCATTATCTTATGACACTGGCAAGTTCATACAGACAGATTAGTGGTTGATGAGGCCTGGGGATGTGGGTGGGTGGGTGGAATAAGGAGTGACTGCTATTGAGTATGAGGTGATTTTGGGGGTGATTAAAATATTCTGCATTTAGATAGTGGTGATGGTTGCATAACTGTGAACACATTAACAACCACGAATTGTACACTTTAGAAGGGTGAATTTTATGCTATGTGAATTAGACCTCAATAAAGCTGTTATTAAAACAAACAAACAAAAAGAACAGCTGGTGGCCCGTAGGAGGGGGACAGGCCTGGCAGCCCCGCCTCCTGCTTCTAGGAGAGCAAGCATGCTGCCCTCCTGTGGCCTCTGATGGCCGAGAGCCAGGCACCAGGACTGCCAGGGCTGTGTTCTAAATCAAACTCGCAGCCCAGACCCAGGATTCGCTCTCCTCTGCAGTGTCACAGTTTAGGAGGAAAGGGTCTTCTTTCACCAACTTTTCTCCTCTTTGGTCCCAACCCCAAATACGACTGCAGTGGGCTCTTAATCCTGGCAAATCACCACGATGGAAAGAGTATGCAGACAGCAGCTCCTGTGCCGTCTGTCTCTTCCAGGGAGCGGAGGAAGCGCAGGGGAAAGGCAGGAGCACGAATGGTCCCAGTGGAGCCATGGGCAAGGCCAAGATCGCGCTCTGCCCCGAGTTCCCTCTGTACGGCAAGGGGCTGGGACTCGACCTGTCCTCTGGCATGAACGAATCTAGCAAGGTGTCTGGGGGTCCTCCTGCTGCAGGGCCAGCCCGTGTTCCACCTGGGACTTGAGCACTTGAATTCATGGACAGCCTCTCAGGAGGCCCGATTTGCACTGGCCCTTTGCACAAGGCTGCTCTGTGGGCCCTTTTGTGGATTGAGGGGATGGGAAGTTCTCTCATGGCTCCTGGGCATGGGGGTCTCAGGAAACCCACTGCCTTCCTGCACCTGGAGGGCAGGGGCTGGGGGCGGGGCTGTCAGCATTCTCCCAGGGACTTCGGAGGTACAGCCTTGGCAGCCTTCCTAAGCAAAGGCTGTTGACAACCTGGGCTAGAAAGGAGAAGGCGCCGGGCAAGGGGTGAGGACTATGGCTGAGCGACCGTGGATGGGTCCCTGGGCCACTCCCAGCCCCCTCAGTGTGGCCAAGGCTCTAGGTTGGGAGCAGGGGGGCTGGAACCAGTCTGGTTGGTGCCTTTGCTGTGTCACCCCCAATGGGCCTCTGCTCAGGAAGCTTGGGGTCCCTCAAGCAGGCCTTGGGGGCCCTGAGCTCTCGCTTGACTTTCCTGCCTCCCAACAAGGCCGGGACCCAGGGGAAGCAGACTGTGGGACTCTGGGTGCAAAAAAACAGGCTTGAGAAGGAGGTCCTCTGATTCTCCCTGTGAAGTCTGCAAGGCCAGGAAGGAGAAGGACCAGAGGGTACACTGCCAGGAGGGCACAGCCCTCCCCTCTCCTGGCCTGAAGGCCCGAGGGGCCTGGCTGGCCTGCTGCCCCTGGTGTCAGGCACTTGCGGCTCTTCAGCAGGATTCAGGAACCACCTGGCTGCTACAGAGCTGCCTTGGCATTTTAATTACAGTCATTAAGATGCCTCCTGCCACTGCGGCCCTGTCAGCAGTTCCTGGCCTTTCCGTGTGGAGCACCTCAGCCTCAACCTCTCTGCCTGGCTGCTAACGCTCTCCCCTGCCCCTCCAGGGCTCACCGTCCCCCTGGGGCTTCTGGCCCACCTCCCCAGCTGGACGGGCAGGGTTTTAGGCAGCATCTCCTGCCCCCCTACCACCCCCACCCCATTTCATATTGGCCATCAGGTCAGGCGCTGGGCAGAGGCCACGGTGACTGGGTGAGAGCAGAAGCACTTCCCACAGAAGGGTCCTCAACAGCATCCAGACCACTGTCTGCCTGTCCCTCTGGCATTGGGAGCTCTGCCCAAAGGAGTTCACTCTGGTGTCCCTCCTCCCAGCCCAGCCAGCCAGCCCCAGCCCCTCCCTAGTGGGACCCCTGGGCTCCAAGTGCTGCCTCTTCACAGAATCTGTAGAGTGGGGACCTCTTCCGCAGAGCCACCACACCACCACAGTTCGGGTGTGACAAGCACCCTGTTTGTCTGTCTGTCTGTCCCCTCACAAGGCTACAAGCAAAGCACCTGTCTCCCTCTGCCTCCCCTAAGACCTGGGCCTGAGTCTGAGAATCTTAATTCCCAGAAAAAGCTGTTCAGCCAAACTTAGCACAGAATGGCAATTCTGGGGTTGAACTCTACCTAGCAACAAGATTAGCAGCTGATTTTGCAAACTGGTATTTTTATCCCTGGGACTGGAACGGCTCAGAAAAGTGGCCTCCTCCCGCACCACCTGGGGACCCCGCCTCCCCAGACGCTCGTCCTGGCCCCATGCCTAGCTCTGCCTTTCCTTCTCGCTTGTAGGGGTCCCTGAGTTCTGGGAGGTAGGGGGGAGGATTGTGACAGCCCCCAGAGAGGAATGTCAATCCCTCAGTCCGTGAGGGACTAGATGCTGAGGCCCCCAGAGTGGCCTGTCCTCCCCGCCTCACTCGCTACCTCCCTTTTCTTCTGCTCACCCCTCTGTCTGCACATCCTAGATCACTGATACTTTCCATGTCACGCTGCATTTTGTACCCCATCAGCCGGGGATCTGTGGGGCCAGCGTCACAGTGCGCTGGGCAGCTGTAGGATGCTTTGGACCATTTCCTCGCCTCCCGCTCCCAGCTCCTCTCTGCTTGCCTTCTCTCGGCCCCCCCGCAATGATCGGAACCTTCCGGCAGCCTAAAGCCCTAGTGCTGTTTGTGTGGGCTGCCATCTGCCAAGCTGTCATCTACGAGTCATCATGGCTCCTTGTTTTAGAGAAAAAATATTGTGATGGTAAAACCTCCCGGAATTGGACTTTCAGTTCCAGAACAGGATGGATGGTATGGACTCCCTTTTCCAGCTCCTCCTGCCTGGACATAATCCAACAGCCAGCCATAAAAGGACCCTGAAAGCTGGAAAGGAGAAGGCAGGCAGCCTGGAGTCACAGGACTTGAGAACAACATGCTATGTGTCCTTGGGTTTCTTTTTATTCCTCATACATACCCAGGGTTGAGCACAGGGGCTTGCAATCTGGATTGACACCAGACATCAACAAAACAGACAAACAACAGGAAAAGCTACTCTCAGGCCAAAGGATGGGAGGGGGAGGCCCAACGGAGCTGGTGCTCTGTGCTCTTCCTTCAGATGTCAAGGCAAGCAGCATCATGGATAGAGGCGTCTCCCCACCTCCATCCAGTGCCATGCAGAGCCCCAGGCCCAATAGAAGTGTGCCTGGCCTCATAGGCTGTGCCACCATGCAAGAACTCTGAAAACTAAACACTGTTCAGTTCAGTTCAGTTCAGTTCAGTCACTCAGTCATGTCCGACTCTGTGACCCAATGGACTGCAGCACGCCAGGCTTCCCTGTCCATCACCAACTCCTGGAGTTTACTCAAACTCATGTCCATCGAGTCGGTGATGCCATCCAACCATCTCATCCTTTGTTGTCCCCTTCTCCTCCCGCCTTCAATCTTTCCCAGCATCAGGGTCTTTTCCAGTGAGTCAATTCTTCACATCAGGTGGCCAAAGTGTTGGAGTTTCACCATCAGCATCAGTCCTTCCAATGAATATTCAGGGTGGATTTCCTTTAGGATTGACTGGTTTGATCTCCTGGTTCAAGAGACTCTCAAGAGTTCTCTCCAATAACACAGTTCAAAGGCAGCAGCGCTTTGTAGCTCAGCTTTCTTTATAGTCCAACTCTCACATCTATATATGCGGTAAACACTGTTGTTACAGTCTATAAAAGTAAGCCTGAAAGTATACATTAAACCTGAGAAGGGTGACTACCTGCTAAATAGAGGAGTTAAATAAGATCAAGACTCAATATAATAACCAAAATATCCAGGATATAAAAACAAACAAACAAAAAAGCCTTCATCATACCAAGAACCAGGAAAACCACAATTTGAATGAGAAAAGACAATCAACTAATGCCAATGCCAAGCTAACTTGGCAGTTAGAATTATCAGGCAAGAATTTTAGAGCAGCCATCATGAAAATGCTTCAATAAGCAGAAGTTTTGTAAGTTTTTTTATAAAAATTTTTCTATAAAGAAAAGTATTTTCTACAAAGTAAAAATTATACCCACAATTGCTGAGTTTTTTATCATAAATGGATGTTGAATCTTGTCAAATGTTTTTTTCTGAATCTATTGAGATGATCATATGGTTTTTATCCTTCATTTTGTTCTTTCACATGTGTTACAGTGACAGATTTGTAGATGTTGAAACATCCTTGCATCCCTGGAACAAACCCCACATGACCATAGTGTAGGACTCTTCTAATTAATTGTTGAATTCAATTTGTTCATATTTTGTTAAGAATTTTTGCATCTATGTTCACCAGGGATAGTGGCCTGTAATTTTCTTTTCTTGTGGCATCCCTGTCTGGTTCTGGTATCAGGATATTGCTAGCCCATGAGTTTGGGAGAGTTCTCTCTTATTCTGGTATTTGCAAGAGTTTTAGGAGGTATGGTATCAATTCCTTGAATGTTTGGTAAAATTCACCAGTGAAGCCATCCGGTCTGGACTTTTGTTTGTTGGGAGATTTTTGATTATGGATTCAATCTCCTTACTGGTAATCAGTCTGTTCAGATTTATTAATGTTTCATCATGACTAATTCCTGGTATGGGCTTCCCTGGTGGCTCAGACAGTAAAGAATCTGCCTGCAATGCAGGAGACCTGGGTTCAATCCCTGGGTTGGGAAAATCCCCTGGAGGAGGACATGGCAATCCACTCCAGTATTCTTGCCTGGAGAATCCCCATGGACAGAGGAGCCTGGCAGGCTACAGTCCGTGGGGTCACAAAAAGTTGGACATGACTGAGCCACTAAGCACAGCACAGCACAGGTCCTATGTTGTTAGGAATTTATCAATTTTTTCTAGGTTGTCCAATTTGTTGGTGTATAATTGTTCATAGCAGTCTCTTATGATCTTTTGTATTTCTGTGGTACCTCCTTTTTCATGAAATTCCAATCTTACTTATATATTCTCTTTGTTTTTCTTGGCAAGCCTAGCTAAATGTGGGTAAATTTTGTTTACCTTTCCAAAGAACCAGATCTTAGTTTCTTTGATCTTTTCTATTGTCTTTTTAACCTCTATTCCACTTATTTTTACTCTAAGCTTTGTTATTGCCTCCCTTCTACGAACTCTGGGCTTTCTTCTTTTTTGTTGTTCCCTGAGGTGTAGAGTTAGGTTGTTCAGGATGCTTTTCCCCCTTGAGATAGACATTTATTGCTATAAACTTCCCTCCTAGTAATGCTCAGCTGATCTCAGCACTGCAAGTGTCAGCAGCCAGCACAGAGCAGCTGAAGAGACCACAGTGAGAATGACTGGCTCCAAGCAAGCTCTGAAGAGCTGGAACAGCAGGGCAATGAGATAAACAGAGAGGAGAAGAATGTCCAGTTGAAGAGAAGAGCTGAGGATCTGGAGTCCAAGAAAAAGAGATGAAGCTGAAAGGCCTCTGCAAACACACTGAAATCACACCTCCACTCACGCCAGAGTGTGAACACATCTCTGAGAAGTTACAGGCAGCAGAGAGACAGTAGGGACCGAGAGGACTAGGTGTGTTCTCTGAAGGCAGACATTGAGGAGAGCAAGTACCCACACCACCACCTGAAGGTGGAGCTGGAGAGCTTCTTGGAGGTGCTGGGTGGGAAGATCTGTGCCTTGCAAGACTTCCACCGGGGCCTCTCCAGGCTGGGTGCCAGCAGCTAGGGCTGCCCCTGAGTCCCCAGAGCGTGAGAGAGGGGGTCTCCAGCAGTAGCACTAGGATGGCCTCTCATTTGTGCTGCTACTGTAAATGCAGGTGCAGTGTGTCATGCTTCCCAACCAGAGGTGCTGTCCACTCGCCTCCCCAGAACAGAACTCTCCCTTCGCTTCTCTGGCCTCATGAGGTTGTAGATAGCTGAACGATTCTGACTCAGGAACCCAAAACGAGGTCTACCTTAAACATTTATGCTGTCAAGGCAGGGATGTTGATATCTTTCTTAAGGGCTGTTGCAACCACACGAACTGAAAAAAAAGAAAAAACGTCTCTTCTAATCCAAATATGAATACCTTCCTTTGCCACTTCCTTTTCCTGAGTAGTGTTCAGAATATTCGAATGTCCATCAGGCACCAGTGCGTGGGGGTGTGGTGACAGCAACTTCCCTCTCAGTATACATGGAGATGTTTCAAAACAACCACTTAGTAGAGATTTGTCCCAAGAAAGAAAACAAGTTTCTGGTGGGTGTGTTTTTGGCACAGGAATCGCCTGCATTCATTCACTCTGCCCACTTCCACCCGCCCCTAGTTGGTAGGGTTGTGACAATTCTCTTTATCTTGGTTTCATTTCTGAGCAGATTGCAGTGCTGTGGGGACGCTGCACAGTGAGGGTGCCTAACACAGTGCCTGGCACACAGTAGGTGCTTAGTAAATATTTGTTCAATTAAACACAGTAAAAGAAGGACTTCTCTCTTAGAACTGCCTTTGCTCTGTCCCATTAATTTTGGTATGTTGATCAGACATTTTCATTTTCGCTTGTCTCAAGGTATTTTTTAAATTTCTTCTTCAATCCATCGGTTGTTCAGTAGCATGCTGTTTAATCTCCACATATTTATGAATTTTCCAGTTTTCTTCACGTAATTAATTTCTAGTCTCATACCATTGTGCTTACAAAAGGTGCTTGATAGGGTTTCAATCCTCTTACATTGATTAGGTCTTACTTTATAGTCTAACATACAAGCTATCTTGGAAAATGTTCCATGTGCACTTAAGAAGAATGTGTATTCTGTTGCTTTTGGATGGATTGTTCTAAAAATATCTGTTAAGTCCATCTGCTGAACATGTTGCTTAAAACCAATGTTCCCTTACTGATTTTCTTTGTGGAAGTAAGTGGCGTATTAAAATCCCCTAGTACTATTGTGTTGCTGTCTATTCCTCCTTTTAGGCCTGTTAATATTTCCTTTACATATTCAGGTGCTCCCATGTTCAGCGCATATTCAATTGTTGTATCCTTTTGTTGGACTGACTGCTTGATCATTACATAACACCTCTGTTTCTCTCTCATCACAGCCTTTGCTTTAACGTCTCTTTTGTCTGACATAAGTATAGCTATTCCAATTTTCTTTTGGTTTCCACTTGCATGGAAATGTCTTTTTCACATCTCTTCACTTTCAGCCTGTGTGTCCTTACATTTAACGTGAGTCTCTTGTAGGAAGCCGATAGATGGGTATTGGTTTTTGTTGTTGTTGTTGCTTATTTGTTTTTTCAGCCACTCCATGTCTTTAGAGAATTTAGCCCACTTATACTTTTTACTGACAGACATGTGCTTATTGTCATTTTGTTGCTTTCTGGCTGTTTTTGTAGTTCCTCTGTTCTTCTCCTCGAGAGGACTCAAAAAAGTCCTCTTCTTTTGTGACTTTATTTCTTAAGCAGTATGCTTACATTCCTTTCTCTTTATCTTGTGTATTTACTGTAAGTTTTTGCTTTCTGGTTACCATGTGGCTTACATATAACAACTTATATCCTTAACATCTGTTTCAAGTGGATTAACAATTTATGTTTAAGCCCATTCTAAAACTCAACATTTTTGCACTTTGTCACCCTTGGCTTAATGTTTCTGATGCCACATTTTACCTTGTGGCTCAGGAAAAGAATCTGCCTGCAACGCAGGAGACCTGGGTTTGATCCCTGAGTTGGGAATATCCCCTGGAAAAGGAAAAGGTTACCCACTTCAGTATTCTGGCCTGGAGAATCCATGAACTGTATAGTCCATGGGGTCTCAGAGTCAGACACAGCTGAGTGACTGTCACTTTCACTTTCAGCGTATCCCTTAGCTAATTACCAAACTCAGTTTTACTACTTTTGTCTTTTTATCATCATACTAGCTTTACAAGTAATTAAACCTCTACTATCTATTTATGCTTACCAATGAGATTTATACTTTCATATGTGGACTTTTACTACTCAGCAGCCTTTCTTTCAGCCTAAATAACGTCCTCTAACATTTCTTGTTTAGTGGTAATGAACTCCTTTAGCTTTGTTTGTCCATAAAACTCTTTGTTTCTCCTTCAATTCTGAATGATAACCTTGCTGGGTAAAGTATTCCTGGTTGGAGGTTTTCTTCATTGCTTTGAATATATCATGCCACTCTCTTCTGGCCTGCAAAGTATATGCTGAAAAAATCTAATGATGGTCTTACAGGAGTTTCCTTGTATATACTAAGCTGTTTTTCTCTTGCTGCTTTTAAAATTCTCTCCGTATCTTTAACTTTTGACACTTTAATTATCATGTGCCTTGCTGTGGATCTTTTTGGAGTCCTCTTTTTGGTAGTCTCTGGGCTTCTTGGATCTGAATGCTTGTTTCCTTCCCCAAGTTAGGGAAGTTTTCAGTCATTAGTTCTTCAAATAAGATTTCTGCCCTTTTCTCTCTCTCACTCTTTACCTGCGGGACTCCTATAATATGAATGTTAGTCCATTTGATGTTGTCCCATAATTCCCTTAAGTTACCTTCAGTCTTTTCATTCTTTTTTCTCTTTTGCTACCCTGCATTGTCCTCAAGTTTATTATTTTTTTTCCTGCTTCATATAGTCTACTGTTGAACACTTCTGATGCACTTTTTCAGTTCAGCTATTGTACGCTTCAGCTCTGTTATTTCTATTTGGTACTTTCTTATATTTTCCATCTCTTTGTTGAAGTTCTCACTGTGTCCACCCATTCTTCTCCCCAGTTCAGTGATCATCTTTATGACAATTACTTTGAATTCTTTATCAGGTAAATAATTAAATACTATTTAATTATAGCTTTTATTCTGAGGTTTTTGCCTTCTTCTTTCATTTGGAAACTATTTCTCTGTTGCTTCATTTTGCTTGACTCTGTGTGTAAGCTTCTATCCAATAGATAAAACAACCACTTCTCCTAGTCTTGAAAAGAGCTACCTGTATAGAAGAGAAATCTTGTTCAACCTTGCCCCAACTTTTTGTTGTCTCTCAAATTTTGTGCTTGTCCAAACAGCCTATTACGATTTTAATAGCTCCCAGTAGTTGAGAATGTGCCAAGACAAGTCAGTGTCCCAAAGTACAGGATCTCTGTACTTAGGTTCATGCTGGCTGGAAGCCAGACCCTTGGGTAACAGCTTTTAAAATACACAAGTATACACAGTCCTGTGGAACTGCAAGGGTAAGCTCCATTGGCCACCGGAGTTAGGCAATCTGGAGTTATCTGCTGGGCCACAGCCACAAAAATCAGGGCTCCAGATGAGAGTAACTCTTTTCTGGGTGACTCCAGTGAGCTGAAGCAAGACAGATGGAGAGTGTCAAGCTGGTGACAACAGCCTACATTCCTTGAGAGCAGCTCTATAAGCCACTAAATGTGCCAAACCTGAGGTCTGCCCCTCAAGCTGATGTTCTAAGAGAAGCAAAGAAGCCTTTTTCACAGCAAGACTGGAGGATGTGCCTCAGTTCACAGTCTGTGCAGTGTCCTGGGAGTAGCAGCTTCACAAGAACCATCTGTCCAACTGCCACAATCCCAGGAATAAAAGCCCTCCTGGTCATTGGAACCGGGTGATCAAGAGGTGCTTCCTGGATGGGTCAGTCACAGAAAAACACCACACATAGAAACAAGGGCACTGGCGCAGGTAAAGACCCCCACGCCCTGCCACCAGAAGACGCGGCTGGGGTAGCACGGGGGTAAGCAGAAAGGCGGTCTCCGGAAAAGACTACATTCAGTCAGCCCCAAACACATATCTCCTTGGAAACCTGCCCCTTAGGCCGCGGTCATGATGATTAGCTAACAGGTTTTCTTCTTGCTCTGCCTGAGGGTGGCTGTTTAAGAACTCTTTCTCCACTGCTTACAATCTTCAAAAGATACATGTTCCCTCATGTTCACTGCAGAATTATTTACAATAGCCAGACATAAAAACAACCTAAGTGTCCACTGATAGATGAATGGACAAAGAAATTCTGATATATACATCTGATGGAATATTATTCAGTTATAAAAAGAATGAAATCCTGCCACTTGTTGACAACATGGATGGACCTCAAGAGAGTTATACTAAGTGAAATAAGTCAGAGAGAGAAAGACAAATACCATAAAATGTCTCTTATAAGTGGAACTTCCAAAAAAAAAAAAGCTCAAGGATACAGAGAACAGATTGGTGGCTGACAGAGGTAGGGGTAGGAAAAAAATTTTCTCATTTTAAAAATTAATATTTTCTATAAATTATATAACTGAAAAATACACCAACCAAATTAAAAACTTTGCTGAATAAACTCTCCAGTATATTAGAGATGACAAAGGATAGAATCAGTAAACTTAAAGAAAGATCAATAGAATTTACTCATTCTGAACAACAGGCGGAAAATAGACTGAAAAATAAAATGAACAGATCTATGGAACAAGGACACAAAATCCAACATTCATACTGTATCATTCTTATTATCTTAGAAGGCAGGAAGAAAGAATAAGGGGCTGAAAAAGTAATTTAATAAATGGTGTTTTTTTAAAATCCCAATTTTACAAAAGAGATAAATATACAGATTTGTTAGGTAGGTAGAACAGGGAAAAGGAGTCCAAAACGGCGGTGGCTACAAGACGAGGAAAGGAAAAGCCCACGAAAATGAAACAAAAGAAGGACCTCAGGTAAAACAAACCACACTCCTGGCTGGCCCAATTTACATAGGACAGGTCCAGGGAAAGATAAACATAAATAGAGGAGCCAAAGCCAGCTCCCTCTCTCTCCCGCGCGTGCTGGGGTGCTCTTCTCTTCGTGTCTTAGATTGACATGCCCTCACGCCTTGAAGATGGATTTTCCTGCTATCTTCTAAATAAAATAGAGCTGTAACACTGATATGTCTAAGAGCTATAACATGGTCCATTTGAGACCTGAGAGCTATAACACGGTCTATCCAAGACTTGAGAGCTGTGACACGCCAAGGGGGTTTTGGTCCGTCGCTCTGAATCTTTGTGGTGACGAGACAAAGAATCGAGGAACATACACTCACGTGACAGATTCAAGAAGTTGAGCAAACCCCAAATAGGAAAAACCTAAAGAGATCCACACCAAGACATCATGACTAAACTTCTGAAAACAAAGAAGAAGAAATCTTCAAAATAGTCAGAAACAATAAATTTCTAATAGAGGAATATCATTCAAGTAACAGCAGATTTCTCACCTGAAACCCTGGTGGCTCAGAAGTGAGTGGCACGATATATTATTTTTATGTGCTGATAAAAAGAGAACAGTCAATTGCAAAATCCAGTGAAATTAACCTTCAGGAGTGCAGGGGAAATAAAAGTATTCCAAGATGAAGAAAAACTAAGAAAAGATGTTGCTATCAGACCTAACTTTAAAGAATGGCTAAAGGAAGGAAGGCAAGGACCTTTTTCAAGAAAAGAACAACGGAGAGGACAAATATAAAGAAAACAGGGAATCCCTGGTGACCCAGTGGTTAGGACTCTGCGTTTCCACTGCCAGGGGCTGGTTTTGATCCCTGGCTAGGGAACTAAGATCCTACAAGCCATGTGAGGTGGCCAAAAAATAAATAAACACAATAGACTACTTCACTTCATGAATTTCTTTAATAACATTTCATGGCTAAAGTAAAAATCCTAATACCATCTGAAGTGGTTTCTCACTGTAGAGGAAATCCTGAAGACAAATGTATTTTAAAACTTAGAAGAATAAAGAGACATTAACAAAAGTAAAATGGCTAGACTCACTCAAAGTGAGAAAATGTCACCACCACTGGACCGTGACCAGTTATATATGTGTATGAGATACTTAGGGCAATCACTAAATAAAACTATACAAGGCAATATACCAAAAAAATGTTACAAATAAATCAGAATAGACTTATTAAAAAGGTTCAAGAAATGAAAAGAAAGCCAATGAAAAAGAAACAGAGGGATGAAAAAAGAACAAAAACAGAAATGAAATATTAAAATGACAAAAGCCTAATATACCAATAATTACTGTAAACATATATGGTCTAAATACACCAATTAAAACACAGAGATTAGTAGAATGGATTTAAAAACATGACCCAACTATACACTGTCTACAAGGACCTTAGCTCAAAACAGAATGATACTGAAAGCATGAATTATAAAATAATTTTAATAAATTGGACCTTGCCAACATTAAAAACTTTGGTTCTGAGAAAGTCTGTGCTAAAATATTAAAAAGATTTAATCACAGACAGAGAGAAAACATTTGCAAATCACATGTCCAACAAAGGACTTTACCTAGAATATATTTAAAATTTTTTAAACTTTTAAAAACAATTAGTCCAATTAGGAAACAAGCAAAACATTTGACAAACATTTCACCAAAAAAGATATATAGATGATAAAAGGCACATGAAAAGATGTTTACCACAGTCAGCCATTGGAAAAATACAAATTAAATCACAATGAGAAACCAGCACTCACCTATTAGACCAGTTAAAATATAAAATATTGACAGTGTCTATCACTCAGGCATGTTAATTTCCGACTGCTGCTTTTAACAAATTATCACAAGTTTAGTAGCTTAAATGGAGAAGGCAATGGCACCCCACTCCATTTTGCCTAGAAAATCCCATGGACGGAGGAGCCTGGTAGGCTGCAGTCCATGGGGTCGCGAAGAGTCGGACACGACTGAGCGACTTCACTTTCACTTTTCACTTTCACGCATCGGAGAAGGAAATGGCACCCCACTCCGGTGTTCTTCCCTGGAGAATCCCAGGGATGGGGGAGCCTGGTGGGCTGCCGTCTATGGGGTCGCACAGAGTCAGACAGGACTGAAGTGACTTAGCAGCAGTAGCTTAAAAGAACACATTTGGGACTTCCCTGGTGGCCCAGTAGTTAAGAATTTGTTGCCAATGCAGGGTACATGGGTTCAATGCCTAGTCTAGGAACTAGGATCCCACACATCACAGGGTAGCTAAGCTGGTGAGGCACGACTACTGAAGCCTGTGCGCCCTAGATCCTGTGCTGCAAAATGAGAAGCCTTCACAGGAAGCTTGCGCACTGCAAATAGAGAAGCCCCTGCTCGCCACAACTAGAGAAGGCCCACAGCAGCAACAAAGAGTGCAGTCAAAAATAAATAAATAACTTAAAAAAAAAAACCGCATAGCTATTTTCTCAGAGTACTGGAAGTCAGAAGCCCCAGATGGGTCTCGTGGGGCGAGAAGCAATGTTGGCAGGGCTGTGTTCTTTTCGAGGCTCTGGGAGAGAATCCTTTTCCTGGCCTTTTCCAGCTTGGAGAGCCTGCCTGCATTTATTGGCCCCCAGGCCCCCACCACCTTAATGGGAAGCAATGGCTGGCCATGTCTTCCCATCACTGCAGCACTCTGACGTGAACTCTCCTGCCCCCACGTCCAATGCCTGAGGGAGCGTTGATGGGCAGTGTGGAGCAAAGGGGCTTGCAGTGGCTGGCTCCACCCCCTGCTACGGCCATAGCTGCCCGGATGCCACCTGTCTGGGTCCCCAAGCTGTCAACTGAGCCCAGAAACTGAGACTTCTGTTAAATCTCACTTCCAATACCTGCCACGAATTTTTAAAAATTTTAACCGATATGGAATTTTGCTTTGGAAAGATAAGTTCTGGACGTGGACAGTGGTGATGACTGCAGACCCACGTGAGTGCACTTAATGCCACTGAACTGCACGCCTCAACATGGATAAGACGCTAAATCCTGTATCATGCATCTGGTACCCCAATAAACATGTTAAAGGGTGTGGTCATCTTCCTGCCTTTGGGGTCAGGAGAGGAAGGCCTGAGGAGGTGAGGAGGAGAGCAGAGGGAGGAGGGAAAGGCTGGGAAGAGAGGGGAGATGAAAGCAGTGGGGAGAGGAGAAGAGGGGGGAGAAAAGTGGAGGTGGAGAGTGGGAAGGGGAAGGGAGAGAAGTATGAAAGCAGAGGGGAGAGGGGACAGTGGCAGGGAGGCTAGCAGAGGCCAGGGACTGGCTGGGTAGACTCACAGGTGCTCCCACCTCTCCAGGTGTGAAGGCGATGGTGAGAGGGGGCAAGCTTGGGGTCACGATGCCACTGGAGGGGTCAACGGGTGCCTTTTCAGGACCTGCCATCCTGCACACCTGGCACAGGCTTTCAAGAGCTGGACTTGTTGGCCCTCACTGCCGCATCCCTGGCCCCAGGCCCAGGGGTGTGTGGGGTGCCTGCCCACACCCTGGCCTGCCCCAGATCTCTGGGCTTCAGGGAGTTGGGGGTCCCAGAGACCTTGTCACTTGTTATTGACCATAAACACGGGATGTGCTCTTGTGACTAGCACTGGGAGACGCTGATCTACAGATTCCCAGGGGGTACCCAGGATGTCCTGATGGTGTCCAGTCCAACGGAATGCGATACAATGTTCCAGAAACACCACCTGTTTCCCCTAACCAAGGATTTGAACACAGAAGCCCTCTCCTGTCACTGGGTTGATGTACTCAGAGACAGAGCATGGCTGCACTTTAACCCCCGGGGTAGTTGGGTTGGGCAGGAACCCCAGGGGAGGGGTTGCAGCAGGTGGAACAGGCCAGTGGAATCAGAGTTCCCACGGGGAGGGGGTGAGCCCTGCTACCCTCTCCACTGGAGGAAGCCTCTGATGGTGTCCCGAGGAACCCCACATCCAACCTTTTGACAGGAACATGGTCCAGAGACTGGGAAGGGGCACAAACTCCCCACCTGCCTGCTGCTTGCTCTCCCTTCTTCCTTCCTTCCTCACTCTTGGACCCTGAGTGTCCTGGAAATGAGGTAGAAGGAATCTGGAGCACAAGAACGCATCCCCTCTCTCTAGCAAGCACCGCCAGCCCTCTCCTGAAGGCAGGCGAGGGCCAACACGTTGTCAGTGGGCCCCAAACGCACTGCTAACCCAATGGTTGGATTCAGGGTGCTGAGCCAGGGTGGGTGGACAGCACTGCTCAGACTCTGGGAGGCATCTAGATTCCCACCTAGTTTCTGGCCCTGTGGGTTGCATCTTAAGTCCTACCAGGTGCTGGTACTGAGGCTGGTATGAACCACCGGTGTGTGTGCTGACACCCTCAGAAGGAGCTGGCGCAGATCCTGCACACTCAGGGTGGCTTCTGTGGATAGTGTGTGCTCAACGGATGGGGCTGTTTAAGAACACAGCTTGTGTGGGACTCGGCGGGGCCCTTCTCCTCCTTCCTGCCCCTGCCTCCGCTTCCCTTTGCTGTCCTCTGCCCTCTGCTGGCACCTTGCACCTTGGACTGAGGTCTCCCACCCTGGGTCTTCTGCACCAGCCTGGCCCTGATGGGTGGTCATTGAGAATGCTGGCACCTTCTCCACCAGAGGCCCCACTCTGCACCCCCTCCATGGCCTCTGCTAACCCCAACCCCCTGTGGGCACTCTGTAGGCCAGACACACCCTCTCTGGGGGCTGCTGACTCCCCATGCCACACCTCTGCAGCCCGGGCCCATCAGGGGACACTCTAACCCTAACACGATGTTTCTGACCCTGGTCCCTTCAAGGCCATAACCTCAGCACCTTCCCAATGACCCCATCCCTCAGACAGCAGGCTTGCCATCCCTGCAGGAGGGACCTCTGCCAACCACCCCCAACCCCATTGCTCCGCTGTGGCCTCTGAAGTGCCCTCTGGGGCCTCTCTTGGAGTGTCTGGGCTGTCAAGAGTTTCAGTGGGTGAATGGTGCTGGGGGGTGCTTTGCACCCCTTCAGCATCTATATGCAGAGCCAGACCATCTCTGGGGTGATGCGAGAGCAGAGGCAGGGGGTTCCACTGGGAATGGGGGCACGAGTGAGGCCAGCTCACGCCTCAGTGGTGACAATTCCCCTGTGGCCATCGTACACAGGGAGTTTGAGCCAGTCTCTAATGCCCCAGCCAGTGCTGGCCAAAAGCCTAGGATCCCTCCCAGGAGGAACCAGGCCAGAGGTGATGGAAGGTCTGGCCTGAGCTCCCTGGAGAAGCCCTGACTCACCCTCGGGTCCAGCGGGTCCAGACACCTCTCTGCAAAGGCCTCCTCCAGAAAGGACAGGCCTGGGCCTGCTCTGTGGGAGGATGGCCACCTCAGGCCCATGGGTGCCCTATAAACAGGTGGTGTCACCCTGCTCCACCAGGTTGACCCCTCTCAGCACCACCAAGTTTGAGTCACAGTAGCCTGACTCTCCCAGCGGGGGCTGGAGGGTGTGATTCCAGCCCTACTCTTCCCAAGGCAATGGCAGCAAATGCCAGATTCCACACAACAGGGCTGGGAGAGCAGGGAGTGGCGTCCAGCTCAAGGTTCCAGGGGCAGGGAGATCTAAGGCCCCACCTGGCATCTGATGCTCCTTTTCCCCTTTTGAAAGCAGACCACTGACCCAACCTTGAGTTATAAAGAATAAAACCAAGCATGTAGATAAAACCAAGCTCGTGTGGACAAGCTGAGGGGTAAGCTGAGCCTGAAATCGCAGATTATTACTTTTTCCTCGCCCCTGAAGTTGTGATAGGGACTGAAGGAGAGGCCTTGGGATCCCTAACCGTGTCCAGGGGGCATAAGCAAGCTGAGCGATAGCGTGCCAACCTCATGTCCAGGAGAGGTGTGCCTGGGAGCAGCCAGGCTTGAACAACTTGATTCCCAGGCTACGGGGACCAGTCCCACGTGTGAGCCACTGTTCAGGGCAGGAGCTCTCCTCTGGTGCCTGTCCTCTGTCCAAGAGGGAGAGAGAGTGCTTACCAAAGACTGCTTCCACGCCCACACTCCACTCTTTATTCACAGAAACAACTTGTCCGCCTGGGTTGAGCTTGCTGCCAGCTGGGCCGCCTGGGGAGCAGATTGGAGGTGGGTTTGGGTCTGTTCCCCAGACTGTGCTCTGAGTGGTCAGGTCTCTGTAAGGCAGCTGCCACCTCCTGGACACATTTGCACACAAAATACTCCTGACTTCTCCCTCCTGCACACTTTGGAGACAAACTGTTGAAGACGGTGCTGTCCTTCCTGGCAGATTATTTCTACCCCGGGAGTTTGCTTGGTAATTTCACTGTTGGACTGTCTACATTCTTCATTCATTCAAGAAATACCCACCAGGTTCTGCCCATTAAGCTTGGCCCCTGGAATGGGGGTGGGGATGGTGGGGAGGCCACACTGGAGAGCCTGCAATGTGACTAAGGCACAGGACGTGCCACAAGCCTGTTATGCCTGGAGGGGTGCAGGCACGAGCACGAGGCCAACATTCTGGGGCCACTGCAGGTAAATGGGGCACCAAGGACCCTCTGGCTGAAGTCTTTTTGAATCCTGCTTAGAAATGGATGTGAGCTCTAGAGCTACAATCTTCTTTCCTGATCGAAAGCTTATTATGTTTCTGAAAGCTGTGTGATGTCTTGCCAGGATGCAGGCTGGATAAGAAACAGCTTTGGGAGCTATTTAGGAATTCCCATTTTGGTGTTTGCTGTATACATGGGCCTGATGGCTAGAATTCAGGTAATGACCACATACTGAAAACCGTCTTGGCAGAAAATATCACACACAGACCCAGAAGTGCTTAAATACAGATTTATTGCAAACCAACACCGGGGACAGGGTGATTTCGCAGGCGGGCACCCCATTTTCCTTGGACCTCAGCTGATGGAGCTCAGTGGCCAAACTGCTCCTGCCGTGTCTGAAGAGAAAAAACAGGCAGAGTGCACAGGTCCAGGGCCCAGGCCAGCAGCGAGGGGTGCAGGCAGCCCACAAGATGGCAAGCCCCCAGCCTGCCACTCCCAGATGCCAGCAAGCTGCTATTATCCCCAGTGGGGTGAGGAGAAACACAAACATTTGAAAATAAACTCGGGCAAAAGGAAGACAACTGACCATGGAGTCCACAGCTCCCAAACAGCCAAGGGGCAGGCCTCATACCCCACCCAGTGACGGCAGAGGACCCTGGGGGTGGCGGAGGGGAGGAGACAGGAACGGTGCCAGAGTGGTTCTCACACAGACTAGTGAGACCTCTCACTACGTGGGACAGGAGAGATCCGGAGGACAATGAAGGGGGGCCTCAGCAGCTCCATGACCAGCCTTGGCGACAACAGCCAACAACAGTACTCCGTGCCCCCTTGGTGGTGCTCCCACCAGTCACCAGGTGTACACACCTCCCATGACGGCATCGGAGCAAGCAAGTGCTTCCCAGGGGTGTGTCTATAGGGCCCTGTGAGCCAGAAACCTGCCCCCCACACAGCAATCAACCAGCTCCCACCCACGCAGCTGAAGGTGGAAGTTTCTAGAAGGAACGTCCTCACCCCCAGGGCTCCTCCTCCCCCAGTCCAGCACACGGAGCTCGAGGGCAGGTTCCAGGGTACAGAGGCCTGCAAGGTAAGAGACCAATAGGGCAGCCGCGCGGTCCTGGTGAAGAGCAAGGGCTCTGGGTCCTGGGAGAGCCGTGGGAGCAGGGCCCAAGCTCTGGGTGGCACAGTCTGGCTTCAGCCAAGGAAGGACCCAGGGCTGCAGTGAGCAGTACCACACCATGGGGTCTCCTGAGGGCGCCTGGCCCAGCTTGCTCTGACAAGAACCAGGTCCCCCAGGGGAAAGCGCTAGGCCGGGTGGCAGCAGGACAGGCCAACCAGAAGACAGAGACCCTGCTGTGCAGGGCCTGAGGCCACCAGAGACGCTTCCAGCACCCAGAACCAGAGACCAGCACCCTGGTTCCCGTGGCTCCTTGACGAGGCTGAGGAAGGCGGTGGACACGCACAAGCAGATGGGCAAGACGACACAGGAACACACCCAGCAAGAGGGCAAGGCAGCAGCTTCCCCAAACTGGCCCTGAGCCCAGCCCTCAGCCTGCACATCCCTGCCTGCGCTTCCACAGCTGAGGGGCACCCACGCCAGCCGAGCTCATGGAAGAGAGCAAGCAGAGAGCATAGGAGCAGAGCCGAGAGCGCAGGGAGGGAGGGAGGGAGCGGCAAGCGGTGCCAGCAGGGCCCAGAGCTGCACCCACTGAGACAGCCCCTGCTCCCCCACACCCCCTCGCAAGGCGCACAGCCCCGCCCCTGCTCTGAAACAGTCTGGAGACGCAGGGCAGGGTGGAGGCTGGGTTCACCCTTGAAACTGGACAGCGAGTCCCCGGCAGGAGGGAGCTGGGGGCACGGCTGTGGCCCTGCTTCCCTGCCCGGCGAGGGCGTCCTCTCCTCCGGTCATTAAAACTGCACAGCCCCCGGGAGATGTTGAACATGGCCGGGTCGAATCGCTGGCCTCGGAAGGGAGAGCCTTCAGCATCCCACCCCTTCTTCAGCATCTCATGGACTTTCTACAAACAGAAAACAGAGAGGTTAACTGTAGTCACCAGGCCTGCACGTCCCAGAGCAGAACTCTGCTCTGCTTCCTCCGGAAGAGGACCTGCCTGGGCCGACAGCAGACCCTCCACAAGCCCCTGCTCCCCACATTTGGGCTCCACCCCATCCTGTCCCCAGAGCAACACTAGCCATCTTCCTGGTTTGGATGCTGTCCCTGCTCACCAGGAGTATCTGTCCAAGCTCCAAAGGGCCTACAGGCCACAGTCCACAAAGCCGACTGGGCTGTAAAGAGAGTCTCTACTCCCCTTTCACAGGGACAAGGTGGGTGGTCTCTAGGCCTTCGCTCTCAGATAGTCTAGGAATGACCTAGGTTGTGACTCAAAGTGAGAGACCTCAGGATGTCTGACTGTGCACCTACCAATCACCGATCCCACAGCCCCTGGGGGCAGGAGCCAAAGCTATTATCAAAGGTGGGCTCAATCATCCCAGTCTGGACCACCAGCCTTCAGGGGTGGCAGCAGGAGGCTGTGCCATGTGGGAGGCCCTCACAGCGCTACAGCGCCCCTGTCCCCCAGGTCCCCACATCTCCATGTCCTCCCTGCAAACACACTTGGCTGGAAACCCTCTCCCCTTCCTTCTGACGAGGAAAAATGAAGAGACGCAAGGTCACAGGGCCAGAAAGCCCTACCCACCTCTTAACCTCTAGGCCGACAGAGTGAGCTGAGGGGAAAGCTCCTGGTGTCTGATAAGACCACAGGGCTCCTGACGGGGCCTTCTCTGCCCCGTTATTCCACCTAAGTGGTGCAGCAGCAACACGTCAGACACGCAGTGCGTACCGTGCTCAGCACACCTGACACATGCCAAGGACTTTAGGACAGCAAGCAAGCACTGGCCCCGCCCACCCGCGTGCCCCCCGGGCGCCGGCAGCCACAGGGTGGCCTGCATCCCATCCCTCCTCCTCCAGCTCGTGCTGACTGCCCTGAGCCTCCTCCTTCTCAGGCTCTCACTCCATGCCCCTCAGCAGAGCATTGAGAGAAACCCTCTCCAGTGAGCTCTGACTTGAGACACACCCTCTGAGCTTGACCCACGGCGATGTCCCCATACCCCAGCCTCGTCATGGGCAGTCTGACGGGCCCTCTTGCTCCAGCCCCACAGGCTCCTCAGCCCGCTCCCCACGTTGGTCCTACCCCAGGCCCCTCACTGCCACCTCCTACTTTCTTAAGCCGCCTCTCCCCCCACCACCCTCATCCAAAGCCACCTGCAGTGTGCTGACTCTCTTCTTGGGACACTTTCCTCCAGGGACCACAGGGGCTGTGCAGGGCTTCAGTGCCACAGAGGCCAGCTGCCTCACCACCAGGCCACGCCAGCTCTGCTGGCTCCTCTGCCTCCAAGCTTTCCTCTCGGTTCCAAACCTGCTCCCCACACTGCGCGTCCCTCAAGGCTCCGTGTGCCAAAGACAGTCTGGGGGACGCCTAGGAGGCCAGGCTCCGTATGCAGACATTCGGTCCCAATCCCTGCTGAGCCCAGAAGAGTCCCAGACAGGAGTGATGGTGCCCCTGCCTCTCCTAACACAGCCCTGAGGCACCGAGCCGTCCAGGAGCAGGTCAGCTGGATGAGGGGTCGCCACTAAGACCCACCACCTGCACCACCATCCAAGGGCTCCTGTGTGTCCACTGAAGGCCTCCACAGGGCACTGCACTCAGCCAGGCACTCATGCCATCACGGTCAGCACTGCCGGGCCCATGGCAAGTCCTGCTAGAACCACCACTTCCGACTCAAACCACGGAAGCCTTTCCATCAGACCAGTGTCTTCAGGTTTCTTTTTCAGATGCTTCTTAGATCGGTGGATCCCAGCCCTAAGTTCATCAGCAGGGACCTCTTGCTTCTTATTTAGACCTCAGGGCCACGTGCCTGCCCACTCTGGGGCCGGACATCCAAACTTTCAACAACTGCCCAGGGCCCTCTCCCGTCAGGTCGGTGTTCAGACTGCTCTTTCATCTGGGGGCTGCAGGCAAATGCAGCAAAAACTGGATAAAACTGCCACCTAAAAGTGCACAGAGGTGGCTGCACCCCATGTCCTATGTTAGGCCAGCTCAGGGATTACAGGCTGAGGCCACTTTCCACAGATGAGACCACCAGGTGCCTGAGAGCCAATGGTCAACCTCAGTCCTGGCCTCCAGCCCCATAAGCCCAGGTAAGGCTGGTGAACCAGATCAAGAGACGATTTAGAGACTTGGGGAGGGATGACAGACAAGCCTGACACTAGCTCAGGGTTCAAGCCCCACCCTGCTGCCAGACCAGCTACAGGACCTTGAACATGTGCTGTGACCGCTACACCTCGACCCTCCTCTCAAATCCCCGTGTGGTTCACTTGGGACACCAAGAAAGGAACTCTCTTCTCTAAACAGCCACTCTTGGCAGTATCAAACAGGAGAAAGACAGCACGTGTCTAATCCTCTTCTCTGCCACCACAGGCTCCAGATGAGCCTCCTCTCCAGTCACTGATGTCCTCCTGCCCTTCTGTGGCTGCTGGCCAGTCACACTTCTCAGGCCTCTGACTTCAAAATGACTTGGAAGAATTTTCTCCCCCTGGTCCTTTGTGGTCAAACCTGCACTGGATCTGAGGTAGGGTGGGGCCAGGCTGTTCCTCCTGTACTGAGGGTCTTGGAGGGGCTGAGGGGTGGGACGGCCCCAGTGTGTGAGGTAGGAACAGGCGCATTACCAGGGCCCTCTGGAGAGGCACCTCTCGGCCCTGCCATCTGGGCTCTCGGTCCAGGCACGGAACCAGAGCCCCGTCCCAGGCAGTGACCAGGCCCGGGCTGCCGTGTCGGGACCCAGGAGGCAGCTGCACAGACAGCAGCATGCCCCGTCCACCCCAGCAAGGCCCAGGAAGTGTGCATGCCCGTACCAGCTCGTGGCTCTGCGGCTTGCCCTGCAGCTTCTGGTGGTAGTCAAAGGTGAGCCGGTCCAGGACAGCGTGCTCCTCCTCGTCCACCGTGGCCATGGAGCGCTCCTTGTTGATCTTGTCGATGTCGATCTGCTCCTCGCCCTCCAGGATGGCGCTCCACCAGTATTCGCCCACCTTGTTCAGGCTCACCTGGCACACGCGGGAAGAGACAGGGTCAGGGCTGGGGAGGCGGCACTGGGGACCCGGGGAGTGTGGGGACACTGGGGACTCCACTCTCCAGAACTGGGACTGAGTGGTGCCTATGGTCCTTGTCCTCAGGAAAACAGTGACCCTCCAAGGGCATCAGCAACCCCACCTGCTCAGCCACCAGAAGCCCAGCCTGCTCATCAGAGGGGACGTTTCCAGCTGCTCTGAGCTGCACCACCCATGGTAACTGGCCCCTGTCACAGCCTCCCCAGCTGCCAAGGGAAGCTTGAGCCCAAACAGAAGCTTCTTTCAACAGCCACCTGTTGACCCTCAACTAGCTCACCACCCCTCCAATGACCATTCCTGCTTCCAAATGCAGCAGCCAGTCTCCTGCCTGCTGGGGGCACTTGGAACCCAAGGGACCAAGCATTCAGCCTGACAGACTCCCCCACAACCTGACGCCCAGGCTTCTTTGTCCGACTGTCCCCCTGGCCTGGCCAGGGCAACCACTGCATGTGACTCACTTCCAGCCTCATGGCGTAGCCCAGGGAAGAGACAGAAGAGTCAGGGGGGCATGAGAACTCAGAGACAAGAATAACACAATAGCAGGGCTTAGCCTGAAGGTGAAGTCAAGTACATGCATCCCAGGGTCCACACAGGGAGGGTCCAGGCCACATCCCTTCCTGCACCCAGCAGCTGGGTTCTTGGGGAAACTCTCTATCAGCTGACCAAGAACTGACAGGTGAACGGTGAAGCTACCTCACGTTGTCCACTCTCGGACAGGATGAAACCCCCAGTCACGCCCAAAAGGGTGCGGAGGTGACAGAGATGATGAGCCTACAGCAAGAGCAGCTCTTACTCAGTGTGCCATGAGGACAGTGTGACTGGCTAGTGGGCAATCCTGACGAGCAACATCTGTGCAGATACCACATGCTCACAGGCCGTAAGTCAGCCCGCACCATGGCTCACAGGCTGCAGGGGGCAGTGCTGCCAGCTCCAGCCCTCTGCCCCAGTGTACCAAGAGCCCCTACGGAGCCCAGGTCCAGCAGAGCTCAGCCCCAGGCTCTGAAAGCGGCTGAAGTGTGGGCACTGATAGGGCAGTTCACGCAGTGGAGACAGCTCCAGAAAACCGCGAGCACGGCATCAATGTCTGTATCTCAGCCCAGCACACAACAAGGCTGCCCCACTTCTGAGCATCATGGGTGGACATGGCTGTGCAGATGGCAGGGGTGAGGCGGCAGGGGCCCTGCCCTCCTCATCAGATGAATGGCCCCTACCTGCCAACACCACAGTTTCCAGTCAGAGTGAAGTCTCTGTGTCCAGATGCTCTGCCCAGCTGCTCAGGCAGCTTTTTTTGCCCACTTAACTCTGCTTGCATGCGTGGACCTGACCTGGCCCTCCAAGACCCCAGTGCCAAGCTCTGAGCCCCATCTTCATGGAAATGTAGATCTCTGGGCCAGTGCAGTGAAAGGCTTGAGGGGGAAATCCACTCTCTTCATACTATTCCAGGAGAGCCTCTGAGGAACAGTTAACCCTCAATCCACTGACTCAACCAACTTCAGATCACAAATATTTGGGAAAGAAATTTCCAGAAAGTTTTCAAAAGCAAGACTTGAACTTGTCTCCTTCAGCAAAAACTGTTTACATAGTATTTGCATTGTATTAGGTACATGCCATAAAGTGTAAGAGAGGATGTATGTAGGTTATGTGCAGACACAACAGCATCTATATCAAGAGACAAGAGCATCCTTGGATGTGGGTATCCTCTGGGAGTCCTGCAACCAACCCGAGGATACTGAGAGACAGCTGTACTTACAGAATATAAATTTCCAAAGAGAACAAACCCTTCAGATTTATTTGTGTCTTTGTTAGTGATCACTGATCTCAGTAGTGATCTCATTATCACTGCTGAGATCTCTCTTCACGTGTATCATTAGCATTAATACAAGCCCTGTAAAACACATACTGTTAGCTCTACCAGGACGTCAGCGCCTCACCTGGATCGCCCAATGCCACAGGCAGAGCAGAGCCATGCTCGGGCCAACAGCCCTCAACGGCACTGTTGGGGGCAGCCTGAACCCCACCCTGGTGCTCTGCTGCTGGTCCTTCTCATACAAACCACACGTGGAGTGTCCCAGTCAGGTCCACGCACACCCAGGCCTAACACGGCTCGGGGGCACCACGGGACTGATCCTGACAAGGAGCCTGGTGGGCCTCACTGCCTGTGCCTCCTGCCTCCACAGAACACGTCTGCATGGGCACTCTGCACACCCAGCAGGCATTAAGATGAGCCTAGCACCACCTTTAGGGGAAATTCACATCAACATAGAATTAGCCACTTTAAGGTGAACAATTCAATGCATTCTGCACATTCAGAAGCTGTGTCTAGTTCCAGAACATTCTCATCATCACAAAAAGAGAACTCATACCCACGAGCGGTCACTCCCCACTCTGCCCAGAGGCTTGCCCTCCCCCAGCTCTGGCAACAAATCATTTATTTGCCTTTTCTGGACACTTCCCAGAAATGGACCCAAAGGCTATGTGTCCCATGCCTGGCTTCTTTCACTCAATGCGATGTCCTCACATTCCTGTGCTAGTGGGTCAGAACTTTATTTCTTTTCCAGGTTGAGCAATACGAAATGTAGCACCCAGAGGACACAGGGAAAATGTTCTTGGAATGGGGAAGAAGGATTCAGATCTAAAAATATCTTTGATAAAGTAGTCTGATGGTTTAACATTTGGTTTTGATTTTTAAGTTATTTTTTTTAATTGGGTTTGTGGAGGCGTAAGCTGACACATAGTAAAACTCACTTGTGAGAGTAGGTCCATCCTATGAGTTCTGACAAATGCAGCCACACAGCCACCACTATCAAGCCACACCCTGAAGTTCCTGGTGCCCTTGGTCGGTGATCCCCTCCGCCCGCCACTTGCTTTGCCGTCTTGTAGGTCTGTGTCTTGGTCTGCTCTTCTCTTAGCATAGTGGTCTGGCGTTCAGCCACGCTGTGCACACATGGAGGGGTAACCCCTTGACACGGTGGGCTGACGCACTGTGGGTGGCAGGTGGGCCTTTCCAGGGTTCAGCAGTCACCTACCAGGCTGCCTGCAGGGCTGTGTGTGAATGCGTGTCTCCTTTTCCCTTCGTAGACACCCAGCAGTGGGGCTGCTGGGTCCTATGGTAAGTGTATGTGTAACTTTATGGCCCTCTTCTCCACAGGGGAGCTCCGGGGGCTCCACACTCTTGCCAGCACCTGCTACTGTTGATTCTTTTCAGGAGCCAATCAAATAAATATGAAGTGACATGTCACCGTGGTTTTAATTGGCATTTCCTTAACAACCAACAATGTTGAGCATCTTTCATGGACTTATGTGCCATCTCATTTCTTAAAACATTTTATCTGGAACAATTTCAATCTCACAAGTTACTAGAATTGTTCAAGTACAAAGAACAGCCACACACCCTTTCCCTAGATTTACCCACTGTTAACACACTATCCCTTTTATCACATGCATGTGTCTGCACACTCACTCTCATTCTGTGTAACTTCATATATAATATGTGGTAAATTACATGACACTTGTTCCAGAATTTTGGCCCTTTACCCCTAATACTTCAGTGAGTGTCTCTTCCTGAAGATGTGAAAGTTCTTCACTATTGGGTTGGCCAAAAGTTCATTTGGATTTTTCTGTAACATCTTAAGGAAAAATCTGAACTTTTGGACAACCCAGTAGAGTTCAGCTCCCCTTGCCTCCAGCATAGAATCCAGTCCAGGGTCCCAACTACATCTTAGTGGGCCTGTCCCCTTTAACCTAGAACATTCCGCCACTGCGGTTCTTTGTTGTTAAAATCCACTCATCTGGGGTTTGTCTGGTGCTTCCTCCTGATGAAACTCAGGGACATGCCCCCAGTAGAACCCTGCACAGGGAATGCTGTGCCCCTCCTGTGATGTCCCACTGGCAGGCACAGACGTCACATGGCTGCAGCGCCTGGGGGTTCCTCCCTGACCTCTCTCCCCACCACTGGCGGGGAGACTACGCTTCCAGCCCCAACAGAAGCTGTGGGAGGCCACCAGGGGCCTTCTCTCAGCACCAGCTCCTGGATGTCCAGCATCTCAACAACTCTCACTCGCTCCAGGCCCTGACCATGCAGCACTCAGAGAGCCCCAGCCTGGCTGCTCAGGGGTGGCTGCTGTGACCTGATAACTCACCCCTATCCCTCGGCCTTCCTCCAGGTTCCTTGTAGCAACTGGTCCCAGACTGAGAATCAGTTTCTCAGGGGAACCCCCAGAGTGCTGGCTGAACAGTTTTCCCAAAATGTCCTCGCAGAAACTTCCAACTCCACATGGATCAGCTTACCTCAGCACCCCAATCTGTGCTGATGACTCACCGACACTCATCTCCCCTCCCCTCCCCTCCTCACAGAACCCTGTTTCTATTCAGAGGCAGTGTGCCCGGCAAGGAAGACAGCTCCTCGCAGCTGCCCATACGTGGGATCAAGTTTGGACCAAGGAGATGTACGTGAAAGTTGCGGGTGATGTTTCAGGGGGTTGCCTTGAAACCAGGACAGAAGACAGGCAGAGACAGCAGGGGGCCTGCTCAGCTCTAGGCACTTCTGCAGGGAGGACGTGATCCCCAGCCAGACCACTGACTTCTCAGGGCTTTGCCAGGGGCGATACTATTGTGGGGAATCTCCTAGTCTTTGATGTTAACAAAATTTTAAGCTTTAACATTAAAGCGCTGAGGGCCAGACAGAAGCTGGCTATGATGAGGGTGTGGCTGGGAGAAAAGTGACCACATGCTGCCAAGCTTCCTCTACTCTCTCCTCCCACGTGGGATGCAGGGGGTGCTTGCTCTGTCCACTGGGAGCGTGGTCTTCTGGTTCGGCATGGCACACCCCTCCTGTTCACTGGGCAACTTCTCCAGAACGCTGCCGGAACATGATGCCTTAGGCCACCTTCTTCTCAACACCAGGGCTCAGCTCTTCCTGGCTGGCACCTGAGGAGCGGCAATGATGCCAAAAATGTGCCCAGCCTGAGAAACACAACAGGTCCCGGGAGACATGGGTACTGAAAGCCAAGAACTTGCATTTCACTCCCTGGACTAATTTCCAGGCTTGGGCTCTTGCCAAAATACTACCACAACTTAACCTGTATTTTAAGCTGAACAATGGTCCCTCAGGGCCAGGAAAGGGGGCAGGTGGCCACCTATGACAAAACAAAGATGGTGAACCACTTCACAGAGAAACACATATCCTCCCTAGAAAAATGGAAAGGAACAAATGGGAGAAATGCAGATAAGTCGGCAAAGACAAGTTAAAATTAACAAGCCCAGTGCTGGGGTGCAAAGGGGCCTGGTGACGTCACAGAAATCGGACATCCTTCCGGGAGAGCCATGGCAACAGCCAAGGATGACAGCTTGTAACCCCACTTCTGAGAACTGTAATTTAAAGAAATTATCTAAATATGGGGGTGCAGCATGTATTAAAACACTCCCAGGCTCAGGCACCAGACACACAGCAGTGTGAGCTTTAAGGCAAGGGGACAAAGGTCTGCAAACACTGCAGCTCTTGCACTGACTTTAAATGACTCCAGTGTGGGTCACATCGGCATGTGAACGGGCTTCGTCTCACAAACAGCTACGAATCAGAGACACGGAGCATCGCAGGCACGAGGCCATGGCCTGCAGGCGCCCAGAACCCAGCCATTAGCCCATCTGCGGGGAGAAACCAGGGCAGTGAGCCAACGGGGGGTTCTGGGACAGAACAAGGCACAGGGGGAGGTCCTGGTTTCACGTCTCCGTAACCAAGAAAGGAGCTTGCTTGAGAATCAAGCAGCCTCGTTTAACATTCTCAAGTGTGGGAGGGAGGGAGGCAAGAGCTGTCATCCGGTTTTAGCTGCCACCCCTGCCTGCTCTGAAAGGCTGCTTGGGCGTGTCTGATGCGGATCCCGGCTCAGGCGAGGAGAGAGTGGTGGCTGGGAATCAAGGGGCATGTCTGCATCAGCCTGCCTGGGAGGTGAGGACTCAGGCCACGGGCTCTGGCGAGGTGACAGGCATCCCTGGGGGACCTCTCTTGTCCCAAGCGGCCCCCACAGAATCCGTGCCTTGTGATACAGCCTGTGCGAGTGTCCCAGGGCAGCCGTAACAAAGCCCACATGTGGTGGGCTTGCAACAGGACACCTATGCTCTCTGTCTGGAGGCTGGAAGGCCGCCATTGAGGTGCTGCAGGCCCACACTCCCTCTGGAGCTTCCAGGGAACTTTGCCTGGCTGTCACGTCACCCTGTGTGTCTGCGTCTTTTCTTCTTCTAAGGACACTTGTCACTGGATTTAGGACCCACCTGGATAATTCAGGATCATCTTGTCATCTACAAAGACCCTTCCTCCAAAGAGGCCCTCTGTGCAGGTTCTGGGGTTTGGCGAGGACCTCTGGGGGCCCTTTCCAGTCCACTCAGACTTTAGGAGGTGGGCCCTTGACGATTTCCCTCAGTTGCCCCAGTGCCTAGCACAGAGTCTGGCACTTAGTGATAAGCACACAAGGCTCTGAGCCTCATTCTAAGACCAAGGAACAGAGGTACCGTGGGGCTCAGGTAGCTAGTGGGACTGAGGCAGAAAGCAGGCCTGGTGACCGCGGCAGCTGCGCTGGTTCCTCCAGAGGCTCGAGGGAGTGGCACTGGTTCTTCACAGCAGATGCACCGGGGTCTTCACACGTCCAAGCAGCATGCTCACTGCACTACAGTATCGTCTCAGACACATGGCACTAGGCGTCATCGATAAAATAAATAACTACACTGAAAACACACCAGACCTCCAGCTCCATGAGTAACAGTGTCTCCACAACACACAGGCATTGGCTGTACCAATGGTCAGGAGGAAGGCGGAGACAGGCAGAGCCCCGCATCTCAGGAAAAAGTGCACGCCAGGTGAGCAGGGGGCTGTGCTGTCAAAAAAGCTCCAGAGGAGGATATGATGCTCTAAACAAGTCCCCTTTCCTTTCTACAAGTGGTGAAGCAGCATTAGAAATGTGACACCATCCACAGATGACAAAAGCCACTCAAAAGAACCAGGGAAAGACCCAGCGCAGCACCTGCAATCCCTGGAGGTTTCTCCATGGACCCCATGCAGTAAGCAGGAGCAGAACTGAGCCATGCTTACGGGCAGCGACAGGCATCCCTCGGTCCACAGCCAGGGCTGCTCCTTTGTAACTCCTTGAGGAGCAGGTGCCTGGCAAAAGCAAACTGGAAAACCAAAAGGTGGCCATGGCACAAGCCTCCTCCTGGACCAGAAGAGGACCTGAGCTGGCCACGGAGCCTGGGCACATGACTGGCCACCCGGGCCACCTCAGCAAGGCTGGCAGAGATGGCGACACCCCCGGTCTCCCTGCTGGCCCAGTGCAGCCTCTCACAAACACCACCACACTGCTACCAGCTCTCCTCCTCTGCCTGCCCCTCCAGGGTACTTTAGGTTGACAGTCAGAGGAGGGAACAGGAGGCCTCCAGGTCTGGGGTCTGGCTCCACCCTGAGCAAGCCCTTTACCCTGAGTGTCAGCATCCTAGTTTGTAAAACAGGCTTGCAGAGATGAAACAGCATTGCCAGGTACCACAGAGGGCCAGGCCAAAGTGCCTGTATGCAACAGACGGAGGCCTGAATTACAAGGAGTTAATGCCCTGGCCACAGCCACATCTATGTTCACATGTAAATTGTACAAAACACACGAGATGACATGGCTATGTAACAGGTGTGAAGAAGTCAGTGTCACCTCTTGTGACAAACACCCTAAAGAGTGAGCTACCTGGTAACAATCTCATTTTCACCGAAGGAATGTCAAATAAAGGGAATCCCCGGTATCCTGATTACAACCCTGACAGACCAAGTGGGCTGTAAACAGAGGCTGTGAACCTTCAGGGTCCAGCAACGAGGTCAGTCTTTCCATCCCAGGCACGGGCTCGGGTTTACAGGGCTGAAGATAGCAGAAGTGCCCCTCAGAGGGAGACCAGCACAGAAGCTGCCTGCCTGCTGGGACTGCTCTGGACGGTCCATCAACCCCACATAGGCGATGTCAGGCCTGGTGCCCGTGGACAACAGGGCACCCAAGATCACAATTTCCGGTCCACATTTCCAGGACCACTTGAGCCATCACAGCAGCACCTGCAGAGAGGGTAGCCTGCCAGCCGCTGGCTCCCACTGGCATGACCTCGGTAGGCAGGGGGATAATGAAACCCTGGCTTTCTACCTCCTGCAACCATGCGAAGTCCAGATGAGACCATGACCATGAAGGCATTCTGCAAATGGAGGAACTGGTGATAAGAGCATAGGCCATAGTTTGGGGAACGGCATGGCAAGTGGGGAGGCACAGGGGTAAAGAGATGAGGGACCAAGCCCCCGGGCAATGAGGGGGGAAATCATCACAACTGTCACACGCTCATGGTGAGGACGAGGCCTGTGCAACAGAGCAAGGTCTAAACAAGACTCTGGCAGACCTGGCCAGCACTCTGCCACAGGTGTCCCTGCCACACAGAGGGGCCGCGTGTGCCCATGTGTCCCAAGCACGCCGAGACCTCCAGCCAACCCAGCACTGGGGGTTCCTCTCTGTTCCATCCGGCAAGGGTGTCTGCGAGCTGAGAGAAGCCAAACAGAACCCCATGGGCCTTGCCGGTTAGGAGCAAACAGAAAGGCCCAGGGGCATCTATTTTCCAGAGACAAGTAGATTTCAACGAAACTGTACATAAAGAACATTCTATATAAAATTCTGAGGCTTTTCTTTGTCCAAAGACTTAATATTTTTCTTTTCATCTTTACCCTTTTCACCATGTCCCAGGTTAAGCACCCCAGGAGGAAGGAAAAGAATGAACCCAAATATACAGTCTCCCTTTGCTGGAGGAAGCTTCCCTGCATGCTGCCCACTGAAGAGGTGCAAGGCTCTTATGAAGAGAGAATGCAGTAACTGGAACACAGTCCCCTTAGTCTGGATCCCACACCCTTGGTTAGCTTAGCCAGTTGAGACCCCCGTTATCAAATAAGGTTGTCTGAGTTTATTAACTCTGCATCCTCCAGACTGGCATTCATGTAAATGATCTGCCTTTTAATTTTTAACTTCTTTGCTTTTGCCTTTTAGATATAACTGAACCCCTGGAGAGAGAGGCCTCTGAGACTGAAGAGACACATCCAGTGTGAGCACAGCCGCACTCTGGGGATGGTGCCCCGGCAGGACCTCCTCCGTGGTCGCTGTGTGTGGTCTGTGCGTGGGCAGGAGGACAGACTGCACTTGGGGGCCCCTGAGTTTCTCACTGACAGGGGCTCCACCTCAAGGAGCCAAGCACTGGGACTCCAGGCGCCAAGGCTGCAGATGCAGCAGTGAGTCAGCAGAGGCCCACAAAGGTGCCTTCTGAGCTACGTGGGAAACAATGGGGCAACTCCCCCCGCCGCAGCAATCAACACGCTCACTGCCTCACACCCACACTCACCAAGACGCACTTCCCAGGTTCGAGGCTCCAGAGGGAACTCTCGGTGTTGATCTTGTGGGTGAACTTTCCTTCCATGAGGACACGCTCCCCATTTTCCTCCAGCACAGCCACCCGGATGGAGCTGCTGCTGAGGGTCACCGAGACCTGGAACAGAGTGAAAGAGAATCACCTTGTGCTCCAAGATAGGAAGGAACAGTGGTTTCCAAGGCGCCTGGCCACACACGGCAGGAGAACAGAACCAAGAAAATAATACCAACCAATTCACACATGAAGGAGACTTGTCGTCATGTCCTTCAAGAGAATGCAGTTACAGTTTCGATATGCCTAACAGTAACGGGGTGCTTTGTGGGAGGAGAATCTCTTCTCCAATAGGGGAGACCAACTCCCTGGACAGAAGGCAAGCAGGGCCAGTGTAGCAAGGGGCTACTCTCCCCACACCCACCTTGCTGTCTGGGGTCTGCAGCAGTCCCACCCCAGAGGACATGCCCGGGCACCAGAGCAGCCCGCTTCTCTTCCCTCCAGGAGCTGCTGTGCGGCTATGGCCACAGCTCGGCTTTCACCCAGGAGGGTGAGGCCAGGTTCTCTGGTTTTACACTTTGTCTCTGTTCCCCTGTATCCTGCTGGATCTCTGCTCCCACACGTCTGTCTTCACACCTGCGCTGGAGCTGCTTGACTAGGGGCTTTGCTTCATGCGTGGATCCCAGCAAGCAGCATCCCAAGTACATTCAGATCAGTAAACAGTCCAGGAAAGAAAACAGAACTACAGGGATTCCCCCACCCCGCCCGCCTGCCCCACCACCACCCCCTTCTCTTTAAAATTTTAAATTCTGTGTTTTACAATGCAAACATCTTTTTATAACAGTATTTACACAATGTATTGATTACATGAACAGAGGCTTGGCTAACTTAGACCTTTCTCACCAGAATGTGGGGTCAGTCAAGGTGTCAAAATAGTTTGGAGGAGGCCCTCCCATGTCACTTGGTTAAATGCTTATTAAATGTTTATAAAGCACTTGAAAAAATTTCCTCAGTGTCATAGGATTTTCAAACTGGAGTTTACACATATGTTGATGGAATCTGATACTATAACTTACCTGAATTTTAAATAACCATAAATGAGTGATGGAAAGGAAAACGGTATCTAAACACACCATGCCCACAGGCAGGCCCTAGTGGGGCCCTGTAAGCCCCAGCTGCACTTACACTCAACTTCTGGGAGAATTACTTTCTCGACTGATTCTGCCAAGGCCCAGGCACAACTCACTTCACTCCCAGCTGCCCAACAACAGCCCAGCTCACTCCTAGACAGTTCCAGACAATTGCTGGCCAAATCGTGTCCCTGACCATGAACTCAGATGTGCAAAGAACACTTGACAGAGTGGACCAAGGCTCCGTCACTTGGCCTCCTAGGAACAGGCTCACTTTAACAAATAAAATTCTCCAGCCAGCTTTACCTAACAGGATAATTTCCAAATCTGGGTGAGCTTCCACAACTCTGGTCTCTTGTACAAAGGGGATGCGCCCAGGCACCAAGGGGAAACTAGGCGGAGACGCCTCCAAGAGTTCCAGTCCAAGGCGTCACTCTGAGAACAGGCAGTCATCTTCTGACCCACAGAGATGACAGGAACAAAACACGAACAGAAAAACCCCAGACAGCACAAGGTAAGCAGGGAGAGGCCAGGACAGACAAGCGCTTGACAGCTCTATGGAGAGGAAGGAGAAGTGTGTGGGGCCAGACACCACAGAACAGGGACAAGCACAGCTGTGTGGGCCCTCGGCTGGCAGTCAGCAAGCACAGAGTATGGAGGCAGGGCAGCCGAGTCAGTCCACAGGGCAGCTGGGCCAGCGAGCCCCATCAGGAGAGACTGGAACCCACTGTGTGCCACTGAGCAACAGGCAGCCCTGCTCCAGAAAACCCGGCCAGCAGCTGAGGGGACTGGGTGGAACTGGCCCAGTACACAACCACCAGTCAACCCCTCAGCTGTGAGCAGTGGTGGGAGGAGCAGACCTCAGACACGTGAAGGAGAAAACCATCAACATCATTCCACACTCAAAAGAACGAGGAAGATATATTTTTTAAATAAAAAAACTAATAGGGAACTAAGGATTGTATCCTATGAGAAAAAGCAGCAGCCCCTAAAGACAGACTTAGGTTAACAACAACAACAACAAAAGGTAAAGATTACAGAGCTACCTAAGAAAAAGGGCAATTTTAAAATATGTCCAATTTACATTCTGAGAGACCTGAGAAGATACTGCATCTGCAGAACCAGAATAAAACATGAAAACAGAAACAGAACAAACAAAAGATACTTAGAAAAAATAGAGGGAAAATAATATTTTCAATAGAAAGGCTGGAAAATAAAAAAACTCAAGGTAGAGTAAGAAACCAACCCAGGCAATCAGTTTGGCATCCCAGAAACTATGACAAGACAACAACCAGTGCTTAAGAAAAACATGTCTTCAGTTTGAAAGAACCCACTGAGGGCTGAACAGAAGGAATGAAAGATGACAATTCATATCACTGAGTATATAGAATAAGTTCCAAAAGTTCTACATAACAGGGGAAAAGTTTACGCACAAAGAACCGGAATGGAAGAGATTACTAGAAGCAGCAACAGTGGATGTAAGAAAACAAAAGAATGACACCTACAGGCACGCTGGGGGAGTCTGCTTGTTTGTTTTTGCCATACTACACAGACTGCCGGATCTCAGTTCCCCTCCCAGGGACTGAACCTGGGCCACAGCAGCAAAACCCAGAATCCTAGGCGACCAGGGAACTCCCAAGAAAGTATTTTAAAGTTAGAATTCCATATAAACTCAAATCACAAAATAAGTGAAAGGTTAAAATAACTGCACTTTTGCTTTATTGACTACGCCAAAGCCTTTGACCGTGTGGGAAATTCTTCAAGAGATGGGAATACCAGACCATCTGACCTGCTTCCTGAGAAATCTATATGCAGGTCAAGAAGCAACCGTTAGAACCAGACATGGAACAACAGACTGGTTCCAAATAGGAAAAGGAGTACGTCAAGGCTGTATATTGTCACCCTGCTTATTTAACTTATATGAAGAATACATCATGAGAAACGCTGGGCTGGAATAAGCACAAGCTGGAATCAAGATTGCCGGGAGAAATATCAATAACCTCAGATATGCAGATGTCACCACACTTATGGCAGAAAGCAAAGTACTAAAGAGCCTCTTGATTAAAGTAAAAGAGAATGGAAAAAGTTGGCTTAAAACATTCAGAAGTGTTTCAACATTCAGAAAACTAAGATCATGGCAACCAGTCCCATCACTTCATGGCAAATAGATGGGGAAACAATGCAAACAGTGAGAGACTTTTCTGGGGGCTCCACAATCACTGCAGATAGTGACTGCAGCCATGAAATTAAAAGATGTTTGCTCCTTGGAAGAAAAGCTATGACCAACCTAGACAGCATAGTAAAAAGCAGAGACATTACTTTGCCAACAAAGGTCCATCTAGTCAAAGCTATGATTTTTCTAGTAGTCATGTATGAATGTGAGAACTGGACCATAAAGAAAGCTGAACACAGAATTGATGCTTTTGAACTGTGGTGCTGGAGAAGACTCTTGAGAGTCCAACCTGTCCATCCTAAAGGAAACGAGTCCTGAATATTCACTGGAAGGACTGATGCTACAGCTGAAACTGCAATACTTTGGCCACCTGATTGGAAGAACTGACTCACTGGAAGAGATCCTGATGCTGAGAAAGATTGAAGGTGGGAGGAGAAGGGGACGACAGAGGATGAGATGGTTAGACGGCATCACCGACTCAATGGACATGAATTTGAGTAAGCTCCAGGAATTGGTGATGGACAGGGAAGACTGGCATGCTGCAGTCCATAGGGTCGCAAAGAGTCAGACACGATTGAGCAACTGAACTGAACTGAACTGAAGACATTCAGGAGCACTGTATTTATTACACCATCATTTTGAGAAAGTTACTTCAGGCTGTAACATAACAAAATGAGGATGAAACTAAAACAGAGGAAGATTCTGGGTGAGGGAGGGTCAAAGAGTACAAACTTCTACTTATAAAATGAGTAAGTTCTAGGAATCTTGAGTGGTGACTATAATTCACGATACTTGTATATTTAAAAGTTGCTAAGACAGGAGAACTAAAAGTTCTCATCACAAGGAAAAACTGTGACTCTGTGAGGTGGCAATGCTAACTAAACTTATGGTGGAAGTTATTCTGCTACATATATGTATATGTATGCTGCTGCTAAGTCGCTTCAGTAGTGTCCAACTCTGTGCGACCCCATAGACGGCAGCCCCCCAGGCTCCCCTGTCCTTGGGACTCTCCAGGCAAGAACACTGGAGTGGGTTGCCATTTCCTTCTCTAATGCATGAAAAGTGAAAGTGAAGTCGCCAGCTGTGTCTGACTCTGTGCGATCCCATGGACTGCAGACTAGCAGGCTCCTCTCTCCATGGGATTTTCCAGGCAAGAGTACTGGAGTGGGGTGCCATTGCCTTCTCCATGTATATGTATACACATACACATTTCAAATAATTATGCTGTACACCTGAACCTACCACAATGATATATGCCAATTATAACTCAATAAAAATAAAAGGTGGGGGGGGTAAAGGAGGAAGGCTCAGAAAGGATGTAAAACACAGTGAATTTAATCTAGAAGTGAGGTAAAAAGTTCTAGGATGCAAGCTATTTAATATTGAACTAGAAAATAATCAGTCCAAATGGGAGTCATGGGAGAAATGGCTGCAGACAGTGATTTCTAGACAATACAGAGTACCAGTGAGAATCTGGGTAATTCTGAGTTTATGATGATAGTGTACTATTTTTGACAAGAAAAAAAAGCAACACATCAAGAAACTCCAGAAAAAAAAAAAAAACTATACAAGAAACTCCTGATCCAAAGGGATGTAGTCAAAGTGGAGTAGGGACCACCAAAACAGCCTGACCAGAGTAAAACCAGAGCCTGGAGCCCTGAGTGAAAGGGGCAGTGGGCTCAGGCACACACCCCCTCGGGGTGCCGGCAGATGAAGCTGGACAGGAGGGGAAATTCTAGGCCCCCTGAGGCTTTCCTGGGCAGCCACCTGCTGGTTGGCAGGCACAGCTGAGGCGCGAGGAGCAGGGCAGCAAACAGAAGAGACCAGAGCCGCCCTGGTAGGGCCAATGTGGGGAACGGGAGTGTATCACCTGTAGGCTCACGATGGTATCAAGGCATATTTGACAAGAATCACATAGAAAACATCTGGCAGGACTTCCCTGGTGGTTCAGTGGTTAAGGTTTCCCCTTCCAATGGAGGGGGTGCAGGTTACACTCCTGGTCAGGGAATCAAGATCCCACATGTCTTGTGGCCAAAAAACCAAAACATAAAAACAGAAGCAACACTGTAACAAATACAATAAAGAAAAAAATTTTAATGGCCCACATCAAAAAACTTGGGGAAAAAAAAAAAAGGAAAAGGAAAGAAAGAAAACACATGCCAAAAGATCCCAGAAACCAGGAATGTGATTTCTGAGGTTGGAGTGGGGGCTGGAATAGGATAAAAAGACAGAAGCAGGAGAGAAAGTTTTCATTGTACATTTTTCTTGTTTTAAACAGGTAAATGTCCTATGCATTCAAGCAAAAAAAAATTTTTTAATAGATAAATGCAACCTATTAGCCTTTTCTGCTATGGAAGTTTCCTATAATAAAAGTCTTCCTACATTTTTTTCTAAACGCCTTCTAAGAAGGGAACATTGTGTTGCAGAGCATTTTAGCACAAATTCCAACAGCTGCATTGAGCTCTGGGGCACAGCATCACTGTACAAGATATGCCCAGGGGTCTTGGTGCTCTTCTGGAAGGTTCCCACGGTGAGGCTAGAGATGGCATGCAGCATGGCCATGAGCCCACCAGCCCGCAGGACCTCATTAGTCAGTAAAAACCACGCACCATCTCCAAGAGGAAAGAGAATATTGCAAAGGAAATTAATTCACTTGTCACTCACTGTCATCCAGTCAGGACTGTGCACAATATCATGATATTTTCCACTCAGAAGATGACTGATCAAACGGAGAAGGGGGTGGAAGCTAGGTCCTGCTCTCTGCTCCACCACCATCTCACCAGACAGTGTAGGACCTTAGCAGTTCACATCTCCAGCAAAGTTTTCTCATGTGCCAAGTGAGAGGTTAAACTAAAAATCTCTGGAGTTTAATTTTCCATCATTAAAATCCTATGATTCAATGAAAGGCCATGTTTTGAACCAGCCCCAGCTGCCTTTGCGATCAAACAAAGATCTCTGTCCTGACTGCAAAGTTCCCTCTCCCGACTTCATGACTACGCTGAGCAAAGAATGAGGAACTTGGCTGCTTTTCCTGTGCAGAGCAAAGACCTAACTATATCTCATGAATGAATGAGACCAAAGCTTCATTTTGAGAAATTTTCCTTTAGATTCACCAGCAAAACAATAGAAATAACAAAAATTTTAAAATGGTTGCATGTAAAATAAGAACACTTGAACATAAAGCATAACCCACATGCATTTAGCTGTCCTCCACTATACCTGAGAGGCAAACCCATTTCCACAGGAAAAAAAAAATCAAAAAGGTGTAAAGGAGAGGCAATGTTCTGAGGCCTCAAGCACCAAGCTACAGTTGAAGAAGAGGGGGCCCAGGACCGCCCTCCATTAACACTCGGTGCCTCCCACATCTACCGGTTATGCCCAATAAGCCTGCCCCCTCACAGAGAGCTACTTACAAACCCAGAACAACTGCGACTTCATCAGCTGAGCTGCTGCCATCATGATGGTATCTGAAAGGTGCCACAGACAAAAACCAAAAATAAACACTGCCGACAGGTAGCTGTGACAGGTACCACAGGGAACAACTGGAAAGGAGCCAGTCCAGAAAGAAACTGGCAACTCAGAAAAAACCTTAGGCCAGCAAAAGCCAAGAGGTACAAAATAAACTTTTTAAATGGGGCATAACTAAATTACTAGATCACTAAAAACTAGAGCAATCAAAAAATTTTAAAAGAAAAATATAATTTGAAAATTGCTAAGGAGAGTATCTTAAAAGTTCTTAGCAAACACACACACACACACACACACACATGAAATTTTATAATATGGTGAGGATGTTAACCAGACATTGTGTGATCATTCCACAAAACACACAGATATCAAACCATTATACTGTACACCTGAAACTAACATTGTGTATCAATCACACATTTTTTTTTTTTTAATGTCATGGGGAAAAAATACTACTGAAAGAGAAAAGAAAATCTAACCACACAGGAGATTAGTGCAAATTAAATCAGCAGGTATCACAACGTGCCAACACTAGATAAATAACTGCCTTACAAACAATGAGCCTCTTTCAGTCCCAGCATCACAAACACTCAGGTTCATCCACACACCCCGAGTGCAGGGAGCACTAGCTCCAGAAAAAGCCAGCCTGGAGACCCTGACCCTCCATGTTTCCTCCTGTGAACCACAAAGCCTCACAGGGCTGCTAGAGGGTGCCTGGCTGCACAGCGCAGGTTAAACAAACAGCCTGTTCATGCTCCACACTGCCTGGAACTGTGCTGGCGCACCTGCCCTGTTGCCTGAGCCCCACAGGGCAGCTCCAGCGCAGTCATCTCCTACCAGTCTCAGGGACCGCCACGTGCTCAGTAAATGTCTCAATGAGAAATGAGCAAGACCCAGGGCCACCCTTGGTGAAAGCGAGGCCGCTCTCACCCCAGAGGTCAAGACAAGTGGATCTGAGAGGCAAGGATGTGATGGGGGCATGACGCTCCGTCCCTTAGCATGGTAGGATGAAGGGCAGGCCTCTCACAACACACTGCTGGTAGCAGAGCTTGGAATCATGAGACTGACATCCCGGGACCAGTAGACACATCTGAGATGCAGTTTTCAATGAACAGGCTTCCCAGGTAGCCATGGGAAGCTCAGCAAGAGCTGTCAGGTGACGTAGGTCTCTTAAGTCAAAGAAGGAAAATAACTAGTTTGGGGTTTTGGGGGTTGCCTTTGGCGGGGAGGCCATGCTGTGCAGCTTACAGAATCTCAATTCCCCAATCAGGGATCAAACCTGAGTCGTCAGCAGTAAAAACATGAGAGTCCTAACCACTGGATTGCCAGGGAATTCCCCAAAATAACTAGTTTTAGGTTGGGCCTAACAAAAGTCCTTCCAGAGAAAGTTCCCGAAGTTCATGGAGAAGTTAGAAGACACACTAGACCAGGAAGCTCTAACATTTTTAGCCAAGTAATTAAGTGTGTAACCAACACTTTTCATAATTTATTTGCCTACATACAAGGTAATCCTACCAAAAAAAAAAAAAAGGAAAAGAAAATCAACACCTGAGACCAACTAAAATTCTAAAGCATGCTGGGCAACTCACCCTGACAGGAAGGTCAGCCTGCACCGGCTCTGACCTACCGTGTCAGAGGGGACTTCTGTGGGGATGACCCCTAGGTACCCAGCATGACCTGGATCCTAAAGTCCACCAGGTCAGGAGGTCGCTGAGCCCTAGTGAGATCTCCTGAGCTGGGTTGGGGGTGGGGGAGGAGAGAAAGGGAGAGACGGGTAGACAGTGCTGCTGCCGCTGACACCGTCCCCACGGCGCCCTGGCACACACCCACAGGAGCTGTGAAGACCCAGGGGCTCCAGTCCTGCTCTGTGCTCCAGGCTGCAGGATCAGCTGCATTTATCTGACACTGGTAGGAAGTTGCAGTCTTCTAGAGGCTTCCCCAGACCCACCCAGACTGCTGCAGAGGGCAGGTTTATTCTAGGTAGAGCCTGGGTAATCACAAAGGGACCAGGAGGGACCTCAGAATGGAAGTGGGCTAAGGGGAAGGTCTGGAAGGGCTTGCCCACTGCCTAGAGCCCGGATCTGACATGTATCCAGACCAGCAGGAGCCACTTTACACAGTGGTCATTTCTCTGAAACGTACATAAAACTCAGCTTCTGTTTCACATGCTTTGGGACCATCCCTTTTAAAGAAGGCTGCAGTTGTTTCTGCTTATAAAGTGAGGAGTGAGACACAGGGAAAACAGTATGAGCTTCAGAAGCACACACACCTGAATCAAACCATGGCTGTACCAGGGCACCCATTCAGTCACTCACTCCTTCTAAAACATTCAGACAGTGCTCATTGTTCCTGGCATAGCAAGAGTGAAGGAGACACATGGTGACTTTTCCATGTCAACTTGGGTAACTGAGTAACTTCTCTCGGCCTCAATTTCTCATCTATAAAACATGAAAGATACCACTTACTTTGCAGGTTGTAGTTTCTCATGACGAATGAAATAAGAAAACAGTTTCTAGCATAGATAAGAATTTTTTACATTGTGAATTATAGTAACAATGTCCCATTTCACATGAGAGTTTTCTTCTTTAATGTGAAGCCTGCCTACTTACAACGAGCTATAATAATGTTATTCTCAGCAAGGTCCCCAAGTAAACATCTCTCTCACTAAAAGATTAAATTTCCACTCACTCAAGCTCATTAAGATGGAGAAATCCACTCAAGCTATGAATGTTACAGCTCCACAGAGCACAAGGCTGTCCACTTATCATGACAGACCTGTGGTGCTCTGCCTCTCAGGACTCCACCTTCTCCAGTGTGAAATGGGTGTAACAACAACTGCCTTGCTACTCTGTAGTGCTTTCGCAGAGACTAAAGACAATAAGTGATATGAGAATACTATAATTAAAAAGAAAAAAAAAAGCTCAGGTGCTGCTCACACAGGAGGCTAAGTTGGGTCTCACACCTGACGTGGTTAAAGAGGGTGGAGACTGGCATGCTGGTGACTGAGGCAAGAAGCAGTCTTGTGCTGGTGGCTAAGCAGCTCCAGTGCAGCCCACAGCCTGAAGCCTTTGCTTCAGGAAAGACGCTGAGCAGATGGAGCTGGAAGAACCTGGCGGTTACCTGCTTGCCCTTCACCACGTGCTTGGGTACCGGCACCTTGAGCTCTAGGTCGGTGTAGTCCTGGGACCAGGTGTAGTTCTCACGCACAGCACCGTTGTAGCTGTCGGGGTTTCTCTGGAACTGCTCCTGTCTCCTGAGAAAGAACAAGAAGTAAGAGGACAGCCCAGGCCCACAAGCAGGGCAGGAATCCCACAGGGTCCCAGGAACATACTGTCTCCAGGTCCTGAGAACATTCACCTAACCTTGCTTGGTTTTGCATCTAAAACTCCCCTTCCCTGTGGCTGATTTCCTTTCTAACCACCCAACTCGAGCCTCCTGGAAAGTCACAGGAACAAAGGGAAAAGCCAAGGAGAAGACCCTGTGTAGCACTCTCAAGGTTAGGAAAAATATCTGTCAATGCAGTCCATGGCATAGCCTAGCCCTCCTGGTCTTCACAAAGCTTAGAAACCAGACCAGTCCACAAGCCAAAGAGCCTCATTAATAACATTCTGGGGCTTGTGGGTGCCTGGTATCCCATAAACTGTTTGGCAGGCCATATCTTTAAAAAAAAAAAAAAGGTGGAGGATACCAAAAAACAACTTTAGCCTGTAGCTATTCAACTTAAATTGTAATCCAACCCCAGCCTCCATCATCCTCTGGTAAATAAATCAAAGCCAAGGCACTGCACTGAACTGCAGGCTTTCTTCAGATGTGAGCAGTGCGCTTATGAGACAGACTAGGAAAGAAACTCCGTCAGCTGAATCTTCTGGTATGTGCATTACCAACCCAGCACAGATGCAAACAGGCATGGCCAGAAGCTGATGTCAAAAATAAAACACAATAAAACAATGTCACAAAATTTAAGTGTTAATAATAGTAAAAACACCACATAAAAATAAGTTGAGAATCCATCATAGTAAGTTTTTGATCTAAATTAAAAAACAGAAACCTAGTCGAGGAGGAAACAACACCTATGAGCACGCCCATCCCAACAACAGGTGCATGCGGCCCTCTTCTGCGCGTGCAGAGCCCAGCTGATGCGCCTGGAGGGAGAGGCTGATGGGTGGGCTGCCACACTCACCGTGCACGCCCACATGTCTGCAGAGGAAAACACACAAGAGGGTCAAGGGCTGTACCCCATCAGCCTCTCACTTCTGTGAGGAGGGGCTGCAAGTGGTGGTTAATGAGACGCACTTTTCAGGTGAACACTGTAAGCCAAGAACATGTTTCCCTCCTGTGGGTATGCCTTCCACACCTTAAATCTGAGGCTGGGCCTCTGCCACAGCCCAGGTTCTCTGGGCTGGTAAACTGGTGGCTGCTGCAGGCTTAACTGTGTTCCCCAAAATTAATGTGTTAAAGTCCTAACCTTCAGCACCTCAAGCGGAGACATGGTCTCTACAGATGTAATCCAGTTAGAATGAGGCCATTAGGGCATGTCCTGACCCAATGCGACCGTGTCCTTAAAGGGAGGGGGCTCTGGACACAAAGACACATGCACAGAGGGACAGCATGAAGAACCTCGAGGAGAAGACAGCCACGCGGCAGAGGCGAGCGCTGTGGAGCTGGTGTCTGTGGAGGGCGCTAGCCAGGGAGCATCACAGGGTGGGCAGCTCAGCAGGCACGTGCCCCTTCCCGCCCCATGGAACCCCGTATGGACCTGCAGCTTCTCCCCAGCACAGATCAGCAAGCTGCTGGGTGTTTTTAACACTCTAATCCACATTCTCTTTAAAAAAAAAGTTGATTATTTCCCACTGACAGTGTGCAAAAAATGTCTCCTGTCACGTGCAGGTGCTCTGGGCCCCCGCCCTCACCCCGTCCTCCCAGACCAGCCTACAGCCACACCCCTGCAGCTGCTGGCCAGAACTGGGGTGGGAGGGGAAGGGGGCGGGGGAGTGGGAAGGGTGGGAGGAGAAGCATGCGTCAGCAGCCAGGGTGCAGACAGGGAGCAGGCCTCACTGCAGCACCCACGCCTGATGAGCTGGATCAGCCCAGATAACAGGGTTGTGACTGTGTCAAAGAAAGAGCCCTCTCCAGGAGAGAGGCTCTGCTGGTCAGTGCCCGCAGCCAGCATCACCTGCACAGGTGGGAAAGGAATTCAGGCCGCCTCCCCACTCCTTCCCTCCAAGCCCCTGCACTGCAGAGGTGGCAGCTGGGAATTAGAACAGCCAATGGTGAGTGGGAGAAGTGGTGGGTAAAGGGGTCACAGCCCCAAATAAAGGCTCCTGTGCAGGACGCTGGAGCCCATATAGGGAACAGGTTATAATTCAGCAGGGGGCACTCTCAAGCCCCTTTCCAGGTTCCCAGGGTTGGGGTGGGAGGGGGGGTGGATCCCCCACTATGTGGAGACAGGTGCTGGCCAGCACTCACCAGGTTCCCGGAGCCAGAAAAGAGCTGCTTCCACCCTGGAACATCCTGCCTCCACTCACTCACACCTGTCCCTCATGCTCTAAGGCAAAGGCCACCTCTCCTGGGTGTTCAGTGGTACACAGGTATGACAGCTCCCCACCCACCTGTAGATGCCACTGTCCATGTACCCAAGGAAGAGGCCAGAGCTTGTGTGTGAGGAATGTGGTGTGCGTGTGTACATGTGAATGAGTACATCCTGTGAGCATGTGTGTGGTGTGTATGTGTGTGGAGTACAGTGTTTGAGCACTTCCATGTGCACGTCTTCCCTTGTGTGCAAGTGTGATGTGAACAGGTGGTGTGAGCATGTTCATTCTGTGTGCACGTGCAAGCCTGTGGGGGCGGGGTGTACATGGTATAGACAGTACGTGTATATGTACATTAGTAGACAGTACTTCATCCTCTCCCGCTGCAGAGCAGTTCTATCTCGCGTCGATTTCCTGCTCTCTTCACTGATCCCACCATATCCCACACCTGGAGCTCGTGCCTCGCAATGAGAGGAGCCACCACAATGAGAAGCCTGCGCCCTGTAACTAGAGAGCAGCCTCCACTCGCTGCCACCAGAGAACAGCCCGTGCAGCCAATAATAATAAATAAAGGCATAACAGAATGAGATGATCACCTCTGCGTAACCTATGATGAAAACATTGAGTCTGGGCAGCATTCCTTGGTGGGCGCTGAGCTCTAGGTGAGAGGTGGATGGGAGTCTGTGCACAGAAGGACTGGAAGATCTCGCTGTGTCCACAACAGCAAGATACCAGGCACCTCCTGAGAAAACCTCACCTCTGTGGTAGTCCTGCCCTAACGATAAGCCTTATGTCTGCTCCACACCACAGGTCTAACCACCAGACTACAGAGAGCAGAAGCGGCAGAGAACGTATCCATCAAAACCACCAACAGAAAACCTGCCAAGTCCAGCATCTGGGAAACTACAATAGACAAAATTCTAAGTTTCTTTACAAACAAATGGTTACAAAGGGCATCATAAAATGGAAAAAAACGAAGAAGAATTATTCTAAATTAAGAGACTTAGAAGATACAGCAACCAAATGTAATGTTTGGACTTGCTGGACAGATATTTTGAAAAAAACCAACTGTAAAAAGACATTTTGAGACAATGAGGAAAAAGTGAACGCAGTCTGAACATTAGATGATTTTGGGAATCATAAATTTGTTAACTTGTGGTATTCATTTAGTCCACTTTTCTTTTTTACTGAAGTACGCATGGGTGAAAGAAAGTTTGTGATTTCTGGGCTCTGCCACATCAAAAAGAAATGGGGGGTTAGGGAGAGAAAGGAAACATGAATTCTGACATATTGTTAAGGAAAAAGTGAGGGAACCTCATGGACATTCATGATGCTAGCCTCTCCTTTCTGTGTCACCACACCTGAAGGATCTGTCTTAGCTATTCACCCAGGAGTGGATCTGCTGGGTCAAGGGTACAAAAGAAAGCATCTCACCTTAAGAGACAGTGGGGAACTCATTTCCAAGGGCTGTCCCAATTCTCACTCAAAAGCAGTGTGCACAGGGTCCTGCTCAACACTGGAACACTTTCTCAAGTTTTACCAAGTAAATACATACAGAAAATAGTGTTTCCGATCGGTCTTGATTCACATTTCCCTGCATGTGATGTTAACTGGCCATATGCGACTCATTTCTGCAAAATTCTTTCCATGGCTTTTGCTTGTGCTTTCCCTGGTTTCAAGAAGTTCTCCATAAATTTTTGATAAAATTCTTTGTTGGTTTCCGAGTATACGAACGCCTTCTCTTGTCTTCCTACTTCCTTCCAGATGTTTGATTAACTCAAGCACCAGCACTACCATCAAACAATCTCACAGCTCCTTCCCTCCCTGAAGTCCGAAGGGCATCGCATCTATTTTCTAACAGGAATACTCCTAACATTTTAATCTCCAGTTTTGGAGTTATCATGCCCTCTACATTCAACCTGGCTTCCTTGTATAGTCTTTTCTTCTCTTGACCACTTGGACCAGGAAGAGAAGAGAAGTCGCTCAGGCGTGTCTGACTCTTTGTGACCCCATGGACTGTAGCCCACCAGGCTTCTCGGTCCATGGGATTTTCCAGGCATGAATACTGGAGTGGGTTGCTATTTCCTTCTCCAAGGGATCTTCCCGAACCAGGGACTGAACCCAGTTCTCCCGCATTGTAGGCAGACGCTTTACTGTCCAAGATGGAGCCTGTCTAACTAGAAAGTCCAGCTGAGGAACACAGGGGCCAGCCGGAAACAGGACTCGCCTGCAGTCCCTGCATGCACCAGCCCAGCTCCTCTGGGATACCTTCTGGTCCTTAGCGCCCACTCACCACCTTAAAGAAGCCTCAGTTTAATAAAAAAAAATTCTTACAACAAGTATATTTTGAAAATGTGCTTTTAACGTTTTAAATTAATTTTGCAGTACGGTTAAAAATACGAGCTGATTCTGTATTTACCTAAAATAAATGAGGCAAGGTGCTTGGAGTCTCATGATATGCCCATGAAATCACTTGACAGGTGTTAATGTAAATTTAGGGTTCCGTCTTTGACAATCTGTATCAGATGGTCAGCCAACAAAAACATAATCAATATTTACTACAAACTCTTCTAATTAACAAAAGATATAAGTTGGTTATAGTGAGACATTTTCTTAAATCATGTTAATTACTTTAACAAGGGAAAGAGACATCCCAATTTTTTTACAAGTGTATAAATGTGAAATATACATTTTTAAAACAAAAAGATAATTTACTCCATAAATATGCTGAATTCTTAGTCTTTTAAATCAATTTTCTATTCTTAGTCACCAAAATCAGGACACTTATGACCAGCTTTACCATTTCAAGTTCCAACAGACTTCCCAACTGAGGGATACAAATGTATCTCAGAGATATGGTGGGTTCTGTCCCAGACCACCACACACCCCGATAAAGTGAGTCGCAAGAATTTTCTGGTTTCCTAGTACATGCAGAAGTTACGTGTAGTCTACACTATACCATACAACTATTCTGTGTTAAGTGTGCAACAGCATGATGTCTAAAAAGACAATGAACATACTTTAATTAAAATCACTTTACTGCTAAATACTGTTGACCATCATCTGAGCTTTTAGTGTGTCAATCTTTTTGCTGGTGGAGGGTCTTGCCTTGATGTGGTGGCTATGGGCTGATCAAGGTGATAGCTGCTGAAGGATGTGGTGGCTATGGCGATTTCCAGAAAGGAGGCAACACTGAGGTCTGCCACATGGGTTGACTCCTCCTTTCATGAAGGATTTCTCTCCAGGTTCGATGCAGGATACAGGATGCTTGGGGCTGGTGTACTGGAATGACCCAGAGGGATGATACCGGGAGGGAGGTGGGAGGGGGGTTAAGGATGGGGAACATGTGTATACCCGTGGCAGTTTCATGTTGATGTATGGCAAAACCAATACAATACTGTTAAGTAATTAGCTTCTAATTAAAATAAATAAAGTTAAAAAAAAATGATTTCTCAAGCAGGCAATGCTGTTCAACAGCATTTTACCACAGGAGATCTTCTTTCAAAATTGGAGTCAATCCTCTCAAATCCTACTGCTAAGTTTATGTAATATTTCAATGCTCCGCTGTCATTTCACCAATAATCTTCACAGCATCATCACCAGTAGATTCCATTTCAAGACATCACTTTCTTTGCACATCCATAATAAGCAACTCCTTATCCATTAAAGATTTATATTTATAACATACATAATAATAATGAAAAGCTTTGAAATATTAGGAGAATTACCAAATCGTGACACAGAAACAAGAAGTGAGCAAATGCTGCTGGGAAAATGGGGCTGAGAGACCTGCTTGACACAGGATTGCCACAGACCTTCAACTGGTATACAACACAGTATCTGTGAAGCACAATAAAGCAAAGTGGGATAAAATGAGGTTTGTGTATAATGGGACCAGAGGAAAACAACACCCAAACTTTCAGGAGCTGCATATCATCAGGGATGCAACCAGCAACACAGCCACGTGTCAGAAACGTCCCATCATTGGTACTGAGAAGGCTAACGTAAATTTTATCTTGTTCTATTCTCCAAGTGTTTTACTAAGACACTGTCTGACAGGTCAGGGGTTGGTAAATGACAGCCCAGCACCTATTTGGTAAATAAAGTTTCACTTTAACGAGCTACAGTAATCCATTTACAAAGCATCTCTGGCTGCTTTGGGCTCCAGAATATGTGACCTGCAAAGCCTGAAATATTTACCAGCTGGCCCTTTAAATTAGTTTATGCAATTTTGGAATTTGGGGATTAGTTTTTAATGAGGTTTGCCTCATTTGGGCTTTTTGTTTTGTTATTTTTGAAAAGCTGTGTTTCAAGAAAACTTTTAAAAGGCAACAATTTTAATCAATAAGAAAGCATCTGAAACAAAAGGACTCCAATCACTGGGACACGTGGCCAGATGGGGCTTCCCCCACTCCTGGTGGCTCCAACCTAGGAAGGGTCAGCGTGGACAGCAGACAGGCCAGGGGTTCAGGATGATGAGCCAGACCACTCACACCCACTCTGGGCTGCAGGACCTTCATCTTGTCACCTCCCAGGAGTCTCAGGTGACAACCACGTGGAAGTGCACACAGTGCACCTGGCAACACATGTGTTCTGTGGGATTTTGTCTGGTGTTTTGCTCCCATAAGCCCTCCCAACATCCATCCCTGCCCCTGTCCCGAGCAAGAGAGCAAGTGGTCTTTCATTCTGGAAGCTATCTGCTGTCCTCTTCTCTCAACACCTTCCCGACTGTCCCCCTGACTAGACAATCTCACCCACCAAGTGAGGTGGGCACACTCAGGCTTCGGGCCTCCACCTCTCTAGTCCAGACCTTAAGAGGGATGAGGATGAGGCTTGGAAAAACAGAGGTAGGGGAATTAAAATAGAAAAAGGGATATCAAGAATCACCACGATGATTCTGAAGAGGACAAACGAGGTGGGAACAGGGAGCGGGGACGGACACAGCCCCTGCAGCTGCCAGCTGTGGCCCTGGCACCCAGGAAGCCAATGGCAAGCAGGAGGACCACCTAGCCCTGAACCAGTGCCTCCCTCGTGGACTTGGGTGGCACACGGGTGAGGAAGAATGGCTGTCTGACCAAGGGCGCCAACGCACAAAACTAAACCCAGACATGAAAAGCACACTTAGACTTTAAACATTTTGTAGGAAATACTTTTACCACATCCAAGGAGAAAAGTACTAACAAGAAAATACATTAGATGTAAAGAATATTTACATCTAAATCAAATGTGATACTTCTGGATGAGAAGGCCCTCAAAACACACAAAGTTAAGGACTTCCCTGGTGGTCCAGTGGTTGAGAATCTGCTGGCCACCGCAGGGGACACAGGTTCAATCCCTAGTCCAGAAAGAGCCCACATGCCTTGGGGCAACTAGGCCCATGCACCACAACCTCTGAGCCCACACTCTAGAGCCTGTGCTCTGCGACGGGAAAAGCCACCACAGTGAGAAGCCCCCACTCGCCACAACCAGAGAAAGTCTTCTCGCAGCAACCAAAAAAAAAAAATGAATAAAAAATTTTTTTAAATACAAACAATTAAAAGGTAGGCCAGAATAAGGAGGAAGATCTATGACACATAACCAACAAAGAAGTGAAATATATAAAGGATTTCTACAAATCAGTAACAAAAACAGGAAAGTCGGCAAGGGCTATCAAGAAGACATTCAGAGAGGAGGAACCTGAACTGCCACTGAACACCAAACGACATGGCCTGCGAGTAACTGCATCCGTGAGCAAAATGATGGACTCACCAGTCGACTGACCAAAATAGATAAATAAACCACTGAGATAATGAGAGAGCAGGGTGAGAGGAATACACCTTCCGTGCAGCCCTGGAGAGTGCACAGCCTACAACAGCACTTCTCAGCGCGTGGGTCATAAATCTACATGTGGAAGAGAACACAACAGGGTACAGAAAATGGGAAGATGTACTGCAGAGAAAGAGCCAGCACAGCCAGCGGAGCTGCCCCCACATCTGTACTGGGCATCTGAGGGCGCAGCTAAGACAGTCTGCATGCTGCTGCCCAAGAGAACCCACCATACATGCAGGAAAGGAGCTGCATCATGGCCAGGAGAGGCCATGGAGTCAAGAGAGGGTCACGGGGCCAGAGGAGGGCCCTGGGTAGAAAGGGGGTCACAGAGAAGGCAGGACATCGCAGCAGAGATCCATCTGACATCCAGTGGGGTAAGCATGACAGCAGGGTCAACCAGTGTCCAGTGTCTGAGGCTGAACAACTGCAAGCAGTTTAAAGATGAAGGCTGGTGACTGAGTGGTGCTTGTATTGGGGGTGGATATATCCATCAACATAAGACAGACAGAGAAGCACCTGGGGGCTCACAGTCAACCAGTCAATCACAAAAGCAGGAACACCTCCTCCAGAACGCATCCAAGCTGGGACACAAAATTCACCTACTAGAAGGACTGGCTTATTCAGTCGCAGGTTACAGGTGATAGGAGCGCTGTTCTCACTCTCAGAGAAAGGTACAAATATTTCAATGTATTTCCAGAAAAAGAGATAATAAGCACATACACTGACAGGGCAGTGGTTGGGAGCCTAGAGGCAGGGGTTCCCAGAAGCAGTGAGCTCATTCACTGCCATGTATGGCTTCTAAATATTACCTGTAAGGAAAGCAATCAGGCTCCTTGGAGAATGGGTGGAAAAGAAAATACAATGAGATGAGCCTGGAACCAGGCAATGCCAAAAGTTAAGGAAGTGCTCAAAAAACACAGGATGCAGAACATCAAGAGGACAAAGAAGCCAACCAGAGAGCTCCCAATGAGGCAGAGCTGGAACTGATGTGAGTGGCTAAATATATAACACAGTGTTGGACTGTAAGGCAGAGAATCAAGTGATCCTGTGAGTCACTCTTATACAAATGAATGACTGAATAAACAAACAACTAATTAATAAACAGAAGGAATGAGGGAAATATAAAATCAGTGTTAATACCACAGTGATAATTGCTGTAAGCAAGATTCACTGATGATGCTAAAAACAGTGCATGAGATTTTTAAGGGAAATGGGATATTTGCATAACCTCACAGTATCTCCCCCAAACATTCATCAATTAATAATGTGGTTTTAATCTATGTTGAGAATTTAACAAATTCTCAGCAACCCCTCTACCCTCCTAGGAGGTGGAGATGGACTCAGTGACCAGAGAACAGGAAAGGAACATTGGGTGAGGACGCCTGCAGACTTACCCTCAACCAGGCGACCAAGCCAACATCACAGCCTTAAGTCTAGTTCGTATGACGGACACTCATAGGACTTGAGGGGAGGGACACATGACCTCTGCGGTCTTCATCCCAAAATCCATATCCCAGTTGGACCGTGAGAGAAGACTGCTGCTGCTGCTAAGTCACTTCAGTCATGTCTGACTCCGTGCGACCCCACCGATGGCAGCCCACCAGGCTTGGCCGTCACTACACCAACCCAAACTGAGTGTCTACAACACACCTGATGTCTTCAAAGTTTGACAGTCACAAAACCCAAAAAGACGGAGAAACTGTCCCGGGCTGAAAGTGACTGAGGAAACATGACGACAACATGCAAAGCAGCATCTGTTTCTTTCTGGACAGAAAGGGAACACTAGCTAGCGAAGGGGTGGTGGTGGTGGGACCAGAATCAGAAGAGCCCCCAGAAGACAAGTGCACCAGCTCGCTTTAGGGGCAGAAGGGCGACTCCATGCCTAGGCTCACTCTACAGCCATGAACTCAGGCCCTGGGATTCCAGCTGCCCCAAAGCTTGAGTCCTGACTTTCACTGGGGCAAGGGTGTTATCTGATCACATGTCTCAACCCCTTTAAAGCCTGGATTTCCTCACACAGCTGCTGAAAGACTTACATCAAACAATATTCACAAGACCCCACCCAGTACTCCATGTGCAGCAGCTCTCTACGATGCAGGGTTGTTAATAATAGACATTCACTAACATTTCCTGCCCGTGATGCTGAACCAAAGCCCAGGCAATGAGGCTTGGCATCATCTCCAATACAAGATTACTGTATTTACTCTTTCCCTCCTCCTTTTCCTCCCTATCTCCCGAACTTCTCCAGTCCCACAGATTTTGAAAAGGAAATAAAAGGGCTTTTTCCTCTGCATAATTTCCCTGCCGACTGCCATTGTTCATGGCACTTGATGTAGCAAATTCTGGCAGTGTTTTCCCGTTTGCTTTATCTGGAGAGTGGTTATTTACTGCTCCTGCTGTTTTGGGGGCGACAATGCCAGGGATCCACAAATAGCGAGGTGTGTCTGCACAACAGTTAGTCCGTGGAGGGCACCGATGAGCTGGCTTCCTAACTTGAACCGCAGCTTGGTGACAGTGGACCTAAGGGATTTTAGCCTGAATTACTCCAATCTAGACTCAGAAAGATGGTCCTTTGTTTTCCTGCATGCACCAACTCCTGGGAGGAATTCCAGCAGAAGAGCTAAGCAAGCAATCTGCTGGGAAACAAGCCCCACAGCATCAGCATCAACCTGCCTCGTCCCAACTAAAAGGGTCACCCACATCAAATAGCCCAGGTTCTTGGCACACCCTGCCTGACCCCCCAGCCCCGCTGCCTGGTATCTGCCCGGTGCTGGCCTCTCTGCGCCACCCTCTCCTGAGGCCCCCACATTCAGCTCCGTCCAGGCCTGGCCACCAGCAGTCCACACACCTGCTGCTCAGGAAGTACCAGCTGAGCACCACTATGCCTACACCATCCTGGGCACCAGCGCCTGAGAGGGGCCATCAAGGGCAAGGCCCACTTAAATGGGGCTCAGACCACGAGGGCCAGTGGAGCATCCAGTTAATAAACATGACTGGGTGGCCCCTGCAGAGCCTCCAGGGCCTCCCACTGAGATCTGCTAAACGACAGGACAGGCTGCTCAGAAGGGTCACAGAGCCACATCTCTGGTCAAGGGAGTCACTCAGGGCTTGATGGGCAGAAGGATGCCTATGACCCTGGCAAGCAGGGGAGGCAGGTGCCCAGCCCCAAGCCAGTTCTGCCAGCGACTTGCCATGTGACCCTCGGCTGATGCCTCAAGCTTCTCACCAGTAAAATGGGGATCTATCCTATGTGAGGATTAAATGAGTCAAGACAAACAAAGCGCTGAGAGCAGAGCCTGGCCCAGAATAAGTGTCACCATCATCAACATCATTACTCACCTGGATCATCAATTCTATAAACACTGTCACTGTTTTGTCAAAGACAAGAAGCAGTCATGCCAGGTAAGACCTGGGCTTTTAAACCCAGGGTATGGGATTTAATCAGAAAGTGATGGGTGGTCACCACAGGGTTGGAACCAGGAGTGGTATCATTTGATTGCTTTAAAAGGTCCCTGCAAGGCTGCCATGCAGAGCTGATCAGATGGCAGGACGCTCCCAGTGTGGGAAAGGAAGCTGGTAGGGGGTCAGCAGGGACAAGAAAAGGTTGGAGGAGAGGGTGCTGGGGGCACCAGTCAGCAGGTGGCAAGGGAGCCTAAGGGGCAGGGGGAGTAGCAGGAGGGCGAGCACCTGGAGGTCTGGCAGAGCCCAGATACTTAGAACCTGGGGGCTGAGAGTCGGGGACTGGGTGACCCAACCACACTGGAGGCACGCCTCACCTCACCCACCCATTTTCCTCAGCCTGCTCATCCATCCTTTCCTTTCCCCACCAACCCCATACCAGGACCAAGCTTTATCCCTGATGATAAGAGGGATGAATCCCCCCTTCACACTCAACACCAGGATACAGACGACATAGCAGACACACACAGAGCAGGCGTGGTGCTATCTGCTCGTCTCACGCTTACACTTGGGCAGCAAAATGCACAGCTGTCATGGGGCTCCACATGAAATCACAATCTTCCAGAAGAAAAACCATACCTAACACAGGGTCTGCTATACAGCTGGACAAACTTCGAACACATTAAATGTAAACCACAGAACTTATACATTCATCATAATCTGAAAGAAGACATTCTCACACTGTTTCTTTTAAATCCATCCCAAAAGCTTCAAGTTACCAATGCCTGAGTGTCGTTTTCCATCTGAGAAGAATGCCCTGGAATTCTAAGCAGAGAGGGAGTCCATCTCCTCAGCTGTGAAGGCCCAGAGCCATCAGGGATGGGGAGGGCTGTTCACTGAAGCAGCCTCAGGCCTGACCTGAAGTTGTCTGGTGGCTCAGATGGTAGAGAATCTGCCCACAATGTCGGAGACCTGGGTTCGATCCCTGGCTCGGGAAGACTCCCTGGAGAAGGGAATGGAACCCACTCCACTATTCTTGCCTGGAGAATCCCCATGGACAGAAGAGCCTTGTGGGCTACAGTCCATGGGGTCACAAAGAGTTGGACATGACTGAGTGACTCACACACACACAAAGTGAAGCATTCATTTGACAAAGCAAAGTTCTACTCCTAACAATTCTATGGAACACAGAATTTTGATGTTAACTAGAAATGCTGAGCCCTAGGGAGCTGGGATGTTGCTCTTGCTCCCTACTGCCAAGGCCAACGCTGCCAGGCCCCCTGTCTGCTTCCTACTTGATCCTTCCCATGGATATATTGTCTCTCACAGCCTCCAGCTCTTCTCATCTACTGCTACCCACCTCAGCCCTCAGCAGACCTTAACAACAAACAAGGACTTAAAAGACCCCGTTCCCAACCAGCATCCCCTTCAGGAAGTCACTTCCTCTCCACCTACCCTCCAGAGCACCCCACTGTGAAACTCTCTGGCAAGCCCAGCAGCTTCCAAGTGTCATAGCCAAGCAGGGCTTTTGTAGTTTCAGAGCCTGCATTCCCCCTACAGTATCTGACATCAACTTTCTACCCGAGCCCAGGGCCCCACTTCTCTCTCCCTCCACCATCACACCCATCACCACCTGGTCTCCAATGGCCAACCTTTCCTCTGCCCCGTCCTCCCCATAAGCTCCAAGGGTCACAGTAATAACCCTGCATCTTTCACACACAGTGTTTCTCTGGAAACACTTCCAGTGAGGTATCCTGTTTGCACCCCTGGCTGTGTCTGCTCCCTGTTAACCTGCAAACAAGCCATAGTACCAAATTCTTGAGTTAGATACCACTGGCAATTTCCCACAAGACAGACCCACTTCTTCAGCGTGAGTCAGGGTCCTTCACCAGGTCATCCCAGCCCCCAGGTACAGACAAGCCCTCTCTCCTCGGACCTCCCACAGGACCACAAGAACACCAGCACACCAGTACTGGAATTCCCGACAGGGCTGCCTACCCTTTTCAACCTGCTGACCTCCAATGCCATCTCCCTGGGAGTCTGGCAGAGTCTCCCCACTAACTGTGCCTGGTGTTTCTGTCTGTCTTGTTTTGGAAGGGAGGAGGGTTGTTTGGGTGTGTGTGTGTGCATTCCAGACTCTGACACAGCATCGATGGTACTCACAGTGTGAGGACCAGAATCAGCAGCTCTGAGCTTATGTAACACTGAGAAGCAATGAGCACCTAACCCTAGAGAGAAAGTGGAAGGCCAGGCAAAGGGATTCACATGTCTGACTCAGTCAGAGCAAGGAACATCTTCGAAGAAAGATTCAGATTTTTTCTTTAAAAAAGCAGAATAGTTTAGTGCTCAAGGACACAGACTCTGGAGTCAAGGTCCCTGCTGGGCCACCAACCAGCGATGGAAGCATGGACAAGCTGGCCCAGTTCTCCAAGTCTCGGTGTGCTCACTGCTGCGATGGGGAGCGTGACCCCTCACTGAGGAGAGAGCACAGGCTTGTGAGCGAACAGACTGGCAGCAGCTGACCCCCAGAATCCACCCACAAGTTGTGTTGGTCCTTAGCCCCAATTTATACACATGAGATTACACAAGTCAGGTCCAAATACACACTAACTGTGACCTCTGGGTGCTACCCACCTGCCCACCCTAAGCTCTGAGAGTGTGTGGTCAGGCTCACTCTGACAAAACACAATTCTCCACACACATCCAGGGTCTTGGTCACAGTAGAGCTGTTTTCACAGCCTGACAACAGCTCAACATGGAAGAGATGGCGGTCCAAGAGTTCAGCCAAAGCAACAACGTGCCATGGGAACACTAACGCCTGCTGGATTTCAGTCTCTGCAAATAGTACTTTCCGTTCTCATTAGTTACAGGCTGCCAGGGAATTTTAGCTGCGAACAGAATGAAGACAGGCTGGAGAAACACTCCTACTATTTATAAAGTTCTGTGTCAGAGACTCAATCCTCCCTAACAGCCCCCTCCTCTTGGATATATACGAGCTGAGACCCTCCAGCCAGTGCTGCTTTGAAGGGGGCTGAATGGATATCTGGACAAGACCCAGGCCACGGGCTGGCCAGGTGCTCCCACAGCTCCAGGGTCATGAGCAGTAGCACCATGTCACTCAGCTTCACCGAGCTATTTTGCTGTTTGGCTCCCACTGCCTGTCCCCACACAGCACTGTTAATTTTATTGCCTCCTGAAAAAAGTGCTTTGGAGGAGCCTCTTAGACTACTGTATATATTTGCAACTCCCATACTTTTACCCTTTAAAGTAGCGGAACTACATACTCTATCGAATGTAATTACCTCATTGGACTAACAATGCCTGAGGAACACAGCCCAGTTTCTGGCAATGCAGACTGGAGAGTTCTATGTAGAGGTTTACAAAGATCTTTCTTTACTATTGGAAGTCACAAACAAAACCAGCATCAGAAAGACACCTCTGACAGGCAGTCTTTCAAATACGGAATGTCTACTCAGGCTACTGATGGAAAACCACTCCTCCTTTCACAGAGGACATACTCTGCCTTCCTCGGGAACAGGCCCTGGCAGGGGACCTGAGGGTGCACAGGTCAAGGCCCTGACGAGGGAGCCGACACTGACTCTGCAGTCACACCCTCACCTTCCAAGGGATGGAGGAGCCGGAGAACCTGTCCTCGGGCACCAGAACAGGGTTCCCAACGGGCATCCTGCCATCCCAGAGACCAGACTCACACACGGCCCACCGAGACAGGCTGTCCCTGTCCGTGGTCAGGCCCAAGAAAGAAGGGGCTGGGATTCAGTTTCACCACGTGTCTGCGCACACCCGCACACAGAGGCCCCATCACCTCCCAGGCATGCCTAGAGTTAACACTGGGATGTCAGGGTTAATGTTCCACATCAAGATGCTGGGCTTCAAAATCTGTCTTTAAATGTAAAGAGTAAGGTTCTTTCAAGTTAAGAAATGCAAATAAAAACCAACAATACCACCTCACACCTGTCAGGGGCTTCCCTGGTAGCTCAGCTGTAAAGAGTCCACCTGCAACACAGGAGACCTGGGTTTGATTCCTGGGTCAGGAATTCCCCTAGAGAAGAGACAGGCTACCCACCCCAGGATTCTTGGGTTCCTGGTGGCTCAGACAGTAAAGTGTCTCCCTGCAATGTGGGAGACCTGGGTTCGATCCCTGGGTTGGGAAGATCCCCTGGAGGAGGGCATGGCAACCCACTCCAGATTCTTGCCTGGAGAACTTCATGGACAGAGAAGCCTGGCAGGCTATAATCTATAAAAATACTGAATCACTATGTTGTACACTGGCAACTAATACAATATTGTAGGTCAAACAGTTTGTAACATAAACCAATCATCTTCCATGTCAAAAAAGTAAGCAAAGAGCACATGAACAAAGGATGCTGACCTACCAAGTTCTGCCATCCCAAATGTGGCCACACGGTTCAATGGGTGAGCTCAACTCCCTGAACTCATTTTCAGTCCACTGAGACCCACCTCACCCTTCCCCCGACAGCTCTCAGGTCAACAAGTTCTTCCTAAACCCTCTTGCTTTCAGATCCCCCTCTAGCCATCCTACCCCTCTTCACTGATTCTTCTTCTTCAACCATCCCCAGAGCTTCAGAACGCTTTCCCCAATCTCTCACTGGCCACAGCCCTTCTCCTTTCAGAGATAAAACTTCGTTCCTACGATTACAACCATCACGTCTAAGATGATGAGTGGCTCCAACTTTGCTCCTCTCCCTAAACTTCAGACTGACACGCTCCTGTCGGCTAACCACTTCCACTCACAGATCCCCACTCACCTCATACCTGAAACCAAACGCACCCTCCTTGGAACGATAGAACCCCCAAAGGCTCCTGAGGTAGGGACACAGTCACTTTACGAAGTAGAGAAGTGGGGCGAATTATTAAGGACAGGATAAAGAATGTATCTAGGAAAAATCAGCCCCCTCCCCTGTTCCACAAAGCAAGCAACCACCCCTACCTACTCTCCAAAATCTCAAGGTTTACTCCACAGGGAACTGAAGATAGCTAGACACACACACACAGACCCCTCCATCTTCACATATGTGTCCTTCCTCTCACAAGAGTGAGAGGATACTGCAGCCTTGAAGAACAGAATATTATGTTAAAGGATAGCAACAACCTCTTTCAGAAAACAAAGAAAGAACTTGTGGAAATGAATAGTGATAGCAAAGTAAAAACTAACTCAGTACAAAAGGACTGGAGGACGCAGATGAGGATATCGTGCATGAGTTTCCCAGAAAAAAGTCAGGGACAGAACATACACGCATTATCACATTTTTATTGCATTTTTCAGATACTGCTTTCTTTTATAAAAAAACAAATTGAAGCTTTTAGTGTTCACTACCAGGTAAGGGTTAGCATTTTTTAGAAAAAAAAATTATTTAATTAAGGTGTGTATATTAGATTTTGAATTATAATGCTATTGCACACCTAATAGGCTTATAGTGTAAACAACTTTTATATGTACTTGGAAACAAAATATTCGTATCACTTTGACATTTGCATTATTGCAGTGGTTTGGAACCAAACCTGCAGTATCTGCAGGGTCTGCCTATCACCAAAAAAAAACCACAACAGTACTGGAACAAGAGATCCAATTTCCTAATAACAGAAAAATTAGATGAAGAATAAAGAAAATAAAGGGGAGAAGATAACCAGAAAGAATTTAGAGACATTTTGTAAAGATGAAGAATATCAATCTACAGTCTGACAGGCCCACCAGGCGCAAAGCACACTGAACTGAAAGAGAGCCAAACCAGAGAAGCAGAACACACTTTTGGAAGAGCAGGAACACAGGGAAGAGTAAGCTCAGCAAGAGCAAGAACCAGGATGCCCTCTGACTCTCAGGAGTGCACTGTGAGCCAGAAGAAAACAAGGGAATGCAGGGCACACTGCCAGCCTAACATTCAGCAGAGAGCCGAACCACCAATCCAGTACAAAGGCAACACAGACAGGTTCAGGCATTTGGGAGACTGACCAGCTTGCCCTGGTTTGCCCAGGACTTTCTTGGCTTCAGCACTGGATTCTCACATCCTGGGAACCCACTCAGTCATGGGCAATCGTCTGCCCACAAAACAAAAGGCCCTTATTCCAAGAACCCCTTAATCCCAGGAAAATTAGGAAGCCTGGTGACATCTCAAAAACATTCTCTCGTGGACACTTTCTCAGGAAGTTACTAGCAGGTGTTCTCAACCAAAACCTAAGAGTAAAGGAAGACTAACATCCACATTCACATCACATTTAATGGGAAAAGTCTGACTGCTTTTCCCCACGTCTAGGAACAAGAAAGGATGTCCACTCTTACCACTCTAGTCAATGTAATACTGAAGGTGCTAGCCAGGGCAATTAGGCAAGAAAACAAATAAAATGCACCCAGAAGGGAAGGAAGAAGTGAAAATATCTATATTTGCTGAGGACATGATCTTGTAGACAGACAGATAATAGATAGATCCTTAAGAATTCACTAAAAATTATGAGTTAAGCAAAGCTGGGGGATAAAAAAAATCAATATGAAAAAATCGATTGCATTTCATAACAGTAGCAGTGAACAATATGAAAAAGAAATTAAGATAATTCCATTCACGACAGCACAGAAAGAATAAAATGCTTAGGAATAAATTTAACAAAAAAATGATAAAACTTACACTTCAGGGACTTTCCTGGCAGTCCAGCAGTTAAGACTCTGTACGTCCATTGCAGAGGAACTGCTTTCCTAACTGCCACAAGCTGTAGCACAGAGTGGGAAAGAAAATGCCATTCCTAAATGCAATACAAACATTAAATATCTGGATATTAATTGCGCTCAGAATACATGAAACCTGTATATAATTCTCTAGGACAACTTTCTGTGACTGAATTTAATGAGAGAAGGAAAGGAAGCCATGAACTAATGCAGTGGTATATCTGTTTTTAACAAGAAATTTTTTTTTTTTAATTTAATGGGACTTTACTTGATAACATACTGAGTTGCCCAAGATGTTTGTTTAGGTTTTTCCATTACAAATACCACAAGACACTCCACATGAAGAAGTACTGTTATGCTTTTCACAAATTTGCAGTAAGAGATTTTGGCTTTCTTGAAAAAATCTGAAGTCTCTGCTAAAGCCTATCTGAACTGCATGATGACTCATTTCCACACCCACCAATTCGAGGTGGCCCTAGACAGCAGACCCAAGGACTTGCCTGGCCACAACCCTGCCCTTCTTGCGAGTTCCTGAGAGCACGCAGGGCCTTCACCTGCCTGCCTCCTGCCATGACATGGGCTGGAATGCCAGGAAGCCCCCACCCTTAGCTCCTGGGCCCCTGTCCAGCATGCCTTCTCCAGGAAGCATTTCAGATGTCTAAGGGGGTTGTCTGACCTCTTCCTGACACTCATCACACTGGACTACAGCTGTCTGTTGCCATCCCCACACCATGAGCCTACAAGCACCTCCTGTCCCTCCGGCTCCAACGGCAGGGCCTGGTACGGGACACAGGAGACACAACACACAGGTGAGATGAGAGGGTAGAAGGTCAGGACCATAAAGAGACACTTCCTCTAACATCAGGGTGGCCTTCCTTCAAATAATCAGTTTCCTACCACTGGACTGATGGATCCCCACATTTGAGAGAGTGGAAGGGCAGAGGACAGCCCACCCCCCATTGCTGAGGGTCAGGACCCCACACCCACAGCTGCTGAGCACAGGCTGGGCCATCCTATGACTGGAGTGCTGCCATGCCTTCAGCCCCAGTGGCCAAAACTGAGGAAACTGAGGAAAAGGGAAGCTTGGGAGCCAAGCTTAGACAGGTGAGACACGGCAGTCCCTGGGGACACTGCCACCCTCCTCAGCAGCTGGCCCAAACTTGTGACCACATGGAGGCTGTCCACACTCGCGATGAACAGGTGATGACAGGACAACTTCTACAGCAAACAACATCATTGCTCAGACCAGTCAGCTGTGCAGGCAGATGTCCAAGAACAGGTGGCCTCCCTAGGAGACTATCTGTAGCACTGTAAAAATAAAGCCAGACACACACTCCCTGGGAGAGAAGGAAAGACAAAGAGAAATGTGTGTTACCTCTAGATCCTTGAGAATATTTCAAGTAACAGTAAAAGAACTGGATATATTTTGCTTACAGATAACATTTCACAAATTGCCCTAAGATTTCAACAGAAACTAATTTCTAGGGTTTTAGTCACAGCTACTGAACAAATGCAGCCCTTCAGTGTGATGTTAACATGTTCCCTATATAATAACCTATAAACAAATCAACACATATGCAACTCATATGCCAAAATGCTCTAACAATCATGTATGTCTCTAGGATGAGACTCAGAATAAAAAATTGATCAGTATATAAATTTGGGACTTCCTTGGTGGTCCAGTGGTTAAGAATCCACCTTGCAATGCAGAGAACTCACATTTGATCCCAGGCTGGGTCTGTCTAATCAAAGCGATGGTTTTTCCAATAGTCATGTATGGATGTTGAGAGTTGGACTACAAACAAAATTGAAAGCCAAAGAATTGATGCTTTTGAACTGTGGTGTTGGAGAAGACTCTTGAGAGTCCCTTGGACTGTAAGATCTAACCACTCCATCTTAAAGGAAATCAGTCCTGAATATTCATTGGAAGAACTGATGCTGAATCTGAAACTCTAATACTTTAGCCACCTAATGCAAAGAACTGACTCATTGGAAAAAAGACCCTGATGCTGGCAAAGACTGAAGGTGGGAGGAGAAGGGGACAACAGAGGATGAGATGGATGGATGGCATCATCGACTCAATGGACTTGAGTATGAGTAGGCTCCGGGAGTTGGTGATGGACAGGGAGGCCAGGAGTGCTGCAGGCAATGGGGTCGCAAGGAGTCGGACATGACTAAGCGACTGAACTGAACTGGGGAATTAATATCCCACATGCCGCAGAGCAACTAAGCTCACACTGCAACTACTGTGAGCTTTGCAGCCCATGCACCACAAGACTCCCGCATGACACCATGAAGATACTGAGTGCTGCAACTAAGACCCAAAGCCACCAAATAAAGAAATACTTAAAAACATATAAATGTGTGCATGTGTGTCTGTATACAAGCTTAACTTCTCGTGGAATAAAGAAACCTGAAACCAGCTCATTCCACCTTTATAAATGTGCATGAAAACAGCAAAGTCTTACCTGGCTGATAGCTACCAAAGGGAGAGATGCCATGAAGTGCCGGGGGCCTGGAGGAACCAGGTGACTCTGCCTACACACTGTCCTCTGCCCCCAAGCCCCCACACTCCTCTCTAGATTTCAGGCAGCCTATTTACAACTAATCTGAGCCTGAAATAGAGCCTAATTTGAGAAAAAAGCCCTAACAAACTTTTGCCTGTCTCATCACACTGTGAATTTTCCAGGCGTACAACCATGTATGAATCTGTTTGATTCTGGGCTCTCCTGAAAGTTAGTCACCTCTTTGAAAACACTTGACTAGCACAGCACTTAAGTGACTTGCACTGGTAGACTTAAGTACCTGACTGGTAAACTTCACCTAGGATAGTAAAGTGCAATGACACAAAATATTTCTTATAAAAGGGAGCATGGTCTGACAAGGTTAAGAAGCTTAGGAGGAAACCGAGTTTTCACTTTTTAAATAAATGAACGCTTAGCAACTCTTTGGAGAATCACCTCTTGATATAAACTTATAGAAAAGCAAAACAGGATCTAAAGTAGGGAACCCCAACCTCCTGGCCACGGACTAGTACCTCCAATCAGATCAGCATTGGCATTAGATTAGAAATAAAGTGCATAATAAATGTAACGTGCTTGAATCATCCCAAAACCATCCTCACCAAGCCACATAGCTTACCCCACAGACAAAGCCACCTGCCAGCCTCTGTGCCCACGAAGAACAGTGTGCACGGGGCTCCAGGCCACACTCAGGAACTCTGCGGCCCCACGCAAGACAACTGCTCTGTGCGCGTGCAGGACAGGGGGCTGAAGGGACCTCAGAGATGATCCAGTACAATCCCTCATTTACCCAGGACGGAACTGTGACTTGTCCACAGGCACTGTCCACAACTCTGCTGCCACTTCGTCCTGACCCAGGCTCAGAGGTCGAATCCACTGAGACGCTTTTGGGGAGTAAGCGCTAAGCAGTGCCTCAGAGACTCTCTAGAACAGGGAGGTGAGGGAGCTTTACCCCAGCAGGAGCGCTGCTCGACAGGTGTCTTTCAGACCACAGGACACTCCTGGACGATGTGTGGCCCCTCAGTGTCACCCCTGCCTCAGAGAGGGCCAAAGCTGAGCCAAAGGCTCCCACCCAGGGGCCCAGACCTGTCAGAGTCCTCTTGCAAAACACGGTCCCTGCAGCGTATCACAGATGCCATAAGGACCCCTGAAGAGACATTTAGGAAACGGAACACTGGATCCACATCTCACACATACAGAGAGGGCAAATGGATCTTTTACAAATATAAAAAAATGAGACTGCACAAGGGTTATTTTCACAGAACTATAGAAAAATGCATATATGAGGAAAATGACTGAAATCCTTCCTGAACTGAGCACAGGAAAAGCTTTCTAATTCAAACTCCAGAACTCTCCCCCAAAATTGATAAATTTTATAACACAAACATTGTGAATATTAAAAATGCTTTTGCTTGGAGCAAAACCTAACATAAACAAAGTCAAGAGACAAACTGGAGGAAAATATTTATAATATATTACAGATAAAAGCCTAATTTCTCCAAAATAGAGAGCAAGCTCTTAAAAGTCAAAGTAAAAAAACAAACCTTAACAGAAAAATGAGCAAAAGACAGAGTATTCTCAGAAAAAAAGATATACAATTAGTCTTAGCTATGTGACACTATGCACAACTTTACACATGATAAAAGAAATAAGCATTAAAAATATGAACGTATCTCATCTTTCAAAGAGTGAAAAATCCAAAAGCTCAGCACACCCTCCACTGGCTGAGCTGTGGGGACAGGCTCGTAGACACTTGTGGCAGGAACGCAGACGGCTCAGCCTTCCCGAGGGGGAGTGTCCATGGCTGATCTAACAAAACCACGGACACACGAACAATTGTAAGAGAGGGGGTTGGGGGAGCACGTGGGCAAGTTTCCGGTTATTTCTCATTTGGGAATATCTTGTTCTGGGTGGTGATTCATGGCAATACTCGCTTTGTAAAAATACATCAGACTATACTTGAAAACTGCACCCATAACAGATGTGTGTGGTGTGTCACTCTGCCTAAGGGCCCCATCTTCGCAAACTCCCTTCCCTGGGAGAGTCTGAATTCAAGTCATCCAGAAGTTGCCTGTGGATTGAAGTTAAAGTTTCACGGGGGCAGCAGCCTCAACTATGAGATGCACAAGACACAGGCCTGGGGTGTCTCGTGGGCTCCAGCTCAACCTCATTATTTACAGCTAACCAGGTTTCCAGCTGGTGGCTAAACAGACCACTGTTAGGCCTCCAAGATCCACGACTAAGCAGGATGTAGCTAAATTCACCAAGTATTCCAGGAGCCTTCCAAGTCTGGAGCCAGGTGACCCAGTGACTAGGGACAGCGAGAAGATGACGGGGCCAAGGGGCCCTCAGCAGAGCCAGAGGCAAGCCCTGTACTGAGAGGGCACCTTGCTGAGTCAGCTGGTGCTGATGCCCGAGAGCACGTGTCTCCCCAGAACCCAGGAGGGCATCCTGGGCACGTGGAGAGGGCAGTTCAGGCAGATGACCTTTCCAGTTTCTCACTTACAGCCTGCTTCAGATAATTAGCTGTGGGGTGTACCCTTAAGCCTAAGTTGTACTTATGCACACAGACCAAGTCTGAGATGCAGAAAAGGATACATGACCTCAGGCATGCTGAACCCAGAACCAGTGGCACGGTCAGAGAGGGAGGAGGTCAGAAAAGGAGCCAGGGCATATAGGGGAGTGTCCTCCCAAGAGGGGGAACGTTCTGGTAGGATCAGGAGATGAGCAGGGAATGAGCTGAGGATGGAGGCAGGTGGGAAGAGCGGGAGATCGCTCCCTAGGGAGAAGTCTGAAGTAAAACAGTGCAGAGTGTGAGGTTTGCAGGACAAAAGGAATGCAGAGAAAGTGAGTGTCAATGAGCTGGGCTGAGTGACCAGAAGCCTTAGATGGGGAGAAAGAGACGAGGCCACCAGCTTTGGGGAAGTATCTTACACACCTCCCTGAGTGTGCATGAGACTAAAGGGAATGGAAAAAGGCAACGAACTGAGTAGGAGGCTTCAAGCCCCAGTCTGCGTGGAGGGGTCAAAGATGCTGAGATAGACCCAGCTCTGGTCTTGCCCAAATAAGAAGGGCCAGTGTGCTGAGGGCAGGACAACAGAAGGACTACAGGTTCACCTCCTGCCCTCTTCCCAGCACACGCAAAAATATGAACCAAGTGGCACCAAACCCAGAGAGTCTGGGGACACGTAGGAAGTGGCGCTCCATTCCTGCAGAACAGCGACGGGCACAAAACAGCCAAGGCCACCCATGCCCTGCTGAGCACTGCTAGAGACCAGCTGGGAATCAGCGACAGACTTCACAGGCAGGGTAACTGGAGTCTGGAGCACAAAAAGGAACACAAAATCAGGAATCACTAAGCCCTGAGACAAGCCAGCTTCCCAGGATGGAGGCCACCAAATTCTACAGGGAAAGAAGTGTTGCTGCGAGTCCCACAGGGAACAGAGCACCAGGACCCCACAACAGACACAATCACCCTTCCAAGCGATGGGAGGGATACTGCACTCTAGAAAATCCATTGGCCAGCTGAGAAACAAAAACTTGTGATCATTGAAATTAAAAACAAAGGAAACACAAAAGGTGAACTCCAGGAAAGTAGTTGTCTCTGGGAGCACACTACAATCGGGGTGCTCAAATGGGGCCTGAGATTTATCTATGTTTCTGAATGTACTCTTCACTTATCTGTGTAAATAAAAATTAATGAAAAATTTCAAAGGAACATATTTTCTGGATGAAATTAATGAGAACTCAGTGCTTCTATAACAGTCCCTCAAGGGGCAGGGCATCTAGAAGGGAAAAGGCCCCATGGACTAAAGGCTGGCTTAAATCACGTGTTTCTCTATTCCAGACCGACCTCCAGGTAACAGTGGCGTGGCACAGACCAACGACACACGGACGTCTCAAGAACACACTGGTCACAGAAACATATGCCTCTGCTGACACCCAAATGTGTCTTTTTTATTCTGTGAACCAAAAACCTTATGAAAACAGACAACCCCTACTCCTAGGCTTCTGAGCCGTCTCATTTTCCTCAATGAATATGTATTACTTCTAAAGACACTCTGAGGACTTTCAGAATCCCAGTCTGTTTGGTCACCATTCTCTAACTCCACGAGAAACAAGGCCGACAGAGCAGACAGTCACTGAGCACAGTTTACTCAGCGGAACACACCAGGCGGCCGCTCCAAAGAACACACAGCACCGATGAGGCGGCGAGGACACATTTGTAAGAGTCACTGTGTGAAAGAAGCAAGGGGGAGCAGTGTACCCAGCATGCTATCATCCCTGCAGAGATTCAATCTGAAAGGCAGGGTGGTGGCGTGGGGGAGGCTGTGCCTGTGGGAGCAGGCGTGCGTGGGAACTCTGTACTCTGCTCACTTTGCTGTGAACCTGAAACTCCTCTAAAAAATAGCCTGTTTTCTAAAAAAGTAGGGCCGAGGCATAAACAAACATCTACGGATCCTCACAGACTTCCTCCGTGGTGACTGGCTCAGGCCTGGAGTTGGGGTCGGGGGAGAGACACGTGTCTGCGGAAAGAACAGGAGGCGGGGTCATGATGAGAGGAGGACTGATGCTCCATGGCTCCCCTTTCTGCTGCTACAATCCCTTTAACTATCCGCATATAGCATTTTTCAAAACATCAGTAAAAAAAAAGTTTTAAGGAAAAAGAAGTTCTAGTGCTAGAAGAGGACTTCCTTGGTAGCTCAGACAGTAAAGAATCTGCCTACAATGCTGGAGACCAGGGTTCAATCCCTGGATTGGGAAGATCCCCTGGAGGAGAGCATGGCAACCCACTCCAGTATTCTTGCCTAGAGAATCCCATGGACAGAAGAGCCTGGCCAGCTACAGTCCATGAGATCACAGAGTCAGACACAACAGGGCAACTAAGCTTGAGCATCAGGACTAGAGAGATAAAGAGAGGCAGATCTAAGCAGACACTGCAGCAGCAAAATCAAAGGTCCTCGGCCACAAGACCACCAAGTGGGAAAGAGATGAGCACAAGGAGGCAGTCTGTAAAGAAATGACCACTGGACCCAGAGGCACAGCCTCTACCCTGCAGCCAACCAGGTCAAGTGAGACTCCAGCCCCTGGGCCACCCTCAGCAGGGCTCTCTCCAGTATCCTTGGCAGAAACCTGAACACTGCTGTCAAAGTGAGATCTACTCTGGTCATGAAGAGGACAGTGCCAACCTGCTGGAGGACAGGGACCACACCCAACTCCACCAACCCTTGCTGCATGGCAACCATCCCCCTTTCTTCCCGACCCTGAGCTCTCGGAGGTACTCCCTTTGTGTTTTGCTGCCTTTGCTCTTCGGAGAGTTGGGGACTTGTTTTCCCTGGGATGGAGAACAGACTTCTTTCTGTTCTCTTATTCAGGACCCAACAGAGTGGGCTGGGGTGGGCGGTCCCACAAAGCAAGTTAAGAGACCAGTCGTCATGACATCACTTTGTGCAGCACCCATTCTGCCAAGCATGTGGAAACAAGCGTCAGGAGTCTACATGCAGGTCCTGGGGTCATGGGGTCACCCCATAGGTACCAAGGTCACAGGGCCAGCCTGTGGGCACCAGGGCTGCAGAGTCAGCAGCACTGCCTTCAGAAACCAGAGGCCAGAAAAGATCTGGCAGTTTGTTCTCCTGGGAGAACATGAGCATTTGAAATGACATTCCTCCTACTTTATTCAGCTTTCCCCAGGGATGCCCAGAAAATGCTTGTGTTTCTAGGTCACAGCTAGTCCTACCTACCCACTTACTGTGACACTCTGGAAGCAGCAGAACAGAAAGCTCCCAGGGAGCGAGCCTGCCTGCCCGGGGACGCTGGCGGAGGAGTGGCTGCCCGAGGCACAGGGCTTTGCAGAGCCCGGGGAACCGGCACTTCCTGCTGATGTGCCCCACAGAAAAGATTCTGTTTAAGCACCTGGGGGCTCATGGAAACCTGAGGGGCACTGACTCCCGTCCCCCTCACCGGCCCCCACGCCGCCCCATGCTGCACTTAGTGCGAGTCACACTCGACCCACTCCATCCCACCCCACGGAAGAACCAGCCAAGGAAGGCAGAAAGGTTATGCCGGAGGAGGGGAGTAGTTCCTTCCAACTCCACACACGACAATGCCACCCACAGCCCAGCGTGGGGCTTGCTGCCGGAAGCAGAACGCACTGACAGAACCAGGACTGCTCATTTAGCTGGGGACAGCCAAGTGCCCACTCCTCCCCCACCGGCCTCCCTCCAGCTCAGAGCAGCTGGGGAAGGAGGAGGCGTCGAAGGCGCTGCCCCTGCACCAGCCGGCCAGAGGCCCCACCGGGCCTGGCGCTGCTGAACGCCACGTGCCCCAGATCCTGAGACAAACCTATATATGTTTCATTCCATAAACACTTGCTGGATGAAAGAATCCAACTGAGCCCTCCGCTTGAACTAACACTCTCATTTAACTGTCTCTCTTCACCCTCACAACAACTCTTTAAGCTGAGAATCATCACCCCTACCTGACATACGGGAAAACTAAGGCCCGAAGGCCAGACAGCTTAACAAGGTCTGAGATGGCATCTGAATGCTCGGTTTCTGACTCCCAAGATGCAACTCTTAATCCATACCATGAGGTGGTTTTTTTTGGGGGGAGGGGCAGAGAAGAACACTGGAAGTGAACAGTTGGGCAGGATAGTTTCAGAGGTAAAGAAACCGGGAAACAGGCATAATCCAGGCCTAGGGAGCCAGGACACCAGCAGTGACAATACACCTGGTGCCCAGATCCTCAATTTCAGGCCATTCTCCAATCAAAACCCGAGGCCCAGGACTTTCCTAGTGGTCCAGTGGTTAAGGCTCCACGTTCTTCTCTCTATAGGGAGAGCGGGTTCAATTCCTAATTGGGGAACTAAGTTCCCACGTGTAGCATGGCAAAAAAAAGAAAAAAAAATGCAAAAAACAAACCCCAAGGCCTCTTGGAGAAAAAGCTGACTTTACAGTAGGATGACATGGAACATCTTGCGGCACAAGCATGTAGAGAAGTGCTCAGAATACGATGTGAAGATGTCAAAAGGATCAGTCCATCTGACGGGCTTCCTGAGCAACAACACAAGACATGGGGGTCATTAACTACAGAGTCAACATCCATAAGGCACTCCAACACACAGAAATAAGTGCATGAATGAGAGTGAGTGGAGGAGGAAGAAAAGCCATTCCTAGCAACATAATCCCAACTAATAAACGTGGAAAGGAGATAAACGGGGGGATCGCAATTTGGCAGACACCACAACGGTAACTGTTTCAGGAGAGAATAATCAGTGGTTGCTAAGATTAGTGGCCAATGTATGAGAAGAAACAAAGGTATTTACAGAGTCTCAAAGTATCTCTTGCACAAGACACTTATTAATTACAAAGGGGAAAATAGCAACTCTTTAGCTCAGGAAAAAAGGAGTCACTGACACCACCTTAGCTGGTCAAAACAAAACGTCAGACAAAAACCACACTGAGAGACATTCTACCAAGCAGACAGTGTCAAGGTCACGAGAGACAAGACTAAGAAACTGTGCCAGAGAGTGGAGACTGAGGGGACGCACCCCAATGCAGTGACGACAACAAATGCCATGCTGGCCAGGGAGAGACAACGGGCGAAACTGCAACAAGGGCTTCAGATGTGCTCACAGCAGCCCCCGGTTACAGGAGGCACAAACATCTGGCATACTGACAGAAGCATCTATGGGATCCTTTGCACGGTTTTTTCAACTTTTCTTTTTTGGCAGGTCTTAATCATCTAAAACAGAAAGTTTTTTTTTTTTAAACCACAAAATAAACAGACCTTGAGAATTATATGCAAAAGCACATGCTGGCCCTTGTTTAGCTAAGAAACAACTGATCGCATTCCACATCATTGAGACCCGGACGGGGACTTGACCCTCAAGAGAAACTCAATCCAAGCTCACAACCAACCAGACACACAGGATTCAAAGCTGAGTCATCCGAGATGACCTATTCCAGGGCTTCCCCAAGTGAACCTGGAGGTAGAGCCCTATGTCAGCCAACTGCTGAGCCCCCACCTGTCGTATATGGTGGCCTTCTGAGAAGGATTTCCCTTACCATGGGAGGACGGATTCCCTGGCTTAAGAGAAAGAGACTAAAAACTCGGGCCTGCTTCAGCCTCCTTGCAGTATAGCCTACAGAGCCCGAGGCCCGCCTCAGACCAGGGCTCTGGACTCCCAGTCCTGGGCCTGTCCCTCAAGCAGTCTTCATCAGTAGGAAAGCTAAGTGCCTGGCCTCTCTGTACAGAGACAGGGACTCAGGGCTCTATGCTTACACAGGACTCAACCAGGGAGTTTATAGAACGCTGAGTTGTCATAAAAGAAGACAGGGATGAACAGAACATACACAGATATGAAAGCTCTATAAAAATTTTCATAACTCTATGAAAATTCAAGAAAACCTGAATGTTACTCAATAATGGAATTTATTTAGATAGGTTAAAATTCAAAAGTTTATCACTTTTGAATATGACTTTTAATATGAATGACTCATTCACTAGGCTGGTTACTAAGTGCCAGCTATGTGCCAGGGACGTCGCAGGCACCGGACACACGGTGGACAGGATAAATAGAGCCCAGGGGCACGCAGTAACAGGAAAGCTGGGCTCTGTCCCTCCATCACCTTCTGCCAGCTGCCCTTCTCCTGGTTTCCCTGGTGAGAAAACTAACACAGGGGGCTAAAGACATGAAAAAGGCAGTTTACATGGGGACACACATGGGAGCTGCCACCAGGGGCCAGAGACAGGGGTCTGAGCCAGAGGCCAGAGAAGCGCTTGCCACAGGGAGAGCCAACCACAGAAACAGAGAGCAGAGGAGAGGTCAGGAGTGTGTCCTGAAGGACAGGAGGGACGACTGACAAGAGCAGGCCAAGGATGGGCAGGATGCAGCAGAGAGCAAGCAAAGGGTGGGGCAGCAGCGAATGCGGCCCACGTGTCACCACTGGCCTCCCACCCTCACGGCAGGGCCCTCGTGGTCGCCCCTGCTCTGACCCCGATCACTCACCCCACTCTCCTAACCCCGAGGCAGATGCCCCCTCACCTCATGGACAGTGCCCCAGCTCTCAATCCTTGGACCTCTTCTCCATCTACATTCACTGCCTCATCCAGTCTGTGATCTCACCCAGTCAGTGGCTTCAGGCCCATTCATATACTGATGCTTTTCAAACTCCCAACTCCAGGCCCGCCTACATCCCACTCTCTGAGTTCCAGACCCAAGATCACCAGCATCCTCAGACTTTACCGACATCACACACATGACTACAGCCAAAGCCTAACCTGTCACCTTCAGAACTAGCCATCCCCTACCCCGTCCCTTCAAGCAAATGTCAGCTCCACCCTTCCAGGTGCTCAGAGCAACAAATTTTAAGGGAGAGAAATAAAATGAATTTACAAAAATATTAAAAATGTATATAATGTATTACTAAACACAGCTGTCACTAAAACACTATAATAAAACTAAAGAGTTTATATTCCTAGAAAATTCAAGAAAATCAACTGAGACACCACTACAAAACAGTGAGAGAATTCAGTATTGGTACACAGGACTTATTGAATAAAAACATTAAAATTCTACAGAAGAACATAAAACAAGACATGAATAAACAAAATATACTCAGCTCTTAGAAAGACTCAGTAAGGTAAAGCCGTCATTTCTCTCTAATTATAGTTACATATTTAATGTATTACCAATAAAAATTTGAACAGTTTTTCACATGGAAAAATTTTCCAGAAAAGTCTGTTGGCAAGGGATTAAATCAAGTATTAAAATGTGTCACAATAAAGCCATTGTAAATAAAACAGCTTGGCACTAACAAACAAATAGTTTGGTTTAGTGTTTATGAATAAATCAAACAGAAAAGGAAAAAACACATTTTAAGTAAAACCAACGGAGAAAAGGTAGAGCAGTCAAGAAATGTGTCAGAGCTGCCAGCTGGCACCTGGGGTTGGGTCAGGTACCCACCATCAGACATTTGGGAGAGATAGAACAAACTGTTACAATCTCTCTGAGACCACTCTAGCAATATCCATCAAAATTACATACTTCATACCCTCTAACCCAGTAAGTCTTGTTCTGGGAATTCATCCCACAGATATCATCCACACACATGTTCCAAGAAACGTGTGCAGGTACAGGACACTCACTGCAGCATCATTTGTGGCAGCGGCAGACTGGAAATAGCCTAATTACACTCCCTGCGGAGACTCACTATGCAATGACACCACGCCAGGGGCAGAAGACTGCGACAGCGGAAAGGCTGTAGTCAAGTCTGACCCTCAGCTACAGCAGACTCGCCCAGAATGCTTCTGAAAAGTCTGACACATGGTGGCACCTGGGCCGGTTAAATCCAATCTTGAGGGGTGGGTCCAGCAATCAGCATCTTAAAAGTCCCGTAGTTGTGAAGACAGTGACAATGCATCTCAGGAAAAAGGGCACCTGGCAACAGGAAGACTCGGCTCAGGGATGTAACTAAAAGTCCACATCGTATACCATATATAAATCAATATGAAAAATAAAAAGTTTATAAGACAGAAAAATTGTACATCTAGTGAGATGGATGAACCTAGACTCTGTAATACAAAAGGAAGTAAATCAGAAAGAAAAAAAAACAAATATCGTATATAAATGTATACATATGGAATCTAGAAAGATGGTACTGATGAACCTATTTGTACAGCAACACAGACACAGACATAGAGAAGAGACTTGTGGACACAGCAGGGGAAGGAGAGGACTGGACACACTGAGACAGTAGCACTGAGACATAAAGATTTCCGTATGTGAAGCAGACAGCCAATGGGCATTTGCTGTATGATGCAAGGACCCCAACCCAACGCGCTCTGACAACCTAGAGGGGTAGGGTGGGGTGTGAGGCAAGAGGGAGGGGTATACCTATGGCTGATTCATGTTGATGTATGGCAGAAACCAACAACATTGGTTATTTAATTAATTATCCTCCAATTAAAAATAAATAAATTCAAAAAGTTTTTACAAAAGTATGGACGATGGCTGCCTTTAGGGAGAACTCATTTTCAGTACACACTCACATAACTTTCAAAAGTGTTCACCCTAAATCCAACTGCTAATTTTACTCTACTACATAATAATCAGGGAGTGGGAAACTCAGCATATCACCAACCTGATTTTTATTTTTAAACAAATCAATTTTGAGAATATAAAAGCAGAGGGTCAACTATAAGCAATATGTGTTTAGAGCCTTTAATTTATAGATTTAAACTTTTTTAAAAATTATGACACTATGAAAAACTGCAAGTTTAAACACTGGTTGAAAACATTTACGGATGAAAGGATGAGGTAAAACTTTTTAAATAACACAGGAGGGGGAGAAATGGCTGGGTGCCAGGGTTGGCAATGATTACACGCAGATCCATGACATGCTTCCGTCTTCTCCCCTTTGTACTTGAAGTCAACTTAATACAATTTTCACAAGGTGCATATACTTTTTTTCAATAGAAAAAAACCAGCAAGCATAAAAAGTTATACTTCCTTCAGCCATTTCAGTTCAGTCGCTCAGTCGTGTCCAACTCTTTGTGACCCCATGAACCGCAGCACGCCAGGCCTCCCTGTCTATCACGAACTTCCAGACTTTACCCAAACTCATGTCCATCGAGTCAGTGATGCCATCCAGCCATTTCATCCTCTGTTGTCCCCTTCTCCTCCTGCCCCCAATCCCTCCCAGCATCAGAGTCTTTTCCAATGAGTCAACTCTGCATAAGGTGGCCAAAGTATTGGAGTTTCAGCTTCAGCATCAGTCTTTCCACCTAGGACTGATCTCCTTTAGGATGGACTGGTTGGATCTCCTTGCAGTCCAAGGGACTCTCAAGAGTCTTCTCCAACACCACAGTTCAAAAGCATCAATTCTTCGGTGCTCAGCTTTCTTCACTGTCCAACTCTCACATCCATACAAGACCACAGGAAAAACCATAGCCTTGACTAGATGGACCTTTGTTGGCAAAGTAATGTCTCCTCTATTTAATACACTGTCTAGGTTGTTCATAACTTTCCTTCCAAGGAGTAAGCGTCTTTTAATTTCATGGCCGCAATCACCATCTGCAGTGATTTGGGAGCCCCAAAAATAAAGTCTGACACTGTTTCCCCATCTATTTCCCATGAAGTGATGGGATCAGATGCCATGATCTTCGTTTTCTGAATGCTGAGCTTTAAGTCAACTTTTTCACTCTCCTCTTTCACTTTCAAGAGGCTTTCTCGTTCCTCTTCACTTTCTGCCATAATAGTGATGTCATCTGCATATCTGAGGTTATTGATATTTCTCCCAGCAATCTTGATTCTAACTTGTGCTTTTCTTCCAGCCCAGTGTTTCTCATGATGAACTCTGCATATAAGTTAAATAAGCAGGGTGACAATACATAGCCTTGATGTACTCCTTTTCCTATTTGGAACCAGTCTGTTGATCTATGTCCAGTTCTAACTGTTGCTTCCTGACCTGCATACAGGTTCCTCTATACTTCTTTAGTGCTACCAAAAATACTCAAATAGAAACTGACTGTGTTAATTTTGAAAAGTATCTCTCAGACAGTTCTAGTAATAGCTGTTTCTCTTTTTTTCTTAACACAACAAAGAGAACATCTGGGCTTCAAAGCACACTGAGCACTGTTTCAATTCCCCTTGACTCTGGCCTCCCTTCTAACTATGGTTTCAAGCAAAGTACTTCACACTGATCTCTCTATTCCCCATTGGTGGAAAGGAAAAACGTCAGGCTCTGGCATCTTGAAGTACACATTCCCAGGGGACGGAGGGAGGCCTCCCTGGGGGAGTCTCACCGGCCCCCTCCTTCCCCACACATGAGTGTTCTCTCTCACAGGCTAGGACACCAGGTCATTTTTATGATGCGGCTTCCGTATCCAATAAACTTATGTCACTGCTGTAAGATATATAGGCTAACCTCTTCTAAATGAAGCCTAGAAGCTAGAAATGAATACCAAAATGAAAACAGTAATATGATGTTTCTAGAGGAAAAAAAATACTTCTAGCAAACAACCTATATCATGTTTCTTGCCTTGTAATTTAAATCAAATCTTTGAGGCCTCTCACATCTGAGATTCCTTAGAGAAGGGGCAGTTTCAGGGTGAATCGCTGGGTGGGAGAGCAGCTTCTCTACTGGATGAGACTGAAAGCAGACTCTGAGGCAGGCGGGCCCAGCACAGGCCCAGTGAGGTCTGGGAGCTGCGTCTATGGGAAAAGCAGGCAGACATCCCTGGACCTCTGGCTTTCCACTTCCTATTCTCAAAATGCATGTTTACAGCCAACACCCTCATCTGAGCAAAAGAACCTCTTGGACACACGACACTCAACAGCACACACAACATGAAATCAGAATCAGCAAAGGGATGCAGGAAATGCTCAGCATACAATGTTCAGCAAACAGAAGCCAAGTGTAAGACAACTACATTATAAGTATACTGTGTGTGTGTGTTTTCAAACACACGCATGCACATGTTCATATGCATAGAAAAAAATTGTAGAAATATCCCATAAAATTAAGGGGAAATGGTAGGATGTTTTCTTATCTTTATACCCTTATCTTTGTTATCCAAATAGTCTACATTGATTATAATGAAGAAGAAAAACAGTTTGTTCTTGTTTAAGTAAAGAAAAGCAGTACCGAGAACAGTACCTACTTGAGGGCTCACTATGTGCAGGACTCCTGCTCATCAGGTCTTACACACTGACCTCAGTCAATCTTCACCATAAGCCGACAGGGTGGGTACTTGGGGTGGCATTCCAGTGTGTCCACGTTACACTATCAAAGGGCCTCCTGCAATGGGTACCTGAAAAAGCAGGGACCAACAAAGGAAGGACCCTGTTTAGAGACAAACCCAGGAAGCCAGCTCTCAGGCAGCGTGACTGCACGCAGGGAGGATGCCCCGGCAGAAAACTTCATCTTTCTGCTCTTGTGACAGCCCACGCAGAGATGCCCTCTGCATCTCTAAGGCAGAGATGTCACAGGATGTGGGTGAGCAGAACCAAAGGAGAGGCACTAAGGAATGAACTCAGCATGCATCAGACACTCACCTAACATGGAGCTAGGACCAGAGGCAGACTGAGTAAGTCTCTGCCCAATGCTGAAAGATGTGAGAACTGTCATAAACAAGAGGTAAGATGAAACACAGGCTCAAAGGAGACGTGGTTAGCTGTGGCAGGCAGCAGGACAGAAGGCTGGAAGACCTTGCTGAGGGGACAGAAGCACTGAAGAGCGTGCTGTGCGTGGGGCAAATGCACCAGCGTGATGAAGATGAAACTCTGCTAAGGATACTATTGGAAATCTGAAATTTCTCTTCCAAATTATACCGCCCCTTCCCAAGAAGCAGCTGGATCCCTGGAATAACTAAACACAAAGGCCATGCCACCCAAAATAAGAGAAGCACTGAGCTTTCTAACACACCCTTTTTCTACCAGGACTTTACCAGGCAGGTCAACGCATCAAGTAGTTCCATGACACCCCCTTCTCATGAGGCTCTTCTGTCTGCTTCCCTGTGCAGGAAGATGGCTGGGTCGGGAGGGACTCAGGAATTCTGTAGTACTGTAGTATTTGCTACTGAAAAAAATCCGTGTATAGGTGAACCTGCGCAGTTCAAGGTTGTATTGTATTGTATTGTATTGTGTATTTTCTTCTTTTTAAAAAATTCTGTTCATTATTTTATAAAGGCTAAAGCCAGAGGTAGCACAGCCTTTCGGACATCTTTGTCAGCACTCCAGCACCGGCAAGTGCAGTTATCATTGTTTTGCCTACAGCGACACCTGCAGATCCAGAGCAAAACTACAGGACCTATAGCCACCGAAGTGGGACCAGACACAGAGATGGGATCAAGAGGCAAACCCCACCCACCGGCTGCTCTGAGAGGTGTCCGACCTTGATGCTACTGGTTTTGCATCCCTCTCCTTCCACAGCAACAGTAATGTCATCAGCATTTCTGAAAGTTTCCCAGTGGTATCCCTAGAAGTCCTTTGCGCACAGTTCGCTGGGTCAAGTACAACAGAAACACTGGGACTCTAAGCAGTACTTTTACAGTATCTTCACTTCAGACACTGAAGCTGTGAAGCTCCTCTGCAGAAAGTAAGTATGTTCTCAAAGCTATCTTGTATGGACAAGGAAATCTGCATGTCCAAATGCTCTCTTCTCTAAGGAATAAAACTGGGCACCTTAAGCACTGAGGTGGCATGTGGATTTACATGTTAAAAATCTGTACATTATTTTATGTATAAGCCAAAATGTACACTGCAAAAACTTTAACCCGTGGTTGACAGGGCCTAGGCTGGGGACAAGGAGTTGACTCCAAAGAATGATTTGCCTGTAGACTGAGAGAAGTTGCCATCACCACTACCCAATACTGGGCAGAACCACCAGCAAATGGGTAGCAAGCAGGAGGAATCAGAAATCAGTCATCTCAAACTGGAAATCAGACTTTAGGTAACTAGTTTTTGGACAGGGTGCCAGGAAAGGCAGTGCTCCTGTGTGGCTAACTAAAGAGTAACTGTCTTAGGTTATTTAATTAACAGAATCCCCAGATCTACAGGGGCTTCCTTGATGGCTCAGACGGTAAAGAATCTGCCCGCAAGGCAGGAGACCTGGGTTCGATCCCTAGGTTGAGATCCCCTGGAGAAGGGAATGGCTACCCACTCAGTATTCTGGCCTGGAGAATTCCATGGACAGAGGAGGCTGGCAGGCTCATGGGGTCACAAAGAGTCAGACACCACTGAACGACTTTCCCTTTCTTTCTTTCACTTTCCAGATCTACAGTTCACAGGATAAGTGATTCTGGGCACTGACTGGAAGGACTTGGGGGATAAGGATGGCTTTCACGTTCCATTTCAGAGCTGCCCCAGCAGTGCCTTTCAGATCGAGCTAGAAATCTGGACCACAATTTCTTATTTTGTTCATGGAAAATCAGCAAGTACCTGAAGGCCAAGAAGGTTCAGTCCCGGGAACCACTGAGCCTGTAGCATCAGTCTAAGGTTTTCTGGAACACACCCAAGTCTTCAGTCTATACTTACACCAGGGTAGAAGTCACAAAAGTAATGCTGATACTAACCCAGAACACAATTCATTGGTCTAAGAATAGGGTCTCTGCAAAACAACAAGGCAGCTATTCTAATCTATTACTCATGAATCAAAAACAAACCCCCTCTTTTAATAGAGTTTTTAGACATTATAAGAAGAATGCAAAAATCAGTAAAACGAAGTATACAACTCACTGTAGAAAAATTAAAAAATTTAAAAAAAGAAAAATTAGAAAATATAGTAAGGAAGAACAAAAGCAATGAAAACCACTCACAATTCCACTCATAATGTATCTCCTTCCAGGCTTTTCTCACACATACAGTTAACCCCTTCTTGAACACATGGTGGTTACAGGCACTGATCCTCCATGCAGTCGACCTCAGCCTTTCAGATTCTGCTGTCTTGCCCCAACCTGTCTCCAAAAATTCATTTTCCCCAGAACAAGTCACAGGCAGAGTGCGTGGAGAGAGAAGAACAGAAGGGAAGTTAAGTTAGAAGGGATGAGACAGGAGAGGCAGCCCAGGAGAGGGCAGGGAGAGGTCCTATTAAAGAGGGAAGAAAGCATATTTGCCTAAAAACAGAAACAGGCCAGGAGCAGCATGCTCTTTCAGACACTGCCTCAACTCATACACAAGGAGGTATCAGTTCTCCTCACCCAAACGGGGGCAGGGAAGCACCAGGAAGCGGAACCTCTGAAAAGTGAAGACAAGTACCAACACACAGCTTGACTGAAGCCCTACCACTCAGCAGCTATATGATCCTTGGTTCATTCTATAGCCAGGACAGCCAGTGAGGCAGGTGCTGTAATTACCACCTTTGCACTGCAAAGGCGAAAACTGAGACACAGGAAAGTGACCCTGTTTGCCCAAGGTAATACAGTTACTAAATGGCAGACTCTGGGGGGAACGCTGGGTCCACAGTCCCCCGTATCAGACAACCTCTTCACATGTCCATTAGACCAAGAGGATCGTAGGCCTGCATCCCAGCAGTTACTTCTGCAGGGGAAGAACAGAATCAAGACTCCGGGGAGAAACTTCCACTCGGATAAGCAGGTGGTGTGAGAAAGCATAACTCTATGAACTCAGTGCTCTAACTTTGGCTCAAGCTCTTAACTGGCTGTATGACTGTGGGCAGACTATTTCCTTACCTTAAGAGAGAGAAAGAGGAAGAAGACTGAACTAGTTGACCTATAGCTTTCAAAATATACAAATAATATACAACTCAATAACAAAAAACAAAGAACCCAAACAAAAAATGGACAGGAGACCTAAACAGACATTTCTCCAAAGAAGACATACAGATGACCAACAGGCACATGAAAAGATGATCAAATCACTATTAGACAAATACAAATCAAAACTACAATGACCTATCACCTCACACTGGTCAGAATGGCCATCACTAAAAACCTACAAATAATAAGTGCTGAAGAGGATGTAGAGAAAAGGCCAGCCTCCTACACTGTTGGTGAAAATGTAAATTGGTACAGCCACCATGGAGGTTCCTTAAAAACTGAAAATAGAGTTACCACAAAATCCAGCAATACCACTCCTATATCCAGAGCATATATCCAGAGAAAATTCTAATCTGAAAAGACATATCCACCCCAGTTTACAATAGCTAAGACATAACAGCAATGCAAGTGTCCATCAACAGATGACCGGACAAAGATGTGATACACACACATACACACACACATAAAATGGAATGCTATTGGGCTATTTAAAAAAAGAAGGAAATAATGCCATCTGCAGCAACATGGATAGACCTAGAGATTACCATACCAAGTGAAGCAAGCCAGACAGAAAAAAACAAATATCATGTGATATCAAAAAGATACAAATGAACTTATACACAGAGCAGAAGCAGACCCACAGACACAGAAAACAAACTTACAGTTAACAAAGAGAAAAGAGTAGATAAGTTTTAAGCTTAAATTATCAGACACATACTACTATGTAAAAACAGATAAACAATAAGATCCTACTGTACGGCACAAGGAACTATATTCAGTATCTTGTAATAAACCATGATGGGGGGAAAGAAAAAGAAAAGAAAGAAGCAGCCAAGTAGAAATTCTTACTTGGGAAGAACTGGTGACTCCCCGGGACCTCAGCAGTGCCAGCATCTGCTCCTGGTGCCTCTGCCTCCCCAGAGCTGACCGCCACTTCCTGCAGGGCGCCCTGTGGGCCTGGGGGCTCCTGAGGCCCACCTGAGTCTGTGGTGGAGTCTACCTCCACCTCCTGAACCGGGGCTGGGACTGGCTCCTGCTCTGCTGTGGCAGCTGCCACTGCTGTGGCCTCCTCTTCTTCCTTTCTCCTGATTTTCTCCTCCAGTTCTTTTCTCCTCTTTTCATCATCCTGACGGGCCATGTGGTCAAAGGTTTTGAATACCTAAAATCAAACAGTAATTCAGTGTTGAGTTCATCTGCAAGTACTGTATCACACATTCTGTAGAAATACAGCAAAATCTGGTTTTTTAAAAAGAAGAACGAAAAAGCAATAGATAAGAAAATGTTCCCACTGGCAAACGGAAATGCACTTCAGCTTCACCAAAAGCCACTATGAAAACAATCTTTAACAGGGGAGTTCCAAAATCAACAAAAAGTGAAACTTACAAGCCAAGGCTCACAATATTTACACACCTATGAGCCCAACATTTAAGTCAAAAGGATGTGTAAGTAAATGGTCTCATCTGTCACTGCTTCTATAGCCCCAGAGAGTCTTGTTCAAAACGCAAAGAACCCACGGCCCTGGTGCTGAGAGCTATAAAGGCCCCAACAACTTAGATGCATAAAGGGAAGATGGGGAATTAGTTGAATTCCAATCCACAATACAGGCCGGCTTGCTGGATTGCCGCTATCGTCCTACATTGCATGGGAGGAGGGACAGTGCAAGTCTTACCCTGGAAATTCAAAAGACATTCACAATGTGCCTACAACTTGCCAGAAGCACCAAAAACCCAATGACAGCTCCCACCCTTGGAGAACTCAATTTTCTGGCATGTGGATCAGTCATTAATCTTTCCTGGGACACAGTCACACCCAAAAAAGTGCTGCAACTCTCCATCCAAAAAGTGCACAGGAAAATGGCATTTTAAATGCACTATTCAAGGGTGCACATAACCCTGAAGTGTGGCCAGGACAGACCCAGAAATGGCAAGTCTGACAGGAAAGGCTGTGATAGATACATGCGATGCCATCGGAATGTGGGTGCAAATGAGCATTTTGGTGAGAGAGCTAAGGACATCGCTTAGAAGAAGGGGGTCTGGATCAGACCGTGAATGAGAAGTCCATCTTCCAGAGGAATGACAGGAGGAAATGTCACAGCGCCAAGAGGTGGGCTCATCAAGAAGTATCTCTTATGGCAGCTGGAGACAGGAAAGCCAGAAGATCCACCTTGAGAAGTGGGTGGGAGGAGACCCTTACATTCAACCCAGCAACTATGCTCCTTGGTATTTACCCAAAGAAGCTGAAAACATGTACCAACAAAAACCTGTACATGGATGTTTATAGCAACTTTATTCATAATAGCCAAAACTTGGAAGCAACCAAGATATCCTTCAATAAATGATGCAATAAACAAACTGGTACATCCAGACAATGGAATATTATTCTGCCATAAAAAGAAATGAGCTATCAGCCATGAAGAGACATGGAGGTTATTTAAATGCATATTAGTAAAAGCAGCCAATTTGAAAATGCTACACAATGTGCGATTCCAACTATATGACACTGTGGAAAAGGCAAAACTTTAGAGACAATAAAAAGACCAGTGGTTGCCAGAGGTTGAGGGGAGAAAGGAATGAACAGGTAAGACTACACAGGATTTTTTTAGGGCAGTGAAAACACTCTGTGATATCATCATACATTTGTCCAAACCCCATAAAGTGAACAACACTAAGAATGACCTCCAAAGTGAAGTCTGGGTTTGGGTGACTATGCTATGTCAATGCAGGTCCATCCATTGTAAGAAATGCACCACTCTGGTGGGGGATATTGACAATAAGGGAAGCTGTAGAGGTAGGGGTGGGGGTGGGAGGGGATAAATGGGAAATCTCTGTACTTCCCCTCAATTTTGTTCTGAACCTAAAACAACTCTAAAAAGTAGTCTTAACAGAATAAAAATGTTTTAAAGTGTGTAGGAGTCAGTTTCCAAAGGGTTAGAATGCAGACAGGGCTAAATAACTGCTGTGTGCACTGGGCAAGAAGACAGAACAAAAGAAGTTACAATGTCAGTGTTTTTATAAACATTCTCTCACAACTCTCAGGAAAATGCTGTTAGGAAGATAGCACTGATATTTCAAAGATGAGGGAAAACTAAGCTCAGAGGGTAACTTGCCCAAGATCCTGCCAATGAAAGAAGAAAGTGAACAATTATACAGGAAGCACACTAAACACTGAAAGGAAATGGAGGCAAAGGAAGGCAAGGGAAATCCTAAGGTTAAAAACTAGCAACAGTACCTATCTCTGCTTCTCCAGAGAACCTGAGCCCCTGACTCACTCCTCTCACACCCATGTCAATGACACCAGACACCAGACCCACTGCCCTCAGAGCCGTTCATCTTCCTGAAACATCACATCTTCATCTTAACTCCAGAAAAGAAGTTAACAGCAAGGGCTCGCTCCAAACACTGGGGACCTCCCTTGGACCCCAGGACTCATACTCCTGATGACACTGTGGCCCCCACTGCACTTGCTTACTCTGCTCCCTGGCTCCTCTAAGATGACACCTGCTTCACCTCTCACATCGCCGCTGACCTCAGCACTCATTTCAGAATCCTGGATTGCGGAGCTGGAAGATGTATCCTTGACCTCCAATCGACCTTCTCAACTGACAAAGAGAAGAGTGATTCTCCCAAGACTTCCCAAGAAGCTCCGGGAGGAGCAAAGAGCTAGCTTTCCTGACTCTCATGGGGAGGTGGGCGGGGAACCTTTAAGCAGGCTTCCCAAACTGAGCTCCAGAATAAACACAGGTTCAACTGAAATGAACAAAATGTCAGTCTAAATTACTGTTTTCTTAAAATATACTAATAAATAAGGGAGTGGAATACAATTTCCACATGTATCTTTCCTGCTGAAGGTCAAACTGTACAGCCTGGCTGCGCAAGCCCTTAGAACTGGGAGGAAAAGTTGAAGAAGGTTTAAACCACACAAACATCCCATACCCCAAAATATCAGGGGAAAACAGGAGTTCAGAATGGAACACTGCAATACTCCCATCAAAACTCTCTTTGCCTGAGTTCTGAAAAAGAACCCCAAGTACCCCACTGCCCAATGCCTCTGTGAATAAAAGAACAGCTCCCTGGGGTTTACTCTGATCTACTCAACCAAAATAACCAGGGGATATCTTTTAAAGTTCCTTGGGCAATGCTGATGATTGAGAACCACTTTCAAAAAACACTACACTCCTCTTACCTGCTAGAAACTGTCCCTCCTGGTTTCCATGGAACTTACTGCCCTGCCTACTTCCTTCCATCCCCCTCCCACTCCCACAGCCTCTTGCTTCTCCAATTCCTTCTCTGGAGTCCTTCCCTCCAAAGGCAACTTCTCTCTGCCGTGCGCCTTCACCTTCAGCTCCTCTCCTTCAAACCACTCAGATTCTTCTACCTCCCATGAGATTCAGTCCCACAATTCAACAGCCTATGGACAGAGACTTCTGTCTGAAATCTCCAATTCAACTTGTCTAAAACTAAACTTCTTCCCCTAAACTCAGGTAACAGTTCAGTGAATGCATTACCAATACTACAGGGCCCTGGTCTGAAACCTTGGGTCACCGCTGGCCCATCCCACCCCCCTCTCTGCCTTGTTCTCCACCTCCACTTTAATAAACTGTTCACCAAGTCTTAACCTTTGAGACTGTCTAAAACATAGTAGGTGTCTTACATACTGTTACCAGATTCATGAATTACCTGTCAGTTCACCTGTAAAATGAGGAAAAAGATCAACCTTTTCAGGTTGTTAGGAACAAATGACAACCTAGAACAAAAATTACATAACAACTACTGGGTGCTCAGTAAATGTTCCTTTATTTTTTCTGCAAAAGATCACCCTAGACAAAAGTCTACAATGCCACTCTATGTGGACTGGTTAAATAATAGTACAGAAAGATATGGAATCAGAAAAATGAAGTTTTGAGCTCTAGCTCTATGATGAGTTTGGTCAAACCACCTGAGCTGCTGAACTGGCACCCTCACTTGCCACATAAAATTCAACCTTATCTACTTCACAGGCTTCTGTGAAACTATTAATTTGCCAAAGGATTTGCTAAAAACCATCTCTGACACACAGTTCTCTGATCACTTGGATGGTACTTAACCACTACAAAGATGAGTAACAACCTTAATAAGTTTTCAAACTGAATACCAACCTCACTCCTCATTTGACCATATTATCTCTGGTAGTTATTCAAACATTCTAAGCTTTTGTTTCTTCATGCAGACACTTAGGAAAGTAATATCGGACCAACCTGAAGCAAGTAGAAAGACTTCACGAGAAGAACCTTTGAAATCACTTCATAAACTGTAAAGTGGTAGATGACAGTGAGAGGTATTGCCAGCATTCCTACCTTCTCAGGTCCCTAGCTCAATGCCTGACTGAGTATCCTCTTTCGATCCCATTAACATTCCACCTCCTCTACAAAACTTGTCTTCATTTCCAAAAGATCATTTCTATTCCTTTCCTTCCAATGGCTCTGTCAGGTAACAGGCAAAGGTCCCTGCTACCGCATTTCATCTCTTTAAATATAGCGTATGTGTCCCAAGCAGAGAAACCATTATTTAACCATCCGCATAACCAGTATATCTCCAATGCCGGCGGCGGCTTGAGAGTGTGAACTCTTGCTTACTACATTTCAAATACCCCGTCAACTACAGTGAATGATCGCCTCCAACATAAGCTTAACCTGCGATGCACACATATATGCTCATATGTAAACTTATTAAGTACTATTATAGTATGACTGTCTTCGACGTGAAAAGTCACGTTTCAAGTAAGAGGTCTACACCGATCACACAGCCTCCGCCTCGTCCAGTAGTCGTAATTCTGGGGTGTGCAGGTGTCCGTGCTGCCGCCGCCCCTTCCCCAGCCTAGCCTGCAGTTTTCATTCTCTGACTGGCTGGCCCTGTCACTCGAAGAGTTACGCGCTGCTGGAGCTGACCGGGGCCCCAAGCTTCTGATATCCAAATGCACCCTATCGGCCCAAGCTGCTCTAGAGCCGGCACCTCTCGCACAGGAGTAAACTGGTAACAGACCAGCATTTCGACAGAAGCCGCGGCCGCAGGAGGCGGGTCGAGGGAAGCGCCAGAGGATGAACCGAGGTCGGCAGCGGAGGAAGCGGCGGGCTCTCAGAAGCCTGAGTTCCCAGAAGGTGGGGACTACGGGAGCGGGTTCGCGGGGGGTCGGGGCTCCCACGATCTTCCCCCACCTCACCCCCGAGCTTCCCGCCCACCGCGCTTTACCTGCAGCACCAGCGCCTGCGCGGCCCCCGGGGAAAGCCCATGCGGTCCGACGGGTGGCGCAGCAGGCGGTAGAAGTCCGTTTTGCGGTAGAGGAAGCCGAAAAGCACACGCAGAAAGTCCTGAACGTTGCCCACGTGCTGCAAGATGCCCAGCAGGGCCTGATCGTACAGCTCAGCCGCCCCGGGCTCCATGGCGTCGCCGGCCGGAGGAAAGCTCACTCACTGCGGGCGCGGCCCGGACGCCGGCCTATGGCCACTTCCGGTGCTCTGCAGTAACGGCCTCGGCCGCTAGCGCGCCCGGGAAACTTCCGGTCCGCTCATGTTCGCCCCCGCGGTGGAGCTGGGCTGGACTGCGCTGGAGCCGACTGGGCCCAGGCACCGCCCCTACTGCCCCCGGGCTTCTCGGGCGGTCTCGCTGAGGAGCAGAAGTGGGCCCCGAAGCGCAAGAGGGCCCGGGGCTGAGGCATTGAGGGCGCCTAGTGGCCATGTTGGAAACTGGCGGAAAAGTTGTAGCGCGGGCAACAACTGTTACGTGAGCCACGCTGTTGTCACGTGGTTTGTGGGCTGTGTTCCAGACTTGATGTCCAGAAACAAGGCAGGACAGCGAGAACCTTCTGCTTGCGAGTCCAAAGAGGAAAATGCGACCTTTCTGTCGGTGTGTTTCCCGTTACTAACGAGGTCCTGGATGAAATGCAAGGTGATGTGCATAAATAAAGGAAGACAAGATTGTCATGTGAATGCATGTACCAGTATTAAATGGAAAGAGCTAGACGCAGAATAGAGAATCTGGTGTGCCAGCCTGTGAAATATACATATACGTATACATATGTGTGTGTGTGTAGTATATATGTGTACGCATAGTATATATACACACACAGCATGTATACGTGTTCAAAGGGTCTTTTAAAGCATAATCTGAAACTCAAAACATAACACTCAAATATATAATGAACACATCAGAGATTTATCCATTTTAATTAACAGTAACCAATGATATGATAAAGCTAGTTTGAAGAAGCGTTTCGAGAAACTGGGTATTTATAACTTTCAGAAAACAGTAAGATGGCTAGATTGGATACAAAGCTGGCTGGTGTCCTAAAAAATGGTGTAGATTATCTTTCCTAGTGGATAGAAATGATTTGCATCTCTACTGGCCTGAAATCTACAAGTTAACATGTATCTTCATCGTGTATGGACTCTAATGAATTGTAAACAAAGTCAAACTCAGATAAATTGCTCTAGAGCAGCGGTTCTGAAACTTTTTGGACTTAGGACCTGTTTACAGGGAATTCCCTGAGGGTCCAGTGGTTGGAACTCTGCACTCTCACATCAGAGTGCCCAGGTTCAATCCCTAGTCGAGGAACTAAGATCCCACAGGTGTGGCCATGGCCAAAAGGAGAAAAAAAAAAAGACCCATTTTCATTCTTAAAATACATCAAAGATTCTTTGGAGTCTTCCACAAATTTTATGTGTGTTATGTTTATTGATAGTTACCATATTGGACATAAAAACAGAAAGTGTTTAAATATTTATGCATTTTAATATAATAAAAACATGTTAACATATTTTTGTAAAGAAGGTTCTTCAGAGCAGTAAGAGTTTATGAGAAACAAAGCATCCTTTAAAATTTTTGCAAATCTCTTTACTATCTAGCTTAATTGAATTGAAGATAGCCAGATTCTCACATCTGCTGCATTCACTGCATTGCAGTATGGTGTTTTGATTAAAGTATGAGAAACCCAGTCTTATACAAATAGCAGCTTAATTGCCTTTTCAAATAAATGTGAGTATTGTTCTTGGAAACTACACCAACATTCAACAAATTATAGTTTCTTAAAGATTAGTTGCACTGTGAAATCTGAAATTGTATCAATAAATGTCTCCTACTTTGTCACATTAATATCCATTGGTCTGTCCTAATACTTTGAGTGGATCTTTGTTCACAATCTAGTCTCTGTATTCACAGAGCAAGGAGAAATGGAAGAAAGAGGCAGACCATTTCAGACTGGTAAGTAGGAGGTTTAATAAGCAAGGAAAGTTACTTGTCCTGGGCAGACAAAAGACCAGTATATTTTCATGTCCACTTTGCCAGAATTACAAACGTTTATACAGACAGCTTAACTGGGTTCAATCACATACACTGTCCAGTCTCAAAAACACCTTCCTCTCTCAAGGTGTTGAGAGGAAGATGTTGGAAACAACTCTCGTGTGGGAATGGTAAGCAGAGCATACATTACAAGGACAGAGGAAGAGGTGAGGAGTCTCCCATTGCCTGGGTCTAGCTAGAGGTCAACCAGGGATCGTGTTCCCCTGAATACCCCCCAACAAACTTTTACACACATGATTTTGTAAAATCAGAATGGAATAAAGAATGTGATGCAAGAATCTAACTATATTAAAAATGTATACAGGCTTCCCTGGTGGTCTAGGGGTTCAGAATCCAGCCAATGCAAGAGAAACGAGTTCAGTCCCTGGTCTGGGAATATTCCACATGCTGCAGAACAACTAAACCCGCACCCCACAACGACTGAACCCACACACCTAGAGCCTGTGCTCTACAGCCACAGCAGCCACTGCAATGAGAAGCCCATGCACCACAACTACAGCGTAGCCCCCGATCTGCAACTAGAGAAAGCCTGAAGGCAGAAACAGAGACCTAGCTCAGCCAAAAATAAATAAACAAATATTTTTAAATGTATGAAGCAGCTTCTCTGAAAGGGATACTGACCCCATCTGAAAGATGCTAACCCAAGTAACTTTGGAAAGCAATGGTATCTGTAAGACTAAAGGCAAAAGGAATTGCACGTAAACACTAAATTCTAAAGTTGTTTTCCAGAGGAGTGTAGGTTATCATTTCTCAGACTCCTACATATGTATAAAGGTAATCAACAACTAAGTAAATAGTGAGTGTTGTGGAGCCTGTCTTCTCACTAGTGGCATGAGAGGCTACAGAGAAGCAAGAAAGGAATCTAGAATGATTCATGTGGTTATGGGTTAGAACTGGAGGTATCAGCATAAACTCCTGTTAAGCTTAGTGTAGATACGATGGCTTTTCATAGGAATATTTCTAGAAATGTGTACATATTCAGGTCAATATTCACATATGTATGCCCTTGCTCTCTCAGCTGAGAGGATCAGAAGCAACAAAGCCCCAGCAGCAACACACACTGAACACACAGATCCTGATTTCTAATCTTATCTCCAGATGAAGGACTGGAACTCCTGAGAGAAATGGCTGACTCTAGGACTGGGATAGAAATACACAAGTTGAGCCTATACCATCTTATAATGCCAGGAAGTACGGAAGTGCTCAAAAGGGAGGGAAAATCCACAGGGAAGGGAATATGTCAAAGGGACCTAGGAGCCAACTGGAAGAGTTCCCAATGGCCAAATGTGGAGCAAATAGTCACTATATTAAAACCCAAAGTAAAAAATGAGCATCCTTGGTTCCGTACTGATAAAGATAGCATACTGAATAAATAATAAATGGAGGAGAACAATTTTCCTATTCAGAAGAGTTCCAAATAATTTATGTAAACACGCCACCCTCCAGGAAGTAGAGCATAACCACTCACCCCTAAGTGTGAGCTGTGCATAGCAATTTCCCTGCAAAGAGTGCAGCATGCCAACAGGTGCAAGATAAGTGTACAGAGGAGGCAGCTGGCCGGCACAGCCTCAGCCAGGTAGTCGGGCAGTATAACAGCGACAAGTTATGGTGACTGCAGGCACCCTTGACACAATGGGCTGAGACCCACTCTCTGCCTCGTGGTCTCCCTCCGAAAAACCCATCACCTTTGTCTAATCGGGAGAAACACTAGACAAACCCCATTTGAAGGACATTCTTTAAAATACCTGACAGTCTTCAACTGTCCAAGTCACCAAAAACAAAGAAAAGGAAAGCCTGAAACACTCACAAACGAAAGGAGCCTAAGTAGACACAACAACTGAGTGTTGTGGAGTGTCCTGGACAGGATCCTGGCTCAGAAAAAGGGCCCTGGGTAAAATTATGGAAGTCTAAACAAAATGTGGATTTTTGGTTAGTAGTAATTATCAGTACTAGTTCATTCACGGTACACTGACAAGTGTATCACGCTAATGTGTTACTCGAGTTAATTTTGGGGGCGGATGGGGGACATACAGGAACTCTCTGTATTATCTTTGTAATTTTTCTGTAAAACTATTCTATAATTAAAAAAGTTTTCTTTTAAAAAGGTGTTTTTAGAAAGGGATAACAATCTATAAACCCACTCCCCTCCCTCCCAGAAACAAGTGGAGCGTTGTGTTGGTACTGGTGCAGCGAAAGAGGCACCCTTATCCCCTGCTGGTGGAGGTGTGAATAGGGCAGACGCCCTGGAAGGCACTAGTCTGTATCCATTCAGTGCTACAGCGTTGGTAGCTCCCCACACATAGACAGGAGACGTGTAAACACCTGCTCATCACACAGATCCATGGTTCCATACCTGAAATCCCATATGCGAGCTGAATTTCAGACTCTAGGACATTTTTTAGAAAGGTAATTTGATGCTTACAGTACATTAGATATTAGACCTCATCAGGATCTGGAGTAGCAACATGAAATCAAACTTGTTAATGTGCTAAAATATATGACTATTCACATCAAGTTGGTTGAAGAGTGTAAGTATCCTATTTATGGGGAAAAAAAAAAAGTGTTAGTTGCTCAGTTGTGTCTGACTCTTTGCAACCCCATGGAGCCCGCTAGGCTGCTCTGTCCGTGGAATTCTCCAGGCAGGAATACTGGAGTGGGTTGCCATTTCCCTCTCCAGGGGATCTTCCCATCCCAAGGAGAGAACCTGAATCTCCTGCATTGCAGGCAAATTCTTTACCATCTGAGCCACCAGGGAAGCCTATTTATAAAGAGTATAAATAGATACATTGTGTCTGATCAGTCTTTGCTATGAAATGAGTTTGTCCCAAATTTACAAAAGAAAAAGACAAAGGCACTAGGTTTTCAGAGTTCTGGGGGTTATGAAATTCCACATAAGTGACTGTGGACTTATAGCAGAAGAATAATTGAGGACAATCTGATTGCCCATTAGCAGGGGAATGGATAAAAAACATCCCGTTCATTCACACAATGGAAAGCTGTGTCGCAGTTAAAATGATTGGACTACATCTCCACGCGGAGAAGGCAATGGCAGCCCACTCCAGTATTCTTGCCTGGAAAATCCCATGAACAGAGGAGCCTGGTGGGCTGCAGTCCATGGGGTCGCTGAGAGTTGGACACAACTCAGTGACTTCAGTTTCACTTTTCACTTTCATGCATTGGAGAAGGAAATGGCAACCCACTCCAGTGTTCTTGCCTGGAGAATCCCAGGGACGGCGGAGCCTGATGGGCTGCTGTCTGTGGGCTCGCACAGAGTCAGACACGACTGAAGTGACTTAGCAGCACATCTCCATGTATCGACATGAATAAATTAAAAAAAAAATGTATGCTGCATTTAAAAAAAAGACCTCGTTGCAAAAGGATAAGTCACGTATGGTATCAATTAAGGAAAATTATAAATGTGAATGAATAAGTTGTTCACATACATGGAACTAAAGTTTTAAACCTTGCATGAGGAGGACACATGTCAAATTCAAGAGATGGATTTGGACGAGGTCACACCCAAGCCATCATGTGCCACCTCCATCACAATCAGTGTCCTTATGGGTGAAATCTGGTGGCCAGAGGGTGACCGATGGTGGGTGGCCGGGTGGAGACAGCCTCTCTCAGGACCTAGGGGAAGGATAGGTCAAAGGACCCCCAGGAGGAGGCTTCTGTGGCCCAAGTCATGGCCGATGAGCTTGGACAGGGGCTCTGGCCCCATCAGAACTTCTGCCTGTTCTCTGATGGAGAGCTCTTGAGGCCTCCCTGCACTCTTGGCAGGATGTTCAAAGCTGTAGTTGATGTAGACACCGCCATGAGTGCTCATCGGGGCGGGGTGCTTTGAGCAAGAAGTCTCCTTGGTTGCAGCTGCCTCCTCCTCCTGCTTCTGCTGCTGCACCAGAGCTGGGTTGACATCAGGCCCTGCAGAGCGACAGACACAGAGCAACACGGTCAGGGAGGCGACATGCTGGGTGCAGGATGCAAGCTATGTGTTGGAGCCTCAAATGAAAGTTCCAGAGAGGGAGAGCTAAGTCCTAAGCCCGCCACCTCCCATCACTGCCCTTCACCCCAGCCCTCACTTCACCATACCCCCAAAAGCTGGTAACCGTCAATTGCCACACACACCCAGCCCCTGGTCCCCCTGCCTTCCAGTGCAAGTCCCTGCCATCCAGGGGTCTAGCAGGGGAAGCCCCAAGCCACCCATAGCCAGTGACTCCCTCCCCATCCTCTCTTCCTTGGACATGCTGTGCAAGCATTCCTTGCTGAGAGAAGCCATTCCTCACTGTCATCAGGCTCAGGTCAAAGAGGGGACTGGATCCCTGCACCTGCCACTCGCCTCTCTATCAGGATCCCAGCCACTCTGCAGGGGGCGGGCCACTCAGAATCTCCAAGGGGTGGCCATGACCTGTGGGACCTGAGGGTCCCCAGCCAGGTAGCCTCTGGGGAGGTCCCCAACAACCACACTCTCCTCTTCCAAAGGAGGTCAGGAAGTTTCTACAAGACTAGGGTGCCGTGCGTAGGGGTGCTGGTGCTGTGTGGCCTCCAAATACACTGCATGTGACCAGCTTTATTACTGGGGTGGAGGGGTCTCGGGGTCCTCATCTGTGAAATGGGGATGAAAACCACCTACCTCCAGGGATGATAAGAGGATTAATTATATTTATTAGCACACAAACACACTCTCCTATTAATATAAATGTTCCATCTAAAATTACCATTATTATTATTCCTGGTGTCAGGGAACAGTGCAAAATTGAACTCTCAGCTTGCCCGCCCTATGGGGGAATGCTTCATCCAGGGGTCCCGTTTAATTCTCTGTGGAGTGATGGGGTGTGTAAACAGCTGTGCTCAGAAGGGACTTTTCTAGCAGTCCACTGGTTGGGAGTCAGCCTGCTCATGCTGGGACACAGGTTTGACCCCTGGTCCAGGAACTAAGATCCCACATGTCTCAGGGTAACTAAGCTCATGCAGCACAACCACTGAAGCTCATGTGCTCTAGAGCCTGTGCTCCGCAGCAAGAGAAGACCACGTATCACAACTAGAGAGCAACCCCCCGCTCGCCGCACCCAGAGAAAGCCCACAGCAACGCAGACCCAGAGCAGCCAATGAATACACAATTCTTTAAATAAAAAGGATAACTGTGCTCTACAGTAAGCTCCGGAAGTTAGTGATGGACAGGGAAGCCTGGCATGCTGCGGACCATGGGGTCGCAAAGAATCAGACATGACTGAGCAACTAACCTGATCGGAACTGAATGCTCTACAGTGAGGAAACAGAAATGTACATGTTGTTAGTAGGAGTTTAAATGGTAACTTCTTGGAGGGTGTTGACAGTTGGAATGAGCAATCAGTATTCATGGACTGAACTTTCTCTAGGATATATTGGAGAATGAGGTCAAAGATTCAGCCACAAATGATAGTCATCGCAGCACTGGCAATAACATGCAAAATTAGAAATAGTCTAGTTTTAGTTCTAGTTCAGTCGCTCAGTAGTGTCCAACTCTTTGCGACCCCATGGACTGCAGCACACCAGGCTTCCCTGTCAGTCACCAACTCCCAGAGGTGATGCCAGAAACAGTCTAATGTCCAGCAACTGGGAGCTGGCTTAATGGACTGTGGCCAATCCATACAAAAGGATATGTTTTTAAACAGCAAGTTATCACCCATGAATGAGTCATGAAATCAATTTCTCAGATAACACTGGAATTTTTAAAAATTAATGATAGAATAGAACAGAAAATACCTGAAGCTTCTTAGGCAGTGTTATTTTGTGAAAGGCCTGTTCTACTCTGCATGTCCATGTCCATACCTGTACATATCCCCTCTCAATGTGAAAATCTATTTTTGCTCAAGGTCATGATCAAAAGTTCAATGGCATGCAGCAGAGAACCATATAGCCACTGAATGTGTTTGAAACGCACATCTGACCCCCCAAAAGATGTTTTCATATGTTAAATGAAAAACTATAGCTTCCAAACCAGGAGGAACTGTGTGCCCACAATTTGGGGCAGTATCTGTCCCAGGTGGGGGAGGGGCTGTGAGTATTCCTGGCATTTTGCCTGTGGCTTGGAGTCTTGTGGGAGGGGGCCTGGCACTCACCCAGGTAGCTGAGGATGACGGGCAGGAAGACCAGGCCATGCAGCAGGCCCAGAACAGTGATGAGTAGGTTGAGACGGAAGAAGAAGATCTGGATGAGCTGCGCCTTGGCCAGGCCCAGGACAAGGATGCCAGGCAGGTTGGTCATGGCCACTCCTGCAAACACCTGGGGGTCACAAGCAGGTGTCAGACTGGGCACAGGGTGGCTGGCCAAGGACCACGCAAGGCAGCCCATCTACTCACCGCACTGCCCATGGAGATGGTGGCCTCCTTAGCCCTCTCCAGCCGGGTAGGTTTGGTGCTGATGGCAAAGGAGCGGGTGATGTGGGACACAAACTCCACAGAGATGCCCACCGCCTGAGGGAAGAAAGGGGGCTTCAGCCACCCAAGGGCAGGGGCAGGGGTCTCCACCCAGGCCAGCAGGCAGCACCTAGACTCTAGAAAGAACTGGGAGCCTTGTTTCCCACACTACAGCCCTGACACTCCGGCCGGCAGGTTACCGTGACCAGGTTGATGAGGGACACGGCATTGTAGCTGATGTCCCAGAGCGTCATGAAGCCCACAGTGTCCACCAGGATCATGATGATGGAGAAGAGGTTGAGGAGGCCGGAGCGGACGTCCATGCCCAGCAGGAAGCAGCAGACGACAAAGGTGGGCACCAGGCAGATGGTGAGCATAAAGAGCCCCTCGGGGACTATGGTCAGGTACTGCTCATAGAACACGTTGGTGACCCTGTGGGCGCAGAGCACAGTCACTGCCCCGCAGCTTCCCGTGCCCACTTCAGGATGAGCGCTGGGCCCAGGTGCAGCTGAAGCCTCCATGCTAGAGCCCATCCCCACCTCGCGGCCACCCTCACCCACCCAGCACGCTCACCCGCAACCCCTCTGGAGCACATGCACTCACGAGTAAGGGAAGACCTCAAAATCTGGATCGGTGCCTGGCACCTTTCGCAGGTCAGCAGTGATGTTGGCTGCCAGTGCCCGAGTTGCCCGCAGAGCCTCCGTGAAATCCTGCGAGTTCTTCAGCGGCTTGTTGTAGGCCATGAACCGCGAGGCTGTGAAAGCCGGAGCCTGTGTCAGATACCCTCAGAACCCCCAAGAGGCAGTGCCCAGCTGAGTTCAGGGCTCTGCTCCCACCATTTGGGAACTCTTAATACATGTTGAGCAAAGGGCCCTGCATTTCGGTTTGCCCCCAGCCTTGCAAGCTCTGTAGCTGGTCCTACCGCTGTGCCAGACTCAAGTCCTGGCCCTGCCTCTGATGGATGGAACTTAAAGAGTTCTCCTGAGGGACTTCACTGGTGGTCCAGTGGCTAAGACTCCAGGCTCCCAATGCAGGGGGCCTGGGTTCGATTCCTAACTGGGGAACTAGATCCCACATGCCACAACTAAGAGCTCGCATGCCATAACTAAGACCCAGTGCAGCCAAATAAATAAATATATGTTTTAAAGAGAGAGGTCTCCTGGATGAACCCAAACACTGCTCTGTATGGTTTCAAAACATGCTCTGGATTCTTAACATTAATTTCATTATTTTTCCAATGCATGTTTTCCTGTAAGAAAGGACCAGAAAGGGAGACAAAAATACAACAGTTGACTTAACAGAGCTGTGGGTTGGGGGACCCCCTGGGTAAGTAGAATAGTCATTCATTGAACCAGCTGCCCACTGCCCACATCTGGGTGTGACCTGCGCCTGAGAAAAGAGGAAGTAGGTGGCTCCCAAGTGCAGCATCAGCCACTGAGAATTCCATAAATGCCACACTGACTATGAATTTAGGGAATGGGGAGATGGAAACAGGCAGACACGGGGTGGAGTCCAAGGACGTGGAACTGGGTGACATGACTTCTGAGGACAGGACCAGGGCAGTTAGAAGCCCCCAGGAAGGAAGAAGGGGGAAGGTTCAAGATGGAGAATCTGTCTCCTGGGACTCGAGGGGCCCCGGGGGCAGCTGACTCTGGTCTTCTCCTCCAGTCGAGGACAGGCTTACCCAAAATCTGGCCATCTGAGCTCATATTCACTGAGGTGCTGTAAGCTGCCAGGCCACTGCAGGAGGAGGACCAGAACAGATTAGCCAAGGATCTATCGCCTCTGTGAGCTTGGCCTATGGCTACCCACAGAGGCCCCGCACTACTTCCTCCCCCGCTGTGACCCTGCCGTGGGCACCCACACAGCTGTCCTCTTCAGTGCCCCACCCCAACCACCACCCACCGCCTACCCTTTGGGACATTTGATGTTGGGCTCGTCACTCAGAAACCAGGGAAGATATTTGTGGAACTGCTCCACTGATGGCCGGGCAGAGCCTGCTGTGGGGCTCACACAGGTCTTCAAGCAGGCCAGGAGCCTACAAAGAGAGTGGGGGCTCTAGGCAGCAGCACCTCCCAAGGTCAGCAGACGATGCCCTGCCCCACCTTGTGCTCCTTTCCCATCAGGATCCCCATGCGCTCCCACTGTTGTAACAAGCATGGTTACTCTGGAGGGATATGTGTTTGCCTCTACAGATGGGAGGAGTGCCCCTCTCATATATGGAAACTGCTGATGCCTTCAAGCAGGGGAGGAAGCAAAGTTTGGGGCAGAGAAACAGCCTCCACGGGGACTCTCCATGCCACCTACAAGTGCAGCTGCTGAGGCAGGATCATGCATCAACCTCAGCTCTTACTCCACTCCCATGGCACTTTGAGCAGCAGCCTGCTCAGTGGGTATGGGCACAACTCAGCAGGGCCAGGAGGGTGCGACTGCCTGGCAACCCAGCTGGACGTCTACATACATAGGTGTAGCGCCCCAACCTGTGCTCCTAGTCAGGGCCCCTGCCCCAAACTGACCCTGGAGGAGGGCAGGAAGGGTTAAGAGATCTTCCACTGGTCCTGTCCTCTCTCTAGTCTCAATTTCCCCAAGCTATGGTGGGCCCTGAACTCCCAGAGGCCCCATACTCACTGACAGTCGAGGGGCAGAACTCATCTTTATTGGGACCAGAGATATAAAGGCGGCAGCAGGAAGATGAAGTCAGCCAGTCAATGAAGTCGTCCACCCAGGAGGAGGCAGGGATGGCCAGGTAAGACCTGAATGTCAGGAAATGACATGACTTCTGAGGACAGGACCAGGGCAGTTAGAAGCCCCCAGGAAGGAAGAAGGGGGAAGGTTCAAGATGGAGAATGTCTCCTGGGACTCGTGGGGCCCCGGGGGCAGCTGACTCTGGTCTTCTCCTCCAGTCGAGGACAGGATCGGATAGGCAGGCTGTGGTGGGTCCTTCCTCCAGTCCAACCTCCACGCTGGCTCCCCTCAGGCGCATGGCAGCAAGTGGGCAGCAGGGCAGGAGGGAGAGAGACACACAGAGGTGGGCTGGACACTCACACATCAGGGAAGTCGCTGGCGTACTGGATCTTCTGGGTTAAGGAGAAATTGTTGCAGCCTGCACTGGAGCAGATGGCATTCATTCCTTCCTCACTGGAGAAGTTGTAGCCCCCAGTGGTGACAAAATAGACCGGGGCCCCCACCTCAAAGTAGCGGTTCATAAAGAGGAAATAGTCGATCAGGTATGAGTCCTGCAATGGAAGACAGTCAGTGAGCCTATGGCCAGATGCACCTCTAGCATACGCTCAAGAGATACACACACAGTGATATACACAGAAGTACAGGCTCACAGAGTCATTACAGGCTCCACTACAGAGGTACATGGTCATAAGTATACCCACAGAGGCACACACACACTCCAAGGTACACCTATCTAGGTACAATCACAGGAACCTACACAGAACACACTCAACGGAGGTACAAGCACAGGGCATCACATACCCCCCTGCGTGAACATGCTCTCTGACACACACATACAGACACATACACATGATTTGACCCCTTCCTATCATCCTGTTTGGCACAGCCACAGTCTAGCAAGTTAGCCTATGACCACAGCCCACGTGGGTGCACACATATAAACACCCACGTGCACACCCTCAAGGCTGTATGCCAGGCATCTTCATGGCTCACTCCTTCTCCTACAACACCTTCAAAGTGACATCAGGAATGATGGTGGAGTAGGAAGTACCAGGATTCCGCCTCTCCGTCTAGACAATGACTGCACTGGCAGAATCTACCTGATGTAACTATTTTGGTACTCTGGGGTCTATTGAGGGCTTCAAGTTTCCAGAGAAAGGCCTGGATGGTAGACTGTGGTTAATTTGATCTACTTCAACTCTTAGTATGGTACTAGCTAGTCATCGTTTATCCTCCTGGACTTGTGGCAGGCAGCCATGAATGCATTCCAGGAACAGTCTGCACACAGCTTGCATACCCACCTCTTAAATATCAAAGATCTGTGTTCTCATCACTCATTACTGCTTCTAATCTCAGTAGAGCAGAAACAAAGTCAGGTGCCATTAGAAGCTTCACCTCAAACTGAAGTGATTGCCAAGATATTTAAAGATTATCTTTACTTGCCCAAGATATTAAAGGGCAAGTGCTAAACTTGTCTTCCCCTTTATATTTCCTTTTTCTCCTTTTGAGAGCCAGACATTTAAGAAACATGACACTCAAAAGCAACCACAAATACAAGGAAAAATATATAGTCACTGCACATGCCCAGGGAAAAGCAGAGACTCGGAAAAGATCTGTAAAGACTTTACATCTCAAGCTGATCTCCAGGACAGAGACATCCGCAACAATTAACTTTTAAAATAAATGAATAAATAAGCAAATTCTGGGGAAGGGAGAGAATTTGATTTCTGGAGTTATTTCAGACTCAAATGTCCATTTTTCAAAAACAACAACAAAATCATAAAGCATGCAATGACTTAGAAAGATATGGCCCATACCTGGGGACAAAAATTAATCAACAGTATCCTTGCGAAAGAACAGACAATGGATATATTAGATAGAGACTTTAAAACGACTATCTTAGAGATGCTCAAAGAGCAAATAACATTGTTTTCTGGACACAGTCAAGAAAACAATGTACGAACAAAACAGAGGGACTTCCCTGGTGATCTAGTGGTTAAGAATCTGCCTTCCAATGCTGGTTCAGTCCCTGGTCAGGGAACTAAGATTCCACATGCCATGGGGCAGCTAAGCCTGTGCACCACAATGAAGACCCAGCACAGCCAAAACACACTCAACACACACACAATGGAATGATCAATAAAGAGAAAATATAAAACAGAACCAAAAAGAAGTTCTGGAGCTGAAATGTACAATAAATAAGGGAATAACTGCTGCTGCTGCTGCTAAGTCGCTTCAGTCGTGTCCGACTCTGTGCGACCCCATAGACAGCAGCCCACCAGGCTCCCCCATCCCTGGGATTCTCCAGGCAAGAACACTGGAGTGGGTTGCCATTTCCTTCTCTAATGCATGAAAGTGAAAAGTGAAAGTGAAGTCGCTCAGTCGTGTCCAACTCTTTGCGACCCCATGGACTGCAGCCTACCAGGCTCCCTCCATCCATGGGACTTTCCAGGCAAGAGTACTGGAGTGGAGTGCCATTGCCTTCTCCAAAGAAATAACTAGAGGGATTCAAAGACATATTTGAGCAGTCGGAAGAAGAATAGCCACACATGAAGACAGGACAATTGAAATTATCAAATGAAGAACAGAAAGAAAAAAGAATAAGGAAAATGAACAGAGACTAAGGGATTGTGCAGCATCATCAAGCAGAACACACACATCATAAGAATCCCAGAAAAGAGAGAAAGAGGAAAAGAGATTAGTTGAAGAAACAATGGCCAACATTTCATAAATCTGATAAAAGATATGAGTATAAAAATCCATAGAACTTTAGGAAACTCTTAGTAGGAAAACTCAAAGAGACCCAGAACCAAGGCACATTACAATTCAAGTGTCGAACGATAAAGACAAAAACAGAGTTCTGAAAGCAACGAGAAAGAAGAGGCTTATTATATATAAAGATTATAAGCATAGTTCCTATCAGAAAACTTGGAGGCCAGAAGGCAGTGGATTTGTATAAAGAACTTAAGTGGGAAAAACTCTCAACCAGGAGCCCTATTTTTGGCAAAACTGTTCTTCAAAAATGAGGGAAAAAATTAAAGCATTCCCATATGAATAACTACAGAAGAAGTCTGTTGCCATAAGACCTGTCCTGCAAGAGGCTTCAAGTTGAAGTGAAATGATGCTAAAGCATAACTCAAAGTCATGTAATTAAATAAAGATCACTGGTAAAAGTAAATAGATGGGAAATTATAAAAGCTAGTTTTATTACAACTTTGGTTTGTAATTCCATTTTTTAATTTCTACATATCTTAAGAGATTAACACATAAAAAGTATTATTCTATGTATACATAGAATTATTGTATGTATACACAATGTATAAAGATGTGATTTTATGATAGCAATAACTAAAAGGAAATGGAAAGGAGCAATACAGGAACAGATTTTTTTGTATGCAATGCGTGTTAACCTAGGATAAATTCAACACATTGTAGGATATTTAATGTAATTTTCCTGGTAACCACAAAGGAAATAGTCATATAACATACCCAAAAGGAAATGAAAAAAGAATTTAAACATTTCACTGTCAACTAAACACAAAAGAAGATGGCAATGCAGGAAATGAGAAACAAAAAAGCTATAAAGTATATAGAAAACAAATAGCACAATAACAAGTCTCTCCTCACCAGTAATTGCTTTACATGTAAATAGACTACTCTCTCTAAGAAGAAGTCAGAAGTTGACGGAATGGGTCAGAGAAATAGGATCCAACGACATGATTTCTATAAGAGTCAGTTGAGATCCAGAGACACCCACAGGTTGAAAGTGCAAGTATAGAAAAAGATATTCCATGCAAATAGTACACAGTTTGCAAAGATTGCAAAGATATTCCATGCAATAGTAGGCTATCCCACTGCCAGGTAATGTAGGCTTCAAATCAAAAAAGTTTACAAAGGATAAAGAAGAACATTACATATTATTAAAAGATTCAGTACAGCAAGGGTAAGTGTATAGAAACAGTTCCACACCTAATGAATGACCATCAAGATCTATGAAGCGAAACTTGACAGAACTGAAGGGAGAAATAGGAAGTTCTACAATGAGTTCACTACTCCACTGTCAGTAATGGGTAGGACACCCAGACAGAAGACAAGTAAGGAAATGGAGGACTTGAACCACACCAAACCAGCTAAATCTAGCAAGCTTATCCCTCTCAAATACACATGGAACATTCAAGCGAGATAAACTAGGTATCTGGCCACATATTAAATCTCAACATTAAAAAGATAGATGTCATACTATGTATATACCCTGACCATGACTGCATGGTTAGAAATCATTAACAGAAAACTGAAAAATTCACAAAGCTGTAAAAATTATACATCCCAGCAATGATTTATCTTGACTATGATACCAAAGGTACAGTTAACAACAACAACAACAACAACAAAAATAGACAAATTAGACTTCATGAAGGTTAAAAACTTAAGTACATCAAAAGATACTACCAATAGAGTAAAAAAGCAACCAACAGAAATGAAGAAAATATTAACAAATCACATATCTGATATCTGATATTAATTAATCAGATATTAATCCCTCATATCTGACGAGGGATTAATTATCCAAGATATCTAAAGAACTCTTTAAACTTAGCAACAACAAAATCCAGCCCAATTCAAAAATAGACATTTCTCCAAACAAAATATACAAATGGCCAACAAGTAAATACTTAACATCACTAATCATTAGGGAAGCACAAATAAGCCACAATGAGATACCACCGCATATCTATTATGATGGCTGTTGTCAAAAACCAAACAAACAAAACTCAGAAAATAAGTGTTATTGAAGACATGGAGAAATTGGAACGTTGTGCACTGTTGGTAGGAATGTAAAATGGTACAGCTATATAGAAGTCAGTATGGAAGTTCCTCAAAAATTAAAAATAGAATTGCCACATGATTTAACAATTCCACTTCTGGGTATATACCCAAAATAATTTAAAGCAGGGTTTCAAAGAGATATTTGTAAACCCATGTGCATAGCAGCATTATTTCACAATAGCCAAAACACGGAAGCAACCCATATCCATCAACAGAAAAATGGTTAAGCAAAATGTGATATATATGCATTCATACATACAGGAATATCATTCAGCCTTAAAAAGAAGGAAATTCTGATACATGTTACAACATGACCAAACCTTGGGGACATCATGCTAAATAAAATAAGCCCATCACAAAAGGACAAATGTATGATTCCACGTACGTAAGGGACCTGGAACAGACAAATGCAGAGACACAAAGGAGAATGGGGCGAGGGGTGCACCAGGGACTTGGGGAGGAGGAATGGGGATTTAGCATTTAATAGGGACAGAGTCCCAGCTTTGCAGAATGAAAGCTACGGAGACAGGTGGTGAGGAGGATTGTATAACGTCCTTAATGCCACTCAAAAAAATGGTTAAAATGGCAAATTTTATGTTATATTTTACCAGAAAAAATTGAAAGAAATACATTTTATATAGTCATAAGAAACAAATCTCCCCCAAAGAAAAATAAACAAAGAGCATAAACGAAACCTCAGCTGGGGGACTTCCCTGGTGGTCCAGTGGCTGACTCCCCACTCCCAGTGCATGAGGCCTGGGTTTGATCTCTGGTCGGGGAATCAGATCCCACATGCCACAACTAAAGATTTCACATGCCACGACTAAAGGTTCCGAGTGCCCAACTAAGAGCCAACACAACCGAAAAACAAATCCCTCAGCTGGTCTTATAGCCCAGTACCACCTTCCTTCTCACTGGTTTGGCCTACCAGGCCACTGATACCCATTCTGGGGTCACTGGGGACCCTATTCTCTTCAGCTGTGTGAGCAGTCCCCAGGGCCACCATGAGTGGCAGAGTCATCTGGACCCTTGCTGGCTTTGCAGCCTCTTCTTGCTCCCTACGGTGGCTCGAAGGTGCTGTCCTGCCTGTCTGCTCTGCTGCCGCCTCATCTTGCTTCCAAGACCAGCACCACCAGCAGATGGCTACCAGGCCACTGGATCCAAGATTCCTGCCCATGCCCAGACCCCCGTCGCCATCTCTACAGTGGCCCTGGATGTCCAAGCCATCATGATGTTCTCTCTCCCCTAGAGCCCAGGTATGCAGACTTGCTTCCTCCAGCCACCACCCCACTGCTGGTTGCATGTCCAGACAAACCTCAGGCCCCTGGCCTCTTCGATGTATGATTCCTGTCAACCTCATATGCTTGCTGGTCATGGTCAGCACATTTCCCCCACCCCCTCACCTGCTGCACCTCCAGCTCTCAGCCTTACTGCCTCTCCCCCCGACACCTACAGTCACCCCTGCACACAGTAAGTGAGCCTTGGTGCGCCCCAACCTCCCATGGGTCAGTGCTGTGACCCTTGCCTCCTTCCTCTGCAAATCCCACTCATGCTCAGACACCCCTCAAGCCTCTCCTGCATCCAGAACCCTCAAGACCATCGAGGTCTTTTTTCTTCCCCAGGGGCCCCCAACCCTTCCTGTCTCTCCGAGGACAGTCCAGGGACATTTGCTGCTGCAGAACCCAGGCCTGAGGACACAGAGGGCCTGGCACTAGGAAGGCATTCACTGAGGTGTTGGTCATTCTGCCTGGATGGTTGGCTCCCACGGCCAGTCCCTCGGCTGCCTGGTCGTCTCCCTCTGGTGGCCTAAGGTTGGAACCGAACTCAGGCACTTTCGATGCAGAATGTGGCTTCTCTTCCCAACTCTGCATGATGCATGGTCCCCCACCCCTACCACACCCCTGGTTCAAGCCAATCCATCCACTCTGCGCTGCTGATTGCCCTCACAGCGTTGGGGACCAAGAAGAGGGGAGGAGGGCACCTACCTTGGGCAGAGCCAGCTGCTGGTCCAGCCCCACATTAATGTAGCACATGAAATAGAGACTTGCTCCAAACAGGGCCAGGAACAGCAGCACCTGGGAAGGGAAGCATCATGTGAAGGCCTCCTGCCCAGCAGCTCCCCAGTCTGGGTCTGGACGGGGTCTTGTAGGAAACATTCTGGAGTTGGGCCAACTTGAATCTCAGAAACCCCTCCCCGCCTCGGCTTCAGCCCCTGGACCTGGGCAAGCTCCAGACCCCTCTGAAGACCATGGGCAAGGATCAAGGCTAAGCTGACCCTCCCGCCCCAGACACTGCCAGGCCCCCCAACCCTGGGTGGCATGAGGTCCCCCCTGCTGCCCCTCTCCGCCCACTCACCACAACCACGCGGGTGAGCCAATGCAACAGGAATGGAACGTAGAATGTGCGGAAGAATCGAAGCAGAAGCCCCTCATCCTGGCTCGGCGGGGGCAGCTTCTGGGCTGTCTTGCAACAGCAGATGTCCATCCGGGAGGCCTAGAAGGAGGAAGGCACTCAAACCAAAACAGACCTTGGGGACTACTTGCCTCCCGTGGAGTGGAGAGTCACCTTCCACATGTGGACTGTGCCAGCACCGCATGGTGGGGACATGCCAGTGTGCTCTTTTATTTATCTTCATTTTCTGCCTTGATAAAATACCTTTGAACTTTGCACCATCACCAAACCAAGAACTCCCTCCCTGTCAGTCTCTCGCTTATATTTTATTTCACAACCTCAGGTACTTTTAGCAGGTTTGATCATATTCCCCCAAATGACCAAAATAAAGTTAATTTCCCATGGGAGATCAGGGACTTTGTGGCCTAAATATTCCAGCACGCTGTTCCCACACTCAGTCCCCATGCTCTGAGCTTTCTGTGCAAAGTGAAGCCACTCCGTCCCCGGCCAAGATGGTGACCAAGGGTGAGTCCCTGGGCCTTGCCTCCACCCCCTACCTCTTGCCTCCTGCTGTCGAGGGAGAGCAGGGCCACGAAGGCTGACATCTGTAGGAGGAAGTCAAGAAGGACTGCAAAGCCGGAGGTCAGGGCAAAGGTCCGTACAGCTGGCATGGGGGTCAGGGCTCCTGGGGGATGGGGAGGGGGTCAAGAGTGAATCTCAAGGCCTGGCATCTGCTCAGATGGGAAAGGAGGCTGCCAGCCTCCACGAACTCCCAGTGCCTGGTGGGGAGGGGTTGCTCAGGCTCACCTAAGAAGAAGCAGATGGCCTCAGAGAGGCTGCAGAGAAGCATGCTGGGGGCCACTCTACCCAGGGCTCGGCCGATGTGGGCCTCCCGTTCTTCCCCCAGGCCTCCGAGGCAGCCTCTGAGTGGGGACGGCGGGGACAGGGTCAAGATCTGACCAAGGGCTCTGTCCCTCACAGGCCAGCTAGGAGCTGCCACATGCCCTTACTCCCCAAGGCATGGGCATTGCCTGGAGATGCAGCCAGGCCTGAGGAACTGCCCCCACCTTCCCCAGTGGGGAGAGTGGGGCAGTGACACTCCGCCCTGCCACATATTCCACTTCTCAGGGTCTGGCCCAGAGAAACGCATGGTGTATTTTGGGATATCCTTAGCATCCTTCCTCTGACTCATCACTGGAACCCTAAATGTTCACTAACGAGAGGCTAAAGACTCTACTTGTCTTTCCGTGGAATGCTACCTAGCACTAAAAAGACAAAGGTGGCTCTATGTAGAACAGAGACAAACAAACATGACTCCGTATTGGACCTCTAACCTTTGTGTTCTGTTGCCTGTGCTTATTCTTATTGTCTCTGGATCTTTTGTAAAAGGATGTTGCCCAGAGCCTGGAATATACATGACAGCCCATTGCCAAGGCTCTGACCTTTAAAGGTATAACACTTTTCCATTCATATAGAGATTAAAAGGTTGCAGAACAGAATCTAATATTTGCCTTGTTGGAGGGGTTTGGGACGGCTGCAGGAACAAAAGATTCTGGCACCAAAAGGTTTGCAACACCCAGCTAGACTTCCCCTTTTAGTATAAAACTCAGGTGACGTGGTTCCTTGGGACACTAGTCCACCATCTTCTCAGTCTGCTGACTTTTCAAATAAAGTCACTGTTCCTTTTCCCAGCATCTCATCTCTCAATTTATTGGACTGCCATGCAGTGAGCAGTATGAGCTTGGGCTCAGTAACATATGCGCTGTGTGACACTCTTGCCAGACAATGTGGGGCTAACTGAGAGGCTAACTGAGAGCAAGTTCAGGAGACATGTGAGATATGAATGCATTTATGTGAAAGATAAACACAGAGCCCTGTTTTCTACAGGAATTGTACACATGGACATCGGTGCTTAGGAGGAGGCCAAAATAAACCCACTAAACCCATGGGGCCATGCCTGGGTGAGTAGGGGCAGCAGAGGGTGTGCAGAATTCCTGTCCTCTTACCTGGTACTCAAGAACGAAGATGAAGATGTTGTCAGCCCCCACGGCAAGCACCAGGAAGGGCACCACTTGAAGTATCACCAGTGAGGAAGGGACACCCAGGTAGGAGAAGAAGCCCATAGAGGCCAAGACTGCTCCCAGCACCACGGCCACCCCCGCCCAGGCCCAGAGTGGCCTTGGAGTCCACCTGCAATGGGACCAGGCTCAGCCTCCTGGCTGCAGGGCTGCCCAATGTGCCCCCAACGCCAGTTAGAGGAGAGCTGCATGCTCTGAGCTTCTGCACTTTGTCCACTCAGCAGCGCCTGTCCTCCCAAGAGCAGGCCCTGTGAGCCTGACCACTTTTTCCTCGAGCATACATTGTAAGACAATGTAAATACCAACTTTGCATTTGCACAATTCGAGAGAGGGTTGTCATGAGCAGAGTGAAAACTCGCATGGCCTTTCGAAACAGGACACACCTCAAGAAGCATCACCCCTTGGAGGAGCCACCCTGGGTATGTTCACTTTGCTGTTTTGAAGTGCTCTAGAAAGTAGGTTGGGAAGGTTCTAGGCACCCTGATGGTGGGCCAGCTCACCCTCAACAGCTCCCCTCTCACTTCTCACCGGTACCCGACGCCAGCTGGAGTAGCTGCCCAGGGCCAGGGAGATGTACAGGAAGATGACAAGGTAGCTAACAGCAAAGATGGGCAGGTCCTCGGCTGTGGTGCTGTTGATCTCATCCTCCAGGGAACGCTGTGGACACACACCCGACCAGACCCACTGACCCAAGAGCTCGGCCAGAGGGCACCATGTATGTGAGCCCCTGTGAGCTCTGACACGGCTGCAAGAACAGCTGTAGCATCACCCCATCCTCCTGGGCAGGCACCCGTCAGCTCAGGGTCACTCGGGAGGGGTGAGGGCAGGATGAGGATACAGGACCCCACCAAAACCACCTGAACTGTCTGCCCCAGAGCCAGGGACCCTGCAGCCCCTACCTCCGCCATGAATGTGACCTGGAACACACCAGCCGTCCGACGCTGAAAGGCTCGCATCTCCTCCAAGAAGGCTCCCTCCCAGAGCTTAGCCTGAGCCAGCTTGGGGTCCCCAGGAGGGTAATTGTTGAGGGAGAAGGTCATGATGAGGGCCTCTGCCTCAGAATAGTCCTTTCCTGGAAGGAGAAATGCTTGGCTACCTCCAACCACACCTCTGCTTTCCTCCCCCTACTCCAGCCTCACCCCTGCTTCCCCTCCCCCAACTGCAGCCACACTCTTACCTCTCCCTCCCCAACCCTCCTCATCCAAGTCACTGTGTAATTCTGCATCCTACTTCCCTCTCTCAGTCAAAGGCAAAACCTGTGGTTCCAGGCACAGAACCAGAGCACCTGAGCAGGGTTGGCGGAAGATGCAGTAAGTGACAGAGAGAGGATGCAGGGTGGGCAGGTCTGCAGTCCCCATGAGGCCCCCCACCGACCTGGCCACTCCCAGGCAGCGGGAAGCCCCCACGGCCACCCCATCCTTCTGTCCATGACTCCTGCCCCGTATGTCCACTCACTGGCCTCCTGGGGAAGTCGGAGCTTACCTTTGTAGCCCCCCACGGCGAGGAAGGGGAAGATGGGCGCCCCATAGTCAGCCATGCAGCTCAGGGCCAGAGCCGTGCCATCTTTGTAGGTGAGGGGGGCACTGGTGGGAGAAGAAAGGACCTTTCCTGACCCCCTCCAACCACCGTGGCCCCTGTGCCTCACCCCCAGACCTGACCCCCGATCAGAACATTTCTTGGTCCAATACAGACTGAACTAGAGCTCCTTGAGCAGGACCTCTAGTTCTCTCTCCCTTCACACCAGCCTCGTGCTCCTGGCTCCACCATCATCTCCTTCCAGATTAGCAGGGGGATGAGCATCACACACACTCCCCTGGAGCGGCGGCTGGATTCTGGTACAAGCCCCTCCCTGAGTCCTAAGCACCAACAGAGACACACAGCCCTCACACTGCCCTCAGCGGGTCTCCTCCCACCAGCCCAGAACCCTCCAGGCTCTGAGGTTGGAACTCCTTCTTTCCTCATTCAATGTTCTAGCCCTGTAACTATGGTCAGGTCTCCATGCCCTCCACTGAGGCCTTTCTGTAAATGGGTCACAGGTGCCTGGACAAAGCACTCATTTTGAGTGCGTTCTGTGAGTCACCAGCTGGCGGGGAGTGCCGGTTGCTGTGTGACCTTGAGCAGTTGACTATACCCCCTTTGAGCCTCAGTTTCCCTCTCTCTGAAATGGAGATAATCAGGCCACCCAAGAGTTGTGAGCATCCAAAATCAAAATAAAGGAAACTCAAGGACTGTAATGGATGAGATGGTTGGATGGCATTATCAACTCAATGGACATGAGTTTGAGCAACTCCAGGAGATATTGAAGGACAGGAAAGCCTGGCATGCTGCAGTCCATCAGGTCTCAAAGAGTCAGACACGACTGAATGACTGAATAACAGCAAAGGACTGGAGACCCGGAGTCAGAGCTTCTTCCCCTGACCTCCCAGTTCTGAGGCACAGACTCTGGGAAGCAGCGCCTGACCGGTGGGAGCCCTGACTAATCCAGAGGTATTCAGGGTGACCCAGGGCTCAGGAGCCCTAGAGACCCTTTCAAGGTCTACAAAGTCAAAACTATTTCCATAATAACACTAAGATGCCATTCTGTTCTCACCCTTCTTTGATCTCAAGTCTGTGGCCTACAGACAATTCACTGACATGACTAATTTCATATTGCAGCTAACATTTAAGAAAGCATCACTTGCTGAGTTTGATGAAGTAGTAAAGAAAACCCACAATTCTCTGGAAAGGCTTTGACAACACACTTCCCTCCTCTGGCTACATGGATGGGTGTGTGGCCAAGCATTCTCACTACGCTTCAACCAACAGGCCGAATGCAGAACCAGATACCAGAATCCAGCATCTTCTGCTAAGCCAGACTCCAAAGATATTTGCAAAGATGTAAAACAATGTTACTGTGATCACTCCTGATATTTTCAGTACAGAAAATACGATTATTTTCATAAAGATATGTTATGGGACTTCCTGGTGGTCCAGTGGTTGAGAGTATGCCTACTGGTGTGAGGGATGTGGGTTCGATCCCTGGTCCATGAGGATTCAACATGCTGTAGAACGGCTGGGCACATGCGTGCACCACTAATGAGCCCATGAACCACAACTACTGAAGCCTGCGTGCCTTTGAGCCTGTGCTCCACACAAGACAAACCACTGCAATGAGAAGCTTCAGCACCACAACAAAGAGCCTGTGTGCCGTAACAAGGACCCAGCACAGAAAAACAAAAAAATTAATAATTTCCTTTAAAAATATAAATAAATAAAAATGTTATTTGTGTCAGCATATAATGGGCCTATTATAGCTATTGTTACAGAATTAATTAACTATTTTGTCATTTCTCAGTTTTACTTTCGCATGTGGTAAATGTCCGTGAATATAACCTCTACCCACACCCCAGCTCTCTGGGGTGCTTGGTCTTTGTCAAGAGTGAAGGGACCCTGAGACCAAGCATTTGAAGACCTCTGCCCACTCCAACCCCAGGGGCCTCAGTGCTGCTAGCCAGCCTGCTCCCTTCCAGGCTTGGTAGCTCTCAAACCTCCACTCTTGGTCCCAAGACCCATAAGCTTCACTGGCTTCCTGCTTGCACCACAGCCAAGTGGACGCAGCTGGGGACCAAGCCCCATGAAGGGGTGTGGCTGCAACCTGCACAGGGCACCTGGCCCTGTCCCAGACCCCTGCCCAGGCCTGGGGCACCTCATGGGCTGCCCATGGCCCTGCTGGCCTGCACCCAGGGCCAGCACAGATGCAAAGAAGGGAAACTACAAAGCACACCAGTGAGCAGGGCCTTCAGATTGCTCTATGACCCTTAAACCAAGAACGTGCAAGGACGAGTCCAGCTCCGTTAGGAGCGCTACAGAAAGATCGCGTGGAGGCCAGGACAGTCAAGTGTGAATCAGCTATGGCGAGCGTGCACCTCACTGAGGATGGGGAGCCCAAGAAGGAAGTTGGAGAGACACGGCACATCACAGCCCATGTGACCGAGATGCAGAGCACTCGACCATACAAGATGTGTACCCGGCCTGGGCCCCAAGAGGCCCACGCTGACCCCAGAACCTGGTCCCCCGAGGACTCACTTGGCGCAGTAGAGGAAGTGGTCCCTCCAGTCCACCTGGGCGGTCTGCCCTGACAGTGTCTGGTTGGCTGTAAGCAGCAGCTGAGTGCGGTTGTTCTGGAAGTACTGCAGGAGGCTGTTGACGCAGCAGTCGGACAGACTGGCATTGTGTGGGTTGAGGGGGGGCGTAGCAGGTGTCCCGCAAGGAGACGTTCCGCTGCTCCTCTGGCGACCACACCTGCAGATGCCGCAGCCTCTCCTGCAATTCCAGAACCTCCAGCAGCAGATCCGAGGACAGGATCCCACTGAAGTTCTTGGGCCCCAGCAGCAGGGAGTCATATCTATAGCTGGGCCGGTTAGGTGCCGTCATGAACACCTGGCTAGTTCGGAAGAAGGGGCCGAAGTACTTGTCATGGAATGCCTTCTCGCGTCGGGCTAGGCTGTTGGGGGCTGACCACAGCTCCACGGGGTCCGTGGTCAGTTCTATAAAAGCCAGGCCCCCTGCCATGGCCACTACCACAACCACAGATACCGCCAGGATGGTCAGTGGCCACGAGGCCACCCAAGTGCCCCAGCACTGGAAGCAGCGGCTGAGGAAGGTGTGGGTGGACAGGCTGAGCCTGTGGGCCAGGCTGATGCTTGTCTTGGGTTTGGGCGTCTTGTGCTTGCCCCCTGCACCACTTGGCCAGGCGGGACCGCAGGAGGAAGGCCGTGAGCAAGACAAACAGAGAGCAGAGGATGATAATGAGGACCAGGCTCCCTTCCATTTGGCCCAGGCGGAAGGTGGCGTCCAGGGCCCGGGGCTGGGCAATCACGGGGCAGGAGGCGGCACAGTCCTGGCAGGAACAGGCCGCCGCACCGTCCCCCTGGGACTGGTTGCAGGGCACGACCTCATCGTTTAGAGGCTGTATCACACTCCCCTCAGCCTGGCTAGGCTCCCACAGGTGGAAGGTGATGTCCAGGGGTGCCAGGCCATTGCTCGTGTCCCCCTGGAAATTGAGCCAGCGCTGGGCATTGCAGAGGGCAGAGCCATAGACGCCACACATGGAGCCCACGGCCAGTGCGGCAGCTGCGGGGGATGCGCACGCGGCTGCAAGAGTCGTAGGTCTGCTCGGGCGAAGCTGCGCTGGTAGAAGGCCTCGTAGGCCACCACGGCCTGGGCCTGGCTCTCCCCCTGTGTGACCACTCGGGTCACGTTGATGAAGAGGCTCTGGTTGGGGCTGCAGGTGTTGTGGCAATGCAGGCTCACGAAGTTGTCAGAGCAGGCGGGACAGCGGGTGAGGAGGGCCTTGGTGACCCGCAGGCTCATGTCCAGGGCCACTAGCTGCTTGGAGGAACAGCAGGCGTAGGTGGTGGTGGCGCCAGTGTAGAGACGAGGACAGATGCTTTGTAGGAGGGCCAGGTGTTCACCTGTGATGTGCCGAGCAGGTGAGTTATCCAGGCAGGACACATTGGACAGCGAAGCCAGGCTTCCGGACAACTCCGGGTTCTTCCCGCACTCATCGTAGAAGGCGCAGTAGCCAGGCTGGTGTATGGGTGTGTACATCTCACTCTGAGCCTGTGGAACAAGGCAGTGTCACCACGGGCCCTAGTGCTGGCCAGCACCTCTGGGTAGCTGAGGGGGCAGTGGGCAGCCAAGGAGGACTTGGGGAATGATGCCAAACAGGGCAGGTGAGGGGTGGATGTTGGGCAGCTCCAGGATGCCAGGGGATCCAGGGGAGCACTGGGGGAGATGAGGTGCCCAAGTAGCACATGGGACTCTTGGCGCTGTCTAAGGATGGTGAGCAGATGGGTGAAGGCCTGGTTGATCCTGGAGTGACAGGGTCACTGAAGAGAGAGGTGACCTGACATATCTGGGAGAGAACAGGGTCCAGGAGACCCCTGGACCCCTGTGTGGTCCTCCTGAGAGACAGTGGCCCCTGGACAAGTAGAGGGGCTGACTCCCAGGGGCCATGTGGATGCAGGCCCTGTGTGCCTCGGGCATCTTTGCCACAGCAGTCAGCCACCACCATGCCCAGTGTGCGGACCACACCTAGAGGCTGGGGCCCCTCTTGGAGATTCTGACCAGAGCTTCCCCTGCCTTCACCTGCAGGGGGCTGAAAACCTTCACCCACCTCCTCAGACATGGAAATGAACAGGAAACTTGAGAGGTAAGAACCTCGGACCTCCTCCCTGGATGCCAAATCCCCTGTGGGTGAGTCTCCCTGAATCCACCTCATCAGCACCCCAGGACTGGATCTTCCTTTCACCTCCCACCAGCCACCATAGGCTAGGACACCCATAGCGGACCAGGGATGGGAAGAACTTGGTCACACCCAAGCCAGCTGTCCCATTCCCCATGCTTGTGTCCATCTGACCCCATGATCTGGGGACTTGAGCAGCCCAAGACCCCGACCTGCACCCCTTCTCTGGGGAGCCTGGCGTCCCTCATCTATGTAGAAATTGCCCCCATCTGCAGACCCCTGGCCCTCTCTCACAGTTCCCAAGCAGCCCTTGCCTGGAGTGGACACAGGGACTCACCGAGTGCAGGAGCAGGGCCCAGAGCAACCAGCCCTTCAGGCCAGTCTCCACCATCCTGGCACTGAGCAGGGGTCAGAGGGCAAGTGAGGCCAGGCCTTGGGGACAGCCAAGGGCCAGCTCCTGACAATGCCAGAGCCCACTTCAGCCGTACATATACTGAAACTGGGGGCGGACTACAGGGCAGCTTCCCTACTGGGGACGGTATCACCTGACTGGGTTGGGGACCAATGGGGCTGAGCCCTGTGCCTTCCAGGGCTCTCAGCTAGTTAATGATCGATGGATCACTTGTCCCTCCCACCTTTAGTCCCACCCTCTCAGATGAGCCTCTCAGGGTCTCCCCTTTACCCACTTCCCAAAGTGACCGAAGCCGGAGGGCTGGGCCAGCCAGCGACCTGCCGAGAGTTTCCCACACAGCCTCGGCTGCAGGAGCTACCAGGCCCAGGAGAAGAGGGAGACTCAGGTGGGTCTGGACACCGGGCCTCCGAAACTCTACCACCCCTACCTGCCACCCCCCAGATCCCAAGCCTCAGACCCCTACTCTCCCCAGTGCCCTCTTGGGTCCAGGCCAGCTCTGGCTGGGGCACACCCTTGCACTGTCATCCTTAGCAACTGTTGTTAATTAATATTAACAATCCGATAACAGAGGGGGCAGTAGGGAGTGGAGTGACGCAGGGACAATAGTCTCCTCCCTGCGGGTAGAGGGGACGGCCCAGCTCACTGGCGTCTGACAGCGCAGAGACTCCAGGGCTGAGAGCCACAGCCTCGATCTTCAGCCCTGGGCCCCTCCCCTTAGGTCCCTTGCCTGGGTCTGTCCCCACCCACCATGGAGGGTGCTGAGTGTTGCTGGGAGACCCAGGCAAGCAGCCCCACCCACCATGGGCCCAGGTACTCTGCACTCACCTCTGCTCCCTCCAGATAGGGATCTCTGAAGCCTTCCTTGGGCTCACTATCACCAGAATGGGCCAAACCTTGGCCCCCATGCCAAGGCTGAGCTGATAAGGGCAGCCTATGGAGACTATCTCCCCTGTGGCCACCTGCCAGAGGCAGTTGCAGGAAGGAACCTGCTATCTCCCTGGTCCTATGTTTGTTTCAGGGACGCTGCCCTGACTCAGAGGGAGCTACCCAACACATACAGGGGAAGACAGAAGCCAAGAGGAAGGGAACCAGACACCAAGGGGGGGATGCCGGGGCAGGAGCAGACAGGTCCCTAAACTGGAGTCAGCCACAGTGGAGAGGAGAGTCAATGGCCCAGGGCCTGCCTGTGTGCTGTGACTTCCCTCTGGCATCTCCCTGGCCCTGCCCTCACACACCCTGCCCGGCAGATGCTGAGGACTCCAGCCCACAGCTACGGGCTCTGTTCTCTTTCCTAGATGTCTTCCCTGAGAAGCAGATGCTGAGACAGGGATTCCAGTGTGAATAGTTGATTTGGAAGGTGATCCCAGAGGGCAGTACCAGACAGCAGGGATGAGCCAGGACATGGAAAGAATCGACCAGGGTGCATTGAAGAGTGGGCTGTTGAGACTTCCCTGGTGGTCCAGTGGTTAAGGCTCTGCACGTCCATTGCAGGGGCATAGGTTCAATCCCTAGTCAGGGAATGAAGACCCTACAGTCGAAAAAAAGAGTAGGCTCCCATGTGGCCATCTGGATGCCCACAGAGATCTGCCGGGGAAATGGTGTGGAGCCTGCCCCAGAGGGTGTGGGCTTGTCCATCATTTCCTTTGGTTGCTGGTTGAGGATGCTCCTGCAGATTCAATCTCAGGCCCCCCTGCCATGTGTGGAGCCCCAAGGCACATCCCCTTGATCTAGTTTGTGCCCGGGGGAGGCCCACAGCGACGGAGCCCAGATGGATGGTATCTGCGGTCTTCTCTGAGACACACAGGGTGAGAGCAGAACCACCCAGTTCTGAGTTACAGAGGAAAACGCTCGCCACAGACGCACCACCTGGCTGCCTGTGCATGTGGGGCCTCTGAGGTCACGCCCTGGGGCACAGACTTCAGCTGTGATGCTGTACAGGAGTGTAGAGTTTCTGCACACACCTGTATCCCGCTCTATCTCCTGACTCTGAACACAGACTCAACGCTTCCTTTACTCTCTGACCAGCACATGTGTCACTGGGTTGTGTCCCACAAAGTGATGGATCGTCTGCTTTCCTCGTGCCAAAGGTCAGGCTGCTTCCAATGAACAAGTTTTTGGTGACTCTCTTCTTGCCTAACTCTGTTTCCTCTATTTCATGTTTACCTTCTTCAATCCGGGATTCTAGAGATGAGACTGGAATGTTAAAGAGTACCAGGTTTACAACCCTAAGTACACACAGTTCCTCAGCTCTCTCCTTGGGCTAATCTAATCTAGGATATACTGAGTAATTATCTTGATAAATACTGATCGGTGCTGATTGGTTCTGGTTGGTGTCTGGTGATGGTAGACACACATGAATTTCCCAAGGTCTGTGATTCTTCTCACTGACACCAGCAAAAATCAAAAATGCCAAATCACTAGCCTCATCTTCACAATGTGTTCGATCTGTCATCAAGATTTACAAATTTAAAAACTGTAAAAGATGCCTCATTTTCAATTTTCTTTTATTACTAATGGGATTGAATATGTCTGAGCAGTAGCAGAGAGAGAACTGGAACTGAACACCGTCCCTAAGCTCAGGAGGTGGGCAAGGAGGGCCCTCCTGCAGTCAGGGATGCCTGGCAGACTCAGCTCCCCTCCCTGACTGGCCGATGTGCGCCCCAGGAGCCTGCAGAGGGTCTGCAGTCTGGGCTGAGAGGTCAGGGTATGCTGGCCACTGGTCCAAGCCATGGCACCTGGCTAGGTAGGTGTGCTATGCTCTGACTAGCAGGGATGTGAACAGCCTCTGGTGATTTCTGGCTCCTGGAGGGTAACCAGCCTGCAGGTTAAGCTTTCAAGCCTGGTTATCTAGTGGAGCTTTCATCTTTGCCATCAGATCCTGGTTCTGTTTGGTGAAGGGCTCTGTTAGTGAAAGATGCTCTTCCCTGTTCTCCCAGCCTCCTTTGCGACCAGCAGTGGTCCCGTGAGCCTGTTCTCCAATGTGAAGACTTCTTAAAAAAAAAAACAAAACATTTGAGCAGTCTAACGTTTACAGAAAAACTGAGCAAACACAGCTTTGTAAATCTTTTAATAAAAAAAAATGTTTTTAACTGAGCAGAAGGTATCAGTTCCCAGATGCCCCTTTATCCCTTCAAAAGTTTCACCTATTATCAACATCCGGCACTAATGTATAGCACATTTGCTGCGATCGATGAGCTAATATTGACATATTATTATTCACTGAAGTTCATAGTTCGCATTCTATGTGAATGTGAACATCCCTCTTGGTGTTGCATATTCTATGGGATTTGACAAATGTATAATGACATGTATCCACCATCATAATGTTATACAGATTAGTGTCTTGGCCTAAAAATCCCCTTGGCGTGCTCCACCTATTCATCCTTCCCCCTGCCCAAATCCAAACTGCTGAAAACCACAGCTCTTTGTGTACACATTTTTCTTACTGAAGTATAGTTGATTTGCAATGCTGTTACAATCTGTGCTGTATAGCAAAGTGACTCAGTTATACACACACACACATATATATATATTCTCTTCCGTTATGGCTCATCACAGGAGGTTAGATACAGTTCCCTGCGCTATACATTAGAACCTTGTTCATCCATTCTAAATGTCATAGTTTGCATCTGCTCACCCTGGACTCCCAGTCCATCCCTCCGCCTCTCCCCCTTGGCAACCACAAGTCTGTTCTCTGTTCTCTGTTCTCTGTGCATCTGTTTCTATTTTGTACATGGGTTCACGTGTGCCATCATTTTAGATTCCACATTTAAGTGATATCACGTGGTATTTGTCTTTCTGACTTCACTTAGTGGGATAATCTCTAGTTGCATCCGTGTTGCTGCAAATGGCATGATTTCCTTCTTTTTCTCGGCCAAGTAGCGTGTGTACCTTTTTTATGTTCATAAAACACACATAACAAAATTTACCATCTAATCATTTTTAAGTGTACAGTTCAGAGGTATTAAATACATTAAATATAAATATGTGCTACCATCAACATCATTTATCCTCTTAACTCATTTCACCCTGTAAAACTGAACTTCGATATCATGAAACATTGGCACCCAATCTTCCCCTCCTCCCAAGCCTCTGACAATCACCGTTCTTTCCGCCTCTATAAATCTGACTACTCTAATTGCCTTTTCTAAGTAGAACCATACAGTGTTTGTCTTTTTGTTACTAGTCTATTTTACTTAACATAATATCCTTAAGATTCATCTATCTTATAACATATTGCAAAATTTCCTTCTTTATTAAGACTGAATAACAGTCCTTGTATGTATACACCCGTATTTTGCTTATCCATCCATCAAAGGACACTTGCTTCCACTTTTGGACTATTGTGAATAATGCTACTATGAACACAGATGTACAAAATCTCTTCCAGACTCTGCTTCAATTCTTTGGAGAATATACCTAGACATGGAATTATGGGACCATATGGCAGTTCTATTTTTAATTTTTGAGGAACCACCATATCTTTTCCACAGCAGCTATACCATTTTATGTTACCACCAACAGTGCACAACTGTTCTAATTTCTCCATTTTTTTGCCAACAGCTGTGATTTTCTGTTTTTTTGATGGTACCCATCCTAATGGGTGTGAGGTGGTATCCCATTGTACTTTTGATTTTCAGTTCCCTAATGAGTGTCTTTTCATATGCTAATTAGTCATTCATATATTTTCTTTGGAGAAGCGTCTATTCAAGTCCTTCACCAATTTTTTAAATAGGTTGTTTTTTGATGTCGAGTTTTAAGAGCTTTTTCTATATTCTGCATATTAATCTTTTGTCAGATATACCATTTGCAAATGTTTTCTCCCATCCTGTGGGTTGTATTTTTACTATGTTGACAGTGGCTTTTGATGAAAAAGTTAATTTTCATGAAGTCAACTTTGTTTCCTTTTCCTTTTGCTAGCGTCACACCCAAGGAATCATTGCCAAATCCAACGTCATAAAAACTTTGTCCTATATTTTATTCTAAGAGTTTTGTAGTTTTTCAGCTCTTAAGTTTAGGTCTTTGGTCTCTTGCGCATATGATATTAGTATGGGTCTGACGTCTTTCTTTTGTAAGGGGATATCTGATTTTCCTAGCATGTGTTGAAAAGACTGCCCATTCCCCCACTGAATGGTCTTGGTATTCTTATCAAAAAATCATTTGACCATTCATGCAAGTGTGTATTTCTGAGCTTTCTATTCTATTCTATTCTCTGGCTTTATGCCAATACTATGTTGTTTTGCTTACATAGTTTTGTGATAATTCTTTAAATCAGGAAGTGTGAGTGCTCTGTCTTTGTTCTTTGTCAAAACTGCTTTAGCTATTGAGGTTCCAACATAAATTTTAGGGTGTATTTTTCTCTTTCTGTGAAAGCTATCATTGGGCTTTTGATACAAGTTGCACTGGATCTGTACATTGCTCTGGATACTATTGACATCTTAACAATACTGTCTTCCAACTCATAAACACTGGAAGTTTTTCAATTTATTTACATCGTCTTCAGTTTCTTTCAGTGACGTTTTGTTGTTTTCGGTGTATGAGTCTTTCTCCTCCTTTTTACTAAGGAAGGTAATTCCTTGGTATTGCATTCTTTTGATGCCATTATAGATGGAATTGTTTTCTGAATTGTGTGTACAGAACTGTGTCATGCATGAAGATTATGGGTTGACTTTGTATACTGCAACTTTACTGAATTTATTTATTAAGTTCTAAAAAGTATTTTTGTGAAATCTTTAGGGTTTTCTACAGATCATATTATCTGCAAACAGTGATCATTTTACTTCTTCCTTTCCAATTTGGATGCCTTTTATTTCTTTTTCTTGTCTAATTACTTTGACTAGAACTGCCAGAACTATGTTGAAAAGAGGTGATTAAAGTGGGTATCCTTGCCATGTTTCTGATCTTAGAGAAAAAGCTTTCAGTCTTTCATCACTGAATATACTGTTGGCTGTGGGGTTTTCCATATATGACCTTTATTGTGATGAAGTATTCTTTCTAGTCTTCATTTACTGAGAGTTTTCTTTTTAAATCATGAAAACATATTGGATTTTGTGAAATTCTTTTCTGAATCAATTGAGCTGATACAGTGGGTTTATTTCCCATCATTTTGTTGATGTGGCATATTACATTGATTGATTTTAGTATGTTGTAACATTTTCTCATTTAACAAAGGACTCTCACTTGGTCGTGCTGTGTAATTTAACATGCTGCTGAATTGTTTGCTCATATTTTGTTGATGATTTTTGCATCAGTTTTCTGAGGGATATTGTTCTGTAGTTTTATCTTGTACCTTGGTCTGGCTTTGGTGTCAGGGCAATGCTGTTCTCATAGAATGAATGAGTTGGAAAGTGTTCCTTCCTCTTTAATTTTTTGGAAGAATTTGTTCATTCTTAAAATGGTAGAATTCACCAGTGAAGCTGTCAGGCCCAGAACTTTTGTTTATTGGGAGATATTTTATTCTGCTTCAATTGGCTTACTAGTTTTAGGTCTTTTCAGATTACTTTTTCTTTATAATTTATTCTTGGTAAATTTTGTGTTTCTAGGGATTTGTTCATTTTATATTTATCTAGTTTATTGGCATGCAATTGTTCATTGTACTCTCTTATACTTTATTTCTGTAGAATTTGTAGTAATGTCCCCACTTTCATTTTTTTTTCCAACTTCCATTTTTAAAATTTTATAATTGCAGCCTTCCCAATGGCACCCTACTCCAGTACTCTTGCCTGGAAAATCCCATGGATGGAGGAGCCTGGTAGGCTGCAGTCCATGGGGTCACTAAGAGCTGGATACGACTGAGCGACTTCCCTTTCACTTTTCACTTTCATGCATTGGAGAAGGAAATGGCAACCCACTCCAGTGTTCTTGCCTGGAGAATCCCAGGGACGGAGGAGCCTCGTGGGCTGCCGTCTATGGGGTCGCACAGAGTCAGACACGACTGAAGTGACTTAGCAGCAACAGCAGCTCTTCCTTTTCTTGATTCTAAGTTTTGTCAATTTTGTTGATGCTTTTAAAGAACCAATTTCTGATTTCATTAATTTTCTATAAGTTTTTCTATTCTTCATTTATCTCTGCTCTAATCCTCATTATTTCCTACCTCCTGCTAGCTTTGGGTTTAGTTTGTTCCTCTTTCTCTAACTCTTTGTGTTGTAAAGTTAGACTATCAATTTACAATCTTTCTTATTTTTTAGTGTTGTGTTTACAACTATAAATACCTTCTTAACACCACTTTCACTGCATCACATGTGTTTTAGTATATTGTGTTTTCATTTCATTCATCTCTAATTATTTTCTAATTTCTCTTGTGATTTGTTTTTGAGTGATTGTTTAAGAGTTAAAAATTAATGTATAGTTTCCACAAGTTTACAAATTTTCTAGTTTTCCTATTATTTATTTCTAAATTCATTCAGTTTTGATCAGAGGATATACATCACATCATATCTATCTTCTCAAATGTTGAGACTCTGTGACCTAATTCCATTATATTTGAAAAAACTGTGTATTTTAAAGAATGTGTACTGTGTTATTGTTGGGCAGAGTGTGCTGTATTTGTCTGCTAGATCTAGTTGGTTTAGTGTGGTGCTCAGGTCCTCTATTTCCTTGCTACTGAGAGTGAGGTATTGACCTCTCCTGCTGTTATTGTAGAGCTTTCTGTTTCTCACTTCAATTCTGTCAAGTTCTGCTTCATAGATTTTGAAGGTCTACCATCAGGTGCATAAGTGTTTATATACAATTATTTTTCTTGAATTGAATCTTTTATTAATATACAAGGTTCTTCTTTGTTGCTTGCAAACCTTTTTATTTAAAGTCTATTTTGGGGAATTCCCTGGTGAACCTGTAGGTAAAACTCCGTACTCCCAATGCAGAGGGCCTGGGTTCAATCTCTGGTCAAGCAACTAGGTCCCACATGTCATAACTAAGAATTCAAATGGTGCAACTAAACATTTTACATGCTGCAACAAAGATCAAAGACCCTGCATCCTACAGCTAAGATCCAGTGCAGCCAAATAATTAAATATTTTTAAACATTAAGTTTCTTAAAAAATATACTCAAGAAGGCAATGGGGGTGGGTGGGTGAAGGTACAAAGAACTAAAGGAAATTAGGAAAAAGTGTACTAACAAAATTATAATATCAACAAAGAGAAAATCTAAAAAGAAACCAAAAGGAAATTCTGGAGCTCGAAGTATAATAACTGAAATGAAAAATCCATTTGAAGAGTTCAACAGCAGATGTGAGTAAGCAGAAGAAATAACCAGTGAACCTGAATATAGAGCAGAAATAAAAAAGCATGAAACAAAAATGACCAGACTATGAGACTTTAGGACACTATCAAGCAAAGCAACATATACATAATGCGAGTCCAAGGAAGAGTAGAGACAGAAAAGGGAAGAAAGATTATTTGAAGAAATAATGGCCAAAAACTTCCCAGATTTTCTGAAAGATATAAATCATTGCTTCAAGTAGAATAAACACAAAGAGATCCACACCGGGGCACATTGTATATAATCAACTGTCAAAGGCCAAAGACAAAGAGAGAACCTTGAAAGCAGCAAGAGAGAAGTGATGCATCATGTATAAATTTAGCTTCGGTAAGATTATAAATTGATTTCTCATCAGAAACTTTGGAAGCTAGAGGCAGTAGGTATTACTTGTTTAAAGTCCTGAAAGAAAGTAACATCAATAATACTATATATATCATAATTACCCTTCAATAATAAGGAAGAAATTAAGAAATTCCTAAATAAACGAAAGCTGAGAGAGTTCATTACCACTAGATCTGCCCTACATGAAACACTAAAGGGAGTTCTTCAGGTTAAAGTGAAGGGACGCAGGACAGAAGTCAAAGACACTTGAAGAAATACAGGTCTCTGGTAAAGTAAATATATGTGCAAATATAAAAGCCAGTATTATTGCAACTTTGGTTTGTAACTATATTTTTAAATTTCTACATGATTTAAAAGACAAATTCATGAAAATTATAATTTGATTTTATTGGTCAAACACTGTAAGAAGATGTTATTTGTGACATCAGTAACATAAAGTGAAGATGAAGTTGTATAGGAATAGAGTTTTTGTATACTTTGATATTGCTATCATCAGTTCAGATTAGATAGCTGTATTTTAGGATTTGAGAGCTGACTCATTTGAAAAGCCCCTGATGCTGGGAAAGATTGAGGGCAGGAGGAGAAGAGGACGACAGAGGATGAGATGGTTGGATGGCATCACCGACTCAATGGAAATGGGTTTGGGTGGACTCCAGGAGTTAGTGATGGACAGGGAGGCCTGGTGTGCTGCAGTTCATGGGGTCGCAAAGAGTCGGACACGACTGAGCTACTGAATTGAGCTACTGACTGATTTTAGGATTTGTATGTAATGTCCATGGTATCTACCAAAAAACACAGCTATATACTATAAACAAGAGAAAACAAGAACAGAATCAAAATGTGTCATTACAAAAAAATCAACTCAGAAAGAATTGAAAGCAGGAATAGTTGTACACCAATGTTCATTGCTGCACTATTCACAACAGCCCAAAGGTGGAAACAACCCAAGCGCCCATCAACGGATGAATGGATAAAATGTGGCATATACAGGCTTGGAATATTATTCAGCCACAGAAAAAGGAATGAAATTCCAATACATGCTACTACATGGATGAAACTCAAAGATACTAAGCTAAATGAAATAAACCAGACACAAAAGGACAAATACTGTATGATTCCACATATATGAGGACCCTAGAGTGGTCAATCTCCTAGAGACAAAAAAATAGAATGGTGGTTGCCAGGGGCTCCTAGAGTGGGTTGGAAGTTATTATTTAATGGGTATAGGGTTTCAGTTTGGGGGAGGTGAAAAAGTTCTGGAGATGGATAGTAGTGAATCCACAACAATGTGAATTTACTTCATATACTTCAGCTTTCAGCAATGTGGGTCATACACTTGAAATGATTAAGATGATCAAGTTTATGTTATGTATACTTCACCACAATTTACAAAAAGAAAAAAAAGATGGCAGGGCAGGAAGATGGAAGAATCTGGATCCCTAATGGTACTGCAGTGACGTTGCTCCAAGTCCGCAGTCATCCAGTTATTCTGACCCCTGTTCATTCACATCCTTATCGTGGAGTTTCTCTTACCACAGCTAACGCACTCCTGAGTAACATGCCTGGGAAGCCCCTGCTCTCTCCCACCTGGTTCTCAGCATGCCCTCTTCCTATTGTTGCTTGCAGGACTCCATTGACGTTTCCAGCCTGATAACTCTTCAACGTGGGAGCTGCCCTGGGCACCGTAGGATTTAGCAGCATCCCTAGCTTCAACCCCCTAGATGCCAGGAGCATCCACCACTCCCCACACGTGATGATTTAAACTGTGTCCACTCCTTGCCAGAGGCTCCGTTGGGGCAAATCACCCCAGCTGAGAACTACGGCCCTATGCAGCCTTTGCTAAGCCAGCTAACCTGCTCACTGCTCTGCAAATGTGCTGTGGGTCCCTTTCCCCCAGCTCAGCTGTGATGCTGCAAAACCCCCTCCAAGTCCTCCCCAAACCTGCCTGTCCTTCACAGCTCGCGTGGAATTCTCCATCACGTTGGGGACTTTGCCCACAACCCCGGCCCATGCAGGCTGGCCATGCTCCAGCCATCACATTTGGCTTCTCTGTTGCCTTATGTGTGTTTTGCTCTTGGAAGCTGAGTTCCTGGTTCCTGGAAGACATTTCACATATAAAGGTCCAATCTATGCATGTCAGTGAACGCATGAGACTGTCTTTCCCTGGAACTCAGTCACGGTCTGGATGCACCGGTGTGGAAGCCAGAAAGCGCAAGGCTGTCTGGTCCTTTGTCCCCATCCCATGTGGGGAAGCTATCAGCATCTTGGGAGCCTGTTCCCGCAGCCCACTGCTGAGACAGGGGAAGGCCTGCAGGTTCACACAAAGGATGGCCCAGGCCCACAGCCCAGTCTCCACCTTGAGTCACAGAGGTGACTTGAAGGGAGTGTCCAGCCCTTTGGGTCGGGGAGCAGAGTCCAGCCTGCTTGGCACATCCTTCCTTTCACTTTTAAACGGAAATAGTGCTCAAGAGCCTCAGTTGGAGAGGAGAGAAGGTTATGAAAATGAATGACCCCCAGGGGACCAGGGACACTCTCAGGGGGAAAGCAGTTTTTATCAACAACTGTGAGTCCCAGTTCCTGAGCCCAGGAACCCACTGACAATTCAGCATGGTGCTTGCCTCCAAGACCTCCCAGGCCAGGGGTGGAGACAAGGGGTCAGAGACAAGCCTAATGAGGTCAAGGGAAGTATTAGAGACATACTGAGAAAAAATGCCCAGCCCAGGCCGGAAGTCAGACAGTCTTCCCGGAGGAGGCTATGTCCAGGCCAGAAAGGTTTCACACTCCAGGGCTGTTAAATTTAGTAAATACAGAGGAAGACATTCAGGGAGATTTTTTTTCCCTTTGACCAGGCCACACAGCATGTGAGATCTTAGTTCCCCAACCAGGGATAGAACCCAAGCCCCCTGCATCCCTGCATTGGAAGCATGGAGTCTTAACAGCTGGACCCCAGGGAAGTCCTTACCAGTGAGATCTAAATTTCAAAGAGACAGCTAATAATGTGTTAGTATGTCATAAACATTGCATGGGATATACTTAAGTTAGAAAGTTATAGGTTTCATCACTGCACCTCACAGATCAAGGTCAGACTCGGAGAAGGGACAGAGCAGGGCTGAGCCTTGGGTTCCAGAGTAGAGCCCACTGATCTGAGCGCCCTCCTACTCTGCCACTTAACTGGGCAGCCCTAGGCTGCCTACTTATTCTCTTTGAACCTCAGTTTTCCAATCTGTAAAGTGGGATGGGTGTGTCACCACTAAAGCTTGCCTCTTAAGGGCTGGTCTGGGATCCCACAGCATCAGGCTCCCTCAGGAAGGTTTTTAGAAATACAGAATCTCTGGCCCTGCCCCAAGCCAGCTGGATGAAACCTGCTTTCCGAGAAGAAGACTCTGTGATCCAGGTGTGCATTTAAGTTTGAGGGTGCTGTGGGAAGAGACCCCCACGGGATCCAGGGGCCGACACAGAGCCAGGCACAGTTGTGCAGGGAGGGGTCCCAGGCTGCCTGGCCTCCTTGGCACATCTCACATACACAGACACTCAGAGGGGGTACTTTTTACCTGCACTTACAGCTGAGACCCCAGAAGAAGCCAAGAAAGGCGAGATGCCTCCCTGGAGGTCAGGCTGGCCCAGCTCAGGTGCCACAAAGGCAGTTCTTAGGGTTGAAGGCCTTCGACATGCCCATGCTCTCCAACTCAGCCATGCCATGTTAATCTCGCTGCTTCTCAGTGGCCTTGTGAATGGACTCATGGACGGTCGCTCAAGCTCTGAAGAGGTTCTGAAGTTCAATGAGGTTAAGTCTGCCCAGTGAAGTGCCTGGCACACCATGGGAGGCTGGGCAGAGGCACCTGTTCCTGCCCAGAAGGATCACTTCCTTTTCCACATAAAAATCACTGTGGCAAACAAACAAGCAGCAGCTCCCAGCCCCACTGGCAGCCAGGACACCCCAAGGCTTTTTCTGGGGGAAAGAGGATGGCATTTGGCAGGGGTACCTCCTGGCACAAATTCAACTTAATTGGCATTGCCTCCAGGAGAAACTGCCCCTACAGTCCAAGATCCCGAGACCAACTAACTCCCCAAATGCTGAGTCACTGATCCTCAACAGATGGGGAAGAGAATTAGCTGAAATAGGAAATGCACTTGAATTGGTTTGTGCTCTGGGTCCAGAGGTTTCTAGGGACACTCTGTTGCCCATGTGTTATCACCATGGCTACTCAGCTCTCTGATCAGGTATCCAACAGTACCTTTTGAATGCTTAATATGTAGCTGTATTGTCCTTTAAAAATAATTCAGGAACTTTCCTAGTGGTCTAGTGATTAAGACTCCACACTTTCAATGCAAGCAATGTGGGTTCAATTCCTGGCCAGGAAACTAAGATCCCATGTGCTGCGTGGCACAGCCAAATAAAAGATATCAGTTTAGTTTTTCAGTTTTTCCGTTTCAGTGATGATCTCCTTGGTTTTCTTTTTATCCTCAAATGTGCCCAGGCACCCTCCCTCCTGGAGCACTTTCATTTTGTCCCCAACCCCCCTTCCAGTCTCACCTGACTCCTCCAATAGAGTGAGGCCTCAGGTAACCCTCCTGGCACCTGGGCGTCCCAGAAGGGAGATGATCTAGCCACCAGTGTGCCCGGTGGGAGGGCACTACCCGCTCCCTCCGGCCTCCAGCACAGCGCCTACACCTGGTAGCCCCAAAAGTGATGGGGGAGCAGACAGATGTTTTGTGGAGTCTGCAGCTTGCGGAAGTTGGGATGCACTTGAAAGTTTGGTTTTCAACCCCTCTAAAGCTCCTCGCATGCAGGAACTGAGCTCTGTCCATCTCCCCTAGGTCCGAGCACAGAACCAGAAACACAAGGGCACCCATTCAAGCCTATGCGTGGGTGGGATGGTGCTAGCCAGAGGTGTGGACTTTCCCTGCACTCTGCTGACCCCTTTGCCATGAGCCCTGTACGTAAGCCAGCCTGGAACCAGCTGGAAACCTGCCGAGCTTATCTATTGTTCAGTGACCTTTCCTTCCAAACTCAGCTCACTTATCACATGCATGCCCATGTCCCAGGGCCTGTTCTATTTTGGACACACTTATCAAGGGCAGAGGTTTTGGTATCAGATAGACAAGTTCAACTCCTGAGAGCCCATTTCCCTGTGTGTAAGTGGAGAGCAGAGCCTCCACCCAGGGCTTTATGATTGTATGAGACATCTACGCACCTTCCCTCTGCAATTCCAGGCCACAGGAACACACCACTCTCTTGACCCCACCCAATTCACAGATTCCATCAAGTGCCAGGGCCTGTACCAGCCAAGCATGGGTTGGTTATATAAGCACAGCGCTTATGGAAAGTGCCTAGGATGGCACCTGCTCCCAAGCTGGTGAGAACAGGCTACTCCTTCACGGGGGGGTGGACAGTGGGCCAGCCTGGGACACCAGAACAGACCTGTGCTGATGTCCAAATCCTGTCCTCTTCGCCCATCCTGTGACCTGTTACCAGATAAGTTCTGAGCCTCGGCCCCTCATCCGGAACTTAGGAGTAGCCCCGATGTTGGCAGAATGCTCAACGCAGATCTTAGCACACAGCTTGCATTCCCAGACAGGAATGCACCCCCACCAGCAGAGGCCCCTCTGAAAAGAAACATCACTGGAGAAACTCAAGGCACCCACTCTCCTGCGTCTGCGCAGACTCAACGTTAAGTTCACTGGCTGGGGCGGCTGGAGGTGGCAGGCTCAGAGGAACAAGGCTGGCACACCATTTGAGCAGATCGCTGCTTCAATGTCCCAGGCTCTTGGGTCCCCAGGGCCAGGCCTGCCTCACCCGGCAGGTGGGGGAGGTCTGCAGCCAGCAGCCAGGCAGGGGTACAGGAAGCTCTCCAAGCTTGGCCCCTTCAACAAGGCAGTGACACCCAGGAGGCTCTTGGTGCAGTTCTGGGACCCCACAAATGCTAAGTTGCCATCTTTGTTCAGCTCCATTAGCTCATCTCCTCAAGGCGCCCGAGCCATGGCAGGCCTCAGGAACCGGTGGCAATGTACTGGCTGCTGCTTCACTCAGTGATAGTCCCACCTGAGCGGCGATCCCCACCACGTGCACCTTGACTCCCTAGAAATCCTCAGAATGGCAGAAGCATGCAAACTCTAGACCTGAGGGCCCGCCGCCCCCGAAAAGCAGCCAGAGACCCAGGCTTCCCTCACTGTGCAGACCAGCTCATGCTGGTACCACTACCTGGTTCTGTTGGAATTAAATACTCAAGCACTTTCAACTTTCTTCCCAATTTTCTCCTAGCTCCCCTGCCAGCCCTGCTGACCCTCTTCCACTAAGTATCCTTACCAGCTGGGCCTTGTGAGGCCTGATAAGAGGGTGACGGTGACACTGTGATAAGCAGGGACAATAAAGGGCACAAGCATCAGCAGCACCCCCTCCTCCAGAGAGCAGCTGGGAGGCCCAGATAGGAGCTGGAACCCTCCTGTCAGAACCTTGCAGGTGGACTGAGAGCAAACGGACAGGGAATGTGCGTGTCACACTGTCACTCATGCACTTAAAACACACCCAGGTGAGACTTTTCTGGTGGTCCAGTGGCTAAGTCTCCACGCTCCCAATGCAGGGGGTCCAGGTTTGATGCCTGGTCAGGAAGAACTGGGTCTCACATGCCACAATGAAAAAAGATCACACGTGCCACAACTAAGACTCACTGCAGCCAAATTAATTAATTAATTAAACACACACACAAGTGGGCCAAACAGAGCAGAGCTGTTCAGGAGCAGAGACAGCTGTCCCTGGCTGCCTGAGGGAGTAGAAGGCTGAATTTACAATGTGCCCTGGAGAAAGAGGTGTCATCAGGCAGGTCTATCTTTCCAGGAGGCAAAAAGTCGTTCCCAGGCTTCAGAGAAAGGAGGCGTCAGCCTGATTCCAGAGAGAAAGGCCACAGGAGAGCCAGATGCCGGCTTTCCAGGCCTGAGGGCTCCAGGCTGCAGTGCTGTAAGGCTGACCTCTTCTGGCCAAGGAGGCACTGCGCACACCAGGCAAAGGGCCAGGTGCTGCTTCCTGGAAGTGGTTTCTGATTCCCAAGGTTTCGATGGCTCCTTCCTACAGGCAGGAGGCACAAACTAGGGCAGCTAGAATATTTATTCTGTTGTTATGGAAAAAGCACCATCCTGGCCATCAGTCTGGAGGGCCACAGTTCTGCCTGCCCCGAATCCAGTCCATCCAGTACGAGAATCAACCTTCCTCCAGCAGGGAGGCCTGCTCCACACTCCCGCCCGGGGAGGCTGGGAAGGCAGCCAAGGCTGCCTGAACAACCTCAGGAGGGTGCTGCTGTGGGTCTGGCTTTCTCTCCTCTGTGCTTGAAGCTTCTCAGTGGGTTCTGTGTCTTTGCCTTCTGCGGGAGCAAAGTTACCGATTAACTGTGGGGAGCAGACGTCTGTCTGCCCATGAGACAGAATCAGAGAAGTGGATGGTACTGCTACTTGGCAGGCCTTGCAGGCCGCGAGCCAAGGACAGGTGCTGCTTCCAGCACCGCAGGCGCCCACCTTCCTCCTCCTGCAGCATGGAGGATGAGGAGGGCGGTGGGGACAGGACAGCAGGTCCTCCTTTGCTCTGGAAGCTGCTCTTGGTGGCCAAGGGAAAGCCCCGGCCCCCACAACTCTGGCCAGCAGCCAGGGGTCTGGGACCGGTTCTCTTTCCTCCCTCCTGAGGACAAAGGGCAAGCACACCCTGGTGACAAGGGAACCAGACTGGGGAGAGGGAGCCCTGCAGCTGTCACCAAGGCCCCAGGGGACATACCTTGGCCTTCTTAAAGGCGGGGGGGCTTCTTCCGCTTCTTGTGAGGGCGGACGAGGCCGCGTAGAGCAGGAGGAACTGGAAGAGACGGCCGGTTCAGCGGCTGCCCCCATCGCCCTGTGTGCCTGCTCCCACCCCTTCTCCCGCCGGCTCCACCTCCAGTGGCTCCCAGCGTGCTCTCCCCCTGACCCAGGGCCTGGCACTCCGATCCTCACTGCAGTCCTAAGGACACACGACTATCTAGGTTCACACTGCTGTCCTCAGGGATGTTCACTAAAACATGTCTCTATAGTACGTGTCACAGTAAGTGTGAAACAAAAGAAGGAAAATTAAGAAAGAAAATGCTGCTAAAATAGAAAAGCAGCCTTCACGTAATTCCTTCCTCCGTGGCCCTTCCTCCCATACCCTTCTTCACCTGTCAGGTGCCCCCATCACTGCTCGGGGCCTACTACATGAGCCCTGGCCTCTGTCCTCTCACCGACCCAGGGCATAGCTCAGGGTCCCCTCTGGCCAGGCCACACAGGTCCTGACAGGCCTCTGAGCACCACATGACCACACCCTCCCATGTCACCTCGACCCCTAAAGGCCAAAGGTTTGGGGCAATGACTCTGCTCCTGTGTGACAGAGAGGATGGGATTCCTTTCTGAGCAGGAGACAGATGGGCACCAGGTTAAACATTTACAACTAGCTTCCTGTTTACACTCTGAAAATAAAAATAAGAGGAACAGTGTAAGTAGCTGGACTTTGTCTCCTGCGGACACTTCAAGATAATGGGAACAGCAGTACCAGAAAGGAGCTAAGTAAGCCCTGCCTAGGTAAAAAATTAAGGAGACCATGTATTCTTCATTCATAGGGTCAAGGAGACCTCCAGAGTATGCAAGCACAAAAAGGTTCCTCAGGGGAGGGGGCACTAGACCATAAGGTCTGCCAGGCTCTGAAAAGCCTTGCACTGGAATTCACCTTGTCTAAAAGATGCGCCTGCGCATCCAGGAGAGCCCTGAGTCAGACCTGATATGGACTTGGGGCCACATAATGCAAGGTGACTGGCCAGATGAAAATCCGAAAACTGCCTCCACATAAAGTGGTCTAAACCATCCCAAAAGGGACTTTCCTGGTGGTCCAGTGGTTAAGAATCCACCTGCCAATACAGGGGACACAGGTTCAATCCCTGGTTCTGAAAGATCCCATGGACCATGAGGCAACTAAGTCCACATGCCACAACTAAGTCCACGGTGTTCCGCAACAAGAGAAGCCATGGCAACGAGAAGCCCACACACTGAAACGAAGAGTGGCCCCCACTCAGCGCAACTAGAGAAGCCCAAGAAAACGCAATGAAGACTCAGAGCAACCAAGAATAAATTAATGAAAAAAAAGCTCATGGCTACTTCTCTCTCAGCCTACTCATCCTTTCTCCACGTATCTCTTCTCTCCTAATAAACACTTCACTTGCTTTTTTGTTTAACTTTTTCCCAAATTCTTTCTTCAAACCAGACAAAAGCCAGGACCTTGCTCCCAGCCACAAGTCTCTGGGTGGTCTAATATGGTTAGGATACAGCACCCTCACCGCTGTGGTCTAAGTTCAATTCCCACTTCAAGCTGCCACACAGACCACCCAAAAGCCACCCAAGATCACACCCACTCCTCCCTCTCTCCCCCCTCCTCACTCCTCAGACCATGACCTTGGTTGGTATCCCTTACAGCTCACTTCTTGGGGAACCTGGCCCCATCTCTCTGGCATTTTCCCATCTCTTCTGGATCTTTCCCATCCACTTGCTTGGGGTTCTCCTTGCCATATCCACCAGCTTACGCTAATCCACAGGGGTACCAGGAAAAGGGGTCTGCACTCACCTCTCTGCTTTCTTAATCCACTAAACATCTTCAGCATAGAAGTCATACATACCCGTTACCAAATACACAGGAGTATCATTACCAGGTGCAAAGGGAGCAAGGCTCCTGAACACATCAGCTGGGTTTTGGCCTCATCTACACCACAGAAACCACTCTGGGGATCCATTCTTTTCTTGGCTGTGCCATGCAGCATGTAGGATGTAGGTTCTTAGTTCCCTGGCCAGTGATTAAACATCAAACCCATGTTCCCTGTGCAGAGTCTTAACCACTGGACCATCAGGGAAGTCCCTCTTGGGGTCCATCCTTGACCTCATAACTGTGATCCCAATATCCCTCAACCTCATAAGGCTCAGGCAGGTCTGTTCTTTATTTCCCACTCCCTGCGTCCCCGGTCAAATGTTCTGGACTCAGACACCCAAGCCCAGCTTGGCCTGGTCATTAACCCCAAGTCTCCTCCAGAACAAGCAGCACTGACTCCTACCCGCGACTCCCACACCACACCCGGTCACTCCCTTCTACACACAGGAGGCTGCCTGGCCAGGCACTGACTCGCTCGTTCATAGGACCGGGCTCTAGATGTGAGACCCCTGGCCTTGAAGGTAGAGGGCTGCCCTGGTTTCCTGTCTCCCCAACAGAGAGAGCAACGTCTACCCAGGGGGATTGTGCAGAGTCATGTCTGTGTACATGCTCGCTGCCCAGATCCCATGGTTGTGTCACCCCAGTGCAGGGCAGCCCAGGGATGAATGTGCAGCCTGCCCCCAGCCCTGCTCACCCAGGTAGTCAGGGACGTTGCCCAGGTGAGGCTTCACCACGGCGGGGTGTAAGGGCAGGTCGTGCCGCAGCAACTGGAGGTCCCTGGGATTGTCTTCAAAGTATGTCTGGCAGGGGAGAGAAACAGGCACTGCATAGTCAGCCCTCCTTTTGTGATTTCATGGGTTTGTTTTTTTTTTTTATGAGGGAGTTTTTGAATAGGTAGCCCGTGTTCCAATTGTTAAGACTGAGATTTCCCACTGCCCTGTCACTGGGGGCCCCTCCCAGAGGCAGCTCAGGCATGTGTCCCTGTTCTCACTCCCTATTCGGTGGGGGCAGTTAGGAGCATGCCACGTCCTCCTCACCGGGAAGCACTCCATGGCCATGTACCTTCTACCTGACACATAAACAGCTGCCTCCTCCTTTTCTGTGTAATGCACGCTGCATGAATGCACCTGACCTGGTTTACTGCATCCCAGGGTGGACTCTCTGGTGTTTCCACCTTGGGAATCATAACGGAACGCAGGCACCCATACAGTTGTGAGCTCACACAACTCTTAACTACTGTGTCAAGAGCATAAACCTCAGAAGCTGTGCTTCTGATGGACACAGCCACTGTCCAACTCAGAAACTCAGCTGATTCACCTCCCAGCAGGACAGCTGGCATCCTTACTCACTTTTGGCCTGTTTACCCCCCGTGACCTGCTAAAGGAAGGGTCTGCTGCCCAGTTCACTGCCTCTCACACTCACAGCTTTGCCGCCGGCCTCCAGGAAGGGCGTGCCCTGAAGCCTCCCCCTTTGCCCCTACCCACCCCCACAGCCCCTTACTTTGAGCTTCTCTGAGTGCAGGAGCTCCTCTTTGATCTCCTTCAGCCTTGCCTCACGGATGGCTTGTTTAGTCACTGAGCGCATGGCATCCTGGGGGCAGACATCAAAGGTCAACATGGCAGGGCTGCCTGAGCCGCCCTCCTGCCAGGGTGCTGAGCAACAAGGGCCTGACTCTGGGTCCTAGAGGAGCCCCAAGTACCCACATCCCCACAGGGCCCCACTCACCCTGCAGCGGTAGCGGAAGCCCTCAATCTCCTCCATGTGGAACTGGTAAGGAAGCAGGACAGGGGCCCCACTGTCTGTGGAGAAGACTGCAGTGAGGGTCCTGCAGACTGAAGGCCTAGGCAGGGTCTCTGCAGGCCTTCTGCTCAGAAGCTCCCACGTCCGCTCCCTGGGGTGAGGCAGCCGGGGATCCAGCCCCTCCTTCCCCACACGCAAACGTGCAGCAAAAATCCTGGGTCTCTTGGATAGTTCACGACAGGGGATCCACCCTGCTGCAGCCAGGGAAGTCTCCTGTCCCCACGTCCCGGGTCCTGTCACACCTCTCAGCCTTAGGACTCGCCCACTCGCCCACTCTGAGGCCACTCTAGCCACAAATGCCCTGTGTGCAATGATAGCCAGGGAGCACTCAGGAGCACCAGACCTTGAAGTTTAAAGTGTCACCACAGAAGCCTGGCCCTTTCTCAGGTCAGTGAGGGTGGGGCTCTTACCTCCACTGAGAAGCTCCTCGATCTTGCCCAGCTGAGCCTGCTCTGTGGGCAGCACAAAGGTCAAGACTATGCCGGGGTTGTTGGCACGTGCCGTCCTGCAAGGAGAGACAACCCAACCCGTGTCTCTGGCTGTGTGTCCCACAGTGTGCCCACAGTCCAGGTGCCCAGTCCGCTATGCCTCAGTTCTCCTACCTGCCAGCCCTATGTATGTAGGCCTCGGGGGGTCGGGGGAGATCAAAGTTGAGCACAGCACATACGTGGTGGAAGTCTATGCCCGGGCCACACCTGCCTCCCGGATCAGAAGCCCTGTAAGAAAACATGGCAACCTCAAACTGAGCCCTCCTCTCCTCAGAGGCCATGTTCTCAAACTTATTTAATCAGCATGATCGCTAAACAAAGCCTGTTATGGAATTACAAGACACTGCTCTGAGTAAGATTCTTAAACATCATAACTGGAGCTAGGGTAGTGGGGGCAGCCAAACCTTGGAACTCATTGCCCACGGGCCAACCCGAGAACCACTCCAAGCCAGCCCACCCAAGAGGCAGACAGAGACCGGTGGCTCCCTTTCCCCCGAAGAAAGATCCTTCCTGCAAGTCACAGTGGAGGCTGAGCCACCTTCCTCACGGGATGACAGCGTGCCAGCAAGTCAGGCAGTATGGCTGTCCATGCTGCCCATGAAGCATAGGCCTGTGTGCCCTGCACTACCTGCCCCCACATGCTAGACTCCCAGTCCTCTGAAAGGTGGGTCTCCCTGGCAAGGGCTGAGAGGAGATAAACATGGACTCACTTGTCCCGCTTGGGTCCTTTGCCCCGATGCTTGCCCTTGACTGAAGGCCCCAGGACTTCAGCATCTGTTGCTATGACACAGTCGTAGAAGCCTTGGTTGAACTGCGAGATGATGTGGCACCTGTGGCTCAAGAGCAGACGAAAGTCAGACCTAAGAGCACCGGAGGCCTCTCCTCCACCCTCCACCTGATCATGACGGTCATCCTTTCTGACTCTTCCCCTTCTTCAATTTTTCCCCACCTTAATCTTTGTGCCTCAACCTCATCAAGTGAAAATGGAATTATAGTTGGTATTGCAGAGTCGTGAGAGATAGTCATTGAAGATCAGTCATGCCCGGAGCATTTCAATCCACTAAGCACTTAAGAAACATGAAGAGCGACTGTGTCTCCCCTTTTCCATCCTTCAACATAGACATGGGAGTCAGCACACCTGGAGCGTAGTGGAAGCTCTCCATTGAGCACACAGGCGGGGATGCTGAATTGCTCCAGGAATAGGCGCAGCCGGTAACTTCGCTCCAGAGTGTTGACAAAGAGCAGAGACTTTCCGCGAATCAATGACAGCTTGAGCAGGGCATACAGCAACAGAAATTTGTCTTCCTCAGTCTCACAGACCACCTGAAACTGCTGTAACTGGTCTGGCCCTGGTAGCTGGGACTCTTGTAACTTGAGGGTAACCTAGGGGAGGACAAGCCTGTGGTCAGGAAAAAATAGAAGACAGAAATGCTACTGCAAGCCGCTGGCTCGCCAACCACAGCACTGATGTGTTAGTGGAGGGTGCCCTGGGTACCCTTCCAACTGTGTAATGTCAGAATTCAAAGTATACTAACTACTGTAGTTTACAAAGGACATAAAACTACACCCAATTTGGGGCACAGATCAAAGTGAAACACATTATAAATGACTGCAGTGAGAAGAAAACCCCTACAGTAGCAACCTTTCTGCCGTTTGGGGGTCCCTGATCAGGCCTTTAGGCAGAGCATGGTTTGAAGGCAGCAGATAGCTGGGACTACATAGTGACTTTAGGTTGGAGGATACAGGAGAACCAAACAACATCGGACTTCTAGTGCCTCAGAACCAGGAACACTAAATGAGGAATTTCACACCCCAAATAACAAAGGGTTCCTTTGAGAAGGCAGGAGCAAGTCCTCTGAGTCTCCCAATGGTCCCACAGGGCCCTTACCGGGTTATGTAGTACGAGCTCCTTAAGTGCTTGCACATCCTCATTAAAAGTAGCTGACATCAGAAAAGCCTGGTAAATCCGGGGCAAGTGACTAAAATGAAAGAGAGCCCCATCAGACTCCAATTCTAAGGCCTCTAATGGGGGCAGCTGAACTGGCCCCTCGCCCCAGGCCCTACTGTGTTTTTACCACCCCTTCTCCTTACCAGAGAAGACTCTTAAGTTCCTCCTCAAAGCCAAAGGAGAAAAGAAGATCAGCCTCATCAACCACCAGCAGCTCCATGGAGTCTCGAAGCTTCAAGCTGTCTTGCTGCAAGTGGTTTAATATGCGGGATGGGGTCCCCACCACCACATCGGGCTTCTCCATCAGCACAGCTCTGTAGACAGGCGACACCTCAGTATTAAGCAGAAGATAGCAGCTGGGACCTCATCCCAAATCAGCCCTCGTTTTTGCTGCACACAAACCCCATCCCACATCCCAGTGTAGATTCATTCTGTCACAGCCCTGCTGTTCTAACCCACCTCTGAGAGGCTAAGTCTTCAGCGGCTGAGACGTTGGCCACCCGGATATCTCGAGCACAGTATGCAGCCAGTTGCTGAATCATGGATTGGGCCTGCCTCGCCAGCTCCTTAGTCGGCACAAGGACAAGGGCTCTCACAGCCTGCTCCACCACGGGGCCTGTCTGCAAGACACGAATTAAAGACTTCAGCCAGTCAGTTATCATCATGGCCAATGGATGCTTTTCTCTACCTCTTCCAGGCAATCTGATCATGTACTATGACTTCAACACAACAATCTAGCTGTGTTTTGATCACTCCTTCACTTACTTTACCCACCTCTGAATGTAGATCAGAAGGCCCTTTCCCCAGGCACTGACCTCAAAAAGGATAAGTTACTTTATCATTACAAAGTTACTTAAACTGTGCCAGCTACTGGTGAACCACCACTTACTTCTCTGGTGGTCCAGTAGCTAAGACTCCATGCTCCCTGGTCAGGGAACTAGATCCTGCCTGCCACAACTAAGAGTTTATATGTCACTACTAAGGATTCCTGCATGCCATAAGGAAGAAGGAAGATGCCTCAACTAGGATCTGGAGTAGCCAGACAGGAGATCAAACTAGTCAATCCTAAAGGAAATCAGTCCTGAATGTTCACTGGAAGGACTGATGCTGAAGCTGAAACTCCAATACTTCCGCCACCTGATGTGAAGAACTGACTCACTGGAAAAGACCCTGCTGCCGGGAAAGACTGAAGGTGGGAGAAGGGGATGACAGAGGATGAGATGGTTGAATGGCATCACCGACTCCATGGACATGTGTTTGAGTAAGCTCCGGGAGTTGGTGATGGACAGGGAAGCCTGGCTTGCTGCAGTCCAGGTGTCGCAGAGTCAGACACGACTAAGCGACTGAAATGAACTGAGTACAAAGAATAATGGTCGCAAAGCCTGGACCAGAACCCAAGTAACCTGAATCCCAGCCCAGAGCGTTTACCAGAAAATCATCAGGTTCTCTTAGACCTGCCTTCCTGTGTAAGAGTTCCAAAGAAAACCCGGTTCTTGGAAAAGACAGGTGCGTGAAGATGGCCAGCACAGCTTTCCAAGAGGGCACAACGGAACTCAAACGCCTGCATCTCCCTTTCTCGGCCTTTGGGGCCCCTCTCCCGACTCACCGCCTTCCTGTGGAGCAGCAGTTGTAGCATAGGAATGGCATAAGCGGCGGTCTTCCCGGAACCGGTGCGGGCGCGAGCCAGGAGGTCCTTCCCCTCCAGCGCCAGCGGGATGGCCTTCTCCTGGATCAACGTGGGTCGCGACCAGCCCAGATCGGTGACGGCCTAGGAGAGACAAGGGACGGCTCAGGCGGTGTGCTGCTCTGCCACCGCTCCCATCCACCGTCGGTTCGGCTCCTCAGCCCTCCCCGGTACCTGTAGGAGCCGGTGGTCCAGGCCCATGTGTTCGAAGCCCAACGATTCTGGATCCTCCATGCTGCCGCTCTGTAGTGACAGCGCGCAGGCGCGACAGGAAGAGCACGACACGACGCGTGAGCCGGTCAGAGCAGCAGCCAATCAGTTTCAAAGGAGTTGGCCATGGCTTCCGGTGTTCCGGCAGGGCTCCGCGGCTGCTGCTGCACTCTGGCTATGGGGTCTTGAGAGTGGTGGCGGGCGGCGGAGAGCCCACGGGTCTTTGCCCGTCCCCTGACATTACCTCTAAATGGCGTTTTGGGTTAGGGTTACCTGCGGCAGAGGCGGGGCTCCGTGGAGGTGCTCCGTGCCCCCCTCCGCCCACCGACACCGCCCACACAATCCTCCAGTTTCTCCTGCAGGTTGCATGTTTATGGCTTTACCTTCATCTAGCGCTTGATTTTTAACAGCCTCGCCCTAGCCGTTATGCCAGTATTAGTTGTAGTTATATTGGCAAATACATCAATGTTTAGAATGCTCGTCTGTATACTACCTAAGAAAAGGGATGCCGCGGGTGGTACCTTACCACGTTTGGGAAGTACTGGTGAGTCCTGCGCCCTTTCCTGCCATTATGCATCTGGGGGATCTCTTTCAGGCTTATGTGCAAGCATTAATTGCTCTGCCACCGACTATGCTTAGGAAAAGTGCACCAGCATATGTGTTCCAGGGTTGTTTGCCTGTAGCAGTGGTGGGAACGTGGGAATCTGAAACGCAAAAAGCAAGTGACACTGGGTGTACCAGCATATAATAGAGTCCGCGGAGGCTGGGCTAAGGTTTAGGGTCACAGGCAGAACAAGGACAGGCTATAACAATTGAACTGTCCAAGAATGAAGTTTGGAAGAATGAGTAACATAAGAAAAGAGGAAGGTAGGTTGCTCTGTGGTTCCCAAAGGTAGCAACCTGTGTTGCCTGCACAGCTTGGTTAAAAATAATAATTCTTAGGCGTTCCCTGCAGGTCTGGTGGTTAGGATTCCAGGCTTTTCACTGCTGTGGCCTGGATTCATTTCCTTTTGGGGACTGAGATTCCCCAAGCAGTAAGACTCAGCCAAAAAAAAAAAAAAAAAAAGGTACGGGAGGGGGATTTTTGGTCCCCACTTATATATGTTTGCTATTGCTCCGGTAACAAATCATCATAAATTTGGTGGCTTAACACAGACTTACTATTTTACAGTTCTGTAGGTCAATGGCATTCCACTCCAGTACTCTTGCCTGGAAAATCCCATGGACGGAGGAGCCTGGAAGGCTGCAGTCCATGGGGTCGCTAAGAGTCGGACACGACTGAGCGACTCACTTTCATTTTTCACTTTCATGCATTGGAGAAGGAAATGGCAACCCACTCCAGTGTTCTTGCCTGGAGAATCCCAGGGACGGGGGAGCTTGGTTGGCTGCCGTCTATGGGGTTGCACAGAGTCGGACACAACTGAAGCGACTTAGCAGCAGCAGCAGGTCATGAGTGTGACAAAGCCTAAGTTTAAATCAGGTTAGTGGGGCTCCATTCCCTTCTGGAGGTTCTAAAGGAATCATTATTATTTTTTTTACCTTTAGCAGCTTCACTTGTGGCCCCCTTGGTCTATTTTCAAAGCTGTTAATGGAGGGTTGAGTCCACAACCTTCTTTTGCTTCCCTCTTGCATTTTTCAAGAAGCTTTGTTATGACATTGGGCCCTCCCAGATAATCCAGGATAATCTCCCTATTTTAAAAGCAGATGATAGCAACCTTAATTTCTCTTTGCCACATTTGGTAACACATTCACAGGTTTCAGGAATTAGTACATCTAATTGCACATTATCGGGAAGTTATTAGTCTGCCTACCATGTGTGTTAACGGGGATGCAGGATGTCCATCTCTTTGTGACCGCATAGACTGTAGCCTGCCAGGCTCCTCTGTCCATGGAATTCTCCAGGCAAGAATATTGGCTTGGGTTGCCATTCCCCTCTCCAGGGGATCTTCCCAACCTAGGGATTGAACCTGGGTCTCCTGCATTGCTGGCAGATTCTTTACCGTCTGAGCCACCAAGGATGCCCATTCTGCCTACCACACCACACCAAACATAGTCAGACTGGATGTAAATGTTGCTCAGGAATCTATATGGATGAGCTTCTCAGGTGACTCTATGCATCTATTCTGACATGGGCCCAGCATGAGATCCAGATGTCAGGCTCTGGGTGTTATTAGGGTGAGAACTGAGAGCACCACAGGTAAAGTGAGGCTCCAAAACATGGAGATGGGGACTGGGCCAGGGATAATGGGGTGAGTAGAAAGACTCCTGTGCCCCCACAGCCTTTTTGTATAAGGATAGAAGGCTATTTAGTAAGGATGTTTTATAACCTAAGAAAGCAAGAACTTTAGAATGGAATCAGGGTAGTATTGGGGGAAAAGTTCCCCAGATTCCTTGGATGTAGCTTGAATTATTTTTTAAAAATTTTCCTAGGCTCTATGGTGTCTGTGAATACCACACACCAATGTGGAAACTCTTTTCCTCACATCTACCACCAGTTAGCCTATCCTCTGGCAATCAAGATTCCAATTGCCCCATCAGTGTAAAGGTGGGATACACTCCCACCTCTGTCTTCACTCCATTCCCTATCAAAAATTCGCAAGAGGAGAAACCAAGTACGTACTGACCCATCAGCATAATTGAGATGCACAGATGGACAGACTATTTCCTGTATTCCTACAGCCGAGACACCAGTGTGCTTTGCTGGGTAGATTCCTAGTAACAGCCACAGAGCAGACGTGTGTTCCCTTCCTGACATGTCCCATGCTCCTAAAGAGCCTCAGGCCAGAGGTCTACACATGAGCTAGTTTCAAGGCCACCTCATTTTCCATTCTAACATGAAGAATATTATGGTAAATATGCAAATAATTTTGGATGAGTCATTTGTGGTGTTTCACCACACTGAACCATTAACATGGTCACCCCAACATTTCTTAAATATTTACAAAAATATTAAGTGAAAAGGTCTAGAAAACTAAATTGCTTATACTTTTGTAAGGAAAAATAGATACATATGTAGAATAGTATGGAAGATAAAAACAAGAAGGGAAGAATTTAGTTTTGTATGTCAGATAAATAGTGTATTTTAAATAAATAAAACCATGAAATAAAATGTCAAGAATGGGCAACTAATGGTATTGTTTTATATGGCAGAAAGGCATGAGGGAAGTATGCTAAGATGTGTTTACACTTATGATTCCAGGGAGCTAAGAAACAGATACTTAATCTCTTCACAGGATTCCTTGCTGATAGGCATCCATGGTTGCCCTCTGTGCATGGCTGAGTCACCACTGTCTGTTCCCGCACTCTAGTCTTAACAAGCCCACATGCCGAGGTCCACTCCCAGTCAGCTGCAGAAGCACCCAGACCAAAAGCTTTTCTTCCATCTCCTTTTGTGCCTCCCCTCTGCCCACGGCCTCTTTATTTCATTTCAAACACAGCTACTACAACACGTTTTATTTCACTGGAAAAATCTGTATAAAGAACCAAATCTGGTTCCCGAGAGGAAAACACTTACCACAGCTTAAATAAAAGTTAAGGGCAACGGGAGGGTAAGAGTGTTCTGCCTTGTGTGAGCTGTCACTGCCTCACTCTTGAATTCAGGCCCTGTGTGATGGAAACCACAGGTGTCCTGGAGAATTCCCTGCCTGGCCCTCTGATTAGGCCTTGGGAGCAGCTGTGACCTCTGCTCTCTGGCCCTGAGAGCTGAAGTCCTGGGAACTGCCATGGCAGTTAGTTATCAAGGATGTGTGCATAAACAGTGCAGAAGGGACTGCACTGGTGTCTTCAGCTCATCACACAAAGGCAGTAACACTTCAACTAGGAAGGAAAATATATAATTTTATCAAAAAATAGTTCTAATATATAGAAAAACTTTTCAATCCTCTGGGCCCTTTGGCCCTATTTACATTCACAAAGCTGCTGAGGGAACCCAGGACTGACAGCAGAGCAGTGAGGCAGGCCTCCTCGGTGGAGCATGTTGGTCGCCTACTTCGTAAGCAGACGAAAGGTTAAGGGAGTAGGAGGGTTTTTCATTTGCTCATTTTATGAGAAAGAGGGGAATCACTGGAGGCAAAAGAAGCAAGACTTAGTCCTGGGTCAGTTCCAACTCTGCACAAACCCCAAGACAGATTTTTGAAAGCCTGGACCAGTGTCCTGTGTCCTTGAAAACCAGTGTTAACAAGTGGCTGATCTGAATGCTTTGTTGCCATGGAACCAATGTGGCTTAGATTCTTTTTCACTTTTTTTCCCTCAGAATCCAGGTGGATAAGATATTGGGTGGGAAAAGTACCAAATAACTGAGGCCACAGAAAAGGGGCTCGTGGTGAGGACACTACACCAGCTTCTTGGCCTCAAAGAAGCTCTTGAGGTGACGCATCTGCCAGATGCCCGTGAGGATGAGGATGACGGTCTGCGCGATGGACCACCACAGGACCCTCTGGTTGGTGCTCTCACTGATCAGACGGAAGCGCTCTTCACGATACTGCATGGGATAATGGACCCAGGATTAAATGTATAGGAGAGACAGTCTCAGCTGTTGTGAGGTCCTTCCCTCCCATGCCACTGCTCAACTATGGGACCAAACACCTTTTGAAATACTGCCTCTGATTCCCCTGGGAGTGCCCCAAGGAAGTAACATGCTGCTCCTCCATGAGCTTCTCTGCTAGGACAGAAATCACACTCTTAAACCATTTCAAGCAAGATCCCAAAATAAGGAGGCAGGCAATGGCTATTGCTAGAGTGTGAACTGTCCTTTCTACATTTTATTTACAGAGCTGAAAAATGGCTATCTGCACTGATACCCTCCATTCCAGTCTTTGAACAGCCTACTTCCCAAGTAGGGAAAGCCCCAAGAAAAAACTTCCAGGATGTGTAATGGGTATAAAGGTCAACTGCCATGGCCAAGTACAGTGACATGCCCTTACCCTTTGGTAATCCTGCTCCTTCTGGATCTGCTCCACCTGATCAAGCAGCTGGCGGGCTCGGAGCTGCAGCTCCGTCAGCTTATCCTTGGCAGCAATCTCAGGGTAGTTGTTGGCATGCTCCCCAACCTGGATGTCTAGGTGCACACGCTAGGAGGAAATAAGGTTGGACCCCAAAGTCAGAGCCATTGTGAGGTTATGATGTCTAAGTGATGCAACCTCTGATAGTCTGCTGCAGGCTATGGAACATACTCTTGTCCCTGTGGGACAGAAGGGCAACGTCTATTTCTTACTTGTAACTGTGCCACAAAGAGTATAAATGATGTGCATGCCTGCTAAGTCGCTTCAGTTATGTCCCACTCTTTGTGACCTTGTGGACCGCAGCCCGCTACGCTCCTCTGTCCATGGGTTCTCCAGGCAAGAATACTGGAGTGGGTTGCCCTGCCCTTCTCCAGAGGATCTTCCCGATTCAGGGATGGAACCTGCATCTCTTGGTCTTCTGCATTGGCAGGCAGGTTCTTTAACAAACCAAAACTTTGGAACCAAGTGACAGATTCTGAGCTACGGCCAAGAAAACTGTTACCAGTCTGCCGCCAGCAAAGAGAGCCATCCTGGTAGAGTTGGAGTGCAGGCAGATATGATGGTCACCAGGAGTGTGGGAAGTGAAGGTGAAGCGGCCCTCTGAGCCGTACTGCCGGGAGAGCACCACCTGCAACAGAGTCGTCAGTGAAAGCCCACACCTTTACTCTAACCTCGCCAAGTGCAAGCTCGTGTCTTATGAGCTCTGTCCACCCCAAGAGCTCTAGTGAAGATGGCCCTACCTTGCCTTCAGGGTCCTTCACCTCCACATGCATGCCCAAGCCGGGGGTCGAGGGCAGAAAGACCTCCTTCTGCTTATCCCACATCTGGGTGCGGTAGTTCCCTGCGGAATAGACAGAGCAGTCACAACCCGCCTAGTCCGTCCAGCTCCCACACTCCGCGGCTCCCGGGACGCCAGATGGGGGCACTGCTCGCCCGGTCACCGTCCGGCGTCCTCAGAGTGCCGTTGCGAGCGGAGAGCCCGACGGCGTCTTGGGGACAACTCAGGGCCCGATCCACCCTCGCCCCGCCTGACCGATGACCATGGTCTCGTCGGGGATTTCTTCGATGAAGCAGCGCTTTTCGGTCTCGCCGATGTGGAAATAAAGCCCCCGGGCGCTTGCCGCGCACAGCGCAAGGAGCAGCAACGCCGGCAACCCCATTGCCCGCCGACGCCCAGCGCAGACACCTGCCAACGCGCGCCCTCTGCCCAGTGCGCATGTGCGCACCTGCGCCCCGCTCCCTGACGACGCAGAAAGACCAGGCGCAGGACGCGCTTGCGCGGTGGCTCTCGTTCTGCGTCCGCTCCGCCCCGCCCCGCCCGCGTCTTTAGGCCAAGTTAACAGAGCCGAGGGGAGGGTGCGCACACGCAGACTGGCCGGTGCCTCCCGCTCTCTGGAGGCGCAGTGGCCTCCGTCTACTGCCAAGAGGCTTCTGCTCGGTACGCATGCGCGCACCTGCGCCCTGCTCCCAGCAATCGCGGCGTGGCAGAGCAAGAGTACGGAAACGTTGACACCTCCTTCGCCCCTGCTGCTTACCCGTCAGCCTGCGCCGAGGCTTGGGTCTCGTATCCGGAAGATTGGGTTGACGTAGGCTTCCGAACTGGAGGTCCACCGAGGAAAGGAAAGTCGGAGTCCGGGAACCCACACACCATTCCCAAGACCCCGACTAGGTGGATACCGGTGTGAGAAATCGTGTAGGCGCCTCAGGCGTCACCTAGCCTCTGGAAGCCATGACCCCGGGGTGGAAGCCTCACTTGGGTGGGGCTCCAAACAGACCTACAGGAAACGGTTTTCCAAGCCCTAGAGCGCCAACAGGTTTAGGTGTTCCAGATTTTAGGAGTTTATCGGTTTTGTTGCTTGAGATGACGGTGTGGCAGTGATTATTTTCTGAGACTCCTCTGCCAGGGGTATACACCGAAGTGCTCAGAGAGAGTCACCCGGGGTGCTTACCAGGAAGAGAAAGTAGAGATTGGGCTAAAGGTGAGAGATGTATGGGAGGAGGGACGAATAGAGACGGTCCAGTGGTCACTAGACTGGACAAGTCTAAAGGGCTAGGTTTGGCGGCGTCTCCGCCTGTGTTTCCAGCCCTTATTGTTCTCTCTTAACTTGTCCAACTGCTCATTGTCTTCTAGGTGAAGACTTGGAACATACAGTCCCTTGGGGTGTGGGTCTGCTTCACTGTTTCACAGTAGTTTAGGGCTCAGAGTGGAGAGATATGTAAAGCAGAACAAATCCAGCCTCGTGGGTCTGATGGGCCCGTGACAAGTACAGGTGGGGACCCAGAGCTTGTTCTGCTGCTTCCCATCCTTCCTTAATACAAACTGTGTAAAAATCATTCTTATCGTGCTTAGTGTTGTGGTGGTTTAGTCACTAAGTCGTGTCCGGCTCTTGGGACCTCACGGACTGTAGCCTGCCAGGCTCTGTCATGGGATTCTCCAGGCAAGAATACTGGAGTGAGTTGCCATTTCCTTCTCCAGAGGTCTTCCCCACTCAGGAATCTGCATAGTGTTGGATATGTTCTATTTATCTCTTAAAAAGTAGGATTGAACCAAGACAAATGTCCTAGTGGCACTGAAGAAGTTTTACAAGGAAACCTTTCCTGAGCAGCAGCAGTTGTACGGTGAGGATGGAAAATAAGACCTTTTTTTTCAGAAGCTGGAAATTTAAGTATGAAATCTGATTTTTTAAATATTAGCATATGGCTCAGCTTTAATGAAATGGACAAGTCACAGTCTTGCCACAATCAGCAGTCAGTCGTGCGGACAACTTATGGTCTCATCCAAATTCAGTAGGGGACAGTCTTCTTGTTTAAGTCACGACCTCTGTGCAGGTTCCTCCCTTTTCCAAGGTTCTATGCCCTTCACCTTCTTTTCTTTGAACAAACTGGTGCAACTTGAGAATGAGTATCTGGGCTAAGAAAATTGAGGGAAAGTCTTGAGGAAAACTTAGAATGAGGAGGTCTGTGAGGCATGTTTACATCTCCTAATGAGAGCATTCCTCTTGTGGGACAGAGGAAGGCAAAAAAGAAGCTAGAAAGGTCCTTACTGGGTGTGGAATTAGAGCAAAGGAAGGCTGAAAATTTGTCTTACAATTTTTATTAAGAGAATACAATGAGCTTTCATATACTAGCAACCAGTTTCAACAGCAGTCAAGATTTTGCCTTATTTATCCATTTCTGCATTTTTTTCCTGAAGTATGTTAAAGATTCCCTGGACATCATATAATTTTACCTATAAATAGTCCAGTGTATTTCTAGCCAATAAGGACTGTTAAAAATAACATCACACCCAAAACAAAAATAATTCTTTAATAATTCTAGTACTCAGTATATTTTCAGTTCCCCCCACCCTCATCTCAATAAACTTTGGATTGTTAAAAGGTCTATTTACTACATTCATTGACACGTCTTTTAAACCTCTTTTGATATATAGTAGTCACACCTTATCTAAAGAGGATATGGTTCAGGACTTCCAGTGACTGTGAATCTCTCTCTTTCTCCCTCTCTCCCTCCCTCCCGTGTGTTTTATTCTATACATACCCATGGTAATATTTGTAAGTTAGGCGGCGTCTCCACCTGTTTCCAGCCCTTATTGTTCTCTCTTAACTTGTCCAACTGCTCATTGTCTTCTGGGTGAAGACTTGGAACATACAGTCCCTTGGGGTGTGGGTCTGCTCCACTGTTAAACAGTGGTTTAGAGCTCAGAGTGGAGAGAGATGTGAAGCAGAACAAAATCCAGCCTCGTGGGTCTGATGGGCCCGTGACAAGTACAGGTGCCTATTGAGAAATTAACAATAACTAATAGCAAAATAGAACATTATACTGTAATGAGAGTTATGTGAATATGGTATCAGAATGTTTTGTTGTACAAATTTAATGCCTTTTCCATATTAACTAAGCAGGAATCATGTTGTGGTTGTAACTTGCAGTTTGAGGTTCAGTAGCAAAACTAGCAAGAATTTTTCTTTCTTTACAGTTTCACAGATTCACCCTTTAACATAGATCTTAACAACTTCAGCATAAGATTTTTTTTTTCTTAGTAAGTTGAGAATTTTCACCTTTTCATAGTAAGTTGAGAATTTTCACCTCTTCACTTAAAGGAAGCACTTTGCAGCTTCTCTCTGGCTTACCTGAATTGCCAACATCACTACTCTTGCACTTTGGGGTCATTGTTAATTAAACCTAAGCACTGTGATAGTGGTGCAGCCAGTCTGATAACTAAGAGGGCCTCTATAAACAGGCAGGATACGCCTGGACAAAGAGATGATTCTTGTCCCAGGCAGGACAGAGCAAGATTTACCATACTACTCAGAACAGTGAGCAATTTAAAATTTATGAGTTATTTGTGGAATTTTCTATTTAATATTTTCAGACTGCTGTGGACCACAGGAAGCCAAATCTGTGGATAAGCAATTCCCCTTCCCTTTCCATTGTTGATGATGGTGATGCCATCTACTTATTGAAGCAACTTGATCATTTTGACCCATAGAATTTTCCACATCCTGAATTTGGTTGTTTCTTCATGTGATATTTAACATGTTTCTCTGCCCTTGGTATATCCTTCAAACAAATCTAGAGCCAGTGAGGATTTACAGTAAGTGTGTTTCAGTGCGTTAAACCCATTACCCTTTTTTTCAAATTCTCCAATAAAACATTGTTTTGCTATACCCTTTTGACACAATTGTAGTAGTCTTTGGGGAAGACTCTTGAGAGTCCCTTGGACTGCAAGGAGATCCAACCAGTCCATTCTGAAGGAGATCAACCCTGGGATTTCTTTGGAAGGAATGATGCTAAAGCTGAAACTTCAGTACTTTGGCCACCTCATGCGAAGAGTTGACTCATTGGAAAAGACTCTGATGCTGGGAAGGATTGGGGGCAGGAGGAGAAGGGGACAACCGAGGATGAGATGGCTGGATAGCATCACGGACTTGATGGACGTGAGTCTGAGTGACTCCGAGAGATGGTGATGAACAGGGGAGGCCTGGCGTGCCGCAATTCATGGGGTCGCAAAGAGTTGGACATGACTGAGCGACTGAACTGAACTGAACTTAGGGTCTTCCTTGTTTTCCATTTTGTACATTTCCTGCCGTAGGCATAAAATCAGCCATTTATCCAAGGAATTGTAAATCACTTTAGCAAAAAATTGTATCTGTATTTCTTTTTATCCTTAAAAAGAACCCTGGAATTTGTCCTAATTGATGGGTAATATTATCATTGGACTTTCCCGGTGGTCCAGTGGTTAAGACTCCGTGCTTCTGCTGTAGGAGGGTTAGAGATCAATCACTAGTCAGGGAAGTAAAATCCTGCATGGCACAGCCAAAAAAAAAAGATTGCATTCCCCACAGGAAGAAACCTGTCTTAGGTATCTAATTCCCCTGGTCCCAGACCTTTACCCTTCAAAGGTGGGAGGAAGAAATTCCTGCAAGCCTTGACCTAGACTAGCTAGCCATTCATTCAACCAATATCTGCTGAGTAGCCATTTGTACCAGACACTTTTAAACCCTGGGAACACACTGGTGAATGAAACAAAAATCCTTGTCCTTGCAGGTATATTTTGATTATTGTCTATCAATAAACAAGATAAATGAGTAAATATATAGCATGTCAGATGGAGGAAAGTATCAGGGAGGAGAATAAAGGGAGTATAATGAGTTGAATGGTGGTCATGTCAATGTTTGAGTCCCCAGAACCTGTGAATGTCACCTTACTTGGAGAAAGGATCTTGCAAATATAATTAAGGATCTTGATGAGGTAATCCTGGATTATCTATGTGGGCCCTAAGTCCAATGACAAGTGTCTTTATGAGAGACACATATTAGGATGACTACTATTAACTAATAATAAGGCTTCCCTCGTGGTTCAGTGGTAAAAAATCTGCCTGCCAATACAGGGAACACAGGTTTGATCTAGTCTGGGAAGATCCCACATGGCACAGAGCAACTAAGCCTGTGTGCCATAACCACTGAACCTGTGTTCTGCAATAAGAGAAGCCATCAAAATGAGAAGCCCGCACACTGCAATGAAGAGTAGCCCCTGCTTGCCACAACTAGAGAAAAGCCCATGCAGCAACAAAGACCCATCATAGGCAAAAATAATTTTTTAAATGTTTGCTATTATAATAACAGAAAATAACAGGTGTTGATAATGTGGAGAAACTGGAACCTTTGTGAACTATTGGTGGGAAACATAAAATGGCTCAACCACTATGGAAAGTTGTATTGAGGTTCCTCAAATAAAATTACATGCATGTATGCTCAGTCGCTTCAGTCATTTCTCTTTGCAATCCTATGGACTGTAGCCCACCAGGTTCCTCTTGTCTATGGGATACTACAGGCAAGAATACTGGAGTGGATTACCATTCCCTCCTCCAGGAGATCTTCCCAACCCACGATCAAACCCAAGCCTCCCACATTGCAGGCAGATTGTTCACCGCTGAGCCACTGAGGAAACCCCAAATTACCATATATCCCAGCAATCCCATTTCTGGATAGATCTGTAAAAGAATTGAAAGCAGGATTTTGGAAAGACATTTGTACATTCATATTGATAGCACTATTTACAATACCCAAGATGTAGAAGCAACTCAAATGTTCATCAGTGGGTGGATAAAGGATAAACAAAATGTGATATATACATACTATGGAATAATATCCAGCCTTAGAAAGGAAATTCTGCAATATAACAATATGGATGAACCTTGAGAATATTATGCTAAGTGAAATAAGCCAGTCACAAAGGACAAATATATATGACTCCATTTAGATGAGGTATCTTGAGTAGTAAATTCAAGAGACAGAATGGTCGTTACAAGCAGAGATGGGGAGAATGGGGAATTGCATATTGGGTAGTTCAATTCAGTCACTTCCCTGGGTCAGGAATATCCCCTGGAGGAGGGCATGGCAACCCACTCCAGTATTCTTGACTGGAGAATCCCATGGAGACAGAGGAGCCTGGCAGGTTACAGTTCATAGGGTCTCAAAGAGTTGGACACGACTGAAGCAACTAAGCATAGCACAGCATACCATGTGGTAGAATGTCTACAAAGACCTTACCCAAACAATCCCTCCGATCCCCATGTCCACATGCTCTTCCCACTGAGGGCTGGCATCTATTTCCTCTCCCCTGGAATCTGGTTCTGGTCCTGTGACTTGCACTGACCCATTCAATACAATGGAAAAAAAGCTGTATGGCTCTGGTACCTGGGCCTTAAAAAGCCTTGTAGCTTCTCTTTTCGCTCTCTGGAATCCAGCTGATAAAAGGTCCAGCCTGAGCCTCCAATTAATAGAATGAGGCCATTCAGTTCCAGAAGAACTGCCCCAGCCAATATAACATGGGACAAAGATGAACTATCAAATAACTGGAAAAAATGAACACAGTCTTTATGGGCTGATATATAAACATTTCCAGGATACTTTGAATGTGAACGTGTAGTTGCTCAGTCGTGTCCGACTCTGCAATCCCATGGACTATAGCCTACCAGGCTCCTCTCTCCATGGGATTTTCCAGGCAATAGTACTGGAGTGGATTGCCATTTCCTTCTCCAAGGGATCTCCCCAACCCAGGGATCAAACCCGGGTCTCCCGCATCATAGACAGACGCTTTACCGTCTAAGCCACCAGTTTGCTACAGTTAAAAAAGCAAGGTACAGAAGAGAGTACCTAATATGCTATCTTTAGCATCAGTATTGCATGAAAAATGCTAGAAGACTATGTAAGACTGTAAGTGGTTATAGGTAACATGAATATTCAGCAAATATACACCAGCATGGTTGTGCCAATTAAAATATAGAAATACCTCTGTCCTAGTTGGTAAATGGCCACTCTCCAAGCCCCTGAATTCCCTCCACCTCTGCTCTCATCCTGGAACACTTGATTGCTCCATGATTCAACAAATAAAGTTACCTCTGGCAGGAGTGGGGTTTGAGAGGCCAGCAGACTATGACATGGATGGTAACAGACGTGCAAGGAGACTCTGCAAACTAGACCTTTTAATATTGTTCTGATTTCTGAACCAAGTGAACATGTTACCTATTTAATAAAATATATTTCAAAAACAAAAGCAATGCAACTGCCATTCTCTATCACAGTACCTTGTTTTACAGATTTCAAATTAATTGCTACATTGCTGGTTTACCATAAAATGTTAGTTAGCACTATGACATTTTAGATATTGCCTGTGTTGTGTTCACTTCTATATTCCCAGCACCTAGAACCAACCCAGTAGAAATATTTGTTGAATTAATGCAGAATACATATTTTGGTGAAAAAACATACTGAACAAAAGACACTGGCTATAGTGAAGGCAGTGCTGAGAGGAAATTTTATAGTTGTAAAAGTGTGCATTAAACAAGAAGAAAGGGAATTCCCTGATGGTTCAGTACTTGAGACTCTGCTTCCAATGAAGGGGGCATGAATTTAATTACTGGTGAAGATCTTACATGCCATGTGGCAAAAACAAACAATAATCAATAACCTAACTTTACACTCTAATGAACTAAAAGAGAGAGAGAAAGAAAAAGAGCAAACTAAACCCAAAGCTAGCAGAAGAAAGGAAATAATATAGATTAGAGGCAACAGGGAATTCCCTGGTGGGTCCAGTGGTTAGAATTCCATGTTTTCATTGGCAAGAGTATGGGTTCAATCTCTCCCTGGTCAGTCAGTTCAGCCACTCAGACACGTCTGACTCTGAGAATCCATGAACTGCAGCACGCCAGGCCTCCCTGTCCATCACCAATTCCCAAAGTTTACTCAGACTCACATCCATTGAGTTGGTGATGCCATCCAACCATCTCATCCTCTGTCATCCCCTTCTCTTTCCGCCTTCAATCTTTCCCAGCATCAGGGTCTTTTCCAATGAGTCAGTTCTTCACATCAGGTGGACAAAGTATTGGATCTTAGTTTTATGAATGTTGAGCTTTAAGTCATGTGCAAAAAGATGATGTTGGATTCCTACTGCACATCATATACAGTTCTTCAACATCAGTCCTTCCAATGAATATTCAGGACTGATTTCCTTTAGGATGGACTGATTTGATCTTATAGTCCAAGGGACTCTCAAGAGTCTTCTCCAACACCACAGTTCAAAAACATCAATTCTTCAGCCCTCAGCTGAATGGGAGAAAACATTTGCAACTCATATACCTGATGAGGGGTTAATATATAAAGAACTCTTCCAACTCAACAATGAGACAAAAACCCCAATTCAAAAAGGGCAAACGACTTAAACTTTTCTCCAAAGAAGATATACAAATGGCTGATAAGCACCTAAAAATTTGACGTTAATTAGTCACTCAGTTCAGTTCAGTCACTCAGTCTTTTCCGACTATTTGCAACCCCATGAATCACAGCACGCCAAGGCCTCCCTGTCCATCACCAACTCCCGGAGTTCACTCAAACTCATGTCCACTGAGTCGATGATGCCATCCGGCCATCTCACCTCTGTCGTCCCTTTTTCCTCCTGCCCCCAACCCCTCCCAGCATCAGAGTCTTTTCCAATGAGTCAACTCTTCGCATGAGGTGGCCAAAGTACTGGAGTTTCAGCTTTAGCATCATTCCTTCCAAAGAACACCCAGGGCTGATCTCCTTTAGAAAAGACTGGTTGGATCTCCTTGCAGTCCAAGGGACTCTCAGGAGTCTTCTCCAACACCACAGTTCAAAAGCATCAATTCTTCGGCACTCAGCCTTCTTCACAGTCCAACTCTCACATCCATACATGACCACAGGAAAAACCATAGCCCAGAATAGACGGACCTTTGGTGGCAAAGTAATGTCTCTGTTTTTCAATATGCTATCTAGGTTGGTCATAACTTCTTCCAAAGAGTAAGAGTCTTTTAATTTCATGGCTTCAGTCACCATCTGCAGTGACTGAAGAGCCCCCCAAAATAAAGTCTGCCACTGTTTCCACTGTTTCCCCATCTATTTGCCATGAAGTGATGGGACCAGATGCCATGATCTTCGTTTTCTGAATGTTGAGCTTGAAGCCAACTTTTCACTCTCCTCTTTCACTTTCATCAGGAGGATTTTCAGTTCCTCTTCACTTTCTGCCATAAGGGTGGTGTCATCTGCATATCTGAGGTTATTGATATTTCTCCTGGCAATCTTGATCCCAGCTTGTGCTTCTTCCAGCCCAGCATTTCTCATGATGTACTCTGCATATAAGTTAAACAAGCAGGGTGACAATAAACAGCCTTGACGTACTCCTTTTCCTATTTGGAACCAGTCTGCTGTTCCATGTCCAGTTCTAACTGTTGCTTCCTGACCTGCATATAGGTTTCTCAAGAGGCAGGTCAGGTGGTCTGGTATTCCCATCTCTTTCAGAATTTTCCAGTTTATTGTGATCCACACAGTCAAAGGCTTTCGCATAGTCAATAAAGCAGAAATAGATGTTTTTCTGGAACTCTCTTGGTTTTTCAATGATCCAGCCGATGTTGGCAATTTGATCTCTGGTTCCTCTGCCTTTTCTAAAACCAGCTTGTGGGAAATGCAAAACAAGACAACAATGATATCACCTCACACATACTAATATGGCTATAATAAATTTTTTTAAAGAAATTAAGTACTGAAGGATATGCGGAAGAATTGAAACCATCATGCCCTGCTAGTGGGAATGTAAAATGGTATAGCCCCTGTGGGAAACAGTTTAGCACTTGCTCAGAAAGCTGGAGATAGAATTACCATATGACCAACCACTTACGCTCCTAGGAAATACCCAATAAAACTGTAAACAAGAACTTAACACTTGTAAGCCAACGATCTTAGTAGTGAACCCAAGCAGGACCCTGTGGGACTTTCCAGGGACAGACTCCAGTATCCTGGTCTCTCTTTTTAAAATTATTTTTATTTTATTTATTTAATTTTGGCTGTGCTGGGTCTTCATTGCTGTTCAGGCTTTTCTATAGTTGTAGCACATGGATTTCTCATTGCAGTGGCTCCTTTTGTTAGCAGCATGGGCTCTAAGCCATGCAGGCTTCAGCAGTTGTAGCTCACAGGCTCTAGAGCACATGTTCAGTAGTTGTGTTACATGGGTTTAGTTGCTTCCATGTGCCCATAGGCATGTGGGATATTAGTTGCGTGGATCTTCCTGGACCAGGAATCTAACCCATGTCTTCTGCATTGGCAAGTGGACTCTACCACTGAGCCACCAGGGAAGACTTACCCTGTCTCTTGTTTGTAGAAAAGCTTTAGCTCCTAGGCTTACCCTAAGTTCCAAAGAGCAAATTAAATCAGAGAAGTGAGAAAAAGCAAAAATAAAGTAAAACAGTCAAGGCAAATTAATAATAATTTAGCCATAAAACAAAGTCAAGGACCTTTATAGCTCCTCCTCAAGAGTTGTAGATTGTATTCTGAACCATATCCTTGAGTTGTTTTGCAGATACAAAAACCCCCACTAGGTGGAGGATGTTAACTGCATACTGAACACAAACACATAGAGCCCAGGCCAGTAGGAACCAGAAGGCTGATGTTGACTCATGAAATAGCACCTAGTTACTTCACCACCAACCAATCAGAATGGCCTCCAGGACACCCTGTGACCCTCTCCCCTAATGTTGCCTTTCAAAACACTTCCCTGGGAATTCTCTGGCAGTCCAGTGATCAGGACTTTGTACTTTCATTACTGGGGTCATGGGTTCAATCCCTAGTCAGGGAACTAGGATCCTGCAAGCCACGTGGTACAGCCAAAAATAAAGAATAAAAATTTAAAAAACAAACAAAACCTTTCCTGAAAGCCATTGAGGAGTTCTGATCTTTTGAGCAAAAGCTGCCTTTTTTCCTTGCTTGGCCTTGCAATAAACACCGTATTTTCTTTCACTACAAACTGGTATCAGTAGATTGGTCTTGCTGCCAGTCAGGCAAGTAGACCCAAGTTTAGTTCAGTAACAGTAGCACTATTCACAAAAGCAGAAAGGTAGAAACAAACCAAATGCCCATCAACTGATGAATGGATAGACAAGGTGCAGTATACCCATAAAACAGAATAATAGCCATGAAAAGGAAAGAAATTTTGATCCTTGCTACAGTGTGGATGAACACTGAAAACATGCTAAGTGAAATAAGCAAGACATAAAAGGACAAATGCTATCTATATGAGATATATACAGTACCTCATATGATACTGTATATGAGGTAGATGGAGTCATCAAATTTATAGAGACAAAGTATAATAGAGATTACTCAGTGAGAAAGAAGGGAGAGGGGTAGGAAGTTACTGCTAAATGGTTACAGAATTTCTCTTTTATTAGTTTTTAATTGGAGCATAATTGCTTTACAATGTTGTGTTAGCTTCTGCCATACAATGACATGAATCAGCTGTATGCATATGTATATCCCCTCCCTCTTGGACTTCCCCCCTCTCCCCACCCACATCCCACCCATCTAGGCCATCACAGAGCACCAAGCTGAGCTTCCTGTGAATTTCTCTTTGGAATGGTAAAATAGATAGTGGTTATGGTTGCACAACATTGTAAAATGATTAATGCCACTAAATTGTACTTTAAAAGGACAAATTTTTTCTTATATTTTACCACAATAAAAAGAGAAAGAAAAAAAAAATATTGGTTTGTTCCTTGGTTCCTTCACTTTCTCCTAGTCTTCAAATCCTCAGAATACCTATCAGCCTAACTTTGTTCTCACAAGCACTTATGTGTGTGTGTGTGTTCAGTCACTCAGTTGTACCCATCTCTTTGCAACCCTCTGGGATGCAGCTTCTCTGTCTATGGGATTTTTCAGGCAAGAATCTTGGAGTGGGTTACCATTTCCTCCTCCAGGGGATCTTCCTGACACAGGGATGGAACCAGAGGCTCCTGCATTGCAGGAGCAATAAACTCATTCTTTACTAATGAGCCCCAGAGAAGCCCCTTACTTCCTACTTAAAAGAAGAAGAACAAAACCTTTCTCTTTTAGAAATGTGGGCTTACCGGGTGGCTCAGCTGGTAAAGAATCGGCCTGCAATGAGGTACACCCGGGTTTGATCCCTGGATTGGGAAGATCCCCTGGAGAAGGGAAAGGCTACCCACTCCAGTATTCTGGGGTGGATAATTCCATAGATTTTATAGTCCATGGCGTCCCAGAGAGTCAGACACGACTGAGCAACTTTCACTTACTTAAGAAATTTTGCTACAAGTCTGTATCATACTTGCCAGCAGGTGGCAAATTCTGTCTGAATTTCAGCCCAGACTCAGACACTTGTGTCCTCTATGGAGCTTTCAAGGTCAGATACCTATGACTACATGACTGCCCTTTGTCACTCCAGTATCCCCGGCTATGCCACATGACACAGTCCTTGCCTTCAAGTTGTGGGGAATAAACACGGAGGAACAATTCAAGACAGTGTGGAACAGCCTTTCCCTACTGTCTGTCGTTTGGATGCCACCTTCCCATACTACTATCTAGTTACTATAGTTTTAAAATGGACATTTTTATTACAAAAGAAAATATTTTAGCATTACAGTCAATCAGAAAAACTATTACTTGCCATATATCTCAAAGATAACCTATCACAAATCAGGAAGACCAAGTAACTTCTACGTATATTATTGTCCACCGAAAGTTGTGAGCCTAAGTTTTATCTTGGTCAGAAAAGGGAAAGAAAAAGTGGAATTAAAGGCATTTTAGCATTAAATGAGGCTTTTCCCTTGCTAATAAAGATTAAAGAACTGAAAGGACTTTCTCAGTATGTTGATTCCTTACAACTTACCATATTTCAACAAAATTGAGATTTTTGTCCTCCACATTTTGAAAAATAGTGCTGTATCTACGATTGAGGTGAGGTTAAAGCGTCTGCCTGCAATGCGGGAGACCTGGGTTCGATCCCTGGGTCGAGAAGATCCCCTGGAGAAGGAAATGGCAATCCACTCCAGTATTCTTGCCTGGAGAATCCCAGGGGCGGAGGAGCCGGGTTGGCTACAGTCCACGAAGTCGCAAAGAGTCGGACACGACTGAGCTACTTCACTAAGTGTTTTTCCCCCTTTCTCAGCAGTAAGTAAAATAACCTCTAAAAGCGGATGACCACTTGGTATTCGATGAAATGGCATCATAAACCATCCATGCACCAAGTGAAGGCTCCCGCGAGCCCGTTGCCTACTTTGGGAAAACCTAGTGTCAGCGTTAGGACATCCTGGTTTTCACTCCGCGGGTCAGGGCGCACTGCCGACCAAGGTTTGTTTCTGACATCACCCACCAGGTCAGTTCTCCATCAAACAGGACATAGTACTTAGCAACACGCAGACCCCCTTTCAGAACTGTCACGCAAGCCGGTCAGGAACCGACGTGCCAAAAGGAAGCCACAAGCTCGGAGCTAACACTATTGCCCCAAGGCCAAGCCCCAGGAGATGTGGGCGCGACTCTGTGACGTCAAGACTCCGCTCACGAGGTAGGGGCGGCCCCTCTAGCCTCAGGGCGGGGCGGCGTGCTGACGCCACACGCTGAGGCGGGGCCGAGAGTTTGGTGCCCCGGAGTGGGGTGTCGGCGCCTCATTCGGGTGGAGCTGAGCTGAAGACAGGTAGGTTTGCTCGGCGGCCGGTTCCAGCCGGACTTGGAAGGCTCCGCTCCGGTCAGGCAGGCGGCGAGGGTCTTGGCATGGGGCAAGGCCGCCGCGCCCTCGTTGTCGCCGCCGCCCGGGTGACAGGGAGTGGAGCTGGCTGGAGCGGGGCTGACGGGGGGAGGTGGGTGGGACGGAGCCTGACAGACGGACGTGGCAGCCAATGGTGCGGGGGCCCCTCCTGGCGGGCGGAGATTGGCGGGTGCGGGCGTGCGCAGAGGTCGCGCGGGGCGCGGAGCGGCAAGCCATTGGCTGTGATGGGCAGGGGGGTGGGCTGCGCGGCGGATGTGAGGGAACGGGCGCAGCGGCCGGGGTGACCCCCAAGGTCGAGGAGGCGTCACGTGGGAGTCGTCAGGCTCTGTCCTCTCCCCGCCTGGAAGGCTGGAAGGGTGGCGCGCCCTTGACGAACCGGCTGTGATTTGTGGGCATTCGTTTTTCCCAGAGCGCGAAGACGCTTGTCGGCTTCTGCCCGGACTGACCCTTCGTCCCTGGGACGACCCCTTGAGGAACAGATTACTCTGCAGTACCCCTCTGTCTTCAGTGCCCATCGTACTAATCCTTCCTGTGTTCCTTGGGGTGACGCCCTTGAGGAGCGGATTACCCCCGGTATCCTGTGTATTCAGTACCCCCATACCCATCCTCCCTGCGCTCTCCTTGGGTGAACCCTTGAGTGAATTACCCTCCAGCACTTAGTTCCTCCGCTATCTTCAGTTACCTTTACTGTACTCAGCACTCATCGTTTCCATTCTCAGTGCTCTTCAGGGTGACACCCTTAATGGATGAGTTACTCTGCTGCATGCCTGCTTAGTGCCCATATACTCAGGATCCCTCCGTGCTTAGTACCCACAGTACCCATCCTCCTGTGAACTCTTTGGGGGCAACACCCTTAATGGGTAGACTAGCTTGCAGTACCCTACTGTAGTCAGTACGCTTCTTTCTTCCAGGGATATGGTAGTTCATGTTGAGATGAAGCGCATTTCCTCGAGGAACACGCTAGTGTACCTTTTCTCTTTCGCAAAGCTACCTGATGTCAGTGTAAGTCGTGTACCGAAGCTTAGTAGAAAACTGATGGCGAGACACTGAGTATAGACAAGAACTTGCTCTCTCTGCCCTTCACCCATAACAGAGGAGAGATGACTCAGACCTGAGGTGTGAACTCTGTTTTGTCCTGGGCTTTCTCTGCTTTGTTTTACCTGTACTTTGAAGCGGGGACTAGAGGCTGACTCCCAGGTTTACTGCTCTGAGCAGCTTTAGGATAAATGGCCTGGATGAAGTCTTGCTTGCACTGTGACAAGAGGTGCAGTAGTCGGACTGCAGTTTTTTTGTGCAAGACCCTCACGGTCTGAAAATGTATAGTACTATTCTAGCTTTGCAAATTAGCTGATCTTAGAAAGTTGAAGAAAGATTAGAGTATCCTGGTAAAATTTTGAAGAGCATTTTCCACATTTCAAGTACTTTTTTTTTCCTTTTAACAGCGTTATTGAGATATAATTCATGTACCATACTGTTCACTCTTTCAAGTATACAATTCACTAGTTTGTGGTATATTCATAGTGTGCAGCCATCTCCAAAATTTAGTTAATTTTAAAGACTAATTTTATTTCAGAAATACATTAATTTCTGTTGATTTCATTTCAATCTGAACACATAACTTATTAAAAGTGCAATATTTACCATGCTATATGTGTATCTTGCATATATATCTGTGTATATCAGATCTGCTTTTAATTAGTCTTACTCCTTACTGCCCCATTTGAGAAAAGTACTGTGCCATCTTCTTTAAAATTTTTAGATAGTTTTATTTTGGAATAATTGTACAATTATTGAGAAATTTATTCTAGAATTTTGTAATTTTGAGAAATTGTACATGCAAATCTGTTATATGCAATTATAACAAATAGTACAGAGAGATCACAGTGTCCCTTTACCCATTTTCTCAAATAGCATTGTTACAAAAACTTTAGTACTATATCACAACCAGGTATTGGCATTGATTAATAGTCAAGATAGAGAACCTTCCATCATGCCAGGAGTCCCTCCTGTTATCTTGTTATGGCTATACCCACTTCCATCCTGCCTGCAGTTCCTCAGCTCCTGGCAACCACTAATCTGTTTGCTATTTCTATAATTTTGACATGTCAGGAATGTTACATAAGGAGAATCATATAGTATGTAACCTTTTAGGGTTGGCTTTTTTCGCTAAGCGTGATTCTCTGAAAACGCATGCAGGTTGTTGCCTGTATCAGTAGTTTTGTTTCTATGCTTTTGATGCTATTGATGCTATTTGATGCTATTGATTGATGCTATTGGTGTACCACAGTTGATTTAAGTCTCCAGTCATTGAAGGACATCTGGGTGGTTTCCATTCTTTGACTGTTAAGCTGTTATAAACATTTATATACAGGTTTTGGGGGTTTCTTTTTCCTTCAAATTCCTGGTTTAATAATTAGGACTTTTTAATTTGAGGGAAAAAAAAGGTCCCAAACATCAGACTGTTCACAAAAGTAACCCAAGGTATCAACTTTAGAAATCAAGTCTTAATATTACACCAGTTATTTTTCTAGAGGATGCGTTTAACATGCCAACTCATTCACAAAAGTACATTGTTATGTTTGTGTTGAACAGCCCCACATAGCACTCTTATATGGAATATATATACAGGTTTTTATGTGAACAGAAGTTTTCATTTCTCTGAGAAAAATTCCCAGGAGTGTAATCACTAGGTCATAGGGTGCTTTCATGTTTAGTTTTTTCTAAAGTAGAAAGACTTTTCTATTACGTTCTGTTACAGACTTTTCTTTTACATTCCCACCAATAATGTGTTTGTGACCCACTTTCGCCATATTCTTGGTAACATTTAATACCATTAAAAAAATTTTAGCCTAATAGATGTGTAGTGATTGTGGTTTTAATTTGCATTTCCCTCCTGGCTAGTGATACTGAATGTGTTTATTTGCCTCTTCAGTGAAATACCTATTTATATCTTTTGCCCATTTTGTAATTGGATCATTTTCAGTTTTTAATGTTTCATTTTGAGAATTTCTTAAGCATTCTAGTCCTTTGTTGGATATGTGGTTTGCAGATATTTTCTCCTGTCTGTAGCTTGTCTTCATCTTCTTAATGGGATCTTTTGGAGAGCAAAAACTTTTAAAATTTTGGTCAAGTCCTGTTTATGAACTTTGTCTTTTCTGGGTTGTACTTTTAGTAGCAAGTTAAAGACCACCTCGCTCTCGTTTCTCTTACATATTTCTCTATAAGTTTTATAGTTTTGTGTTATACATTTAAATTTATAATCCACTTCAAGTTGATTTCTATATAAGGTGTGAATTCTAGCTTGAGTGATTCCTTTTTTTTCTTTTCCATTTATTCTTTCTCTCTTTTTTTCTTTTTCCTTCCACTATAGATATCCAGCTAACAGCATTTGTTGAGAAGACTGTTCTTCCTCCATTGAATTGCTTTTACATTTTTGCCAGATATCAGTTGGTTTTGCTTGTGCGGATCTGTTTTAGAGTTCTCTGTTGTGTTTCATCAGTCTTTCTGTCTGTCTCACCATCAGTACCATACAATATGATCATTGAAGCTGCATAATAAATTTTGAAATTAAGTAAATTGGTTCTTCCCACTACTGTTGTTTCAGTTAATCTAATTCCTTTGCCTTTGCCTATAAATTTTTAGCGTAATCTTACCTCTATCTACAGAAATTCTTACTGAGATTTTGATAGGAATTGTGCTAGAGTTGTGTAACAATTTGGAGACTTCCAGTCCATGAACAAGGTATGTCTCTCATTTATTTAGGTTTTTTATTCATTGGTATTTTGTAGTTTTTAGCATACAAGCCTTGTACATGTTTTGTTAGATTTATACTGTTTCCTTTTTAAAATTCTTTTCATGTGTCCTTTGATAGTTTGTAGAGATATAGTTGGGTTTTGTATATTTGTCTTGTATCCTATGAATTCCTGCAAATTCACTTATTCTATAAATGTTTTTGTAGGTTCCTTAAAGTTTTGTACATAGATAATCGATTATATGATCTGCAAATAGTAGTAGTTTTAGTTTTTACTTTCTGATCTGTATGCCTTTTAGTTCCTTTTTTGACTTATTGCACTGGCTGCTAGTATGTTGAATAGTAGGGATGAAAGTAGACATCCTTACATTGCTCCTAGTTTCTAAAAGATGCAGTCACTCTTTCACCAGTAAGTAGTATATATTAGCTGTAGGCTTTTGTGGAAGCTTACTATCAAGTTAAAAGTTCCCTTTTATTCCTAGTTTTCTGAGAGTTTTTATCATGGTGGTTGAATTTTGTCAAGTGCCTTATCTGCATCTATTGACATGAGCATGCAGTTTTCTTTTCAAGCCTGTCAGTATGGTAGATTGCATTGTTTTTCGTTTGTTTTGTTTTTGGCATTGCCACATGTGGATCTAAGTTTCCAACCAGGGATTGAACCCATGCCCTCAGCAGTGGAAGTAGAGAGTCCTAATCACTGGAATGCCAGGAAATTTCCTGGAGTCTGCTTTCTCAAGAGCTTTTAAATTACACATGAAATTTCTTGAATAGCTATTTCAAACTGGATAAGTTGTAGAAGTTTGTACTTTTGAGTTTCTTGGTTTCCTTGCTGACCTCATATCCAGCTTTTCTCTTTCTTGTTGAAAGAGTTGAAGTTTCCAACTATAATTTAAATTTTTTTCTCCACTCACTTTTATTAGTTTGATTCACATATTTTGCAGTTATGTTGTTTGGTACATACATATTTAAGATTGCTATGTTTTCTTGGTAGATTAATCTTTTGTCATTAGTATCTCTGGTAATTTTCTTTGCTCTATTTTGTCTGATAATAGTATTATTATTAGATGTTGAAATAAACTCCTGCTTTCGTTTGCTTAATGTTTGCTTAATGTTTGTATGATACATAATTTTTCATCCTTTCACTTCCAGCCTTTGAAATTTCTTATATTATCAGATCCTGTTGGTTTATCCATTCTGCCTATCTCTAACTGGTGTATTTAGGTTATTTACATTTAGTGTAATAATTGATATGTTAGGAGTTATGTCTGCTATTTTATTCTTTATTTTCTTTTTTGTTTTTGTTCCTCTGCTTTCTTTTTCTTGCCCCCTTGTGGGTTACTTGAACACAGTTTTCTTTTTTAACTTGAACACATTTTTAAATTCCACTTTTAATTATATGTAGTGTTTTTAGTGTATCTGTGTAGCTTTTTTAGTGGATTTTTAGGTGTTGCATTGTATGTACATAATTTATCACAGTCTACTAGCGTCATCATTTTATCATTTTGAGTGAAATTGTCTTAAATAATTCCTCTACAGACACAGCATTAGAACCACATCAGATGTGTTGTAATTTTTGCTTCATCCATCACACATCATTTACAAGATTCTAGAGGAAAGGAAATTTTGTTCTTTCTTTCCTCATGATATTACAAGTTTCCCTTTTATTATTTACTTTCTGTTTACAGGATTTCATTTAGCCATTCATTTAAGATAAATCTGCCAGCAGATTTTTTTAGTTTTTCTTCATCTAAGATCTTTATTTCCCCCTTTTTCCTGAATGATGTTTTTGCTGGATATAGGGCTCTGGATTAACAGTTATTTCCTTTCAGCACTTGAAAAGTGTTGTGCCACTTTCTTTGGCCTCCATAGTTTCTGTTGAGAAATATACTATTTCAGTTGTTTGTCGTTTCAAAAGCTTATGATGTAAAGTGGAATGCATTTCTTTGGGTTTATTTTGTTTGGGATTCTCTCAGCTTCTTGAATCTGTAAGTTTATGTCTTCTGCTAAATTTGGAAAGCTTTCAGGCATTATTTTTTTTGAATACGTTTTCAGCCCCTTCCCTTTTCTGCTCCTCCTGAGATTCTGATGACATTTATATGCAGCATTAGGTCTTATTATAGTCCCACATGTCCCTGAGGCCCTGTTTTTTTTTCCCCCAGTCCATTTCCTCTTGTTCAGAATGGGAAATTCCTTTTGTTCATGTTTGTTCATGTTCATTGTTTCTTCTTTCTTTAGTTTAACTTATCAGGTTTTTATGCTAGTTATAATTTTCAGTTCTGAAGTTTCCATTTGGTTCATCTCTATATCTTCTCTTTCTTTACTGAGGCTATTTTCATTTGTTTCAAGCGTGTTCATAGTTCCTTGTGGAAGCGTATTGATGCTGGATCTTCTACAGCTTTGCTACATAATTCTAATGTGTGTCATCTTAGTGTTGGTGAGCACGACAGAACAGGCTTCTGACACTGCTGGGGGGATAGGAGGTGCTGCCTGGTTATTACTGAGTGGAGGTGGAGGCTCCTTACTTGGCCTCCTTGGTATCTGTGAGTAGGGGTTCCTTGTCACTGCTGTGTGGGTGTAATTTCTCAGTTAGACCTTTGTGATTCCACCCTGCCTGGGAAAGGAGATTCCACCCTGCCTTGTGCTGCTGGGCAGTAAAATCCAGGCTCCCTCCTGGCCTCTTCTAATGTTGTTGGGGGAGGGGGTCATTGTCACTGGTGGGGATGAAAGTCACTGATCTCTGACAGTCCCAGGTGGAGTGGGAGCGGGCTACCGTGTTTTCTGTGGGGTTGGTTGCAGTAGAGTGATTATTGTCTAAAAATTCTGTCCTGCTAGACTGCCCCATTCTCAGTCCACTGGCCTGAGAGGGCAGACTTACATTGCAGCTTTTTCTGAGTCTACAGTAGTTGGCATTTCTGAGTTGCCAACTTCTTCAGCACTTAGCCTGGAATATATGAGGCAAAAAGAAAAGAAGAACTCAATTCTGAGTCTTCTGGGCCCCAAGGTCCCTTCCCAGTCTGTTTTTAATAAATATTGACAACTGCCCTTGCTTTTCATAAAATTTTAATAATTTGTACTTTAACCAACACCTTTAAAAGATGCCAGCTTACCTATACCATGCACCACCAGTCAGGGCACCTTTGGTAACTGTTAATCTGGGGAAGGACAGCTCAGTCTTCAGGCCTATGCACTGAAGCATGTTTAGGGTTCCTGGTTCAGAGGTGGAAGTCCTTCCAAACAGTCTGGTCAGTTACCCACTCCAAGTTTACTTCTAGGTTTACCTTGAAAACTTCAGCTTTTTTAAGAGAAAGCATTAGCTGTAGGGTTACTTTTCTTGTTTTTGTTTGTTTATTTGGCTGGTTGATTGGTTTTTTGTTTTTCTGGTAAATTGTCCTTTAGTCATGAAAGTATTTTTAAAGTGTGTAAAATTCTTTCATTTTTGTATCATAGTTACAAAAGCCATTGAGAAAGCAGGACTGATTGTTCCCTTCACTTTATGGCAGAGGACACTGACCATGGATCAGGTGACACATTTAAGGCTGGCACAGGAAGGGTCATTCTGCTGTATTTGCCCTGCAGGCCCAGCCACCACTTGCATGTAATGATGGCAAAATACCTTTGCAGTTTAAGAGTAACCTGCACTACCTCCTTCTCTCAGTTTACGTTTGATGAGGCATCACAGGTGAAAGATGTTGAATTCTCCTTAGATTCTCAGCCAGTAAAAGAGAATTGGTATTTGTGCTCTCTCTGTACCTGATGTCTGTATCACTGCTAAAGCTAGAATATTGGAGTAACTAGCCGTGGGTATGTAGCAAGCATTGTTTTCTTGACTTGTTATGAGAATCTTGAGTCTGAAACGACCTCTCCCTGCCACCCCCCTCCCCCAAAAAAACAAACCACCTTTCAAGGTAAGTTCTTTTAAAATGGTTCTCAGGCAACATACAGTGGTAACAACCATTTAACTGTGCATGTGCTTTCCCTCAAAGGCTCATGTCCTGAGAAACTGTCCAAGCTGTCTTTACCTCTAATTATTCCTCTGCCTAGCCAGCATGACGGTCATAGACGTCAGAAGTCAGTTTATCTCCCCATCCTGTGAATGGGGAGGTGACCTTGGGTAAAGTGTGGGCTGCCTAACTGGGGAATGTTTAGGTGCAGATAAAGTTCTGTTTTATTTTCCTAAGGGCAAAGCACTTAACCCTTAAAAACAAATTTTTTAGGTTTTTGCTTTTTAAAAAATGTTATTTTTCTCAAATGTATAGATTTATATACTTGTGTCTTGAAATTAATGGTTACAAAGAGTGTCACTTTTTGTTCTTTATTAATATTGACAGATTCGTGTTTCTTCTTAGACTTTTTAAAAAACAAATTTTTGAGGGGTTTTCCTGGTGGTCCAGCAGTTGGGGCTCCACACTTCTATTGCGTGGAGGTGGAGAGGGGCACCAGGTTCAATCCCTGGTCAGGGAACTAGGATCTCGCATGCCATTCTGTGTAGCCAAAAAAGAAGCAATGAAATTTAGGGTCGGGCATATTTGTTGACAGAGATTTTAAAAAGAAACTTTATTGAGGTATAATTCATATACCATGTAATTCACCCATTTAAACCGTGCAGTTTAATGTCTTACAGTATACCATAAGGTCATGAAGCCATCAGCATAATCTAGTTTTAGAATATTTCCATCTCCTCCGTCCCCCAAAACCCATACCTGGGCTTCCTTGGTGGCTCAGTGGTGAGAAATCCGCCTGTCAGTGCAGAAAGCCCGCACCCATCAGTAGCAGTCCTGTCTGATCCTTACTGTCCCCAACCCTGGGCTTTATGTCTGTATTGATTTGCCTGTTCTGAACATTTCATATGTACGAAGTCATACAATATTGTGTTTTGTGTGTGTGAATGACTTAGTATATTCAAAGGTCATCTGTGTTGCAGGATGTATTGGTATTTCATTCCTTTTTATTGATTAGTCCTATTACATAGTATGGCTCTGTCACATTCTGAGTTTTTCCACTTTTTGGCTAGTATGAATAATGCTTTTGGACTCTGAGGGAGAGGGAGAGGGGGGGATGATTTGGGAGAATGGCATTAAAAAAAGAGAAAAAAATTTAAAAAAAAAAGAATAATGCTTCAGTGAACATCTGTGTACAAGGGCTTGTGTGAACATATGTTTTTGTTTTTCTTGGTTGTATACCTAGGAATGGAGTTGCTGAGCCACAGGGTAATTCTATGTTTAACTTTTTGAGAAACTGTTTTCCAAAGTGGCTGCACCAGTTTACACTCCCACCCGGATTCTATGAGGGTTCTAATTCTTCGTGTTCTCTCCAACACTTCCTTATATTGATTATATCCAGTCTAGTGGGCCTGAAGTCCTATCTTGTTGTGATTTTGATTTGCAAATTTTTTTGCCTTATGACTATGATTTTGGGTATGTTTTGACATTCTTACTGATCGTTTGTGTGTCTTTGGAAAAATGTCTATTTGTATCCTTTGGCAGTTTTTTTGGGGGGTTACTTTTCATTATAGAGTTATATTTACATTTTTGAGTCATGAGTTCTTTATATTCTGCATGCATGTACCTTATTAGCTGTATAATTTGCATATATTCCTTTTTAGACTGCCTTTTTGATAGTGTCCTTTGAAGCACTAAGCACTTACCTTCTGTCTCAGCTGGTAGAGAATCCGCCTGCAATGCAGGAGACCTGTGTTCAATCCCTGGGTTGGGAATATCCCCTGGAGAAGGAAAAGGCTACCCACTCCACTATTTTGGCCTGGAGAATTCCATGGACTGTGTAGTCCATGGGGTCACAAAGAGTTGTACACGACGGAGCGACTTTCACTTTGAAGCACTGAATTTTTATTTTGATGAAGTCCAATTTGTCATTATTGTTTGTACTTTTGGTGTCCTAAGACACATTGTTTGACTGAAGGTTCTGAAGATTTATTCCATTTTGGAAGTTAGAATCCTTCTAAGAGTCTTACAGTGTCAGCTCTTGCATGTAGGTCTTTGATCCATTTTTGAGTTAATTTTGTGTACGGTGTAAGACAGGGGTCCAAAATCATTTTTTCACATGTGGATTTCCAGTTGCCCTGGCACCATCTGTTGAAAAGACTGTTCTTTCCCCACTAAGAATATTTGGTACCCCTATCAAGTAGAAATATTGTTCTCAACCACAGGTCAGAAGAACACTTGGGCTTTTTAACAACCCAAAGCTTTCATGAAAGTGTGTGAACGGTTCAGCATTCCTACCAGAAATGCAGTATTCTTAATGTTGACTCTGGAATTGGAAGGATGGAATCTGAACCTTCCAGAATCTGAAATGTATATCTGATGTCTGCTCTGTGCGTCTCTCAGATTGAGGATAGGGAACAGCTGTTCCTGGTCATCCTGGGGTGGAGGCAGGGGGATGTTGAGCTGTCTGCTGAAGGCAAAGTTTTCCTATGACTCATATGAGTCATCTTAAGGGAAGTTTGAAGATTGTTAGTAATTGTGCTGGGCAGCACTGAGCTGTTTGTCAGATTTTATGACTGTAGATAACTCGGTAACGTGGTTTGTTCACCGTATCATATTGGAAGGACTGCTTTAGGAAGAAGAGATGAACAGCTTTGTACTTGTCAGTGTGATGCCTGTTAATTGGGTATTGCAACAACTGAATAATGACTGTTAATGGAGGTGATGATACTGCTGTGTTCTAGGAGAATACTCCAACTCAGAGTATTTCAAGCTGCCTAGATAATAATGACATTGGAGGAAAAAGATGAGTGTCAGCCTGAGTGTTTGTTTTTTGTTTTTAAATTAATGTGGAAAGCAACGGTAATAGTATTTTTGCCATCAGTGTCTTTGATAGCTTTTTGTCTGCCTTAAATTTAATAGCTGAGAAAATTGGAATAGAGTCGGCAGTAGGAAGAACTACTGAAGTTACTTAAGGTTTTTTTTTTAAAAGGAGTTAAGATAGCATCCTAAAGATGCATTTAATTTTTAAGGGGAAGTTTTTGTTTGTTATTTAACTTTTAAATTCTGCTTTTGCTGACCTGTCTTTTCCAAGCAGCCAAACAGGCCAATATCCTTTATGCATATCCTGATCATATTTGGGTCAAGAGAAGGGGTTCTTACAAATGGTGTAGAGGGTAGTTTATGTAACATTTATTTCTGGGTAATTCTCAGCCTGTCTCAGAGCTTGAATTTCCTTCAGGCAGGAGTGGAGGTGGGGTGTGATTCCCACTTTACAGCCAGGGCACTTGCTTTAAGGCCAGCCGTTTGTTAGGCCATCAGTCATCACTTCCCAGGGCAGAGGGCTATGGTGAGCCTCACTTCTACCCAGCGGCTCCCCTCCCCTTCCTCAGCCTCTTTTGCTATGACTGGAAGAGACCACTGGGCAGCTCGGATTTTTGTGGGAAGAGAAGCAGCACAGTGTCCTTGTCCCCTTCCAGAGGCATCTGAATGCTTACATATGATTGGATGTGGTTCAAGACCCTCCACTGCAGCTGCTTAGCCACTTCATTCGTGTCCAACTCTGTGCCACCCCGCCAGGCTCCTCTGCCCATGGGGATTCGCCAGGAAGAATACTGGAGTGGGTTCCGTGCCCTCCTCCTGGGGATCTTCCCAACCCAGACAGTCTAAACTCTTTCATGATCTAGTGGATGCATCAGCTGCTTTTGTAAAGTGGGTAGCGTAATTAAAGTTATATATTAGATTAGTAAAATTACAACCATCAAACTCAAGATCCATTCAACCTTGGGGAAAATGTAAACAAACTCAGAAGGGTCCCCTATAAAGCAGAAGAGCTAACGCCTGCCTCAAGGGAGTTGGTGGGTTCGGAAGAGTCCTAACAGGTCAAGCTGCTGAGTGTAGAGTAGTGCGAGGTAGGTAGACTCTTCTGTGGTCGTTACTGTCTGTGCCTTTGTCTTCCAGAGCCCCCTGCCTCCCTTGTTGGCCCCTCTCCTGGCTCCAGTTTTAGGAAATGTGGCCATCCAGCTAGTCCATTCCTCCTGCCAACCAAGATAGTTCTTTCCTCTCCCTGGTGTTCTTCAAACTTTTCCGTCTGTCTGGTCTTTCTTCCTACTGATTCTTATATGTAGAATCCCTGCCTTCCCCTCCTCTTCAGAGCGAAGCCCTCCCTATTATCTGTGCCCTTCCCCAAACTTTCCTGGCTGCTGGAAAGGAGCACTTAGGAGAAGTGGGTTCTCCCAGGAGTTTTGTTGATATTTTCTGTCTCTCTCAGGTGCTCAGTGCTTTTGCTGTAATTATTTTTAATATTTTTTTCTGCTGCTCAAAGATAAATTATTTGAGGGTGAGCAAAATATTTTCCCAGTGTCTGTGTTCTCCAGAATACCAAGAGTCCATCAGGGCTTGGTAATTTCCGGATAGATTAGAAAGTATTTCTCCTTTTGCAGTTAATACTAACCTAACCCTTAATTCATCCTTGTTGCCTTTTCCTTAGTTGTTTTATACAACATATAAACTTACATGTGCTTAGTCATGTCTTAATTCTTTGCAACCCCCCATGGACTGTAGGGATCTACCAGTCTCCTCTGTCCATGGGATTTCCCAGGCAAAAATACTCGAGTGGGTTGCCATTTCCCTACTCCAGGGGATCTTACTGACTCCAGGATCAAACCTGCATCTCCTGCATTGCAGGCGGGTTCTTTACTGCTGAGCCATCAGGGAAGTGCCCCTGTCATGATATATCATAGCCCTCAAACTAGATCAAAACTTGCAAGTGAAGACCATGACCTCTGCAGCTGTGCTCTTGCCTCCCCATGTTGAGTGCAGGCCCTGTAGGTAGAAGGTTGGTCCACTTGACTACCTCATGCTCTGCCATGCTCTCTGAAGCAGAACATGCAGCCACACATGCATTTACAGACTTTATCCAGCCAGAGTCTGAGAGGTTTTCCCCAGTAGCCTTATCTGCTAAAATGCACTTTTTAACTTCTCTTTCCTTTTTTTTGGTGCAGACAGTCGTGAGAGACTTCAGGACAAGAATGTTTCACTTAAGGACTTGTGCTGCTAAGTTGAGGCCGTTAACGGCTTCCCAGACTGTGAAGACATTTTCACAAAACAGACCAGCAGCAGCTAGGACGTTTGGGCAGATACGGTGCTATACTGCCCCCGTTGCTGCAGAGCCTTTCCTCAGCGGGACTAGTTCGAACTATGTGGAGGAAATGTACTATGCTTGGTTGGAAAACCCCAAAAGTGTACACAAGGTAAGGCTCAAAGGAGCAGGTGTCTTCGTGTTTGGAGTCTTGGCTGGTGGTGGCTGGCCGTCCAGGTAAGTGCATGTGTTCTAAGGACCCTTAAGAAGGAAGTTAGGCAGGCGGCTAGAAGCCCCCACCGATTCGAGTTCTTTGCATCAGCCCAACTCAACCATCAGCCCAACTCAACCGTCAGCCCAGGCCCAGCAGGAACCACCTTCTCTGGAGGGGCATTTCCCTCTGTCCATGTGCGGCGTGCTCAAGGCCTTGCTCCGTGGAACAGCCAACATGTTAAACCTCCATGGAGGTGACGGCACACTGCACCACTCCCAGGACGTCACCAAGGCTGCTGCAGGATGGCGGAAGCACACGGAAGGAGGAACCTTCAGGAAGCTCGTCCATCCCACTGTCCTCGGAACACCTGAAAACCATCTCATGAGATTTCTCTACAAATGACATTTTAGATCAGCATGTTTTTGTCCCTCTCCTGTATTTAAAAGTAAATTCTGTGAAGGCTTCTAATTTCTCTGTGTTGACGTATGAGGCTGTTCCTTAGAGCCTCTCCTTTCATGTGTTTACTTGATACAGAACCTGCTTGGTGCCAGGACTTCTTCAGGGCATTTTGGCCAGTGATATTTATGAGTTTTGATAACTGTTTCTTGGCTTTCGGGTCAGGCAGCTGGCCCAGTGCAGGTGCTGGAGGGTGGGTCCCCAAGCTGCTTAGCTCCTTGTGGCCCATTTGCAGGGTGTGGGATGATCTGAGGAGACCGTATATGTGAGGTGCTCAGGGTCTACACAGAGGAAGTGTCCATCAGAGGGCTGCCATCTCTGTTGATCTGGCCTCTTCCTTCCTTGTGAATTTTAGGGACTTGTCTTCAGAAAGCAGCCTGCTTCTGTCAGGCCTTCAAGTATAATCTTTACTCTTTACCCTGAAGTGTTAGTGACATTTAGGATTGGATATGTTTGTGTGATTGTGGGAGCCCCCAGCCCTGTTTTATCAGGAATGCCACCTCTTGGTCTGAACCTCCTTGCCTGGCAAAGGAGGACATCTAGCCAGGTCTTTGCCTTCCCTGTTTTCATGGCAACATGGAAGCTGCATTGCTCCATGAGCAAGATGAAACCTGGTTTCCTATGGAAGGAGATCTGGGGTGTGTCTTCCAAGACGGTAGACAAGTGGACTACCCAGAAAGAAGTGCCCTATAAAACTGGCCCTGCCGGTGACGTCAGATATTAGCAGTTTCTGAGGACAGTTGCTGCAAGGTTTTCTTTCAAATAAACTTAGCCCAGAGGTTTTAGAATCAGATTTTCGTCTCGTGTCCAGGCTGTCCCTCACCTTCCTTTTCTCAGATATAACCTCATTGTAGAACCAAACAAGTTTTCTTAAGTTCTATTCAGCTTAGCGGGGAATAGCACTGGAATGAGCTCTTACGAGATAATATGAATCTAGGCTTGGGGGTGTCCAAGTATGGATGCCCTGCGTTATGGGAATGGGTTGCAGTGAAGAAGCACACCACCCTGCTGTGTAGAGCTCTGAAAGGTGGAGCTGAAACCCTCACAGTGACTGTCACCATTATTAGTATTTGTGTTAATATCATTATTGTTACTATTGCTTAAAAAATTTTTTTAAGATTTACTCTTTAGAGGAGTTTTAGGTTTACAGCAAAATTGGGGGGTAGATACAGAGATTTGCCATATACTCACTCCTTGCCCCATACATGGAACCTCCCACACCATCAACCTTCCCCACCAGACTTACGTTTGTTAGAGCTGATGATCCGGCCCTGACATATCATCATCACCGAAAGCCCATAGTCTACATTAGGGTTCACTCTTGGTGGTATGCATTTGTGGTTTTGAACAAATATGTAATGACATGTATCACCATTATAATATATCATACAGAGTATTTTCACCACCCTAAAAATGCTCTTTGCTCCACTAATTCTTCCCCCCGCCCCCCTACCAATTCTTGAAAAGTATTTTTATCACATAGCATCAAGAAAGGTAGCATGTGATGACTGGGAAGCACTTGGAGGCTCTTAGGCCGGGTGGAATGGTCACGGAGTCCATCTGTCCTGAGAGAGGACAGCACAGTGAGAGGACTACTGACAAAACTGAGACAGCCTCCTGAGGAAGAGTCTAGAGAAGGGTTGTTTCCTTGGGCTCCACGAGACTCTGCAGGGGGTGTGGGGAAAGGATCTCCAAAAAGGACTTTGTAGTTTAGTAAGAGAATACATGCAGGTTGGCATCTTTGGGCCAGATTTCATCTGCTGGTTTCTGTTGTCAGGTTCTCCAGGGGACTCAGTGTATCCTAGAGGGAGAGGGGCAGGATGGTGTAAATCAGTGGACATTCACAGTGGCAGTGCCCCTTCTTGGGCTTCCCAGCAAAGCGGACTTGATCACCTTTCCACATTGAATTAGGCCCAGTAACTGATGTGTGCTTACTTTTTGATGGAGATGTTCCAGAGCTTGCTCAGATTTTCAGAGGCATCTGTGACACACAAAAGGTCTTGGAAATTGTTGACTTTGTTAAAAATGCTTTATTTTGGTCTGTGTTAGAAAAAATAGGGAGATACAAAGAAAATGAGCTTTTAAGATTTGGATTGATCATCTTTCTGATCTCTCATTTCTGCGTCAGATAGGGGCTGTCAGACTCCCTTCCTGAGAGCTGGTTCAGTTGCTGTGGTCTTCCCTCCATTTGCAGAGGGCTCACAGGGAGCTGCTAGGACTGGACTTTTTTCAGCAGAAACAGAACGCATTCAGCATCTCTGCCTCTCTGCTCTCCTGTTATTTCTTAAACTTTTTATGACCTTTTCAAACATGTAGTAGGAGTGTCAACTGCAAATTTGCACTTGTTGTCTACCTTTCCAAAGATCAAATTATGAGCCTTTGCAGCTGCTAACCTTCAACACCGCTTGAAAGGAATTCAAGGAGGAGGTCAGAAAGCAGGCGCTCTGGGCTCTGGAAAAAAACTGACAGGACAGGTCTTCAGGTAGTTAGATTATTTTCCAGGGAAGATTTTATGAACCCAGTTCTTTAATCTCCTCATATCTAGAAAAGCACTAAATTTCTTCATAGTGACATCTGCTCCTTGTGACTAGCAGTAACCTTCACAAGATTAGATCAGCCTTCTGCAAAAAATAAGTGCTTGGTTGCATATACTCTCCCTTCACCGAAATTACAAATATACTGACCACCCCCCAACCTCCTTGGAGCAGTTTCTCAGAGCTATATGAAATGCTGACTCCTGGCTATAGTCCTCATTTTGGTCCAAATGTAACTCATAACTCTAATATTGTGCTTTTCCCCCTAGTTGACAGGAGTGTAAAATGAACCTCCACGAGGAGACCCAGTGCCCAACCTCAGTAGCTGTCAACAGTTTGCCAGTCCTTAAAAATCTATTCCTTCCCTACTTATTTTTCTGTTTGTTCGTTTGTTTTGTAAAATATTTCCCAATTGTGTTTCTTAAGGCAAATCTCAAACCATTGTTCTCTCTGTCATAAATGTACCTGAGTGACTCTAACAAGGGAATGGTTTCTTAACCATACCTAACAAAACTAGCAAGGTAATTCTCTAATACTGTAGTCTGATTCTCAGTCTGTATTTCACTTTTGACTTTATAATTTACTTTATAGTTTTGTCATATCCCTATTTTTAAGGAAGACTTTTGTTTCTAGATATCTAATTATGAAATTTATGTTTGTAGTAATTGAGCAGTTCAGGGGTGCAAAGCCCCCAGGCACTCCCCTGCACCTCTACGCCAAGTTACCTGATCGGCCCTGGATCTGCCTTTGTACTCTTGTCTTCCTGTCCTTTGGTATGGTCCTTTCCTGGACAGACATCTCTTCCCCATCGTCTTCTCCAGTCTAGCCTCTGCGCTTCAGTATTAGACACCTTGTCAAGTGCAGCTCACTAAATGACCCTTTTAGGAACCTTCAGCCAGGCTTGGTCTGTCAGCATCCAAAGCCCCCACTCATTAAGGTCTTGGCCATGTTGGGGATAAGTCAGATGGTGACGTCTTATTTTTAATTACATGTAAAATACAGAGTCAAAGCCATATTGTCCTTGTTAGTGTTTTAGACAAACAGGTAATTGAGAGCTGCTGAACCCTCAGAGGACCCCACCCACAGGCATCATGTGGTGTCAGCCCTGCCTGGGAGGACCCAGGCTCAGGCCCTGTGACTTCTCCTCCCCGTGGTACCCTCCCTGCCCCTTCTGATTGGGCTGGCACGTTGTTCTTTGTCCATTAGAGCTTGCTTCCCCAGCCTGGCCTTCTGAGTGACCTCTGCCCACTTCCTGAAAGCCTGTCTTCCTCCTCTGCTAACTGAGTCCATTTCCTCTCCTGCCTTTTGCCAGCCTGCTGCCGAGTGTAATAACAGCTCTTGTCAAGCATGGTCACAACAGGACCTCTGTAAGGACTCGAGGTGCGAATTCCAGACTCTCGGTCCCACCTCTTTGAGCTTTGCCACGCTGCCCTTCAGGCCCACGCTGTTCTCCTTCTTTCTTCCCTGCTTATGAAACACAATCCTATAATTTTCTGTAATTGAACCAGATAAGCAAAGCAGAAACAGATATGCGTCGTCCCCAGGATGAAGTGACACCATTCCTTTTCATCCTGCCACTTGAAACTGCCTTGGCTGCACTTTAAAAACAGCCATGGTGCGCTCTAGTTCTCTGCTGGCCTTGAAGAAAAACATGCACATGATATGCTTAATGGGCTTTCAGTGAGCAAGGCTGTTCAGTTGCATTTTGAAGCTTCTCCATACTGAGCTTCCTACATCAGGAGGAATCTCAACCCTGGTGACTTTTGTGTTAAATCAACTAAACCACTAAGAATATCTTCCCTAACTCCAGTATGGTGTTTTACTCTTAAAGGATTTGTGTTTATGTGATCAGGGAGATAAAATTTGCACCTTTGAAAAGTGTAGGGGTCATGAAGCAGCACCTTCACTTTACGTGTGGCAGTTTGCAGCTCGTGACAGTGTTTTTTGGAAGACTGAGTTGCTGTCAGGAGGTGTGAGCATTCAGGGCCCTCTAGCTCGCAGCCTGTAAAAATTCTGTAAGCAAAGCACAATTAGAGCACAGGGTAAATCCCACCGGCTTCTGAAGGGAAGTGCCAGTCATACTGAACTTTGAAGGGTAAGGAAGGGGCCTGACCAGGGACAGTGTGCCTGTGCCCAGGAAAGGCACTGCAGAGGGACAGAGGGTCGGGGGGCACTCAGTGAGCACTGGAGAGGGTCCTGCGGGGCTCGGTGCCTGGAGCCAAAGGCAGCACGTGAAAACCAAAAGTTTGAGCTGCGACGTGCGTTGAGAGGCTCCAGGGATCAAGCAGAAGAGTGTTTGCTTATTTGTGAAGTGCTGTGGGGGTGTGGACCCCTCGGCAGTTGGAAGAAGGTGAGGGCATCGGGCGCTGACAGAGCTGAGCCTGTGGCTAGAGGAGGGCAGACTTGGAATAAAAGCATGCTGCATCTGTGGGAGTGTGACTTTTTAATGATTACCCTTTCGTACTGTATGCTAAGCAAAAATAGTGGGTTTTTAAATGTCAGTGATAACTGCAGAGAGGGATCCAGAGTGACCGCAAGGGGAAGGAGAACATCAGAAGCAAGAAAGGAGCGTCATCCTTGGGGCTGGGTCCGCTCTTGAGAAGGGACCGGCGAGCTCCACCCCAGCCACTCTCCTGGCGCCTCCTTTCTGAGGAAGGAAGGAAGGAAACATTGTCAGAAGGGAGGGATCCTTTGGGGATTTTCCCAGAAAGGAGCTGTGTTGGTTGGTGATCAGCATCAGCTCAGAGCCTCTAGGCCACTGGCTCTTCCTGTTCCATCTGTGCCAGGCCCCACTGAGGGTCTGCCAGGCTCTGGGTTCTGCTGTCTGTGAGCAGGTTGTAAGTTTAGGGTCTTCTCTCTAAGTGGTCATGACTCGCAGACACACAATTCTCCCCGGGCCCGAGGCTTGGGTTGGCTGGGCAGGGTCCTCCAGGTGGGGTGCCCACTAGGCTCATGGGGGATCAGATGCTCATGTAGTCCCACATGGCTGCCTTTGGAAGTTGTAACACTGAGTTGACAGAATGCACTGTTGGCTGCAGACAACCAGGCAGAGGGCATGGGCTCTCACTTGCTGAGAAATCTGCTCGTGAAGTGGAGGAAGACTGCTCGTGAGAGTGGTCACAGATGTCCTGCATATAATATTTTCCTGCAATAAAAATCTGGTTCCTGTGAGTGTTCATGAAATAAATAACCCTAAAAGCTAGCAATTCAGAACACCACCAGCGAAGTCTTTCTCCTGGTTCCCAGCTCCCGTGTAGCTGTGATTCAGCTAGGCTGCAGTCCCACAAAGGACCTCCTTACATCTGGCGTTTGGTGCTAGCTATTCTCCAGGCCCTGCCGTCATTCAGGGACCAGAGTAACCGCCTCACAAGGCCTCAGCATCTCTCTCAGAGGAGAGGGGAGGGGAGGAGAGCCTGCTGGCCTTGGATGCCCCACCCAGAACTTACACACTGCCATTCCTACCCGTGGCTGTGTGGGAAAATCTCAGGTCAGTCCCCAGGGACACACCACCAATGAAGGAGCCTCACAACCACTGCAGGGGGCCTTTGTGTGGACCTGGGAGGACGTGTGGCCACTGGGCAGCTTACCACAGTGCTTTTTATAATGATATAATGGGGCCACCACTCTTAGTCTGGGGCGGAAGCTCAGGAAGCAGCATTCCCCTGTCAGCAGTTAGGGCTAAGCCAGGATGGCTTTTCTTTGTTAATCTTGTGTGTTTATTGACATTTTACCCACACGCGGATACAGAGAGAAGATATTAGAACTTGTCTGGAGATGTTCTCTCGCCTGTGTAACACTGTGGTTTAAAAAAAAACCACAGCGTTTCTCTAATCAAGCACAATTCACTTGGCTTCTGTGGTTGAGGAATCCCCAAGCAGAGCCCCTGGTTTTAACTATAGAAATAGTTCTGTGGTGACAGGTCTGGCAGGCCCAGATCCTGGTTCCTCCTAGACGTGGTGGTAGGCAGTGAGCTGGGTCGGGGCATGGCTCTGCCCGTCCTCAGCTGGGGATGGTTTGAACAAGGCCCTGCCTTGGTTGGAGGGGTCTGAAGCCCAGCATTGTGGATCGCTTTCAAGACTGCTTAGCTCTGAAGCAGGAACCTTTGATGAAGGTCCTGTGGCTGTCCACCAAGGGCTTCCTCTTCCCCTCACCCTGGGCATTGTCTCATCAGGATGTTAGAACAGTCACACGTGGTGTTTTCAGAAAAGGCATGGAGCCCAGCAGTTAGCACAGATGGTGCACACCAGGAGGGTGGTAGACACTGCCCAGTGCAGAGACATGAATCATTCGGCTCCATACAATAGCTGGGCTGGTGTGCACAGAAAGCTGGGTGCTTAGGAATTAATGTACACTTTCTAAGCTGGAGGAGCCCTGTGTGGGGTGACTAGGGAGACAACCTCGGAGAGGTGCCCACTCTCTCCAGGACACTGGGATCCTTGAGGAGCCATACCTGTTGGCCAGCAAGTCATGGGTGACCGTCTGTGGCTCCAGGAGCCACTCAGTTCAGTTCAGTCGCTCATTTGTGTCCCAACTCTGCGACCCCATGGACTGCAACACGCCAGGCTTCCGTGTCCATCACCAACCCCCAGAGCTTATTCAAACTCATGTCCATCAAGTCAGTGATGCCATCCAACCATCTCCTCCTCCGTCGTCCCCTTCTCCTTCTGCCTTCAATCTTTTCTCAGCATCGGGGTCTTTTCCAGTGAGTCAGGTTTTCGCATCAGGTGGCCAAAGTATTGGAGCCACTGCCTGTCCATTTATTTGACTGAATTAACCTGAACCCGGCAAACCCTTGTTTGGCCATGCATGAGTTTTCCCTGGTCACTCATTCCCCTGAATCTCATGTTTGTGGCAGTTAAAAAGCATGGTCAGCATCAGAACACAGTGAAACGGTTGTTTGTGACAGTGCTGGGGTCTGACGTCCAGACCTGGCAGTCATTCATTTATCAGTTGTGATGGCCTTTGAGCCTGGGTTTGTTTGATCCAAGAGGCGGCCAGAAGCTCCCGCACCCACTGCCCTGGGGCAGTTTTACGTCGGCGTCCTTGGCAGAGAGCCCGGCACAGGGTGGTGGTGGCTATTAGGTGACATCATGTTCTGTACCAGGGTGCCTAGCGCAGGTGGGTGAGGATTGTTCTGCAATGAGGGAGGGGACAGCAGGAGTGGCATCAGAAGGGGACTTTGGACAAGAGAAAGCAGTCTGGTCCGTCCAGAATGCAGAGTCACAGAATTGAACAGCTAGAAGAAGCATTAGTAACACTAGGGTTAAGCTTTGATCATCAGTTTCTTGAACAAATATGAGTATACCTGCAGGTGCTTTTTTAAGGGTATAAAATTCAACACAAATACAGGGCTGTCCTTCTAAGTAGTCTGTGCTCCGTACTTTTATAGGCAAGCAATCAGGCACAGACAGCTCAAGTGACTTGCACCCTCGCCCAGCCTGCAGGGGGGCAGGACTGCCCCCATGAGTAGGCAGGCAGCAGGCAGGCCCCCTCTGGTGGGCTCAGTGTGTGTGTGGCCCTGTGAGGTCACACACTCGTGCTGGCCCACATGTCTGATAAACATGGGAGGCCTTTGAGGTGGGGGGAAAGGGCCCATGGTAGTGTGTTTGCGAACCCCTCCAAAACCAAACCCTTCGTGAGCAAGTCTCTATTGTGACCTTCACAGTCAGGAGCTTGGCCCCGAGGCTCTTGCAATCTGCTGACAACCCACAGGGCAAAGTGCTTGCCCCACTGAACCGCTGCCGCGTGTGTCCCCTGGTCAGCACTGCCACCCTCACTGCGGTCAGCACCTCGCCTGAGATGAGGACTCTGGCCACGCCACGTCCTGAGAGTTGCTGCCACGCCCAGCACTGCACCTGATACCCTGCCGAGCACAGCACTTAGCGTTATACCTGACACCATACCTAGTACCTCTCCAAACAGTGTGCCGGGCATCCCAGGTAACTGCATCTGAAACCGCCCCAGCACTACAGCTGACACCCCCAGCACCATTTTTGATACCCCACTGAGCACAGCACCTCACATCACACCAGCCCTGCCAGTGCATTTGACGTTGCATCTGACACCACACCTACCAGGATGTGAAGGGGCCTGGTCCTGTCTGACCTTAACTCGGCAGGGTGTTGAGCACCTCCTACATGCCAGGCACCAGACCAACTTCTTTAGACGTTCGAGAAGTGTTTGGAGCTTTGACGAGCTCCCCTAATAGGGGAGAAGAGGACTGGTGACTTCAGGGGAAACCCATGAGGCCTGTGTAAGAAGTCTGGGAGGTTTTATGGAGCAGTATAAAACCTGCTCCATAAACCTGGAGTGAAGGCTTTGAAAACAAAGCTTCATGTACTCCAATTAAATGCCTTTGGTTATCTAAAAGTAAACATAAGAATTCTGGTTTCATTTCAACCAGAATGTTATCCTTATTTGTACTTGAAATCTATCATGTTTTGGTTTAAGTTGTTTCAGCAACAAATTGGTGGCTTTGAACCCACTCAACGGGAGGTGGGTGGCCAGCCCCACAGCTCCTCTGAGGGCCAGGACTGCTCACCTCCAGGCTGTGAAGCTCTGGGTGCAGGGGCCACGTGGGGCCACACAGGCATCCTCTTCTTGAAGCTTTCTCTTTGTTTGGGAAGAGGCCCCCCACTGACCCGTCAGTTCAGCCTCGTGGTCACCTGTCTCCTCATTTGGGAAGAGGCCCCCACTGACCCGTCAGTTCAGCCTCGTGGTCACCTGTCTCCTCATTTAGAAAGAGGCCCCCCACTGACCTGTCACTTCAGCCTCGTGGTCACCTGTTTCTTCATTTGGAAAGGGACCTCGCACTAACCCATTACTTCAGCCTCGTGGTCACCTGTCCCTGCAGCAGGTCTGCAGACACTTGGTTCTGGCAGGAGGGAAGCTGGCTGCTGCCAGGGGGAGAGAACTGGCACACAGATAAAGTGTCAAGCTGAGGTGTGTACACATGAGGGCTGTGATAATCCAAAGGGAAGTCCTCTCCAGATAGTGACAAAGCCACACATCACATCTTGGGCATCACATCTCGGAGATGAGTGTCCTGGGCAGCAGGGGTGGGGGTAGGGTGGGGTGTGCAGACGACTGAATGAATGCAGAAGCCAGGTCAGGTGTGAGGGAGGTGGGTAGAAGGGGCACCTTGGGGAACAGTGCAGCAGGGAGAGGGAAGCGTGGCTGAGTCCCAGGGCTAGTGAAACTTGCAAGCCAAAAATGACCTTCACTGTCACAGCCTTTTTTTTTTTTAATCGGAGTATAATTGCTTTATAATATTTTACAGCCTTTTTAAAATCAGCTTTTTTTGAGGTCTGACTTCATTAAACTTTACCTGCTTTAAGTTGGAATGCAAAGGTTTTGCAAACTGTGTGCAACCAACAATTTTCTGTCACCAAGTGATCAGATCTGGTGAAGGGGGCTTGCTGGTTGTTGGGGTGGGCTCCTTGGCTGGGCAGTCATCTGAGTGCAGGTGCCCACCCCTCCTGCCTGGAACTCGTAGGGGAGGGCCTGGCCAAGCTGCAGGGGAGCAGAACTGCGCACCAGCTGCTGTGTGCTGGTGGTGCGGGCGGTCGGGGTGAATTACAGGAAAGGAGGACGCTGCATTCCTGGCATATTCTTTCCCAGTGGTTTCCCAGCTCTCTGCAGTACCGGTATGAACCAGTTTTTTCTGACTGCCTCCAGCTTGAGCAGAATTTCTGTCGTTGTTGTCCTCAGCCAATTGAAAATCACCTGGAGTTTTATCCCAAGCACAAAAGAAGGTCAGAGAGAGGAGGCCCGATAACTGCGATTTCCCCCACCTCCCTGGTCCTGGACTGGAAGGTCCTATAGCCTTTGTCTGCCTGGCCTGTGCCCTCCGGGTGTCAGCCCTGGAAATTCTTTGATTTTTTTTGTTTGCTGGCTTTGGCAAGGGTAAGCCAGCCTGAGAGATGCTGTTTGTCCTTGGGTTGCCCTGCTCTGACTCACTTAACCTGATCAGCATTTCTGCCTGGTGGCCGCTCTGTGTCAGTTGTGCCTGCCTGCACCTTTCCGAGGAGGTGGTGGTTGGCATGCCAGGTACTCAGATCATCAGTGTGATAACTTGCCCCCACAACCCGACCCCTGCAGCTGCCACCACTGTTTTTGTTAGTCAAAGCTGATTTTTCTGAAGAGAGATAACTTGTGTTTTTTGCTGTGCCTTTTGGCTCTGGATATTTTAGCAGCTGGTGCCCCTCAAGATGAGGGGTTGGCGTGCAGCCAGGGGACCCTCTCTATCCAAGGTCGTCTTGTTGGGCAATTGCCACTGCATTTCAGACACATCTTCATGTATTCTGTGAGGCAGAAGACGGCGTTTAAGGCTTGAAGAAAGTGTGCTGCTCTCCAGAGGCTCCTTGGTTTCAGGGTCATGCCCTGCCCTCCAGGGCACGGCCCCACCCCCACCCCACCCCTTAGAGCCCCAGGGTGTGTGTCCACAGCAGGACTTAGTGTGGACACAGGTAAGGGTAGGGACTCCAGTGCCAGAACCAGCTGGGGGCAAAGTAGAAACTAGATTGGGTTTTACAAGGCTATTGGTTCTTGGCGTGCAAGGCTGGTCTGACTCTTACCCTATTGCCTGCTCTGTCAGCAGGGCTCCTTGTATTCCAGGCCCTCAGTTGCTGGAGGCATAGGTGGGAGCCAGAGAGAGCCCTGGGCCAGAGCTGCTCCCAGAATGCGTGGAGCTTGCATAGCCTGCTGTTCAAGCTCCACAAAGTTGGAAATGTTGGGGGTGTCCAGCATGTCTGCTCCTTAGGCTCTTATAAGGAACTACGAGGATGCCGAGCTCGGGGCAGCCTTACCTTGCCCCTAGGCTGCTGATCCTGAGACATCCTCTCTTTTTCTCTCACAGGAGTAAGTCAGTTGCTTTCTCTGGTGGACATACTGCTTTTACTCCTGTTAGAGAACTCAGATGCTCCAGATGAAGAATGTCCTTGGTTGTCAGGTTGCATGATGTGAGGTTCTCTATAGTCAGTGTTACGGCTGGCGCCGCGAGAGAACCCCAGATCTCCCTTCTACCATCAATTGACAAACTAAAAAGTAGCCAGAATGGTAAAAACAATAAAACTTTGAATAGTGAGATTTGTTAAAGCATTTTAAAATTGTTACTGAGATAGAATTCAAAAGTATACAGTTCTGATTTTTCATGTATTTACCATTGTATAATCGTCTCCCTAATAGTTGGATTTTTTTAACATTAATTTTTCTGAATACAAAAGGAATATGTTCTTATTGTAGAATGATATAAATGTTCTGGAGCACTCCCTCGGAAACACTTTTAGTGAGAGGCCAGGCTGCCCTGTGTAATGTTCCAGGCCTGTGCCCACCCCAAGAGGGTTGTGACTGGTGGTGACACGCAGCCATCTCTTGGACTGTCCAAGTCATCTGTCTACGCATCATAAAGAACCTGCCTGAAAAAGCCAGACCTTCAGGACCAATTTCCAGGTTTCTGCCCAGACACAGACCCATTTGGTACCTGTGCAAGCTCCCAGACAAGCCCATCTGAACAACATCTTGGTCGCACTCACTAGGAAAGGGCACACAAATCTAGTGAAGTTTCTCCTCTCCAGATTTTTCAAGGAGTCTCACCAGAGTTCACTGACAGAAGAATCTTAGAAACTGGAAAAACGCATGGCAGAGAAGAAAGACAGTGTTCTCACATTTCTAAACTGCTGCTTGTTGTTTAGTCGCTAAATCGTGTCTGACTCTTTGCGACCCCATGGACTGCAGCCCACCAGGCTTCTCCATCCATGGGGTCTTCCAGGCAGGAATATTGGAGTGGTTTGCCATTTCCTTCTCCAGAGTGTAAACTTTAGCTTGAGTTTTACTGTATTTTTTTTGCAATGAAGTTTTATTAAACCTTAGTTTTTCTGACCTCTACATTTTTTAAAACCTCACTTCTTCATCTGAGATAAACTATTATAGTTCACAGTATCTGTGCAAATTATAAATTGAATCAGGGAGTTCCCTGGCATTCCAGTAGTTAGGACCCCGAACTTCCACTGCAGGGGGCACAGTTTCAGTCCCTGGTCAGGAACTAAGATCCCACAAGCCACACAGCATGAACCAAAAAAACCACGAATCCTACACAAAATAGTCAAAAATAATAAGAGGGGTTAGTTCACATTAGCACAAAGGAAATTGAAGCCAGTAGTATTATCAGTTACTACCAGTAATATGAACTGCCTACCAGATTGTGTAGGCATTCACAATGCCTTTAGTCTTTATTTAAAAAAAAAAAAAATGAAAAATGTAGATTTTTTTCCTTTTTGTCCTCATCTTACAGATGAAAAAAAAATGAACACGTAAATTTAGGTTATTAGCCAAGATCTCAGAGCTCAGAATTAAAATTCTGCCCCTGACAACACAACCTGAGTTCTTAACTCCCGAGCAGCCTCCTTAAGTACAGAAATGGCTATTTCTCTAGGGGTCAGTGAGGGGGCCCTTGCGGCTTCACACATTCTGTGAAGCCCTGATTCTGTTCTGTGTTCAGGGAGTGAGCATGAGCAGGTAGGCCTGGGCCCTGGAGACTGTGCCAAGCCCCTGGGGTCTAGAATGCAGCCCTAAATACCTTCTGTCCCCCTTAGGAGGTTCAGTGGGGGTTTGAGGATCTGGGGCAGTTGTAGCCCTTCAGGCAGGAGTGCTAAGACCCTTGGTCTGCTAGATTGCCAGGAGGGGAGAGATGGTGCAGGAAGGCCTCCAGTCACCCACTCCTGGGCTGCTCATGTGGAAGCAGTTGGCACACTGTGGGGCAGAAGTGCCTGGCCTTGGAGGTTTTGATGGGAAGGCATGTGCGTCATGGGGTTGGGGGATGAGGAGGCCCATCAGGAGGGAGTGATGAAAGCAGGGACCCAGCCCCTGAGAGACCCACCCTCGGAGTGTAGAAGCAGGCTGTCCAGAGTATGAAGACATTGACCCAACCAGCCTTCTGGTAGATGGACATAATCAAGACTTACCTGCCAAAAGAAAAAAAAGACTTACCTGCCAAGAGAGGTTCTCTTTGACTAAAAATACATCCTAGGCCTTTGGGGAGCAATGGAGTGACACGTGTATTCCTTCTTTGTCTTCAGTCATGGGACATTTTTTTCCGAAACACCAATGCCGGAGCGCCCCCAGGCACCGCCTCACCAGAGCCCACTCCCCTGAGCCCGGGCTCCCTGTCAGCTGTGGCCAGAGCACGGCCCCTGGTGGAGGCCCAGCCCAACGTGGACAAGCTGGTGGAGGATCACCTGGCGGTGCAGTCGCTCATCAGGGCTTACCAGGTAAGGTGGCGGTGGGCGGCCATCTGTGACAGCACCCCGCCGACCCAGTGAAGGTGGTCGTTTAACTTTCATCCCCCACCAAATGCTAGGTACTCACTCCCTGCTCTGGGGTGGAGGGAGGCAAAAATGAAATATGACAAGAGAAAAGGAGCCCAGACATCCTCTTGCGATGTGAGCAGATCCCCTGCCAGCCATGGTGGCTGTCCGTATTTCTTTCCATGAGTTGGCAGGAATGGTTTGTGGTCAGGGAAGCTCACTCCTTGCCTGCGTGGCCAGGGAACTGCTGATCCCCAGGAGGGAGCGGTGACCCGAAGGGTGTGCTGCTCCTCAGGCACGGCCCCTTCTCAGTTGCTAACGCCCGCATACAAAAAGAGAAGGTGAACCTGTAGGGCTTGGGGACAGAAGCAGAGCCCATGGAAGCAGGGGAAAGGCAGCCGAGCCTCTAGAGGGGCCATCTCTCCACGAGCATTCCTATTGGAGGAGGGTCGGGCAGAACCAGTGGATCCCATGGCCTTGCTCAGAGCCCAGAAGCCCCTTCCAGGATATCTGCCTGGCGTGGAGAAGAGCCTGGGATTCAGATCTTACCATCTGCTCTGTGAGTAGTTCTCAGGAGGAGAAGAGGAACATTTGGGCCCAGAGCAGCCCTTCTGGGAGCCCCCCAGAATCTGGGCTCCCCCTGCTGCCTCTCCTGGCATCACTGCAACCTGGCAGGGGAGCCCACTGTGGAGTCCTCATCCCTCCACTGTTCTGTTTCCTGGAAATGGCCATATGGACTGTTCTCCGCTGCCCACCTGGTCAGTTGCCACAAGTGTCAGGACAGGCAGCACAGAGTAGATCTGTCCTGCTGGGGGAGCCTGGCAAGTCAGGCTTTCTCCCCAGGGCAAGTGAGAATAGATAGCCGTGTGCTCTCAGGTGCTGTTCACAGCAGGCGTTTCTACAGAAAAGAGGCACAGCTGGAGTGTGCTGACCACCGCCTGACTCATTCAGCTTCAGTCATTTCTGCGGTCTTTCAGTGACTTCATAACAGCTGTTCCTCTTCCCAAATTGCTAGCAGGAAACTGAATAAAATGTCCAAGACTTAAAGACACAAATTTGGAAGCTAGGAGGGGCTTTCCCTGTCCTTTTGTTTGCAAACGGTGCCATCAGACGCTGCAGTCCCCGGGGCCGCAGCCTGCGCTGGTGCTTACTGCCCTGACCCACAGTGGTGCCACCGCACCTTCCTGAGGGACTTCAGGCTCTTCTCAGCTGAGTGGGTTTCACACTCGAGTCAGAGTCCCAAGCATTTCCCATTTCTGTTTATCCAGGAAGACTTTGTCAGGATCCCAGGAAATGGGTCCTTTTAGATTGCCAGGTTTATCGTAACCTGAGGAGTTTATCCCTTTTTTATAGAAGTGGTTTTATGCCCAGTGCCTGCATGCTAAGTCACATCTGACTCTTTGCGACCCTATGAACTGTAACCCTCCAGGCTGCTCTGTCCATGGGATTCTCCAGACAGGAATACTGGAGTGGGTTGCTTGCCCTTCTCCAGGAGATCTTCCCCACCCAGGGATTGAACCTGCGTCTCTGATGTCTCCTGCAGTGGCAGGCGGGCTTTTGCCACTAGAGCCACCTGGGAAGCCTTAATGCCCAATAGTGCTTTAAAATAAACTATTTTTAAGTCTTATTTTTGGGTTAATTGGTGCTCTCAGGGAAAGGTTTGATCAAATGTAACTTTTAACCCCCTCACAGCCCACAGGACCTGCTTAATGACTGCTTGTATTATTGCTTCCAGGTCAGGGGGCACCACATTGCAAAACTTGATCCTCTCGGAATTAGTTGTGTAAATTTTGATGATGCTCCGGTAACTGTTTCTTCAAACGTGGGTGAGAATGAATCTGTAAACAATAATTTTAATGTAATTTTACTTTTTTTACCCCTTCCCTCTTTTTTTCTCCTGTCCTTTGTGTGTGTCCTTCCCTCTCCATCGCTGGCCCATTCGTAGATACGAGGGCACCATGTAGCACAGCTGGACCCCCTGGGAATTTTGGATGCTGATCTGGACTCCTCCGTGCCCGCTGATATTATCTCATCCACAGACAAACTTGGTGAGGGTCTGAGAGCGGCCAGCGCTGCGCTGTTTGGCTCCTCTCTGTGTGTCCCAGCTCGTGGCAGCCAGGACGTCCACAGGCGAAAGGGAAAGACTCTTAAGTTTCCTTCGTTCTGATCACTTGACATTTATAAGTCATGCAGCCTTAGTGAGTTTTGGGCAAGTTATTTTTAATCTCAGCTTTCCAGCCAGATCATATGAGCTCAATTGTCTAAGCCTGAAACTTGGAAAGTGAAATTTGGGGGCAGAAAAGGTTAGTGGCACAGAAAAGACATGACCCACCCAGGCAGGCGGGTCCCCAAGATGTTCCAGGGACTAGCACATCTGGCTCCAGTTTCCAAATCTCAGGGCGGTGCAGCCTGTGCCCAGATGGGGTCTTGCTCAGAATCGTTGTCACATGCCCTGAAGCACAGTGCAGCCTGCCTTTGACGGGGCGAATTCCAGAGCAAGGGGTGCAGTTGAGGTGTCTCGATTCTCGAATGCCGGTGATCACACTGAGGAAACTTTGGAAGGCATCCCGCGCGCAGGGAGGCGCATGTGGCACACAGGCGGTTGTAGCCATAACCCCCACCCCCTCTGTCATGAGCACAGGGGCCGGGCAGGGCTCACACCTGTGGTCGCTTTCAGAAGTTAACCTGCTCTAAGTCACCGTGCTGCTAACCTGTGCTACAGAAATAATGACGTGACTAATTTTTAAATGGCCAGGTTGTTTAGGAGGAACACTGTGCATGCTAATAAAACTGATGATTACCTACCTGCCTAACACTGCTCCGGGAGGGGACAGAATTTGCCTCCTTTGAATAATAGTTTCTAATGCCCCCCCAGAGGCGGGTCTGGGTTGTGAGTTGAGAGGTTAGGCGCTAGTCAGGTGTTCAGTTCAGTTCAGTTCAGTTCAGTCGCTCAGGAACGGAACGTCGCTCAGTTGTGTCCGACTCTTTGTGGCCCCATGGACTGTAGCCTACCAGGCTCCTCTGTCCATGGGATTTTCCAGGCAATAGTACTGGAGTGGATTGCCATTTCCTTCTCCAGCGGATATTCCTGACCCAGGGATTGAACCAGGGTCTCCCGCATTGTAGATACGCTTTACCGTCTGAGCCACCAGGGAAGTCAGTCGTGTCCAACTCTTCGCGGTAATACTGGAGTTCAAATAGCATTGGCCCCAGGATGGCTGTTAGAGGTTTGTCTCTGCTCTGTCTTCATTTCGGAAACAGTCCTAGGGGATACAGGGTTTCCTCTACTTTGTAACTGCACAAAGGTTTTGGAAGAAAGATTAGATCAACTCTTCTGAATATAAAATAGGGACAGTCCAGATTGTTGGCAGGATGTGAGTTGAATACTGCTGCTTTTTTGAGTGGTGACAGCTTTGTGCACCCCAGAGGGTGGGCTTTTCTCTCCACTGTCCCCCAGGATACTTGGAGCCTCTCCTCCTCCTCTTTACCATGTAGTCCCCAAAGCACCCAGACCCCACCCAACCGGGACTTGCCTGTGCTGAAGCCTACCGGCACCACGAGTCCCCTCCAGGTGCTTGGGCCAGGGCAGACCTCCCACCCCCACCCTACCTGGGAGGTCGGTGAGCCCCCAAGCACTGGTTGCCTAAGGAATAGCTCAAGGTCCTGTGCCCTGGGGCTGTCTCTCCAGAGAAGGACTCTGACTGTGGGGCCTGGTAGGGCATGGGCCACAGAGGCTGGTGTTCCTGTGCTCAGTCAAGCATTTAAACAAGAAAGGCATGGGGCAGGGGTAGGGGCTGTCCGATGCTGCGTCTCCCCTGTTCTTGTGCCGTCCCTCATTGCCAGGTTCTTGATATCTGATCAGACTTTTCCTAGTGGTTCCCAACTCACTGGAACTGGCTGGGGAGCCTAGAGCTCCTGTCTGTCCTGCCTGAGGCTGGTCAGGGTGGGATGCACCATGGCAACAAGCTCCGGCAAGAGTTTCTTGGAGGCCCCCAGGCCAGCCCAGCCCAGCCCAGGAGTCTGTGAAGCCTAAGAGCCCCCAGCCCTGTTGATGGTGCCCCCTCCTCAGTTCACAGCTCTCATGGGGCAGGCGCAGAGGTAGGGCCTCTGTCATTCTTTTGGGTCCTTTCTAGGCCATCTTGATCTCCCCTTATAGTCAGCTCTGAAACAGTGCCCCAAGTGTCTGTGCTTCCGTTAAGGTACAGGGTCAACACAGTGAGGGTGAACCAGCAGGAGGATGTTATAAACCAGAGACACACAGAGGTGGCCTCACAGCTTCCTGAGCTCATCCTCTGGCTGGGAGCCTGTCAGAAACGTCAGGAGAAAGTTGAGAAGCAGCCCCCTCCTTTCCAGGAGAAAAACGCATTTCATGCTGAGAATTCAAAGTAGTGTGATAGAAAAGCCATGGAAATAGTGTAAACCCAGTATGTATTGATATTTGAATCTGTAGGAAAATAAGTCTTGAATTATCTCACCCTTGATGTATGTAGGTCTTTCAAAAACAACTGGATCAACAGGAGCGCTCTGTTCGGGGACGCTGGACAGTCCCTAGAGTGCTTTCCTGCCCATCATCTCATCCAACCCTCAGGCCTGGGCTCAAGCCAGCTTCCTACGTGGAAAGCCGGGCTCTGCCAGGACTAGCTGTCTTCTCACCTGTAAGGTTGTTGCAGTATTAAATAAATTCCTCAAAATAGTGCCTGGAGCTTACTAAGTTCCATGAAGGCGAGAGCTACTATGATTATTAAGTCTTTTGAGATGAATAGCTGCTGATGTCTCTGGAAAAAAATGGATATTTAGAAATAGAGCAGTGGAGCAAATAACCCAGAGTCAGTGCCGTAGTTGGTAGTAAGGACTGGGGTGAAGCCTGAGTGAGAACAAAGCAGGCTGGCTCACGCGGCATGGTGAGCATGGCCTGCCCGTTGGTCTGGGTGAGTGAGTGACTGCAGGGGTGTGCTGTGCCACACAGCACTGTCCTCAAGCTTGCATCCTTCTCACGACACTTCCAGCTGTCTTTCCCTCTCTCTGGTAGATGCGGTACAATCTCTCCATTCGCTTGTGGGGAAACCAAGGCCCAGGTGGTGACTACTCCCCATCCATCTGAGAGCGCTTCGTAGTATGACTAGGGCAGCACAGGGGTAGAGGAGCAGCTTGCAGCCCCGGCTGAAGGCAGGAAGCCGTTCCCAAGGGCAGTGCTGGCCAGCACGGATGTGCAGGGCGAGCAGGGCTGATGGCCCCTCAGAACTTTTAAAATAAAGTGGAAAATGTGAAAAGTTTCTGCTGAGTTCTTGCCCAGATACTCACAACCCTTGCAGTGACAGGTGGAGAGAAAAGAGAATTAACAGGTAGCAGGTAGACAGCAGACTCGGTGCCGCGCAGAGCTCCTGGGTGGTCCCAGCCTGTCAGGGTTACCGTCAGACACGTGCCGCAGACTGTATTGTGAATGCAGCACAGATGCAGTCGAGATGTGGGGCTAGTGATTATTTGTTACGAAAACTTAAAAATCACCATTAGAACAGCTTGGGGTTTTTAGGTGTGGTTGATGCTCTAGAATTGTGCAGTGACTGCTAGGAGCAGGAGCCCTTTGCCAGGATGTGTTATGTTAGGGGCCGGGTTCCAGGTCCCCAGAAGTGCATCTTAACTGAGCCAGGCTGAGTCGACCACACATCCAGTCGAGGAGGGTTGGGAGCTCCAGCCTGAGATGCCTGGTCACATGAGCCACATTCCTCCCTAGGGAGGTGCTGGCAGTCTCCAAGCCGGGTCAAGTTTCCTAGCAAGGCCTCTCCTGGTTGACCCTAAGGAAGGATCAAGAGTGTGGCTTTTGACAGGGGTCCAAGTTGTTGCCACCTTAAGTAGAAACCAATCAATTGCAGGCGGCCTGTGCACTCTTACCTCCTGGCCTCCAGTCCTGTGCTGGCATCCTTGCTTTGCTGGGGTGGGGAAGGGGCATCAGGAAGTCTTGTCTCTGGGCCAAGTGGGACTGCCCTGGGCAGAGTGAGGATGTGGAGAAAGTTCTTGTTAACTCTCACCCTCAATTTGGTCTCTTCCAAGTGCAGCATTTGAGTTATATTCCAGCTTTAAAATGCCATGGAGTGGTTTCTCTTTGGATTCTATAGTATAACTATTCACAGTGAACCAAAAAAAAAAAAAGATTGAAATATACTTAAATGTCAGATTGAAACATATTTAAGGAGAACTCAAAACAAATTCTATAAATAAAATTAAAGAAGGCATGAAACTTCTCTTTACCATTAGTGTTTGCAAATTGTCAATCTTAGGAAATGAACTTGAGTTACATAGTTAAAAGGTCAATTCAGAAGTCCAAATTATGGCAACATTTTTGCTACTTTAAGTGGATTAGTTCCTCCCCAGCACAGCAGGACATGCAGTCTCCCCATCCTTCTGACCTTCCACAGTGCTTGTCTCCTTGATGGCTGGGAAGAATGAGCTAAAAATAGGGTTGAATTTTGATCTACTTTAGTAATTTCAGAGCCGTGGCGAGCAATTTACATAGCATTTATTGGTTGCTGTGTGCAGCCTGTGGTGCCACCAGACCTCCGAGTGAAGAGTTTGGATCAGATCGCCCGAGTGACTCAGGTGGGCAGGCCAAGATGAGGTCATGGTGGGCACATGCACGTCCACCTGCACGGGTGTCCTCCTTCCTGTATGTCCAGGATCTGGCAGACCAAGACACACCCGGGCCTAGCATCACATCCCTGCTTCTTGCCAACTGTGTTTCCCTTGGAAACACCTCGCCAAATCCTAGCCGCTCTGTCTCTCCAGCAGTGTCTTGTGCTCATCAAGACGTAATTTTTAAAATGTTTTAAAGTGCTCAGGTGCAGGGAATCCCATGTGCTGTCTGGAAGTGACAACCAGAATATTTACTGTTAACACTTTCCTTTGGTTTGTGTCTTTTGTTCACATTTTATTTTTAAAATACTCAAGAAGTACAGATAAAACTACATGCCCAGTACCCAGAGTGAACAGTTATAAACTTTCGATCCTATTGCCTTTAGATTTCTTTAACAGATACGCATTCACATTTCATTTTGAGGCTGGGGGAGTCCTATAGGCAGCACTGATGGCTGCTTGGGATGGTCCTATGTCTTGATTCTGAGGATTAAAAGGAATAAATGAAGAGTCTTCATCCTTGCCTTAAGCAGTGCATCCTTGCTTTTGTGCAGAACCCAGGTGTTTGATTGTCTTAAGAGCCATTGGCTCTGAGGTCTTTGGTGGTCTTTCACTGTCCTCAAGGGCGAGGAGAGCTTTATGCACTCAGAGCTGGTGTCCCTGCGTCCTCTTTGAGTCAGAGTTCTTGCCATCAACATCCAGGGATGCATTGGCTGGCCTTCTGCTGCACTGCCAAGGCGGGGAGCAGCCACAGTGCTGGTGACCATGCTCTGACCCCCTCAGTCATCAGGCCCACATACCCAGGAAAGCAGGGTCAGCAAGTGTATTGCGTGTCCAGATCAACATCTTGAGTTTAACCAGTGTAGGCAAGCCTCCAGGTGTGGGCAGGAGTGTGTGCAGCTGTGCAGGCCTGTGGCTCTTAGCCTGCATTCTCAGCAGCCGAGTTCCTCCATCCTGGTTCTGCCTTCTCAAGAAGGGAGCCCAAGGTCCCATCTTCCACTCTTTAGAAGGAGCTTGAGCTTTAGGGTCTAGTCTGCCACCTGATACTCCAGTTCTGAGGAATGGGCCTTAAAAACTAGCCTTCTCCATTTTCTTTTCCCCAGTTTTTTCATCTCGAATCAGCCTAGACTGGGTGGATTCAACTTCCCAGGAGAGCTCTGTGTCAGCCACTTGTTCAGGATGGGGACGTGAGGAGGTCTTAGCCACCACCACACAGTGGCTCCTCAGTTTCAGGAACCAGCCTCTCCCTGCTTCAGATTCACCTTATTCCAGCTGTTTATGAACCATTTCCATGTTTACCAAAGTCACTCTCAGACCATACCCATCCACCCACCTGTTCTCCTTCAGTGTCTGTGTCTGTGACAGTGTTTGTGCTACCTGTTACTGCAGTGGTGTCGGGTTTGGGTGTTTGGGGTTTTTTTTTTTTTTTTTTTTTTTTTTTCAAAACTAACTCTCACCTGTCTTTTCCCTCTGCGGTCACCCATGCTATCCCACTCTGCCTCTCAGATCTTGCAGTTTTCAAGGAACGACTTCGAATGCTAACAGTAGGAGGTATGAAAATAATGAGCCTTTCACTTTTCTGGAGCTGAGGACTTCATTTGAACAGGATATGCAACTTTCCCCAGCATGCAATTTGGGGAAAGTTGCCACAACTCTGTCGAGTGTTTTGGAGTTTGTTCATTATTTTGAGACATGTTTTTCCTATCATTTAGCTGTTACCCAGCAGGTAGAGCTACTCACCGTGTCATTTTTGCTTCCTTCCATTTGTGTTCTGAAGAGCATTTTCACCTTCACATGTGTATCACCGTCGCTTCGCTGAGCTCCCATCTCTAGCGTAGGCTGTCTCTAGCTCCTGCTGTAGCCAGCGGAGACCTGAGGCCACACTACGTTCTGCATGTTGGCACATCCTTTCCTCCACGTTCTGCTGCGCTGTGCCTTTGACTGGACTCTGGATTCTTTCAGATTCTGCTTCCTGGGCATTTTTGATAGTTTCTCTTTTGATCTTCCCATGTTTAAAGAGCTGATAAAAAGTTACTTAATGAAGTAAGGAATTCTTAATGACCCTTGGTTCTGGGCAGAGCACCTTTGAAGAATCCAGAGTGGGGTGCCCAGGGGTCCTCTGCCTGCTGTCATTCACCCCAGTGGCCAGTCTTCCTTCCATGCCAGGTGTCACTCAGAAGTTCTCATTTCCTTCCATCTTACTGATAATATTTGTGAGACTCCATTTTTAATTAAACTTTTCATTTTGAGATAATCGTAGATTCATATACAGATATGAAAAATAAGAGAGACATTCTCACGTGCCTTTCAGCCAGTACCCCCTGGTACCATCTTGTGCCTCACACCAGGATGCTGGCACTGACAGCAGTCAAGCCACAAACGTCTGCATCACCTCAGCTGCCCCTTTGCAGCCACACTCACTCTCCTCCCATGCCCCCCCTCCATGTCTGACCCCTGGCAACACTGTCCTGTTTTCCATTGCTATAGTTTTGTCATTTCAAGAATGTTTTACGAATCACAATATGTAACATTTTGGAATTGGTATTTTTCAATCAGCATGATTTTCTGACACTAGTTTTTCTTACTTGCTGAGTAACATTCCTTGCCATAGGTGTCCCACAGTTGTTTTAACCAATTTCTCATTGAAGGACCTTTGTGTCGTTCTGTTCTTTGGCTAATAGGGTCTTTTACAGAGCAAAAGTTTTAAACTCTGAAGTCCAGTGTATCAATGTTTCCTTTTATGGATCATGCTTTTTGTATCAAGTTTAAGAACTCTTTTCTTAGTTCTAGATCCTGAAGATGTTCTCCTTTGTATTTTTCTAAAGGTTTTATAGTTTTGCATTTAGCATTTAAGTCTGTGGTCCATTTTGAGTTCATTTCTTGAATGAGATAAGAAGTTTAGATCAAGGTTGGTTTGTTTTGGGCCTGTGAATATCAACCGCTCCAGCACCATTAACTGAAAAGTTTGTCTTTCTTATCACTGAATTGCTTTCACGCTTTGTCAAAAATCAGTTGGACTTGTTTGGTAAGTCTGTTTCTGGGTTCTCTATTCTTTCCCTTAATAAGTGTCTTTCTCCACAAGTGCCACATCATCTTAATTACTATAGCTGCTGAACTTTATTTTCCTTTTTCAGAATTCCTTGGCTGCTCTTGGCTGCTCTAAGGCCTATCTCCTTGTAGATTTTAGAATAAGCTTGTCTATGTTTATGAAAACTCTTACTGACATTTTGATAAGAATTGTGTTAAACCTATAGATCAATTTTAGAGAGAATTAGCATCTTTACTATGTTGTGTTCCAATCCATGAACATACTATGTCTTATTTATTTAGATCATCTTTGATTTCTTTCCTCAACTTTTGGTAGTTTTCAGTATACAGGTTCTGTACATGTTTTATTAGATTCACCTGTCAGTATTTCCCTTTTAAAAGAAAATTTTAATGTCCACCTGTTCATTACTAATATCTTGAAATGCTATTGATTGTGTTTATGTAGTACCCTATGACCTTGCTAAGCTCACTTATTCTAGGACTTTTATTTTTTTGGTAGATTCTTTAGGATTTTCTGGATAGACGATCATCTCATTTTTATTTCCTTTTCTTGCCTAATGCCCTGGTTGGATCTTCCAGTACTATGTTGAACAAGAGTCGTGGGAATGAATATCTTTCCTTTGTTCCTGATCAGTGGTAGATTATATTGATTGTTTTTTCAAACGTTGAACCAACCTCTGCTGGAATAAACCTCAATTGGTCATAGTATATAATTCTTTTTGCATATTGCTGTATCTGTATATGTATACAGACATACACACACACACACACACACACACACACACACACACACACACACACACACACACACACACACACACATATATATGCATCTATATTCATAAGGGATATTGGTCTATAATTTTTTTTCTGTCTTTTTTCTTAGTATCAGGGTAATTCTAACTTCATAAAGTAAGTTGAGAAGTTTTCTTCCTACACTCTTTTCTGAAAGAAAATGTGTAGAATTGGTATTAATTCTTCTTTAAACATTCAGTAGAATTCCCCAGCAAAACCATCTGGGTTTAGAGCTTTCTTTTTCAGAAGCTTTTATATTTATGAATTCAGTTTTAATAATTACAGAGCCATTCAAATTGTCTGTTTCATACTGGGTGGATAACAGCAGTTTGTGCTGTTCTTAAAGAACGATTTGTTTATATCTGAGTTGTCAAATGTGTCTGTTGTTCATAGTATTCCCTTAGTATCTGTTTTTGTATCTGGAGGTTGTATAGTGATACCCTGTTTTACTTCTGATATTGGTAATTTGTGTCTTCTCTCTTTGTTAGTCGTGTTACAGGTTTGTCAGTGTTACTGATCTTTCCAAAGAACCAATCACCTGTTTCATTGATTTTCCTGTTTTGCTATTTTCAATTTGATTGATTTCTGCTTTTCTCTTGATTATTTCTTTACTTCCGCTTTCTTTGTGTTGGTTTTCTTTCGTTTTTTTCTTCTTTCTCTAAGTCCTTATGGTAAGACCTTATAGATTAAGATTAAGACCTTATAGATTACTTACTAAAGAGAAGTCAGTTTCTTGTAGACAAGCATATGCTGTTTTAATTCACTCTGTCAATCTTTGTCATCTAAGTAGTGTATTTAGATCATTTATATTTATTGATATGTTAGGGCTTAAGTCTACCATTTTATCCTTCATTTTGTTTGTCCCTTTACGTTTCTTTATTTTCTTTTTCCTGACTTCCTCTGGATTTTTAAAGCTATACTTTAAAATTCCATTTTTATTTGTATAAAGTCCTTTTGATCATATCTCTTTGTGTTTTTAGTGTCTTTTAGCCTTTTTAGTGGTTGTGTAGGTATATGATATTTCATATACATAACTTGTCACAATTTAATGATGTCATCATTTTACCAGCTCATGTAAAGTGTACTTACCTCCCTTTATATCCCTTCATTCTCTCCACATATAACATGTAATTGTCTTAAATATTTCCTTTCAATGTGTTCAGAACAGCATCAGATAGTATTACAAATTTTGCTTCAAACATAATTAAGACCCAGGAGGAGAAGGAAAGTCTGTTTTGTTTACCTGTACTTTTTAGTTCCACATTCTTTCTTCCTTCCTCCTGTCTCATTCTTTCATTTTTATTTATTTATTTGGCTGTGTTGGGTCTTAGTTGTGACACTTGGAATCTTTAGTTGCAGCACATGGGATCTAGTTCCCTGACCAGGGATCAAACCCAGGCCCCCTGCACTGGGAGCACAGTCTTAGCCACTAGACCACCAGGGAAGTCCCTGTCCCATTCCTTCTGATAATCATTTCCTTTCTGTTTACAGCTTATTTTAGCCATTCATTTAGGATGACAGATTCTCTTAGTTTTTTTCTTTTTTTTTTTTTCTCATTTGGAAATGTTTTGACTTCTCCTTCATTTCTATAGGATATTATCACTATATATAGGATTCTGGGCAACCAGTTCTTTTTTCAGCTCTTTATACGTGGTGCCACTTCCTTCTGGCTTCCATGACTTCTGTAGAGAAATCCAGTGTTATTTAAGTTGTTTTGCCCTCTCGGCAAAGTGTCACTATGTTCTGGCTGCTTTCAAGATTTTTTGTCTTTAAATTCAGAGGTTTAATTGCAACACATTTCAACATGGACTTTGTTGGCTTTATTCTGTGAGCTCACTGAGCTTCCTGAGTCTGTGGATTCAGTCTTTTGCCATATTTGAAAATTTCGGCCTCCCTTTTTCCTTCTCCTTCTGGGATTCATCAGCACAACTTTGAAATCTTTTGTCACAGCATCACATGTCCCCAAGACTTTGTTCCCTTTTTCTTCCTGGTCTGTTTTCTCTGTATTCTTCAGATTGATTCATTTCTGTTGTTCTGCCTTTAAGTTCACTGATCCTCTGTCCCTTGCTAATGCCATACTGAGTTTTCATTTTGTTTATTATATTTAGCAATTTCAGAATTTCCCATTTGACTCTTCTTTGTATCTTCAGTTTTTGAAGAGATTTTCTTCACTGAGACTTAATTTTTTTCATGTCTGTCATGTTTTAATTGCTTACTGAAATAATTTGATAATGACTCCTTGAAAGTGAAAGGGAAGTTGTTCAGTTGTGTCCATCTCTTTGCAACTCCATGGACTGTAGCCCACCAGGCTCCTCCATCCATGGAGTTTTCCAGGCAAGAGTACTGGAGTGGGGTGCCATTGCCTTCTCCAGGGGATCTTCCTGACCCAGGGATTGAACCCGGGTCTCCTGCATTGTAGGCAGCCGCTTTACCGTCTGAGCCACCAAGGAAGCCCAGTGACTCCTTGAGAAGGAGATAATTCTAATTAGATAATTCTAACTAGATAATTCTAACATCTGTGTCATTTTGGTGCTAGTGCCTGTCGATTATTTCTTCTTGTTTAATCTGATATATTCCTGGTCCTTGTTATAAGTGTTTTTTTTTTTTAATATTGAAACCAGGACGTTTTGGGTATTACGAGACTTGGGATCTTGTTTAAATGTTTGTTATAGCAGGGCTCCTCCGAACACTGCTGTGGTAGGTAGGGGCTCAGCTAGTTACTCCCCAGTGGGAATGGATGTTTTGGGCCCCAAAGTCTCTGTTGACTTCGGGGTAGGGGAATGGATTAGTGCATTCCCTCCCAGGGAGAATGAAAATATGGGCTTCCTCTTGGGCCTTCTTTGAGAGCTTTAAGTAGGGTCAGAGGTCAGGAATACATTGTAGCCTGGCATGGGTGTTAATGAGGCTACAGTGTGATGTGTATGCTTGGATGGAATAGAGCAATTATGATCTAGAAGTTTTCTGTTCTGCTAGGCTGCCCTTCTCCTGGTTCTTTAAAGAGATCAGCTTTTGTTAGGGCTTTTGTAAGTCTACACTGGTAGAAGTTTCCATGTTCTTTGCTCCAGGTCTGGGATATGGGAGCCCAAAAGGAAACCCAAAGGACCTTCTTGGCTGGTTAGCCTTTTACTCCACCCTTTGGAATCATCTTACATTTGTTTTGTATGCAATATCTGCGGTTTTTAGTTGCACTTAGTGGGAGAGTAGGTAGGAATATGTCTATGCTCCCTTTCCAGAAGCCGACATCTGTAGATTTAAGTTATCAAATAACTGAGGAACTCAGAAGCAGGGCTAGCAGTTTTGAAGTTCAGTAATGATCCAAGTAACTGAGTCCAAGAATGATCAGTTCAGGGTTGGGGAAATGAAGCATCACACATACGGTGAGGCTGAGGGCTCCACAAGCCCACGTTCTTCTCTGGGACACACAGGTCACCTGGTTAACTCCACAATTGAAGTGTTCCTGACAGAGTATGCTCTCTTTGGATGCTCTGGTTCCCTGAGCCCCCACTGCTGAGTGTTTCTACCAGCTAGGAAAAGTGCCCCCAAGTAACTCTGATTTTCCTCCTAAATGCTGAGAGCCTGGCTATGAATGGCCAGGGCCATGCTTTTATCAGACCCATGTGATGGCCCGTCCTCATTCTCGATAGAATAACAGCAGGAAACAGGTGCATAGCATAACCAAGCCCCTCAACCATCACTGCCACCACCCCAAGGTGAAAAGGCCAGGTTGTTTTTGTTTTAATTTTTAAAAGGGGGAGGAGCAATTGAAAAACAGAATTTGCTTTTGTTTTTAAAATTAAAAAAAAAAAAGGATCCTAGGGCATTAGATGAATCAAGGTAGTCATTCCCAAGAGCGTTAGATGAATAAAGGTTGTCATTCCCCGGCCAGCTTGGGAAAGGGAGCTTCATGGCCCACCCATGACCAGTTGAGTCAAGGTCTGGCATTAGAGCCTGGACATGTGCATTTTTACAACTCTCCCAGATTCCTCAGAGATTTGGATACATAGCTGTGTTTACAAGCAACTGCTTGAGTCCCTTACTGGGCCCTGTGTGTTATTTACACTTAATTAGGTCAAGAAATGGGAGAATGTCTGATCTTGCACAGTCAGGTTTGGAGACTGTGGGTGCTCGCTTAGAGTTTCATGTTTCATGAAGTCTGTGGCTGTGAACTGCAGCTGCCCTCATTCCAGCCAGTGTTCTCAGGGTGGGGCGCCTAACGTAGTGTCCCCTGACAGTTTTCCTGCATGTCTCTTCCCCTTTGATAATTACTGCAACATGAAACAAGCATGTGATGCCTAGGAAAAAGCCCCTGCACCACGTGTTTATCAGCTTGAAATATGCTTTCAGATGGAGAGGCACCATGCTCGTGGTGCTCAGCAGAAAGCAATGACGATTCAGTGGTAGTGATACAGTAAATTTCTTCGCGATTAGTCAGTAAATATGTGTCAGTATTTGACTGGGGAGAGCGAGCATTAGACCTGTGAATGCCAAGTGCTGCTTGGAGGTTGGTTCTGTATGTGCAGTTGGGAGTTGTTCCAGGAGAAGGCGCCATCCTTCATCAGATGGCTGTGGGAGCCTCTGCCCTGCTGCCCAGCAACTCTCCCTGCAGGCCCCTTGGCTGTCCCTCACTTCTCAGACTCCTAGCTTCTTGTCACTCACCACCAACAAATGTTGTTGCCGTTAAGACATAGGTGACCTAGTTCTAATCCAGTTCCTCATTTTCTACTTGAATTTTCTCCTTAACTATTTTTCATTTGCTTTCTGATTGACTTACCTAATGCCTTTTCAAACCTAAACTGCTTTGTGTCTTTGGGACCTTGAAATACATTTTTTCTAAATTATGAATAATTGGTGCACTGGACTAATATATGCATAATATGAATTTTATTCTCATTTTCCTATGATGCCAGTAATATACTCAGCTTGGTTTGTTGCTAAAGTTCATGTCTCTGCCTATGAGATAGTATTTATTTTCACATATAACAGAGGTTTTATGATTTTTCTATTCTCTTTTCTCTCCTCTGGGGAGTCCCTTCCCCCTTTTCCTAAACTGTGGCCCCCGTGTGGTTGTGCCCCTCTCTCCTCCCCCCCCGACAGGATTCTACGGTCTGGACGAGTCTGACCTGGACAAGGTCTTCCACCTGCCCACCACCACATTCATTGGAGGGCAGGAGTCGGCTCTTCCTCTGCGGGAGATCATCCGACGCCTGGAGGTGAGAAAGCTGGGTTGTTTCCCGAAAGCTCCAGGGAACTTGAGAAACTTATGGAAGCCTCCAGACTGGGTGGTTTTCTTTCCCTTGATCCTATATATTTTTTTAATGTAAGGGAAGAAAATTTTTTTGTGTGTGGCTATTTTATTGATGAAAATCCATGTTTTTGTATTTATACAATCAACCATTAAAAAAAAGGGCAAAATTTGCTTCTAAGACTTAAAAAAAATGTGTCCTAAAGCATTAGGTAAACAAAGACTGCTGTGTGCAAGCCTGCTTGAATAGGAACACCTGGGGAAAGCCCTGGCCTGCCCACAACCAACGGAGTCAGTTCCCAGTTCCGGTTTTGGAGCCCGGAAATATGCATTTTTACAAATCTCCTAGAGATTGGGATACATAACTGTGTTTGCAGGTGACTGCTTGAGTCCCCATTTGTCCTGATCCCAGCATTTGAAAGGGGCAGAGAGCCCTGCGCGGCTCTCATTTCAGTCAGTGCCAGAGCCCAGGAGTTGGGCTCTTGTGGGACAGTTGGGCCTGTACTCCAGGGGTCCCAGCCATAGCGCCCCCTGTCCCCAGGGCTCTTCCAAGAGAGCCTCCCATTCCAACTTGCCCTAGCATGGAATGCCCATTCTCATGGTTTACTGATACTGTGTAAAGCTACCTGACAGTGCTGCGTTAGGTATGTTTAGGCTGCTGTGTGACCTGACAGAACTTAGTGTGCTCTTGGTCCCCTGACGTAATAGTCAACTTGTAGCTCTTTGAAAATTTAGAACAAGTGCAATTTCTTCTCTTCCTAACGTAGAGAATCTTAGAGTCAGCACCTAAAACTCCCTGCCCTTCCCTTCTGGGGACTGAGCCAACACAAGAAAGACAAAACATGATCCAGGAGCCCAGTAACTGTGTGTTCCAAGTTAATAGCTTAATTCATGTTGGTAATGATGGAAACGTACTGTTTTTGACCTCATAGTTCCTTTGAGCTTTTGATTGTTCAGTAATGGAAATATTGCCCCATCAGGCGTAAGTCAAGCATAAGGAGCATGGGCGGGGATCTCCTGCCTGGGTGTGTAAAGATGAGGAGGGAGCCCCCGTTCCCTCTGCCTTTCTTTTCCTTCTCCCTCTTCCCCGTCCTCCTCCCCTTTCCTTCCACCCCTTCCTTTCCTCTTTACTAGGCTTGCAACTGAAACTTGGGTCCCAAGGAAGACTCATCCATTTTAAGTTCATGGAGGAAGGTTCCAGGTTCCTGTTTATAAACTTTGTGTCTGGTCTGTTTTTCTCAAGTGTGTTTGTGCAGAAATAGGCCATCTTCTGCAGCTCAGTAAATCAGGGAGCTGTACAGCTCAGGTGGAAGTGGTGACCCTCCCTGGCTCTGAAGTCAGGGTAGGCAGGCCCTCACACTCCATCCCTTGGCTTCTTGTACATCTACTTTAGAAGTTCCCAGTTTATCGTGTGAAGAATCATCAGGGAAATAGGGTTTGGGGTTAGTGAAAATACCTTAAACATCAAGGTCTTTCCCAGCTCCATTTCCTCTTTTCATCTCTTGGCTAGGGTGATAGGAAGAGTGTTGCGGTTGGCCTTTATTTGAGTCCAGGCAAATGTCCCTTTGTTTCATTATCACAGAGCTAATGTGCAGAGGTGCTCAGCCCTGCTCTGGAGGCGGGAATAAGAGCAGGGGCCTGGTACCAGGTCTGGGCCCACCAGTGGGATCCCAGGTACATCTTTGCCCTACACTGTGCCAGTCAGTTTCCGTGTTAGTTGTGAAAACCAAAGAGGGTCACAGACAGAACCACCAAGCAGAACCCAGCACACTTGGTCGGCACGGCTGCTGCAGAGGCGTGTAAGGGCATTTGTGGGCCCTGAAACTCACTGTTGGGAGTTTCCTGGTGGCTTAGTGGTTAGGCTTCAGCACTGCCACTACCATGGCCACGGTTTGATCCCTGGTTGGAGAACTGAGATACCACAAGCCGTGGTGACATGGCCAAAATATTAATTAATTAAGATTTAGTGGCACATCAGGGCATATCTTCTTTAATTCCAGCACTGACTAGGGTTTGCTGTTGGCCCCTCATTCTGACCCCAGGACAGCCAGCAGGTGATGAGGGGAGAGGAGTGCTGGTCACTTGGCTGAGGAAGGCTGTGTGGGCCCCTGCAGGAGGCCCCCAGCAGGCGCCTCTGTCTGGCCAGTGTCAGGAGAGACGAGAGAGGCCTCCCAGTTCAGCCCAGTACCCTGCCAGAGACTGCTCAGCACAGTCCCCATGACGGAGTCCCAGAGGGGCTGCCTCTCTGACACTCGGTTCTCCCGTGCCTTTCTTGTTTTCTCTCACTCTGATTTCCTGGCATGCAGACTGCCCAGGTCACCCTAGGCTTTCAACAAGATGCACGGCCTCCTTCCCAGCTGTGACATGTGAGTGGTGTCACGAAGTGCCTGCTCTGTTCAGGACCCTTTCTTTTGTATGTATGCAGTCATGCTTCTGTAGAACCTGATATCCCCAAGAGGAGTCGATTGTTAAAAGAAGAATGTAGAATTTGAAAGCACGCTACAGTTAAGTGGCCTTTGAGCTATGATATCCACCAGCGGCACAGGGCCTTTTTTTTCTCACAGTGCTGGGCACAGTCTGACCTTGAGGTCAGAGAAACTGCCTTGCCCAGCAGCTTCCTTGTCCCCAGGTTGGTGATTCTGTCCTCCCGCCATGAAAGGAGCATACCTTGACCCAGGGGCCCACTAGGCTCCATGCTATGTGGAGGAAGCATTTCATGGCCAAGTTCAGAGTGAGAGGAGTTTGTGGGGCCAGGCCTGGTGCCCCAGGTCACAGCTAGCTCTGCTGCATCTGAAGTGGAGGCCACCTGGTCCTCCCAGCCTTCCAGCTAAGTGGGCAGTCAACATACCTGGGTGAACATCCCCTTGATTGTGTGTTTGTGTGTGTGTGTGCATTAAATATAGATGGCCTACTGCCAGCACATTGGGGTAGAATTCATGTTCATCAATGACCTGGAGCAGTGCCAGTGGATCCGGCAGAAATTTGAGACACCCGGGGTCATGCAGTTCACCAACGAGGAGAAGCGGACCTTGCTGGCCCGGCTCGTGCGCTCCACCAGGTACAGGGCTGCACTGGCCCCATCTGTGTGGTACAGGCTGTTGACGGGGTTGGGTCGGTTTGGGGCGCAGCCACAGCTCTGGGAGAGCAAGGTTGTCCCTGCTGACATGCCTCTTCAGAGTGGCTTAGTTTCTGTCCAGGTTTGAGGAGTTCCTGCAGCGGAAGTGGTCATCTGAGAAGCGTTTTGGCCTGGAAGGCTGCGAGGTACTGATTCCTGCCCTCAAGACCATCATTGACAAGTCCAGTGAGAATGGAGTGGACTACGTGATCATGGGAATGCCACACAGGTACCTGGCCACCCTGTGAGCATCCGGAGCACAGAGGCAGGGCACTGGGCAAGCCTGGTACACAGTAACCCTAATCCCTGCCCCCAGATGACCATCATCACAGCAGCCCCTCACTGGGCGGTCGCTGTCACACTCGAGGCCACAGGTGGTTGTAGACAGACATCTTGGCCTCGTGACCCTGTGGGATCACAGGTGAGGGAGGTTAACCTAGAGGGAAGGTGGCTTGGCACACGAAGCAGAGACCTCAGCTTGAGGAGGCAGAGGAGGCCGAGGATGGAGCGGTCACTGCAGGCTGGCAGTATTCTCTGTTTTCTGCCTTTCTTCCTCCTACCTCGTCATGGCCTTGGATGCCAGGCAAGCAGAGGCCGAGTGCCCCCACCAGTTCTGGTCTCAGCTCCTCATGGGCTACAGACTGAGGCACTGCCTGTCCCTCAGGGGAGAAAGGGGATAGACAAGCATTGCCTGCTGCCCAGGGCCCAGCTCAGACCCTGCTCACTCCCACGTGTCCAGGGGGAGACTGAATGTGCTTGCAAACGTCATCAGGAAGGAGCTGGAGCAGATTTTCTGTCAGTTTGACTCAAAGCTGGAGGCAGCTGATGAGGTAAGACACCCCAGAAACTAGCATAGCTCCAACCCACGCCAGACCCTGGCTTCATTTATTTCTCCAGAAGGACTTATGGGATCTGGGATCCTCTATACCACTCACAAAAAAAGGAAGTGGCTGACCTCCCAGAGAAAAGAGAGATGAGAGGCCTGGCAGCCCCCACAGTTCTCCCCACCGTGGGTGGGGATGTGGCCCTCTAGTTGAGGGACCTCCCTCCTTGTACCCTGGGTGGAACCATTCTGGAAAAAGCCTTTCTGTCCTTCTAGAAATGAGAGTTCTGGGTGTAGAAATAACACAGGACAAGGCTGTCACAGAGAGTAAGTGTCTCCCTGCCTAGGTAAAAGCCTCACTGTTTGTGCCGGCAGGGTTCTGGAGATGTGAAGTACCACCTGGGCATGTATCACCGGGCGGATCAACCGTGTGACCGACAGGAACATCACCCTGTCGCTGGTGGCGAACCCGTCCCACCTGGAGGCTGCCGATCCTGTGGTGATGGGCAAGACCAAAGCTGAGCAGTTTTACTGTGGGGACACTGAGGGGAAGAAGGTGAGACCATGTGGGCTGGCCGGGGCAGTCCTGAGTCCTGTCAGTCCAGGACAGGCTCACAGCCACAGGCACGCCCCAGACCTCACATTTCTGGAATTGCACAAAATGTTCTGAGTGGAATTCCAAAGAGTAGCAATAATAAACCAGTCCCAGTTATAGATATGCTTCCTTCCAAGTTGTGACCACCAGGACTGGGTGGGGAGTAGTTTGCTTTCATTACCACAGCTGTGGAGAAGCTAGTCTTGCAAGATAATCATGATGGTCAAAGAGGTTTTGTCATTGAACAAGAGGACAGGGTCTTAAGGAAGAGGTGTGAGTGAGCCTAAAGGAGGAATTGTGAAGCTGACAGATAGGAGAGATGGCCCAGTCCGTATTAGACTGGCACCGTTTGGAGATGGAGAATAGCTCGAGGTCTGGATTGTCCTCATACAGAGGTGGAGAACAGCTCGAGGTCTGGATGGCCCTAGTACCAGCATTTTCCAGATATGTGATGGTGAATGCTTAATGTTGATTAGCCAGCCTGCTGGTGTATAGAAATCCTCAGTGGATTGTAACTGTTTGTCCTTGTTTGATCTCAAAGTGTAATTGTCTTTTATGAATTATATAGTTCTTACTAATGACAACCTCACAGCCAAGCAATCAGGAAAATCAACTTTTTGTAGTGTCTGTGTGAGCATTCTGGGGGTGTGTTTGAAGTCAACATCACCACCATACTCTCAAGCATCTCTTCTTCCTAGAAACAGGGTCACATGTGAGAAAGCTAATAGAACATACACATTGGGACGTAAAGCTGCAGGTTAACTGGTAAAGAACTTCAGAAGAGGGATACATGGGTATGGAAGGAAGTGGAATGAAAGGTAGTCGAATCTTCTCATTGATAGAGCAGATGGTTGTCATATTTAATTAAAGAAACAGCAGGACTTACTTAGGTAGATGGGAAGAAAAGAATGTTACCTGGAAATGAAACATGGACAAAGAGGGCGGCGGGTCAGGGAGGTGCTACGGGCCGCACAGGTATGAAGTAGGTGGGAGGCAGCCTGGCCGAAGGATGCCCTGGTGAGCCTCAGGTTTTTGAGAGGTGGAGCCAATTGTTGGTTTACTAGGTTCTTTAACTCAAGACACTGTCACTCTGTTCACACTGTGTTGGATGGTTTGAGGGTAATGGGGTCCCAGCTGGAGGTGGCATTGGGAATAGGAAGTGGCTCCTGCACCACAGAGAGAGTATAGCCCGTGGGGAGGATGTTAGGACAGGAGAGTTCCTTCCCTGGGCTCGGGAGCCTGGATGGTGCCACAGGAACTCCAAACAGGCAGCAAGTGGCTTCCTGTGCAGCCCCGAGGCCACCAGTGACACTGTGGCAGGGGAGGGGTGGGGAGGAGAGCAGCATCAGTGACTGCTACCTCCAGCATTTCTGCTGTCCGTGGCTAGCACACTCGCCCAGGCGTTTGTGGCCAGGGAGGGGAACAAGATTGCAGAAAACATTATGTGATATTCACATTCATAAATTATAGACACACAGCCATTCAGGCATCGCTTGCTCAGAATGCTGGAAACACCCTGAAAAGTAATGAAATAACTAGAGAAAAGCAATGGAGCGTATCTAACATGCTTCAGATGATCACAGCAATCAATCCTATGAGGCCGGGAGAGTCTGGTTAGCCCCATGTGGTCGCCAGGTGCTTGTCTGAGGGAGTGCCCGGTCCACGGGTGTGCCCTGCCCAGTGTGAATGGCCCGTGCCCACAGGCCCCCAGCATTACCCCCTCTCTCTGAGCCCACCCTTGCCCTGCTCAGTGGACGGGTCAGACCCCACCAGTCCTCCACACTTGCCATCCTTGCTACTCATCCCAAACCTCTAGGCAAGTATCTGATTTCTGTTAAACCCAGAATCCGGGAAGCTGGGGTGTTTGTTACCTTCAGTGTTTCAGAAAAAAAAAAATGTAATTTCTATAAATGTGGCCAAGGTTGTTCTGTAACCTGATGCAAGATTGAGCCTGACCCAGCTTGGCTCAGGGTTGGCCCTTGGGACGTTCATGTGGGAAAAGAGCTCCCCAGTGCTGCAGGCAGAAACCTACTCCTGCCAGGAGTAGGCAGGAGTATGACTGCAGCAGCTGGTGCACACTGGAGACTGCAGGGACGGCAGGTAGCCTGGCGAGTGGCCCAGTACAGCTTCACCAGACGATCAAGAGAAATAGCGATGAGATGGATGAAATTGGAACCGATTATAGAGTGAAGTAAGCCAGAAAGAAAAACACCAATACAGTATACTGACAGATATATATGGAATTTAGAAGACAGTAATGATGACCCTATATGTGAGACAACAAAGAGACACAGAGGTATAGAGTGGACTTTTGGACTCTGAGGTAGAGGAAAAGGGTGGGATGGTTTGGGAGAATGGCAATGAAACACGTATATTTTCCTGTAAGAAACGAAGCGCCAATCTATGTTCAATGTAGGATGCAGGATGCATGGGGCTGATGCACAGGATGATTCAAGTAGAGGATGTGGGGTGGGAGGTGGGAGGGGGCTTCGGCATTGGGAGATTGTGTTCACCTATGGCTGATTCGAGTCAATGTATGGCAAAACAAATACAGTATTGTAATTAAAAAAATAAATAAATTTAATTAAAAAAAAAAAATAGCGAGAGGAGAGGGGAGGCTAGCCTGAAGTGCCCAAGGGCAGGAGGCCGAGGTTGTATAGAGAAGGCTCTGCAGAGAGGAAACTTGCATCCTGGTGATCAGGGAGAGGCGCTGGGTCCCCGGTTGTTTGGGACCTGGCAAAGCTTCCCTCCTCTGAGGAGGTCCCTGTACAAACCCAACACTTGTGTCTATTTCTACCTGTCCTAGAGAGCGCTTCTGCATCCACCGTGGCAGGACACATGGGGTCTGCTACAAAAGAATCTAGATTTTGTCTCTGAAGAGCACAAAATGGACCTTCCCTTCCTGGCGTGAGGACCAGGGAGGTGAGAGGAGCTGAGGACACACGGCAAGAGGGCATCAACAAATAGGGGTGGCAGGGTCATGGGGGTAGCAAGCCAGCAGGTAATGTGTTGAGAACAGTGGGAATGGTGTCTGACGGTGCAGGAGGTGTTTATAAATGTGGAAGGAGGGAGGCACAGAAAAGGATTGGAACTGGAGGTGCTGTAGTTATGCAGTGTATAAATTGAGAAATCTCTGCATGGGGATTTGGTATCCATTTTTTGGCTCTGGGCTAAAAGAGCCTAGAAGTGATGATGTTCTAGTAGTGATGAGCACACAAATAGTCTTAAAGGCGATCCTCCACTGAAGGAACCAGGCTCCTTAGAGAAATGTCCAATCCCAGGGCTGGGCAGGAGGCTGAGAGCTCTTGTGCCAGAAAGCAGGGAGGGCCCCCACACACACACCATGAACTCCAGGGCCTGTTCAGACGGCATGGGGGTCCCACACCAAGTCCATCCCAGGACGATGTGAGCGTCAAAGTTACTACTGATATTAGTCAGTTACAGCCCATTGAATACAACAGGAATCCGTGAGCACATGTTAATACAAATAAAAGTCGAGGAGAGAACGCTGTTATGTAACACGAGTGCATAAAGGTAGGGGTGACACCTGGCAGCATCCAGGAGGTGCCACGGAGGCTGCTGGGTGGGTGGGGGTGTGGTGAGGAGCAGGATGTAAAGGTTCTCCTCACTGTGCTCCTTACCGAGGAGAAATGGTGAGTTTAAAGGGAGAAACCTGGACAACTACCTGTCTGCATTCACATGGGGCAGGCCTCCTCGGATGTCCCAGGTATGGCATGCACCATTCCTGAGTCTGTCCACGAAGGACCGTTGGAGCCCCAAGGCCTGTCCAGAATGTGGAGACAGGAGAGACAAGGGGCTGCTCCGGGTCAGAGAAGCGAAGAGGCAAGGCCTTGAGACTGCGTCTGCATGGGATCTGGGGAGGATGGGCTCTGGGCCAGCATGGCTTTACCTTATGAAAGGGTCCTGCGTGGTGGGTTCAGGGGCAGTAGGCATTGGCTTTGCAGCAGATGGTGGTGGTGTGGCAGGTATGCGGACGTGGAGCACACCACCTGGAGCACATCACAGGGGAGAGGCTGGGAGGGGCCTGGGGGTCTGTGCTTTCCTGCCACTTTCTTTCTAAGTTTGAAATGATCTTAAAATACATCCTTTTGGGGCTTCCCTGGTGGCTCAGTGGTAAAGAATCCACTTGCAGTGCAGGAGACATGGGTTTGGTCCCTTGGCCGGGGAATATCCCACATGCCGCAGAACATTTAAGCCTGTGTGCCACAACTACTGAGCCTCTGCTCTAGAGCCCAGGAGCCGCGACGGCTGAGCCCTTGTGCCATAGAATCTGTGTTTTGCGACAAGAGAAGCCACCGCAGTGAAAAGCCCATGCACCACAACTAGAGAGTAATGCTCACTCTCTGCAGCTAGAGAAAAGCCCACACAGCAGCTACGACCCAGCACAGCCAAAAATAAATAAATACTACATCATTTTTTGAAAAGTGGACCATGATGTACTCTCCCACGTGCTTTGTGGACATGGTGGCCAGGACCGCGTCAAATTTGGGTTCTTCTTTGCCTGTCTCTAGGTCATGTCCATCCTTCTGCATGGGGACGCCGCATTTGCTGGCCAGGGCATCGTTTACGAGACCTTCCACCTGAGTGACCTGCCGTCCTACACGACTCATGGCACTGTCCACGTGGTCGTCAACAACCAGGTAACCTGGGTGACTCTGGGGTCTTTGCAGCAGAGAAGGCTAAGGAGGCCACATTAGCAATTAGACTTTGTCCTGAGGCTTCTATGCTCACATCAGTCTTACTTACAGGGACATGTTCTTATCATTTAGTACATTTGTTTTCTGATTAATAAACTTGGACAAGCAGGATACTTTCTTTAAAGTAGAGAGGTTTTAATTATGCTGCTTTAAGGGCATGATATTATTTTAGAATATTTTCTACTAGACTCAAGCATTTAGGTGGCTTTTCTTTCTTAAAAACTGGGGTTCTACATACACAGTTTTACATCCACTTCTTATTTACCAGTGTTTTCTCATGTCATTATATATTCTTAAAATATTAATTTTGATGACAATATACATTATAGGTTGTTTCATAAAACATATTGCTGTGTTGTTAGACTTTTAACTAAGATTCTCATTTTTCACAGTTTCAAATAATGCTTGTTGAACATTCTTATAAGTAAATATTTCTGCCCAACTCTAAAACATTTAACATGGTTATATCTGTTATTTCCTGTGCCGTGCATCCGAGAGTTCGTCTTACCAACTTGTGTGAGCTTTCATATAATAAGATATTTGAGTTCCTTTAAGTATTGGTGCTGTGCCAGGTAACAAGCAGAGAAAGGGCACATTGCTTGTCATTATAGAGCTTATAGTTCTGGGTGAGGGGGCAGGGGGCCTACCAGGCATTGGGTTAGCCTGCAGATGTTTCTCTGAGGATTTGACCTTTAGATGGAAATGCAAGGTCAAGTAGGCAAATGTTAGGGGGCAGCGGAGCAAGTCAGGGAAGGGTCCCCTCTGTCCAAGGGAGGTGATGAGGCTATCACATCTAAGGTTTCAAGGGTGTTTTTGAGAGAAAGCAGCCATCAGCTGCTTCCGCATGGCCCCCAAGAAACAGGGTCTTACTCCAGTTGTGTTGAGAGGCCCTCGGAGGACCGGAAGCCAGGAAGTGAGACAGTTTGATTTATGAAGATGGTTTGTTGATACATGTGGAATGAGTTAGAGGAAGACAAACAGTTGCACCTGTCCCAGCAAGAAATAGAGAGGAAGAAGGAAAAATTTAAACATGAAAGTAAATGTGGTAGTAAGTACATAGTGAATGCCCAAGAACTTAAAATGTAAAATATCAAACACAAACAAGATAAGGAGCATTAAGGATGAATGTAACATACAATATAATAGCTACTACTTATTGAGTGCCTCCTGTGTGCCAGACTAAATTAGTGACTTCACATCGTCTAACTTAAAGCATGATCCCTGTCTTACCCCTGTGGTAGGTACTATCATTTCCATTTTACACAGGGAAAAATTGAGCAGAGAGTTGAATAGCTTGCTTGAGAGTTGATATTTGAATTGCTTCTTTTAAAAACAGTATTAGAAAGACACCAAAGAAAGAGAAAGGTCTAAAACAATGCATCACTGAACAGTGTTTTATACAGATGACCAAGCACAGATAGTCTTTAGTGCTTGTTGGGTAGGAGCTGAGTTGCAAGCAGCATGGTCTTCAGTCTGGAAACAGTACAGCAAAGGTCATTCAAAGGGATTGGAAGCCCAAGATGCAGGGAGGTTTTGTTTTGTTTTGTTTTTAAGAGAAAAGTTTTTCTATACGTAGTCTCCAAAGTCAGATGAATTTCATCCCAGGAGATTTTTTTTTTTAAATATATTCTGATGGCAGAATCTATTTGATAATCTCTTATGGATCCTGGCAAGCAGGAGAGGTGCCAAAGTCTTTTAAAATTTTGTTTAGGGGATTTCCTGGCAATCCAGTGGTTGAGACTCCATGCTTCCACTCCAGGAGGGCACGAGTTCAGTCCCTGGTTGGGGAACTAAGATCCCATAAGCCGTACAGTTCAGTCACAATGTGTGTGTGTGTGTGTGTGTGTGTGTGTGTGTATCACTGCTGCACAATTAATATCTTAATGAAACTGGAAGAAAGATATAAATATATAAAGCTGAAATACATAATCATATGGAGAGGCATTGTGGGGATGCCCCTTGCTGCAGCAAGACTGGAAACCAAAACTTGTACCACTGTATCAGTAGGGAGCTGGTAAGTAATTTATGATAGATCTATACATGTGTTACAAAGCTTTAATGAATTAATACATATAAATCAATATATATATACATAGAGTGTTTAGAATAGAGCCTGGTGGCGCTAGTGGAAATGAACCCACCTGCCATTGCAGGAGACATAAGAGACCACAGGTTCCATCCTTGGGTCGGGAAGATCCCCTGGAGGAGGGCATGGCAACCCACATCAGTATTCTTGCCTGGAGAATCCCATAGATAGAGGAGCTTGGTGGGCCCCAGTCCGTGGGGTCACAAAGAGTCAGACATGACTGAAGTGACTTAGCACGCACGCGTAAATAAGCACTAATGTAAGTTAACAGCAGTCACAGTGTAATAAAGCCATGTGAAAGAATGGATCTATATATACTGTTGAAATCATCTGTAAGATACATTAAATGGGGGAAAAAAGTAGAGCAGAATGTGGAGAACAACTCTATCTCTGTGTGTGTGTGTGTGTGTGTGTGTGTGTGTGTGTGTGTGTGAGTGAGTGAGTGTGTCAGTGAGTGTGTGTGTCAGTGGTGCACATACCCACCATATGCACTTAAAGATACAGAAGTTAGTAACAGTGGCAGATATTGGGAGGGCGTCTGGGAGACTGAGACCTCAAAACTCGAAGCAGCTCACTTTCTGTGAGGTTCTAGCGTAACATGCATGTTATGATTCCTGTCTTACCTGCTGCCTGCCCACATCTCCCTGTGGGGGTCCCAGATAGACCATGGGATTGTGCATGGTCTCTGTAAGTGTTCATCAGAATTCTCGCTGGTACATCATTTTTTAATGTTCTCATCAGTGTCTGACTAGTTCTAATCTTTTCTTTAGTCAGTGTGATAAAGGAGTTTATGTAAAAGCAATTCATCATAAATAAAGAACTCTCAGACTTCTGTAAAAACCTACAGATTTGCTAATTTTTTTTAGTCTTTCTGATGGTTTTGGTACCATCTGTCATGATTGTAGGGTCAGTTAAGAAGATCTGTAGCAGGAAAAGAGAGGCCTGCTTGGCTGAGGCTCTCGTTTCTCTAAGAACACACCTAGGATTTCCCCTTCTACATTTTTCTCCTAAGGAAGCCATCAGATGCAAACTATTTTTGTATAAGAATGTTTATCAAAACCAACGAGTCTTTGTATAAATTTTGGCAAAACTGTAGGAAACAGTATTATATAATCATTAAAATATTTACTATCCTGGTGAAACAGTCACAGAATGGTGAGTGAAAATGCAGGGCATCCTTGCTGCTGAGGAAGGGTGTGTAGCCCAGCCACTTTGGAGAGTGCTTGGGGGTATTCAAGTGTAGAGCTCAGACCCTGTGGCTTAGTTTTCCCTTCCTAGGACTGCAGATAACTCAAGTGTTTGCTGGAGAAAACCAGTGTAGAAATGTGTACAGTAACAGTGTATTAATCATAAGTTGAAAACAACATCCACAGACAGGAGAATAGATAAATGAACTGTAGTACCATTTAGTACTTAGGGTTTCACCAAGCTCTGCTAGGAAAGTAGAGGTCCATGTTTCAACCTGGATGAACCATGAATATAAATTTGAACAGAAAGCAAGTCGAAAAGAATCTCTACAGCATATAGAGTGTGCTACCATATATAAGGTACACAGAGTGTATATCTCTATAGTTTAAAAGACATGGAAATACTCTTCCAAAATGTTAATGTTATGAAAACCAAAAACAGTAAGGAGCCTTCCAGATTAAGGGAGACCACAGAGAGGTGGTAACTAATGCACAATGAAGTGCTGGATTGAGTACTGGGCTGAGGCAGGAAAGGCTGGATATCATTAGGACTGTTGATGAAATGTGTATACTAAGGGGTCTTATAATAGTATTCTATAATATTAAACTGAGTGAACTGAGAACTGCACTATGGCTGGTAAGGCTATGTCCATGTTTTAAGGACTAGGGACAGTCTTGCTGTACAACTTACCTGAAAATGGTTCAGAAAAAATGTACGTGTGTGTAACGGAAAGAGCTTGTATAATAAAAGGGGCAAAATGGGAACCGTTGTTGAATATGAATAAAGAATCTGGGAGTTCTCTGTAGCTTCCAACTTTTTCGTGAGCCTGAAATGATACCAGTAAGGCTTTTAATTTTAATAATCAGGACTTCCCTGGTGGCTCAGACAGCAAAACATCTGCCTACAATGCGGGAGACCCAGTTTCAATCCCTGGGTGGGTAAGATCCCCTGGAGAAGGAAATGGCAACCCACTCCAGTATTGTTGCCTGGAAAATCCCATGGACAGAGGAGCCTGGTAGGCTATAGTCCATGGGGTCACAGAGTCGGACACAACTGAGCAACTTTACTCAGCCTAAGAAGGGGCTTCGCTGGTGACTCAGTGGTAAAGAATCCGCCTGCAATGCAGGAGACTCGAGTTACAGTCCTGGGTCAGGAAGATCCCCTGGAGAAGGAAATGGCAATCCACTTCTGTTATTCTTGCCTGGAGAATTCCGTGGACAAAGGAGCCTAGCGGGCTACTGTCCCTGGGGTTGCAAAGAGTTGGACACGACTTAGCAACTAAACAGCAACAGCAAACCTAAGCTATCTATATATTGTTTATGGACATATGGAATACATATAGCAACGTGGAACCTATGTCCTCTACTTTCAGGGCCATGTAGTATACTTTTTGGATGTTTTAAGTAGTTCATAAAAATAAATTTTAAATGCAGATTATAAAATTACAAATATATGATTAAGTTTTAATGTAGCTAAGTGATGAGACCTTTAAATTCTTCTTTTCGAAGAAAAATACTCATGTTAGTGAACAGAGTGCAAAATTATAGAAATAGTAGGATCTGAAATTTTGTATTTATATTGGCATGTGTATGCATGCAAAGAAAATCGTCTAGAAAGGAAAGCATCAAGATGTTTATACCGAAACTGGTAGAATATAGATGATTTTAATTTTTCATACTCTTCCAAACTCTGTTCAACATGTATGAATTTTGTTACCAGAATAGGAAAAAAAAATTTTTTTTAATAGCCCTTTAGGGACTGTCTCAAGAGTAGGCCACATGCAGCCAAGTGACCTCCAGCAGGTGGCCTTCGGCTCTGCTCTGCCTGCCATTAGCCCCACCTCGCCCCAGCCCTGTCCCCACTGTGCCATTGGCCTGGGGGTAGGCTTGCCCTGGCCCCCCATCCAAGCTGTCTGTCCCTTGCAGATCGGCTTCACCACAGACCCTCGCATGGCCCGCTCTTCGCCCTACCCCACTGATGTGGCCCGAGTGGTGAATGCCCCTATCTTCCACGTGAACTCGGATGACCCAGAGGCAGTCATGTATGTGTGCAAAGTTGCAGCTGAGTGGAGGAGCACATTCCACAAGGATGTGGTGGTGGACCTGGTGAGTGACCTTAGCTGGTGTCTTGGAGAGAGGGGTTAGGGCTCCCTCGGGCTAGGGCACACCTCCCTTCCCCCTCCCAAGAGCTCCTTTGTCTTTGGTTTGGGTGACCCAACCTGGGCAAGAAGGTAATTGGGGTCCTGTCCCAAGATAGTCCCAGGTCACTCTTGTTTCATCTCGAGAGACAGTCAAAGCAATTCTACTGTGTGAAGGAGAGGGAGATAGGACCCTATTTCTAGAGGTCAACTGAGGTGTCAACTAGGAGAAATGGGATAGGTCCCCATAGGTCCTGGGTCCCAACCAACATGGACCCTGATGCTGGGGTCTCCCGGGCGTGCCCAGGTGTGTTACCGGCGCAACGGCCACAACGAGATGGATGAGCCCATGTTCACCCAGCCACTGATGTACAAGCAGATCCGCAAACAGAAGCCCGTGCTGCAGAAGTACGCAGAGTTGCTGGTGTCGCAGGGCGTGGTCAACCAGCCTGAGTACGAGGTGCGTCCCTGGCTCTGTCCTGGTGGGTCTTTCCAGAGCCAAGGAGGGATAGAGAAGACCCGCTACAGGGCCAGTGCTCACTTCTGCAGCACACTTAGGACCCAAGTGAGAACGTGTGAAATATTTACAACTATAGCATTTCAGCACATCACCTGGAAGATCCAGGCTACTGAGGAGTTAGTTACATGAGGGAGGTGGGACCTGAGAGGACTTCACCTTGGCCTTTGAGGCCTGTGGAGCCCAGTGCAGAGGGGTGAGGGGGTGAGAGGGTGGTGAGGGACCCAGCTGTGAGCTGGCCTCTCTGGCTGGTCATGAGAGGGAAGGCCCATGCAGGGTGATGGAGAGAGATGAGCGGTGTGGGTCATGAGCAAGCAGAGTCAGGGGCCTGTGGATGAGGGTGGTGCTGGGAACAGGGGCAGGTGCCAAGATGGCTCTCAGGTTCAGTCGTCCTGGGGCTGTGCTTGGAGCCCGAGAACTGGACCAGTTCATCAGGAAGACTGGAGGGAGGGTGAGTAGGACCCATAGCCTGCAGTGGAGAAGAAGCTGCTGGGACGGAAGCACTGTACTAGGCTTCCCACAGATCTCCCAGAGATGATGTGTGTTGGGAGGAGAATCCAGGGGTCCGTGGGGTCCGCGGGACTCTGCACCGGGAAAGTGTCGGTATGTGCTGGCTGGGTGCCCGGCATGCCCTGTGCAGAGCGTCCCTGACGGCTGCGTTGTGCCCAATCCTCTAGGAGGAGATCTCCAAGTATGACAAGATCTGTGAGGAGGCCTTCGCCAGGTCCAAGGATGAAAAGATCTTGCACATCAAGCACTGGCTGGACTCCCCTGGCCTGGTGAGTGAGGCATGCCGCCGGTGAACCCCTTCCACCCACACTCCATGAGTCCCAGAATCGGATCCCCGACTGCCACTCTCAAGGGAAGAAGATCTCGGCCGCCTCTCAGCAGCATTTCACGTGTCCACGGTTCCTATGTCAGCCTGCCCTTTCTGTCCCAGGCTTCTTCACCCTGGATGGGCAGCCGAGGAGCATGACCTGCCCCTCCACAGGCCTGACGGAGGACATTCTCACACACATTGGGAACGTGGCCAGCTCCGTACCTGTGGAGGATTTCACCATTCACGGAGGTGAGGGTGCCCCGCTCCCCTCTGCCACCACCCGGGCCTTTGGAAGTAGTGTCGACTCCCTCTGGCCTGAGACAGGTGCTCACCTGGCTCAGGTTCCTGCCTTGTTCAAGGCCGAGCAAGGGTGGTTGGATGAGGGTAGCCCTGTCGCCTCACCCCTGCCCTGGCGTGGTCCTCAGCCAGCAGAGCAGTGGATGAAGGCACGGGATGTCACAGCCTCCCTGGTCTGGACGCCACTGTTGTGGCAACTCTGGACCCCAGAAGCTGGGGCCACAGGGAGCTCTTGTCCTAAGAGGGTGTTCGGGCGGCTGGTGAACACCATCTGCCTCTGCAGGGCTGAGCCGGATCCTGAAGACCCGTGGGGAGCTGGTGAAGAACAGGACTGTGGACTGGGCTCTGGCAGAGTACATGGCTTTTGGCTCCCTACTGAAGGAGGGCATCCATATCCGGCTGAGCGGCCAGGATGTGGAGCGGGGCACTTTAGGTAATGGCCTTGGAGTTCTTGTGGGCCCTTCAGAGCAGAGGAGACGCGAAAGAAGGGCTGTGCTGTTTGTCTTCCAGAAGAAAATCACTACTAGGAAACAGTCATTAGATCCCATTGTCTCAGGCCCAGAAGCACCCTTTTCCTGCTCTGATTAGATTCTTCTGTTAAGAACCAGGCTCTGTGCCCCCAGCGGCGGCTGTGCATGGGGTCTAGTGTGAGCCGCGTGCATGGCCGGCTCCTGCCTGCTAATCTGTGCTGTTCTGCCGCAGCCATCGCCACCACGTCCTGCATGACCAGAACGTGGACAAGAGAACCTGCATCCCCATGAACCACCTCTGGCCCAACCAGGCTCCCTACACCGTGTGCAACAGCTCACTGTCCGAGTACGGGGTCCTGGGTGAGCACCGGGGCCCGCAGGCCCTCCTCCCTTTCCTCCCCAGCCACCCTCTCCCCACTGCTTCCCCGACCACCCCTTCTTCCCTTTTCACCCCCTCCTCCCCACCGCCCTTCCCACCCACCAGCTGACTGCTGTCCGGTCTCCTCCCTTCCTCCTGCTCTGCAGGCTTTGAGCTGGGTTTGCCATGGCCAGTCCTAACGCCCTGGTCCTCTGGGAGGCCCAGTTTGGTGATTTCCATAACACGGCCCAGTGCATCATCGACCAGTTCATCTGCCCAGGACAAGCCAAGTGGGTGCGGCAGAACGGCATCGTGCTGCTGCTGCCCCACGGCATGGAGGGCATGGTGAGACCCCTACCCCTTCCCTGGCAGACCTAGGAAGGGCCTGTCTGGGACCCTGGTCCCGAGACTGGCATGGTGCAGGCTCTGCTGGTGTTCCCCCACCTCCCTTGGAGGCAAGAGGCAGGCCCTGCTCTGTTCTGGATAAGAAGTGGGGGTGTGGTTGGGGCCCTCTCAGACTCAGGCAGTCCCTGTGCTCTCTCTCCCTCCTCCCCCAGGCCCTGTGAGGGGTTTTCTTAACACTCTGATTTGGAAGCCATGAGGAGCCAGGAGTACTGGGCCCTGTCCTGATGTGGAAACTTCCTCTCCACTCCATAGGCAGAAGAAGGAATTAAACTATTGGCAGGAAAGAGATAACTTGGTGTTTTTCAGACCAGAAATGAGCAAGTTGGTTAAGGAAGAGAAGTAATGAATGCAGCTGTCAGAGTGGGGGAAGCTCCTGATTTGTAACTTGAGTGTCTGGTTCCAGGGCCCGGAACATTCCTCCGCCAGGCCAGAGAGGTTCCTGCAGATGTGCAATGATGATCCAGATGTCCTGCCGGTAAGTGGCCACTACCTGGGCATCTGTGGGCACCTCTTTAGGTACTGGGGCTCTGTCCCTCTCAGGAGTTACAGGTGGGCCCAAGCCTGCTTGTGTCCTGGAGAGGCCTCTTCAGAGCATAGAAGACAGTACCAGGCTGCTTCCTGCAGCGGAAGCTTTTATGAGTAGTACTGTCTGTGTTTTGATTCAGGCAAGTTATTTATTGCAGCTTTCAGGATCTTAGTTCCCTTGCCGAGGACTGAACCTGCGCCTCGGCAGTGACAGCTCAGAGTCCTAACCGCTGGACCACCAGGGAGTTCCCCAGGCAAACATTTTAGAGGAAAGAACTCTGGGGTGATTTTAGTGAAACTTCAAGAGCTGAGAGGAAATTACTGGGAGTCAGTTTCTAAGGATTAAAGTCTGAATTGGTTTTAGCTAGACTCTGTGTCTGTCCTAGGCCAGGCAGTAGTTTTCAGAGACACAGGGATAAATGTGGGACTGAGAATTCCATTGAGCTTAGAGCTGTCTGGCTGAGCTGCGTCAGTGTCCCCTTTGTCTGCGTCTCAGTGGGAGCTGAGGTGCCTGAGGCTGGGACCCGGGGCCTTCTGAAGCTGTCTGCCTCAGTGCCTCCCACAGCAGGGTGCTTGGAGCCTTTGGGCCTCTGGCCTTTTCCCTCTTTGCTATAGGACCTTAAGGAAGCCAACTTTGACATAAGTCAGCTGTATGATTGCAACTGGGTTGTCGTCAACTGCTCCACCCCTGGCAACTTCTTCCACGTGCTGCGCCGCCAGATTCTCCTGCCCTTCCGGAAGCCGGTCAGTTGGGGGGTGTCCCTGCTCAGGCCTGGCCTGAGGACTCCAGGGCCCCAGCCCAATGGGAGGATGGACATGTGAACGGGGGGTTGTAGATGGTGTGTTAAGCTTGGAGGAGACGTGAGCCCCCTCAGGGGCCGAAGGAACAGAGGGTCTTCAGGGAGGCAGGCTCCTGGGCAGGGTGTTGAAGGGTGAGTGGGAGTGTGTGTGAAGGGTCCAAGGGGAGAATGCCTCCTGCTGCTGCCGGTCACCGTGCAGGGCCAGGCAGGCCCGTGGAGCAGAGCAGCCCTGGCCACAGGCAGGGACGCCCAGGAAAGTCTCAGGTGTCTTTCCAGGTATAGGGTAGTGGTGCCAAGGGTTCTGAGCAAACTAGGGCGGGCCCTGGAAGAGAGGGTGGCTAGCTGAGCAGAGACCAGCATCTCAGGGCAGAGGAAGAGAGCACAGGGGCAAACAGCATCATCCTGCTTCCTCTTTTCACCTCACACTGTGCTCCTCCTGACTGTAGAGCCAGGAGGGCAGCAGGAGGGCCTGTTCTGAAGACAGGCCTGGGCAGCCCCTTGCTGCCCTCCTTTTGGAATACTTAGAACCTGGTCTGTCATGAGCCTGTTCTTCTGTGTTTCAGTTAATCATCTTCACCCCGAAGTCCCTGCTGCGGCATCCCGAGGCCAGGTCCAACTTTGACGAGATGCTTCCAGGTAGGCGTGAGGGGGCTGGGCATTTGGAGGGGGTCTTAACTGCTGCTATGTAGGGGGCTTGTCAGTCTCACTGTGGTCCTTGCCACATTTTTGGTTACTGGGTAAAGACCACTGAACACGAGAGCCAGGGCGTCAGAGCTTGTGTGCAGATTGGTCCAACAGCATGTCTTCTCTTGCCCACCAAGGTTCACAGCCTCTGCTGGGTGCACCCCTAGGTCTCTCTTAGAGGCAGTGAAATGAGTCCGAGGTTAGAGTGCACCCCGCTGCCCAAGCACTGCTCCTGGGGGCTGACAGCAGCCAGGGACAGAGGAAAGGCACTGGGTGGGCAGGGCCTGCCGCATAACACCCAGCTCAGTGGTGTGAGGTAAGGCCCACAGCATTGCAGTTTCACCCGGACAGCAGACGGAGGCAGCTGGCAGCACGCAGCAGCCCTGCACATCCCCACGTGCTGCCAGCCGTGGAGCCCCTTTAGTTTTCTATCACGGCAAATCCTGTCTTTGGTTTTCTTCCCTTTTATTATTATGGTGAAATATACATTATATAAAGTTGACCATCTTAGCCACTTTGAAGTGGACAGTTCAGCGGCATTAATAAGCACACTCACCGGACTTCCTTGGTAGTCCAGCGGTTAAGATGCGGCACTTCCACCGCACGAGGCACCGGTTTGATCCCTGGTTGAAGAAAAGCAACTCCCCCATCACCCCTTCTCCCCCAGCCCCTGGCACCCACCATTCTGCCTTCTGTCTCTATAGTGCTGACTCCTCTAGGAACTGCATATAAGTGGAATTGTGTAATACTTGTCTTTATGTGACTAGCTTGTGATATCCTCAGGATTCATCCATGTTGTAGCGTGTGTCAGAATTTCCTTCTTTTAAAGCTGAATAGTATTTTATTGTATGTATACGATATAGACACTTTTTGTTTGTTCATCTGTCAGTGGACACTTGGGTTGCCTCCACATTTTCGCCATTGGGAATAATACTGCTATGAACGGGGGGTGTGCCAGTCTTTCTTCAAGACCTTGCTTTTGATCCTTTGGCTAGGGATCTTTGATCCCAAGAAGCAGAATTGCTGGGTCATACAGTCGCTCTTGTAGTGTACGCACTGTTTTCCGTGGTGGTCCCCAAGAGCGCCCGAGGTTCCAGTCTCTCCACATGGCTTGCCAGCAGTAGCACTGTTTCCTGTTTCTTTCTTTGTTTTGCAATAGCCATCCTCGTGACCATGAAGTAGTATCTCACTGCAATTTTGATTTTCATCTCCCTAATGATTAGTGATGTTGAGCATCTTTTCATGTGCTTACTGGCCATCAGTATGTTGTCTTTGGAGAAATGTCATACGTCCTTGCCCATTTTTTAATTGGGTTGCTTATTTTGTTGAGTTGTGTGATTTCTCTCCATTTATTGGATATAGATGCCTTATCAGATACATGACTTGCAACTATTTTCTTCCACCTATGTTGTCTTCTGATGTACAGAATTTTTTAATTTTCATAAAGTCCACTTTTTCTATTTTTTTCTTATGCTACCTGTGCCTTTGAAGTCATATCTAAGAAATCATTGTCAAATTCATTGTTTTAAGTTTTATAATTTCAGCTCTTGGTCTGCCTTTCATCCATTTTGATTCAGTGTTTCTGTGTGGTGTAAGGGCCTCGCTTCATTTGCCTATGGGTATCCAGTTTTCCCAGCACCATTTGTTGAAGAGACTGTCCTTTCCGCATTGGATGTTATTGGTTCTCTTGTCAAAATCATCTGACCATATACATGAAGCTTTAATTCTGAACTCTGTTCTCTTCCATTGGTCTGTATATCTGTCTTTGTGCCAATACCATGCTCTAATATTGTAGCTTTGTAATAAGTTTTGAAATTGGGAAAATGAGTCCTCCAACTTTATTTTTCTTTTTCAAAATAGTTTTGATTATTTAGAATCCTTTGGGATACCATGAATCTTAGGATAGATTTTATTTCTGAAAAAAAATGTCCATGTCCTTGGGATTTTGATAAGGATTGCATTGAATCTGTAGGTTGCTTTGGTCGTATTAACATCGTGACAATGTTAAGTCTCCCAGTCCATGAACACAAATGACTTTCCATTTATTGGTATCTTTAATTTCTTTGAGTAATGTTCTGTAGTTTTCAGTGTACAAGTTTTTCATTTTCTTGGTTTATTCCTAAGTGATTTTATTTATTTGATGCTGTTTCAAATAGGGTTTTTTTTTTCTTTTTTTAACTTTTGGATTGTTCATAGAAATACAACTAAATTCTGAGTGTTAATTTTCTATCCTGTAATTTTGCTGAATTCATTTATTAGTTTTAACAAGTGTGTGTGTGTGGGTGTGTGGGTGTGTGGGTGGAATCTTTAGGGGTTTCTACATATAAAACAAACAGATGATTTTACTTATTCCTTTACAATTTAGATACCTTTTTATTTCTTTTTCTTGCCTAATTGCCCTGGCTAGAATTCCAGTGTTATGTTGAGTAGAAGTGGTGAGAACGGACATTCTTGCCTTGTTTGTGATCTTGGAGCAAATGCTTTCAGTCTTTCACCAGTGAGTGTGGTGTTCACAGTGGGTGTCTCATATCTGGCCTCTTTGTGTGTGAAGGTAGTTTCCTTCCTAATCCTGGCATTTGCGTGTGTAGCAGGAGTGTGAGCACGTCGTGTGCTGCATATGTGTCACTAAGTGAACCCCTCATTTTCAATGCAGCTTTCTGAAGTCAGCCTTGTTCCCAGAGGGATGGTTCAGGCCATGAGTATCTGAATATTTGCTCCAGTTTCCAGTGTAGAAAGTCGTGGTGTCTGTAAGCTCAGGAGGAGTCTGAGCAGAGCGGTTGTGGGGTGCTCTACTAGTCCTAGCTGTTCCCCAAGTCTGAGGCAGATCGTTCTGAAGAATGAGCCGATGTCACTTGCTCTCCGATGTCACTTGTTAGGCTAGCGTGCCTGTTAGGCTCTCTCAGTGTGGATTAATTCAAGTACATCACAGGCTGGTGGGAGAGTAGTGTCCTAACCCTCAGAAGCCCTGTGTTCTGGTGTCAACCATGGTACAGCCCCACCTCACAGAGGGAAGGCCCTAGACACCCTCCGCCAAGTCCTATGCAGACCCCCGACCATGGGCTTCTCTCATAGGGACCCACTTCCAACGGGTGATCCCAGAAGATGGCCCTGCGGCACAGAACCCAGGAAACGTCAAGAGACTTCTCTTTTGTACCGGCAAAGTGTATTATGACCTCACCCGAGAGCGCAAAGCGCGGGACATGGTGGAGCAGGTGGCCATCACCAGGATCGAGCAGGTGAGGGAGTGTGGTTCCTAGTGCTGGCGGTCCTCCCCCTGGTGTCTGGGCCCTCGAGCTTTCCCAGAGTTTCTGGCATGGACGTCCTTTAGGGGTCACTGAGCTCCCTGCTGGGGACACCAGCCTCACCCATCACTCTGAGCATCTTCTCCTGACAGTAGCTTCTCTCTCTCCCTGCAGCTGTCGCCTTTCCCCTTCGACCTCCTGCTGCAGGAGGTCCAGAAGTACCCCAACGCTGAGCTGGCCTGGTGCCAGGAGGAGCACAAGAACCAAGGCTACTATGACTACGTGAAGCCCAGGCTGCGAACCACCATCAGCCGCGCCAAGCCTGTGTGGTAAGGATGCGGGCAGTCAGCTGGGGCTTGGGAGGGTGACGAGCCTCAGTCCCCTCAGTGGCCCTCACCGCTCACTGTCGGCCGCCCTCAGGTATGCTGGCCGGGACCCAGCAGCAGCTCCAGCCACCGGCAACAAGAAGACCCACCTCACGGAGCTGCAGCGCCTCCTGGACACAGCCTTCGACCTGGACGCCTTCAAGAACTTCTCGTAGATGCCGCCTGGGCTCCTTGGGCTGCCCTGCACCTCACAACTGCCCCTTGCTTCCAACTAAAGCATCGTGCCTCCGCACTGCCTGCACCTCTGCCCGTCCGTACCGCACGCGCCCCGTGCTCACTTAGGAACTAGGCTGTTGCCCCCATCCTGTGCTTGGCTGCCCCCAAGCCAGATGCCCCCGCCCGGGCTCTACAGCTTCTGTCCAGCTGAGCAGCCTTCATGGAGACAGTGGGGAACGGGAGGAGGAGAGGGAACCCCTGCAGGTGTCCTGGGAGGGACAGATCTGCCCCCACGCCATCCCCCCAGCTCACCCCACAGGACTGGCCTCATGTGGCATCCCCCTGTGCCGGGCAGTCCTGGTCACCCAGCAAGGGGTTCCCGCACCTGGACAAGGGTGGCCTCCTCTCCCCAAGCTGAGCCCCCAACCCCTCACAGGAACCATCACTATCTGAGGGTTTGTGGGGTGGGTGGGCTCTGGCAGGACCCTCACCACGCGGTGGACCAAGGGCACTGCTGCAGGACGGCTGCTGGAGATGGCCCGAGACTGGCCTGGCACAGAGCGGGAGGGTCCACTCTGCAGCGGCCACTTCCACCACCGCTCCAGAGGGTCCCGGCCGCGTGCGGGCCATGCACACTCCACCACCTGGGGCTGGGTGTGGCCCAAAAGTGCCGCTCAGGGCCAGGGTGCTGGCTGCTCCTCTGGTCCTCCTCTCCCTTCACCTCCAAGCCACCTCCTTTCCTCTTCCCTTCAACGCGATGGAGACTCCGAAGCATTCTTCTCTCTGCTGTGCCAAAGCTGGTCAGAGGGGGAGAGGAGGGGCAGGAGTGAGGGGCAGCACAAGGCCAAGAGGCCAGCTCCCCTGACCCGTCACAGGGACAAATCTGATTTATTTATTTTGGTTAAAAAAAGTAACAAGAACAACTTTGCATTGCATTTGGCTTGATCCATAAAATCTGAGTTCTCCTTGAGCCTGTGTATGGTATCATTCATTCTTTCTGCTTTGCTGTCTCCTCCGAGGCTACTGCAGCATCTCTGCCCTGTCTGGGAAGCGGCTCTCCTCACTGCCGGGCTCAGGTGGACCTCCCCCCTCCTGACCACCACCCTCTGGTTGCCAGCAGCACCAGATGATTGGCCACCGTCCTCCTCCTCACCTGGCCTCTCCATCCTTATCGTTGCAGATTGTGTCTGATGCACCCTTATTTCTGAGTGTGCCCTGCTCCCAAACCCCCAGCACACTCCACCTAAAAAGCACTTAGCCATCTGAGCCAGCATGCATGGTGGGCTCGCCCTAGGACACTGTTAGCACCCTTCAGAAGCCCAAGCCCCTCATCGGACCTCGGGAGGGGAGCCATCATACCAGCCAAGCCTTCACAAGGCCCTGTCCCGTTCTGACAAGAGCCCCACTGCCTTGAACCCACACCACCCCGGGCTTGGTTCCCTGGAGAGTAGACAGGTCTCAGCACTGAAGGAGGGCTCAGGGAAAGGCCTGGGTGTGGACATGAGGGTAACTTCCATCATGGGACCCCTTGATGGGCCACACCAGGGTACCTCATCTTTGAAGCTTCTTCAGAATGTCTTCATTTTGTCCAGGGGTTGCCCAAGGGTCCTCCCGACCTGCCGTTGTCTCAGGCAGGTGGCGGGGAGGGAATGGAAGACAGGACAGCTGTCCCTGTGGGCTTCAAAACCAGCACCCCATCCATCTGATGTGGTCAGCCAGGCAGGTTAGAGCTAAAAGAGACAAAACATGGCTCAGGGGCCCCTTTCCTTTCCTGGAGAGACCCCCAGTGCTCTGAGAAGGCAGCTGTCCTGCACTCTGGGGAGTTACAGTCCAGTCCAGAGCACATAGAGCTAAGACACAAGATGGAAGCTGGGCCCTCATGTCTTACTGCTTCCAGTCTGGTCGGGGGGTGCAGGGGAGCCAAGAGCCCAAGAGGGTCTGGTTACTTCCAGTAGGGGGCTTCTGAGGGAGCCACCACCATGGGCCCTTCTTTCAGGGCTGGGGCCACAGGAATGGGGCAAGGGACTCAGCAGGTCTCTCCCACACCCATAGCTCCACGGGAGTCTGCAGCCCTGCCCACATCCAGAGAGAGCAGACCTGAGGCTCTGGAAAGATGAGGCATAATCAGACCATGCTGGGCAGAGACTACTCTGGTCAGTTCTGTTCTGCTTCAGTCATCAGTTACCTCTTTCCTAAAATCAGAGCAATGATGGGAAGGAAGGAACCTCACAGTCTAGGAGAGCAGCCTGTGACCTTAGACGGGATTTCGAGGGGACCTGGACCACTGCGCATGTCAGTGTGTGCACACGTGTATGTGTCTGACATGCCTCTGTGTGTGTGTGTGTGTGCATAAGCATGTGTGTGCCTGAGAGTGTGCCTGGGCCACTTGATGCAGATTCCTGGCCTTTCTGGATATAAAGGCCCATCTCCCATCTGCACCTGTGAAAGTATCGGAAGAGGGTCAGCATGCCTGGCAGGAGGGGCACCCAGGACAGGTGGGCCTGAGCCAAGGAGGAGCCAAGGGATTCGAGTTCCAGCCATGTGGGTTAGAGTCCCAAGGTGAGGTGAATGGTTTCAGTGGGAGGTGCTGATGGACCTTTCGAGAACCGGAGAAGCAGTGCAGGAGCATCTGAGTTTCCAGTGACTGTCATAATGACAAATCACAGTACCACGAACCAGAGGTGGGGGTGGGGGACCATAGGAACTCACAGTCTGGAGGCCAGTGTCTGAAAATGAGGTGTTGGCAGGGCCGTGCTCTCTCTGCAAGCTCCAGGGCAGAATCTTCCCATGCTTTTCCAGCTTCCCAGGCTGGTGGCCCCATGACTGCTCTCTCAGCTCTGTGGTCACATTGCTGTCTGTGTCTCTGTCTCTAAGCTCCCCCAGCCTTTCTCTATGTTTTCAGGGTCCACCTGAAGAATGCAGGATAAACTCATCCTCTCATAGCTCACACCCTTTGCCATATGAGGTGATAGATGCTCAATGTGGACGTGTTTGGGGGACTTCCATTTTGCCTACCATATGGAGCTACATCCAAGGACAAGAAGCAGGTACTACTGTCAGCAGATAGGATAGAATGAACAGCAGATAAGAAAAAAATGAGCCAGGAATGGGTTTCTTGGCATAAGAGAAGCCATTTTTAAAAACCGATTTTCTTTGGCTATACCGGGTCTTAGTATCAGCACACAGATCTTTTTGTCACAGCATGCTAATTCTTAGTTCTAGCATGTGGGCTCTATTCCCTGACCAGGGATCGAATCCGGGCCCCCTGTACTGGGAGAGCGGAATGTTTGCCTCTGGACCACCAGAGAAATCCCTCAGAGAAGCCATCTTGTGACGTAAGCTTGGGCACAGTGCTTGCCCTTGAACACCCCATTCCAGTATTCTTGCCTGGAAAATCCCATGGACGGAAGAGCCTGGTAGGCTACAGTCCGTGAGGTCACAAAGAATCAGACACAACTGATCGACTTCACTTGACTTCAAGGGGGAAAAGTTCGATGGTTATCAGGCAAGAGAAGTAACAATAGCTAAGATAACAGGTCACTTGTAAAGACTTCTGGTTCTAGTTCTTTGGTAAAGACTGGAAAGCACTTTCCTGAGCAGTTTTGTAGAATTTAAGCCCGCCTCAGGCACTCAACCATCAGATCAACTGGAGCCTGAGGTTGATGATAATGATAATGTTAACCTTTTCTGACTCCCATGTGTGTGTGTGTGAATTGCTCAGTCCTGTCTGACTCTTTGTGACCTCACGGACTGTGTAGCCATGGGATTCTCCCGGCAAGAATAAAGTAAAGTAAAGTCGCTTAGTCGTGTCCGACTCTTTGGGACCCAAAGGTCTGTAGCCTATCAGGCTACTCTGTCCATGGGATTTTCCAGGCAATAGTCCTGGAGTGGATTGCCGTTCCCTTCTCTGGGGGATCTTTCCACCCAAGGACTGAATAGGCTCTGACCCCCATGCATTTAACCAACAAAGGCCTGGACTCTGTCCACTGCCCAAGCCATTTTATGGACATGCATGTTGTTGTTGTTCAGTCACTTAGTGTCCGATTCTTTGTGACCCTACTGACTGCAGCACACCAGGCCTCCCTGTCCATCACCAACTCCCGGAGCTTACTCAAACTCATGTCCATCAAGCTGATGATGCCATCCAACCATCTCATCCTCTGTCATCCCCTTCTCTTCCTGCCTGCAATCTTTCCCAGCATCAGAGTCTTTTCTAATGTGTCGGCTCTTTGCATTAAGTGGCCAAAGCATTGGAGCTTTAACTTCAGCATCAGTCCAATGAATATCCAGGACTGATTTCCTTTCAGATTGACTGATTTGATCTTCTTGCAGTCCAAGGGATTCTCAAGAGTCTTCTCTAATATCACAGTTCAAAAGCATCAATTCCTCAGTGCTCAGCTTTCTTTATGATCCAGCTCTCACATCTATACATGACTACTGGAAAAACCATAGCTTTGACTAGACGGACCTTTGTTGGCAGAGTAATGCCTCTGCTTTTTAATATGCTGTCTAGGTTGGTCATAGCTTTTCTTCCAAGGAGTAAGCGTCTTTTAATCTCATAGCTGCAGTCACCATTGGCAGTGATTTTGGAGCCCCGGCAAAATAAAGTCTGTTATGGTTATCATTGGTTCTTCATCCATCTGCCATGAAGTGATGGGACCAGATGCCATGATCTTCATTTTTGAATGTTGAATTTAAAAGCAGCTTTTTCACTCCCCTCTTTCACTTTGATCAAGAGGCTCTTTAGTTCTTTGTTTTCTGCCATAAGGGTGATGTCTTCTGCATATCTGACGTTACTGATATTTCTCCCAGCAGTCTTGATTCCACCTTGTGCTTCATTCAGCCCAGCATTTCTTATGATGTACTCTGCATAAAAATTAAGTAAGCAGGGTGACAATATACAGCCTTGACATACTCCTTTCCCAATTTGGAACCAGTCTGTTGTTCCATGTCTGGTTCTAACTGTGGCTTCGTGACCTGCATACAGCTTTCTCAGGAGGCAGTTAAGGTGGTCTAATATTCCCAACTCTTTAAGAATTTTCCAGTTTGTTGTTATCCACACAGTCAAAGGCCTTAGCCTAGTCAATAAAACAGAAGTAGATGTTTTTCTGGAACTCTCTTGCTTTTTCAGTGATCCAATGGATGTTGGCAATTTGATCTCTGCTTCCTCTGCCTTCTCTAAATCCAGCTTGAACACACTGAAGCCTGGCTTGGAGAATTTTGAGCATTACTTTGCTCAAGACCAGGAGCTGACTATGGCTCAGATCATGAATTCCTTATTGCCAAATTCAGACTTAAATTGAAGAAACTAGGGAAAACCACTTCCTGTACAATGTTACAAACCTCCGTCCATAGTTCTTCAAGCACTCTATCAGATCTAATCCCTTGAACCTATTTGTCACTTTCACTGTATAATCATAAAGGATTTGATTTAGGTCATACCTGAATGGTCTAGTGGTTTTCCTACTTTCTTCAATTTAAGTCTGAATATGGCAATAAGGAATTCATGATCTGAGCCACAGTCAGCTCCCCATCTTGTTTTTGCTGACTGTATACAGCTTCTCCATCTCTGGCTGCAAAGAATATAATCAATCTGATTTCAGTATTGACTATCTGGTGATGTCCATGTATAGAGTCTTCTCTTGTGTTGTTGAAAAAGGGTGTTTGCTATGACCAGTGCATTCTGTTGACAAAACTCTGTTAACCTTTGCCCTGCTTCATTTTATACTCCAAAGTCAAATTTGTCTGTTATTCCAGGTATCTCTTGACTTCCTACATTTGCATTCCAGTCTGCTATGATGAAGAGGACACCTTTTCTGGGTGTTAGTTCTAGAAGGTCTTGTAGGTCTTCATGGAACCGTTCAGCTTCTTCAGCATTAGTGGTTGAGGCATAGACTTCGATTACTGTGATATTGAATGGTTTGCCCTGGAAATGAACAGAGATCATTCTGTCATTTTTGAGACTGCATTCAAGTACTTCATTTCAAATGCTTTTGTTGACTGTGATGGCTACTCCATTTCTTCTAAGGGATTCTTGCTCACAGTAGTAGATATAATGGTCATCTGAACTGAATTTGCCCTTTCCTGTCCATTTTAGTTCACTGAATCCTAAATGTTGATGTTCACTCTTGGCATCTCTTGTTTGACCACTTCCAATTTACCTTGATTCGTGGACCTAACATTCCAGGTTCCTATGCAATATTGTTCTTTACAGCATTAGACTTTACTTCCATTGCCAGTCACATCCACAACTGGGCATTGTTTTTGCTTTGGCTCTCTCTCTTCACTCTTTCTGGGGTTATTTCTCCACTCTTCTCTGGTAGTATATTGGGCACCTACCAACCTGGGGAGTTCATCTTTCAGTGTCATATCCTTTTGCCTTTTATACTGTTCACAGGGTTCTCAAGGCAAGAATACTGAAATGACCCTACAAGAGACAGACACAGACTTGCCTGTGGGTGTCCAGGAGTCTCTGGTGGAGGCGTAGGTCAGCGGTCGCCTGCTGCAGGGTCAGGAGCACTGAGTGAGGCAGTGTGTGCATGGGACCTTTTGAAGGAGGTCGCCTTATCTTCATTACCTCCACCATGGTTGGGTCTCAGGTCAAACAACAGGGAGGGAACACAGCCCCCACCCATCTATAGAAAATTTGACTAAAGATTTACTGAGGATGGCCCCACCCATCGGGACAAGACCCCACAGTCAGTCTCTTCCATCAGGAAGCTTCCATAAGCCTCTTATCCTTATCCTTCAGAGGGCAGACAAAATGAAAACCACAGTCACAGAAAACTAATCAAACTGATCATATGAACCACAGCCTTGTCTAATCAATGAAACTATGAGCCACCCAAGACAGATGGGTCATGGTGGCAAGTTCTGACAAAACGTGGTCCAGTGGAGAAGGGAATGGCAAATCACTTCAGTATTCTTGCCTGGAAGAACCCCATGAACAGGCAAAAAGATATAACACTGAAAGATGAACTCCCCAGTTTGGTAAGCTCCCAGTATGGCAGTTCCAGTTCAGTTCAGTTCAGTTGCTCAGTTGAGTCCGACTTCTTGCAACCCCATCAACCGCAGCATGCCAGGCCTCCCTGTCCATCACCAACTCCTGGAGTTTACCCCAACATGTCCATTGAGTTGGTGATGCCATCCAACCATCTCATCCTCTGTCGTCCTCTTTTCCTCCTTTTCTCAGTCTTTCCTAGCATCAGGGTCTTTTCAAATGAGTCAGCTCTTCGCATCAGGTGGCCAAAGTATTGGAGTTTCAGCTTCAGCATCAGTCCTTCCAATGAACACCCAAGGCTGATTTCCTTTAGGATGGACTGGTTGGATCTCCTTGCAGTCCAAGGGGCTCTCAAGAGTCTTCTCCAACACCACAGTTCCAAAGCATCAATTCTTCTTCACTCAGCTTTCTTTATAGTCCAACTCTCACATCCATACATGACCACTGGAAAAACCATAGCCTTGACTAGACGGCAGCTGTTCAGCACAGGAGCAGCCGAGAGGAGCTACCCCACATCCAAGGTCAGGAGCAGCGGCTGTGCTTTGCTGGAGCAGCCGGGAAGAGATACCCCATGTCCAAGGTAAGAGGAACCCAAATAAGACGGTAGGCGCTGAGGTGGCCACATCAGAGGGCAGACAGACTGAAACCACAATCACAGACAACTAGCCAATCTGATCATATGGACCACAGCCTTGTTTAACTCAATGAAACTAAGCTATGCCGTGTGAGACCACCCAGACGGACGGGTCATGGTGGAGAGGTCTGACAGAATGTGGTCCACTGGAGAAGGGAATGGCAAACTACTTCAGTATTCTTGCCTTGAGAACCCCATGAACAATATGAAAAGGCAAAAAGATATGACACTGAAAGATGAACTCCCCAGGTTGGTAGGTGACCAATATGCTACAGGAGATCAGTGGAGAAATAACTCCAGAAAGAATGAAGAGACGGAGCCAAAGCAAAAACAATGCCCAGTTGTGGATGTGACTGGTGATAGAAGGAGGGTCTGATGCTGTAAAGAGCAATATTGCATAGGAATCTGGAATGTTAGGTCCATGAATCAAGGCAAATTGGAAGTGGTCAAACAGGAGATGGCAAGAGTGAACATTGACATTCTAGGAATCAGTGAACTAAAATGGACTGGAATGGGTGAATTTAACTCAGATGACCATTATATCTACTACTGTGGGCAGGAATCCCTTAGAAGAAATGGAGTAGCCATCATGGTCAACAAAAGAGTCCAAAATGCAGTACTTGGATGCAATCTCAAAAATGACAGAATGTTCTCTGTTCCTTTCCAAGGCAAACCATTCAATATCATAGTAATCCAAGTAAAAGCCCCAAACAGTAATGTTGAAGAAGCTGAAGTTGAACGGTTCTATGAAGAACCTACAAGACCTTTTAGAACGAACACCCAAAAAGATGTCCTTTTCATTATAGGGGATTGGAATGCAAAAGTAGGAAGTCAAGAAACACCTGGAATAACAGGCAAATTTGGCCTTGGAGTACAAAATGAACCAGGGCAAAGGCTAATAGAGTTTTGCCAAGAGAACGCACTGGTCATAGCAAATGCCCTCTTCCAACAACACAAGAAAAGATTCTACACATGGACATCACCAGATGGCCAACATCGAAATCAGATTGATTATATTCTTTGCAGCCAAAGATGGAGAAGCTGTATACAGTCAGCAAAAACAAGATGGGGAGCTGACTGTGGCTCAGATCATGAATTCCTTATTGCCATATTCAGACTTAAATTGAAGAAAGTAGGAAAACCACTAGACCATTCAGGTGTGACCTAAATCGTGGCAGTTCCAAGGCACTGTCAAAAGACCAAGGAGTGGGTGGTGACCCAGTTCCTGGAAATTCCCACCCCTTTCCCAAAATAGTTGGAATAATACTCCCACTCATTAGCATATAAAATTACCCAGCACATAAAAACTAACCATGCCACATTTTGCAGCAGCACTTGCCCTCTGCAATGGTCCACAAACTCTGTGTGTTTAGTGTGCTTCTCTCTGAATCTGAATAAATCCACTTCTTATCTATCACTTTGTCTCTCACTGGATTCTTTCTGCAATGAGACATCAATAACCTGAGCTTCATTAGGTCCTGAAATCAGGTTCCATGGGTTTTGGCTGGGTTCTAATTCCATTCAGGGTTTTGGCTAGGTTCAATACTGGCCACATGGGTTCGAGTCCCAAATGGGTTTTGCTGGGTTTGAGTCCCAGCACATAGGTTCAAGTCCCACTCTTGAACCTATGGTTTCAAGGGAACTAGATCCCACATGCTGCAACTAAGAGTTCCTATGCTGCAAGTAAAGATCCTGCATTTCACAACAAAGATGGAAGACTCCTTGTGCCTCAGCTGAGACCCAGCACAGTAAAAATAAATATTTTTTAAAAGAAAAGAACTGGGCATGTTTATCTTCCAACAGAAGATTCCAAGGCAAAGTTCTCTTGACATTGTGCAGGAGACAGAGATCAAGACCATCCCCATGGAAAAGAAATGCAAAAAAAGCAAAATGGCTGTCTGGGGAGGCCTTACAAATAGCTGTGAAGAGAAGAGAGGTGAAAAGCAAAGGAGAAAAGGAAAGATATAAGCATCTGAATGCAGAGTTCCAAAGAATAGCAAGGAGAGATAAGAAAGCCCTCTTCAGTGATCAGTGCAAAGAAATAGAGGAAAACAACAGATTGGGAAAGACTAGAGATCTCTTCAAGAAAATTAGAGATACCAAGGGAACATTTCATGCAATGATGGGCTCGATAAAGGACAGAAATGGTATGGACTTAACAGAAGCAGAAGATATTAAGAAGAGGTGGCAAGAATACATTGAAGAACTGTACAAAAAGATCTTCATGACCCAGAGAGTCATGATGATGTGATCACTAATCTAGAACCAGACATCTTGGAATGTGAAGTCAAGTGGGCCTTAGAAAGCATCACTATGAACAAAGCTAGTGGAGGTGATGGAATTCCAATTGAGCTATTTCAAATCCTGAAAGATGATGCTGTGAAAGTGCTGCATTCAATATGCCAGCAAGTTTGAAAAACTCAGCAGTGGCCACAGGACTGGAAAAGGTCAGTTTTCATGCCAATCCCAAAGAAAGACAATGCCAAAGAATGTTCAAACTACCGCACAATTGCACTCATCTCACATGCTAGTAAAGGAATGCTCAAAATTCTCCAAACCAGGCTTCAGCAATACGTGAACTGTGAACTCCCTGATGTTCAAGCTGGTTTTAGAAAAGGCAGAGGAACTACAGATCAAATTGCCAACATCCGCTGGATCATGGAAAAACCAAGAGAGTTCCAGAGAAACATCTATTTCTGCTTTACTGACTGTGCCAAAGCGTTTGCCTGTGTGGATCACAATAAACTGTGGAAAATTCTGAAACAGATGAGAATACCAGACCACCTGACCTGCCTCTTAAGAAATCTGTATGCAGGTCAGGAAGCAACAGTTAGAACTGGACATGGAACAACAGACTGGTTCCAAATAGGAAAAGGAGTCCGTCAAGGCTGTGTATTGTCACCTTGCTTATTTAACTTATATGCAGAGTACATCATGAGAAACTCTGGACTGGAAGGAGCACAAGCTGGAATCAAGATTGCCAGGAGAAATATCAATAACCTCAGATATGCAGATGACACCACCCTTATGGCAGAAAGTGAAGAGGAACTAAAAAGCCTCTTGATGAAAGTGAAAGAGGAGAGTGAAAAAGTTGGCCTAAAGTTCAACGTTCAGAAAACAAAGATCATGGCATCTGGTCCCATCACTTCATGGGAAATAGATGGGGAAACAGTGGAAACAGTGTCAGACTTTATTTTGGGGGCTCCAGAATCACTGCAGATGGTGACTGCAGCCATGAAATTAAAAGACGCCTACTCCTTGGAAGAAAAGTTATGACCAACCTAGATAGCATATTCAAAAGCAGAGACATTAGTTTGCCGACTAAGATCCGTCTAGTCAAGGCTATGGTTTTTCCTGTGGTCATGTATGGATGTGAGGGTTGGACTGTGAAGCAGGCTGAGTGCCGAAGAATTGATGCTTTTGAACTGTGGTGTTGGAGAAGACTCTTGAGAGTCCCTTGGACTGCAAGGAGATCCAACCAGTCCATTCTGAAGGAGATCAGCCCTGGGATTTCTTTGGAAAGAATGATGCTAAAGCTGAAACTCCAGTACTTTGGCCACTTCATGCAAAGAGTTGACTCATTGGAAAAGACTCTGATGCTGGGAGGGACTGGGGACAGGAGGAGAAGGGGACGACCGAGGATGAGATGGCTGGATGGCATCACTGACTGGATGGACGTGAGTCTGAGTGAACTCTGGGAGTTGGTGATGGACAGGGAGGCCTGGCGTGCTGGGATTCATGGGGTTGTCAAGAGTCGGACATGACTGAGCAACTTTACTGAACTGAACTGAGAAGGAAGACTTTAGGGAAGCAGATGTTTTCCAGTAAATAAGGGAGAGTCTTCTAACAATCTGTATAGTCAAACATGAAAACACTATCCAGAAGGGAACTGGCATCAAACAGCGTCTCCTAGGGCTGTTACACTGGGGAGGTAACAGACCTGCCTTCAGAGTTCAAATCCAGCACCCTACTGTGGCCATTTCTGGCCTCTTCCCAGAACTTGCCAGCAACTCCCCCAAACTCACAGCCTCCTGGAGGCAGAAGCAGATCATGTTCCATGGTGTCTGCCTCCCTCATCATGTGGCTCTCTTCTGGGGCCAGCTCGCCAGAGAATCTGCCTCTGCTCTTAAACCTATTTCCCAGCATTCCCCATCTTCCAGTTTTCTTTTATTTTTCTTCCTAACCCTCACATTGATGGACAGATTGTTACCTGGTGAGTCATTTCTTTCTTTTTGTCCCTTCTAGTGGGAGCAGGGAGGACGGGAGTTATTATCATGGTCACTGGGGTGTTCAGAGCCCAGTGCCTGGTACAGCAGGCCACCATATTTGTTCAATGAAGTAATGGTTCTCAAAAGATACAGAGTTTAGGTAGCCTTGAAGGAAGAAATTTCAGCACTGTTACAAGTTAATTATGAGGCATCCATCAGTGGAGGAATGGATAGACAAAATGTGGTATACACACAAAAATGAAATACTGTTCAGCCGTTAAAAGGAGAGAAATTATGCAAGCTGCAATGTGAATGAACCTTCAAGACATTCAGTTCAGTTCAGCTGAGTCGCTCTGTCGTGTTCAACTCTTTGCGACCCCATGGACTGCAGTATGCCAGGCCTCCCTGTCCATCACCAACTCCTGGAGCTTGCTCAAAATCATGTCCATCGAGTCAGTGATGCCATCCAACCATCTCATCCTCTGTCCTCCCCTTCTCCTCCTGCCTTCAATCTTTCCCAGCATCAGGCTCTTTCCCATGAGTCAGTTCTTCGCACCAGGTGGCCAGAGTACTGGAGCTTTAAATCAGCATCAGTCCTTCCAATGAATATTCAGGACTCATTTCCTTTAGGACTGACTGGTTTGATCACCTTGCTGTCCAAGGGAAAGGCTACCTACTCCAGTATTCTTGGGCTTCCCTTTTGGCTCAGCAGGTAAAGAATCCACCTGCAGTATGGGAGACCTGTTTGATCCCTGGGTTGGGAAGATCCCCTGGAGAAGGGAAAGGCTACCCACTACAGTATTCTGGCTTAGAGAGTATGGGGTCACAGTTGGACATGACTGAGTGACTTTCACGACATCAGTCACAAATAGACAAATACTTTATGATTCCACTTCTATCAGGTCCCTAGAGGAATCAGATTCAGAGACAGAAAGTAGAATGGTGGGTGGGAGGAGGATGGGGAACTATTGTTTGATGAGTACAAAGTGTCACTTTTAGGAGTTGAAAAAGCTATGGGTGGTGATGGATATGTAATAGTGGGGAATGTGCTTAACACTACTGTACACTTAAAAGTGGTTAGGACGGTAAACTTTGTTACTGTATTTTACTACAATAAAAAAAATGTGGGTAATCAGGAGAAAGTGGTCTTCCTAATAGGAAGGGTAGATAATAGTTGAGAGTAACTTAAAGACTGAAAATATCATATGATGATGCCAACCGACCAGAGAGGTTGCTTCATCTGGCTAGAACTCGAGTGACTAACAATGTTTTAACAGGACGCACTCTAGGAAGATGAGAGAACAGTGAGAATGAGTTGTGTGATTCCGCGTGGTTTTTCCTACAAGACACCGCCCAGAAGTGGCCCATTGACACGGGGTCACCTCCGCAGACCCAGCCTCCGCCAAGACTCCGCCCTCTTCCAGGCCCCGCCTCCCACCCACTCGGTTCCACCCCCTCCCTGGATCCGCCCTCTTTCAGGCCCCGCCTCCTCCGCTCCGCCCCGACAGAGAGCGGAGAGCAAGCGCTGGTGACTCCGCAGACGCTGCGCCTGAAAGGTGTGGAAGGGGGCGGGGAGCGCAGGTCATCCCCAACCCGTCCTCCCTCCCCGCCCCGCTCCTGGCCGGCCAGCCGCCCTAGCTTGCGCAGGCCCGCGGCCACCCGCGCCTGAACGCTGGCTCGGGGCTCCACTGCTCTGGCCTGGGGGCGGGGCCGGCGCGCGGCGTCATGCATATGCATGAGCGACTCAGCGGCTCCATTGTGCCCTCGGAGCGGGCGGCGGCGCGATGGCGCGGGCGGCGGCAGCCCCGGGGCGGCGGGCGGCGCTGAGGGCGGGCTGAGCGCATGGAGCAGCGCGGAGCTGGGGCCGCGGCGGCGAGGGGCCGGGCCGGGCGGCGAGGAGGTGAGCAGATCGGGCGGGCAGGTGCGGGCGGCGGGGGCGGCAGGTGCGGCAGGTGCGGGAGGCGGCAGGTGCGGCGTCTCCGGGCTCGGCGCTGCATCGCCTCGGCGGGGCCCCGGCGGGGCTGGAGCCGGGCCCTGCCGCCCACCTGCCGCACCTGCGGCGTGCGTCGTGGTCCTGGGCCGACTGGCCCGCTGCGCGCCGAGGCGACCCCTCACCTGAGCCTTTGTTGGGGCTGGCCGGAATCCGTCCAAGCGCCCGAGGTGTCTGGGCAGGAGCCTCACACGGGCCCCTCACCCAAACTGGCCCCGCTCCTTCCTTTCTGCGCCGTAGCCTGAAGGCTCACCTTTCGGGCCCCTCCGGGGCGTGCGTGCCTTTGGCACGCGATGTGAGACCCGCGAAGGTGTGCTCTGGGGCTGGCGACCCTAACCTTTCAGCCCCCAGCCGAGATTTTGGTGGAAATACCGTTTTCCCAACAGGACATACTGAGGCTCAGGCGGGAGCGTGTCCAGCCCTCCCTCCCAGGGGTGTCCTACCCTAGCCTCCCCCATCTGCTCCCCGCTGCCCTGTTCCCCCCTACCCTGTTCCTCCGACCCTTCCTTGCCTCCCCTAGATCTGCTCCCCTACATCATGTTCCCCAGACTCTCTTCCCGATAGTTGCAGAATATCCATGGTGATGTATTTAAATCATTTGTATTATCTCAGAAGATTTCACAGGGAAATACACAGAACATGTGACTCAATCTGTAAGACAGTTGATAGGGCGATCGCAGACTCACCCACCAAATCCTGTCACACTAGAACCAGAGGGCTTCCCTTGAAGAAGCTAGATAGAGGTAACAGGATAGGTGAAGGATTCTTAACCTCACCCAGTGAGTACTGGCCTTGGGGACTTGTCACACCCAGAGGGTGGTTCCTGGCTGGAAAGATAAAGGTGAGATAATGAATGACAGATTCAGAAGGACTGGTAGGCTGTACCCGGGAGGACTCCCAAACATAGGATTGATCTCCAGAGGCAGCCAGGCCTCCCCATGGAGTGTCCGCTAGCCCTTGGATCCAGGATGGGAGCCGGGGCTGATGATTTAAAGGTGTTAGTGTGCCCTCCCCTCTCTTGGTCCTAGAGTGGCCACCACGTACCCATTTTCCACATTGTAAACGGAGGCTCAGGGCAGGGCAGCCCTTCAGCTGTTCTCTGGAATTTCCCACACCTGTGCCATTGAGCAATACTCCTTCCCGGGCATCTTGGATGAACTCTGAACACTTCAGCCAGTCGGTGTGTGGCCTTCCAAGTCGAGGGGCAGGACTTCAGTCACTTGAGCATGTGAGCCCCCACTTTTATGTCCTCCTGGGACGCTTGAGCTGTTCGTTTTCCTTCTCTGAGCCTGTTTGACTCCAGTGTTCCTCTGCTTGGGGCCCGTCACCGGGAACTGTGGATTCCCTGTGCTAGAGGAGGCAACGAGTCCCTGTTCTAGCTCTATGACTATGTTGGCACTGTCCTCCTGGGGTCTGGTGGGTGGTTGCGAGGCCTGCTGCTGCTGGGTGCCAAGGCAAGGAGCATGGAGTGGGGGGCAGAAAAGGTTGACCCATGGTAACATCTGCCTTTGGAGAGGGCAGTGCAGATGCTCTGAGGTCCTGGGAAAGGGGAATGTGAGGAGTGAGTTGTCTGTAGCTCTTTTACTGGAGGAAAATGTGATCTGACCCCCAGAAAGCCATGTGGCCTTCTAGACTGACATCACGCCAGGGCTTTCTGCCAAGGTCCTGGCTTCCAGTGAGAGTTGATGTACAAGGAAAGCCCCCGCCAACAGGAAGCCACCAGAGGCTGGCCCTGGCCCTGCACACACCCAGACCCGTTCTTAACTCTTCCTCTGACGGCCAGGAGGTAGGAGGAGGGTCTGCACTCACACCACATCTCTCTCCCTTTGTCAGGAGCAGAGGGTCCGCCAGTCCCCAACCTGAAGAGTTTGGGGCTTTTCTGGGAAGAGAGCCGCCTTGGTTCAGGAGCTTGACAGGAAGTCACTGCCCCCGCTCAGTAAGCTTGGGGGCGGGGGGAACTGGAAATGTCTGTGGTCTTGTCCACAGCAGAGAAGTCATAGGGGTGGAATTCCCCAGACCCACGTGATGTAGGAAGCTGCACTGGGCCCCAGACCAGCAGCCTCCACAGGGCCCCTGCCCTGCACCTGCCCTGTCCCCCTCCTCCTCCTCAGCTCTCCGGGGCTTTCAAACTGTGGTACCAGCAGCAGCACCTGCAAACTTACTGGAAATGCAAGTCTTGGGCCTCACTCCACCCTCTGAACTCAAAGTGGGGCTGAGTTCTGGTGAGCCACCGTTGGAGAAGCTGCAGTTGTGAACTAATACAGCCTGCTCTGGGACTCTGACCCGGGCCAGGGGGCCTGTCTTCTTCCTGCTCTTCCCTTTGGGACAGCAAAGTGGGCCTGGCCAATCTAGCCAGCTTTAGTGTGGGAAATGATGGCCCTGGCCACCTCTGTGGGGAGAGAGAGCTGGTGATGGTTGTACATTAAATAAATTTGTAGTTTGAGAGAATTATAGATTCTTAAGATGTTACAAGAAATGACACAGAGAGCTCTGTATCTTTTCCCTAGTGGTAACATCTTGTAAAAGTGTAGCACAACATCACAGGAGAATACAACTCCATCAATACAGTGAAAGATATTCCATGCCCACCTTCTATATTCCCACTGGCTTCGCTTCCCTGCTCCCCACATTTAACCCCTGGCCGCCACCCGTGTGCTCTCCATTTGTGTAATTCCTTCATTTCAAGGATATTATGTAAAGGGAGCCATACCATGTGTAACCTTTGGGGACTGGCTTTTTCCACGCAGCATGGCTCTCTGGAGATTCCTGCAGGTTGGTGCCTGTATCAGTAGCCCCACCTTTCTATGCCTCCAGGCTCACAGTTAACTCTTCACCATTGAAGGATATCTGCGTTTCCATTCTTTGGCTATTAGGAATAAAACTGCTATAAATATTCACATACTGACTTTTATGTGAACCTAGGTGTACACTTCTCTGAGATGAATGTTCAGAAACACAGTTGCTAGGTTGTATGGTGTGCTGCGTGCTTAGCTGCTCAGTCCTGTCTGACTCCTTGGACCCCACTGACTGTAGCTCACCAGGGTTCTCTGTCCATGGGGATTCTCCAGGCAGGAATACTGGTTGCCATGCCTTCCTCCAGAGGATCTTCCCAACCCAGGGATCAAACCCAAGTCTCCTTCATTGCAGGAGGATTCTTTACCGTCTGAGCTACCAGGGAAGCCCTGGTTTTCTAGTGGCTGCATGCTTAGTTTTATAAGAAACTAGCAAATCATTTTCAGAGTGGCTGTACCATTTTATATTCCCACCAACCATGCATGAGAGACCCAATTTCTCCTAGCCAGCATTTGATGGTGTCACTTTTTTTGTTGTTGGCTGTGACAGGTCTTAGTTGTGGCCTGTGGGATCTTTGCAGCATGTGGGATCTAGTTTCCTGACCAGGGATCCAACCCAGACCCCCTGCATTGGGAATGCAGAGTCTTAGCCACTGAAGCACCAGGGAAATCACACTATTTTTTTTTTATTTTAGCCACTGTGGTAAGTGTGTAGTGATACCTCGGTGTGGTTTTAATTTGCATTTCTCTGATGGCCAGTGATGGTGAACATCTTTTCGGATGTTTATTTGCCATCTGTACATCCTTGTTGGTGAAATGTCTCCATATCTTTTGCCTGTCTTCTAATTTTAACTTTTGTGTTTTGAGAATTCTTTATATATTCTAGATACTTGTCCTTTGTCAGACGGTAGCTTGCAGATATTTCTTCCAGTCTGTAACTTGTCTTTTCATCCTCTTTGTGGGTCTTTCACAGAACAGAAATTTTCAATTTTTCCTTTTATGAATCATGCTTTTGGTGTCAAACCTAAGAAAGTTCTTATGATTTTGTGCTATACGTTTAAAATCTATGACCCACTTCAAGTTAATTTCTAAGTTTAGGGGGTGTTTTGTTTATGTTTGTCTTTTGCATTTGCATGTCCAATAGGTCCGGCACCATTTGTTGAAAATACTGTCTTTCCTCCTTTTTGCATCTTTGTCAAAAACTTGTCCATTGGGTATGTTTGTGTAGGTCTCTATTGAGTTGTCTAGTTTGTTCTATTGACCTCTGAGTCAAGCCCCCTGCCAACAACACAGTCTACAGTAGCCTGCCTATGTTCTAAGTCCTGAAAACCCCGTGTATTGCTTCGGGCCCCACTCAGCAGGTCTAGGGGGAGTTTCTATCTGTTGGCAGCCCCCCTCATCCCTCATCACAGCGTCACCATCCTGGTGGTTGCCACCACTGGGGACAACCAGCCTACCCCTGCCTGGCTGGGTGATTCTGGCTCCCAGGCCCGAGTCCAGCGACCCCTGAGCCTTCTGGAGCCACCAGCTCCTTGCTTTTTGGACTCTGCTTCCTGGTTGTCACATGGTCTGGAGCTTGACTCCTCTGGGGAGGAGCATAGGGAAGGGGGGCAGGGTCAGGTGTGAGGTAGACAAGCCCACCAGATGCCTCCTTCCTCTGCTTGTCTAATCCATCACCTCCCCTCCCAGTCCTGGCTCCAGTTCCAGGACATGCTTTCCCCAGTGCTCTGTGGGGGCCCTTGGGCCCAAGTCACAGTCCCCACTGTCTCCTTGACCTGCTCTGGGGTCCTGTGGAAGGACTGTGGAGGAGCCTCCACTCCAGGTGCCTTCAGAATGGTTTTTGCACAGAATGTGATTGTAACCCCTGCCTCCCTGGGGCTGCCCTGTCTGTGAGGTCCTGAATGAATGTGAGCTCTGGGCTTGACTGAGTCCCAGGGCTGCCTTCTCGCTCCTGAGCCAGAGGGAGGCAATATGAGTTCTGAGGAGGAGGCAAGACTGAACCTCTGCAAGTTAGCTTCCCCAGGGGGTGTGTGTGTGTATGTGTGTGACGCGCGTGCAGCCTTGAAGGCAGTGGTGCTCTAGGATGGACCCTTGACACAGGTCGAGTGGCTGAGACCCCCTGAGAACCATGGCCACGGTGGTTAGGCTAAGTGGAGGTGTGTGTGGAAAGTGGCCCTGGGAGTGCCATCAAGGGCCCTCAGCCTGGTAGGTGAAGGGTTTGTTTGCGGCGGTGTCTGAAGGCGTTGGCAGCCTGGAGGAGAAACCAACCACTGCCTCGCTGGTTTTCTGAGGTGCTAAATGGAAAGAGCTGGCCCCACACGGTGGGGGGAAGCATCCCCCCTTTCCAGCATTGGCACACAAGTTCCATAAGTGTCCACTAAGTCTCCATTGGGTCGCCACCAGCCCTCTGCCCACTGCGCTGTGTGTGTCCCTGCTTTGTTGCATTATCACCCTGGACGTTAGGCAATCTGTAGCAGTTAGGTCTGCCCCCGGCAGCCCCCTTGGCCTCAGAACGAGGGAGTGGGCACATGTCACCCTTCTGCTGCCCTGGGGTGGGGGCTGCCAGCCAAGGATGACCTGCTGACCCCACACTGAGTTCCAGCAGCCATCCCATACACACACACCCCCACCCCCCAATCTGGCTGGAGGATAGCTGACCCTGTGACTCTGGCATCTGGATGGCCTGCCCACCGTGGGGCAGGGCAGTGCCTCATGGTGGCCCCCTATGTGCTTCTGGCTTTGCCCTCCACTCTGGGGCCTTGTATGTGGTTGGAGCAGAGGGGCTGGGGTGGATTCTGGCAACTGGGTCCTGAATGCTCCCTGGCTTTTATGTGTATCCATGCCTTCATGTAGGGAGGGGGAATGTGGAAGGTTTTGGGGATAAGAAAGCCTTTTTCCATCTTCCAAAGGTATTCCAGGGTTCTTGGTGGCAGTGCCTGACCAGCAAGGGCTAATGCTGGCTTCTGGGCTAGATGTAGCGGGGTAGGGTGAACAGAGGTTTGCTAGGGTGGGCAGTGTAAGGTTGGGCCAATGCCAGGGTGGCCTGACCTCCCACCCGCGTGCCAAGTGGGCCCCCGGGTTCCCGTCCACCCTCCCTACTTTCCATCCGTGAGAGCAGAGGCAGGACAGGACTTGGTTCTCCCAGGTGCATCTCCATGCACTTCCGTCCCCCTTGTCCCCGCAGCCAGAGCAGCCGAGTCTCACGTGAGCACTGGTGAGGGCCGCTTCCTTCCTCCCGCAGACCTGGCCTTCAGGCTGTTCCCAAGCCAATGAACCCCATGAACCCCATGAAACCTGCCCTGCCCCCCGCACCACACAGGTGAGTGGGGGCTCTGGCTGCCCTCCCTTCTCAGGCTTCAGAACGTGGGAGGGTGGTGGTGGAGTGGGACCCCGCTGTTCTCAGCCTTCAGATCCTCCCCGGTGGGGTTCTCGGCACCGGAGGCCTCCTAACCCAGGCTTCCCACCCATGCCTTTCTGTGCAGTGATGGTCCATTCGCATATGAGGCGGTGCCTTGGCAACAGAGTGCCACTCAGCCAGCAGGATCGCTGTCTGTGGTCACAACCGTGTGGGGAGTTGGCAACGCAGCACAGAGCCAGGTGAGCCCAGCCCTGGCCCCACCCCGGGAGGCGTCACCACCCAGCTCAGGTCTTGGAGGCATGGAGCTAGGGCTTCCTGAGTCCCACGTTCTCAGAGAGTAGCTCTTCCATGCATGGCATGGGATCCTGGCCTCCACACCCCAACCTGTGCACAGCTCCCCACCACCCCTCTGGACCACGCCTCCCTCTGCCGCCACCTCCACCTCCTCACCTGCCAGGCCTCTTCTTTCCTGCACTTTAGAACCACTGCACAAAGCAGGTTTTTGCATGGTCTCCTTTAGTGATTCTCGGTTCCTTGTAGGTTTTGGGAACCCCATGGGCCCTGCAGGGAGCCCCCCCGGCAGCTCCGTGATGCCTGGCATGGCAGGCGGCAGCTCTGCGCTGAGCTCCCCACAGTGCCTCGGACAGCAGGCGTTCGGGTGAGGGTGGTGCCAGCAAGGGCTACGTGCCCCAAGGGGTGTATGGCGCGGGGGGCTACCCCGGGGGCCCTGGCTTCACTACCGGGTAAGCAGGGCCCTCCTCCCCTGGCAGGCATGCCAGGAGCCCTCTGGGGGCTACGCTTCTTGCTTGGTGGGCACCAGGGAACTGTGTGCTCAGGAGTTACTATGACTCTGCTGCTCCTGCCAGCTCCGGAGCTAATGATGGGGTGTCTGGGAAAGAATGGGGCTCCCCATAGGTGCCGTGTGCTCCCCAGGAGAGGCCAGGGACGTGCCTCTGAGCCAAGCCTTCTGTTTCTTGCAGGTATGCGGGCGGCCCAGGGGGTCCAGGGGGCCTGGGCCTCCCTCACATGCCACACGGCCATCCACCGACTTCACCCAAGCAGCGGCGGCTGCTGCAGTGGCTGCTGCCGCAGCCACGGCCACGGCCACGGCCACCGCCACCGTGGCTGCCCTCCAGGAGAAGCAGAGTCAGGAGCTGAGCCAGTACGGAGCGGTGAGGCCCTGCTGCTCCTGCTGTGTGGCCCATGTGTGCTGGTCCAGAAGACGGGGCCCTGTCAGGCAACCAGGGTGGAGGACTTGGGACATGCAGGCCGTGTTCCAGGGCTGATGGAGATGAGACAGGAAGGGAGTGGGGAGCTGAGGGGAGAGGACCTGGGCTGGGACAGCCTGCCTGCAAGGGGTGGGCTTGGGCGTGGCGCCCTCATTGGTGGGTAAGGTCTGGATGGCTCTTGTCTTCTTTTCCCAGATGGGGGCTGGACAGTCTTTTAACAGCCAGTTCTTGCAGCACAGTGGCCCCCGAGGGCCCAGCGCACCCAGCAGCATGAACCCGGCCAGCGTGGGAGGGCTGATGGGCCCCTCCAGCATCAACCCCATGGGCATGAACCCCACCCGGGCAGCGGGCATGGCGCCCTCTATGCAGGGCAGCGCCTGCCCCAGCAAGGGTACCCGGCCCCCCCGGCCCAGCCGCTGCCCCGGCAGGGTGTCAAGAGAGCCTACTCGGGCGAGGTGAGTAGCTGGGCTTCCCTCCCACGAGGGCCATCAGAGGCGTTGTATGTGAGAGAACTGGCCACGCCTGATGAGGGGCACCATCGTCCCTTTATGGGAACCGGCTTCCCGACACCTCTTCGTGGCATTTTGCCTCTTTCCTTCTTCAGGTGTACCCTGGGCAGCAGTACCTGCCAGGAGGCCAGTATACACCTGCTGCCACCCAGTACGCGCCTGGCCCCGGGCAGCCCCCTGCCCCATCCTCCTACCCCGGGCACAGGCTGCCCCTGCAGCAGGGCACGAGCCCGTCCCTGTCCACCGCCAGCCCTGCGGGACCACACTACAAGGTAGGGCCAGCTCACCCCGGCCTCTGCGGCCCCAGCCAGCCCCGTGCCCAGCACTGTGGGACACAGACAGACCTTGAGGCAGCCAGGGCTAGCTGGGGAGTGGGCCCCAGAGTGCTCAGTGGCCAGGCAGCCACGAGCTTCACAGGGCTCCTGACCAGTATAGGCAGCTCCCAGGACAGGCATTCAGGTTTAAAAGGAGCCTCTGTGAGAGGCTCCTGCACCATGAGATATGGTATAGGGAGGAGCAGGGAGTATCAGGCAAGTACCAAGCCACTTTAGAGAAAAGTGTCCCTATTCCCTCTGCTTGCTGCCAAGTAGCCCAGCGAGGGGACAGGCCACAGGGGTCAGGAAGAGCCTGAGCTATAGAGGTGCTCCTGGAGAAGGGTGAGGAGATGTGAGTACCTATGTCCTTTCAGCCTCTGTGGCTTCTCTTTGATGTGTGGGGTCAGCTCTTTTTCTGTAGTGGTGATTCTGTAAATTATGAAATCTGTGTGTGCTCCCTGTAGACTATTTGGAAAACCCAAAAAAGTATAAAGAAGAAAAAAGGCCAACACCCAACCATGTATGTGCCAAGTCCCCTTGTCCCCAGCCCTCTCCTAGGGTCAGTTCCAGGCCTGCTCAGAGGCAGGGGGGCAGCCCCAGGCACACGCGGTTTTCTTTCCTGCAGCCTGCAGAACAGTTCAACGGGCAGGGTGCCAGCTTCAACGGGGGCAGCATCAGCTACAGCCAGCCTGGCCTGAGTGGGGTATGGCCAGATGGGCAAGTGGGCGGGAGGCTCACAGGGTGGGTGCAGGGAGAGAGGGCACTCAGGCAGGAGGACGTGTGGAGGCCCAACCAAGCCCCCTGGGGCTGCCCCCTGCCCATCCCTGGCCTGACTGTTCCCAGCAGGTGCTCCAGGAACAAGCACCCCCTTACTAGTCCACCTCCACTGTTTACTCCACCCCACAGCCCACTCGTTCCATCCCTGGCTACCCCAGCTCCCCACTGCCTGGGAGCCCCACACCACCCATGACCCCCGGCAGCAGCATTCCCTACCTGTCTACCAGCCAGGAGGTCAAGTCTCCCTTCCTGCCTGACCTTAAGCCCAACGTGAGCAACTTACATCCATCGCCGCCCGGTGAGTGAGGTCTGCTCTTAGGACAGGTGGGCAGGGGCCTCTGGAGAGTCCTCCAGGGAACTTGAGGGGGTGAGGGGAAGGCTTTACCTTTATTTTCTGTTAATGGAGCTCTTTGCAAATCTATTCGAGGTGTAGATCACCTCTAGAAAAATAGCCATGCACCCAAAGTTTTGAGTATGGTTCCAGGGTATGTATGGGCCCCCAGGCCCACTCCTGATACCTGGGAGACCACCGCAGCAGCAGCAGCAGCAGCAGTTGGGGTCTTAAAACCCTAACTTGAGCACCAGGGTGGTGGCAGGTGGCCCGTTCACACCCCTTCTGCCTCCTGCTCCCTCTGAAAGCACCAGAAGCACCACCTTTTGGGTGGGGGAGTGTGTTCTCTTAGAGTCACGATGCAGGGATCATTGGGCCAGGCGACTGAGGCAGGGAAGAATGGCAGGACACCAAGATCCTGTTTCTGTTGGAGGTGAAGGCCGAGCCCAGAGTCCTAAGAGAGATGCTGTCCTAAGCTCCAGCCCCATGGAAGGGGAGGAGGGGCCACACTCCCCCTCTACCATGGGCCCCTCGATGGGGGAAGGGGCAGGCTGCCTGGCCTGGTGGCCATCGAGGGCCAGTGGCCTGCTCACACCTGTGTGGCCTACTTCCAGGCAGCGGCCCCTGTGACGAGCTGCGGCTAACCTTCCCCGTGCGGGACGGGGTTGTCCTGGAGCCCTTCCGCCTGCAGCACAATCTGGCGGTGAGCAACCATGCCTTCCAGCTCCGAGACTCCGTCTACAAGACCCTGATGCTGAGGTGAGTGGACGCCTGCCCCATGGCTCGCAGCCCCACCTGCCGCCCCCTGACTCTCTGTGTCTGTCCTCCCCATGCAGGCCTGACTTGGAGCTGCAGTTCAAGTGCTACCACCACGAGGACCGGCAGATGAACACCAACTGGCCGGCCTCCGTGCAGGTCAGCGTCAATGCCACCCCGCTCACCATCGAGCGCGGTGACAACAAGACCTCCCACAAGCCCCTCTACCTGAAGCATGTGTGCCAGCCGGGCCGCAACACCATCCAGATCACTGTCACCGCCTGCTGCTGTGTGAGTGCCCGTAGCAGGGCAGGGTGGGGCTGTCATCACTGAAGAAGATGGCACTGGCTCTCTTCCTTCCCGTGATGGGCCTTTGAGAGAGTGGTCTCAGTTTAAAATGTCCTGGCAGCTTTCTGGTTAGGTTCAGTGACTAGATTTGATGCTCGTGTAAGCATCAAATGTTAGTTATGTAAGAGAAGCAAGCTAAGCTTGCCTCTTTCCTGGAAGAAGCTCACAAAGTGCCGAGTCCCAGCTGACCCTGAATCCTTGTTAAGGAGTCATCTGGGTTCAGCAGCTCCAGATCCAGCACTAGAAGAGGCACTTAGATGCACAGCTCTGATCAGCTTAGGTGGGAGGGAGCGGAGGCAAGGGAGCCCTAACATGGCCCTGTGGGCCTAGGGTATCACGTGGACCCAGCATAAGATACCAGTGGATGCTATAGGCAGGGTGCACTCAGGGGCCTCTTGAATAATTGTGTTTCAACAGAGAGGCCACGGTTGAACACTGGTGTGGACACACAGTGAGCTTTACCGATAGGTGTGGGTGTGGGCTCCTGACTGCCCGGGAGGTGCGGGAGTAGCCTGCCTGTGCATTAGCTGTGAGAGGAGAGTGGGCCAGCACAGAGCCTCCCGGGCCGCACCCTGCTGACCACATCCCTCCTGTTGCAGTCCCACCTCTTCGTACTGCAGCTGGTGCATCGGCCATCCGTCCGCTCAGTGCTGCAGGGCCTCCTCAAGAAGCGCCTCCTGCCCGCCGAGCACTGCATCACCAAGAGTGAGTGGCCCTCGCGCTCCTCAGCTCTGCTGGGGCCACTGCCACACCTGGCACATCCCCGTATTAGACAAGGCTGTCTGCTCTGGGTCGGGGCTCCACGCAGAGGGTAGCGGTCAGTCCCAAAATGGCCCTCAGAGGTGCTGAGCTAGCAGTGGCCTAGTCCCGCTTGGCAGCCCTCGCTCACATCCTGCTTTCCCCTGTTGGTGTCAGTAAAGCGGAATTTCAGCAGCGGAACCATCCCTGGCACCCCGGGGCCCAACGGAGAGGATGGGGTGGAGCAGACGGCCATCAAGGTGGCCCTCAAGTGCCCCATCACCTTCCGCAGGATCCAGCTCCCTGCCCGGGGGCCACGACTGTCGCCACATACAGGTGCGTGGTCGCCTCAGTGCTTTACCAGAGCTTTCGCTGCCGTTTAACTGTTTTTGGCAGATGTGGCCTCTGAGCACCTCGGCTGGTGGGTGGCAGGGCAGGCCAGTCAGTGGACAGACGGCCTGGCTCCCCCTGCCCTCTTCCCTCAGGCTGGGCTTTTGTTTCTTCTAATATGTTTTACTGGGTTCTTGGGACTTCATTGTATTTTACTTACTTACTCTTTTACTTACTGACTTGGCTGCACTGCGTCTTAGTTGTGGCGTGCAGATCTTCAGTCTTTGTCACGGCCATGTAGGATCTTTCAGTTACTCTGGGCAGAATCTTTAGTTGCGGCGTGTGAACTCTTAGTTGCAGCGTGTGAGATAGAGTTCCCTGACTGGGAATCAAACCCAGGCCCCCTGCACTGGGAGCATAGACCCACCTGGGCCACCAGGGAAGTCCTGGGGCTCCGATTTCAAACAGCATCGGGGATGCAGGGCACAGTCTGCTCCCTGCCTTGCCCCCAGGAGCAGCACCTTAGGTTCTTTCTGCAGAAACACTGTGGGTAGACAAGTACCCGCACCCTCCCCCTCACTCCCCACCTTTTGGTTACATAAGCAGTATACCCATCGCTGTACGTCATGTTTTTCTTCCACACCATGTCCTGGAGGTTGTTCCCTATCAGCACGGTTGGCCAGTTCTTGCTTTGGCCACATGTCATTCCCATGAGGGCTCCGTAGGCATCCTATCTCTTACATGAGGATGGTGCCACGGTGAAAGCCTGGCACATGCGCCTTCTCAAACATGCAATAACTAAGCCCCATGTCCCTGGAACTGCAGGGCCGGGTTACCCCCAGCCCCAGTGTAACTGTCTCCCCTTTCTCTGCAGTGCTTTGACCTGGAGTCCTATTTACAGCTTAACTGTGAGCGAGGGACCTGGAGGTGCCCCGTGTGCAAGTGAGTGTGTCAGAGACGGTCCCCATGGCTCTGGGGGTGGGTGGCACGTCCTCAGGGACTAACAGTCATTTCCTTCCATCAGCACTGAGAAGTGCCTGCCCCAGATGTGGGGCTCACAGTACAGGCCTGGAAGGATGGTGCTGCTCGAGGCAGCGACCTCACGCAGGGTCACTTCACACAGGGAGCGGAGATGTGACGGGGCCCATGCCCTAAGTGAGGTCGGACCAGGCTTCTGAGCTGTGTCCCCTTGGTTTCCTACAGCAAGACGGCGTTGCTGGAGGGCCTGGAGGTGGACCAGTACATGCTGGGCATCCTCATTTACATTCAGAAGTAAGTCTCCTTTCCTACAGCCCCAGAGGGCAGCCCTGGGACAGGCGTGGAGACACCCCGTGCTGACTCAGCATGGAGCAGGCTCGGCTCCAGGCCGTGGACGGAATCCATGTCCACCTGCATGCCACAGGCACGTGGAGTGTGCCAGGCAGCCGCAACCATTTGAGTTGAAGGTCGGCCTAAGAACAGTGCAGGGCCGGGAGAGGCGGCAGGGCAGCTGGTAACCAGTCCTGCTGTCCCCACCCAGCTCTGACTACGAGGAGATCACCATCGACCCCACGTGCAGCTGGAAGCCAGTGCCGGTGAAGCCTGACTTACACATCAAGGAAGAGCCAGATGGGCCGGTGCTGAAGCGCTGCCGCACTGTGAGCCCTGCCCACATGCTCATGCCCAGCGTGATGGAGATGATTGCCGCCCTGGGCCCGGGGGCCGCGCCCCTTCACCCCCCTGCAACCCCCTCAGCCCCGGCCCCTGGCGACTACCCTAGCCAGGGTGAGTACAGGGGACTCGCCCTGGACAATTAGGGCCCTGGGCGATGATCCAGCCTCTCCCACCAGTCTGCCTCCTGTGAACACGTTGCTCTGAGGGCCACAAGCCTGGGGGCCTGGTTGGGGACTTGGTACAGATGCCCAGCTGGGTATGGGGGATGGGCAGCGGGGCCCAGGCTATGGCTGTGCCCACCTCCCCAGAGGTTTGGAACAGAGGTCTGTGTTGGCACACTTCCAGAACAGCCCTATCCAGCCCTGCGGGTGGGAGTATCTGGGTGTGGTGGGTCCCATTCCTGTCCCCTCACAGCCTCCTGGCAGTGTCATGACCACTTGCCCCAGCAACAACGAGAAGAAATGCCCTTTCCCAAGTAGCAGCTTCCATAAAGGCCAGCATCCTCTGGGCGAGCGCAGTGAGTCCCACCCGGGCTGTGGCCAGGCTGCCCTCGTGGCTCGGCCAGCATGAGTCCCCTGCCCTCACCTGGATCTGGCTCCTCCTCTCTCAGGTTCCAGCTTCCTGGGACCCGGGACCTTCCCCGAATCCTTCCCACCCACCACACCCAGCACCCCAACCCTGACTGAGTTCACCCCAGGGCCTCCGCCTGTCTCCTATCAATCTGACATTCCCAGCAACCTCCTGACGCCAGAGAAGTCCGGCCCCTGCCTCCCAGGCCAGGTCAGTGTCGAGTCAAGGGGCTGTGGAGGTGTCGCCCAGGGAGCCCTCGAGCTGTTTTACTAGGTTATTCTCTCCTTCTCAGATGGCACCAGCAGGTCACCTGGACCCAGCCCATAACCCCGGGCCCCCAGGGCTGCACGCCCCCTAACCTTGGAGGCCCCCCAGGGCCCCAGCTGCATCATCCAAACCCTCCTCAGCATCCCGGCCAGCTCTGGGCCCAGTGAACTCGGGGCCTCTCAGCGAGCTGGCCTTCAGTGCTGCCACAGGCATGATGGGGCCCCCCGTGTCTGGGGCAGGGGAGGCCCCGAACCGGCTCTGGACGTGAGTACTGGGCCCTGTGCTGGGGGAGCACTTGGAGCTGGGGCTCGGGGTTGCTTATCTGTTGTCCCCAGGGTCCGTGCACTTCATAGAAGGAAAGACAGTGACTCCCTCCATGGCTTCCAGACTCGGGGAGAGCTGGTTGGGTGATGCCAGCATTTTTGTTGAGTGTCAGGTGTCCAGAGTAGCTATAGGGTGATTGTGTCCAGGCACCTGGTTCTCGGGACCTGCGCGCCAGCATGGCACATGTAGAGTCCCCGGGAAGACTTGGCTTGTGGCCAATGACACCGGCCTTAGGGTCTGACTCGACTTGTCTGACTCACAGGTGGTGTGCGAGCCAGAACCAGTGCATAAAAGACAGGTGATTGTCCCTCCATCCTGATAAATGAATACAAAGTTCAACGTGAAAAAAATGTGGAAAGCACAGCTCAAAGCAGAAAATTCCACCTTCTGCATTCATGCTGTTCGTGTTCAGGACCCCTCACGGGCTGGGGTGTCCCATGTTGTCCTTGGACAGCTTAACACAAGTGATTCCTGATTGCAGAGCAGTCTTTGGCAGGAAGAGGCCCTGTGAGGAGCAGACTGAGGGGCTCTGGTGCTAGCCTGTGTTGGAGGCTGGCGGGGAGGCACCCCACTTCCCGGCTGGGCCTGGGGACCTGGTTGGGATGATGTGGCAAGTCTGAGGCCAGAGCTGCTATCAGGTTTGCTTTGTCCCCAGCTGCTTCCAGAACTGACTAACCCCGATGAGCTGCTGTCCTACCTGGGCCCACCCGACCTCCCCACGAACAGCAACGATGACCTGCTTTCTCTCTTCGAGAACAATTGATCCTGTCTGTCGACCACCTGGCTGGCAGGGACATGCCCACCGATGTCTGCACCATTCTTTCCAGCCCAGCCCCACCTGATACCAGCGGCCCTCCCCACGTGTACACCTGGAGCTGGGACCCGCCCCTGACACCTGGCTGCTGGAGGCCGCACTGCACTGGCTGGGAGGGGAGCCCTGGGGCAGGGTTCTCACTGGCCCAGTTTGCAGATGCAGAACTGTTTTTGAGGAGATGCCCAGCCCTGCCCCCATCTGTACCAGCCCATGCTTGTCCAGCCCTGCCTGGTTCATGCATACCCACCACCCCCTGAACTCCAGCCTCACCCAGGCCCCCCCACCCTGCCTGCTCCCACCAGCCTGCATCTTTGTCCAGCGTTGACCTTTCTGTTTCAATGATCTGTTTGGCCCTAGGCCAGCAAGGAGTGGGTTACTCTGTCCTGGGGCCTAGTCTCGCCCAGCCTGCTATGGCAGGGGCTTTAGGCTGAGGCTGGGGGTGGGGGGCTCTAAAGCACAATAGTGTACATAGTGTAGAAACACTAATAGATGTAGGGTGGCTGGTCCCTCTGTGCAGCTTGGGTCCCGTGGGCTCCTGCCCTCACCCATGTGCAGGCCAGGAGGGGTGGGGGGCAGTAGGCTCCCTCCTGCTGGCAGTCGGGCTCAGACTCAGCTCCACGTGCAGATTCTCCAGCAGCCTGTTCCCCCAAGTTGCCCTTTTCTGTAAGCGTGAAGAATTGGTCCCACAGTGTTTTTTAAATCCACCTCTTCTCCCACGTCCACCCTGGGGCCACACCAGGTGGGGGAGGAGGGGCCACCATACTCTAGGTGCGGGGCCAAGTCATGTCCTCTGTCTGCCTGTCTCTATTAAAGGACTCCCTCGTGGTGGGCCTGGCAAGTCCCTCCTTCCTACTCAACCTGCTTACCACACATGGGCGGGGCTCCTTGCTCAAGGCAAGGCTCAGCTATTTGCAACCCGTGGTAAATTTCCTTGTCCCTGGAATTTTCCAAGTTGGCTCTGGCTAGAGAGCTATTTGTGAAGTGTCACCAGGGCTGGGAAACACATCTGCCACCACGTCACCATGTGGGCTTGCCTCGGGCGTGGAGCCAGCTGTGGGGCCAAGGAGCAGGGTCTGAGTGCCTGACCAGCTGGACACTGGTTCATCTGTGCGCTCACTGCCCCAGTGGCCCCATGGGCCTTCCAGTCCAGCAGAAAAGGCTTATGAGCCATGTCGGGGAGAGGGGTAGCACACCCAGAGGCTGGCCCCAGTGGACGCAGGGCAGTGTCCAGGATGGGGGGACTCCAGGTTGCCCACTGACATCTTGAAACCCCAGGTGTGCACCTTCCTATCCCTCTGCAGCCCTGTTTCTGCCCAAGGGAACAGAAGGAGAGAAAGGCTTAGGGAGGAACAGTGCCCCCAGGGTTTGCCCAGAAGCCCACCCCAAGGACAGGTAGGCAGTGGGGTCAGGGACAGGCCCAGCACAGCCCACCCCTAGGAGTAGGGGGAGCGTGTGCCCCTACCAGTTCTGGGGGCATTAGGCATAGCTGGGAATGTTGTCCCACCTTGTGGTCTCACTGGGTCTCTGCACCCTCAGCCTGTAACATTCTGGATATTGGGTGGAGTGGAGAGACCAGGAGGTGGGGGGTGAGCTAAGATATCTACTAGCTACTCAAACGCCACCCACAGCAGGGGAGGGCCTGGGGGGAAGTGGGTCTGAGGAGCAAGTGCACACCATCAGGGCCCCCAGCTCCAATGTCACTGCAGCATCTTTTCAGTGCAGGATGAAATTAAGGTGTGGGAGCTGATGAAATGTGATGGCATTCCTATAAAACATGACACCAAATACATAAATTTCACAGATTCACACACATGAGGCAGTGATGAAGGGAAGCAAGATGGTCAACATGTTGGCCACAGTGCTCCCCATCAGAACAGCATGGGAATGTCCAGGGAGAGTGGTAGTATCGATGGTGTCCTGATCCTCAAGGGGAGCGGTGGCTTCATGAGTTTCACATGCTTCATATATTGTATATCCCAGTAAGTCGATGGCTCAGCAGGTGAAGAATGCGCCTGCAATGTTGAAGACAGGAAGATCCCCTGGAGGAGGAAAACAGCAGCCCGCTCCAGTATTGCTTGGAGAATCCCATGGACAGGAGCTTGGAGGGCTACAGTCCAAAGGGTCACAGAGTCAGACACAAATGAGCGACTAAGCACAATGTACATACCAAATACACATATTAAAAGCCACCTAGGCCTAACAACAGTTCACCCGTCAGCAGCAGAATACGTTATTTTTAAGTGCATGTGGAACATTCTCCAGGAGAGACCACGTGTTCGACTGTAAAACAAATCTCAATAAAAAAAAGGTTGAAATCATACAAAGAATGTAGTCTGACCACAGTGAAATGTAGATAACAGAACAGAAGACTCTTGTATGCTGGAAAACTCAAATATGTGGAAATGGACACTTCAAAAACTGAAGGATCAAAGGAGAAACCACAAATGAATTACAGTATAAAAAACAAATTATTTTTTGTAAGCAAAAAAAAAATTTTTTTATCTTTGGCTGTGCTGGGTCCTTGTTGCTTTTCTCTAGTTGTGGTGAGTGGGGTCTAATCTTTGTTGCAGTGTGCAGGCTTTTTATTGTGGCTTCTCATTTTGTGGAACAAGGGCTCTAGGGTGCTTGGACTTCAGTATCTGTGGTGTACGGGTTCAATGGTTGTGGTTCCTGGGCTCTGGAACATGGGCTCAATAGTTGTGGCTCATGGGCTTAGTTGCTCTGCTGTATGTGGGATCTAACCCATCATCTCCTGCACTGGCAGATGATTTTTTACCACTGAGCCACTAGGGTAGCCCTACACACCAAAATTTAGTATGCAATGAAGCAGGAGGAGAAGGGGACAACAGGATGAGATGGCTGGATGGCATCACCGACTCAATGGACATGAGTTTGAGTGAACTCCAGCAGTTGGTGATGGACAGGGAAGCCTGGCATGCTGTGATTCATGGGGTCGCAAAGAGTCGGACACGACTGAGAGGCTAAACTGAAAGCAGTTTAAGTAGGGAAATTTATAGCTGTAAATGTCTACAGATAAGAGGACTCAGTCAACCTAACTACAACCAAAGGCAGTAGAAAAGCTAAATCCAGAGCTCACAGATGGAAATAGGAAGAGCGAATAGGAAAACAATAGATAACCATTGTCAGCAAAGTTGTTTCTTTGAAAAGCAACAGAATGAACAAACCTTCAGCTAGACTGACTAAAGGAAAAGAAACAAATGGCCAAAATATGAAATGAGATTCAGAGAAATTACTAACGAGCTCACCTTAGGAGAATCAGTCAGTTGTTCACTTGTGTCTGACTCTTTGTGACCCCATGGACTGCAGCACGCCAGTCCTCCCTATCCATCACCTACTCTGAAGCCTATTCAAATTCATGCCCACTGAGTCGGTGATGCCATCCAGCCATCTCGTCCCTCTGTCGTCCCCTTTTCCTCCCACCTTCAATCTTTCCCAGCATCAGGGCCTTTTCAAATGAGTTTGTTCTTTGTATCAGGTGGCCATAGTATTGGAGTTTCAGCTTCAACAAAAGTCCTTCCAATGACTATTCAGGACTGATTTCCTTTAGGATGGACTGGTTGGATCTCCTTGCAGTCCAAGGGACTCTCAAGAATCTTCTCCAACACCACAGTTCAAAAGCATCAATTCTTCAACGCTCAGCTTTCTTTATAGTCCAACTCTCACATCCATACATGACTACTGGAAAGATCATAGCCTTGACTAGACAGACCTTTTTCAGCAAAGTAACATCTCTGCTTTTTAATATGCTGTCTAGGTTGGTCAGAACTTTTCTTCCAAGGAGTAAGTGTTTTTAATTTCATGGCTGTGGTCACCATTTGCAGTGATTTGGGGGCCCCCAGAAATAAAGTCAGCCACTGTTTCCACTGTTTCCCCTGTTTCCCCATCTATTTTCCATGAAGTGATGGGGCCAGATGCCATGATCTTTGTTTTCTGAATGTTGAGATTTAAGCCAACTTTTTCACTCTCCCTTTTCACTTTCATCAAGAAGCTCTTTAGTTCTCTTTCTGCCATAAGGGTGGTGTCATCTGCATATCTGAAGTTATTGATATTTCTTTGGCAATTTTGATTCCAGCTTATGCTTCTTCCAGCCCAGGGTTTCTCATGATGTACTCTGCATATAAGTTAAATAAGCAGGGTGACAATATACAGCCTTGACGTACTCCTTTTCCTAGTTGGAACCAGTCTGTTGTTCCATGTCCAGTTCTAACTGTTGTTTCCTGACCTGCATACAGATTTCTCAAGAGGCAGGTCAGGTGGTCTGGTATTCCCATCTCTTTCAGAATTTTCCAGTTTATTGTGATCCACACAGTCAAAGGCTTTGGCATAGTCAATAAAGCAGAAGTAGATTTTTTTCTCTGGAACTCTCTTGCTTTTTCCATGATCCAGCGGATGTTTGCAATTTGATCTCTGGTTCCTCTGCCTTTTCTAAAACCAGCTTGAACATCTGGAAGTTCATGGTTCACATATTGTTGAAGCCTGGCTTGGAGGATTTTGAGCATTAATAGCGTGTGAGATGAGTGCAATTGTGTGGTAGTTTGGACATTTTTTGGCATTGCCTTTCTTTGGGATTGGGATGAAAACTGACCTTTGCAGTCCTGTGGCCACTGCTGAGTTTTCCAAATTTGCTGGCATATTGAATGCAGCACTTTCACAGCATCATCTTTCAGGATTTGGAATAGCTCAACTGGAATTCCATCCCCTCCACTAGCTTGTTCATAGTGATGCTTCCTAGGCCCACTTGACTTCACATTCCAGGATGTCTGGCTCTAGATGAGTGATCACACCATGGTGATTATTTCAGTCATGAAGATCTCTTATCCTTAGGAGGGTAAGAGAATATTATAAACAGTTGTGCACCAACAAATTATATAACTTAGGTGAAATGGTCTAATTCCTAGAAGCACAAATAACCAAAACTGACCCAACAAGAAACAAAATATGAGCAGAGTTACCAGTATGGAGATTGAAACTATAATTAAACCTCCTCCAACACAGAAAAATTGTGGGGGCACATGGCTTGAATCCTACCATGTAAAGGATTATACCAACCTTCCTCTCACTTCTGTAAAGTATGGGAATACTTTACTGTTTCTTAGGGAATGCTTACTGTTTCTTAGAGGCGGCTCCCTACGTTGCCAGCCTTGTCTCCCTCTAGGATTGGCCATCTGTGTCCTCTCCCTGGGGCTTCCAAAGTAGTGCTAGTGTAAAGAATCTGCCTGCTGACACAGGAGACAAGAGATGAGAGTTCAATTCCTAGGTCAGGAAGACCCCTGGCAGAGGGCATGACAATCCACTGCAGTTTTCTTGCTGAATCCAACAGACAGAGGAGCCTGGTAGGCTACAGTCCATAGTATCAAACAGAGGTGGACACCACTGAAGTGACTTAGCACGCACAGCACGCACACATGTCCTCTCCTTGCAGTGAGGGGCCGCCATGCCACCTCGTTCCTCTTAGCTCCACTCACTGCAGCCCCAGCCTCACTGCCTTTCCAAGCCTGGGTGGTCGTTGAGAGTGTCCTTACCTGCCACAGGTTCGATGAGAGAAGGCAGGGATGGTAGGGCAATGGTTGGAGGGAGAAGTCTAGACAGCATTAAGGAAGTGTTTCATCGGCCCAGGGACTGTTGAAGATTTTTTTCTTTTTTTTTTACTGTTTGCTTTTTGTGTTGGAAGTCATTGGCCTGATCCATTTGTTTAACTTGACATACAGGAGTGAGTTCTCTAAGGTCATGCACCTGTGGATCCACTGTCGCAGTGAAGACAGAATTTTCCACCACTCCCTCACCCCCTCAGCTATCGCTGATCTGGCCTCTTTCACCAGAGATTAATTCAGCCTGGACTTGAGCCTGATATAAGTGAATCATCCCTTGGTTAGCTGCCCCTTCCTTGAAGTTCATGTTTTTATTTCCATGTAAGTTGCTCCTGTTTCTTCATTCTTAGCTATGACTAGCAGTGATTGACACTTCTCCCCCAATGAGACACCCAGCTCTTTCTGGCCAGGGCGCTCCTCTATTAACACCTTCTCCATGGGGTGTTAGCCACCACCCAGTTGCAGGTGACTGTGACCCACTCAAAACCAGCTTGCGAGAGAAGGGTTCAAAACTACCAACCTGAAAGGGCCACCAAGCACCTTGGGGCGAGACAGGCTGGGATCCTGGGCCCTTTGCTGCAATGCTGGTACCTGGACAAATGTCTCTTTGAGCAACAAAATACAAAGAAACTATATGGGACTAGAAACAACTGGGTGCATGTGCAGATGGAGCAAATTATGGACAAAAAGATACAAAGAGCCCCAAAATCTAACTGCCATTTTTGAAGAGCTGGGAGGAAAAAGTGGGTGTTGGGGAGCGAAAGCAGGGTACTGTGTATGCCCCCTGCACTCAACACCATCCAAGGGATAGGCAAACCACCTAAACCACCCCTCCAGCTCAACCCCTGAACATACCTCGACCCTCCCTCCGTATAAGGAACCAATTCACCCCTCCAAACGTTTCATCTCTACATACTCCAACATGCACCTTGAAAAACAAAAATGTTTTCTTCTACCATTATCACACCTAAGAAAATGAACAGTAATTCCACAGCCTCACCTATTACATTCAAAGGTCCCATTTGTCCTAAAATGCAGCCCCCAGTTTTTTGGTTACACTGGGTCTTTGTTGTGGGTTTCTTGTGGCTTACACAACAAAGACACATGTACCCCAATGTTCAATGCAGCACTATTTACAATAGCTAGAACATGAAAGCAACCTAAATGTACATCGACAGATGAATGAATAAAGAAGCTGTGGTACATATATACAATGGAATACTACTCAGCCATAAAAAGGAACACATTTGAATCTGTTCCAATGAGGTGGACAAAACTAGAGCCTATTATACCGAGTGAAGTATTTCAGAAAGAGAAATGTAAATATCATATACTGACACATATATATGGAATCTGAAGAGATGGCACTGATGAATTTATTTTCAGGGCAGCAATGGAAAAACAGACATAGAGAACAGACCTATGGACGTGGTGGGAGGAGAGGAGGGAGAAGAGATGTATAGAGAGAGCAACATGGAAATTTACAATACCTTTTGTAAAATAGATAGCCAATGGGAATTTGCTGTGTGACTCAGGGAACTCAAACAGGGCTCTGCAACAGGCTAAAGGGTTGGATGGTGAGGAAGGTCGGGAGAGAGGGGACATGGGTGTCCCCTATCTATGGCTGATTCTTGTTAATGTAGGACAGAAAACCACAAAATCTGTAAAGCAATTATCCTTCAATTTAAAAATTTTAAAAAGAGGCCCCCCAAAATGCACCCCCTTTTTTTTGGTTGCACTGGGTCTTTGCGGTGGATTTCAGGCTTTCCCGAGTTGCAGTGCATGGGGCACAGGCTCTAGAGCGCACAGGCTCAGCAGTGGCGGTGTGCAGGCTCTCTAGTTGAGGCATGTGGGCTTAGTCGCACTGTGGTGTGTGGGATCTTAGTTCCCCAACCAGGGATCGAACTTGCATCCCCTGCATTGGAAGGCAGATTCTCAACCACTGGACCAGCAGGGAAGTCCCCTGAAAGCCTTTTATCACTTTCTTTTTCAATCTGGGATCCAATCAAGGTTTACTTTTGCAACTGGTTATTGTATCTCTTTAGTCTCATTTAATCTGGAACAGTCTTTGGGCCTTTTTTCCCCTTACATTGATTTTTTTTTTTTACCAGTTCAGACAAGTCACATTATAGAATGTCCCACATTCACCTGGCTGTTCCCTCCTACCATTGCTCAGTTTTCTCCTTTATCTCCTGTGTGTCCTGTCACCTACCAGGGAAGTCTAGAGCTTGATCAAACACTTTTGGGCAGAGGAGATCATAATTTTTATCTATTTTTCACCCACAAGACTGTGAACTCCGTGAGGGCAGGGACCAGATCTCTCCTGTGTCCCAATTTATTCCGACGCCCAGAACATTTGTCAAAGAGACTAAGGCATGAACGAATAGGGGGATGCAAAGCTGCCTCTGGGAGGTGCTGTGGCCTGGCCCACGCTCCACACGGGCTGTCACAGCTGCCCATTGCTAAGCATCTCACAAGCACACTATACTCTTGTTGGCATCTTCTCCATGTAGGTGTCCAGGGTGCATTTGCAGGTTTGATTGAGGAAGAGTTCTGCCCTCTGCTTTGATGCTTGGTGGCAGAGCAAGACCTAGACAAGGTAACCTTGCCTTCCCCTGGAGAAACAGCTTCCTTCCTGGCTCCCCTGAAGCTCCTTATGGCCCCTTCAGGTGCTGAGACCCTCCCTGGCTTCAAGGGGCTGTCTCCTCTGTCTTGCTCTTCCCTCCTGCTGCTGGATGTGGGTGGGGGTCAGGACTGGACCAGGAGGTGGAGGAGGGCAGAGCAAGCTCCACCAGATGGACTGGCCAGCCGACTCTGCTGACGTCAAAAGAGACCATGTGACCTGAACTGGTGGTGTTTGGTGTTTCCAGTCTGTAGCCAAAATCCCTCCTGACTGCGATGGAGTGGGACCACAGAGCCCGAGGTCTCCAGAGGTTGGGGACTGCTCTTTTTCCCACCCTATCCACAAGAGCTCATATAAGAAGAGTCTGAAGTGGAGCTGCTGCCTACCCCCAACAGTGTCACTGTCTGCTTGACTTTCTTGCAACACGAGCAGGAAATGCTGCTTTCGTACAGTAAATACACACTCATGATAAAAATAAAACACCAAGGCAACAGGAACCCTCATTCACTGCTGGTGGGGATGCAAGTCCCGTTCACTTTGGAAAACAGTTTGATGGTTTCTTATAAAACTCAACATGCTTTTACTACACAATCCAGCAGTCAGACTCTTTGGTATTTATGCAAAAGAGTGGAAAATATGTCCACACAGATACTTGCACACAGGTGTTTATAGCACCTATATTCACAAGTGTCAAAATCTGGATGCCACCAAGATGTCTTTCAATAGATGAATGGATAAATAAACTGTGGGAAAAATCAGACAATGGAATATTATTCAGCACTAAAAAAATGATCCATCTGTTGTACACCTGCAACTTTTATAATATTGTGCATCAACTGCACTTCAATAAATATTTTTAAAAAGAAATAAGCAGTTGAACTACATAGAGGAAACTTAAACGCACATCACTAAGTGAAAGAGTCAACCTGAAAAAAATACATACTGTGTGATTTTCACTATATGACATTCTGGAAAAGAAAAAACTATGGAGACAGTAAGAAGATCAATGGTTGCCAGGAGTTGGGGGCTGGGAGATGAATAGGTAAAGCACAGAGGGTTTTTAGGGCAATAAAAATGTTCCGTGTAATCCTTAAAAGTTCAGTCGCTCAGTCATCTCTGACTCTTTGCAACCCCATGAACCACAGCACGCCAGGCCTCCCTGTCCATCACTAACTCCAGGAGTTCACTCAGACTCATGTCCATTGTGTCGGTGATGCCATCCAACCATCTCATTCTCTGTTGTCCCCTTCTCCTCCTGCCCTCAATCTTTCCCAGCATCAGAGTCCTTTCAAATGAGTCAGCTCTCTGCATCAGGTGGCCAAAGTATTGGAATTTCAGCTTCAACATCAGTCCTTCCAACGAACACTCAGGACTAATCTCCTTTAGAATGGACTGGTTGGATCTCCTTGCAGTCCAAGGGACTCTCAAGAATCTTCTCCAACACCACAGTTCAAAAGCATCAATTCTTCAATGCTCAGCTTTCTTTATAGTCCAACTGTCACATCCATACATGACCACTGGAAACACCATAGCCTTGACTAGATGGACCTCTGTTGACAAAGTAATGTCTCTGCTTTTTAATATGCTGTCTATGTTAGTCATAACTTTCCTTCCAAGGAGTAAGTGTCTTTTAATTTCATGGCTGCAATCACCATCCACAGTGATTTTGGAGCCCAGAAAAATAAAGTCAGCCACTGTGTCCACTTTTTCCCCATCTATTTGCCATGAAGTGATGGGACCAGATACCATGATCTTTGTTTTCTGAACGTTGAGCTTTAAGCCAGCTTTTTCACTCTCCTCTTTCACTTTCATCAAGAGGCTTTTTAGTTCCTCTTCACTTTCTGCCATAAGGGTGGTGTCATCTGCATATCTGAGGTTGTTATTTCTCCCAGCAATCTTGATTCCAGCTTGTGCTTCTTCCAGCCTAGCGTTTCTCATGATGCACTCTGCATATAAATTAAATAAGCAGGGTGAGAATATACAGCCTTGATGTACTCCTTTTCCTATTTGGAACCTGTCTCTTGTTCATGTCCATTTCTAACTGTTGCTTCCTGACCTGCATACAGGTTTCTCAAGAGGCAAGTCAGGTGTGGACACTTGTATTTATATGTTTGTTAAAACCCACAGAAGGGACTTCTCTGGTGGTCTGATGATTAAGACTCTGTACTTCCGAAGTAGACGGAACAGATGGTTCCATCCTTAGTCAGGGAACAAATATTCCACAAGACATCAGGCATGGCCAAAAAAATCCCCAAATCCCATAGAATCTACAACACCAAGAGAGAACCCTAATGTAAACTGTGTGTTTGGGGAAGTACAAGGTGTCAATGTAGTTTCATCAGCTGTAACAAATGCACTAGTCTGGTAAGGGATGCTGATAATGGGGGAGGCTGGCAGAGCAGGGGATGGGTGGGCGGGGACAGGGAATGTACAGGAAATGTCTGTACTTTCCCCTCAGTTTTGCTGTGAGTCTAAAACTGCTTTTAAAAATAGTTTCTTTTTAGAAAGTCTGTTAAAAAATTGGCATCTTATGTATTATTTGTAAATCCAATTCTTAGTTATTATTACTGACTTAAAAACAACACAAAACAAGGACTTCCCTGGTAGTCTAGTGGCTAAGACTCCAGTGCAGGGGGCCTGGGTTCGGTCCCTAGTCATAGAACCAGATCCCATAAACCTGAAAGTAAAACCTGGAGCAGCCAAATAAGTAAATAAATAAATACCTTTAAATAAATGAAGTCTCTGCCTTATGACACAGGCCTTCACTGGGTCTGGTTCTATTGACTGTTGTCTTTCTAGATTATGGGTCACTTTATCCAGTTTTTTTTTCTTTTTCCTTCTTTTTGTGTCTACATTTAGTTAGAGTTCTCCAGAGAAACAGAACCAACAGGAGATATGTGTATTTGTTTATTATGAGGAATTAGCTCACATGATTATGGAGGCTGACAAGCCCCAAGATTTGTGGGGTAAGTTAGCAAGCTAGACATCCAGGAGAACCAACAGTGCAAGTTCCAATCCAATGGCAGGAAAAAGTCAATGCCCCACTTCAAAGGCAGTCAGGCACGAGGGCTTCGACACTGAATTCCAGACACTGTGTAAAGCGCAGCAGCGGCTGAAGTAAAGCGTCAGGACACTCAGGAAATGGAACATCCTTGCTTGTCAGCTGTTGGGCTCAGCCCGGCCTGTGAGTTCTGTTGTGGCATTAGATTCAGTTCAGCACAGACAGCAGGACTGGGCCTTCCTTTGCTGGGATCGACATCTGAGTGTGTGAGCATCTCTTGCAGCAGGCCCTGGGCCCCTGCACCACGGTGGGTAGTCTCACTCTGCTCTTTCACCTCCTCAGGGCAGCTGGCGACGCCCTGCTGTCAGGACATAGAGGCCCCATATGCCTGTCCTTCAGGAGGTCTTGTCTCTCCTGCCACATCCCCAGTGGCACGTGGTGTCAGTCCTGGCATGGTTACTCTCAGGCTCCAGGAGCCCAACATGCTTGAGCCTCAGACCCAGGTCTCACTCATTGTCCCCTGAGGGGCAGACGGTCCCTGCTGGGTGCTTACTGCCAAGCCTCTGTTGTTGGAGGGTCCTGAGGGCCCCTGTTCCTCCCCCAGAGCCTCAGGTAGTCTTCTCCATCTCCTGGACCAGCCTCCACTCTTCCTCATGAGCACTTGGTGATGGCCTTGGAAAATAGTCAGGGGGTGTGTGGCCCAGGGCTCCCAGGCACCGGAGGCTTTGCCACCAAAGGCAGTGGCAGAGCTGGCTTCAGGAGCCGCCTGTAACCCCGTACCACCCCCCACCCCCCGCACTTGGTTTAATATTCTGCTGTCTCTGTCCTGGAACCCTTGATTTTTTAACAAGGGGCCTCACATTTCATTTTGCTCTGCGCTCTGTACATGATGGGCTTCGCTGGTGGCTCAGATGGTAAAGATCTGCTTGCAGTGCAGGAGGCCTGAGTTCAGTCCATGGGTCAGGAAGATCCCCTGGAGAAGGGAATGGCAGCCCACTCCAGGACTCTTGCCTGGAGAATCCCCATGGGCAGAGGAGCCTGGTGGACTACAATTCATGGGTTGCAAAGAGTCGGACACGACTGAGCAACTGAAACAACAACACAACCGTATGTGATGTGGGTGCTCCTGGGCAGTGGACTGGATGGTCCTTGCCTCAGTTTCCTCTGCTGGTTCTGCCTTCACCTGCTGCAGTTCTGCCTTCAGCATTAGAGAAAGAGGCTGGGATGGTCACCACAGGGACTTGGCTGAAATCACCCCGGGAACTTGGAGAACTGGGCTCTGTGGGTAAAGTGACCTTCCCTTTCTGGCAGGACTCAAATACACACCAAAACTGAGTGTGACTTATCACACACCCAAAGATCAGATCAAGATAATGGCTACAACCTGGGCACTCAAAAAAAAAAAAGAAAGAAAAAGAAAAATGACGCTATCAACAGAAGGGAAAGGCAACCTACAGAATGGGAGAAAATATTTGTAAATGATATCTATGGTAAGGGATTAATATCCAGAATATGTAAAGTCTTCCTAAAACTCAACAACAAAAAGCCAGACAACTCACTTAAAGAATAAATTAGTCTTGAACAGATATTTCTCTGTTCAAGGAAGACATACAAATGCCCAAAAGCATAAGAAAAGCTGCTCAACAGCACTAATCATTAGGGAAATGCAAGTCAAAACCACAACGAGGCACCGCCTCACACCCATTAGGATGGCTATTATCAAAACAAACAGAAAATAACACGTTGGTGTGGATGTGGAGAAATTGGAACTGTTGTGCATGGCTAGAATGAATGCAAAATGGTGCAGCCGTGGAAATGATGCAGTATGGAAGTTCCTCAAAAACTTGAAGCAGTATTATTGTCTGATTCAGCAATTCTACTTCATAGAATATGCACAAAGAGATTGAAAGAAAGGACTCACCAATGTTCATAGCAGCGTTATCCACGATAGCCAAAAGATGGAAGCAACCTAAGTGTTCATGGATAGAAGGATGGATAAACAAAGGAATATATTCAGCTACAAAAAGAAGGAAATTCTGACACATACTGCAACCTGAATAGAGCTTGAGGACATTATGCTGAGTGTAATAAGCCAGTCATGAAAGGACAAATACTGTATGACTCCACTTATGTGAAGTTTCTGGAATAAGCAAATTCATAGAGGCAAAAAGCGGATTGATGGGTGCCAGGAGCTGGGAGTGGAGGATGGGTAGTTAGTGTTTAACGGGGACAGTTTCAGTTTGGGAAGATGAAAAAGTTCCGGAAGTGGATGGTGGTGATGGCTGCATAGTAATAGGAACGCGCTTTATGCCTATGAACTGTACACTTATTAGTTAAAATGGCAAACTTTATGTTACATATATTTAACATGATTTTTAAAAATTTCAGGATGTGGCATGACAGTGAGTAGCACAGGACCCAGAGCCGGGTAGAATAGGCATCAACCTTGGCTCTCTCTCTCTGAGGAAGTTACTCAATTTCTCTGAGCTGGTCTCCTCTTGTGAAAAATAGTAAAAATAATAGTACTTACTTCAAAGGACTGCTGTGAGAATTAAATAATGATCTTAATAATGGCGCCTGATACCTCCTGGAATCCTGACTTAACTATCTTTAGCTTTATTTATCCTTGTTTGGTTACTGTGCCCTTTTCTGTGTTAGGGAAATGCCCCACCTTCTGAGTGGGAAACGCATGAGAACACCAGACACCACTTTTCCCAGCCTCCTGTGATCTGGGGTGATCGGGGGAGATTGGAATGATCTGGGCTCCATTAAGTAGATGCAGTCCCCACTGTGCCATCAGATCCAGCATTTCTGGTGGTGGGGGGCGGCGTGGCCCTCCCCAGCCAGGCTGAGTGGGGTTTCTCCCTGTGCCCTATTGTGCAGGTCTCCTAAGGACTGAGAACGCCCGCATCCCTCCCAGCCTATCCCTTTCCTGCTGGGTGACAATAGTTGGTGCCTTGGATGCTGCCTGTTATCTCCCAAAGCATCCATTCTGCCTTTCTTTTTAATTCCTTCTTACTAACAGAAGCCGGGTGGCTCAGCTGGCAGTGTGCCCAGATCAAAATATTCATCTTCCTGGATTCCTGCAGCCAAGGGTGAAAGCCACTGGGCAGGGTTCCTGGGAAAGCTTAGCCAACAGGATTGTGGTGGCGTAATTCTCGGGCCTTCTTCCCCTTTCCCTTTCTCCCTCTTCCTTAATCTTCGCAGCAACCAGACTATCTTGAACTTGGGGGCGATGCAGGAGGGGAAGGGAGGTGGTGGCACCATCCAGAACTGTGAAGTGACCATCCTGAGGACAGAAAACCAAAGGCCCCGGGGCCCTTGACCTGTAGATTGGAGTCCTGCAGCTTCTTTATTATGTAAAAAAGCTACTCAGTGTTTGTTATATTTTACATTTGTTTCATTATATTTTCACAACTGATATTTAGCTTATTAAACTACCATTTTAAAACCTAGTTCTTTAGCTTGTACATCATATTAGTCTCTTTATAAACATGGCAGATTTGAATTCTTTTACTACATCTTCCAACATTTAAACTGCATTTATAGGTGTAATACATTTGGTTTCTTTTGAAGTACTTAATTGTCCAAATTAGCAAGGAAAAAAACTGCCTTGAGCATTAAATAGTTCTAATAGACTTTTGAATATGTTGAACCTAAAGTTCTCTTAAATGTTTAAACATAATATATAAACTTTATAGTATTTCCATTTCAAACCACAAGTCTAAATCACTTTTTAACTACAGAATTTAAAAGCAGTTACTGGGTGGAAACAAGGAATTACTAAAAAAGGGCAAAAGTACTTGGGGTGAGGGACATGTTCTAAAATTAAATTGTGGGGATATTTGCACTGCTCTGAATTTGCTAAAAGTTATTGAATTGTATGATTATAACAAGTGAATTTCATGGTATGTAAACTACATCTCAATAAAACTTACACACCATGAAATTCACTTGTTAAAAGCTGTTAAAAAAGAAATGCAGGGACTTCCTTGGCAGTTTCTGAACAAGTTAAGACTCTGAGCTCCCAATGCAGGGGGCCTGAGTTTGATGCCTGGTTAGGGAACAAGATCCCACAGGCCCTAACTAAAAATCCCGCATACCACAACTAAGACCTGGCGCAGCCAAATAAATTAGAAAAAAAAAGGAAATGCAAGGAATCTCCTGACAGTCAAGTGGTTAGAGCTCTGAGCATTAACTGTGGAGGGAATAGGTTCGATTCCTGGTCAGGGAAAAAGATCCCTGCCTGCTGGGCAGTGCAGCAAGGAAAAAAAAATTGCATACCTAAGTCAAAGAGAGAAAGAACCCTACTGCACATTTTAACACCTGACTCAGGTCAATAAGGGCCAGGCTGGCTTGGCTGCAGACAGACTCTTTTGGCCTGCCACAGAGGCCCCCATCTTGGTCCTGCACAGAACAGTCTGCCTTCCTTTCAACTTGAATGAATCCTCAGCTACATAAATATCTTTTCTGTCCGCATCTGATCATCTCTGTATGTGACAAGCATTCTGCACTCCTGTATAGGCTTCCCAGGCCCACATAACTCTCAGGGATGGGAAAGTGGTCCTGCTTGAATTTTGATCATTCCATGCGGCTTTCCTGATTTCTAACCACAGTGCAGTAGGCCCATCTATTCAGCGCCACTCTGATTGGTGCCCTGCCTTGGATTTCTATTGCTGAAACCGGCTCCTGCCTGAGGTTTCTCCTGCTTGCTACTGAACACATTCTGGTACATGTGGTACATGTGGTACATGTGGGTACTTGGGGCTGAGAGTGCAGAACCCTGCAGCATGATGGGGTCAAATGCCAGCAGTCATAAAGCAAATGAATCTCGAGTTTATACATGCGAGGTCCCTGGAGGCCTTGGCTAGGGCAGCTTGGGGTTGAGGGTGGGAGCAGGAGTCTGATGACATGTATGGAGAGGGGAGTGATCGGACAGGTCACAGAAGCATGGAGCACTCTCGTGAGTGAATTAGGAGGAAAGAGGAGGGTTGCAAGGATGCGCTCTTCAGGGACTGGTGGATAAGGAAGATCCAGGCAGCCAGAAGAGCTGCAGGAAGCTCTTTTCCTCTAAGGGGGAAAGGAAGAGCGGCCATGGGGCTAGACAGCCTGGATGGGCCTGGATAGATGTGGACAGGAGCGAGGATGGAACCAGCAAGGAGTGAGGGTGCGGGCAGGTGTCCTCCGCAGATGGGCGGACAGGACGGTGGGGATGAAGGGAACATCTTCAGCGCCTGAACGATGATGTTCAGTGAGGAGCTGCTTGTCAAGTGGCTGGATGATTACTGATGCCGGAGTGGGATGCAGAGTCATCAGCTCTGGGCAGTGTGTGCAAATTAATTAACAACCCCACCGAGGAGTCGCACTCCAGGGCCTGCTTTTGTTTTTGTTTAAGCAGTGTGGCATGTGAGATCTTCGTTTGCCCACCAGGGATTGAACCCTTGCCTCCTGCCGTGGAAGACCTGAGGACCACCAGGGGAGTCCCCAGGGCCAGGTTTTGGTTGGCCCTTTCTTCATGGATTTATGCACTCATTCAATACATGTCTTCTGAGTTTTGAAGCTGCAGACCAGACCCAGTACCTCTGGGAGAGCTAAGGAAGATTTCCCATGGGGACCACAGGGTGAGGTTTGGTGGCACAGGCCACAGGCAAAGAAGGAGTACTGGAAAGGCAGGGTGGGGGTGGTAATGAGAAACTCAACGTGGCAGGAAAAATCCCAGCCAGGAGACTGAAAAGCAAGTTAAGACCAAACTGTGAAGGGGCTGCCTGGTCACTATGGGTGACCAAGAGGTTGTACAGCTTGGGAGTTACAAAATCAGATGACTTTGTGGATGACCATTCTAGAAATAACAAGAAAACCTGGGCCAAGTAACCAGTTAGGACGCTGCTGCAAAAAGCCAAGCCAGAGTTGTTGCGGTGGGGAGGGAGAGCAGGCCTAGGGACGGGGATGCCTGGGGAAGAGGGGTAGGTGGCAGAGCTCTGGCAGAGCTCTCTCCTCATTCTTGAGGAGAGACCCAGTGGGCAGGGAGGAGCCACCTGGAGCTCTGGAGTAAACATGGGCCTGGAGCTTGGTTAAGAAGTTACCTGAGAATCTGAGCCATGAGAGTGAATAAGGTTGACCATAGCCAATGTGCAAGGAACAAAACAAGATCAAACATATGACTATGACAGGACAAATGTGTGAAACAGTTCAAGAGGAAAAGGTCAGGGTTGGAGAAATGGGAGAGAAGTCCAGCCCATCAAGGAAGCAGGAGGTGGTGCCTGATGGAGAGTCATGTCAGGGAAGATGTGGCCTGGAGAAAGCCATGGGTATGTGGGCTGTGATGTCACTGCGGGTCTCAGCAGAAGCCATGTGGCAGAAGCACAAGAGAGGCCTTGGGCAAGAAGCGCATATGAGACAAGTTACCATCTTTTATCATCTACAATTAAAAAAAAAAATAGCCTGTTTTTATAATTTTGAATAACCTGACTTTTCCCCGTTACATCCTCTCTAGAGACATTTTTGAAGTAAGCATTTGTTTATAATATGCCCCATGGACAAAGTCACAGACTTCTGCTTACCAGTTGGTGGTTGGTAAGCTAACCAGATCAGGGCTCTGTTGAATTCAGTTGGATTTGCTTTTGGTTGGAATCGTCCAAATAAGGCACTGGACGGCCTCACATTCCTGAGGTTCTATGTCTGCTAAAATTTTACTCAGTAAGGAAGTCCTAGTCAAGAGATAATGCTAACAAAGGATCCCCTACAACACTGGCTCCCCCTTTAACAAACAAAACACGTGCACATTTATTTTCTTGAGTGTACACACGGTATACCTGTGTGAAGTGAGAGGATGATAGTAAAGAGAAGACTAGACTTTGAATAGTAATGTGAGGGAACCCGTAAGTGATGCTTTAACTATTCATTCATTTATTTCTTGGGAGGGGTTCCTAACTGCTTTAAGATTCAGAGCGAAGGAGATAGAAGTTGAGGGAGTTTACCCCTGAGGGCCTTGGGTCATTTTTTCTGTGTCAGATAAAGACAAGCATCTTCCTTAGGGTCACAAAGCAAAAGGTGATGTGTAATGAGAGAAAAAAAAAGGCAGTTTCCAGTTCTGGCTTTGTTAATATTCCCAAACTGGTTATTCTGAGCAAGCCATTTAACATGGAAGATGCTCACTTTCCACTTTTCTGTAAATGGGGATTATTGGGTGATTGTGAGAACAAAACCACACTCTATAAATTCTGAGCACATGTAAGTTCACAATGCCATTATTAATAATGATGGCACGATGCCAGACACTGGATTTCATCAGTCATAAATTCTCTTTTACTTCTCAGATCCCTATCCTGGTTTTGCAGATGAAGAAACTGAGTTTCAGAGATATTAAATAACACTCTGAATGTTGCAACTAAATGTTGGAGGATATATAAATTTTCTTCTCAAGGTTTTCTGAAACAAAAGACCAGGGTCATATAAGTGCATTTAGTACTAATAATAAAAGCATTATTAATATTTTTGACTAAGGGAATTCATTTTTAAGTTGTGAGTTTGTCTTTCACCCAGAACTCAATTCTGCCTCTGAAAGACGGGGTGCGGGGTAGAGAATTTCAAAGATTTAAAAGGAAGGCAAAAATGCGCAGTGTGTCTTTATAGATAAGAGTCTGCCAGCCTCTTGCTTTAATGTCTTCCTCCTGGAGAAAATTCAAGTAGAGTGTGCAAGATATTTTCGGAAAGTAGGACATTTTGGAAACATTTCATAACCTCTCAGACTAGAAGGGAGAGGGGGAGGCGACTGGGCCTCAACCTCATCTGCAGTGAGAAAATGGTGATGGCCAAGGCCACCTAGCCTCCCAGAGAGGCGCGCTCCCTGGACCCCAAGCGACCTTGGCGGGCGGCGCGACCTTGAGGCCTGCGTTCGCCTCAGTTGCCCCCTCTGAGAAATGGGGAGACGTCCTGGTCGCGAGGCCGGGCAGGTGCACGGCCCTCCAGCTCCTACCGGCCCACCAGGGAGATCGCCACGCCCGACTCCCGACCCCATAGCAGTAGCTAGCGCGCGATCCCACGCCGCAGCGCGGAGACTGAGCCCGCGGGCGGGAACCTTCCCGCATCGCCCAGCACGCACGCGCGTCTCCAGTCCTGCCGCTCGGGCGCCATCTCTAGTGATAGGCCAGCCATGCCGTCACTTCGACTGACCCGTGGTTGCGATTGGCCAGAGATGAGGCGCGCGACCGGCTGTAGGCGGGGCTTGGACAGGCTATAAAAGAGGAGGGCGGCGGGGCTCGTGCTGCCTTGCAGACGCCACCACCGCGGAACCTTCTTTGCTGTCTAGCCATGGTCAACCCCACCGTGTTCTTCGACATCGCTGTCGACGGCGAGCCCCTGGGCCGCGTCTCTTTTGAGGTTGGGGCAGGCGGCGACGAGCTGGGTGGGCCCGAGCGGGCGGTGGGGAGAGAGGCTGAGTAACCGGGTGCGGACACCCTGCTTGAGGAACGCGGGCGGCGCGGCGCCATTTCCTGACGAGGGGCCATTTTGGGAGGCCGGGGGCGGCGGGTAGACAAAGGCGGGGCGGGCGGGGAGGGGGCGGCCGCGCCCTTCCGGCCGCGCACGTGCTCGGGCTGCTAGCTGTTGGTCGCCACGCGGGACCGCAGGCCCAAGAGGCTCGACAACGCCCTAAACGGAAGGCAGACGCCGGCCCCAGGCTGCTGCGACCGTCCCGAGGCCACCCTCGAGGGCTCGGAAGCGGCTCCCTTCGCGCTGACCCGACGGTCGCACCTGAACGCTGCTTTTTCCCGCCCCGGGCGCGTCGGGTCAGTGGGATTAGCAGCCTAGCCCTGGTCCCGGAGGACGCCTGGTAGTTCAGGGTCGAGTTATAGGGCTGCGGGGCTGGCAGACTCGAGGGTTTCCCCAGAGGTCTTAAAATCTTGAGATAAATGTAGAAAGAGGTCCCTCGCGCCCCTCCCGGCCCCCACCCCGAGCGGAAATGTGCAGGCGGCCTTCCCTCCGCTGGCGCCGAGGCCCGCCTTCCCCTGCGGTGACTGGGTGGGAGGCGCCCGGGATCCTCCCGGTCGTCGGCCTGCAGAATGGGCTAGTCCAGACTGGCTCCGCGGCAGGCCACCTCTGATGGTTTCTTAACTAGTTAAGGGATATTAGGAGTACTTATTAATCAGTTTGTGGTTACAGCAAGGTAGCTAAGTAACTCGGCGTGCTCTTCAAACGGTAAATGCTATTCCGTTCCAGTTAACCGGTAGGTCTTGAAGTGTCCACTAGCTAAATCGTGTCCAACTTTGACCGCATGGACTGCAGCACGCCAGACTCCTCTGTCCTGCTGTCTCAGGGTGTAGCCCTAAGTGGTTTTTATCCTCCTTAACGACCTCTCAGAAGCTGTCAGTGGTTAGTTTTAGGGTCTTATTCCAAGGATGGATAGGCCCCCTGCAGATCATGAAGTCAGAGGGTTTCCTGTCACGATAACTCTGTCCACATTGGAGACACAATAGAAGACGCCTAAATCCTTGTTAGAGATAACATTAGGTCCTATTGAGCCTATACCTACTCGTACTGTAGTCAGAACTGAGAATTTGTAAGGACCTGTGTGGAAGCTTGCCCTGAGGTAAAACTTTAAGGAGAAATAATAGATCCTATTGATCTATGCCCCACTTTATCTGTAGTCAGCTGATAATTGATCCGGAGCCACGTGGAAACTTGGCCTAAGCCTATGGCTTCCTAGAGTATGTTTTGGGTTAGCCACAGGGCTTAATGGAAATGGGATAGGAACTCTTGGCATATCCATTGGTGAGAATAGAGATGGAACTGCCAGTACAGAACTTGTAACTTTAGTAACGGTTTACAAGGGAAGCGGGTGAATACAGGGTTTGAGAAACGTTAGACTTAGGAGAGACCATATGTTTTACATACAATACTTAGAAGCTAAATAACTAGATCTAAGAAACGTACAGAATTTCAATAGATGATTTAGTCACAGATCTCTGGAATAGTTAATAAAATATTTTAAAGGGTTTGTTTAAGCGTGATGTTTGAGCGTTTTTGGCCAAAATGTTTTATATATGCAGGAAAGGTTTGAAGCAGTTGTACTAGAAACCAATCTTTATTTTTTACCCCACTACTAGGTAAGGGACCTGGAAACCAAGAAGTGACTGCTCATCCAATCCGTAAAGCTATGTTAACAGATTGGAGGTAGTAGCATTTTCATTACCAGTGACTGAAATTACACCTGTTTACTCCCTGAACAAGCAGGAGTACTTGCTATTCCTGAAAATCTTGTCCTTAGGTTCAAACTGAAGTTGGGGGAGGTGATGTACATTTGAGAAGCCATGTATCTGTTAAGAAGTAGGTGTGATAACACATAAAAGTTTTAAGTCACTTTTAGAAGCCTCACACTATTTGAGTCATCGCTGGTTCTGGATTTTTGGCACGTCTTTGGGTCTCATGTTGCTAACCCAACACCACAGGACTTAAGCCTGTCAGGAACAGTTCTTATTTGGGATTCAGAGCAATTACTGAAGAAGCATTCTGTTCTTGTGAGAAAACAAATTTATGATTCAGAAACCCCTAAAGACAAGGGTACTAAGCAACAAAATATGCAAACAGATGTTAATTGTCATTTTTCTCTTACAGCTGTTTGCAGACAAAGTTCCAAAGACGGCAGGTTAGTTAAACAAAGGTATTCTGATTATTAACTGTTCTGTGTGTGTCTCCCTCCCTCTCTCTCTATATATGTATATATACTTTATTTTAACAGAAAACTTTCGTGCTCTGAGCACTGGAGAGAAAGGATTTGGTTATAAAGGTTCCTGCTTTCACAGAATAATTCCGGGATTTATGTGCCAGGTATGAAATAGATTGATACTTGACTTGGGTTGTCTTAATTGAGGATTGAACTAGAATACTCCAGAATGTGTATATATGGTTTGTCTGCATTGGTGCCAGTCTGCTATTAAACTTTTCTGGTCCATTTGTTTATTTTATGATTTTGCACTGATAGGATTCCATCTAAATTGCTATAGTTCTATAATGTTATTAAAAATACGTGCACATATGAAGTACTGTTCTACCATTTTGGTTCCAAGTGACTTTCTAGTTTTATTTATTTAATATTCATTTATTTGGCTGTGCTGGGTCTTGGTTGCAATGTGTGGGATCTAGTTCCCTGACAAGGAATTGAACCTGGACCTGCTGCATTGGGAGCACAGTCTTAGCCATTGGACCACCTAGAAGTCCCTTGACCTTGTTTTGAACTTGAGTCTTAAAGTTTGAACCTTGTAGACGTGACATATTTTCTGACTGTGTCCAAAAGTGACATGTTTCTCTTTATGTTCACAGGGTGGTGACTTCACACGCCATAATGGTACTGGTGGCAAGTCCATCTATGGCGAGAAATTTGATGATGAGAATTTCATTCTGAAGCATACAGGTCCTGGCATCTTGTCCATGGCAAATGCTGGCCCCAACACAAACGGTTCCCAGTTTTTCATCTGCACTGCCAAGACTGGAGTGGTAAGACAAAGGCACCCTTTACCTGCTGTTGCCTGCTCTAAGGTAGTGGAAGGGCATGGACCATAGTTAAAATTTCTATAGTGTGCTTATAGAAAGTAAGTGGAGATAACTCTAGCAAAACAGGGCATTTAGCTGATTGGTTTAGTTATAAGTGGTGCTTTCATCTAATTTGCTTGTGATTTGTTGGCTCTTTTCAAGGGGTCTGTTCTAAAATTAGGATTCTTAACAGTGGAAACGATGTTTTTAGACTAGCCTAAAGCAATCTGTTGGTGTTGCCAGCTTTTTTTAGGTAGAAGAATAAAATGTTTCCAGTATTTAACGTCTCTGGTCACAGGTAGTAATGTTTATTATTCTGTTTCTAGGTTGGATGGCAAGCATGTGGTCTTTGGCAAAGTGAAAGAGGGCATGAATATTGTGGAAGCCATGGAGCGCTTTGGGTCCAGGAATGGCAAGACCAGCAAGAAGATCACCATTGCTGACTGTGGACAAATCTAATAAATTTGACTTGTGTTTTACTTAACCACCAGACCATTCCTTCTGTAGCCCAGGAGAGCACCCCTTCACCCCATCTGCTCGAAATATCCTATAATCTTTGTGCTCTTGCTACAGTTCTTTGGGTTCCATATTTTCCTTATCCCCCTCCAAGTTTAGCTGGATTGCAAAGTTAAATTTATGATTATGAAATAAAAACTAAACAATTATCTGTCTTTGTTTGCATTAGAGTATTGATGTAGGTTTCATTTTAAGCAGCAACAGGTTACTTCTAAGACAAAAGTTGTGTTTAGAATCAGCTTTTGTTTAGTTGCTAAGTTGTGTCTGACTGACCCTGTGGTCTATATTAACATGTCAGGCTTCCTTGTACATGGGATTTCCCAGGCAAGAACACTGGAACAGCTTGCCATTTCCTCCTACCCAGGGATCTTCCTGACCCAGCACACGTCTCCTGCATTGGCAGGTGGATTCTTTACCATCAAGCCACCAGGAAAACCCCAAATCCGCTTTATTAAGGTACAGTTTCTATACAGTCAGTGTCTTAATGCTCTTCTCCCCCAACCCCACCATGATCTAACCTAGGTTTTACATATTTGAAGATCACTCAGACATGTCTGACTCTGCAACTCCATGTACTGTAGCCTACCAGGTTTCCTCTGTACATGGAATTCTCCAGGCAAGAATACTGGGATTCTTCCCTACTCAGTGTTTGAACCCAGTTCTCTCGCATTGCAGGCAGATTCTTCACCGTCTGAGCCACTAGGGCAGTCCCTAGTTTGCTGTGTGTTCAGTTGCTCAGTAGTGTCCAATTCTTTGCAGCCTTATGAATAACTCACCAGGCTCCTCTGTCCATGGAGTTTTCCAGGCAAGAATACTGGAGTGGGTTGCCATTTTCCACCCAGGGGATCTTCCCAACCCAGTGATTGAATCTGCATCAATGGATTCTTTATCCCTAGTGCCACATGGGAAGCCTATTTGATTGTTAGGTCTTTTAAATCTAGAATAGTCCTCTTTCTAACAATTTCTATTAATATTAAAAACTTGGTATTAAATGTATAATATACATAATGTACCAGGTGCTAGCAGTAAAGAATCCACCTGCCAATGTAGGAGGTGTTAAGTAGATGCAGGTACAACCCTGGGCTAGGAAGATCCCCTGGAGGAGGGCATGGCAACCTACTTAACTATTCTTGCCTGGAAAATCCTCTGGACAGTGGAGCCTGGTTGGCTACAGTCCATAGGGTCACAGAGTCGGACACGACTGGAAGTGATAGGCAGGCAGGTATATACCATATATGGTATATACATAATATATCATAAAATTCACCCGTTTTAAGGGTACAGTAGTGAGTTTACTAAGTCATGTAACCATCCCTGTAATCCACCACACTAGGAAGAAGCTCATGCCCATTTGCAGTACCTCTGACTTTCACTCTCAATGCCTGGCAAACGATAAGACTCTCGATTTGCCTTTTCTCTTTCATACAAGTTGAATTCTACACTGTGGTCTTTCGCCTCCGTTTTTTTAATGATGTCAACTCCTTAAGTCCAGCACATTGACTTTGTGGAATATCACTTGGAGCTGCTGCCAATGTTTCCACTTTGTGTTACTTGCTTTTTCTTGTATTTAGAGAAGCTTCAATGGACACAAGTTCAACTTTTTAAGCAGAAAGGCATTGTCAGTTCAGTTCAGTCACTCGGTTGTGTCTGCAATCCCATGGACTGAAGCACGCCAAGCTTCCCTGTCCATCACCAACTCCTAGATCCTACTCAAACTCATGTCCATTGAGTCTGTGATGCCATCCAACCATCTCATTCTCTGCGTCCCTTTCTCCTGCCTTCAATCTTTCCCAGCAACAGAGTCTTTTCCAGTGAGTCAGTTCTTCACATCAGGTGGCCAAACTTAGAGTTTCAGCTTCAGCATCAGTTCTTCCAATGAATATTCAGGACTGTTTTCCTTTAAGATGGACTGGTTGGATCACCTTGCTCTCAAGAGTCTTCTCCAACACCACAGTTCAAAACCAATTCTTCAGCACTCAGCCTTCTTTATAGTCCAACTCTCACATCCATACATGACCACTGGAAAAACCATAGCTTTGATTATATGGACCTTTGTTGGCAAAGTAATGTTTCTGCTTTTTAATATGCTGTCTAGGTTGGTAATAGCTATTCTTCCAAGGAGTAAGCATCTTTTAATTTCATGGCTGCAGTCACCATCTGCAGTGATTTTGGAGCCCCCAAAATAAAGTCTTTGTTGTTTCTCCATCCGTTTACCATAAAGTGATGGGACCAGATGCCATGATTTTAGTTTTCTGAATGTTGAGTTTTAAGCCAACTTTTTCACTCTCATCAAGAGGCTCTTTAGTTCTTCGCTTTCTGCCATAAGGGTGGTGTCATCTGCATGTCTGAGGTTATTGGGTTATTGATACTTCTGGTAATCTTGATTCCAGCTTGTGTTTCTTCCAGTCCAGCGTTTCTCATGATGTACTCTGCATAGAACTTAAATAAGCAGGGTGACAATACAGCCTTGACATACTCCTTTTCCTATTTGGAACCAGTCTGTTCCATGTAGGTTCTAACTGGCTTCTTGACCTGCATACAAATTCCTCATGAGGCAGGTCAGGTGGTCTGGTATTCCCATCTCTTTCAGAATTTTCCAGTTTGTTTGTTCCACAGTCAAAGGCTTTGGCATAGTCAATAAATAAAGCAGATGTTTTTCTGAACCTCTTGTTTTTTCTATGATCCAACTGGTGTTGGCAATTTGATCTTTGCTTCCTCTAACTTTGCTAAATCCAGCTTGTACATCTAGAAGTTCAGGGTTCATGTACTGTTGAAACCTGGCTTGGAGAATTTTGAGCATTACTTTGCTAGTTTGTGAGATGAGGGTAATTGTGCAGTAGTTGAGCATTATTTGGGATTGGAATGAAAACTGACCTTTTGCAGTCCTGTGGCCGCTGCTGAGTTTTCAAATTTGCTGGCATATTGAGTGCAGCACTTCCACAGCATCATCTTTCAGGATTTGAAATAGCTCAGCTGGAATTCCATCACCTCTACTAGCTGTCCATACCATTTCCTAAGGCCTACTTGACTTCTCATTCCAGGATGTTTGGCTCTAGGTGAGTAATCACACCATCGTGATTATCTGGGTCATGTAGATCTTTTTGTATAGTTCTGTGTATTCTTGCCATCTTTTTTTTGTTTTGTTTTTCTGTAGTGGTTTTGCCATACATTTGACATGAATCAGCCATGGGTGTACGTGTTCCCCCATCCTGAACCCCCCTACCACACCGCCTCTTTTTAATACCTTCTGCTTTTGTTTGTCTATACCATTTCTATCCTTTATGGTACCCATCTTTGCATTAAGTATTACTTTGGTATCTCTTATTTTTTTTTGAAGAGGTCTCTCTTTCCCATTCTCTTATTTTCCTCTATTTCTTTGCAGTGATCACTGAGGAAGGCTTTCTTATCTCTCCTTGCTATTCTTTGGAACTCTACATCCAAATGGGTAATCTTTCCTTTTCTCCTTTGCCTTTCGCTTCTCTTCTTTTCACAGCTATTTGTAAGGCCTCCATTTTGCCTTTTTGCATTTCTTTCTTGGGGATGGTTTTCCTGCACAATGTTACAAACCCTCGTCCATAGTTCTTTAGGCATTCTATCAGATCTAATCCCCTGAATCTATTTCTCACTTCCACTGTATAATCATAAGGGATTTGATTTAGATCATACCTGAATAGTGGTTTTCCCTACTTTCTTCAATTTAAGTCTGAATTTGGCAAGGAGTTCATGGACTGAGCCACAGTCAGCTCCTGGTCTTGTTTTTGCTGACTGTATAAAGCTTCTCCATCTTTGGCTGCAAAGAATATAATCAGATTTTATAGGTGATGCTATATGCACTTAATTCTGCCTCTTGTCAGTTGGCATATGAGCTTAGACTTAACAGACCATCAGCTGCTCCACTGGAAAAGTAACTTTGTACACTTCCTGCTGAGTAGGTAACCTGTGGGATGGTACTTTGCCTGTGTGAAGACTCTGTTCCCAGATCTTTCACCTGATTGTTTTGTTTCATTATCAATTACTGGTTTTCACCTGAATCAATTAAAAAAGGTTTTGGCTGCATCACAGTGGCTTGAGGGATCCTATTTCTCTAGTCAGGGAATCAGGGACCGAACCCATGCCCTCAGCAGTGAGTGTGTGAAGTCCTAACCACTGGACCGCGAGGGAATTCCCCTGAATCAATTCTGTAGTTACAAAAAATTGAGAAATCTTCTAATCTCTCCCTCCCTCCTATCACAATAGACTCAAGGATTTTCAATGTATTACGATTGCACTCATTATTTTTGATGTTCAAATCATCCCAAATTTGACTAGTATAAGCCCCCCTAAGTTGACCTCTGTGTCTCTGACATAATTCCAGTAGCCTTTAAGCCCTTCCAAAGTTCATGCTTCCATTAGAATACAAAGCAGTTAGAGGACTGTCAGGGATATTTAAATTTTCAACAACCCAAAATGAAACTCTGTGTTAACATGTAAAATGGAGTTTAGACTTAGATGCATTTTTCACATGCACAAACATCTGACGTTTGGAAGTCAGTGGGGCAGTCTCAGGCATTGTAATACATGCAGCACTACCCCCATCTATTGTCAGAGGCCCACAAACTTTGCCTTCAGGCTAAAAATCACTGACATAATGAGATAGGATGTAGTTGTTAAAAGAACAAGGTAGTGCATCTCCAGAATAGTGTCAACTAGACTTTTAGGGTGAAAAAAAAAAGCAGTAAAATACAATATAACATATACTGTTGTGATTAGGCTAAGTTGTGTCCGACTCTTTTGTGACTCCAAGGACTGTAGCCTGCCAGACTTCTCTGTCAATGGGATTTCCAAGGCAAGGATACTGGAGTGGGTAGCCATTTCCTCCTCCAGAGAATCTTCCTGACTGGGGATCAAACCTAAGTCTCCTGCATTGGCAAGTGGATTCTTAACCACTGAGCCATCAGGGAAGCCCTGTAACATGATAGTTTTTGTAAAAAAGCAGAATAAAGTGTATCTTTGTGTTTTTATATATCCTTCGGAGAATACAAAGAAATGTTTTCCAGTGGGTGTCTTTGGGTAGAGGGGTGAAGGCCTATGGGCAGAGAGGACTCTAATCACACTTTCCTTTTACCTGTACAAAATATTTAAAATTTCAAAAACATTAAAACAAATCTATAGTACAGGTTGTCCTCCATATCCACAGGTTTTATGTCCACAGAGTCAACCAATCATGGATCAAAAATATTTGGGAGGGAGCTTCCCTGGTAATCCATTGGATTTGCCTGCCAATGCAGGGGGACATGGGTTCAATCCCTTGTCTAGGACAATTCATGTTGAGGGGCAACTAAGCTTGTGCATAACTACTGAATCTACATGCCCTAGAGCCTGTGCTCCACAAGAGAAGCCACCACAATGAGAAGGACGCACACAACTAGAGTAGCCCCAACCCTCCAGAACAAGAGAAAATATGCCAACAGTGAAGTCCCAGCATAACCAAAAATAAATATTGGAGGGACATCCCTGGTGTCCAGCAGTTAACACTTTGCTCTCCCAATGCAGTGGGCCCAGGTTCCATCCCTGGTCAGAGAACTAGATCTCACATGCTGCAAATAAGAGCTGGTGCAGCCAAATTAAAAAATAATATTGGAGAAAAATATTCCAGAAATTTCCAGAAAGCAAAACTTGAATTTGCCATGCACTGACAACTATTTACAGAACATTTACACTGTATTTACAACTATATATAGTATTTAGTGTTTTAAGTAATCCAGAGATGAGTTAACGTATTTGGTCCAATCTTGTGTGCGTTATGCCATTTTATATAATGAATTTGAGCATCTTATGGATCTGAGTATCCAAGGGGTCCTGGAACCAATCCTGCATGGATTCTGAAGTATGACCAAATTTGGCTCACTTCAAATTGCTTATTATTGGGACTTCCCTGGCAGTTCAGTGGTTAAGACTCCATGCTCCTAAAGCAGGGGCTCAGGGCCATCCTGAGGGAACTAAGGTCAGGGAACTAAGATTCTACATCCCATTCAATGTCAGGGAAAAAAACAAAACACACACACACAAATACATATAAACCCTTCCTAGTTACCTATGAAGGTACAATAGATGAAATATGATGGCTGGGACACACTTTACAACAAGCCAGTAGGAGGAAGCGGTGTACAGATGCAGCAAGATGAACCAAACGTAAAGTACCTGGCCCAACTGCTCTAGTTTTCTTCCATTAGAAAATAAAAATACAATCCTGGGGAACATAGTACATAGCAAATAATTACATTACCAAAATATGAAGCAAATCTCTAGAGAACTCTAGTAAAACCCTAGTAATTCTGTTAAGATTTTGCCTTCTTCTCTATTGTTACTTTGGTTTCTAAAAACTACAAAACTTCACACATGACAATTGTAGATCTTCTCAATATAGAAGCTTCTTCAAAATATGTGCCAAGATTTAGTAAAATCCACACTTAAGAGACAATCCTATAGAACTTTTTCTTCAAAAAAAAGACCTATAGATTGAAGAGAAACTTAAAAGCTATCAGTAAAACTAGACATAGTGTATGGATCCTGATTCAAACAAACCAATTGTAAAATTAGGAAACAATCAGGAATATTTGAATATTGACTGGATATTTGCTATTACAAAATGTCTTAAAATAATGGTATTGTGGTTATAGTCTAAAAAGTAACCCTTCTTTAGCGACACATACTTAAGTATGTAGATACAAAAATTAATCATGCCTGGAACGGGATTCAAACTAATCAACTAACATGAGGGCTTGAGGAGGGATATAGGTAAAACAAAATTGACCACAGGATAACTGCTGAAGTTGGAGGATGAGTACATGGGGGTTCATCATACTATTCTCTTCATTTTTGAAAAATTCCGTAAGTTTTTAAAAATGAGAGTTTTGTACTGATACTGTTGTATTAGAAAACATTCAAGAATTTCCATTGTCAATGAAGACTTCCAGGCAGAAAAAATATAATTTCCTGATGGACCATTAACCGGTACATTAACTTAAATCTTACAATAGTTACTTAGAAACTGACAAAAATATTTTAAAAATATTGTACAAATTATTGAATATTACTGTACCAATAAAAGATCACTAAAAGCTGGAATTTTAAGCCAAAAGCAGACAACTTACATAACCTTCACTTCAATTCTAGGTTTAAGTGTGTGGGTTCTGGAGTCAGCCAAATCTAGGTTTGTATCCTACTTCTGCCTTTTTCTATCTGCTAGATAAATTTTTCTGGCAAGCCATTTAACTTCTGTGAGCCTCAGGTTCCATACCTTTAAGATGGGGGTAAAGCACTTAGTACCCGAACCTGCCATATAGTAAGTGCTCATTAAGTAACTCAAATAATTTCACTTTCGTATTTCATCATTTCTTGAACATGTTTTTATATTCTAAGATCTCTGAAATTTGGATGCATCTTATAATTGATGGCATATCATGGTTTAATTGGCAGTTTTTCTTTCTTTAGTGGTATGTAAAATAATTGTTACATAGGTAGCATCTAAGATCCAATATAATATGGTATCAATAATAGAAGCAGATTCCCAATTTCTGATTTTTCTGAATACAGAACCAATTTGAAATATTAAAAATTTCAAAGGATGAGCAAAATATTTCCAATACAGCACAAACAGAACAGTTTTGAGACAAGTTTTTTTTTAAAAATGGTTTATCAATTCCATTTTTGTATAAAACACAAAGGGAGAAACCTAGCCAATCAACACAACTGCTGCCACATGAAAAGGTACTTTTATCAAACTTCGATTCTAAGAACGTACAAATGTTTCTTTTATCATGTCTACAGTAATTGTCTATGGTTTTCCATTTAACTGTTTTAAAATTCCACATAACCCCATTATTTCTTCTGTCCTGTTACAGTACAATGACAGGGAGGAAGAGCGTTGGTTACGACAACTCTCTAAGCAGTTTTCTGCTGTCCCTTCTTTCCAATCAGAGACTTGTGGATGTGAGGGATCACTCCTAGAATGAAATGAAATGAAATTGTATTAGCAGAAAAACTTTATCAGTTCAGGCCCTCAACCCCAAAGAGCAATCCACAAAGAATGAAGGTGTTTTTTTTTTAAACTGAAGGATAACTGCTTTACAACGCTGTGCTGGTTTCTGCTGTACAGCAACGTGGATCAGCTCTAAGTATACATATATCCCTCCCTCTGGAGCGCCCCCTCCCACCCCACAAGGTCATCACAGTGCAGGGGCGAGCTCCCTGTGCTGTACAGCAGTTTCCCACTAGTCATCTGTTTTACACATGGCAGTATATGTATCTCAAGGTTACTTTCTCAGTTCCTTCCATGCTCTCCTTCCCACTGTGTTCACAAATCCATTTTTATGTCTGAATCTTTATTCCTGCTCTGCAAATAGGCTTATCAGTAACATTTTTCTAGATTCCATATATATGTGTTAATATACGGTATTTGTTTTTCTCTTAGAACGAAGCTGACTTAAGTATCTATACCAAAGGATCTTTATCTTGGGGTCTGGGAACCCCCTTTAAAACTGTATGTAAAACGGTGTGATTTTCTGTGTGTGGTTTTTTTTTGTTTTTGTTTTTTTTTGAGAAGAGTAACCACAGCTTTCAAGACGTTCTCCAAATGTAATCCAAAAAGGATGAAGAACCAACTTGTATCTCATGTTCACTGATTCTGACTCATTCAGTTACCCTCAGTCTGACTTTTTAAGAGCTTTACATTATGCAATTTCTCATGATGATTTTATTGAAACACAGTTTAAAGGATATAGGAAATATTTTAGACACTTGGTTTCAAATCTCATCTATGAAATTTAGCTGAAGAACTTCTTTTTAAAAACAGCATTGTATGTGGAGAAGAAATATTTATTCAGATCATGAGAAGAGGCCTAGAATAGTAACAGACGTAACACTTTTGGAATTTAACTTTCTATATTCTCAGTACTGGATCACTGATCTGAATTACGTATTAGTCATAAAGGGCAATAACAGTTTACGTTGAAGGGTAAATAATACATACCACCCCCAGCTATGGTAGCTTTGATAAGAGAATCCAACTCTTCATCACCACGGATTGCAAGCTGCAAGTGGCGTGGAGTGATCCGCTTAACTTTGAGATCCTTGGATGCATTACCTGCCAGCTCCAGCACCTACAAAGCACCCATCAGACAGTATATCAAACAAGGGTGAAGTGTTTAAGGATTCTGTTTAGACTTGCAATTATAGCTAAAAGATCACTACAGCATCTACACATAAAACACAAAAGATACATAAATAAACCAACAATAATTTATTTCCAAATTTTCACAGTAAGGTTATAGAACTCTTGGCTCTTCATTTGGTCCTTTTATATTAATTCTCTGCAAAATAATTAGTTGCTAAGTCACTTCAGTCATGTCTGACTCTGTGCGACCCCATAGACGGTAGCCCACCAGGCTCCCCCATCCCTTGGATTCTCCAGGCAAGAACACTGGAGTGGGTTGCCATTTCCTTCTCCAATGCATGAAAGTGAAAAGTGAAAGTGAAGTCGCTCAGTCATATCCGACTCTTAGCAACCCCATGGACTGCAGCCTACCAGGCTCCTCCATCCACGGGATATTCCAGGCAAGAGTACTGGAGTGGGATGCCATTGCCTTCTCCGCAAAATAACTAGAAATGAGCAAAAATCATCAACTTCTATAGCAAGAAATAAGTGTTATTATCCTTTAGCCAAGATTCTAATTGTGAACATCTAGAAAATGATTATATTTTAATATACCCGTGTGGTCTAATTTTTCATAGCCCTTAACAGCTAGAATGTATTGCTTATGACTTGTAGAAAAGTTTAAAAGTATAAAGATAATTCCTTATTCAGAATTTCTAACATCGCTGGGCTTTATAATATGTAGGCAGTATACCAGAAGTCCTTTATTCTATAATGGGAATTTCCAGCAAGAGTAATTTCAAAGTCCCAGCTGGCCATAAAACTGCATTTCTCTTTTCACCTCCATAGACTGTACTGGGATTATAAAACTTTGATGTAAACAAAACTAACTCCACAGAGCCTCCTGATTTAAGCAGAGTGGTGGAAAGCCTTGGTATACAGCTGGAGCAATCAGTATGCTTTAAAAACCACCAGCTCTCTCTATTCCATTCTCCTCTGCAACTGTCAGCGGACAGAAGTGAGGTCAGGCACCACCATCTTTTGAAAGCTTTTCCAAGTGATTCTAGTGTGAAACGGACACTGAAAAGTTAATTACCTCCAAACTTAGATTTCAGTATTGCCTTTACTTCTAAAACCCCAAACTTAGATATCTGGAAGACACGTGTTGATTACATATGTATATATGCTTGTATGTGTGTATGAATGTGTATATTTATTTCATTATTTAATCAACCTAAAAAGTCGTAATCAAAGTTCCTAAGAATAAAGAAAAATGGGAGTTCAGATGGGACATGAACTTTCTGAAGCAGAAGCCTGTATGTATCTTCACATGAGTGAACAAAATGCATACCTTTCTGAAAAGCCTGCAGCTAAACAAATATTAATGAAAACTGATATAAAAGTGACAGACGAGAAAGGCTCCTAACTAGTATCAACAAAAATATTACCAACACAAAAATCCCTCCCTTGAAACACAGTAAAGTTGAAACTATCAATGTTAAAGTAAATGTTAAATCTCCAATGGGAAAACAAATGATTTGGTGAAGTTAATGAAATGACAGCAGTGATGATTAACACACAGGTTAAACCTAAATCTTTCAACCTAGCTCCCAAGCACATCTTTCCCAAGTGAATCTTCCCCTTGCTTCTACTAGACTGGCTAACTCTATCACTTGACTAGCTTGCTACTCAAATTACTTTCCTGGTTTGGAATGCAGTTGAAGGAGTCTCATGATGTCCCTTTTGTTTTACTTAAGAGGGATTACTATGGAGGAAGTGATGGTCCATGAATTAAGAACTTTCGCCCAAATAACTTCTAATTTCCTGAAAAGTCAAACTGAGTTAAGATACAGCATTTTATGTGTACAACCACACAGAGCACTAGGACTAATTAGGTCTTTTACCAAATTTCATGTCATCATATCATCATAAGAGTTGTGATGGACTTCCTTGGCGGTTCAGTGCTGAAGAATCTGCCTGCCAATGCAAGGAACATGTGTTTGATCCCTGGTCTGGCAAGATTCCACATGCCGTGGAACAACTAAGCCCATGTGCCATAACTACTGAAGCTTGTGCACCCTAGAGCCCGTGCTCCACAACAAAAGAAGCCAATGCAGTAAGAAGCCTATGTACTGCAATGAAGATCCAGTGCAGCCAAATTAATAACTAATATAGTTATAACATTAAAAAAACGTATGATCACACTGCTAAAACTTTACTCCACCTCAAATTTTTATTAATTAAGAGATATCCTGTAACTTCACAAATACTACTTTTTTGAGGGGGCGGGTGGGCATGATGCCCAGCATCTGGGAATCTTTCCTGACCTGGGATCAAACCTCCCTGCAGTGGCGTGCAGTCTTTACCACTGGATGGACCGTCAGTGAAGTCCACAAATATCACCTACTGCTTATATACATAGTTCAGAATTTGTTTAATTAGCAGTATGCTATTTAAATTATTTTATACTTCTTTGTCAAGTCACTTAAAAATATGGATTGTTCAGGCTTTCCTGGTAGCTCAGCTGGTATAGTTCAGTCGCTCAGTCATGTCCGACTCTTTGCGACTCCATGGACTGCTGCACGCCAGGCTTTCCTGTCCATCACCAACTCCTGAAGCTTGCTCAAACACATGTCTATTGAGACTGTGATACCATCAAACTATCTCATTCCCTGTCATCCCCTTCTCATCCTGCCTTCAATCTTTCCCAGCAACAGGATCTTTTCCAATGAGTCAGTTCTTTACATCAGGTGGCCAAACTATTGGAGCTTCAGCATCACTCCTTCCAATGAATATTCAGGACTGATTCCCTTTAGGATTGACTGGCCTGCTCCTCCTTGCAGTCCAAGGGACTCTCAAGAGTCTTCCCAAACACCACAGTTCAAAATGTGCTCAGCTTCCTTTAAGGTCCAACTCTCACATACATACATGACTACAGGAAAAACCACAGCTTTGACTAGATGAACCTTTGTTGGCAAAGTAATGTCTCTGCTTTTTAATATGCTAAGTCCATCATAGCTTTTCTTTCAAGAAGTAAGCGTCTTTTAATTTCATGACTGCAGTCACCATCTGCAGTGATTTTGGAGCCCCCCAAAATAAAGTCTCCCACTGTTTCCATTGTTTCTCCAACTATTTACCATGAAGTGATGGGACCAGATATCATGATTTTAGTTTGAATGTTGAGTTTTAAGCCAGCTTTTCACTCTCCTCTTTCATTTTCATCACGAGGCTCTTTAGTTCTTTTCTTTCTGCCATAAGGGTGGTGTCATCTGCATATGTGAGGTTATTGATATTTCTCCCGGCAATCTTGACTCCAGCTTGTGCTTCATCCAGCCAGGCATTTCAAATGGTGTACTCTGCATATAAGTTAAATAAGCAGAGTAACAATGCACAGCCTTGACCTACACCTTCCCCAATTTGGAACCAGTCTCTTGTTCCATGTAGTTTCTAACTGTGGCTTTTTGACCGGCAAATAGATTTCTCACGAGGCAGGTCAGGTGGTCCGGTATTCCCATCTCTTTCAGAATTTTCCACTGTTGTGATCCACACAGTCAAAGACTTCAGCATAGTCAACGAAACAGATGTAGATGTTTTTCTGGAACTCTCTTGCTTTTTCAATGATCCAGAGGATGTTGGCAATTTGATCTCTGGTTCCTCTGCCTTTTCTAAATCCAGATTGAACATCTGGAAGTTCATGGTTCATGTACTGTTGAAGCCTGGCTTGGAGAATTTTGAGGATTCCTTTGCTAGCGTGTGAGATGAGTACAATCGTGTGGTAGTTTGAGCATTCTTTGGCATTGCCTTTCTTTGGGACTGGAATGAAAATTGACCTTTTCCAGTCCTGTGGCCACTGCTGCGTTTTCCAAATTTGCTGGCATATAGAGTACAACACTTTCACAGCATCTTCTTTAGGATTTGAAATAGCTCAACTGGAATTCCATCACCTCCACTAGCTTTGTTCATAGTGATGCTTCCTAAGGCCCACTTGACTTCACACTCCAGGATGTCTGGCTCTAGGTGAATGATCACACCATCGCGGTTATCTGGGTCATTAAGATTTTTTTCTGTATAGTTCTCCTGTGCATTCTTGACACCTCTTTTTAATATCTTTGCTTCTGCTAGGTCCATACCATTTCTTTCCTTTATTGTCCTAACTTTAAAAGTGAGCACACCAAAGTTCTGTTTGACACTAGTACTGGCTGATAAGATCTATCTAAAAATCGCTATTAAAAGAAACTAACAAGAGTGAGTCTTTTTGTTTCAAACCCATTTTCCATGGGTTTCAGCCATCTATGTCTAGGACAACTCTGGGATTCCAGCACATAATTATTTCCACCACTAACCTCAGCGGTGAGGTACTCCAGAATTGCAGCACTATACACTGCAGCAGTGGCACCGACCCTTCCGTGGCTCGTGGTACGAGTCTTCAAATGTCTATGGATGCGGCCCACAGGAAACTGAAAGAGAGACCATCCAAACGGGAAACACTGAAGTAACATCACGTTACTGAACGTAACGAACAGCCGATTGACATAAGTAAATCAAGATAAAAATTTGGTTTCACTTACTAGAAGTCAAAATTATTTGCCAATTAACAGTTCTTTGGGCTTATAAGTTAGTATGTCCTAATAATTGGCCCCAAATGGCCATGCCTAATTTTACACCCCCTGAAGAGAGAATTTAAAAACAAAAACCACTCACAGTTTTACAAATTAATTCCTGCATAATATGGAGTCATTATACAATAAAGAGAAATTATGCAGTAGTCACCAACTGCACATTCCACAGGGCCTAATAACCGTATTCCTATGTAACTAATTCCTTCACAAAACAGGCTCATGTTACTATGAACTTCTACCACCTTCTTTAAGCCTCAACTTCATTCTTCCTTCCTCAGTTTCAAGAGGTAACCTGATAGTTAAGAAAATCAACATTGTGACCTCCTACTTTCTGAGAAGAGGGACCTTCTCATTTCCACAGTACCCTAATCTCACTTGTCTATGCCTCTGACTACACCCACCCCCCGCCCTCCGACTTTAAGGACCTTCCTCATTCTGTTACTGCTCCATCATTCAACAACTCAATTACCTCCTTTTCGCTGGCTCCTTTCCTTCTGCACAGTTCAAAGGTCTCTACATGTCTAGTCTACTGTAACTGCCTCCAGTTACAGTCTAGACATCCCTTTCCAAAGGCAAAATTTAAAAGTAAACTTGAAACCTCTTTCTTGTCTCCCATTTTCTCCCAATCCAAACTTGGCTTCTGTTAAACACCATTCTTAAAGATCAGCAGTAACATTTTAATTACCAAATCTACTAGCCACTTTCAGACTGCAGTGCTTTAGAAGAAAATGCATGACTGTTCTATTTACATTCCTTCCCTAATTCTAAGGTCCCCAAGACCAGGATCTATGCCTTACTCCCTTTTAGATCCTCAGTGATTGACATGTTGTCTGACACAGAGAACCTTGAAAACCATTCTTTTCAGGCTACAGGGATTACACAGTTCTAACATTAACTCTGACTACTCCTCAGTCTTCATTGTTTGACTCAAATGTCAAATGTGGTGAGGAGTCCACCAATGTCTTTTTGTTCTTTTCTCAAGCACTACTGAGGAAACTCATCCATAGCACAAACTACCAATTTTACTTAAGTGATTTTAGATTTATAATTCTTTTGATCACTTCTCTTGGAAAGCTAGACTCAAATCTTCAACTTTTGGATATTTTCACATGGATATTTTACTGGAACTTCCAAATGGTTCCACTTAAAATTTTTATTTCATAATTTGGTCCTACTACAAACTCCCCTTAGGGTCTAGGCCTTAGAGAAACTTCTGACCTTCCTCTCAAACTTATACCTCTCCTCTCATTTTTTAGGAGCATATATATGCCTTCTGTTCTTTTCCATCCCACTCAAGTTCAAGATGGAGAAGGAAATGGCAACCCACTCCAGTACCCTTGCCTGGAAAATTCCATGGATGGAGTAGCCTGGTAGGCTACAGTCCATGCGGTCGCAAGGAGTCGGACACGACTGAGCAACTTCACTTTCCTTCTTTCTATAGTTCCTTTTGGAGAAGGAAATGGCAACCCACTCCAGTGTCCTTGCCTGGAGAATCCCATGGACAGAGGGGCCTGGTGGGCTACAGTCTATGGGGTTGCAAAGAGTCAGACACGACTAAACAACTAACATACACACACATTAAATTCAAGTATGCGTTACCTTACTCCTAAACCACTGCAATAACCTATACGCTGTCTTTCATCTCCAACTTCAAGGTAAGGATACTTCAAATAAATCCCACTTGGTTTTTTTTGGCTATGCAGCTTGCAGGATCTTAGTTCCTCGACCACGGATAAAACCCAGGCTCTTTGCAGTGAGAGCACCAATCCTAACCACTGGACTGCCAGGGAATTCCCTCAAATAAATTCTAATTGATATCTGCATGATGTTCCAAAACAGAAAAAGTACCCATAAAGGTTAAGTTCTTGCCCTCCCAGTTCCTTCAGTACCACTCAGAAAATGTCATCTTCTTCCTTAAAAATTTTGCATCACTACCTTATAGTCTGGCCTTCAAACTTTCCTGTTAAAGTATCTCTTACATGTAAGGCAATTAATTCTTACTCATCCAGAAAAATCTGAGTTTATGGATGAAAGTTGCAGCAATTCATATATATAAAATCTAGTGTTCTTGAGTATATATAACTCAGTCTACATTTGAAGGTATTAGGGAAAGACTCAGAGGGACTAGTGGACAGTCCATTCTTCTATTTCATCCTGAAAGCTGATATACCACTATAAACACCTTCTTCAAAATGAAAGCAACAGCATACTCACTTCAATATGATAGTTTATAAAAGTACTAGGAACATAATTATAATCTAGAAATAACAGATTTTAAGACAGCAAAATCACCAAATTTGCGTAAGATGTTTTCCTAACTTGTCGTTGCTTAGCAGAGAGTACAAACTAAAAGGCAGTTGCTTTGTTGTTTATATTTTGACCAATTAATTTCATTATCAAAGGTCAATAGTATATTTTTGTAATTAAAGAAACATTTGAGTCATGAGTTACAACTGTTAAGAAATTAATTTAATAATGAATCCGTTACCTGTAGCCCAGCTCTCTGTGAGCGAGACACTGCCTTGGCCTTGGCCTTCCCACTGTCCTTTCCAGCTTTGCCTCCAGCCTAAGTGAAAAAAGTTCCAGATGAAGAATCAAAAATGCTATTTCAAAAGTATCTAGGAAACAAAATTTCTTCTAGTTTTATTTTAGGTGGTTAAAAATTTTTTTCTTTCAATTTTAAATATACATGCCATATCGCCATTTATTGATTTATATAAAGATGAGATCAAAACTTAAATACTTATTTAAAATGAGATTTCTAAATATTTGAACATATTTTTCAAATTTCAGACTGAAGAATATTCATCATCAATGTAACTTGTATTTTAGAAATAGTTCATAATAATTTTTTAAATGTTAGCATCTATCATTTCCATATAAATATTCAGAACTTACCACTTTTGAGAGGGGAAAAAAAATACCATCTTGCGGGGGAGAAAAAAAAAAAAGCCCTCAAAAATTAAGCACAGAATTACCTTATGATCTAGCACTTCTAGGCACATACTCAATAATTGAAAGCAGGGATTCAAACAGATATTTTGTATACTATTTGCTATTTTATTCACAGCAGTATTATAAACAGCAGCTAAAAGACAGAAACAACCTAAATGTCCATCATGGAAAACTGGTATATACTGTAAGAGTGAAGGAAATTCTGATACATGCTACCACACGAATAAATCTTGAAGACATGATGCTAAGTGAAATAAGCCAGTTGCAAAGGACCAATAAGTCTGATTCCACTTAACATGACCTACCTAGTCAAAATCACAGAACAGAAAGCAGAAGGCTGGCTGCCAGAGGCTGGGAAGAGGATGGAATACAGACTTGGCAGGCATTTAAAAATTGCAAAATCATCACTGTTATGTGCATTAAAAAAAAAAATTCAAACTTATTCTTAAAGAGTTAAAGACAAAACACTTTCAAATGATAGAAATGTTTCTCAAATAACCTGGATGTTCACAAATAGGACACAGTATATAAATGCAATGGAATATTATGCAGCCATTTCAACAAATGAATTATAGACATGTGCTGATATGGAAGAAATCACAATATATATCTGGGTAAAAGGCAAGGTATGTACAAGCGCAGTGAGCTTTTGTTTATGTAAAAATGAGGTACTGCAGAGTGTGTGTATAACATACATTTCTAGAAGGTCACACAACACCCCAGAAAAGTTACTTGCCACCAGGGAGGGAATACTAAGGATCTGACTTGAGAAGGAAACCAACACTCCCTTTTGAACTGCTCAATTTTACTATTTAAGTTTATTTCTTGTCTGTTAAAAAAAAATCGGTTTACAAAACTGGCCAGTTGTTTTAGGGTATTTGTGAAGTAGAAATGGCATATCCCTTTTGTAATGCTTTATTTTTTTAGACTAAAAATCAACTATGTATGCCCCATACCCCATCTCTCAGCTGAGCCAATGTTTATCTCTCAAATCTATATTCAAGGAAAAAAATAAAAGGCCTTGGCAGGTGTTAGGAGCAGGAACAAAAATGAATAACTAATTAGTATCGTTCTTAAATTTAATAGTCTATTGAGAGACTGATTTAACAAAGAGAACTAAGAAACTTTAGATTTCTACAAGAATGCCTCATATATTTTTAATAATTTCTGACCATACTGCTATACAAGAAAAAGATACTGCATCATCTTTGGATTTCTGAGGTCAGTTCAAGTAACCATGTGCTTTCACTTATTCTTCAAATAAATCTTTTCAGCTCTATTTGCCCTGATGTAAAACATAAGAAACAACTAGTGCATGAGGCTAAAACTATAATCATTATTTCTCTATGACTGAATTATGAAATACACAGTTATCAATAAAAAGTTATTAACTGCAAACTCCTCAGGTTTCCCAATTTACTTATCTTAAGCAATTTTATCCCTACCGTTCCAAATCCATTACATTTGCTGTTTAACCTATTTGTTTTTTAAGGAAGTAGGCAGGAAATCAGTTTTTTAAAATCTCAGTAAATTAAACGACTATTTCCGTGGCTTGGAGAGTCCAGATACATTTCTTATACTTAGCAAAAACAAAACTTTATGGAATTAAACTTGCGAATATAAAATTGCATAGTAAATGAATACTTTCGTTTCACAGCCTCCTCGAAGTCTGTAAACACACCGTCCCAACTTCGCACAATCATTTTAATACGTTTGCTGAGAAACAAAATACAAGCACGATAAAATTTTTTATTCTAAAAACTTATTATTAACCTGGGCTAAGCACCTCCAAGTAGAAAATACGCCTATGGAGGCCAATGGAATATATTTCACTCAGAAAAAGTTGCAAACTGGATGTCAAGCAAGTTGCAAATTTGTTTAACAGATACATGTTCACTTCCCATCACGTTTAAAATTTCAAAACAAGAATGACAACTCCACGCCTCCTGTATTTTTAGCCATGCGAACGCGTATGTATTTTTAGCTGCTGGTAAAGGGACAGCCAATATATAGTAGGTTGCTAGAGATTAAACGAGTGACACCTTTTGAAACCAGCAAGCATCACGAGAATTGTCGGCTCGAGCAAATCAGTTTACAGAGCAGATGTAATCTATGCCAGAGTCTGCCTGTGAAAGCGCTTCCGTTAACCGCACAACTACAAGTTACAGAGGCCGGGTGCTACCATCCACAAGTTCGACTCTAGATCTAAGACGCGAGAACGTCACAATAACCACAATTTCTGTTTGTGGTTTAGCCTCGGGCAGGGCTGTCTCCGGAGGGCGCTCGGGCGGACACCACTCGTCGCCTCGGTTTTACTGCTTCACTCCCGCGCAGGGCACAGGCCCCCTCCAACGCCTTTCCCTCTCAACTTCACAAGGAGCCCGGTTCCCCTCCATTCGCGTTTCTAAAAAGCCGCACTTTTCTTACCAACGCACAATTTAGGACTCAAAGTCAGTCGCAGCAGCAGCAGCGGAGGTGCTGTGGAGCCGCGAGGTTGTCCTGCTCAGGGACACCCGGCCTCAGCCCGCGCAGCTCGATTCGCGCCGGCGCCGCGGCGAGCGAGGCCGGGACCGCTGGCAGCCCGGCCGCCTGACGCCCGCCCCACCGATGTCGTCGCCGCCTGAAGCCCGCCGCCTCAACAGGTAGCAGCGCCACTCGGCCATCGCCGCCCTCCCGGCCACCCCGCAGCCCTCACCATGGTGTCGGCCGCTCGTGCCCTCGGTCCCGCCGAGCCGCCGCCGCCGCCGCCGCTAGCGCAGCACCGACCGCCGTTGCCGCCGCGGCCGCCAGACCCCGGACAATAACCGGGGCCCGCCTCGCACAGCCCCGGCCAATGCCCGCTCGTCTTGCTCATTTGAACCCCGCCTGCTGCCCAATCGCGCACTTCCTTCTAACAAGGCCACGCCCCCTCAGCCCCCTCCTCCCTAACGGCTGTTTGTTTTTGCACACGGCACGCGGAGGCGGAGCCTCCTACTCCAACACAGACGCGCCTGTGCGCTGCTGGGGCGGAGCCAGACTCCTTTCTCCGCCTGTCTACAAGGCCCAACCTGACGAACGGAGGAGCTGACCAATGAGAGCTGAAAGCTGGCGGAAATCAGCCGATAAGAACATCGCCCGCGAGCAAGGGGAGGCGGATCTTAGGGAAAGACAGCGCGATTGGCCAATGGGTGGACAGATTGGTGACTGCGCCGGCTTTCCCGCTCTTTCTCAGCGTCGACACTAGGGTTTCTAAGACTTGATTGGGAAGGGAACGGTAGTGTTCGTAGCTTCTCCTCGTGGTTTTTCCACAGATTCCAAGGATTTCTCTGTGCTAGCAGGGACTCGCTCCGCGGTGGGCACTATTTCCAGGCCTGGCAGCCCTTCTCCGCTGGCCTTAGGTTAGCCGCTCGTTGCAAAGGGAGAGAAATTCGGAAATGGGGTTGAAGTCCCCGCGCCCGCTGCGAAGCTGAGGGACCGGCACGTAGCAGGGCTTTCTCACTTGTCAGCCTACGGCTGCTCCCCACCCCCCGCAACCCCGGCAGCCCCTAGGCAGTGTGCTGGCCGGATCACCCCTGTCCGCACTGCTCTCTGGTTGCCAGGTCCCAGGCCCAGGCTCCGGCCAGTTCTCACCCGCTGCAGTTAGGAAACTTTACTTCTTTTCACAGTCGTCTGCATTGACCGCGCCAGGCAACGTTCCGGGTGTATGGAGCCGATGGTCCCCGCGGAGATTTTTTTCTGGCGGGATTTACCCAGGCGGGAATTTCAGAAGTATACCAGATGGGCAGATCCTATCCCGAAGTGAGAATTCTCTTCTGACATGGAGAAGTAACATGTGGGGTAGGGAGACCCCTGAGTCTCTAAGGAAATGTAACGAGTTCCAGGAGAGGAAAAAGGAGAACTTCTACATAAGAGTTTGGAAAAATATGAGTGAGTTCAGTTCAGTCGCTCTGTCGTGTCCGACTCTTGGCGACCCCATGAATCGCAGCACGCCAGGCCTTCCTGTCCATCACCAACTCCCGGAGTTCACTCAAACTCACGTCCATCGAGTCGGTGATGCCATCCAGCCATCTCATCCTCTGTCGTCCCCTTTTCCTCCTGCCCGCAGTCCCTCCCAGCCATCAGAGTCTTTTCCAGTGAGTCAACTCTTCACATGAGGTGGCCAAAGTACTGGAGTTTCAGCTTTAGCATCATTCCTTCCAAAGAACACCCAGGACTGAGCTTTAGAATGGACTGGTTGGAGTGAAGGTGTGTGGAAAAATATGAGTGAAGGTGTAGATGAACGTGAGGAAGGAGGTGCCTGAAGACGGGGAGGTAAACCTGAAAAGGTGCAAGAGTTGGGAGTCAATTCAGTAAGCAATAACCATTTTTAGTTAATTGCTGCTCCTCCTTTCATGTTTTTGGCCTCAGTGGATGGCATTACACGTCTGCCAAGGCATCCACCTGTGACTTCACCTTCAACCAGTCGCCTAGTGGTTTGTTGGCACTGTTTGAAGGCACTGTGCTAGGTCCTTGGGATTCAGGGGTTGGCAAAATAGACTTGTCCGTGCCCTAAGAGTCCTTGATAGCAGGGGTGAGATGTTAAAGAAGTAAACAGACAAATGTGTGAATTATAATAAATGCAAGTGCATAGTAGGAAAAGAACAAGGTGTTTGAGAGAAGTTGGGGAAATGTAATTTACAATGTTCAGCCGCTAAGTCGTGTCTAACTCTTTGTGACTACATGAGCTGCAGCATGCCAGGCTTGCCTGTCCTTCACTATCTCCCTGAGCTTGGTTAAACTCATGTCCATTTAGTCAGTGATGCCATCCAACCATCTCATCCTCTGTCATCCATTTCTCTTCATAAGGTGTAATTTAGCAGTGTTCTGTGAAGAAAGCAAGTATAAAAGTTCTTGAGGTGAGAAAGAATTGTCACAATGAAGGGACTTTAAAAGCAAGCTGATGTGGCTGTTGCAATTCTATCTAGATCCCTCTTCTTTCTGAATTCAAATCTGGTCCCCCCTCCTGTGTATTAACACTGATTTAGTTTAGCATTTGCCATTTTTCACCTTAATAGTGCAAAAACCTCTTAACAAATGTCCAATCCTTTCTTCCTTCACTTCACTCTTTCTAAAATACAATTCTTGCTATATTTTCCTTTAACCTCATTGACTTTAGAATAAAATCCAGATCCTTAGCATGGTGTAAAAGCCCTACATTTTTCTGGCTTCTGCTCATCTCAGGTTTTGTTTCTTCTTAACCACCCCTGAAACTCAATCTTGCCTTTGCTCATGCCTTTGCTTAGAACATTCATCTATCTTAGCTTCTTTTTGGCTAACTTTTAATCATCCTTCAAGGGCCAACCCAAATATCACTTTCTTCAGTATGTCTTCCTTGACAGCCCTGATTTGGATGCCTGTATCACCTAGTATATTCTGCTATCATCAGTCCTTGTCATGCTCAAATGTTTTGATCTCCCTTGGTTGTCACTCTCTGCTTGGTACAGTACTTAGTACCCTGAAAATGTCACTTGGCAAATGAAAAGAAACAATATTAATTCATTTTTAGATAGGCAGTGTGGTCGGTGGAAAGATTTGAGTTTGAATCCAAACTCCTTACTTACTAGTTGTGTGATCTGGGTGAAGGATTTAATATTATCTATTTTGTCATTTGTAAACCTGAGAATAGCAAAACCTATTTTACAGGTTGTGAATTAACACTAATTCAATGATGTATAAAAAAGTACTTAGTATGCAATAAATAGCCAAGAAATATTAATTTCTTTCCTTAACAGGAAGTTCATTTTCTCACTTGCCATTCTCCATTTCATTGATTCACATTTTGATGAAAGTGGAATCAGGTTGAAAGAAACTGGTTCTCATCACAGACAATAGTAATCTCTTTAGTGATTTATACATCCTGTTTAGGGATTAAAGAAATATATTGAAGCCCACAGACTTAAGGAAAATGGATGCAAGTTTTCTGACATCTGTAAACAGAAAAACTGCCTATTAACTCTTTATGAAGCAAGTGTGTTAGTGAATAAAATCTAGTTTACAGTGAACTGGGGTTGCAAAGAAGGCAGTATTGACTCATAAGGAGCACATCTAACCAGAGAATCTTTAAGTATTAGCATCTATAAATTATAAAATACCAAACATGAATAAATTATTCACCTTTGCTAGATTTAACCCAGTAAGACACTGTGCTATTGTTGTTTAGTTGCTAAGTTGTGTCCAACTCTGTGACCCATGGGCTGTAGCCCACCAGGCTCCCTCTGTCCATGGGATTTCCCAGGCAAGAATACTGGAGTGGGTTGCCATTTCCTCCTCCAGGGGATCTTCCTGACCCAGGGATCAAACCTCCATCTCCTGCTTGGCCCTAAGCCACCTAGAAAGCCCCAGTATTGGTTCTCAAAATGTGATCCCTAGACAGCAGCATCAGTACACATAAAACTTGTGAGAAATGTAGATTCTGACCTCCAGCCTATACCTACTGAATCAGAAACTGCGGTGGGGCCCATCAAGCCCTTCCGGGGAATCTGCTGTGCACTAAAATGTGAGAACCACTGGTATAGTATAAACTATGGTCTGTAGTTCAGTGTTGACTGATTATTGCCTAGTAGTCTCCTCCGAGGAATTGTACTTGCTCAAAAGGAGCTGCACCACCCAAGTTGAACCCCTTTTTAGCAGGCAGCCTCCTTCCAAGGACTGGTGGAAGTGAGATAGCTGTCCAGCTGCTTTGCCTTAATTTGGGACAACTCTCTAAAGGGTCATTCCAGGTCCAGACTTTTCTGTGATTAACACCAGTGTTTGAACTGCATGACAGTTCAACTTCTCCCACTACTTTTCTTTCATTTTCTCATAATAATGTTGCCAAGAATATCACTGTGGAATCACAGTAAACTTCATGAAGGTAATTAGAATCTGGGGCTTGTTGTTTAGTCACTGAGTTGTGTTGGACTCTTGTGACTTCATAGACTGTAGCCTGCCAGGCTCCTCTGTCCATGGCATTTCCCAAGCAAGGATACTGGAGTGGGTTGCCATTTTCTTCTCCAAGGGATTATCCTGACCCAGGAATCGAACCCACATCTCCTGCACTGTAGGCAAATTCTTTACTAGTGAGCCACCCCAGTGAAGCCTCAGAGTCTGCTGGGAAGCCTGATCTAAGACGATGGCTTCTCTCTGAAAGAATTTAGTTAGTTTTTGATAGGGCAATATATTCACATGTACAATATTTTAAAGGTCCGAAGGATATACAGTGAAAAGACTCTTCCCATCCCTTACCCAATTATCCATTTTACCTCTGCATAGGCAACCAGTGTTGTCAGTATAGTAGAAATATTTTAGCCTTTAGAGAGGAGGGTCTTAATCATTTCATGGACTCCAGGCGTTTTTAATTTCTATGTTTAATTTTAAATTCCCCTTTAACACTGCAGTACTCTCCTCAAATAATAAAAAGCTGTTAAGAGACAGAAATTTTCTTTTAGTCACTCTAGTTATAGGGCAAATTCTTTTATTTTTAAAAATATTCCTGGAGGTTAATGCCAGATCCCAGTGGCTGGGCAGCTATTTACATGAGCCAGAAGCTGTCAGATTCTAATGAGGTCAGTCAGGATGCAGTATCCACCTACCTACAATGAGCTTTGTGATTCTGAGGCGGGGACTCTGCAAACATTTCTGCTTTGCCTTCTGCTTCCCTGCTAAGGCTTTGCCTGTTAGGAGCACTAGAGGGAAACTGTAAGAGTGGAGGAAGAAGGGACTTACTCCTTTTCTGTTTCTCTGAGCATCATCACCCACGCAATGCTTCTTTACTCTGGCAGCAGCAGTTCCTTTTGTAGGAGCAGCTAAATCAGCTTTCTCAACACTTGAGAAACCAGTCTCTTTCCTCCCTCCCCTTTCACCAGCAACCAGCTCTTTTCCCAGAGGTGTGAGTTCTTTCTAGTTCCACGGGGCCCTTCCTCTAGGTTTCTAAGGCATTCCCTTTGTTTCTTCAGGGTAGCTATTTGTTAACTTCCATGACACCTTAGAGTTCTCTTTTTACCATTTAGCAGTTAACAACTTTATATCCAGTTAACAGTACTCTGTTAGTACTCTTTGTTCAAATAATTGGTATGTTTTCTGCACACTGAATGGACCCTGATTGATAAGCCTATGATATATATGTATATATAAAACTTATGGAAAGTTACATATATAAAAGTAAAGAAAACAGTAAAATGAACCTGATGTACAATGTCATACAATTGTAATGAGCATTAATTCATGGCCACATTTGTTTTATTTTACATTCACATTTACATCTGCCCCTCCCCTAAGTGGGTTACAATGAAACAAATTCAAAGGAAAGGAAAGGGACAACAAATATTTTTACAGGAAAATAGTTTCCTTACAAAAACAGGTCATCTTGAATTTGTACAGTGTGCATTCATTGCTTACCTAAACAGGAAGACAAAAAAGAGCAGGACTTCCTTGGTGGTTTAGTAGTAAAGGATCCGCCTGCCAATGTAAGATAGACAGGTTTGATCCTCGGTCTAGGAAGATCCCAAACTACTGCGGAGCAACCAAGCTTGTATGCCACAACTACTAAGCCTGTGCCCTAGAGCCTGGGAGCTGCAACATCTGAAGCCCCTGGGCCTAGGGCCTGTGCTCTGCAATGAGAAAAGCCATTGTAATGAGAAGCCTGTGCACTGTGACGAGAGTAGCCCTCGCTCACCGCAACTAGAGAAAAGCCCACAGTAACGAAGACCCAGCACAGCCGAAAATAAATAAATAAATATTTTTTTAAAAAGAACAAACAAAAAACAAGCAGAACCAAGAAAACAATAAAGATTAGGGGGAAAAAATGGAAGAGGAACTGGCAACCCATTCCAGTATTCTTGCCTGGAGAATCCCATGGATGGAGGGAGCCTGATGGGCTACACTCGTGGGGTCTCCAAGAGTCAGACACCACTGAGCGACTAACATACACACACACACACACACACACACACACACACACACACACACACACACAGAAATAAAGAGTAAGAAGATCAATAGGAAAAAAATTAATGAAATCAAAAGTTGGCTCTTTGTAAAGTTCAACAAAATTGACAAATCTTTAGAAAAGAAAAAAAGATTCAAATTACCAAGAAGTTAAAGAGGGTAAATCACTACTGAGTTTACAGAAATAAAAAGGACTATCGGAATCCTTTTGAACAACTGTGTGCCAGCAAATTAAATAACTATATGAAATGGGTATTCTTAGGAAGAAATAAACTACTGCAACTTACTCAAGAAAAAAATCGAAAATCTGATAGACGAATGACAAATAAAGAAATTGAATTAGTGATTTAAAATCTTCCAACAGAAGTCCAATCCTATGCTCTGTGACAACCTAGAGTGGTGGGATGGGAAGTGGGGTGGGAGAGGCACAAGAGGGAGGGGAGAGATCTATCTATATATGTATTTATCTGTATATAAATATACATATGTACTTATGGTTGATTCAAGTTTTTATGTGGCAGAAACCAACACAACATTGTAAAGCATGCATCCTCCAATTAAAACAAAAAAAACTTCCTACAGAGAAAAGCCCAGTCTTTACTGTTGTATTCTATCAAATGTTTAAAGAAGAATTAATACCGGGCTTCTGTCGGGGTCCAGTGGTTAAGAGTCTGCCTGGCAATGCAAGGGACATAGTTTTGATCCCTTGTCCAGGAAGATCCCACATGCCTCAAAACAACTAAGTTCTCACGACAACAAAGACCCAGTGCAGCCAAAAATAATTTTAAATCAATTTTTTAAAAAAGAATACCAATCCATCACAAACTCTTCCAAAAAATAGGAGGCAACATTTCCACATTCATTGTATGATGCCAGTGTCACTCTAATATCAAAAAGAGACAAAGATACAGCAACAAAACAACCACAAAAACCCTACAGGCCAATATCCTAATAATTTAATCCATATAGTGTGCCATATTAATAGACTCATGGACAAAACTACATGATCATTTCAATGCAGGCAGGAAAAGCGTTCAACAAGATGCAATAGTCTCATCAAAAAACATTCAACAGCTAGGATTAGAAAGGAACTGCTTTAACCTGATGCAAGTCATCTGAAAAACCCACAACTATCATACTTAATAGGAAAAGATAATATTCCTGAGATCTGGAACAAGATGGGGATGTCTGCTCTTGCCACTTTTATCTAACATTTTACTGGAACTTCTAGTAAGGGTAATTAGGCAAGAAAAAGGAATCCACTAAAAAGCTATTGAAACTAAGAAACAAGTGAAGCGAGACTGCAGTATGTAAGATCAACATACAAAAATCAGTTTTATTCCATACAGTAGCAAAGGGTAAACTGAAAAGCACTTCCATTTATAACAGCATCTAACAGAATAAAGTACTTAGGAATGAATTTCACAAAAGAAACACAAGACATACTCTGAAAACTACCAAACACTGGTAAATAAAGTTAAATATCTAACCAGAATTTCAGCATGCTTCTTTGTACACATTGATGAAACCATCCTAAAATTCATATGGGAAAATAAGTGAGCAAGAATAGCCAAAATAACCTTGAAGAAGAGTGAAGTTGGAGGACTTACCCTTCTTGATTTCAAATCCCATTTCTGCTTATTTTAATAGCAGTAGAAATAAATATTACCTTGTAATAAAAGTTGGACAAATGCTAAATCTTGGACAAATGGGACACTGTGAAAACAGACAAAAATGGGAGGGTCCAGAGCAAACACTACCTGTGGAAAGAATGGAAATGAGTAGAGAAGACAGTTAGGAACAAGATTTCTCAATTTCCTTTTTATATTGTTTTGATTTTGAAATATGTAAACATTATTTATTTTAAAAGTTAGAGAAAAGCAAGAAGTAAAATAATTTATAGAGACTTCCTTGGTGGTTCAGTGGTTAAGACTCCACCTGCCAACGCAGATTTGATCCCTGGTCTAGGAAGGTCCACATGTCATGGAGCAACTAAACCCATGTGCCACAACTACTGAGTCTGTGCTCCACAACAAGAGAAATCACTGAAATAAGCCCATGCACGAAGCGAGGAGTAGCCTCTGCTGGCCACAATTAGGGAAAAGCCTGCACACAGCAACAAAGACCCAGCACAGCCAACAATAAAATGAATTATTAATTTAAAATTTAAAAATAATATACAGAATGCCATCTATTAAAAAAACCCACCTGCCTATAATTTTTTTTTCTAAACACTACCAGAAATTCTTTTTAAAAAATTTTACATATTTATTTGGCTGTTCCAGGTCTTAGTTACTGCATATGGAACCTAGTTTCCTGACCAGGATTTAAACTCAGACCCCCTGCATTGGGAGCTCAGAGTTTCAGCCACTGGACCAGCAAGGAAGTCCGTATAATTTCTTTTTAAACAATATTATGAGGCTCCTCAAATTTGACTTGTAGTCAGTGAGAAGCCAAAATATAAGGAAATCCTTTTGTTATTCCAAGTAAACTACTCAGCTTGCTGTAAAAGCAAAGGTTAGGATTATACTACCAGTCAGTTCAGTCGCTCAGTCATGTCTGTTTCACCCCATGGACTAGCATGCCAGGTTTCCCTGATCATCACCAACTCTTGGAGCTTGCTCAAACTCATATCCATTGAGTCAGTGATGCCACCCAACCATCTCATCCTCTGTCCTCCCCTTCTCCTCCTGCCTTCAGTCTTTCCCGCATCAGTGAATCAGTTCTTCAAATCAGGTGGCCAAAGTGTTAGAGTTTCAGCTTCAGCATCAGTCCTTCCAATGAATATTCAGGACTGATTTACTTTATGATGGACTGTTTTGATTTCCTTGCAGTCCAAGGGACTCTCAAGAGTCTTCTCCAACACCACAGTTCAAAAGCATCAATTCTTTGACACTTAGAGTTATTTATAGTCCAACTCTCACATCCATACATGACTACTGAAAAAACCATAGCTTTAACTAGATGGACCTTTGTTGGCAAAGTAATGTTTCTGCTTTTTAATATGCTGTCTAGGTTGATCATAGCTTTCCTTCCAAGGAGCAAGTGTCTTTTAATTTCATGGTTGCAGTCACCATCTGCAGTGATTTTGTAGCCCCCCAAATTAAGTCTGCCACTGTTTACACTGTTCCCCATCTATTTGCCACGAAGTGATGGAACTGGATGCCATGATCTTAGTTTTCTGAATGTTGGGTTTTAAGACAACATTTTCACTCTCTTCTTTGATTTTCATCAAGAGGCTCTTTAGTTCTTCATTTTCTTCCATAAGGATGGTGTCATCTGCATATCTGAGGTTATTGATATTTCTTTCTGGCAATCATGATTCCAGCTTGTGCTTCATCCAGCCAGCATTTCCCATGATATACTCTGCATACAAGTTAAGTAAGCAGGGTGACAATATACAGCCTTGAAAGCGAAAGTGAAGTCGCTCAATCGTGTCCAACTCTTTGCGGTCCCATGCACTGTAGCCCACCAGGCTCCTCCATCCATGGGATTCTCCAGGCAAGAATACTGCAGTGGGTTGCCATTTCCTTCTCCAGGGGATCTTCCCAACCCAGGGATCGAATCAAGGTCTCCCACATTGCAGGCAGACGCTTTAAACTTTGAGCCACCCGGGAAGCCTGCGTTACTCCTTTCCCTATTTGGAACCAGTCTGTTGCTCCATGTCCAGTTCTAAACTGTTGCTTCCTGACCTGCATACAGACTGCTCAGGAGGCAGGTCAGGTGGTCTGGTATTCCCATCTCTTTCAGAATTTTTCACAGTTTGTTGTGATCCACACAGGCAAAGGCTTTGGCATAGTCAATAAAGCAGAAGTAGGTGTTTTTCTGGAACTCTCTCGCTTTTTCAATGATCCAGTGGATATTGGCAATTTGATCTCTGGTTCCTCTGCCTTTTCTAAATCCAGCTTGAATTATCTGGAAGTTCACGGTTCACGAACTGTTGAAGCCTGGCTTGGAGAATTTTGATCATTCCTTTGCTAGCATGTGAGATGAGTGCAATTGTGTGGTAGTTTGAACATTCTTTGGCATTGCCTTTCCTTGGGATTGGAATGAAAACGGACCTTTTCCAGTCCTGTGGCCACTGCTGAGTTTTCCAAATTTACTGGCATATTGAGTGTAGCACTTTCACAGCATCATCTTTCAAGATTTGAAATAGCTCAACTGGAATTCCATCATTTCCACTAGCTTTGTTCATAGTGATGCTTCCTCAGGCCCACTTGACTTCACATTCCAGGATGTCTGGCTCTAGGTGAGTGATCACACCATCATAGTTGTCTGGGTCATGAAGATCTTTTTGTATAGCTATTTTGTGTGTTCTTGCCACCTTTTTAAAAAAAAATATCTTCTGCTTCTGTTAAGTCCATACCACTTCTGTCCTTATTGTGGTATAAAGTGTATAACAGTTCAAAACAGACATTTGGTGAAAAATGAATAAATATAAATTCAATTTTTTATTTATTTCTGTAAAATCTATAGCTATATTTTGGGTAGATTCCTAGAAGTAGAATTGCTGGATCAAAGGGTAACTTCTTAGGTAATTTGGCTAGATACTCCCAAATGTTTTCACAAGGGATTGTGTGTTTTCCACAGCAACATATGAACATGCCTGTTTACCCACAGAACTGCCAATAGAGTTTGTTGTCAGACTGTTTCTCATCTGGTAGGCAAGAAATTGTATCTCAATATGGCTAAAAATTTCATTTATCTTATGAATGAGATTGCATATATAACTATGAACCATTTGTATTACTTTTTTCTATGAATTGTCTGTATCAATTACTTACACACATGTGATTTGCTTTTGTTGTTGTTCAGTCGCTAAGTCATGTCTGACTCCCTGTGACTCCATGAACTGCAGCACACCAAGCTTCCCTGTCCCTCACCATTTCCCAGAGCTTGCCCAAGCTCACATTCACTGAGTCAGTGATGCCATCCAACCATCTCATCCCCTGTCACCCTCTTCTCCTCCTGCCCTCAATCTTTCCCAGCATTAGAGACTTTCCAATGAGTCACTTCTTTGCATCAGGTGATCAAAGTACTGGAGCTTCAGCATCAGTGCTTCCAATGAATATTCAGGGTTGATTTTCTTTAGGACTGACTGGCTTGATCTCCTTGCTGTCCAAGGGACTCAAAGAATCTTCTCCAGCACCACAATTCAAAAGCATCAATTCTTTGGTGCTCAGCTTTATTTATAGTCCAACTCTGACATCCTTACATGATTGCTGGAAAAACCATAGCTTTGACCATATGGACCTTTGCTGGCAAAATGATGCCTTTGCTTTTTAATATACTGTCTAGGTTTGTCATAGCTTTTCTTCCAAGGAGCAAGTGTCTTTTACTTTCATGGCTGCATTCACCATCTGCAGAAAATAAAATCTGCCACTGCTGCTGCTAAGTTGCTTCAGTCGTGTCCGACTCTGTCCAACCCCATAGATGGCAGCTCACCAGGCTCCCCTGTCCCTGGGATTCTCCAAGCAAGAACACTGGAGTGGGTTGCCATTTCCTTCTCCAATGCATGAAAGTGAAAAGTGAAAGTGAAGTCGCTCAGTCATGTCCGACTCCTAGTGACCCCATGGACTGCAGCCCACCAGGCCCCTTCGTCCATGGGATTTTCCAGGCAAGAGTACTGGAGTGGGTTGCCATTGCCTTCTCCAAAATCTGCCACTACTTCCACTTTTCCCCCATCTATTTGCCATAAAGTGATTCCCAGGACCCAAATACAGGATCCAGAAACTTCTATGGCAGAATACTCATATTTTTTTTAACTATTGCTGCTCTTTGGCTGTAAGTAAGTCTCTAATGCCACAAAATAGTTCTAGCAGAGGGCACTGAAATATTGCCAGTTCTGGAGAATTTAGTTCTTTTGGGATCCTGGATCAGTCTGGAGAGTTGTGACTGGAATATCCCATGTGTCAGTCATCTATTAATATTTACTGAAATTTAACAATGGTAGAGTAACTTCTCCTGAGCATAGTGACTATGTGCTCCTTGTTTCAAAGTTAGTACAGTGAAAACATCAAAGCTCCTGGTAAAGACCAAGCTTGTGGGCTTGATGGGCACATGGAAAGGCCCCTTGTTGGGCTTAGTGAATCAAAGAATGACCATTTCCTCCAGCCTTACTCTAGAACACACCCTAGCAATGATGTCAGACCTGTCTTCATAGGGCAGATGACAACAGCTTTTAGGGAAACTAGAAGGCCTGGCCCCATCAAAGTGTGGCCTTTGAAGGCTAAATGGTATGTGAAGTATAGAAACAACACAACAAAAGCCCCCAAAATTTCCCACAAATTTGTTTCTTGTCCACAAAAGAGAAAACCTTGAGCTGACATAGGCTGGGGAGAGTTGAGCAGTTGTATCCAAAAGAGAGCCTGCGGTCCCCACCAGAAAAGATAGGTGCCAGATGAAGAGCAGACAAATGAAATCCCACTGCCCTGATGAGTCACTTGCTGAGTGATGTCACCAGCTGAGTTTTCACAGCAGGAAAATCAGCAGCTGGTGGACTAGAACATTCCACATTGCTGACAGCAGCCCTCTTTCCCTCAGAAGACTTTTGTACTATTCTTCCCCAGAATCTAACATGTTTTCTCTTTTTATATTATTTATACTAGCGTGGGGAATCTGACTTTCTGTTTTGAACTATGCATTATCAGTCAGTCAGTTCAGTCAGTTCAGTCGCTCAGTCATGTCCAACTCTTTGTGACCCCATGAATTGCAGCACGCCGGGCCTCCCTGTCCATCACCAACCCCCGGAGTTTATTGAAACTCATGTCCATCGAGTCAATGATGCCATCCAGCCATCTCATCCTCTGTCGTCCCCTTCTCCTCCTGCCCACAATCCCTCCCAGCATCAGAGTCTTTTCCAATGAGTCAACTCTTCGCATCAGGTGGCCAAAGTACTGAAGTTTCAGCTTCAGCATCAGTCCTTCCAATGAATATTCAGGACTGATTTACTTTAGGATGGACTGTTTGTATTTACTTTAGGATGGACTGTTTGTATCTCCTTGCAGTCCAAGGGACTCTCAAGAGTCTTCTCCAACACCACAGTTCAAAACCATCAATTCTTCGGTGCTCAGCTTTCTTCACAGTCCAACTCTTACATCCATACATGACCACTGGAAAAACCATAGCCTGGACTAGATGGACGTTTGTTGACAAAGTAATGTCTCTGCTTTTGAATATGCTGTCTAGGTTGGTCATAACTTTCCTTCCAAGGAGTGAGCATCTTTTAATTTCATGGCTGCAATCGCCATCTGCAGTAATTTTGGAGCCCAGAAAAATAAAGTCTCACACTGTTTCCACTGTTTCCCCATCTATTTCTCATGAAGTGATAGGACTGCATGCCATGATCTTCGTTTTCTGAATGTTGAGCTTTAAGCCAACTTTTTGTCTCTCCTCTTTCACTTTCATCAAGAGGCTTTTTAGTTCCTCTTCACTTTCTGCCATAAGGGTGGTGTCATCTGCATATCTGAGGTTATTGATATTTCTCCCGGCAATCTTGATTCCAGCTTGTGCTTCTTCCAGCCCAGCGTTCCTCAGGATGTCCTCTGCATAGAAGTTAAATAAGCAGGGTGACAATATACAGCCTTGATGTACTCCTTGGAACCATTCTGTTGTTCCATGTCCAGTTCTAACTGTTGCTTCCTGACCTGCATATAGGTTTCTTATAGGAGACATTATATATTCATAAGATGCTTTCTAAATTCTGAGCAAAATCTTCAAGATCAGAAGCAGCTAGATGTAGGTATAATTTTTTTAATCTACAAACATAAATACCTTACTATAGGTCATATAACAAAACCAAGTTTTCTTATTCATAACAGTAACTTCTTAACATAAAACCTGAGGGTATGGGTACCTCTACTCAGCTGAATGGATTCTCAGCAATCATTTCAAAAAAAAAAAAAATTATTGGCTGCAGTGCACAGAATGTGGGAATCTTAGTTCCCTGACCAGGTATCAAACCCATGCCCCCTCCTTGGAAGGCAGAGTCTTAATCAGTGGATTGCTAGGTTAATCCCCAATCACTTCATTTATTGATTTATTAATTTGTATGCACATTGTTTACCTGAAAGAAACACAAAATAGAAAAGATCTATGAAGTGCAATCAGTAAATGCTCATTTTTCAGACCTCATGGAATAAAGAGATTTTTCTCTAAATCTAGAGGCTGGAGAGTTTTTTGTTTTACCACCAGAGAAGATGTGTTTGCCTGTGCCTGACTGGATGGAACCTAAAATAATGAAAATTAAATTATTTTTCAATTTAATTTCTCCATGAGTTGTTGGCTTTGTAGCACAGCTTAATAATAAGGTGTGTACATTAGAAAATATCACAGGCAATAGCTATCAGTGTACCTAACATGAACTCCTTATTAAATCTACTTAGTTAATATTACATTTTTTAATGTAAATCAGTACATATGTAAATGTGATGGCCATTTAATACTGTTGAGTTTTTTAATTATCAAAAAATTTCAGAAGGATGTATGCTGAATTATTTAACAGTAGTTACCCTTAAAAGTGGGTTTAGGGACTTCCCTGGCAATCTGGTGGTTAAGACTCTGAGTTCCCACTGCAGGGGCTACAGGTTGGATCCCTGGCTGGGGAATGAAGATCCCACATGCTGTGTGGCTCAGCCAAAAAAAGATTTGCGTTTGAAGGAAGAGAGCACATTCATTTTTGTTTCATTACAGTGATTCTCTTCTGTTCATACTTGTTAAATTGACCGCATTCATTTTTATGATGAAAGTTTGGAGATTATAACTACCAAAAATGATGCCCGCCAGTTATGAGGGGTATTAAATAAACAGGCAAAGGACAAGGCAGTTTTGAGGGTTGGACATCTAGGGACAGCTTCCTGGTAGAGTCCTGAAGGTGAGAAGATGGGACGCCCACGTAACGGTTGTGTCTTGGCCAGTCCTGTGCGCATAGGCTCGAGAGCCTCACTCCATCTTCCAGCATCTGTTCCATAAAATACCTGCAGGAATCCAGATCTAGAGTGGCATGTGGACCACTGCTTATTCTCGCCTATTTCTTGGTTTGACAGCTAAGATAGGGAAAATATAAAATGACATAGAAAAGAGGTATTTTGAGATCCATATTGCTTTATGTTGCTGATTTCATAGTGAGTACCTGATTCCAATCTGCTCTGGCAACATGACATTGTAACCATTTGTATTCTTATGAGGACATGATTTTAACATATAGAGGGTGGGCTGGTGGTACTTATAATTGAAACGGGTATCCTAAGCTGTTTGCCCTGATAGAAGACTAGAATTTTATTTTTGGTCATTGATATAAATGAATCAGATTGGTATGTTTTTATCTTTTTTTTTTTAACTAGGGGAACCATTTTAAATTTGGTTCTCAGATACCTTATTCTGAAAACATTAACATGACCCACAGTTTCTACATCTAACTGCCTTGGGGCAGAAACTTTACTCAGTTCTGCAGAGTTTTGTGAAATACCTGTGGATTCATCATGTGTCATCTTAGGCTCCTGGCACAGGAATGCACTCCTTTCTGTGGCTCTGTGGTGCAGCAGCTGAGAGAACCAATTTAGATGTGTGTTCACTCTTGCCACTAGTCAGTTTGGAGACCTTAATTGGGTCCACTGAGACGTCTTCCAGGGTACCACAGAAGTTGAAGAGGAGTTACCTCTTATGTGGAGAACATTTTTATTTACAGTTTTGGTTATTTATTTATTTATTTGGCTGTGTTGGGCCTTCATTGCAGCACACGAGATCTTCAATGTGGCATGTGGGCTCCAAAACTCACAGGCTCGGTAGCTGTGGCACACAGGTTTAGTTGCCCTGTGGCATGTGGGATCTTCTCAGACCAGGGATTGAACCCACGTCCTCTGCATTGGGAGGTAGATTCTTAACCACTGGACCACTAGGGAAGTCCCTACAGTTTCTTTTTGTTTAATTTATGCTTTTAGTTTTAGTGTTTAGTTCATTTGCATAGTGTATATATTTTTTTAATTTTTAAAAATTGGAGTATCATTGCTTTACAAAGTTGTGTTAGCTTCTGCTGTACAAGTTTTTATCAGCTATATGTACATGTATATCCCCTCCCTCAAGAGCCTTCCTCCCCTCCCCCCATCCCATTCTTAGTATAGTGTCACTTGTCTCCTGTAAGGAGTAAAAGGCCTGGGGCAGGAGGCTTGCAAATCAAATTCTCTATTGCCTGGATTGAGGGAGACTTGTTTACTCAGATCTCATTAGGAACTGATTTAGGGAAATAGAAGAAAACAATAGAATGGGAAAGACTAGAGATCTCTTCAAGAAAATTAGAAATACCAAGGGAACATTTCATGCAAAGATGGGCTCGATAAAGGACAGAAATGGTAGGGACCTAACAGAAGCAGAAGATATTAAGAATAGCTGGCAAGAATATACAGAAGAACTGTACAAAAAAGATCTTCACAACCCAGACAGTCACGATGGTGTGATCACTTACCTAGAGCCAGACATCCAGGAATGTGAAGTCAAGTGCGCCTTAGGAAGCATCACTACGAACAAAGCTAGTGGAGGTGATGGAATTCCAGTTGAGCTATTTCAAATCCTGAAAGGTGATGCTGTGAAAGTGCTACACTCAATATGCCAGCAAATTTGGAAAACACAGCAGTGGCCACAGGACTGAAAAGGTCAGTTTTCATTCCAATCCCAAAGAAAGGCAATCCCAAAGAATGCTCAAACTACTGCACAATTGCACTCATCTCACATGCTAGTAAAGGAATGCTCAAAATTCTCCAAGCCAGGCTTCAGCAATACTTGAACCATGAACTTCCAGATGTTTGTTCAAGCTGGTTTTAGATAAGGCAGAGGAACCAGAGATCAAATGGCCAACATCCGCTGGATCATCGAAAAGCGAGAGAGTTCCAGAAAAACATCTACTTCTGCTTTATTGACTATGCCAAAGCCTTTGCCTGTGTGGATCACAACAAACTGTGAAAAATTCTGAAAGAGATGGGAATACCAGACCACCTGACCTGCCTCTTGAGAAACCTGTATGCAGGTCAGGAAGCAACAGTTTAGAACTGGACATGGAGTAACAGACTGGCTCCAAATTGGGAAAGGAGTACGTCAAGGCTGTGTATTGTCACCCTGCTTATTTAACTTATATGCAGAGTACATCATGAGAAATGCCAGGCTGGATGAAGCACAGGCTGGAATCAAGATTGCCGGGAGAAATATCAATAACCTCAGATATGCAGATGACACCACCCTTATGGCAGAAAGTGAAGAGGAACTAAAAAGCCTCTCGATGAAAGTGAAAGAGGAGAGTGAAAAAGTTGGCTTAAAGCTCAACATTCAGAAAACGAAGATCATGGCATCCAGTCCTATCACTTCATGGCAAATAGATGGGGAAACAGTGGAAACAGTGACTGACTTTATTTTTCTGGGCTCCAAAATCACTGCAGATGGTAACTGCAGCCATGAAATTAAACGATGCTCACTCCTTGGAAGGAAAGCTATGACCAACCTAGACAGCATATTCAAAAGCAGAGACATTACTTTGTTAACAAAGGTCCATCTAGTCAAGGCTATGTTTTTTCCAGTGGTCATGTAAGAGTTGGACTATAAAAAAAGCTGAGCACCAAATAATTGATGGTTTTGAACTGTGGTGTTGGAGAAGACTCTTGAGAGTCCCTTGGACTGCAAGGAGATCTAACCAGTTCATCCTTAAGGAGATCAGTCCTGGGTGTTCACTGGAAGGACTGATGTTGAAGCTGAAACTCCAAAACTTTGGCCACCTGATACAAAGTGCTGACTCATTGGAAAAGACCCTGATGCTGGGAAAGTTTGAGGGCAGAAGAAGGGGACAACAGAGGATGAGATGGCTGGATGGCATCACCGACTCAATGGACATGGGTTTGGGTGGATTCCAGGAGTTGGTGATGGCCTGGAGGCCTGGCGTGCTGTGGTTCACGAGGTTGCAAAGAGTCGGACATGACTGAGCGACTGAACTGATGGAAGGTTGAGCAAGAAGGAGGACCTATTGGGCCTAGTCAAAGCCCAGTGCTGGTGCTCACTAGCTGGATAAGCTTGGGCACAAATCCCAGCAATGGGACCTCTCCCCTCCCAGGTCCTGTGTGGTGAGAATGTGGACCAGGGCTCTGAGTGAACTAACTCCTTCCTTCCTCTGTTCACCTACACTAGGCTCGCTTCCTCCCTGGGGTCTGGGAAAGTAGCTTCTCAGAATTTGAGACTGCACAGGTGTTTTACTGAGGAAGGAGATATGTCTAGTAAATTTGAGCTGCAAACCATCTGAGCCTCCTGGAGATCTAGGGTCACACAGATCAAAACATTTGATTCTAAATGTACATCGGTCCAATGTAACTTAGTTCCTCCTAGTTCTTCCTAAAAGTTTTTCTCTGGAATAAACTGTTAAGTTCCATTTGGAACATGGACCATATTTTCTACACCTAGTGTAACACCTGGCACATAGTATGCATGAATTTACAGATGGTATGATCTCACAAAGGTTATTAAAAGATTTCAGTACTGACCACCAGGTGGCTCTCATTTTCCTAAGACCCAGTGTCTTCTCTGGGGAAACGGGACACTGTTGTAGGACCTTAAGGATTTTTAAGTGTTAAAGATACTATCTTAGGCTCACACTTTCAGTTTATGACACACTCGGCAACAGAACCTAGCTCACAACATCCAAAATACCGAAACTATGAGGTAACAGCCCTATTCCTTGAGGGACTGGCTCCAACAAAACTGCAGACTATATAGCCTGGTTACATTTCATCCTTAAATTTAAGGTGACAACTTCACATCAAGAAAAATAATTCAGCAGGGCTATGGCAAACCGATGCATCTGGGTAAAGGCTTCCTGACCTCTTGCCACCTTAAATTTGTGGCAAAAGCTAACTTTCCCTAGAACTTTTGTGATTTCTGCTGCAGAATCCCAAAGTGTGATCCTCAACTAGCAGCAGCAGCACCTGGGAACCTGTTAGAAACGCAGCTTCTCAGGTTACACCCAAACCTGCTCAGAAACTTGAAGCAGCCGGACCGGTGGCGGTTGGGGGAGGGGGCAGGGGAGGTGACTGATACACACTAAAGGGTTCTCTCTGCTAATAAAAGCCCCACATTTCCCCAGCGAGGGGACTGCTAATACAATGCTAGATGATTCATCCCATTTGCAAACTTTTCTCAAGTTTAGTTACTTGGGGGTTTAAGTGGACTTCGTGTGGGTAACTTAGGCAACATACATGTTATATATAAGCATAATTTATATAGCCAGGCTAGTTCAGTGGGTCTCAAAGACTGATCCAGAAACCTCCAGCAGCCCCAAGACCTTCAGGGAGTCCAGAAGTGTAAACTACTTTCTTGTTAGCTGCTTTGTTCACTTTCATTCTCACAAGTTTAATTTTCCAGAAGCGAAATGATGTGATGTCACTGCTTTGAGGCAGGTGGAATGTGTACTGTCGTCTTGAAACAGTTGTTTTTAATATGATAGGTATCAATTGATACAGGCCTGAAGTAGGATTGCTCCTTGAAGGTCGTTAGTGAATTTTGACTTCCTGGTGGCTCAGAGGTTAAAGCGTCTGCCTGCGGAGAATGAGACCTGGGTTCGATCCCTGGGTGGGGAAGATCCCCTGGAGAAGGAAATGGCAACCCACTCCAATATTCTTGCCTGGAGAATCCCATGGACAGAGGAGCCTGGTGGGCTAGTCCACGGGGTCGCAGAGTCGGACACGACTGAGCGACCTCACCTCACCTCACCAAGGAAGTAAAAGGCTTCCTGAGACCAAAAGTTTGGAACCACAGCCAGGATCTATCAATACAAAATTTTTATTTTTCCTTTAGCTTGGGGTATACAACACTGGTTTAACCTACTTTCTAGGTTTGATAAATGACAAGTGAACACATGAGTTTCTTTACAGCCATTTGAAATCATAGGGCCTAAGAGCAGGTAGAATAGGAAGAAATTAGAGGAAGCAACAAGCACTTCCTCTGGAATATGAACCAAAGCACGACACCATTTGCAACTTTGATTTACTCCATGGACTGCTTACCAATTTGAAAAGAGTTATGCAAACCCAGAGGGTCTGGAATTAAATGGCTGTATTTCAGATGAAATGTGCAAACAGCTTTTAAGTCACTTCAAGTGGAAACTCACCCAATTCCAGACCGATTTATGAACCCCAATAGATGCTGTGTGGTATTTCCCTCCCAGTCAACACGTAATTCCTTAAATGAGACAACCAGCACAAGACTGTCATTCACGTTTCCGCATACTTTATTTGTTACAAACATACAATTTTTTAAATATAGACTGTAAAACTCCATTTGCAAAAGTCTGTTATTGTAAGGAGTGCACACCAGCAGTAAGGATTCTTTTTTCTCTATGAGTTTTTCTGTCAGTTTTGCTAGTTAGTGGTAAATACGGGACCCGCCATTTTAGACTGACTGAAGCTTTTGGCTGTATTCACATTGTTCTTTTGAAGCAGCCCTGCTCGTCTCAAAATTGACCGGAATCAGCTTCAACCTCCAGGCAGTGAGATCAACAGCCCGTCTAGACTATGCTTTTGAATGGTTTCCAGGAAGTATGAGTTCTGAATGGGTACTGCACTTCACGGATTTGTTTGAATTGCCCATGCAGCTGTGTTTGTTAAAGTGCATTCTTCTTTTAAAAAATAAGAGGAATAATCTTTACTCTTTAACCAAGGTACTTAAAAAATGAACTTTTGGTCTCTCAGCAGATATTCCCAAATTGATCCTATCACTACAAATTTTAGTGTTCTATTTACAAATATTTATAGGGTAACAGGTGGAGGGGACCTTATAAAATTAAAGGTGCAGCTTCTCTTGAAGCAGAAATCAGTTCTACAAATTCATACATAGGAGTACACACTTGGTTTACAATGCACAAACATTTGGATATTTACAGAGACTGAAGACATCCCAAAAACCCTCTTTAAAGTAACTTCCAACCTCAACTCTAGTTGTACATCTAGATCAGGAAGCTGTCTCCTATCAAGATTTGGTTTTAATTCATTCTAATTGTGTCTGCAGATTCTCTATGGGCAGGACATCAGTCCCAACTTTGGAATGAAGAATCATCTAGTCTAAGGAAACCCCTGGTAGATCTGACTGGCAGTGAAGGTTACTAAAGAAAGTGTGTTATTTGGAAATATGTCAGAAGATGGACAGACTTCTAAAAATGGACTTGGAAAAACATCTGCATAGAGGTGCAAGACAGAATAAATACTAATCATTTTAGAATTTTAGAAAAAGAGGAGCCCAAATATACTGATAACCACAGCTATTATTCCAATTATTGATAATCAGTGGAAAAACCTCAAATTTACTTGCCTGCTACTGTAACATGCACAACTCTCAAGTATGCCCTGTACTTAATTTAAAATCAGTTTCTGGACTTCTGCCCAATCTATTAGCTTCTAGGAATACAGGCAGCTTTTGAAACAGAAGTGACATATGGGCTAGGAGAAAAGGGTTTACGCCTCATATCTGAACAGATTAAGACGCAACTCTCAAATTTCTACAATACAAATGTTTCTGTTTTTCAATTTTCTTTCTCTACCTGCAGTTATATATGTCCTTGAAAAGGAATTTTAAAAGGGAAGAAATCTACCACTTGCCACTCTACTTCCAAATATGTATAATAAAGACTTTTTGAGCCGGCTTGATCTTGTAATATAGAGCAAGAATGGGGATGAGAGTTTAAGAAATAAGAGACAATCTACATAAATTTTCTTGATTTACCCACCGATGTCTCTGAAGTAGGGAAGGGAAAAAAGAAAAAGACAAACTCATGTCTTCTTCAATATGCTAGTGGACAATTAACTTGGATAGGTTTATTGCTTTCTCTCCAATACTCTGGGCCCATATTTCATCACACTAAAGGTATGATCAGCCCTCTCTCATCCATGTCAGTAGGCATTTTATACATATAATATGGGGAAAATGAAACTTGCTCCTAGACTCAAAATCCTATGTTAATAAAGTACAGTCATACTCTTTCATCAAACCATGTTAGAATCACCTATGGAAAAAAATAACATTTCTGCATCAAATAAAGCTTTGCCCTCCTGTAAGCAGAACTCCTACTAAGCAGTGACACTACCAATACAGCATTTGCTGTTATTTTAACATGGCTTTACCTATCCCCACTGCAATGTCTAATTCAAGAGGAATGAGTTAATTTTCAAATGAAAAGATTGCAAATAAAGGCGATTACAATGATGGCATATTCCCTATTTCATTAGGAAATATAAAATACATTCATAAGGGTCTTAACTTGGATCAGTTAAGATCCAAGTTAATCAGGGGTACAGATTATCACCTAGATATCAATTTCTAGATATCTAGAAATTACTAATGTCTTCATGATGCAATATTTTTCAAAGTTAATTTTCATCCTGACAAACGGACCACATTTATTAAGTAAGAGTCTGTTAAACCCATCAGTAATATAGTAAGAGTCTGTTAAACCCATCAGTAATGAAACTAAGTTTTAAGACTGAGGGCTGCGAACAGTGACTTTAACTAAATAGCAGGTAAACATATCAAGAGAAGTCATCATTCAACAGTCTGCTATCTCTTGAAGCTTCTGGGGATTACCATTTGAAAATTAAAGACTTTGTTTTTCTAGATTAAAAACAGGGGAAATGAGGTTATAATTTCCATTTCCACCTTATGCCTGGAATTCCAAATGGGGCACTGTCATGTACTTTTGTGTCTATACAAGTATTTTTTAGGTAAATGTGGTTTTCTTTTTCTACAATCACCACCCGACCCCCGGCCCCATTATCCAGTTTATTCAGTGGGAATAGTTAACTGTTTAGGAAGACAGCTAATCGATTTACAGTACTCTAAAACCAACCCTGAAAACTGGCAATTTCATTCATTTACTGTAACTTCAGTGCCGTATTGATAGAAAAAAAAAGTTACCTTAAGGCTCAAGGGAAAGTAATTTATTAAATTGTGAATGCAGCATCGTTTACTCTCCCGTCCATTGGAAACTAGCAAAATGCATTCTAGATCAGTAATACAAACTTTCTAACATTAGCAAAGATTTCTACCTTTCTTATACAGAGTTAAAACAATATTCAAAAGCAAATTATCTAGGGAGCCTGAGAAACCATGATCCACATCACACACAGATTCCATGTATTTCATGATCAAAAAGTGCTTTGAGAAATACGTCAGGGCTAAAATGGAAATACACAAGGAAAAAAATCACTTGATACTTTCTCAAGTGAAGTACAAAATGGAAAAGGAGCAAAAAGATGGGAGGCGCTGCTCTCTGAACAGGCCTTATGCAGGTGACTTTTAGGGTATACGAAATTAAAATTGTTTTAAGAGTTAACGGTGGAATTTTACACCACTATATGTATTCTAAAACCTGAGATTGGACATCAAAGCAGTCTACTTTCTTACTTATCAGAGCAATTCTGATACTTCCTAAAAATAGAAGACAACTCAATTGAATTAGTAACTCCAGGGTCAAAAACATTAACTTTCCCCAATAAACAAGGAGACCAACCACATCAGATACCAAGAGTACTACAGAATGCCTCTCGACAGAGTCATTTTTACATAAGCAAAAAGTCACTTCTCTTCTTCCCCTTCTCACAGATCAAGGCCACACTATTCTCAAATGAATATCTACTGAGAGATCAGCTGTGCATTGGACAAAGTACCATAACTGGGTTAAAAATGAAAACAAAATTTACAGTGAAGAATACCTATGTGCATGGCTTACACACTCAAGCTTCTCAAGTTCATCCACCTCAAGAGCAAGGTAGACACAAATGGATAGTTACCTTTTAACACCTTGTGGAAAGCACATTCTACCTCCTGTAAAGCCAGTCAAGGTCACATTTAACAAAGCATCCTCAGCAACTATAGTGCCTGAAGTGTGCAGCCATTTACAGACCACTCAATATGAGGGCATTATTATAACCAGCCTCTTTGCCCACAACCCTGCATTTTCAGATAAGCCAGGATAATTGTTTTGTTTTTTGAGAAAACTGAAGCTTGAATCTCTTAAAAGACCTGCAATTTATTGCAAAGTGATAGAGAGGTAACAGGGAAGCAATAGGTTAACAGCCTGCCTGCACCAAAGCCTCAATCATTTTGCAGTAAATAATTATGGAAAGTGACTTGACAAGTAGCCATGTGTGTATCACAGCTACAGTCATTTATACCACCTACATGCCTCCCATAGTAACATAGGGTGTCTGGGTTTTTGGTTTGGTTTTCACTTTGATTTTTGGTGCCATACAGATTTACACTGTGTACTGTGCAGCATATGCACTGAAAACTTTCTCTGCTGACTAGAACTGCCATTCTACTTGAATGAAAGGTAGGGACAATAGAAACCAGAAGGCAAGAGTAGCATCTCATCACAAATTTTTGATCCTTTGATTTTGTTCTTAAAATTTCTCATGTCTGCAGCAGTTTGAGAAACAGACATTCTATCAATTCTCCGAAAAAGAATTTGTTTCCCACTTCTCAGGAATATGACTGTTTTGAACACATGATTAGCTGGGATGTTTGCCAAAGTTGAAAAACAGTCCTAAATCACTGTTTATAGTAGCGGCTGAAAGACAAAACACAAAATTGCTTTCATAGTCTGTGTAATGCTAATTTCTGACTAGAATTAACAAAGATCATTTCCTTTAATAGGCAGTATTTATGAATGAGTTCTGAAAGCCAGCCTGTTAATATCACTTTAACAAACCACACAACGAAAGTGTAGTCTGCGCTTTGCAGATTTCTATTGTCCCTAGTACTGAATGAGGATCAGTGAATGCTACAATTAATCCACATCCTCCTGTAATCTTCCTGCAGTGAGAACAGAGACTGTGAACCACTCCCTGCAGGAGAAACAAACCTTTGAGATTGGTTAAGACTTAAAAACCCACCACTATGACATTTACCATTTAATCTTACATAGGCAGGTCAAAATTTTAATATAAATTACTTTTTCCAACACATAGCTTATGCATTCTTTGCTCCTTTTTGTGGAGGATTCTCAAATTGATATCTAAAGATTTACATATGATATATTACTGTTATATGGTCTAATGACTAAGAAAATTTCTCTGGTAACCAAAGCTGATGCCATATATGGTAGTGTTCTTGGCATATACTCTATATGCCTCAGACCACTTCCACATTCTTTCTATTCAGCTAATTATAGCTTAGTAGCCACTGGTGAAGGATTGTGAAGACCCTGTCATTTCTACAGAGTAGAAAGGCAAGGCTAGTTACTGCAATTCAGCCAAACAAAAGAAAAGAAAAAATAATAAACCAACCCCTTAAAAAGGAGAGGTACTGCACCTTTGCAAAATTGAACTGGCTCACTGCAGCTGAGCAACAGAACCACCACTGAAGCAAGAAAACAAGTTGGTCTATACAGGAATTATACATGTTTTGAAAATGAAAAAGTTACAGCAATCAACTAACAGCTGCAACTTTAATCTTCATTGCTGCCTCAGAGTTTGAAACTTATAAAGAGTTTATGCAAACCTAATAATGTTAGCTTCTTCTCAGCCCCTTTACTAAAACTATTTTGGGATTTGTTCTCCGCAGCAAAGAAATAAACACTCAAAACACATAGGTAAATACAGCAGGACATTATTGAAAACAGCTGCCTTGTAGTACAAAATACAGTACAAGTATACAGATGTCATTAAAACATCAAAAATACTATTGCTCCCATACAATTTAGGAAACATTCTTTGCAACGGAGAAAATTTTTTTAAAAAAGAAAAGCTTAAAAAAATCTGTTTAAAAAGTCTACTGTGGATGATGAGTAGAGAAATAGTCTGAAAAGGGCACCAATGTTTGTGGCTCTTCCACTTTTTAAAAACAAAAAGTCTAAGATTAATGATATTCTGAATCAAATCTAATTTTTAAAAAGCCTAATTTTATATACACAATTATTCCCTCCCTCTCAGCCACAATTCATGAAAACGACCTTTTTGTATATTACTTATTTCCCAATAAATACAAAAAGATTGTAGATTGAATAATACCAAAATAAGATAATAAAAAGGTATGCAATAAATTAAAAGGCAGCTCAAATAAAGGGCAGGCATGCACTTTAAAAAAAAAAAACGAAACTAAGATTGTGGAGGTGGGGTTACTTGCCTCCTTGTTGAGAAGGTGTCGCACAAAGTATACCTGAAAACTTTGGAAAGACCATTAGTTCCCATTCAATTCAAAGTTACCTAGGTCTATGACACTTCTAGGAATACCTTTTGATGGGGTGGGATTAACTTGATTAGTAAAAATCATACTGAAAATCCATTTAAAATATAGAAGAGGCGATCCTTGAAAACCCCAACTTTTATTCTTGAAAGACAGCTGGATAAACTGGCAAAAGCCAGTTTGTTGAAATTTCAAGATGGTATAAAAATGCTTCCAGGATATAGTCAGCATATTCACGTTCATTTCAGCTCCATTCAAATGGATTTCAGCTTCAAAGGGCACGCTGCTTGAATCACTCATCCATCATTTGCCAACTTTGATTGTGAGGTACTGATACAATGGACCAAGTTCTTAAAAATTTATTTTAAAAGAATAAATGATGCTGGAATTCTGGACCTGAGGATCTTTAGTATTTGAACAAATCCACAGATTAAACTGAAGGTAGATGACTTCAGTTTTGGTTACTTCCAACTTTTCTGTGTGGACTTATATTCCATTAAAGCTCAGGCTTGTAGCCACAATGTTCCTTTTGTAAAGATGTTCAAGTTTTATGGTTTAAAATCCAGCCAACCAGTGGCTGAAACAGCCGAATTAGCCATAATTCACCGGCTCACACGGTGGAGCCACGGGTATCTGGCTCTCATTCATATCTAAGCCATGACCTCCATATTTGGAGATCGGGGAAGAACTTTAGTGAGCAGCAACCAATCCACTCAAACAGTTTTCCTTGTGCTTTATGCCTGATTTCATCTTGTGCCTACCTCAGCAACCCCCAATGTAAAACTGCTTTTATCTTTGAAAAAAAATCTGCCAACTTCCAAAACATTATAGTAAGGGATTCTAGTTCAAGGACTGACATCTGAATCCATTTGCATCCCGGAAAATAATTCTGCAAAGACAAGACATGGGCCTTGGTCCAGGTTCTATCCAAAACCATTTAAATATGGATCCAATTTGTTTCTGTCCCTGGTGGCTTCTTGAATTCTTATTTTGCCCTGTCTATGATTACGTAAAGTTGCATTCCTTTTCGTTAAACTTGTACCCTCAGGACTGGGTAAATGCAAAGGCCTCTCTCTTCGCAAGAATTCCATGAAGATCTAGATCCAAAACGCTGATTTCAATGGAGGTGAAGGGATAGACACTGCAACAATGAGGTCTAGAAAGATCTTTAGACCAGGTTACCCAAATATAACACAAATTGAGCTGTCATCAATGGGTCTGGGTAACTCATGAGGTGTTCCTTGGCCAGCGTGCAAGGATCTCTCCCATCCAGTGTTATCCTGATGGATTTAGGAACCTTAGCTGGGAAGGAAGAGAAGCTGAGACTTCTGCTCAGGTGAGAAGACGCTGTTGTCCTCTCTTTGCAGGTTGCTGTCAATTCCTTGGAACTTTACCGCTTTTCTCTAATTGTCCTGACTGTTCTCTTATGGTTATTACTCTTAATTAACTATATTATTTAAAATTTTGTTTTCCCCCTCCGGGGCCCTCCCTTGCTTCCCCTCCACTAGCTCACTGGGGATGAACAGGAAGGGGAGCGCTCTAGCCAAGGAGACGGTGGTGGGGTGGGGAGGCCCGTAGGGGAGGAAGCCGCACGTTTCAATCCTCATCCACCTCCTCTCCCTCTGACTCGTCCCCGCCGCGACGCTCATAAAGCTTATCCCTCTGCCGCTCTTGGATCTCTTTCATCTCATCCGCATACCGGCAAAACGCGCCCCCGAACTTGCCCCAGGCCTTGAAAGGGACCGTGATGGCGTTGCGGTAGGACGGCTTCACCTCGCTCACGCGCAGGAACACTCCGTACTTGTTACAGCCCACGTCGAAGAAGAAGCGCTTGAGTCCACCGTGATGGAAGTGCCTTCCGGGAGCTCCCCGTACAGGCCGCCTCCAGGGCCTCCGGCGCCGCCGCCCGGGCCCCCGCCAGCTCGTCGTCCTCGCCGCCGTAGTCGTCGATGAGCTTGGCCAACGCGTCGCGGAACTCTATGAGGCCCTGCGCGGGCAGCGCAATGGTCTGGCCGCTCTGCAGGCCGCCGGGTCCTGGGCCACCGCCGCCGCGATTGACCGTCTGGCGGATGCGCAGGAAACGGCCGCGCTGGTTCTCCTTGAGGTCCAGGTAGTACTTGCGGTTTTCGCGCACCAAGAACTCGCTCTTGAGCGCGCGCCGCGGCCCACCGCCCTCCTCGGCGCCCGCCGCCGCTGCCACTTGCTCCGGGCTGCTGGGGCCCAGCTGCGCGTAATGCTCGATGAAGTCGCCCAGGTAGTCACGGAACTCGGCGGCCACCGCCATGGACAGCGTGAGGCGGCTCTTGGAGCCGCCCGCGCCCACCTCGGCGATCTTGAGGAAGCGGCCTTTGGCGTTCTGCTTCACATCTAGGTAGAAGCGTTTGTTCTGGATGTCCAGCCGCTTCGAGGCCAGCTCCTGCGTCTCCTGCTCGCCGCCGCCGCGGGACGCGGGCTGGAAGCCGCCGGGCCCGCCACCGCCGCGCTCGCTGCCACTGTCGCCGTCCGCCATCTTCTCGGTCGCCACCGCCGCCGCCGCCGCGCCCAGGCCGCCGCCCGCCGCCCGCCGCGCTCGCGCCCCTGCCCTCCGCCCTGCGGCTCGCTCTCCCGGGCCCCCAGCCTCGCTCGCCGGCCCGCTCACGCGCTCCCGCTGTTCATCGCCGGCAGCCGCCGCCGCCGCCCCCCATCGCCCCCGCGCCCCGCCCCGCCACTTCCGCCGGGCCAGCTTCCGGCGCGCGCCTCCGTGACGCCGCCCCGCCCCGCCCCCACGTCCTCGCTGCCGGAAGCGTCGCGCAAGGCGGCGGCTGCGGGGCGCAGGGCAGTGACGTCACGGGTCCGCGGGGGTTGGGGACCCTGGAGACCCGGGTGGGTAAACTGGGAAGGAACTCTGGAAGCTTACGGGCGATAGAAGCAGTCTGCATCTTGTTTGTGGTGGTGGTTTTACAAGATAGCCGAAAATGATTCAAATTACGCTTTATATAAATGCGGTTTATTCTAGGGAGTAAATTATACCGTAGTACAGTTATTTATGAAAGAAGGAAGGAAGGAAGATGTTGGGGGTACTCAAAACTAACCTAATAGGATTGCTGTATAAGAATCCGTGAGTGATATTTAGCATAATGACAGAGTTATAGTGAATGCTCAATAAATACGTACTCTTAGTTCGTGGAATACTGTACATAGTGCCTGGAACATGCTTGGTAACATCATCATCACCGTCTCAGCGGCGTAAGATAAAATGATGGCCTGAACTAAGTAGTGGTAGTGGGGATGGAGAGTTTAGGAAAGGAGTTAATTTTTATAAAACACGTATGTACAGGGACTGGTTAACTATTTTACACTTGGAAGAATACTTGTTCCATGTGTTACATTGTGTGGAGAAACAGGAATGGATTTAAAAAGTGAAAAATGGGACTTCCTGGTGGTTTGGTGGCTGAGATTCCATGCTCCCAATATAGGGGGCTAGATCCCACATGTTTCAACCAACATGTTTCACTTGCGGTAACTAAAGATCTCAGTGCTGCAGCTAAGACCGGCAACAGCCAAATAAAGTGAAAATGAAAGTCGCTCAGTCGTGTCCTACTCTTTGCAACCCCATGGACTGTACAGTCCATAGAATTCTCCAGGCCAGAATACTGGAGTGGGCAGCTGTTCCCTTCTCCAAGAGATCTTCCCAACCCAGGGATTGAACCCAGTTCTCCCGCGTTGAAGGCAGCTTCTTTACCAATTGACCCACCAGGGAAGCCCAGCCTAATTAATAAATTTTTTTTTTAAAGTAAAATGTGTATCTTTTGATGGGAGGAAGTGTGTGCTAAGAGTCATTCTGCCTGGGTCTGAATCCCATACTAGTGAGGTTTTGGGTATGTCAATTAACCTCTTAAGCCTTAGTTGCATAACTTGTTAAATAGGAATAATAGTAACTATCTTGTGGAGTTGCTATAAGAATTAAATGAGATAATGCACATTAACCACTTCACCTGGTACAGAAGAAGCACTCCCCAAGTTTTCCCTCTTTTTATTGGATGTGTCATGAGGGAAATTAGTTCTCCAGCCTGTGTCCCCTATACTGGAAATTCTGAGACCAAACCACTGGGGAGCCCCTCCCCAAGTGTTTAATTACCCTTCGTCCTGATTTCATAAAAAGACCCAAACAAACAAAATTAGAATAATACCTCTCAACAACACAGAAGAGCCCAGAGGAAAGCATCAAATTTGGGGTCTTGAACATTTCAGTCTTGGAGAGAATTTGGACATATGAAATCCCTAGGGAAGAAATAGGCTCCTTCTCTAATTTCTTGCTAACCAAATCACTTTCTGCATAGGGGACCCCAACACTCAGTTCATGTGAAGGACTCTTTACCCATATATTAATTCCTTATCAGTTCAGTTTTAATGTCAAATCCTATTTAACGAGTTAGACACATTGCTTTATTTCCTTTTTTTTTGTCTGTGCTGTGCGGGATCTTAGTTCCCCAACCAGAGATGAAACCTGTACCCTCTGCATTGGGAATGCAATTTTAACCACTGGACCACCTGGGAAGTTCCTGCTTTGATTCCTTTGAAATTTCATTCTTGGATTTTAAGCTTAGCATCTTCTCCCTTTTTATCTATTTGAAAATCATACCTTTTCCAGACTTTTTACACTTCAATTTTTAATAGGTGTGATTATATCATATATCTTTATTTCATCTTTAACTCTAGTTTATTTTGAATACATTTTGGTGAATAGTGTGAAATGAAGAATCTAAAAATTTCCTTTAAATGACCAATTGTCCCAGTACTATTCATTAAATAACCCTTCAAGGACAGATCTCGACAGGTGGAGATGAATGTAGGTTATTTTGGGCAGAGGGAACATGTGTTCCCAGATGGTGAAAAGTCTAGTTTGGCTGGGGCCCAAGGTCTGTGAGGAGTGGGAGGTGAACAAAAGAGTTGGAGGCAGTTAAACCTGGGGTCAGTGGGGAGGCCTTCACTTGTGGGCAGGAGAGTGGGCTTGAGTTGAGGGGGAGCCCCTGGAGCTGTGTGAACAGGAGTGTGACGGAGAGGAGGAGACCATGGCAGAGGACAGCGTGGCTGGGCTTGGTCAGGAGGCAGCAACCACCTGGCAAAACCAAGCCAGTGGGGACTGGATGCAGCTGATTGACTAAGAAGGAGCCACTGGGGCTTTGAGGGCATGAGAAAGGACCAGATTTAAAAACTGGATGTGGGGACAGGGAGAGGCGTGAAGGGTGGTTTTAGAGTGTGTGCTCTGAGTGACTGCTGTTGAGGCTGTTGTTCGAGATGGTAAGAGCACTGATCTAAGACTTCAGAGATTCAGATGCTGCAAATGTTAGGTTTCCCTCCCCTATGAAATTCACAATAGACAGGACCCAACAGGAAGAGCTGCTTTGATGCATTTTTGTAATACCAAATTCTTCCCTGGGAAGTTTATTACCTCTTGGTGGCCTTAAGCACTTGTTGGGACTGCCTTTTGGCAAATCCAGCATGAGTGAGTGTGAATCTTAAGTACTGGCATGTGAAGTCTGAGCAGCCAGCTGGGTGCTGAGTGGGGAGTGTCCAAGCAGCTGTGGGACCCAGAGAAGCAGAGTCAAGACGAGGGGCACCTGTGGGAGCCGCCAGCAGACAGCATGGATTTGACAGTTCCTGAAGGCTGCATAGAGAAACAGGGACAAGTGAGAAAGATGGGGAGAGAATGAGGCCAGGGGTCAGGTGTCACAGTTCACACTGAACCTGACAAACGCTTCCTGCCCATCCTGGAAATATGTGGAGAATCACACAGCTCTTAAGGAGTGGAGCAGAGGCTGCAGCTCAAGTCTCCAACTCTAAATTCTGTCTTTGATGCTGCCACCTTGGGGGAGAGCATGGAAGCCATATGTTGCAGTGCTAGAGAGGGCAGGACTATGGGTTCAAGAGCTGCCCTGGTGACAGAGGGGATTGCGTGTGTTAGTCGCTCAGTCATGTCCAACTCTTTGTGACCCCAGGGGCTGTAGCCCATCAAGCTCCCTCTGTCCATGGGATTCTCCAGGCAAGAATACTGGAGTGGGTTGCCATTTCCTCCTCCAGGAGATCTTCCTGACCCAGGGATGGAACTCGCGTCTCTTACGTCTCCTACGTTGGCAGTCAGGTTCTTTACTGCTAGTGCCACCTGGAATAGTAACCAGCAAAGGAAAGCATGAACCTGGAGATGGGTATGGGAGGTGTGGCTGGGCCATGGGAGGCAAGAGTCCGTCTTTTTGCTCATGATACCAGGGAGAGTGGAGCGATACAGGAGCTTCTGGTGGAGAGCAGAGAAGCTGGAGCTGTTCCTGCGTCTGCTCCAGTGCCCAAGAGCGAGGCCATATGCCAAGAAGGAGGCCGAGAAGACCTGTGAGGCTTGGCTGGGATGAGAATCCCTAAACAGCTCAGGATCCTGCTAAGCCCAGGGCAGAAGCTCACTGTCTCCAGCCACTTGGAGCAGCTTGGAGGCTGAGCAGGAGGCAGCAGATGGCAGCGGGCCTTGCCAGCGCTGGGGGAGACCTGTGAGGCAGGGGGTGGGGGAGGAGGCTGGAGGCCAGTGTCCTCAGATGGCCAGAGCCTTCTCCTGGTTTCAGGCCAGGAGAAGGAGAAAGGGGTCAGACATTGTAGGTCACACCTTTGTTTTCCTGTTATTTTTTCCTATTATACTTAAAGTTAAAACTCAGAACAGTTGAGGAATAGTCCTTCTCACCCAGATCCCCCAAATGGTACCACATTTGCCTCATCATCTCTCTTTCTCTAGTTTTTTTTTCCTCCTGAACCATTTGAGAATCACTTGCGTGATGCCCTTTAGCATCTCTTTCCCAAAGCAAGGACTTTTCTCTTGCCTAACCAGAGTATAGTGATCAAAAACAAGACATGAACACAGTGAGGTGGGTGAACCTAGAGCCTGTGATACCAAGTGAAGTAAGTCAGAAAGATGGTACTGACGGTCCTATTTACAGTGCAGCAAAGGAGATGCTGACATAAAAAACAGACTTGTGGACACAGTGGGGAAGGAGAGCCTGGGACGAATCGAGAGAGTAGCGTTGAATCATGCATTACCATATGTAAAGTAGATAGCCTGCGGAAATTTGCTGTATGATGCTTGGAGCTCAAATCTAATGCTCTGTGACAACCTAGAGGGGTGGGATGGGGATGGGAGGTGGAAGGGAAGTTCACTGACAGACTTGAGTCAGATATTGCCAAATGTCCCAATTATGTCCTTTGTAGCAACAGAAGATCCCATTGCATCCAGGGGGCCCTCACCCTTCCTCATTTCACTCTGGAGCTGCTCCCGCCTCCGCCTGTCTGTGTCCTTGACATTGACATATTTGAGGGGTGAAGGGGCCTTATTTCATAGACTGTCTCCCACTTTGCATCTGGAGGCACTTCTTAACCTCAGTCTGAAGGCACATCCTTGCCCTGGCTAACTCATCTCCCCACAGCTAGTGAAGTGCTGCCCACCACCTAAATGAGCCCTGGTGCCAGAGCAGGGGGAGGATGAGGTGGTAGAAGTTCCAGAGTCAGCAAGGAAGGCAGGAGAGACTAGGTGGGGCTGGGGAGTCAAATATATTCGTGGTCAAATCCGCAGCGGCCTTTTTGCTGTGAGCTGCTCAGAAACCACATAACCTCCTGGCCTGTTCTGTCCTTTCCCATCGAGAAGGAAAAAAGGGAAGAAGATGAACTTAGCAGAATCCAGTGTGGAGGGGCGCCATCCCTGAGGGTATTGGCACAGGTATTCCCAGACCGGGCACCCAACCTTGCAGATGCATCTCAGCTGATGCTCTAGGCCCAGAAGTCGGCTGGCATGTGTTGAAGTCTTCAGGCATGTTTTCTTGAGTTTGGGTGTCTGGAAGCAGGTGTGTTCTTCTAGAATAATCTAAAGAGATCTCTGCATCCGCCTGAGAAGAAGGCCTGCACCTGCTGTTTATTCTAGGGATTTTTGTCTTCCAAGAGGTAGAAAATCAATTCCTTGCATTGGTGTTGGGTTCCAAGGGGCACCATTTCTCAGCCTTGGGACTTAACTCAATAGCCTTCCCCCTCCCTGATTTTTAGCTTCTCTTGACCTTAAAAAAATAAAACCCTGTGGCACTCCCAGAGGCTGAGAGACTGCTTTCTGCACGCCCGTCAAGCTTATTTACCTCACATCCACCACCTCCCACATAGCTCCCTGAGTCCCTGGAAGAGCTACGTGTTCTTTGGAATGTGGCAGGCCTCCACTGTTTCACTCCTGCTTCCCAGCGGTGAGGTGTGTGCAGACCGTTCAGTGGTGCAGCTGGCACACAAGGCCCTAAACGGCCTTGCCCTGTGAGTGTGACTCACGGATGTGATTCCTCCAGACCGCTCCTCCAGGCTCCAAGTTTTGCAGAGACTCGGTGCTGAGTTGAGAGACCATGAACATAAAACCCAGAGGGACTTTCATCTTTCTTTAGGAGGTACATTTGTTGGATAAGAGAGTTGATATCCCAAATACAACTATCATAAGAAGGAACGGCATCCCTAAAATAGAAGAGTCGGAAAATGTATCAGTTGGCAATGGATAAACAGGTCTGAGGAGGCTGTAACTCAGGTCACTCGTGTTTGAACCCACTCACACTAAGTAGCAGAGGGCTGGCCTCCTCAGTGACAGGGGGATATGAGGGCCTCCTCCCAGCTGTCCTGGTGGCTCAGCTAGAGCCAGCTGTGCCCACAAAGCCTCTAGTCAGGACTCTCCTCCCAGCTGCCGTGGGGAACAGGTTTGCCCTTTCCAAGCACCCTTAGGTCACTTGTGGTCTTTCCATGGAGCCGGACAATAGCCATCTGTTCTGCTTCTCATTTCATCCAGAAAATCCCAGTGTTCTGCCCCCCTGCTCTTAGGGATTCTGCTTCAGCCTCCTCTGTATCTTCCAGAAGGCTGTCTTGCTCTGAACCGGGCCCCTGCTGGGTTCCTCCACTGGCCCTTCATTCAGTTAGACAATGACTGGCGGTGCCCAAGTCCATGCTGAGCACAAGCAAGGCCATATGGAAGGGAGAAGGAGGTTTCTAGGGCCAGCAGTAATGATGAATGACCTGAACTCCATCCACAGCCTTTAAAAAAATCTTTACCTGGTAAAAGTTAGGAATGTAGCCCAGAAACATGAGACCATGACCTGTAGGGCACTGGCTTAGAATCAGAGGTATCAATATGAGCTAGTGGTTTCATTACACAGACATGTGTACGTGTATGCACATACACATACAAATAAAAATATGAACATACACACACAGATAAATATGGAAATAGACACATACAGAGATGTAGCAATACACACAAAGACATATGTATGGATGTATTTATTTATATACATACTTCCTAGAAGCAATGACACCCTAGGAGCAATGAGCACACCTAGTACCCAGACCTTGGCTTCTCAATACCATTCTGTATTGAAAGAAACCAGAGTTTCTTGAAGAAATGGCTGATTTCAGGGCTGGAGGAGAGAGAGCACAAGTTGAGCCTAGAATCTCTTGTGTCAGAAAGTAAGTAAATGCTCAAAAATAAGTGGGACATGTCAAAAGGACACCCCTCTTAGGCAAATCTGAGATAATTTAAGCATCAAATAAAGAATAATAGTAACAGATTATAAGCCAGTGAATAAAACAAGATGTATTCCATGTATATGTGCTGATATAAATACTAATATGTAATTGAGAGAAAGAAAAGCTCTTTACAGTAGAAAGCAAAGTGACAAGTATAGAAGAAATGATGGAATATGAAGCATAATAGCAATTATCACAGTGATAACCGATTCAGGCAAGAATCACCAATGGATACTAAAAACAGTAAGTGAAAATTTACTCAGTAAAGTGAGTATTGACCTAGTCTCAAAGAATCTCCCTGAAGTACTTGTTAATTACAACAGGTAAAACAGTAACCTACAGTGGAGAAACCTGGCAGCCACTGCCCTAACCAAGTGATGACAGGTAACGCCACCCCGAATGGGATAAATCCACCTCAGGTATCTCTTGATACATCACCAAGAAGGACACATATCACTTCTGTAGTATCCCTCTCAGAAACACAGAACCTGCATCTAGTCTAGAGGAAACAGCTGACAAACCTGCACTGAAGGAACATACACAGAATCACGTGCTGCAAACTAACTTCAGAAATGCCAGTGCCGAAGAGATGAAGACTGCAGGATGAAGAGATAGATCAGATCCGTCTGTCGCGCAGTCGTGTCCGACTCTTTGTGACCCCATGCATTGCAGCACGCCAGGCCTCCCTGTCCATCACCAACTCCCGGAGTTCACTCAGACTCCCGTCCATCCAGTCAGTGATGCCACCCAGCCATCTCATCCTCTGTTGTCCCCTTCTCCTCCTGCCCCCAATCCCTCCCAGCATCAGAGTCTTTTCCAATGAGTCAACTCTTCGCATGAGGTGGCCGAAGTACTGGAGTTTCAGCTTTAGCATCATTCCTTCCAAAGAAATCCCAGGGCTGATCTCCTTCAGAATGGACTGGTTGGATCTCCTTGCAGTCCAAGGGACTCTCAAGAGTCTTCTCCAACACCACAGTTCAAAAGCATCAATTCTTTGGCCCTCAGCTTTTTTCACAGTCCAACTCTCACATCCATGCATGACCACTGAAAAACCATAGCCTTGACTAGATGGACCTTTGTTGGCAAAGTAATGCCTCTGCTTTTCAATATGCTATCTAGGTTGGTCATAACTTTCCTTCCAAGGAGTAAGTGTCTTTTAATTTCATGGCTGCAGTCACCATCTGCAGTGATTTTGGAGCCTAAAAAATAAAGTCTGATAGTGTTTCCACTGTTTCCCCATCTATTTCCCATGAAATGATGGGACCAGATGTCATGATCTTCATTTTCTGAATGTTGAGCTTTAAGCCAACTTTTTCACTCGTCTTTTATGAAAAGCCTCCTTGATGAAAATCAAGAGGCTTTTTGGTGTCTCAGACGGTAAAGTGTCTTCTACGATGTGAGAGACCTGGGTTCAGTCCCTGGCTTGGGAAGATTCCCTGGAGAAGGAAATGGCAACCCACTCCAGTACTCTTGCCTTGAAAATACCATGGATGGAGGAGCTTGGTGCAGGATACTATTCATGGGGTCGCAAACAGTCAGGCACAACTGAGCAACTTCACACACTTTCACTTTCTGCCATAGGGTGGTGTCATCTGCATATCTGAGGTTATTGATACTTCTCCCGGCAATCTTGATTCCAGCTTGTGCTTCTTCCAGCCCAGGGTTTCTCATGATATACTCTGCATATAAGTTAAATAAGCAGAGTGACAATATACAGCCTTGACGTACCCCTTTTCCTATTTGGAACCAGTCTGTTGTTCCATGTCTAACTGTTGCTTCCTGACCTGCATATAGGTTTCTCAAGATACAACAACTCAATTTGGTCATTTCTTTGCCATAAAAAACACTATTGATGAGATCTGAATAAGGTTTGTAGATCAGAATATTATACTGTGTTAATGTTAACTTCCTGATTTTGATCATTTTCCTTGTGGCTTTTAAAGAGGATACCCTTATTTTTAGGAAATATACCCTGAAATATTTAGAAGTAAAACAGGCATCATGGCTATAATTTACACTCAAAGGATTCAGAAAAAGACACACATGTACAGAGTGCAACGAAGTAGATACAGGAAAACATTAGCAGTTGGAGGATGAGTGAAGGGTATAGAGTTCCTTGTGCTAACTTTGCAACTTCTTCTTTTGGGGGACTGTGCTGAGTCTTCATTGCTGCTCAGGCTTTTTTCTAGTTGCAGTGAGTGAGGAATACTCTCTAGTTGGCGGTGTACAGGCTTCTTCTCAGTACTGGGCTCAGTAGTGCGGCTCTCAGGCTCTAGAGCACAGGCTTAGTAATGTAGTGCACGGGCTTAATTGCTCTGTGGCATGTGGAATTTTCCTGGACCAGGGATCGAACCTTGTCTCCTGAGTTTGCTGGTGGATTCTTTACCACTGAGCCACCAGGGAAACCCCACAACTTTTTTTTTTTTTTAATAGATTTGTGTGTCTCTAACTGGCCTTTTCTAAAAAAAAAATTTTTTTCTTTCTTTATTTGGCCGCACTGATCGGGTTCTTAGTTGCAGCATGCACAGTCTTTGATCTTTGTTGCAGCATGTGCGACTTTAGCTGCAGTATATGAACTCTTAGTTGCGGCTTGTGGAATCTAGTTCCCTGACCAGGGATCGAACCTGGAACCCCTCCCTGCATTGGGAATGCAGTCGCAGCCACTGACCACTAGGGAAGTCCTGAAACTTTTCTTTAAGTCTGAAATTATGTCCAATAGAAAGTTAAAAATAAATCCTCAAGTTGTTGAAATGTGAAAATCATCCCAGATAGAATTCCCTGGCAGTTCAGTGGTTAGGACTTGGCTCTTTTACTGCTGTGGGCCCAGGTTCAGTCCCTGGTCAGCGAACTTAGATCCTGTAAGTCATGCAGAGTAGCAAAAAAAAAAAAAAAAAAAAAAAATCCCAAATAAATTTTGCTACCCTCCTTGTCCTCTTGTAACCTTTTCATTTTCACTGCCTGCTTCAGCATGCAATCTCCTGGGCTGGTCACTTGCCCATTTAGAATTTCCACAAAGGTTTTCAGAGCACCTCTGAGCACTGGGGCCACCTTGCTTGGCTGAAACACATGGCAGTCGGGGGTATTCTCACAGCTCCTACATGCTCTGTTCTGTGGTCAGTTATTTCCGACGATTTGTTTTCCTACTAGTCTGCAAACTCCTTAAAGGTAAGGACCATGTCTTATCTTTGTGTCTCCTTTACAGTGAACGCTTGGTAAATATGTAACAGAATTAAGTTGAAAAGAAGAATGAGATCTTCGACTCCCCATGTCTTTGACCACTCAGCACTGCATGAAAATAGCACACAATGGGCAATCACAATTGAGTTACAGCTGTGCATCCTGGTGATGTTACTGAGTTTTCCCTCCTATTAGGAAGTAAGCTCTTTTAAAAGTATATTTTTATTGTGGAAACTGAAAAATACAGAAAAGGAAAAGTAAGAGAATATAAATGACTTAGATCACATCATCAGCTCTTCCCTGATGAAGAGCCACCAGCAGTGTCTGTCCTTTTGAGCTTTTCCTATGCAAAATTTTAAATGCGAATTTACACATATATGTGTATATACATATATTCATATTATACATACTGATGTATGACACTTTTATTTTATGCATAGAATTAGATTGATCAAAATCTTTGGTCTACTATATGTTAAAAATTTTTGTTTGTTTGTTTTTTTATTGTTTGGTTGTGCTGAGTCCTTGATGCTGTGAGAGAGCACTCTCTAGTTGTGGCAAGCAGGGGCTGCTCATCAAAGCGGCCTTCTTTTGTCGGTGAACACAGGCCCTAGGGTGTGGATTTCAGCAGTTGTGGCACACAGGCTCAGTAGTGTGGCTCATGGGCTCTAGAATGTGTGGGCTTGGTAGTTCAACCCTACAGGCTTAATTGCTCTAAGGCATGTGGAATCTTCCCAAACCAGGAATCGAACCTGTGTCTCCTGCATTGGCAGGTAGATTCTTTACTGTCTGAGCCACCAGGGAAAGCCCTTATTCAAGGGAACCCAGGTTGTTTTTTTTTTTTCCTTAAGGCCTTCAACTGATTGGATGAGGCCCACCCACATTATGGATAGTAATCTGCTTTATTCAAAGTTGACTATGTAAACATTAATCTCGCCTACACAATATCATCACAGAATCAAGACTGGTATTCGGCTCAGTGCTAAAAAATCTGCCTGCCAATGCAGGAGATATGGGTTGGAAAGATTCTGGGTTGGAAAGATTCCCTGGAGAAGGAAATGGCAACCCACTCCAGCATCCTTGCCTGGGAAATCCCATGGAGAGAGGAGCCTGGCGGGCTACAGTCTATGAGGCAATAGAGTCAGACTCAGCTTAGGGACTAAAAACAACAGTAAATTTGACCAGGTATCTGGGTACAGTGCCCTGGCTAAGCTGACACATAAAATTAGCCATCACCTAAATAGCCTCCTGGACTTCATCTTCTCCACAACACACCATATTATAAAGATCCAGATACTTCTGTTTTTTAAGCTGGTTTTGATTCACGTTCACTGCTAGAAAATGCCCCTACCTTGTTTCACCTTCTGCTGGTGGGCATCAGGGTCACGGCTACTGTCACAAGTAAACTGGAGGACTCTCTGGAACTTGTTTCCTGGGGTAGGTGTTCGGGGCTTCGTCTTGGGTAATACACCAAGGGGCAGTTTCCTTTACAAGGAAACTCCAGGTGGTTGTTAACACTGGTTTCACTCTCCTTGGCCATGTTTAAGAGACTGCTGGTCCACAGCCTCTCTAGCTCTTGACATTGTCAGATTCTTCATTTGTCATAGAGTGAATGAAAAATGCTTCTTTCTTGCTGCCTTGATTTATATTTCCCTGATTAACAAGGAGGCAAGCACTGTGCAGAATAGTATGGAGGTTCCATAAGAAACTAAAAATAGAGCTACCATATGACCCTGCAATCTCATTCCTGGGCATATACCCAGAGAAAAACATGATTTGAAAGGATACATCCGCCCCAATGTTCATTGCAGCACTGTTTGCAGTTGCCAAGATGTGGAAGCAACGCCTTGATGTCCATAAACAGAAAAATGGATAAAAAAGATGTGGTACATATACACAATGGATATTACTCAGCCATCAAAAAGGATGAAATAATGCCATTTGCAGCAACATGGATGGACCTGGAGATTGTCAAGCTGAGTGAAGTAAGTCAGACAGAAAAGGAGAAATATCGTATGACATCCCTTATATGTGGAATCTAAAAAGAAATGATACAAATGAACTTACTTAAGAAGCAGAGACTCACAGACTTAGAGAACAAACTTAAGGTTGCCGGAGCAGGGGAAGGAAGAGGAGGAGGGATAGTTAGGCAGTTTGGGATAGATGTGTACACACTGCTACTGTATAGCACATGGAACTCTGCTCAGTGTCATGTGGCAGCCTGGATGGGAGGGGGAATTTGGGGGAGAATGGATGCGTGTGTCTATATGACCGAGTCCCTTCTCTATTCTCCTGAAACTGTCACAGCGTTGTTAATCAGCTATATCCCAGTACAAAATAAAAGTTTTAAAAACATACAAACAGCAACAACAGAAAAACAAGGAGGCCAGGCATCTCTTTGTGTGCTTGTTGGCTCTAGGTGTTTCCTTGTTGGTGAAATGCCTGTTTGTGGTTTTTGTCTACATTTCCACTGGGCTAGGAGAAGGCAATGGCACCCCACTCCAGTACTCTTGCCTGGAAAATCCCATGGATGGAGGAGCCTGGTAGGCTGCAGTCCATGGGGTCGCTAAGAGTCAGGCACGACTGAGTGACTTCACTAACACTTTTCACTTTCATGCATTGGAGAAGGAAATGGCAACCCACGCCAGTGTTCTTGCCTGGAGAATCCCAGGGACGGAGGAGTCTGGTAGGCTGCTGTCTATGGGGTCACACAGAGTAGGACACGACTGAAGCGACTTAGCACAGGCAGGAGTTCTGTATACATTTTTAACACAATTATCTGTGCTCCTGCCCTTATCACCTCCCACTGCCACCCCTTTGGGGTCCCAGTGGCCCGTCACGCCTTGTCCTTGAGTGTTGAGGGACTCTGAACTCTTTCTGCTTTCTGATGGGTCATGTCCTCACCAGAGCCCTTGACATTCTGCCTGTGTTGGATTCTCTCACTCGCTGGATAGAGCTGCCTGTCCTGCCTCCATCTCAGACTCTGTGTGGCTAAGACCAACCCCTGTTTTTCTCTAGCCCTGGTCCTGGCTGTCCCCACTGTTGGAGCCTCTGCCTCACCATCTGCTCCCAAGCCACCGGCTGTAGCTGAATCTACCCCAAAATGGAACCTGACACCAAGAAGCAGAGCCATGGTGTCAAGCCAAGCTTGAATGTGCTTTCATTTCCAAAGTCTGGCTTCTCTGGTCTTCAGAGTAAAAAGGGATAAACTCCAGCTCCAGGGAGGGGTTATAATTTCTCTCTCTCTTTCCAAACAGTATTTTCCTGCCTGCCTAGCGGATTTAGCAAATGAGACATTCCCCTTCTTATCCTTCTACTGAGTTGTTTTTTTGTTGAACACAAGCTTTAGTTCAGAAGATAGAAATATTTTTAAAGTGTCATCTATTAAAACTTTCCTAAAACATTAAAGGCAGTTTAAAGTGAAAAAAATTATACCTAATCTTTCCTTTTCATTTTTCTGGTTCCCTTCTAGTTTCTATCAACATGCATATCTATGTTGTAATTAGAGTGTGTAGTAATATATAGTATATTGAATATGAAGTTTCCCTGCACACTTTACATGGCATATTTTTATTGTTGCCATAGTTTTATTGTTATCTTATGTGTGGGTGTGCTCATCACTCAGTCATATCCAACTCTCTGTGACCCCATGGACTGTGGCCTGCCAGGCTCCTCTGTCCATGGGATTTTCCAGGCAAGAATACTGAAGTGGGTTGTCATTTCTTCTTCCAGAGGATCTTCCAGACCCAGGGATCGAACCCTCATCTCCTGCATTGTGGATGGATTCTTTACCCACTGAGCCATCAGGAAAGCCCATTTAATGATCACCAATTTAAATGAGCTGGTAGCATTAAGTGTCTTGCAGCTGGGAATCTGGTTGTTTCCAGTTTTGTGTTTGTTATAAGCAATGCTCCTGTGCCCAGTTATTTTTACTTGGGAAATCTGCAGAGCTGTCCCACTGGGTCAGAGGTAGCGCTTGGACATCTGCGTTTCCACCTCTGTGGCTTACAATGTAGATTTATTTGCTTCTGTTTTAATTTGTGGGGTTTGGGGAGGGGCTGTGCTTGGTCTTCACTGCTTTGCATAAGCTTTCTCTAACAGTGGCTCGCGGGCTTAGAGTGCAAGGGTTTCAGTAGTTTTGGCGCATGAATCTAGTTGCTCTGTGACATGTGGAATCTTCCCAGACTAGGGGTTGAACCCACGACCCCTGCCTGCATTGGCAGGCAGATTCTTGTTCACTGTACCACCAGGAAGTCCCAGTGTAGATTTCTTTTCTCTTTTTTTTCTTTTTTGTATAAAAGATTAAATTTATTATTCTTTTTAGGAAATTTGATGCATCATTGGTGTATTACAACTGAGCCATTAATCTTGTAGCTTCATCAACATTAACTGGTACGTTTTCATGACACTGCTGAGATATCAGTTGTTTCTGCAGAGGTTCAAGGGAAAGGCCTTTAGAGAAGTTTGCCAGTTCCTTCTGTATATCTATAAAAGCTTTATTCACTCTGTTAACTTTTTCATCATTCATAATGTTTATCTTCTTAAGATGAGTAGTAACTGGTTTTGCTTTATTTTTAACCTTAAAGCTTTTCTGACTGGCTATGTGGAACACATTCCTGGACTTCTGCCCTCTTAGTTTGTTCTTGGCCATTGTCTCTCACCAGGCCTCCGACACCCTCGCGTAGCCTCTCAGGTTCCAGGTGACGCCATCTGCACGCGCAAGATCCGGAAGTGCAGTGTAGATTTCTAAGTCTGCTTCCCCACAGTCTGTTTTATCATTTTCCTCTAAATGTGACTAAGAGATTGGAAACTAATAACTTCATATGGTAAAACTTAAGATAAGTCCCCTGTGTCCCATATTCTTTGGCCAGAGAGCGTTCTCTACTTCCCCCAGGCTACTCCAGAGTCTCCTAGGTAGAACTCGAATCACATCCCTCTTGGCAGGATTACCCATGTCTGTTGGTTTAGGACCAGCCAGGACTCCCAGGAACATCAGTGCCTCTGAGAAACTGGGTTAGTGACTGGAGCTAGATGAAAGTCGGAAGGCAGGGGCCACCTCCCATGGGAGTGTCAGGCAGTTTGAATGGAGGTTGGGCTGCTGAAAGTGTCTGCAGAACCCCAACCCTGGTACAAGTGGTCTGATGTAGAACCTCCCTCACAAGCTAGAAAGAGACAAAGAAGAGATGCATGCATGGATGCATGTGGGGGAGGCAGAGCCTGCAAGGACCAGAGGGTGGCTGTGTACTGGTCAACCCCGGTCACCATAACATATACCACAGACCAGGGAAGGGAGGGGCACGGTAGTGGGGTTAAATAGCAGACCTTTAATTGCCTCCGAATTCTGAAGGCTGGGAGTCCAAGATCAAGGTGTCTACAGCACTGGTTTCTCCCGAGGCCTCTCGTTATGGTGATGGAGGCCCTTTGTGTCCTCACCGTCTGTGCGAGTCTGTGTCCTCATCTCCTCTTCTGATGAGGACACTGGTCTTGTGGAATTAGGCCTCTTTTTACCTTCATCACCTCTTTGAAGACCCTATCTCCATATACTGTTAGGTTCTCAGGTCCTGGAGGTTAGGGCATCAACATGGGGGTTGGGGGTCAGAGTTCAACTTATCAGCAGCTATAACTCTGGGAGCTCAGTACAGTTCTGAGTGTAGGCCCCCTGGGGTAGCAACTCCACTGGCTGCAGAACACACACAGCAGCCTCCCACTAGCCAGAAGCTTCTGCCATTGGCTTTCATGGGTGGGGCGATGGTTAGGGGCCTCCTCTGCCTATACGTGTCCTAACTCACCTCTGCTTTGATCAGCCCCGCCCCCTCCAAGCTCCCAGGCAGGATCACTGTTCACCTTCCTTCACCTAAGAAGGCTCATCATGGGTGAGACTCCCCACCCAGGGTTTCGGGGATGAGGAACAAGGCTCACCAAAGAGATTTCCAACCAGGTTCCTGGGAACAGCCAGGGCAGCATCTGCAGGAGTCTTGGAGTCACTGGAGCATGACTTGTGTGGGGCTCATAGCAGTGACTTCCAGGATGCTCCAGTGGGTGGAAGGGTTGGCCTTCCCCTCTGCACACAATCCCCACCCCAGCCTTGGCCACGTTGGGGAGGAATGTTGGACCAGAGATATTGGACCAGACACTCCACTTGTGTCCTGGAATCACTCTGATTGGATTTAACCCCTACGACCTGGCTGGCCTCTGTCCTCCAGGTACTGCTGACCTTCCAAGGCAGGGCTCTGCTCTTCTTAACAATCCTGCTCCAGAGCACAATGCTTGTCACACAGCAGCTTCTTAATAAATATTTGCTGAAGGAATGACTGAATGGGAGAAGTGGTGGTCTTGGTCAGGGGCGGCTAGTCTCTATGGGGGTAGCTCATCTCCCTTCCTGTCTCCCCAGGGTCCCCAGGAAGATAGATTCCCCATTTCCCTCAGCTGAGAAATGAGGGCATTAACTTTGAAGTTAGTTGAGATGATCAGTTGAGTTGTGTGTTAAATGCTTTGGAAATGTCAGAATAAGTGCCTTGAGTCTTACCTTCCAGCCAGTTCTGCCCTTGTATTCAGATAGTGACACTGAGCTTAACATGGCAGATGTAGAAGAAAGAGTAGCCACCCAAATCTTTCATTCATCCCACTAGAGCCTTGGATGATAATCATTCATTCATCCCATTTGGCCTCCCACTGAGCATGGCCTTCTGTTCAGTCAGTTCAGCTCAGTCGCTCAGTCCTGTCCGACTCTTTGCCACTGCATGGACCGCAGCACGCCAGGCCTCCCTGTCCATCACCAGCTCCTGGAGTTTACCGAGACTCATGTCCATTGAGTCGGTAATGCCATCCCCATCTCATCCTCTGTCATCCCCTTCTCCTCCTGCCTTCAATCTTTCCCAGCATCAGGGTCTTTTCAAATAAGTCAGCTCTTCACATCAGGTGGCCAGAGTATTGAAGTTTCAGCTTTAACATCAGTCCTTCCAATGAACACTCACGCCTTCTGTTAGATTATGAATATTTACCCACCACTTGCTGAGTGTGGCCTTCTGGAAAGGTCCTCAACTTTTGGAAGGGGAGTACAGAGGGCTCAGACCACCTCCAAATGTCTGAGTGTTCTTTTTGGGTGAAGATGCTACCAGGGTTTTTGCAAAGAGCCCTCCACCAGGGACCAGACGGATTGAGCAGAAACACGAGAAATCCGGCGGCCGCAGAGCGCCCGCGCCCCCTGCTGGCCATCGACTGCACTGCGCGCGGCGCTCCTTCTGGACAAGATCTCTGGCGACTTGGCCTTGCTCTGGGTTCCTTGGTCCAATCACTGGTTGGTCCTGAATGGTTTGCGGGCCTCCAGAGCTCTCCAGTTGTGTTGTGCACTGGCAGCCACAGGGCTATGAACACTTGCAATCGGGCGAGTCCAAACTGAGATGTGCAACCAGTGGAAAACACACACTGGATGTCAAAGACGATACCTCCAAAGTTAAATGTGGTATTAAATAATTTTATATTGGTTCCAGGTTGAAATGATAATATTTTCAATAAATTGTGTTGAATAAAATATGACTAAAATGCAGCGTGGCTGCTAGATAGCTTAACATTCTATGTGTGGGCTGAATCCTGTTTCTTTCTGTTGGGTAGCACTGTCTCTAGACCATGGATTGCCTGGGATTGCACGGATGAGCAAAAGCTCCCCAAATGTGACTACCAGTTTTCTACTTTGCTAAGTGACGATATTTTAAAAAGCACCAATCCTGCTATTCCAGTGAGGATGGGCTTTCTGCTACCTGGGAGGCAGGAGGCCAGGGTCAAGAGTAGAGAACCCTCTGAACCACTCACTCAATGGCCCATCAGTTCTTTTTCTCACTGCGTCAGGCCCCGAATGCGGGGCGGCTCTCTCAGGGGCTTCGCTTGCCTTCTTCCTTCTCGGTGTCCACACCAGCTGCAGCCCGATATCTGCAGGTGCCCCACGAGGCTCTGGGACCTGGGAAAGCTGAGGAGGCAGGGAACCGCAGACCTTGGGTCTGTGGAAGTCACGTGGTCCTTGGAGCCATGCCTACGGTGCAATGCTGAGAGGAGATGCAGGCAGCTGTAGTCAGTTCCCGGGAGAAAGGGTAGGCTCAGTCCCTAGACCCTAGGACTCCCATCACTGCTCCCTGATCCCTGCTGCCCACCCTGCTCTGCTCAGGGGTGGAGGGAAATATGCTAGGGAAGGAGAGAAACATTCTAGGGAAGACTGCATTCCAGACCCACATCCCCAGGCTCACTGGCACAGTTCCTTGTCACGGGTGTGACCTGGGCTCAAAATATCTCTTTTTTCTTACTGCCACATAAAATTTGTTCAGAGCATAAACTTCAGAGGATAGAGCTGAGTAAAAGGAAATAAAGACATAATGAGGTCATACAAAAGACAGCACCTTTAGCAGTAAGATCTCTTTCCTGTCCTGCCTCTTTAACACACAACCATAAAATTCGCAAAACTGTAAGCTGTAATTATTCTATACTTGCTGCTGCTGCTGCTGCTAAGTTGCTTCAGTCGTGTCCGACTCCAATGCATGAAAGTGAAAAGTGAAAGTGAAGTCGCTCACTTGTGTCTGACTCCCAGCGACCCCATGGACTGCAGCCCACCAGGCTCCTCCAACCCTGGGATCCTCCAGGCAAGAGTACTGGAGTGGGGTGCCAATTATTTCATTTTGCTTAGGTTAACGTCTTCCCATGTCATTAAATATTATTTCAGCAGTCTTAATGGTAGCATTATATTCCTTTCTGTGCTCAACCACGGTTTATTGAACTCATTTTTGAACATTTAAAAATTTTGCAAGGTCTTAAGTTTAAATACAGTATTGACTTGATATTTCTGCTGTGTCAGTTTTGAAATGAATGTTGTTTCTCTAGACTACTTTTTAAGATGCATCCCTGCTTGTCATAAGCCTCGTGAAAGTGTGAAAGTTGGTGTCTCATGTTTTCATGCTCGTATCTTACTACATTCAACATTTAATATTTTTCATGAATTTATAGGCCATCGGTATTTACTCTCTGTGCACGTCCTATATGTGTACTTTTTTGGTTTTCCAGAAGTCTGGCAATATTACAAGTGATTTGTAAAGACAGTATCAGTTCAGTTCAGACGCTCAGTCGTGTCCAACTCTTTGCAACACCATGAATCACAGCATGCCAGGCCTCCCTGTCCATCACCAACTCCCAGAGTTCACTCAGACTCACGTCCATCCAGTCTGTGATGCCATCCAGCCATCTCATCCTCTGTCGTCCCCTTCTCCTCCTGCCCACAATCCCTCCCAGAATCAGGGTCTTTTCCAATGAGTCAGCACTTTGCATCAGGTGGCCAAAGTATTGGAGTTTCAGCTTTAGCATCAATCCTTCCAAAGAACACCCAGGACTGATCTCCTTTAGGATGGACTGGTTGGATCTCTTTGTAGTCCAAGGGACTCTCAAGAGTCTTCTCCAACACCACAGCTCAAAAGCATCAATTCTTCGGCGCTCAGCTTTCTTTATAGTCCAACTCTCACATCCATACATGACCACTGGAAAAACCATAGCCTTGACTAGACGGGCCTTTGTTGGCAAAGTAATATCTCCGCTTTTGAATATGCTGTCTAGGTTGGTCATAACTTTCCTTCCAAGGAGTAAGCGTCTGTTAATTTCATGGCTACAATCACCATCTGCAGTGATTTTGGAGCCTAAAAAATTAAGTCTGACACTGTTTCCCCATCTATTTCCCATGAAGTGATGGGACCAGATGCCATGATCTTTGTTTTCTGAATGTTGAGCTTTAAGCCAACTTTTTCACTCTCCTCTTTCACTTTCTTCAAGAGGCCCTTTAGTTCTTCACTTTCTGCCATAAGGGTGGTGTCATCTGCATATCTGAGGTTATTGATATTTCTCCCGGCAATCTTGATTCCAGCTTGTGCTTCTTCCAGCCCAGGGTTTCTCATGATGTACTCTGCATATAAGTTAAATAAGCAAGGTGACAATATACAGCCTTGACGTACTCCTTTTCCTATTTAGAACCAGTCTGTTGTTCCATGTCCAGTTCTAACTGTTGCTTCCTGACCTGCATATAGGTTTCTCAAGAGGCAGGTCAGGTGGTCTGGTATTCCCATCTCTCTCAGAATTTTCCACAGTTGATTGTGATCCACACAGTCAAAGGCTTTGGCACAGTCAATAAAGCAGAAGTAGCTGTTTTTCTGGAACTCTCTTGCTTTTTCAATGATACAGTGGATATTGGCAATTTGATCTCTGGTTCCTCTGCCTTTTCTAAAACCAGCTTGAACATCTGGAAGTTCACAGTTCACGTATTGCTGAAGCCTGGCTTGGAGAATTTTGAGTATTACTTTACTAGCATGTGAGATGAGTGCAATTGTGGGGTAGTTTGAGCATTCTTTGGCATTGCCCTTCTTTGGGATTGGAATGAAAACTGACCTTTTCCTGTCCTGTGGCCACTGCTGCGTTTTCCAAATGTGCTGGCATATTGAGTGCAGCACTTCCACAGCATCATCTTTCAGGACTTGAAACAGCTCCACTGGAATTCCATCACCTCCACTAGCTTTGTTCATAGTGATGCTTTCTAAGGCCCACTTGACTTCACATTCCAGGATGTCTGGCTCTAGGTGAGTGATCACACCATCGTGATTATCTGGGTTGTGAAGCTCTTTTTGTATAGTTCTGTGTATTCTTGCCACCACTTCTTAATATTTTCTTCTTCTGTTAGGTCCATACCATTTCTGTCCTTTATCGAGCCCATCTTTGCATGAAATGTTCCCTTGGTATCTTAATTTTCTTGAAGAGATCTCTAGTCTTTCCCATTCTGTTGTTTTCCTCTATTTCTTTGCATTGATCAGTGAGGAAGGCTTTCTTATCTCTCCTTGCTATTCTTTGGAACTCTGCATTCAGATGCTTATATCTTTCCTTTTCTCCTTTGCTTTTTGCTTCTCTTCTTTTCACACCATAATCACAGAAAACTAGCCAATCTAATCACACTAGGACCATACCCTTGTCTAACTCAATGAAACTAAGCCATGCCATGTGGGGCCACCCAAGACGGGAGGGTCATGGTGGAAAGGTCTGACAGAATGTGGTCCACTGGAGAAGGGAATGGCAAACCACTTCAGTATTCTTGCCTTGAAAACCCCACAAACAGTATGAAAAGGCAAAATGATAGGATACCAAAAGAGAAACTCCCCAGGTAGGTAGGTGCCCAATATGCTACTGGAGATCAGTGGAGAAATAACTCCAGAAAGAATGAAGGGATGGAGCCAAAGCAAAAACAGTACCCAGTTATGGATGTGACTGGTGATAGAAGCAAGTTCCGATGCTGTAAAGAGCAATATTGCATAAGAACCTGGAATGTCAGGTCCATGAATCAAGGCAAATTGGAAGTGGTTAAACAGGAGATGGCAAGAGTGAATGTCGACATTCTAGGAATCAGTGAACTAAAATGGACTGGAATGAGTGAACTTAACTCAGGTGACCATTATATCTACTACTATGGACAGGAATCCCTTAGAAGAAATGGAGTAGCCATCATGGTCAACAAGAGTCTGAAATGCAGTACTTGGATGCAGTCTCAAAAACGACAGAATGATCTCTGTTCGTTTCCAAGGCAAATCATTCAATATCACAGTAATCCATGCCTATGCCCAACCAGTAATGCTGAAGAAGCTGAAGTTGAACGGTTCTATGAATACCTACAAGACCTTTTAGAACTAACACCCAAAAAAGATGTCCTTTTCATTATAAGGGACTGGAATGCAAAAGTAGGAAGTCAAGAAACACCTGGAGTAACAGGCAAATTTGGCTTTGGAATACGGAATGAAGCAGGGCAAAGGCTAATAAGAGTTCTGCCAAGAGGACGCACTGGTCATAACAAACACCCTTTCCAACAACACAAGAGAAGGCTCTACACATGGATATCACCAGATGGTAAACACTGAAATCAGATTGATTATAATCTTTGCAGCCAAAGATGGAGAAGCTCTATACAGTCAGCAAAAACAAGACCGGGAGGTGACTGTGGCTCAGATCATGAACTCTTTACTGCCAAATTCAGACTTAAATTGAAAGAAAGTGGGGAAACCACTAGACCATTCAGGTATGACCTAAATAAAATCCCTTATGATTATACAGTGGAAGTGAGAAATAGATTTAAGGGACTAGATCTGATAGAAAGAGTGCCTGATGAACTATGGACAGAGGTTCGTTACATTGTACAGGAGACAGGGATCAAGACCATCCCCATGGAAAAGAATGCAAAAGGCAAAATGACTGTCTGAGGAGGCCTTACAAATAGCTATGAAAACTACAGTATATGTGAATATAAAAACTTTACATATATGCTATGATTTTTAAATTTCATCATTTCTCATTAATTTCATTTGTGGGATTTTTTGTGGATTAGAGAATTTTGCTTTTACATGCTGCTGCTGCTGTTGCTGCTAAGTCGCTTCGGTCGTGTCCGACTCTGTGACCCCATAGACGGCAGCCCACCAGGCTCCCCCATCCCTGGGATTCTCCAGGCAAGAACACTGGAGTGGGGTGCCATTGCCTTCTCCATTGCTTTTACATAGTTATATATACATATATGCAACACATATATATGTGTATATACACACACACATACATTTTGCTGTATTTTATGCCTTTATTTTTAAATATTTTATGTTTTGCTCTTATGTTTAAAAAGATTTCCCAATGCCAAGATAATATAAGATTTGATATACATTATTAATGGGTTTCTTTTACATTTAAAACTTTACTCAGCCTATATTAATTTTAGAAAGCGATGATACAGCCACTATGGAAAACAATGTGGAGATTTCTTAAAAAATTGCAAATAGAACTGCCTTATGACCCAGCAATCCCACTGCTGGGCATACACAACAAGGAAACCAGAATTGAAAGAGACATATGTACCCCAATGTTCATTGCAGCATTGTTTATAATAGCCAAGACATGGAAACAACCTAGATGTCCATCAGCAGATGAATGGATAAGAAAGCTGTGGTACATATACACAATGGAGTATGAGTCAGCTCTTAAAAAGAATAAATTTGACTCAGTTCTAATGAGATGGATGAAACTGGAGCCGATTATACAGAGTGAAGTAAGCCAGAAAGAAAAACACCAATACAGTATACTGACACATATATATGGAATTTAGAAAGATAGTAATGATGACCCTGTACGTGAGACAACAAAAGAGACACAGAGGTATAGAACAGACTTTTGGCCTCTGAGGGAGAGGGAGAGGGTGGGATGATTTGGGAGAATGGCATTGAAACATGTATACTATCATGTAAGAAACAAAGCGCCAGTTTATGTTTGATACAGGATACAGGATGCTTGGGGCTGGTGCACGGGGATGATCCAGAGAGATGATATGGGGTGAGAGGTGGGAGGGGTTTCGGGATTGGGAGCTCGTGTACACCTGTGGCTTATTCATGTCAATGTATGGCAAAACCAATACAGTATTGTAAAGTAGAATTAAGTAAAAATAAAATTCAAAAAAAGAAAGCGATGATAAACCAAGACAGCATATTAAGAAGAGATATCACTTTGCTGACAAAGGTCCATATAGTCAAAGCTATGTTTTTTCCAGTAGTTATATACAGGTGTGAGAGCTGAACCATAAAAAGGCTGAGCGCCGAAGAATTGATGCTTTCAAACTTTGGTGTTGGAGAAGACTCTTGAGGATCCCTTGGACTGTAAGGATCAAACCAGTCAATCCTAATGGAAATCAGCCCTGAGTATTCATTGTAAAGACTGATACTGAAGCTGAAGCTCCAATACTTTGGCCACCTGATTAGAAGAGCCAACTCATTGGAAAAGACTCTGGTGCTGGGAAAGATTGAAGGCAAAAGGAAAAGGAGATGGCAGAGGATGAGATGGTTAGATAGTATCACCAACTCAGTGGACCTGAATTTGAGCAAACTCTGGGAGACAGTGGAGGCCAGAGAAGCCTGGGGTTGTAAAGAGTCAGACATGACTTAGCGACTGAGCAACAAAAATGTGTAGTGCAATAGAAACCATTTCCCAGATACCTATCAGTTTTATCCTCAAAACATTTATTAAGAAAGCAGCAATTCTTTGCAGCTGTATTTATCATATTTCTTATCTTTATAATAGAATTCTGCTTTTGGAATTCCTCATTCATTTCATTGGTCTGTTCTTTATATTTGTCCTGGCATCAAGGAGCCTCAAAATTAGTACCAATATGTTAAAATTTGTAAAGTGTGTCCTCCTAATTTATCTTCTAACTTTGTACTTTTCTGGTTGTTATCATATATTCATGCCTTCCAGATGAATTTGAAATATAATAATATAATTAATATAGTTAATATAATTCAAATAATATATGACAAGCCTCTCCATAGATACAAGACAGATAGTTGAACAAAATTCAACTGCATTGACAATTTAAAGTTACTCAATAGTGTAAGAATGGGTACGTTTTATTAATAACCTCAGGTCAAAGCCAACCCCACCATATGGGAGAAATAGGCATTCCCTTTGAATTCAAGGAGGTAATGACTTCTACTGCCTGCTTACTATTTAAGTTTTGTTTTCTACCACACTTTTCACGTTTCAGTGTTTGGTGGGGCTTGTGGCTTGTGATTTCCTGGCTATTGTATCCTGGTAATTTTTCCCTATGAACTTTCATATCAACTTATCCATGTTCACAAAAGATCTTGGTATGTTTATGGTAATTGTGTTGAATTTATAAATTAACTTAGGGAAACTGACATCATAATAATATTGATGTTCTATCTAAGAATAAGAAATAGATATCTTCCATTTATTCACATTTAGGCTTGTGTCTTATTTAACTTATATGCAGAGGACATCATGAGAAACACTGGACTGGAAGAAACACAAGCTGGAATCAAGATTGCCGGGAGAAGTATCAATAAGCTCAGATATGCAGATGACACCACCCTTATGGCAGAAAATGAAGAGGAACTAAAAACCCTCCTGATGAAAGTGAAAGTGAGGAGTGAAAAAATTGGCTTAAAGCTCAACATTCAGAAAATGAAGATCATGGCATCTGGTCCCATCACTTCATGGGAAATAGATGGGGAAACAGTGGAAACAGTGTCAGACTTAATTTTTTTAGGCTCCAAAATCACTGTAGATGGAGACTGCAGCCATGAAATTAAAAGACGCCTACTCCTTGGAAGAAAAGTTATGACCAACCTAGATAGCATATTCAAAAGCAGAGACATTACTTTGCCGACTAAGGTCTGTCTAGTCAAGGCTATGGTTTTTCCTGTGGTCATGTATGGATGTGAGAGTTGGACTGTGAAGCAGGCTGAATGCCAAAGAATTGATGCTTTTGAACTGTGGTGTTGGAGAAGACTCTTGAGAGTCCCTTGGACTGCAAGGAAATCCAACCAGTCCATTCTGAAGGAGATCAGCCCTGGGATTTCTTTGGAAGGACTGATGCTAAAGCTGAAACTCCAGTACTTTGGCCACCTCATGCGAAGAGTTGACTCATTGGAAAACACTCTGATGCTGGGAGGGACTGGGGGCAGGAGGAGAAGGGGACAACAGAGGATGAGATGGCTGGATGGCATCACGGACTTGATGGACGTGAGTCTGAGTGAACTCCGGGAGTTGGTGATGGACAGGGAGGCCTGGAGTGCTGCGATTCGTGGGGTCGCAAAGAGTCGGACACGACTGAGTGACTGAACTGAGGCTTGTGTCTTATAGGAATACCTTAATGTTTCCCTTCTACAGGTTTTATACATTCCTTTTCAAGTTTCTTCCTAAGTAGTTTATTCTCTTTCATGATATTGCATATCATTTGCTCTACCACTGTATATGAAGGCTGTTTGTGATTTGTGTATGTGAAAGCTATTATGCATTTCTCTGTGTTAATCTTATATCCTCTCACTGTAGTGAATTCTTACATTGTCACAGTTAAGATTTATCATTGCATCTCTAAACACAGTCTTCAGTACAGTTCAGTTCAGTCGCTCAGTCATGTCCAACTCTTTACGACCCCACGAATCGCAGCACGTCAGGCCTCCCTGTTCATTACCATCTCTCGGAGTTCACTCAGACTCAACATCCATCGAGTCCGTGATGCCATCCAGCCATTTCATCTTCGGTCGTCCCCTTCTCCTCCTGCCCCCAATCCCTCCCAGCATCAGAGTATTTTCCAGTGAGTCAACTCTTCGCATGAGGTGGCCAAAGTATTGGAGTTTCAGCTTTAGCATCATTCCTTCCAAAGAAATCTCAGGGCTGATCTCCTTTAGAATGGACTGGTTGGATCTCCTTGCAGTCCAAGGGACTCTCAAGAGTCTTCTCCAACACCACAGTTCAAAAGCATCAATTCTTCAGCGCTCAGCCTTCTTCACAGTCCAACTCTCTTAATCCTAAACTAACCTTAATTCTAATCCAACCCTTAATAGTAAAACTCAATTTAACCCTAAATCTAACCATAATTTTTTTAAAGGTAGATTTTGTTATTAAAAAAAAATTATTTATTTTAGCAGTGCTGGGTCTTTGCTTCTGTGCACTGGCTTTCTCCCTATGGCAAGCAGGGGCTACTCTTCATTGTGGTGCTCAGGGCGTCTCTTGCTGCAGAGCAGAAGCTCTAGGCACATGGGCTTCAGTAGTTTCATCACGAGGGCTCAGTAGCTATGGCGCATAGGCTTAGTTGCTCCACGGCATATGAATTTTCCCAGACCAGGATCAAACCTGTGTCCCCTGCATTAGCAGGCAGATTCTTATCCTCTTTACGACCAAGGATGTCCTAACCTTAATTCTAACCCTAGCCCTAACCTGAAAGTGAAAGTCACTCGGTTGTGTCCGACTCTTTGCTACCCCATGGATTATACAGTCTGTGGGATTCTCTAGGCCAGAATACTGGAGTGGGTAGCCTTTCCCTTTTCCAGGGTTTCTTCCCAACCCAGGGATCGAACCCAGGCCTCCCACATTGCAGGCTGATTCTTTACCAGCTGAGCCACAAGGGAAGCAATCTTAAACTTAACCCTAGTGCTGAACCAAACTTTAACCCTAAACTTTTACCACCCTAGCACTAACACTAACCCTATACCTAATGGTAACTAGCATTAACCCAAAAGTTAAGGCTGTCATTAACTCTAAATTTCATTCCTACTCCTAATCATAAATCTAACTATAACCCTGACCCTGATTCCAGCCTAATTTAACTCTGACCTGAACCCTAACCCTAATTCAGACTTTGAACCTACCACTCACAGTAGATGAAACATTGCCTTCCCGGGACTTCCCTTTTCAATGAGGGCGCACAAGTACTATCCCTGGCCAGAACTGAGATCCTGCATGCTGCCAGGCCACTAAGCCTGTGGGCCACAAGTAGAGAAAGCCCTCACTCTGCAACGAAGACCTAGGGCACCCAAAGAAAGAGAAACATAACCTTCCCTCAAACCGAGTCCTAATCCTAAAGCTTTCTCTAATCCCTGGCTTTAACAACACTCCACCCCCAAAATTACCTTAATCCTAACAGTAGCTTCCTCGCTCTCATGTGAGTCTAACATTAACTCTAGTACTGACCACAGCCTAACCCTACCCCTAACCCTAAGCCTAAGCAGCCAACCATTCTAAACCCTGAGACTAATTAAGGCTGAATGTTTGTGTGTCCCTCAAACCCACATGTTGAAGTGCCAATTTCCGCTGTGGCTGTATTTAGAGATGGGCCTTTACAGACATAGTGAAGGTTAATAAAAGTGAAAGTGTTAGTCTTGTCTGACTCTTTGCGACCCCTTGAATTGTAGCCCACTAGGCTCCTTTGTCCATGGAATTCTCTAGTCGAGATTTCTGCAGTGGGTTGCCATGCCCTCCTCCAGGGAATCTTCCTGACCCAGGGATCGAACCCATGCCTCCTGCATTGCTGGCAGATTCTTTACCGTCTGAGCCACCAGGGAAGCCCGAGGGTTACAGCTAAAACAAACTCCATCCCTAAAGTTAACTTAACCCCAAGCCCAGTGCCACCTCTAGCACTAAATTTATCCTTAAGCCTAATACTACTCCAACAGGAAACTTAACTCTTTCACTCTCAATTTTGATTTGAATAAATAATCCAACTCAAATCTCTGTCACTATGTTTATAGTCCACTACGTCATGAGATGAAAAGAACCGTGTTGATAGGCACATTTCCCCCTACCTGCTGTAAATGTTGAAATTCTAAGTAGAAGCCACACGATGGTTTTCAGGGAGACTGGTGCCCCTTCCAGGAAGGTTCCCTGTCTGATACTGTGATCCCATTACTAGATCTTCGTGTGATCTTTCTCTGGAACCCCTGCCAGAGTGCACACAAAGCTGACCTGAGTTTGGGGGACTGATTCATACTAATCAAAATTTAACAGTAAATGTATAAATCAAATTGCTGGCCTATTAATTTACTGGGTTCCGTTTTTCAGTAGGGCTACCCATTTACTGGTGATTGGAATAGTCCTGGCTATACTGTTCACGAGACCATTGCTAAAAGTGTCTTTGGAAGACTGCTCTATGTGGCTGCTGCCCCACTGTTTTGATTCTTGTGTTCAGATGTCCCTTGAACTTGAGGCAAGGGTCCCCACAGCCGAGGAGATGCCGATTAGAACCAGCCAATGAGAGATTGAATATACAGACAATGGCCAGGCTATTTATAAAAACTGACCTTTGACCCACAAGCCACAGCGTTCAGCCCAGGAAACCAACCCCTTCTCTACAGCAGCCAGCCCAGGAAGTCGGCTGCTAAGTCAGACTTAAAGGAAGCCAGCCTACTGTCTCTAGGGACAACCCAGGAAGCTAAACAATAACCCCTGTAATGATTGGCCCCCAAAAGCCAGCTCTTTGTCAATAACTGACAGCTTACCCAATTTCTGTCCCTACTTCCAACTCAGGACCAAGCAGAGAAAGCCAAGCACTTGCCCCTTCCCCCAAACCAATTACATGAGATGCCCCCTTCCAGTGACGGTGCCTCTAGCTTCCCCAGGCCCACAGCCGCCACCAGGGCACACCTGCACCCCTTTCTCCCCCAGGAAGCTTGCCCACTCCCCTGCTGGCCCATGAGTCTCTGCCAGAGCAGTGATGAGGGCTACTTCCTCAGTACAGGCAGCTGTGAGCACACATTTCTGCCTTCCTCTTCTGGTTGGTCTTTGGGTATTTGCACCCCAATCAAGGTCTTGCCATCTTCCTGTTGGGGAACCAAACCGGAGCCATGGCAGGCTCGACAGGTTGCACCAGGCCTAGGCTTTGAATTCTTGTAAACCTGGGTCATGATTCCAGGAGACTACACCCTAGCAGGGTCCCACTCACCCTAGGATGAAGGGCCTGAGCTACTCCATCTTGTAAAAGAATTCCATCCTGCAAGGTCCTGGGCAAAAGAACTTTGGACGTTACCCAACCTAAGCCCACTACCCATAGCCAATCAACCCTCAGATTACCTAACCTAGCCCCACTGTACACGAGCCAGTTGGTCACTAGGCTAAACCTTCTGACTTTACGTTCAGGAGCTTGTGATTTACCTTGGAAGTAAAAACCAATCAAGAATCTACACACAAATCTTATGGATGGAAGTAACCAACCAGTTATCTGTCAACTTAAACACCCCTAAAGTGGCCAATCAGTTGTCCTCCTGCTTGAACACCCCCTCTTGTTCCCTTTTACCTGATTAAATTCCCTATAAAAGCAGTGCAGCCCAAGACTCGGGGCTCCATCCCTGTAGTCGCTGCATCGGTGCCGGGGGAGCCCTAGCTCGAGCTAGCAATAAACCCCTTTATGCTTTTGCATTGCTGTGGACGTCTTATTTCTCTCAGTTTTGGGGACTCGGACTTTGGGCATAACACTTCCCAGCCAACAAGAGGCTCAGGCAATGGCACGGGCCCAGTCCCTGGCCAGGGGTTCCTGGGAGAGATTTTCTCCTTGACTAAAGGCTTCAAGGTGGGCACACCCTCACTCCCTTGGGTGCAGCCCTGTGAACACTGAGACTTGAGTGATGTATCCTGGGGGCTGAATCAGACACCCATCAGACAGGCTGCCAGTACCAGATTCTTGTTGCTGAAACTCTTCCAAAACTCTGGAAAGACCATGCCTCTCCTATGAACACTTACTTATTTCCAGACAAGACCTGAATCACCCTGATGGCCTCGTGTCCCCAGGCCTCCGCTCCACTCTGGCTTCCAACTCCATCATCCTCTCTCCTGTTCCTTCCAGCCTGTGTTTCCCGTCACTAGTTTCAGTCCTGACACTCATGGGGTTTTCAGATCCCTGAGCTGCTCCTTGCCCTGGCCTCTCACCTCCACGTCCAGCCTGCCATTCAGACCAAGCCTCTCTCAGCTCTCTGGTCCCCTCGGTTCCACATGGAGTCATGACAGCCAGCTGGTATGGCCCATGCTGCTTTGGGGAGGAAGCCAGCCTGCCTGACTGCAGGGCGAGAGCAGAAGAGTGGAGAGTTTCTGTCCTGCTCTCTTCACTTGGGAAATGTATGGGCTGCTTGGTGGCATATTTTTGACCCTGGTAAACTGAGGGCAGAGTGATGCGTAGCGTGGGGAAAGTGGGTTTGGGGCCATGACTGCACAGCGCTGTGATGGGGACCTTTGCATCATGCCCTTTCTCCACCTGCAGCATTGCTCTCCTGTTTGCTCAGCTCAGTGAAGATTTAAACAGAACAGATGGTCTGCTCGTTCAGATTTGATTTCTGGAATATTCTGTCCTTTTGCAGGCCAGAAGGGTATTTTTTCCCCAAGCAAAACTAAAAAGCATAGTCTGCCAACTTACCTTGGGGGAGGAGAGAACGGCACAGCTCTGGCAAACCAGGCAGTGGGGTGGGTGGGGGACATAGGGAACTGCCCTCACCCCATCCTGCATCTCGTCTCTCAGCTGCCCCCATCAAGACCCCGTGCTGAAACGCTGGGCATCAGTGCAAGGCTCTCAGGGGAGGTGTCAGGGGGTTGAGAACACTGGCTTCATGGTCTCGTAGCAGCCTGCCCAGTGCCCTGCCAGTCAGGCCAGCTCAGGCTGGTGATATTTATTGTAGAAATCTGGAGAAAAATGAAAAGCACCTGCAAAAATAGGCTAGAAATCACCTATAATCCCAACAGCCAGACCCAACCACCCTTAACATTTTGGTATCTCCTCCCATCTTTTTCTACACAGGAGACACATAGATAGCACATGTTATTCTGTCATATCAAATGTGGACCCCCTGCCCCCAGCTCCAGCTCTGCCCTCTCATACTGTTCCTGATCCATCTCACTGGCCCAAGGCCTTGCCTGGGCTCCTGGGAGGGAAGCTGTGAGGGGGTGCCTGCTGTGGCTAGAGGACTCTCAGAGATGGGATGGCAGACCTAGGAATGCCAACCATCCTACCTGGGATCAAAACAGAGCTTCTAGAAGATACTGCTGCATTCTCAAGCATGAGGGCTGAGCACACTTCCTGACGTGGGCAAAGCTTCATCCCTTCTGGGGTTCAGGAGGGGGTGGTGAGATCACCCATCACCCGTGCTCACCTGCAGGACCACACATACCCACGTGACCTGCTGTCTGGACAGAGCTCTGGGTTTCCACTCCACACGGCTGGTGAGGGGTCTTGGTGAATAGGGGCCAGACCCAGTTGCTCCTGGCTTGGAGGAGCACCACGGTGACCACCAGGGAAGGGTCAACAGCCCACACATCATCTCAGAGCACATACCTTTCTGAGATAAATGGTGCTCATGTGAGTCCACCTCTCCCTACAGACTCGTGAGGCAGAATGCCAGCTCACAAGCCATTAGGGAAAAACACTCAGCTTAGACGTTCACTTAGAATCAGGATGAGGTTCATTGAATCAGATTGGGCTGAGAAGCGGGTCTCTCCTAGTACTTCAGACACACATTTGTTGATGTGCTCCCTCCCAACAGTCAGTGTAACTCTGGTTTTAGCCTACGCACAATATAAAATAGGGGCTTCCCCAATGGCTCAGCGGGTAAAGAATCTGCCTGCAGTGCAGGAGACAGGAGACATGGATTCGATCCTTGGGTCGGGAAGCTCCCCTGGAGAAGGAAATGACAGCTCACTCCAGTATTCTTGCCTGGGAAATCCCATAGACCGAGGAGCCTGGTGGGCTACAGTCCATGAGCTTGCGAAGAGTCGGACACGAATGAGCACATAAACTCATTACTCATTAATATAAAGCAATGAAATCTTATAAATATTTTAAAAATGGCAAAGGGACTTTGCTGGTGGTCCAGTAGATAAGAATCTGCCTGCCAATGGAGGAGGCATGGGTTTGATCCCTGATCTGGGAAGATTCCACATGCCAAGGAACAACTAAGCCCATGTCCCACAACTACTGAGCCTGTGTGCTGCCACTACTGAAGTCTGTGTGCACTAGAGCCCATGCTCTGCAACAAGAGAAGCCACCACAACGAGAAACACGTGCACCACAATGAACAGTAACTAGAGAGTCTGCATGCAGCAACAAGGACCAGTTAATTAATTTTTAAAAAGTAGCAGAGTATCTGGAATATATAAAGAACTGCTACAACTCAATAATCAAAGACAAATAACTCAATTTAAAAATGGGCAAAAGGAACTTCCCTGGTAGACCAGTAGTTAACACTGCACTCTTCTACTGCAGGTGGTGCTGGTTTGATCCCTATTCAGGAAACTACAATCCTGTATGTTATGTAGTACAGCCAAAAAAAAAAAAAAAGGATCAAAAACTTGAACAAACATTTCTGCAAACAGAGTACATGGATGGCCATAAGCACATGAAAGTTGCCCAATATTATCAGTCATGAGGGAAATGCAGATCAAAACCTCAGTGAGACACCACTTCATACTCTTCATAATGGCGTTTAAAAAAAAAAACCCAGAAAATGACAAATGTTGGAGTTTCTCTGGTGGTCCAGTGGTTAAGAATCTGCCTTGCAATGCAAGGGACACTGAGCTGGGTTTGATCACTGGTCTGGGAAGATCCCACGTGCTGGGGGCAGCTGAACCCATGTGCCACAACTAATGAGCCTGCACCCTGAAGCCTGTGAGCTGCGACTTCTGAGCCCACACACCACAACTGCTGAAGCTATGTGCTAGAGCCTGTGCTCCGTAAGAGAAGCCGCAGCAGCGAGAGGCCCAAGCACTGCAGCTAGAGTAGCTCCTGCTCAGCACACCTAGAGAAAACCCCTGAGCAGCAAGATCTGGACTCCAAAAATCAAAAAAATAAATATTCCCAAAAAAAAAAAAAAATTCTGGGACTTCCCTAGAGGTCCAGTGGCTAAGATTCTGAGCTCCCAATGCAGGGGACCCAAGTTTGATCCCCGGTCAGGGAACTAGATCCCACATGCAGCAACTAAGAACCAGTGCAGCCAAATACATAAATAAATATTAAAAAAGAAAAATTCTCAAGTGTCTGAGCTACTTTGTAAAAAAAAAGAAAATAAAAAGATGTTGGCAAGGATGAGGAGAAACTAGAACCCTTATACACATTGTTGGTGGGAATGTAAACTGGTGCAGTCACTTTGGAACCATTAGTGATTCCTTAAGAAAGTTAAACCTAAGAGTTACTGTTTGACTCAGTAATTACACGCCTAGGTACATATGAAGAGAACTGAAAACCTATGTCCACAGAAAAACTTGTGCACAATAATTCATAATAGTCAACTAAATGTCCATCAACTGACTAACAGATGAACAAAATGTGGTATATGCTAACAATAGAACATTATTTGTCTGTGAAAGGATAAAGTACTGGAACTTCCCTGGTGGCCCAGTGGCTAAGACTTTGTGCTTCCAATGTTGGGGGACTGGGTTCAATTCCTGGTCAGGGAAATAGATCCCACATGCAGCAACTAAGACCCCATGCAGCCAAATAAATAAATATTTTTAATCAAAAAAAAGAATGAAGTACTAACACATGATACAATGTTACGATATGGCTGAATTTTGAAGACATTATGCTAAGTGAAAGAAACCATACAGATGAGATTAGATATTGTACAATTCCATTTATGTGAACTGTCTAGAATAAGCCAGATCTATATACACAAAAAGTAGGTTAGTGGTTGCCAGAGGCTGGGGGAGAAGGGATAGGCGTGCCTGCTAGTGGGCGGCAGCTTCTCTTTGGTGTGATAAGTTCTAATATTAGATGATGGCGCTGGCTGGTTGCACAACCTTGTGAGTATACTAAAAACCACTGAATTGCCCAAATCAAAATGGTGAGTTTTGTGGTGTGTGAATTATACATCAATAAAAATAAGTGGCAGAAGTGTATGCAAGGTTAATTGAAAGAATTAAGTCTAAGCATTTTTTGAGGGGAGACCAATATAACTTCAGATTTTAAAAAAGAAAAGAAAAATGGCCACCGTAATGGTTCTGTTTCCTCATCTGCCAAATGGAGATCACCTTTTCTGGTCCTGGGGTTGTGAAGAGGCCAGACACACTGAGGGAAGCCACCGACCGAGCCACGTACGAGATGTTCCTGTCCCTGCATCCGGATAAGGCTCACCCCTGCGTGCTGGGCATCTTCCCCACAGCCTCATGTAATCTTCCAAATAGCCTGAGAAGGAGGTTCTAGCAGACTCACTCTGCTGATAGGAAGACGTGAGGGGGGTTTCCATGCCTGGGGTCCACGATTCTAACAGAAAGAGCCGAACTTGATGCCGTTCTGTGGGACTTTGGGGTGGATGCTCCAGACCATCACCTCAGCATCTTCTCAGGGAATGGCCCTCAGGGGCAATAGGTTTGTTTTGTGGGGACATGGCCCTTCTGGGCATCAAAACTCTTTTTCATGACCATGTCCCATGCTCTGTGGGAAACCTCAGCAGGTCAAAACACAAAACTGCGAGAGCAGCCCCTTCTGTGGAAGACAGCCCTCCTGAGAGAGGAGGGGCTCAGGGGCTCTTGGGACTGAGCCCCCTCTTGGCAAACCCTCTGCAGACCCTAGCTTAGGTTGGTTTTCATTTTTTCACTGATGGGGACTTTCCCTGTCAGGGTGCCACTCAGCAAACACCTCCTATCCTTGGTCAGTGAGTGGTCCCTGCGTGCCCCACCAGGGCCAGCCCCGCACTGGAGCCACAGTTTCAGTGGTGAGCAGAGCAGTGTCCAATCAATTCACCATGACCAGGCCTGAGGACTGACTCGAGCAAACAACAATAAAACCCATGAAATGTTTGCAGGTGACCGGGGAGCTGCATGAGAGATGTACTGCGTGCATGATGCTTATTTCATGACAAGGTGCTCCGTAGAAGGGGGCCAAGGGGTGGGGCAGGAGGGGTTCTCAAGGAATAAAGAACATGTAGGAGAAGAACTGAGGAATGAGGCTCAAGCAGGTGAAGAGAGGCAATGGGGACACTCTTCCCAGAGGTAGACGCATGAGCAAAGGTCCCAAGGAAGGAGGGGGCTGGGGTCCTGCTGCCTGAAAGGGCTCTGAGCTTGTGGTGGGGATAATTCTGGAAGGCCTATCTGATTAGGATTTGCCATCTTCCTAAGAGCAGTGAGAAGGGGGGGTGTTGCTTCAAACTAGGCAGGGTTCTCCATAGATAGCTGGTAGCCACAGGGAATGAGACCGCAGCAGGTTAGAATTTGAGAGAAGGTGGAAGTCCAGGGTGATGGCTAATAAGTGTGCTGATCTCAACATTACTTAAAGGTGGAGCCAGTTTGCCTTGATGGGCCCCCCAAATAATGAATGGAGGTGAAGGTAGGCTGCAGGATCATGGTGTGAGCCTTGGGGGAGGCGCCTGCCTAAGGAAGGAGCCAGCTTAGCTATCAGCGCTGGGGAGAGACTCTGGAGTAGGCCAGGTGGGGGTTTTGGCGGGGGCCTCAAGTCTGGATTCCGAATCAAGCTGCTCTTCCAGGTCAGGAGCAGACAGATACAGACCTGCATGGTGGGGAGGTTACCCCACCCACCTGCAGGAGAGGAAAAGTGTGACAGGGGAAGCCTCAGTAAGTTCTGAGCCCTTCCATGACACAGCCAGAATCCACAGCAAAAGGTCAACCTCTCTCCAGACCAGCGGGTCACAATTAAGCAAGGATGCCCCCAAATCAGAGTGCCCCAGGAAGAGGAAGGGAGCAGCTGTGAGAGTAGAGAGGCCACCTATCAAGAGAGGAGAAGGTCTGGGACTGGAGAAGGGCTGGAAGGGGAGGGGCTGGAGAGCAGGGGCGAAGGGCTGGGGGCAGGGGCTTGGGAAGGACCCAAGGGGCTGGGGAGGGGATCTGCTGGTCAGACCGGGTAGAGGTGTGTCCACTCTGGCCTTCCCTGAGTTGGCTTTCTGGAGAAGCCCAGGCACAGGGATGCCCTCCCAGACTCTGGAAGGTCCTGGCTTCCAGCATCCAAGATGTAGGGTTCTCAGGGCCTGGGATGGCCACAGTCAGCACTGACACAGACAGTAGCTGGGACAGTGTGTGCCCCAGTGTGTTCTCTGCCCAAGCCCTGCCCCAAGACAGCCCTGGGACCCCCAACTTCCCCATGGCCCAGTAGGAACAATGGGCCTACAGGAGTAGGGGAGAGAGAAAGAGACCAAGGCTGTGGGGACAGTCAGAAACCCAAGAGGGGGAAGCCTCAGATGTAGGGATCAGCAGAGGACACGGGTGACATTTGCCACATTGGCGGTGGCTTCAGACTGTATAGCCATGGACACAAGCCACGCCCACCACAGACTCAGCATCCTTTATTGCACAGCGAGACTGCCATCTGTCACTGGTGTGGGCGCAGGTGGAGAACCTCTCAGCAGCTCGGCCACAGGAGGGTAAAGGTACCACGGCTGCAGCGGAAATCCGGCTCTGGCTGCTCTGATCTGGGCTCCACAGATACCAGGCGCCGGGCCCCGCGCTGGGTCAGGGGGATGCAATCGGACACACGGACCTCCAGGGCCCGTCCCTCCCTGAAGGAACGAGAGCAGGGTCAGGATGGGCCAGGCTCCTCAGATAGGCAGCCACCGCCCTGCCCATGTCCAGGGACTCACCCCTGGCAGTGCGCAGCCAGCACCCCCACCAGCTCCCCCGATGCGGTTGTCCAGTGGCGGCTGGGAGCGGTGCAGACACACCACCAGGTCATCATAGCCCCCGCGTGCAGTACCACCAGCTGGTCCCGCCCGCTGGTCACGCTCAGCCCGGTCACCTGAGGGGGCAGGGTCTCAGGGTCAGGGATGCGGCAGGCCTTCCACCCCGACCTTGCATTCTGGAGGGCCCCAGCATCCCAGGAACACACGTCTGCCCAGGTGTCTTCCCCTCCCAGCACTCTGCTCTCTTCAGACAGCCTCTTCGAGCTCCAGTCCTCCATTCTCCCTGCAGGCTGTACAGTCCTGCCGTCCCCTCTAGGTCCCCTTCCTCCCTTTCGGGTCCTGCCCATTAAGGAGAGGGTTGGGCAAGGTGCACCACACAAGAGGACTTTTGCCGTGACGGACTATTCTGGATCTGCCAAGTCGAACATGGCACCATTGCTCACCTGTAGCTTTCTAGAACCTGAAGGGAAGGGACAGGGTCCCATGGGTGGCAGCCACACACTGCAGCCAGGACCATGTGGTCCAGGTAGGGAGGGCCCTACCTGGAGGACCGCCAGGCAGGCTCAGGTGCAGATGTGGGGAAGAGGGGGCCATTTGTCTCTGCCCAAGAGTTCAGCAGGAGCAGAGTGAGGAGGCTGAGCATGGAGTTCGGGGCCCTACACCCATGGGCAGGCTGTTCAGTGGGGGTTGAGGGGAAGCCGCCATCCTGAGCCGATGCTGAGTTCTAGATAGCTCTGGTCATCCCAGGGAGGCATGAGGGGAGGAGCCCAGCAGCAGTGCCCAGCAGGACACTGGGTCCACTGAAGCCCAGCGAATGCCTCTGCCCTCCCACAGGGCTCACCGCATCCAGGGGCACGGCCCGCATCACCCGGTACTGCCGGCCTGGCTCCAGCTTGTAGAGGTGCCGATCTGTGAGCAACAGTGCCCGGTCCCGGCTTTTGTTGAAGCGATTCACCTGCAGGACGGGTGGTTTCAGGGTCACTGCCTGGCCCAGGGGCTCCCCCAGGAGGTGTGGCTGGAGGCCTCCCCTCTGGGTTGGAGCTGAAGTTTTTGAAGTTCAAGAGTAGTTGTGAAACCTCTTAGCTGGGCCTGAGCCAGGGCTGTCATTAGCCAGCAGCCCTGAACCCACTGCTCACCTTTCTGACGTGGCTGGAGAAGAGCACGGCCCCAAAGCCGTCTTTTTCCCGAAGCGTCTTCAGTCGCTGAGCAAACAGGCCTGAGGCTGTGGGGTTGTCTGTGGCCTGGGGACATTTGGGGGTTGCTTGGGGTGAGGTCGTGGGACCATGCGTGATTGACCATGACTCTTAACGAATCCGCACAGCTATCCTTGACCTCAGAAAACCTCATCATGTCATGCACGAGCCTCCCGGTGGGCCCAGCCATCACGCTGGGTTCCCTGAAGCCCATCACACAGACCCATGAGCCCTAAGGTTCTGAGCCCCTCACACCCACCCACCCAGCCAGCTCCTCAGGCCAGGCCTGGACAGACACTGAGATGGAAGGGGCTGGGCAGGACCTGGCTCCTCCATGCTAAGCCATCCATTTGGTCCAACCTCGCACCCCTGAGGCTTCTGCCCCTGCAGAACTAGGCCAGGGGGCCACTCACAGCGCCCATGTGGGCCAACGGGAGCCACAGTATTGGGTGCCAGTCAGGGAGCTGTGCCTAACAAGGGGGTCTGTGCCTGAGAATGGGGGGTTGAGAACATAGGAAAGGGAGTGGGAGTAGGGTAGTGGAGGCTCTCAGTAAAGCCTAGGTCAGCTGGTTCTCAGTGAAAACCCTTAAACTGTGGAGGCAAGGGGCAAGGACACAGGGGGACAGCCCACAGGACAGCCAGGCCCAGAGACAGGGCAGCTAAGGTGGACACAGGCAAGGTCTCAGCCTGGAGCCCCTCCCTGGCAGCCAGCCCTTGCAGCCCCAACACTTACGGAGGACAAGTAGTCCCGGGCCCAGCGCCGCCGGCAGCCCCAGTCCCGCCGTAGCTCCTGCAGGGCCGCCATAGCGGCCACCTTGGCCTTGATCTGAGCCATGTCCGAAGGGGGATGTTCTTCACCAGCTGCCGGGCCCGCCACCTGGAGAGGGCCAGGTAGTCAGATGGACCACTGTGAAGGCCTTGCCCCTCCCCACTCCTGGTTCTGTTCCCTTTCTTGAGAACACACGTTAATGACTTTCACGTCCTTTACCCCAGTAGGAGAAGGCCAAGCCCCTCAGCCTGGCACTGGCCACCCTCTGTGTCGCAGCCTCCCTGGTCTCAATGGAAGGTGGCCTCTCCCCCTCTGAGCACACTGGTTGCCCTTCACACCTTGTCCTAAAGAACTCCTACTCAGCCTTCAAAGCCTGGCTCAGTTGCAGAGTTTCCTTTACTTCTAGCTTCAACCCACCACCCATCCTGCAGGGCCCTGGGAAGGAGATAAAGGCCTGCAAGCCCTCTGGGTGTCCAGAATGGTGCTGGAGACATTAGGAATCTCCTAGCGGTTATGAGGTGTAGGTTGTCAACGGATGAGCACAGCCCTCTGTCTTCCTATTTATCCAATGGGCCTGTGTGTCTCCTCACTGGCTCTGCGGGGTTCAGATGACCTGGTCCAGGTGTTCAATGGGCTCTAGCTGAGTGGAAAAGACCAAGGAGGGTGGGGGCGGACAGCAAGTACCTGGAGAAGAGGGCCTGGCAGATGTCCTGGAAAGGCTGCAGCACGGTGGGCGGTGGGGGCCAGACGAGGTCACGGCCATAGTGCGGGGCTGCCGCGCAGCCTGGAATCGCCGCTGCAGCTCTGTCAGGTGAGCGCGCACCTTGTGCCTCCGGAACCAGCGCATGATGGTGTAGATGGCCCTCAGTCGCCGGCAGCGCCTCCTGGCCAGCGTGCCCCGCCACGCCTGTGGGCCGGTAGCGGGTGGTGCTCCGTCAGGCTGTGCCAGGCCCCACCTCCCTCACAGGTGCTGCTGTGCTGTGCTTAGTCTCAGTCGTGCCCCACTCTTTGCGACCCTATGGACCGTAGCCCTCCAAGCTCCTCTGTCCATGGGGATTCTCCAGGCAAGATTACTGGAGTGGATTGCCATGCCCTTCTCCAGGGGATCTTCCCAACCCAGGATCAAACCCAGGTCTCCTGCATTGCTGGTGGATTCTTTACGGTCTGAGCCACCAGAGAAGCTCCTCCCTCATATAGGGAGACCCCAAATTGGGGGAGTACCCTGAGAATGTGACCATCAAATCCTACAAGACTGGAGACCCTACAAGACGAGCAGCCCAGTGAACTCACAGATTAAAACCTGACTTGAACAGACTGAGGACATGATTGGGGACATGTGGTTACTGACTGGACAGGACACAGAAGTCAGAAACAACTTTCTAAATCCTATTTCTGGGGTGGTGTGGTATTGTGTCATGTTCTTAAAAATAACCCCTGTGTGTTAGAGGAGATATCAGAGGTAACAACAAAATGCAGTGTGTTATCATTCATTGGATTCTGGGTTTTTAAAAGACATAATGGGTCATAGTGGGACCCTTTCGGAAATCTGAATATGGCCTACATGTTAGATACTCAGCTATGTAGGTTATATTTTATCAGTGTTAGTTTTCTTGAATGGGCTAATGTCAGTGTGGTTATAAAGAGGAATGTCCTTGTTCTCAGGATACACGCCTGATGAAGGATTTAGAGGTCATTACTTTATGTGGCTAGGGGAAAAATACAAATATATGGGTATCTGTATGTGGATGTGGAGAGAGATAAAGGCAGACAGACAGAGATGGGGCAGTGGGCGAGAACACATAATGGTAGCCATCCAGCTGAATGGTACATTGTACGACTCTTTCCAGTTTCTATAGGTTTGAAATGTTCAAAGTAAAAAGTTATGAGGAGAGGTGGGAGATTCCTTATCCTTTGGAAAGGCATACTGAAATGATTATAAACAAAATGATTTGATTCAGAATAACGGGAATGAAGATGAGGTGTCTATACAAAACCACAGGGGTCATAAGGCAGGGTAGTCGGAGTGTGGGAATTTAGTACACCATTCTGCCCGATTTTCTCCAGCTTTGAAATATTTCAGGATAAATGGAAGAAAGGAAGGGAAAGGAAGGAAATAAAGAAGCCAGAATCCTGATTATCTTGTTTTGAACACCTGGGCCTGAGGCTGGTGGCCACAGGACAGAGGTGACCTGAACAGAAATCCAAACTTTTTGCTTGTCAGTTTCAATCTCCGTTTGTCACCCGTAAGCAGGGGACTTCTCTAGTACTTGGAACAGTGTCTGTGGTTCCCTCAGTGCACGCACACCACCCCCTCATCTCGGGTGGTGCACACCCATCTCTCCTCTACCCCCAAGTAATGCTCAGAGTGCTCTCCGGCCCCCCTCTACACCGGCCCTGGCGGGCGTCCAGCCGGCCGCACCTTCTGCAGCAGCAGCACGATGATAGGGATGAGACAGGCGCGGCTCTGCTCCAGCGTGACCAGCGTCCGGGGCGAACGGATGAAGAGCTTGCTGTGGCCAAAGGCCACGTCTCCCTGCAGCCCGTGCTGCTCCAGGAGAGCGCCCACGGCCGCCTTATCAGAGCCCAGCAGGTGATTCGGCCACGTGTACTCACAGGTCATCTTGTACCTGTCACGGCAGGACCGAGCTGTGGGCACTGGGCCCTGGGGAGGGGTGTGGACCTAAGCCCCCATCCTCCTCCTCTCTCCTCCCTTCGACCCTCTCCCTCCTCCTCTCCTCCGCCTCCTCCCTCCAGCCCTTTCCCCCAAGCCACACCCACTCCAACGCCAGCTCCCTGCCACGCCCACACCCCTCCGTGCCACGCTCACGTCTGCCCACCCTGCCCAGCCCCACCCCTTATGTCACGCGAGGGGCCTTCAAGACTGGGAGTGTCCCCAAGTCAGCAGCAGCCTGCAGGCTTCCGCATTGATGTCTGAAAAGTGCTCGTTGCTTTGGGCAACCCCTGCCGGCTGATGGAACTTCTCAAGGACCAGTCCCCCGGGAGAAGGGGCTGTACCTGAGCAGGAATCGAGGATAGGGCTGGCGGGAAGCGAAGCCTGCCCTGCGGACCCTCACGTTCTCCAGCAGCCCCAGGTAGGCGACCTGGTGGCGACAGTGGCCCTCGTCCAGCTTCCCGGCCACCTTGTCCTCATTGGGCTTGATGCAGCGGACGTAGAAGGGCTCCTGTGGGGACAAAGGACACTCAGAGAGGCCAGTGTCACAGCCCTACAGTTACTGGACAGGGGCAGCGAGGAGCTCGGCCTGTCTCTGTCCCTCCGACGCTGCCATCCATAGGGCAGAGGATCTCTCAGGGGGACAGAGAGGCCTGGGGGCCAAGGGCAGGCAGAAGGGCAAGGCCAGCCAGGAGGAGAGTGGGGATGAGGGCATGGTGGGCAGAATGGGACCTGGGAGCTCTAGTGCTGGGTGTGGGCAGGGTGCTGGCCCACATTCAGGTTCTGACAGTGCAGCAGAGCCCCTCAGGCCTTCCTCTTGCCTTCCCAAAGGCCCTGCAGAGTCTCTGGATATTCTGCTGTTAAAGCTGGCCCTGGCATCCTCCTGCTGTCCTCTCTGACTTTGGGCCCCAATCTCTGCAAGATGGGAGTGCCACTTTCTTGTCCTGGTGGCTCCAGCTTCCAGAAAGCTAATCCTGGCTCCAGGCAGGACCAGGGCTGGGCCAACTCAGGTTCTGGGTGAGGTCTCCCCCTGCCCATCCCTGAGAACCAATGGGGCCAGGGGAAGGCTACAAGGATCTTGTGTTTACTCAAGCCTTGGCCTGGCCCAGGGCATCATAACCTGTGCAGTGGCAGGTGCCTTTCTGGTGGAGGAGGTATGGCTCACAGCAGACTGGAAAGGAACACCCTCTTATGATGCACGGAGGCAGTGAAGGACCCAACTTGACATCCAGGCACAGAAGGATCTGGAAGGATCCAGACTCAAGGTGGGGGCCGTACCTTGGAGGCCAGGTTTTCCACCAGGGCTACCATGGAGTTCTTGAAGAGTGTGCCGGGCCGTCAGAGGGCGCTTGGTCACCTCTGTGATGTCCTGCTGCCCATCTGGCCACATAGCCCGCAAGGTGGGATCCGTGCTGTGGACACAGGCCGCATGCCCAGATGCCCTCCAGGAGGACAGCCCCCACCCCAGCTCGGCCATGTGTAACCTTCCTTACCTCAGGGCTGTGAGGGTCAGACAGAGTGTCTGAAGGCCCTTCCAGCCAGAGTGCCTGGGTCTTAACCGTCTGGCACCCACGCACAGGCCCAGAGAGCCCCCTCACCTGTTGTACAGCAGCCGCTTGAAGTCCTGAAAGAGGAAGTCTCTGTTCTTATCAATGAAGCCCTCCACAGAGTACCTGGGGGAGGGCCGGGGGAGGGCCAGTGAGGAGCCGAGGGGCTTCTGACCCCCTAGCGTGCCCCTCCTCCTCCTCCCACCGGGCCAGCCTCCCATCCTGTCTCCTCATGTGCTCCTCTTCCTTCCCCTCTCCTGTCTGCTTTCCCCTCTCATCGTATAAGACCTCTTCCCTCAGAAGTTTCTCTTCTGAAAGATGAGTCAAGGGGTTATGCCCACGGAGCCAAATGTCGCATCACTGAATCCTGGCTTTAGCACACACATGCTGTGTGACCTGGGACAAGTGACTTAAACTCTCTGTGCCTCAGTAGACATCACACCCTCAGTGCCTACTGAGTTCCCTAAATAAATGTCAGCGATTGCAGTTACAACCAGGAACTCCTGAGTCATTGGTCTGTTTGGCTCCTTGGCCTGGAAAACTTCAGATCCATCATTCTAGCCTTTGCTAGAAATTTCGCTCAATGCCAAAATCTTGGCTTCACTTGCAGTTCCTAGAAAAGTCTCAGGGCCATGGGATCTGACTTCTGGCAGCTTCGTCTTTTCAATTCTATTTCTTCTCCTCGTGAAGGACACATGGGACACTTGTGCCTCTCTCTGTGAGTCTCCTCAGATCCAATTCCGGGTGAGGTGTGTGACAGGGGAATTAATAATAATCATGGCCACTTCTGGAAGACACTAGGGACTTTTGTGCTCAGTGTGTGGCCTGAGGACTGGCTATGTCCACCTGGCCTGGGAGCTCATTAGAAACACGTCATCTGGCCTCTCTGCTCCGCGTCGCTGACAAAAGGTGACAAGAACTGGCCCCAGGGTTTCCTGATGGCTCAGTAGTAAAGACCCTGCCTGCCAGTGCAGGGGACATGGGTTTAGTCCCTGGTCTGGGAAGATCCCGTGTGCCGCAGAGCAACTAAACCCTTGCTCCACAACTGTTGAGCCTGGGAGCCGCAACTACTGAAGCCCGTGAACCCTAGAGCCTGTGCTCTGCAACAAGAGAAGCCAGCACAGTGAGCAGCCCGTGCACTGAAACTAGAGAGTATCCCCTGCTCTCTGCAACTACAGAAACGTCCACACAGCAACAAAAATCCAGCACAGCCAATAAATAAAGAAATAAATAATTAAAAAAAAAACTGGTCCTGGGCTCAGAACAGAGGCCCCGCCCTAGCTGCAGCTCAAAATCTCCAGCCACTCTACCAGAAACTGGCTTTTTCTTTTTAAAGCTGCCCAGAAGATTCTAGGATACAGCCAGGGCTAAGAATCACAATCTCAAAAGCCCTAATTAGTATTTCTCATTTGTGAATCTGGTGAAGAGCATATTTCTAGTGTCTTGAAAAGGGGAGAGGCGGTAGGGGGGAAGCAGACGCCCAGTGGGGGCCCTACGTGACATCCCCTGCATAGTGCTTGATCCGGAAGTCTCGGCCAAACTCCATGGTCTTGTCTGTGGGGCAGAGCTATGGATGGGGACAGCCTAGGTCAAGACCTAGCAGGTGTGGGGGGATCTGGGGGAGAAAGGGGAGACAGCCCTGCAGAGAAGGCTGAGCCACCACCAAGACCCCCACCCACCCCAAGACAGGCAGTGTGGCACCGGGGGGCCCGCCAGTGCCAGGACCAGGGGGAGGGGCACAGGGAAGGGGGACCGCAGGGGTAGAGGGGCACCTGGCGGCTGGTATAATGTGGGTGGTGGCGGTGGTGTGTGTCCAGGGTCTGCAGGAAGATCCGGTCGGTGATGGGGCCCGCTGTGCTGCAGGCCTCATCCAGCACAGCCAGGATGCCCCGGTGGGGCCGCTCCACCAGGTCCACGATGGTGGCGTTGTTGAAGTACTCTACCTGCGGCAGGCAAGCAGGGCAGCTCCCGAGTCCTGTCTGCCAGCCTTCTGTCTGTGTTCTTGCCCAGTGTCCACATCTTGCAGCCCTCCTCCGCACACCTGCCAGCCCAGCACTGTCCCTCCTCCCATCTCCCTCCCACCCGGGACCCGCGGGTACAGGAAGGGCCGGGCACCCACGGTCTGCCAGGCGATGCCCTCCCGCTTGTATTCTTCCTGCTCCTGCTTCAGGATGAGCTGGATGAAGAGCTGCTGCAGCTTCTCATTACAGTAATTGATGCAGAACTGCTCGAAGCTGGAGGAGGGGGTGGGCGGAAGGGCCGTTCAGAGTCATGCCTTGACCACCCACACTAAGGCTTTGGCTCCGTGCAGAGTGAGTGCAACCACGAGCAGCTGTGCTATGTTTAGTTGCTCAGTTGTGTCCGACTCTTTGTGACTCCATGGACTGTAGCCTGCCAGGCTCCTCTGTCCATGGAATTCTCCAGGCAAGAATATTGGAATGGGTTGCTATGTTCTCCTCCAGGGGATCTTCCCAACCTAGGGATCAAACCCAGGTCTTCCACACTGCAGGAGGATTCTTTATCATCTGGGTCACCAGGGAAGCCCAGTGAATAGCAAGGATCCCCCAAATAGATGCCCTGAAGATCGCCTGAGGGGTCTGGAGCCAGGCACCCCAACTGGCCTCCCTGTAGGATGCATCTCCCACTCTGGGCTGCTCTTTCACCTGGTCCCTACCCGCTAGCCCACCCAGCACACGTGCCCTGAAGTGGACTGGGGAGTCCCTGTGAGGGGAAGTAAGGCAGGATCTTGCCATTCCAGGCACCAGTAGGCGGTGGCACAGCTGAAGCAGGCTTGAAGACATGAGCCTGGGGGCCAAGGACCAACCATGATGGACACTAAGCATCCTGTTCCTCTGCCCAGCCGAGCTCCCCAGGACTAAGAGTTGGGAGTGGTCAGAGTGTGGGATGTGGTGGAGGAGCTACCCACCTATTGACAGGGAACACCTCAAAGCCATAGATGTCCAGCACACCGATGACTGTGTCCTTGCCATCACGCCGGGGGTCCCGGTCCCGGGGTTCCATGACATGATTAATCCGGTCCACCACCCACTCAAATAGTCGCTGGTACACTGCCTGGGGAGAGGCAAAGAGCCAGCTGCTTCTGACTGCCTCTGGCCTTGTCTCCTCTGGGGTTCCCCACCCACCCCCTAGAATACCTTGGCACAGGCGTCCCGGGCATAGCTGGCCTCGGCTGCAGTGTGGCCCTTCTCAATGACCTCCCCTGCCTCCGGGAGGCCACAGTGCGAGCTAGTAGGCAGCGCAGCACTAGCTCCCGGGGTGTGGCCGTCAGCTCAGCCACGTGGTCCACCAGCACTTCCTCGGTCACTGCCAGGTGCCCCTGCTCCAGGTTGTTCTCCTCCAGCTCCACGAACTCAATGTTTCCCTGGTGATGGTAAATTGTCAAGAGTCAAGCTCTGTGTCTCAGAGGAGCCTGTACACTTATGCCCAGGGAAGGGAAGGCAGGGGCTTGGGGAGCGGCTCCTGGAGCGCACCAAAGCCTTCCCCAAGGCCTCCCACCGGGAATGTCATGTGAATGGGCCCACTGTGTCCTCCTGTAGCTGGTTATGTGCTGCCCACACCTCATGTTTCCTTAGAGAGAACAGAGGCTCAGAGTCACTGAGCAATCTGCCCAAAGTCACTCAACTCTTAGGTGACAGAAGCAAGAACCAGGTCTGCGTGTTTGTTGTCAGTTGCTAAGTTGTGTCTGACTCTGCAGCGCCATGGACTGCAGCATGCCAGGCTTCCCTGTCCTTCTCCATCTCCCAGAGTTTGCTCAAACTCATGTCCATTGAGTCAGTGATGCCATCCAACTATCTCATCCTCTGTTGCCCCTTCTCCTCTTGCCCTCAGTCTTTCCCAGCATCAGGATCTTTTCCAGTGAGTTGGCTCTTTGCATCAAGTGGCCAAAGTATTGGAGCTTCAGCTTCAACATCAGTGGTTCCAGTGAAAATTCACAGTTGATTTCCTTTAGTTGATTTCCTCTGATTGGTTTGATCTCCTTGCAGTCCAAGGGACTCTCAAGGCCAGCAGTTCAGTTTGAAAGCATCAGTTCTTTGGTGTTTAGCCTTCTTTATGGTTCAACTTTCACATCTGTACGTGACTACTGGAAAAACCATAGCTTTGACTAGACAGATGTTTGTCGGCAAAGTGATGTCTCTGCTTTCTAATATGCTGTCTAGGTTAGTCATAGCTTTTCTTTCAAGGAGCAAGCATCTTTTAATTTCATGGCTGTAGTCACCGTCTGCAGTAATTTTGGAGCTCAAGAAAATAAAATCTGCCACTGTTTCCATTTTACTGAGCCCAAACTGCCCTTACCTGCTGTTGCTGCTGCTAAGTCGCTTCAGTTGTGTCCGACTCTGTGCGACCCCATAGACGGCAGCCCACCAGGCTCCCCTGTCCCTGGGATTCTCCAGGCAAGAACACTGGAGTGGGTTGCCATTTCCTTCTCCAATGCATGAAAGTGAAAAGTGAAGGTGAAGTCGCTCAGTCGTGTCAGACCCTCAGCGACCCCATGGACTGCAGCTTTCCAGGCTCCTCTGTCATGGGATTTTCCAGGCAAGAGTACTGGAGTGGGGTGCCATTGCCTTCTCCGCCTTACCTGCTAAGTACAGGCTAATCTACCAGACATGGACCAGACACATTATGGGAACCCATAATCGAAACAATTTGGGTTTCAGCAGAGGGAGGAGTGGGCCAGTTACACTGTTGGGTTGTTAGAGGCCAATCTTCTCCTTCAGGGGAGGTGCCCAGCCAGGGCACCACATGGGGAAGTGGCCGCAGTGCCCACAGGCAGGCTCACCAGGTGCAGTATAGCGGCCAGGATCCGGTGCACAGAGGCCACCTCCTCAGGACTGAAGCCAATCACCCGCATGGCCTCCGTCACTGCCTGGTGGTGGCTCTTCTCGTCAGTGTCCAGGACCTGGAGGGGAAAGGGCTTAGCACACCACTGCCACACTGAACCTCAATTCCTCTGCCTCAGTGCACTTGCTCGCCATTGCACCCCTTCCCCACTCTGAGCCCTGATTCCTCCAACTGAAAACCTGTAGAATCGGGCCCCACCAGTCCCACTGAGCCATTCACACCATCCTGGGCCCAGCTGAAGTCACTGGTCTCCAGCCCCAGGGTCCTGGGACCAGGAGTGACTAGAGCCTGGGCTCCCTGCCCCCACTCACGTTGAGTCCCGCCCCCTGACGGGGTGAAATTATACACTGCAGGGTTTCTCTGCAGGTGCAGTTCTTGCAGCTCCTCGTCCTCACAGCCCCGCAGCACCTGGAGGACCCAGACATCCCTCTCTTAGGCCCCTGAGATCCAAGAGACCCCCCCCGCAAGACACCCTACCCACAAACAGATGGCATCCTTCAACCACTGCTGACCCAGCGAATGCATGGTATGAGTCAGCATGGTGATAGTGTGGACAGTGCCTGAGCCCAGGGAGGACCCACTTCTAGGTCAGACATGGTGTAGATTCTCAACAAGTCTGATGAGAACCCACTGATGTGGTGTAGACACCACTAGAATCCAGGGAGATCCCATTTTGCTGTCAGATACTGTGTAGAAACTGCCTGTGTCCTGGGAGGACCTACTTCAGTGATATGTAGAGATGGCCAGTGTCCAGGCACCCACTTTGGTGAGTCAGAAAGGATGTAGATACCACCTCCAAGTCCAAGGAGATCCCACCTCAGTGGGTCAGACATGGTGTAGACACCACCTGAGTTCTCAGTGGGTCTTACCTGGTGTAGACACCATCAGTGTAGAAACCACCAGAAACTACCTCAGTGTCAGACACAGTGAGGACACTGCCCTGCCCAGGTCCAGGGAGATCCCACGTCAGGGCCAGATGAGGTATACACGCTGCCAAGTCCAGGGAATTCCCTGCCCAGTGGGGGTGGGGAATACAGGAGGAGGGGGGAGGGGAATGGGCTGTGGGTGGGGCCAAGAGGACCTCCCTTGCAGGTCCCCACCTGCCGGCTTTGGCTCACCTGATAGAAGGCGTGGAAGTTCCTTTCGCCTACGTGCTGCTTAAGGACCCGAGACTGTGGAGAAAGGAACAGCTGGACTTGTGCCTGGGACCAGCCCCATCCCAGGGGCCGATCCCAGAGCCCCGGGACAGGGCAGGTAGTGGGTGGCAGTGGACCTGGCTGTGGAGGGAGCTCCGCCCTGTGAACCTGAGACATCAGAGGAGGTATGTTCCTGCCCCCAGGTCGCCAGGGCCGGGAGAGTCAGCATGGTGGCTCGGCTCTGCCTGACCCCTTGAAGGAGGCCTGTGTGCAGCCCTCCTGCCCGGGTCTTGGTAGCACGGCCCACCTTCTCCAGCAGGTAGCTATGGATGTGTCCCCCGACGGGGTCTCCTTTGAAGTCAAAGTTGATGTCCATGTACTTGCCAAAGCGGCTAGAGTTGTGGTTGCGGTTGGTGCGGGCATTGCCGAAGGCCTCTAGCACACATGTGGACTTGAGCAGCACGTCCTTGACCCTGCGTGGAGTGGGGAGGCAGAGGGGCCAGGACTATAACACGAAGACCTTGCACTCAGGACTGTGTCCCCATGCAGGATCGCTGCCTGAGGCTTCCCAATCACAGGAGGAGAGGGAGTCTGAGGGCCCGGTCTCACCCTGCGCTGCCCCCTTGCAGACTCTTGACTCTGAGATGCTGGGAAAGGCACTTGCTAGGCACTCATGCTGGGTGACCTGGAAAGCCTTGAGCCTTGAAAGGCATTGGCCTGCCTTCTCAGACCAAAGTTGTAGCCCAGTGAGGAGCTGGATCTGGACACTTGGCGCTGCCAGCAATGTGTGCTTGGGAATTTCCATTGCTGCTGCCACCCCAATCCTATCCCGAACCCCACTTTACCCCACCTTAACAGGAAGAGGCAGGGCTCTCATACAGGGAGCTGCTCCCACAGATCCCTCTTGGTGGGCTGCTGGCAGGCAGATAGGTCCTGGTTTCCGGGTTTCTGGCCCAGCCCTAATACTGGCCTGGCATCCAGGGCTTTTCTTACAGGCAGCCAACCTCTCTGCTTCCATCGGGTCCCCGTGAGGGCCCAGTACCTGTCTGTTGGCCCTCTTTACCTCCCCTCCCTTTCCCATCCCTAGAGGAAGGGCACCCCTATGCTGGGCCTCTCCTCTCCTTGGGTAGACAGGTCCTAGCTGTGGGTCACTTGGAGTCTTACTGACAGCCTCTGAACTTGGCCTGAGCTGGGCTCCATTGTGTTTCTTGCCCTCCATCAGGCACAAGACACAGGCCAGCCTTCCCTCCCTCCCCCGCCTCACTGGCCTCACCTCTCCACCTCGGCCCGCTGGCTTGGGTTGGTAACAGCTGCAATGTATTGCATGATGTGCTTGCTGGCTTCTGTCTTCCCTGCCCCACTCTCGCCTGCCAACAGATAGACAGTCAGAATTTTTGGCTGCTCCCCCTTAACCCGCTCCCTGTGCCCACCCGTACTCCTAGGCACTCCAACCATCACACCATCACTGACAAATGAAAACGCTGGGACCCAGGGAGGCTTGTGAGCCTGCACCTGGGCCCTGGATGCGAGGCAGGTACCTGAAATAACAATGCAGGTGTCCCTGGACCGGCGCTTCATTGCTCTGTAGGCAGCGTTGGCCACAGCATACAGGTGGGGGTGGCCTCTCATAGAGCTCGCGGCCCTGGTACCTGGCGATGGCTTCCGGCCCGTACAGGGGCAGCTCCTGGTAGGGGTTTACGGACACCAGCACCTCACCGATGTATGTGTAGATGCGGCCCTTCTCGAACCTGGCACAGGCAGGGCAGGTCCTCAGTGTTCAGGGCCAAGGGGACACACACCCAGGTCCCGGGGCATTGGGCCCAGGTGGGAAGTTTTGGGGCCCTGGCCCACCTCCAGGGCTGAGGGCAGAGAAGTGCGCGGGGGTTGGGGTGGGGGGAGTGGTGGGGTTGACTTGAGTCTTCCGTTGCCATCTTGCTGGGAGCCTCACCCACACACAAGGTAGAGTTGGGGTCCAAGCTGCTCTCCATGGGGTGGAGTCACAGGAATCCTGACTGTTTTATCAAGGGACTGGCTTGCCCAAGGCCACACTGGGCCAGGCAGAACTGGCAGCTTAGGTGATGGGGTTGAGCTCAGGGAGGAGATAGGGGTGGGAAGCGGAGGGAGGGACCTCCAGTTGTTTCCGTCTCAAGACCTGGGCGGGGACCCAGAAGCAGAAGCAGGACCCGCCCAGCCCCACCCAGACAGCAGACTGGGAGGCATTGGGAGGGTGTCTGGGGCAGCAGTGCCGCCAGCCTCCCCTGCACTTCCTCAGACCTCTCGACCCTCGGCATGAACCTAGTCACCCGCGAGGGTGCCTATGTCCCTCCGTCTCCGTCTCCTGACCCTTCTGCACTGGGAGGAGCCCTAGCCCGCCTGCTCCCCGCGGTGTCTGGGACCCGCCCTGTCCCTGACTGCCCGTCCCTGGTTCCCCTTCCTCCACTGCTTCAGACACGGGAGTTCTCCGATTTGGCTCCCTGCACACCCAGGACCTGCTGGAGACAGACTCTCCATCTGCAAGCTGTGTGGCCCCAGGTTCAGGGTCCCAGTGTTAATATGGTGATGGTAGTACCTATCTCAGAAGCTAGTTTGTAATCTGCTTAGTTATGGGCCTCATACAACAGAGAAGCTCATTTCCGGTCTGACTCTCCATCCCACAACCCTGGCCTTGACTCAGGGCCCCTAGTGTCTGACTTCAGCAATCTGGGCTCAGGCGACTGGTCCCTAAGCTCTGCACAGTGGGTACCATCTGCTCCTCATGGCTGACCAGGGATACAGCCAGCTCTTGCAGCCACCCCTTGTCACCACCAGCAACTCCTCCCTGCCCTCTGCCCTCTGGCAAATAGGGCCTCGTATCACTTCTACCGGCCACACCCTGAAGCACCTCACATGTCCCCTTGAGAGTGGCATTTCAATTTGTCCACCTGCACCGCAGGGGAGGCACCTGACCACTTCCCTTTGAGCCCCCAGGGCTCAGCACAGCCTCATTGGGAAGATGGAGCGGCCACTCCATCCAGATGCCTGGCACCTGCCTGCCCCTGCAAAGAGGAAGGCTCAGGAAACATCTGGGCTGCGTGGGAGGCACGGGCCTGGGGAGCCTGTTCCAGCACTGGCTGACTGTCCTGGCCCTGAGGGGACAGTCCTTCCAGCCCCGACATCTCCCTGAGGTCACCCAGAGGGTGGGCTGATGGAGACCAGTTGGGGATGGGGACAGGGAGAAGGGGAGCTCATGCCCTGGGTCTACCTGAGTTTCAGATTCTCCATGAAGTCTTCCATGGTCACTTGGTCCAAAAGCACAAAGTCGGGCTTGCCGCACTCAGGGCCTTCATCGTCCTCCATCCTGCCGGGCGCGGGAAGAACCCAGGCCAGGTTACCCCAACCTTCCTGTGCAGAGTGGCTGAGGGGAGGGGGTGCTCTCGCACAGGCCCAGCCCTCTCTGCCCGCAGCCTCCCCGCCTGCCTGCCGCCCCCAGCAGTGTGGTGAAGTAGGAAGTGGGTTCTTCTGGCCCCGGGAAGGGGTTGCCCTCCCCGCTTGCTGTCCCCTCCCAAGGGGCTCTGACCCCTGCTTCCTGGTTCCCTCCCCTCCGGGCGTGCCTAACAGTTGAGGTCGAGGCGGTCAAGGAAACTCCGACCCTCTGTGATCTCACCCTCACCTCAAGCAGAGGAGCCTCTGCAGTCCCCGGCCCTGCTGATCACTTGTGGGATCCTGAGGAGAGATTTCTTTTGTGGTCCTGGTTGCAAAACTCTGTATGTCTGTCAACTCTCAGACCTCAACACTAGGTGGATTTTAGGGTAGGCACATTGTACCTTGAGAAAAAGTTAAAGAATGATGATACCCAGGCCTTTGGGGCAGAAACCTAGGCAGTAATTCTTCAAAGTGTGTGGGACCACGCCAGGATAGACAAATGACAAATGACAAAGCCAGCTTCACAGCATACCCTGCCATGACCAGGGGCTTGATGTTTTGGGTTCATCATGCTGACACTCAGTCTTCCAGGCTTCTGAATGCTTCCTGGAAGGGTCCTGTGTCCTTGAGGCCCACCTGCCTGTCCCTCTAGTAGTAAGGACAGGAACTGCTCCAGGAGCCTCCCGTCCCACCTCGGTCCTCACCGCACAGAGGTGTGGCCTCACTTTCCTCTATAGACCACGCAGCACCTTTAGACGGGGCCAGACTGGCCAGCTCAGGTTTTGACCACATGGCATCTGGGATTGGGGTTGGGGAGGGGACAGTTCTCTTTTATCCCTCCCCTCACACAGGGAGGACAATGTTTCCCAAATTTCAGTCATCTCTGTACTACCTTTGGGATTCTGTGCTCAAAGAGCTAGTTTATTTTGAAATATTGTTTGATATGCAAGGGTTTTTTTCTCTTCAAATACCTTAAAATGACTTAAGAGACATAAGTTTGAGCAGACTCCAGGAGATAGTGAAGGACAGGGAAGGCTGGTGTACTGCAGTCCATAGGGTCACAGAGTGAGATATGACTTAGTGGCTGAATTAACAACATCAAAATTGTAAAGTGCTAATTTTCAGATGCCTGAAAAAACCAAGCCTCGCATTACACACCACTGTTCTGAGGGGACCTTTCTGTTAGGATCAAGCTTTGGTTCCACCCTGTGCCAGGCCTGGAGCTTCTTTTGAGCACTCTGGTCAGGTTTTATCCTCCCAGTCTTATCTTAAAGACACCTCCTTCATCCCCTGCCTCTTGGCCTGGTGCTTTTGAAGGGTTTTCCAAACCAAAGTTCAGGAGTATCTGGGGAGTTCTCACAGAGCCTCAAGGTTTCACTTCCCCAACCTTCAGGCCTCCCCGACCGCCTGGCCTGGGGTTTACATTAAATTAACGTGCGTAAAAAATGATATGGCTGTTCCAGTGAAACTTGAGACACTAAGACCCGAACTTGATAAAATTTCATGTCACAGAATAGTTTTCCCACGTAAAGATGTAAGGTCGTTCTTAGTTTGGGGATTGGCCTGTGGGTGGAGCTTGCTGGATCTTCTGCTGACTCTGAACTGCAGTCATCTCTCCACTCTGACAGCTTGCAAAAGGACTTTCCACTCAGTACCTCGTTTATCTCACGAGGCTGATGATAGCACACCAAAACTCCTTTCCCCTCCTGAATCTGGCTGGACCTCTGGGTCTGCTGGCCCCTGCCTCTTCTCAGGCAGGGAAAGTGGCGGCCCTACTTGCCACTTTCCCCGGGGAAGGGTGTGACCATCTGGGGCAGTGACTAGCTAGCAGGTGGGTGAGGAAGAACAGCTGGAAGGGGCTCCTGGGGACTGAGGGTTAACAGTTTCACTGGTTTTCTAGGTCAATTTCAGGATGCCACCCTCAAACCAGTCCCTTCAATGACCCCCACGTTGGCTCCTCTCGCTGATGCCATTGACCTGTATAGCAGAACTCCAGTTCCTATTTCTTAGCTCTCCTACAGTTGTACCCATTTTAGGACTTGCTTTTACTTTCACCTTTTCTCAGAGCACACTAGTTTTGAGTTAGTCGCAGGGACAAAGTCCATCGAAGGGCCTTGGAGCCACCTGCATCCGTAAAGGCCGTATGACCCAGCCTGAGAGCTGCTACCTCTCAGTCTGTCTGTCTACTGGGGAGGCTGTCAGGAGGGTTTCCCCTGGTATGTGGTTCTGAGGTGTGAGGCTTTCTGCCTCTGCCCCCTCAGGATGTAGCTGCAGTGACTCAGGGTGAAGGAACCTTTGGGTACTTTTCCATTCATGACATCAGTAACAAACTGAATGTAAACGTGGCTTACTTAACTTTTTCTGGCTCAATCAGCCTTGGCTTAACCTGCTGACATTCCTTGAAAAGATCACCAATAACAATTATAGGCTTCAATTATAAAACAATTTATCAGATGAAAAAGATCATGAGGAAAGAGCAACTCTTTATCATAAAAGTATCAATCCACTCGCTGGGGTCTCAATACTTCAGTGTGTAACCAAGTCTGACCCACACTGGTGTAGAGGACAAGAGCCAGAGAACCCTGTCAAGCCTGTGGAACCCACTCTGGGATCCAAGGTACAGCTCCTGATGACAGGTCCTAATGCTCTATCAACCACTCTGCAGTCTCAAAAGCAACGAGAATGGGGAGACACCTCAGGGGCTCCCTCAAACTTGGCTGAAACTCCTTCAGGAAGGGCAGGGCCCTCCTTTTTGTACCTAACACACAAAAAAGAGAAACAGAGGCTGGGCTGAATTACAAATTTTAAACTGTTTTATTAAATATCACTTTTCATGCAGGAGATGTCAGAGGGGCCTGGGTCCCGATGTATAGCAAAGATCCTTGTTTTGGAAGTAGACAATATGGCATCCAAACCTGGGGTCAGCAAAGGTCAGTCAGATGTGCACATGTCAGCTGGGCCAAGAAGCAGAAACTCCTGACTCCTGGAAGGGGAACAAGTGAGGATTTAACCTTCTTCAGAAAACTGTGGTGCAAAGGCCTGAGTTCAAATTCTGCTGCACCTTCACCAGGTGCATCAATGTGGACAAGCCACCACCCCACTTCCCACTTCCCCTCTGTTAAAACAAGCTGGAAAGAGCATGGAGGCCTGCTGTAAAAATAAAGTGATGTAAGGATATAGCCAGGGATTATTAAATCAAGTGGATGGTTTTGAACCTCTTGGCAGGGGGATCTACAGCAAATGAACAAAAATGATCTGCTAGGACAGACCCGGCATACTCACCACTGCAGATTCCCTGGAATAATCTATCATCCACGGAAGGGATCACCTCTCAAGTCTCTTCTAGCTCTCGCATCCTGGGATGTCTGCTGCTGAAGCTGGAGCAGGAACACAGTGCAGAGTCTGCTGGGCTGGGAGGCGGTGCCCGTCTGGACCTGATATACCCACAACCAAAGGCAGGTGACAAAGTAGCCTGTCAGTTACATGGATGCGGGTAGGAGTTGCTCATTAACCATAGCAACATCCAGAGCCTCAGTGCTCTCCAACCGGCCCCATTTCCCACAGGTGGCACAAGGGGAGCTGGAAGGCACCCGCATGTGCATCGGGCTATGTCACAGAAAAGGCTCTCTGAGCACAGGAAAGCCAACTTTTATATCGGACAGCAGGCACACCTGCTCTCTGCTCTAGAGGCACTATGACAATATCCCAAGGCTGTTACTTGAATATCTTTGAAAATAAAGTCAAGAGGCAGCCAGCATCTGACTCAGAGGACTGCAGAAACATGAGACTCACCGAGAAGTGCCTCTGACAGCAACTTCAGGAGATGGGCATGTTCAACGCTTGCACTGAAGAGATGGATCCAAATCTGCTAGAAGCTTTGACCTTCAGAGGAGAAGGTGCGGTGTGATCCCACCGTCCAGGGGCACAGGAGCCGTGCTGCTCCTGCTATGACCACGCTGGCCACTCTTTCCATTTCTGGGTGTGGACCCTCACACCAATGGCATTTCCCTCCAATCCAAATCTACCCATTTCTGGATTTCATTCCTCCCTCCCTGTCTGGCATTTTGGTAAAGAGCCGACTGCAGGACTGGAGAGGCCTGACTTGCCATTTTCTGGAGGAAAGCTGGGCATACAATGCGGGCCATGACTCCTTCATCTGTATTGGACCTAAGGCTATCTTATGGTGGTCCTCAGAGATTTAAATAGGGTAACAAGCTGGGCGCAAAACAGAGTTCAACCATGGGCCCTCCTAGCCCATGAGGTCTTCCTTTACAATAAATGCATACTGACCTCACCCTCTGTAAGCTCCATGGGCACCCAGCACTGTTGTAGAACTTAGCCTTTGGGTCTGTCTTGTTTACCAGCTAATAGTTAACACCTTGTATGTCAGTCCCTCAGGGCAGGGCCTATCCCCATTCTTTCTTTCTACTCTATATTCCCTGCTACTGGTCTAACTCCACCTTTACCACTCCCTCTGAGCTTCATTTTCTTCTGTAAGAATTTTGTTTGAAAGATATAAATTTTCAAAGAGCCTGGAACACAGCTAACACCTAAAGTCCAAAACAATTTCTGCAAAGATATCAATGTTCTCTAATCTGCACTGTCCAATATAGTAGTTGCTTGCCAAACGTGGCTACTGAGCACCTAAAATCTGTGCAGTGTGAAGGAAAAACTGAGTTTTAAATGTAACCATATGTGTCGAGTGGTCACCACATCAAACAGTACAGGTCTGTGCACTGCCCAGAATGCCAGATAGGGAAGGGAACAAGCAACTGTCTGAAATTTCTATAACCTTGCTCTGGATGGAGCAGGGCAAGGCCTCAAACCGTTTCAAAATTTTCTTGCAAGCACTGTAGGAATGCACAGGGTCACTGCAGACCCAAGCACGCTGGAGGCTTGCGGCCCACATTCCTTCAAGTCCCTAAAGCTCTGGGCAGACAGCAGTACTTTCACTGAGCACCAGCCTGCACCAGAACCTGGAAGAGATCATGAGGTTGAATTAGGCCTACTTGGGTTTCCATGGACACAAATAAGACAGACAATAGGGAAGGACAGACGAGGGACAACAATCTCTTCTGGCTCAGAGAGTGAGGGAAATGGCCCTGGGGGAGGCAACCTTATCAAGAAGCTGACAGAACAGGGTTAACTTAACATCATTTCTTACGAGATGAAATCCTCACCATCACATCATCATACAAAATAGCTCTGTCTTCCATATTCTCGGTATTTTTTCTTTTTTACTATTCAGAGGATACTTAGGAACTGCAGACCCAAAACGGGGACCCACTTCTGGGAGCGGGGAGCTGGGCCGGGATAGCGTCACTTACCATTGCATCTTACAGGAGCTCTGCTGCGGAGGAGCCGAGGATCGTTCACCTGGAGGGGGCACACGGTCAGCTAGAGGCAGGTCTCGTATCGTCTCCCTAGTTCTCGGCCCTTGGAAGGCCATACCCAAGACTCTATTCCTCCTGGAGCCGCTCGCCAAGCGCGGATTTATACCCCTAACAGGACTCGGAGAAGATCGGTTAGAGTCCCCCTGCAACCACGGGATCGAACCGCCAGGGCCGAGCACCCGGAATGCGCACCTGACCGACGGGGCCAAGCGCGGGACAACTTGCGGATAGCGCGCCAGCTTCCACTAGGTCCAGCGCCGGGCACGTCACACCCTAGCAGGGCCTCCAGCCTTCACGATCCTCACCTGTACTCAGCAGGTCGCACGCACCACCTGGGACCCTCGATGGCAGTGGATGGAAACAACGACTAGGAGCAGCCTCACCACCGCAACCACACACACCCGCAGCAGCACACATTCTCCTTCCGTCATCACGCCGCCTGCTGGCAGCGGTACGTGCATCACGTGACCTGCCAAGCGGCGTCAGGAGATGACGTCACGAGAGCGCCGGGGCGAGGCCGGGTATGCTTTAGCTGCTCCTTTCAGCTGTTGCAAGAGAGCATCAGAGGGCAGACACACTGAAACCATACTCACAGAAAACTAGTCACCCTAATCACCCTAGGACCACAGCCTTGTCTAACAATGAAACCAAGCCATGCCTGCAGGGCAACCCAAGACGGGCGGGTCATGGTGGAGAGGTCTGACAGAACGTGGTCCACTGGAGAAGGGAATGGCAAGCCACTGCAGTATTCTTGCCTTGCGAACCCCATGAACAGAATGAAAAGGCAAAATGATAGGATACCAAAAGAGGAACTCCCCAGGTCATTAGGTGCCCAATATGCTACTGGAGATCAGTGGAGAAATAACTCCAGAAAGAATGAAGGGATGGAGCCAAAGCAAAAACAATACCCGGTTGTGCATGTGACTGGTGATAGATGAGATGGCTGGATGGCATCACGGACTCGATGGACGTGAGTCTGAGTGAACTCCGGGAGATGGTGATGGACAGGGAGGCCTGGTGCTGCGATTCATGGGGTTGCAAAGAGCCGGATTCATGGGCTTGCAAAGAGTCGGACACGACTGAGCGACTGAACTGAACTGAACTGAACTGAGAATTGGATGGGGGCGCGCCGCGTTACTGCTACCTTGGGGCAGGGACTGAGGGACTGGGGAAGCGGACTTAGCAAAGGAACAGGAGTACCGGAGCCGGCGGGGAGAGGGGCGCGGGCAGGCTGGTGCTGGCTGAAGGCCGCGCACAACTCAAGATTATGTTTCAAAGGGCCTAGGAACCCTCTTTCTGAAATATTGTCAAGGGACTGAAACACTGATCTCCTTGTGTCTTGGAAGGTTAAGAGCCCACTTGTCGCCTGACTTCAAATTGCATAACCTGCCTAGGGTAACGGGTTATGTGCTTTTAGTTATATAGAAGAGTAGGATTTTTATTTGCATTTTTTTTTTCGTTGTGATGCGCATCACATTCTGGTTTAATGCTTATCCGATAATAAAATTGTTTTCTTTCCCTTTTAACTTTGTGGAGAGGTTCTCTGAGTTGAGAGAAAGTTTTGTTTGTGTGTGTGTGTGTGTGTGTGTGTGTGTGTGTGTGTGTGTGTGTATTTTTGGCTGTACCGCACAGCTTGTGGGATCCTAGTTCCACCAGGGACTGAACCCTGACCCACAGCAGTGAAAGCACATGAGTCCTAACCCCTGGACTGCTGGAGAATTCAGCAAGTATTTCTGCCACCTAGGCTGAGAAAAGCACATTGGAAGTTACTGAGACTAGCAAGGTCATGGCTTGTTGGAGATACAGTAAGTACTAACGGGATTTTAAGAGTCTACATAAGGAGATGGATGAGAACTACATATTCAAGTCTTCAACATCAGGCTAGGAAAGCAAGAACCTGGTTCTGTAAAGAAAAGCAAGCAATACTGGAAACTCATTTTATGTATGTATGCTTGCTAAGCAGGTTCAGTCATGTCTGGCTTGTTGCGACCCCATGGACTGCAGCCTACCGGGGTCCTCTGTCCATGGGATTCTCCAAGCAAGAGTACTGAAGTGGGTTGCCATGCCCACCTCCAGGGGATCCTCCCAATGCAGGGTTCAAACCCATGTCTCTTACAGCCCCTGCATTGGCAGGAGGGGTTGGGGGAGTTGAGGGGTGGGGGGTGTATCTTTACCGCTAAAGCCACCTGGGAAGCCCATTTTTATGTCTGGTACTTAGTAAACATATTCAGTTTGACTTGGAGAATTTTGAGCATTACTTTGCTAGTGTGTGAGATGAGTGCAATTGTGGGGTAGTTTGAGCATTCTTTGGCATTGCCTTTCTTTGGAATTGGAACGAAAACTGACCTTTTCAAGGCCTGTGGCCACTGCTGGGTTTTCCAAATTTGCTGACATATTGAGTGCAGCACTTTCACAGCATCATCTTTCAGGATTTGAAACAGCTCCACTGGAATTCCATCACCTCCACTAGCTTTGTTCATAGTGACGCTTCCTAAGGCCCACTTGACTTCACATTCCAGGATGTCTGGCTCAAGGTGAGCAATCGCACCATCGTGATTATCTGGGTCATGAGATCTTTTTGTATAATTCTGTGTATTCTTGCCACTTCTTAGTATCTTCTGCTTCTGTTAAGTCCATAACATTTCTCCTTTATTGTGGCCATCTTTGCATGAAATGTTCCCTTGGTATCTCTAATTTTCTTGAAGAGATCTCTAGTCTTTTTTTCCCTCTATTTCTTTGCATTGATAGCTGAGGAAGGCTCTCTTATCTCTCCTTGCTATTCTTTGGAACTCTGCGTTCAAATAGGTATATATTTACTTTTGTCTTTTGCCTTTAGCTTCTTTTCTCAGCTATTTGTAAGGCATCCTCAGAGAACCATTTTGCCTTTTGCATTACTTTTTCTTGGGATGGTCTTGATCACTGCCTCCTGTACAATGTCACAAACCTCCATCCATAGTTCTTCAGGCACTCTGTTTATCAGATCTAATCCTTTGAATCTATTTGTCATAACCACTGTACAATCATAAGGGATTTTATTTAGGTCATACCTGAATGGTCTAGTGGTTTTCCCCACTTTCTTCAATTTAAGTCTGGATTTGGCAATAAAGAGTTCATGATCTGAGCCACAGTCAGCTCCTGGTCTTGAGCAAATGCTCAAAATTCTCCAAGCCAGGCTTCAACAGTATATGAACCATGAACTTCCAGATGTTCAAGCTGGATTTAGAAAAGGTAGAGGAACCAGAGATCAAATTGCCAACATCTGTTGGATCATCAAAAAAGTAAGAGAGTTCCAGAAAGATATCTACTTCTGCTTTATTGACGACACCAAAGCTTTTGACTGTGTGGATCACAACAAACTGGAAAATTCTTAAAGAGATGGGAATTACAGACCACCTTACCTGCCTCCTGAGAAATCTATATGCAGGTCAAGAAGCAACAGTTAGAACTGGACATGGAACAACAGACTGGTTCCAAATAGGAAAAGGAGTACATCAAGGCTGTATATTGTCACCCTGCTTATTTAACTTATATGCAGAGTACATCATGTGAAAGGCCAGGCTGGATGAAGCACAAGCTAGAATCAAGATTGCCAGAAGAAATATCAATAACCTCAGATTCGCAGATGACACCACTCTTATGGCAGAAAGTGAAGAACTAAAGAGCCTCTTGATGAAAGTGAAAGAAGAGAGTGAAAAAGCTGGCTTGAAATTCAACATTCAGAAAACTAAGATCATGGCATCCAGTCCCATCACTTCATGACAAATAGATGGAGAAACAATGGAAACAGTGAGAGACTTATTTTGGGGGCTCCAGAATCATTGCAGATGGTGACTGCAGCCATGAAATTTAAAGATGCTTGCTACTTGGAAAAAAGCTATGACCAACCTAGACAGCATACTAAAGAGCAGAGACATCATTTTGCCAACAAAGGTCCATCTAGTAAAAGCTATGGTTTTTTCCAGTAGTCACGTATGGATGTGAGAGTTGGACTATAAAGAAAGCTGAGTGCCAAAAAATTGATGCCTTTGAAGTGTGGTGTTGGAAAAGACTCTTGAGAGTCCCTTGGACTGCAAGGAGATCAAACCAGTCCATCCTAAAGGAAAACAGTCCCAAATATTAATTGGAAGGACTGATGCTGAAACTGAAATGCCAATACTTTGGCCACCTGATGCGAAGAACTGACTCACTGGTAAAGACTGTGATGCTGGGAAAGATTGAAGGCAGGAGGAGAAGGGGATGGCAGAGAATGAGGTGATTGGATGACCAACTGGATAGACATGAGTTTGAGTAAGCTCTGGGAGTTGGTAATGGACAGGGAAGCCTGGCATGCTGCAGTCCATAGGGTCGTGAAGAGCTGGACACGACTGAGCAACTAAACTGAACTGATGATGTTCAGTTTATAGTATTCAAATCTCATTATTTTGTTAAATGTCATGTGACAGAGTAGGAACAGTTTGCTAACATGGAAAGTAAGTGTGAAAAATGTGTAAGTGTTAGTTTCTCAGTCATGTCTGATTCTGCGACCCCATGGACTGTAGCCTGCTGGGCTCCTCTGTCTGTGGAATTCTCCGGGTAAGAATACTGGAGTTTGTAGCCATTCCGTTCTCCAGGGGATATTCCTGACCCAGGTAAGATACAGGTCTTCTGCACTGCAGGCAGATTCTTTACTGTCTGAGCCACCAGGGAAGCCCCAACATGGAAATTAACCTAGAGAAGTTAAATGGCTTGCTGAAGATCTCACAGAAGGTTAGGGCTTGATACAGGTTGTTTAAACTCAGAATTTACTGCTCTCTCCATTCTGTCACTCTGCCATGAGATAATCAAAGAGAACCAGGAAAGTAAATGGTTATGAAGGGTCAGAGTATGGATGGGAGGGTGTGCGTGTGTGTGCGTGTGTGTGACCAAAAATGGTGGACTTGCCAAGAACTGAAAGAAAATTTTTTTCTGAAATGATAACCAACAAAAGTCACTAGAAACGGCAAGATGCTCCAAGTAATACAAAATGATACCAAAACATTAAAAACCACATAATCAAAGCTCAACTGCCTTACACGAGGAGGCTGCATGAGGCTGGCACAAAAAGAGACAGACCTATCAGCAGTATCTTAACTACTTCAAATATTGAAAAGAACTTCTAAAACCACATCTCCAGACTTTCCCAATGGTCCAGTGGTTAAGAATCTGCTTGCCAATTCAGGAGACACAAGTTCGATCCCTGGTCCTGGAAGATTCCACATGCAGTGGGGCAACTAAACCTGAGCTGGACAGCTACTGAGCACACACACGAGGGCCCAGGAGCCACAACTACTGAAGCCCTTGTGTCCTAGAGCCTATGTTCCACAACAAGAGAAGCCACCACAGTGAGAAGCCCATTTGCTGCAACTAGAGAGTAGGCCACACTCATGGCAACTAGAGAATGTTGGCACACAGCAACTAAGACCCAGCACATCCAAAAACAAATAAAACCACATTTCCAAAGAGTAACTTCTTTATTCTTCCAAATCAATTGGGATGTATGTCTGGAAATAAAGTTAGTGATTTGGCTCTGAAAGAATATAGAGAGTAACAACAACCTGGAGACTTCAGTGGTGGTCCAGTGGTCGACTCCACGCGTCCACTGCAGGAGGCCTGGGTTTCATCCCTGCTCAGGGAACTAAATCCCACATGCTGCAACTAAGACCTGGCACAGCCAAACTAACAACCCTGATAAACAATAAGGAATGTTTTCCTGAGTTTTGTGAACCATTCTAACATATTATTTGCATTCAAGGAGGGGAGCCTGGGAACCTCCAATTTATAGCTGGTTGGTCAGAAGTACAAATAACAATATGGACTTTTAATTGTCATCTGAAGTGGGATGCAGGGCAGTCTTGTGGAACTGAGCCCTTTACCAGTGAGATCTAATGGTCTCTACAGGTCGCTGTATCAGAATTGATTTAAATATAGGACAGATAGCTGGTGTCAAAAAATTGATTGGGGGTGGAAAAAAAGCCCACATATCTAGTGTCAGAAGTGTGAGTATGGTAGTGTGAAAAAGCAAGGGAGAAATACAGGAATTGAGTGAGTTTTTCCTAACACTAGGTTAAGGGAAGTTTTAGTAGGGTTATTTACAACATTATAGCATGATGAGTATGCAAAGGTACATTAGTGGAAGATCTAAAATATCAGCCTCTTTTCAGTGAATGGTGGGGGAATAACCACTGAATGCATTGCATTATTTGTGTCTGTGAATGTGGGAAGCTAAATTATTGCGGGAGGAGGATTGAAAAGTCATTTCCCACACTTTGGCTTTATGTGCCAAAGGGACTGGAATGCCTAATGCCTAATCCCTAATGCCTTCAGGGACTACTAGAGACCACTCATTTCTTTGGTATCTTTATCAAATAGGGTTCAATCAGGAGATAGAAACAGTGTAGGAAACATTTACTATAAAGAATTATTAAGTACAACAGAAAATTAGGGTAACAAGGGAATCGGTATTAAAGGTGAAGAGAACTATGAATACAAGAATAGTAGATATAAGGAGCAACTAATGTACTGAAGGTTACTACAGGGAACACAGGATCTTCCCTCCCCCTGGGGCTGAGGTCCAGACTTTGTCGGAAATAACATAACTACAGCTCACTGAATGGCGGAGAGGTGCTGGCAAAGCTTGCTGAAGTCTACCCTCTACTGCAGTGACCCCCAGCCTTTCTGGCACAGCACCAAGGACCAATTTCGTGGAAGGCAATTTTCTACTGGCATGGTAGCTGGGATGGTTCAGGCAGTACTGTGAGCAATGGGGAGCCATGGGGAAGGCATATGAAACTTGGCTTGCTGGCCCGCTGCTCATCTCCTGATGTGTGGTGGCTTTGTTGCTAACAGGCCCCCCAGAGGATTGGGGACCCTTGCTCTAGAGTGCAGGGAAAACCGTTTATGGAGGGGGTCTTGCTGACCACTCTGGATATAAAACTTCTCAAGATGAGTGCTGGAGGAATCTGCTGGCTGCTGGGTGTTGCTGGCAGGCCCCCACTGCAGCATCAAGTGCTTGGGAGAACCCGGACTTGGAGAAACTACCCCTGCTGTAGGAAGGTGCGTGCCTCAGAGGCCTCTTTAGGCATGTGCCTGCCAAGAAAACTCACTGAATCTAGGTAACAAAGCCCCTTCCCTCCCACACTGCCTCCAAGCAGTTTCTCCTGGCAAAGCTTCACACTGGGTTACTTGGCAAAGGACTAATGCTCAAAAGGCCCAGCTCCATTCTGTGATGAGAACTGAGAGTGAATGTGAAGCTGAGAGATAACCTACTGACCGCTGCCACAGGAGGCAATACTCTTAAAAGATCAGTTGAGGCAAATAGCGGTTTGTTTGCTGTGGGTTTACATGCTACCTGTGCTGCAAGATTCTTACTGGCAGCCTAGTCGTGGCAAAAAGTGGACCTGCTGAAGCTAACTCCAATTTGCACTGTACTGCTACTGCTAAGTCACTTCAGTTGTGTCCGACTCTATGTGACTCCATAGACGGCAGCCCACCAGGCTCCCCCGTCCCTGGGATTCTCCAGGCAAGAACACTGGCGTGGGTTGCCATTTCCTTCTCCAACGTATGAAAGTGAAAAGTGAAAGTGAAGTTGCTCAGTCGTGTCCGACCCTTAGCGACTCCATTGACTGCAGCCCACCAGGCTCCTCCGTCCATGGGATTTTCCAGGCAAGAGTGCTGGAGTGGGGTGCCATTGCCTTCTCCGAATTTGCAGTGTACTTCTGGGCTTACCTGGTGGCTCAGAGGTTAAAGCGTCTGCCTCCGATGTGGGAGACCCAGGTTCGATCCCTGGGTTGGGAAAGATCCCTGGAGAAGGAAACGGTAACCCACTCCAGTATTTTTGCCTAGAGAATCCCATGGACAGAGAAGCCTGGTAGGCTACAGTCCACGGGGTCGCAAAGAGTCGGACACGACTGAGCGACTTCACTTCACGTCACTTTGGGCAAACCAATCGGTCCAGATCTCATTGTAAGATTGCTGTTACTTCTAGGTGACTGGTTAAAGTTCGAAGTTTTATTCTGTAGGGTCCGGACGTGTTCTGTTGCATTGAAACTTCCTTGACAGTTTTGTATAGAAAGTCTAACATAGGAAGTCTTCCCAGTGTCTGCAGGAATGGAAAGTAAAGGGAGAAAAGAAAAGGGCGTGGTCCTGCGCCCCTTCCCCAGGCCCGGCTCCACTTAGGCTTCCCGCCTTCACCTTTCCGCAAGCCCCGCCCTTCTATCCCCGCCGGCCTCTCCCACTCACAGCCCCGCCGTCCTCTCCGCTGGTCCTGCCCCTTTCGTCAGCTCCGCCTTCCTCTTCCACAGGCCCCCTCCCATAGCCCCACGCCCAATCTTCTTCCCGTCCTTTACCTTCCCCACAGGTCCCACCCGTCCCGCCGGCCCCGCCCTCCGTTTCCTGTCGGCCGGAGCTCCCTCTCCCTGACCGCGAGGCAGGCTGGGAAGTTGGCTGCCGTAAAGATGGCGGCAGACTTGAAAAGCCGGAGGCGCTCCTGTAGCTCTGAGGGGCAGGAGGACGGGCTGAAGGCGGGGCAGGCGCGCTCTGGCCCTCCCTGACGGGCGTGGGGGGGTGCGTAGGGGCGCGACAGACGCGCTCCCGCGGTCCTGAAGGGGCGAGGATTGTAGGCTCGTTCTCGGCGGCTCTGAAGGGTTGCAGGCGGGGCGTGTGGGCCGAAGGGGCGTGCGCACACGGGGCGGGGCGTATTCGTGGGGGCGGGGCCGCGCTCTCGGCCCGGAAGTGCAGGGTGTGGGGTGCAGGGTGCGGACGGCCCCCTGGCGGCCACGGGCGGAGACTGCGGCCGGGCGAGCGGCGCAAGACCGGCGGTGGCCGCGGGGCCAGGGCGAGCATGTAGCGGCAGCGGGCGGCGCGGCGCTCCCGGGACGGGCCAGGCCGCGGGGCCGCTCGCGGAGACATGGAGGAAGAGGGCAAGAAGGGCAAGAAGGTGAGCCTGCAGAGCGCGTCTGCCCGAAGGCTGAGCCGAGGGCGTGCTGGACCCCAGACCTAGGCAGGCAGAAGACGGAGGGGGCTGGGGCTGGGCGGGGAAGGGCTCGGGGGACATGTGAGGGTCCCTCGGGGGCTGCCCGTCGGTCGGCCGTTGCGGGGCGTGGGAAAGTCTGGCTTGGGAGGTCCGCGTAGGGGAGTTCTGATTTAGGCGGTTCGGTGTGGGGAGGTCTAGGACGGAGTCCGGCGTGGGGAGGCCCGGCACGGGGAAGTCCGAGGTGGGAGTCCGGCGTAGGGAGGCCCCAGGTTGGAAGTCCGGCGTTGGGAGGCCGGGAGGCTCACTCTGTTGGAGGTGAGCGTGGTGGACAGGCCGGGGCCCCCGGTGAACGGCGCACGGTCGGGCCCGGGACAGGGTCGCGGGAGTCAGGCTCTGCGCGGTGGAGTAGGCGACGAGCCCCTGGACAATGGGTTTAGGTGGTCTTTTGCCTGCAGGGCGCGCAGGGGAGGAAGGAGCCACGCCTTTCCGCCCCTTCCGGTCAGTGACTCTCCCCCAAACCTAGGCTCTCCACATGGCCTTCCCGGCGGGTGAGTGACCAGGGGCTGCAGAGGAGCTGGCCCCTGTTATGGGCCAGAAAGTTTTCTAGGGTTAGTGTCTTTGAGAAAATGGGGTGTAAGGTTAACGTAGAAACATTTGCTGCTTAGTTGACTTCATTATTGGAATATCAAGTAAAAACAAGAACTGCTTCATAATACAGCCCGTTCACGCTTCGGCCGGCGCGGGCTGAGTTTTGCTCTACCTAGTACCAGCTGAGTGATTTCAGTGACGTTACATTTGGCAGTTGGATTTAGGACATAGTTCAAGAGGCTCCTTAGTCTGTGTACTTTTTAAACTATGTCTTTAATTACAGGCTCGAGTAATTGATAAACTCAACATTTTAAGGAGTCAAATAACCACATGGGATAAGCTATCATTGAAATGAATAGTGGATTTCAATGAAATGTATCTTTCTTAAGTACAGGCTTTATAATCCCAAGTGTCTTACTTGTTATTTTCATTTTCACGTATGTGCACTTTTATGCACAAGTTTAAAACAGTCCTTTATAAATGTTCTGATTTTCTGCTCTTCAGAGCCAGCTGTGTCCTTCAGTTGAGGATTACTCATCACAAGGGGCCCCATTTCAAAAGGTATTTCAAATGAAGTGCAGCCAGATGGTTTTCAGGAGATTGTGTCCTGCTTCTCTCACTTTCTTTACTCATTGCTTTGTTATGTTCTTAGTATGCCTGTCTAAATTCTAAGTGCGGTATCAGTTGCAGTTACCTGCAAATTTGGCTTAAGTCTGGAAAACAACATAAGAAAGTGATTCTGTAAGCAATTGACCACAGAGGGATGCTGCTCACCAAAAAGGGAGAAATCTTGAGTTTAATGTTTCTACCAAAGCTGGTAGAAGGCTCCATAAGAAATGCAGTCAGTTGCATCCTTCCCCGTCACAGATAGGCAGGTGGGCCAGGGCCCTATAGGAGGAGGCCTGTCACCAGCACTCTTGGCTGCCAGCATTCTGTAGATTAGCTGCCTTAGTTCTAGCAGAGGACCAATTCTAGCCACATGGTATCTTCCACAATCAGTCCAAACAGTGTCTGCTAAGGAGAATTATTCCTTTCAAGTGGGTAGTAGCCTGTCTGTGACAGGGAAGGATGAGGATGACTGAATTTTTTCTAGAACTTTCTACCAGCTCTAGAAGAAATATTTGAACATTCAGCATATTGAGAGAGAAGTGGTAAGATATTCTTGAGCTTTAGGCATAGAAGTAAAAACCAGTGAAACTCAAGAATTTTATCATGGGGGCAATGGAAAGATTTAAGCCTAGAGAAGATTAATACATTATATTGTCTATTAAAGGAGACAGTCTGTTATTACATAGTTGTCTAAGCCAGGAGTTTTGTGTTTTCTCTGTATTTTGCCACTGCCCTAGCCCATTTTCCCACAGACAGACTAGACAGAAGGCTCTGAGGCATAGATTCCTATCCAGGCCACGACTTAGCACACTTTATCTCTTACTCTCAGCCAATTGCAAGCCAGCAGAACCTTTCTGCTCTCTCCCCCATTCAATGTGAGGTCACATACAGCTCAATCAGCTTGATGCTTAAGTTGTTCTCATTATGGTAAGTTAACCAGAGCTCTTTATTTTAAAGCTTCAACAGCAATTCAAGCTAACGCAGCAAGTAAAGACTTAATAGTTTTATGAAAGTAGCATTTGGACATTTAAATTCTCTTTCCAAGTTAGCTTCCTCAAAAAGTGCAGATTTAAACCTTAAAAAATGTGCACTGTAGGCTTTCCAGGTCTTCAGATGCTTGTCTCGGTGTTCTGTCGAGCAGTTATTCAGGCTTGTTCTAACGTGGCCTATTTCCTCAGGACAGGACTCATCGAGCTGCCAGAGAACCAGTAGACCAGAGTGGATTTCATATAAAGTGCGCAGGTACAGCCCTGTCCTTTCTCAGGCTACCCTGGCACATATGATGAGGGTGACTTGAGCCAGTAATGCCCGGTGGAAGGCGCTGGGTGATGGGGTGTGGGAGGAGCTGGTGGGGAGGTGGGGAGGCCTGAGGGGTAAGCGTGTGGACAGAGAGGTCCGTCCACTAGCTGCCGGAGTCCTGGGACCTGGGGAGTAGGAGTGACCACAGAGGTCCCACTCCTGCCTCAATGTCCCCAGAGTGACTGGCACCTTTCAGACCACAAGTCCTGCTTGAGGGTTTGGAGAATAAGGCTGCCTCCTTATAGAACAGACCCAAGATCCATGAATTTTGATACTGTTCTGTCAAGATGTAATTCTTTTTTGTAGGAAATTCAGGCATACATTTGAGTTGTATTGTGTGCCTTTTAATAAAAACACTTGACTCAGATGAGGATCACAGCCCTTCGGAAGACATAGTTGTCGAAAGTCACTGTTGGCCCTCAACCATGTTCAGGTCCTGGTTTCTGCTGCTTCTGCTGCTGTTGGGTTCAAGGTCGCATGATTTCAGCCTGAATGAAGTTAAATCTTTTCCCATTTATCCATTTTATTTGTGTTCTTTAAATTAAAAAAAAAATTAAAAAGTACTCTGGAAATATAGGACTTGGTGTAAATGATAATGAAGGGTAACTATTTATTTTGTTGGGTGTAATGTTTCTATTATGTTTTATCAAGTTCTGAACTGATAGACGCATACACTGAGATACTTATAGGTGAAATAAGATGACTTCTGAGGTTTGCTTTACTCAGACTAGAGAGAAAAGAGGGGAGATACCTGAGTGCTTTGGCAATGGGTATTCATTATTTGTTATTCTGCCTACTTCTGTGAACTTTTGAAGTTTCCATATAAGAAGTGAGGAGAAAAAATTCCTCTCGGATGTGGGTCCCTTGTTATCAGCTCATGTAGCTGCCACGTCATCCCCTAGCTAATGTCTGTGAGGAACTCAGAGATTGTGCTAGACCAGCCTTCAGGGAGCCAGACGTTCCCCACAGGTATGTGTGGATATGTGTAAGTGTTTGTATGGCTGAAACGAAAGTTTAAAGAAACAATTCTAAATAAGCAGTGCACGCTGGCTTTTTTTTGAACTGCTGTTCATGGCCTAGTAAATTGCTTTATAACTAAATTGATTCTATAGGTGTCCCAGCCATAATATGGGTTAACAGAGTTACCTTGGGCCTCTATACCTTGTTTTGTTTTCTCTCAAATAGTTGCCACAGGGATTCTTGGGTGGCATTTTGGCGCTCTGGGCTGAGGAGGCCAGAAGACCACTGCAGGAGGTATCTGGTGGGGACCAGATGTCAGGCCATCAGTAGATGAGTCCAGAATAACTGGCAGACATGGGTCTCATTCCTTTTCTGGTTTGGATAATTACCATTTATGTAGTGTCGTGTGTGTATTACTTTTTTGCATTAGGAACTTAGATTCCCTGTTCTTCAGTTGAGCTGATAACCCACTGACCATGACAGCTTAGACTCAGAAAGCTCATCAGAATCTTAGTAGTACTTTTCTGTTTCTGCTCTGATCATCATTTGAGAGGAAGATAGTAAGGGAAGACATTTCTGTGACAAGTCTACAAAGGAACTGCTTTGGAATGAGAAGGGATGTCAGTATTCTGCCCTGTGTGGTCAAGGACAAGTGCCTTCTGTCCCCTGTAGCTTTGGTCACTGCAGTTACTGTGGTCTTTTATTTCTTCATTTCTGTCAGCAGTAATAACCCACCTGCCCCATCTTCATCACCACCCTGGTGTGACTCAGTTAAGTACTATAGATGTAGCTGATCTGTGTGAAATCATCCTGTTTATATATTTGAGTGCCTGTTTCATGCTTAGTGCAGTGAGAAGGGCTGAAGACATTGCATTTTATTTGCAGGGTAAGCTCTTTACACTATGTTAGAGAATGAAAGAGGGCCAACGCTATTATATCAGGAGAGACTCAGGCATCCGCTAATTCCTCTGGGGGACCATGGATGTGATATGCAGAAGCAGGAGCAGTGCTGGGAGGGCTTGGGGCCCAGGGCACAGGAGAGCGGAGTTTGGTTTTGGTCCTGTGTACAGCTAAAACCATTGGGGGTTTTCATTCATTCCTTAAAGAACTGTTCATTGCCATTGACTTTGCGCTGGGTGTAGATGCTAAGGAGACACATGAGCTCTGTGGCCACAGAGCTTGAGGGGAAGCTCAGTAGACAGAGGAGGACGGATTTTAACGAGTGTGATTTGATAAGAGTAAGGAAACATTTTTGTTATGAATATATCAAGTACAAGTATAGAGGAAATCTAACAAAGCTCCCGTACCTTAATGTCACGTATTGTCAGTGCACGGGCAGCTTGTTTCTGGTAAACTTTTTCCTCATCCACTCCTGCCCCCAGGTGTTACGGGCTGAACTGTACACCTCCTCTCAATTCATGTGGTGAAGCCCTGACCCCCAATACTTCAGAATGGGTATGCATTTAGAGAAGGGCTTTTAAAGTGGTGCTTAAAGATAAATGAGGTCACTAGGATGAACCCCTAATCCCGTATGACTGATACCTTTGTAAGAAGCAGCAGTTTGGACAAAGAGACACCAGGGATGTGCATTCAGTAGAAAGACGACATGAGGATCAGGGAGAAGATGAGCATTTCTAAGCTGAGAAAGAGGCCACAGGACCTTGGTCTCAGATGTGCAGCCTCCAGCACTGGGAGAAATACCTGTTTTTGAAGCCACCAGGTCTGTGGTGCTTTGCTCAGGCAGACTAAGACAGTGGGCTGTTTTGAAGCTGACCCCGAACATCAGGTTGATGTGCTGAGTCTGGTGTAGTCAGTCCTGTGCTAGGATGGTTTTGGTGGGGCCCTGTCTCAGTCTAGCCCAGAGGTTCTGGGGACCTGGTCTCCACTGTCACCTTAGACATGGACGAGCTGCTTTAAGAGGCGGCATCACCTGCATGTGCTCTAGGCCACAAACTGCCCACTCTCTGTGGTCGTGTGGCCTTGGGTCTGTGGCAGGGCATGGGGCTGAGCCGTTTTGCCCAGCCTCCATGCCATCATCCTGACTTGGGATTTTTGTTGGCCTTCTGACTACTCTGTTCGCTCTTTCTTATCTCTTAGTCCAAGGCCAGTGGCTCTTCTTCAAATGTGGTGCTCAGTTTTAACAGTTATGCAGTTGAGAGGGATTTTAGATTTGGGTTTGTCAATTTAGCAAGGATAAAAAGGACATTTTTTTAGGTCTGTACCAGTGCCAAAAATGTTACAGTTTTTCCTCCTAAGTGTGCCTGAACAGTAGCAGTTTTCTGCTGGATTGTGTTAAGAATTAGGTGATTTGATCACAGGCATTAAATGTGTACAGTGCCATGAAAAGAATCCTCTTTAGTGAGTGCAGTGGGAAGTTGGAGTTTGGGCTTTTGTTTGAGGCTTAGGATGGTGAACTGCAGTGCACATGTATCTTGTAACCCAGGAGGCGTAACGAATAGTTGAATTCTGAAAGTGAGAAAAATGGTCAGTCTGACCCTGTTATGTTACTGTTCTTCAGTAAAACCTGTTGTGGGAGTCACCTGTTCGGGCTGGGGTATGTTGTTTTACCTGTGTTGTTACCTGTGACTCTGAGAAGAAGAGAAACTTTTATTTGAATCGTTTATTCTTCATTCCATAGTTTGAAATTACACACACTTATTTTCCCAGACATATAATGTGCTTCCATGTGTTGTTACAGTAACTCTACAGTCAGGTGTGGTTTGGAATATTCCATTTTCCTTTTGCTGTTTACATGGTGGGGATATAGTTTTATTAATTAAAATGCCTTGCACAGACCTGTGTGTTAGGTAGGTTATCCTCCTTGTCACATGTCAGGAAGTGTTCTGGGACTAACTGTGTCTTAAGTATTTTATTACTGCTGGTGGACATATCACTCTTCAGTTTTGTTCTGAGATATGCAGTTTCTGAAACGGACCTGCCCATGGTAATCTGATGTCAGACCTTTTTCAGCTCTGTTCTAAGGCTCCTTTTCCCAAATAATTGCCTCTTCAGCCCCACTTCTTGAAAGAGGAGTACATAGTCTGCTTCTCCCCCTCCCGAAACATTTTAAAGGGTTTAAATTTTTATTATGTATTTATTTATTTGGCTACACTGAATCTGAAATCTTCACTATGGCATGTGAGATCTAGTTCCCTGACCAGGGATTGAACCCAGGCCCCCTGCATGGGGAACACAGAGCCTTAGCCGCAAGATCACCAGGGAAGTCCCTACCCAAGCATTTTATTATGGAAAGTTTTGAATACACCAAAGTTGCAAGAATTTTATAGCAAACACCCATGTATACACTACCTAGATTCTGCCATTAATGTTGGCTGGATTTGTTTTCCCATATCTACACATCTCTTCATCCTTCTACCCATCCATCAACCCATTTTATTTTTCTGATGCATTTCAAAGTAAATTGCAGACATCAGTTTACTATGATATAAACACTTCAGCGTACATATCATTAGAGTTCAATATTTGTTTACAGTATTCTTTTGCTGTAGAATTTATGTATGGTGAAGTGTATGCATCTTAAATGTACATTAGTTAGGGACTTCCCTGGTAGTCCAGTGGCTAAGAATCTGCCTTCCAGTGCATGGGATGCATCTACTTCTGCTTCATTAACTATGCTAAAACCTTTCACTGTGTGGATCACAACAAATTGTGGAAAATTCTTAAAGAGATGGAAATTACAGACCACCTTACCTGCCTCCTGAGAAACCCGTGTGCAGGTCAAGAAGCAGCAGTTGGAACTGGACATGGAACAAAAGACTGGTTCCAAATTGAGAAAGGAGTACGTCAAGGCTGTGTATTGTCACCCTGCTTATTTAACTTATATGCAGAGTACATCATGCGAAAAACCAGGCTGGATGAAGCACAAGCTGGAATCAAGATTGCCGGGAGAAATATCAATAACCTCAGATATGCAGATGACACCACCCTTATGGCAGAAAGTGAAGAAGAACTAAAGAGCCTCTTGATGAACGTGAAAGAGAAGAGTGAAAAAGCTGGCTTGAAATTCAACATTCAGAAAACTAAGATCATGGCATCTGGTCCCATCACTTCATGGCAAATGGATGGAGAAACAATGGAAACAGTGACAGACTTTATTTTCTTGGGCTCCAAAATCATTGCGGATGGTGACTACAGCCATGAAATTAAAAGATGCATGCTCCTTCGAAGGAAAGCTATGAAAAACCTAGACAGCATGTTAAAAACAGAGGCATTTTGCCAACAAAAGTCCGTCTAGTCAAAGCTATGGTTTTTCCAGTAGTCAGGTATAGATGTGAGAATTGGACCATAAAGAAGGCTGAGCGCCGAAAATCGATTCTTTGGAACTGTGGTACTGAAGAAGACAGTTGAGGGTCCCTTGGACTGCAGGGAGATCAAACCAGTCCATCCTGAAGGAAATCAGTCCTGAATATTCATTGGAAGGACTGAAGCTAAAGCTCCAATACTGTGGCCATCTGATAAGAAAAGCTAACTCGTTGGAAAAGACATTAATCTGAGAAAGACTGAAGGTAAGAGAAGGGTGAGACAGAGGATGGGATGGTTGGATGGCATCACTGACTCAGTGGACGTGAGCTTGAGCAAACTTCAGGAGTTAGTGGGAGAAGGCAATGGCAACCCACTCCAGTACTCTTGCCTGGAAAATCCGATGGCTGCAGTCCACGGGGTCGCGAAGAGTCAGACACGACTGAACGACTTCACTTTCACTTTTCACTTTCATGCATTGGAGAAGGAAATGGCAACTCACTCTAGCATTCTTGCTGGAGAATCCCAGGGACGGGGGAGCTTGGTGGGCTGCCATCTATGGGGTCACACAGAATCGGACACGACTGAAGCGACTTAGCAGCAGCAGGAGATAGCGAAGGACAGGGAAGCCTGGTGTGCTGCAGTCCATGGGGCTTGCAAAGAGTCAGACACAACTTAATGACTGAACAACAACATCAGTATTCAATTTTACATATATGCCACAGTTTGTTTTCTGTCACCTTTAACTGGACATTTAGGCTCTTTTTAGTTTTGTATTATAATGAAAAGCTTCTATGAACATCTGTGGATGACTCATTGTGTGGACATATGTTGTCATTTCTCTTCCCCAGATATCTAATAATGGACTTGTCCAGTTATATGGGAACTGTATGTTTAACTTTATAAAACACTGCCAAGCCATTTCCTACTGAATTTTTGTCTGCTAATTCTGTCAGTTACTGAGAGAGAAGAGAGAGGGGGGTGTTAAACTATCCAGTTATTGTTTTAGATTTCCTTGTTTGTTTGTTTTAGCTTTGTGTATTTTTGAAACTCTTCTTATGTATATGCATATATAGGGTTACTGTGTCTTGAAATGGTTGCTTTTTCATTGTGAAATGACCATCTTTATTTCTGGTAATCCTCTTTTTGGAGTCTCTTGTGTCTGATGTTAATGTGGCCACACCAGCTGCATGTTTGCGTGTGTGTCTTTCTCTTTTTAAATGTTGGGCTGCTCTGGGTCTCCGCAGTGTGTGGGCTTCTCCAGTTGTGGTGTCCAGGCTTAGTTGCCCCATGGCATGTGGGATCTTGATTCCCTAACTAGGAATCAGCCCGTGTCCCCTGCATTGCAAAGTGGATTCTTAACCACTGAACCACCAGAGAAGTCCCCCAGAGCTGTGTTTTTATCATAATTACCAGAGGCAGAAAAACCCATTGCAGCACATTCTGTTGCTGGTATTTTATCACCTGGAATTCTCTGGGTAGAAGACATTCCACAGCCATGAATTTCCCAGAGTACCAAATACCTGCTTGGGAAATCCTTATTTCCATAGACTCCCCAGCACCACATCCCTTTTGGGTTTGCCGTCTCTGTCTGCCTCATCTCATTGAACGCCCACTTTCAGCAGTGGAGTGTTGTGTTCTTGCCTCTGTCTTTTTCTTCCATTTTTGGATCTCAGACACACAGGAATAAGTTAATCATACATATGATTGGTTCCTGCCAGGCCTATCTGGTGTTTTCTGTTGGTTTTATTTCTTCACTTATTTGCTCTTTTCTTTGAAACCCAGTCCTCACTCCTCTTTCATGCCCCTCTTTTATTGACAACCATCCTTACCTATGTCACTCAGGTCCTTTTGTTTGTGCGTGCCCTTGTAAAATGTGTGTTGTCTAAGAATCTTTTATTTTGAGATAATTTCAAAATTAAGGAAAACTGCAAAACTAGCGTGGGAGCTCCTGTGCACCCTTACAGAATTAGTGCTGAGGTGGCGGCTGTCAGTCTGCTCTGACTCCCACAGGGATGAAGCTCGGTGTCACTCGACATGTGCTGATGGAGAGTTCAGACAGGAAAGACCTACTGCTCACTTTGCCAGGTGCAGGCAGACTGACTTTTGTTTTCTTCCCAGAGGGCACAGCTTTCTTCTGGAAGGCACTGGTGGTGTCTGAGGCGGGAGACAGGGAGCTACCTATTGTAGCAACACATTCAGGCCTGGTTGCCATGCTGGGTCAAGAGGGTACAGTGGCCCTGTTGTTTGAGGGCTCCATCAACCAGTGGCTTCTGTTACCCTGACTGGGTGGAACCTTGAGCCCATTCATGGGTTCAGTAGTGTGTCTTGGTCCGTTAGGGTTGCCAACCACTCTTGCTGTGCATTTGACAGGGCTTGCCATGCAGGGTCACCTCCACCAGTCTCCAGGCGTTCACATCAGCTTCTCTCTCAGTTACGTGGGTCAATGAAAACAGCTAGTACAGCTCAAACGGATAAACCACAGTCAGTGTTCAATTCAGCCACACAGGAATATGTAGGCCAAGGGGGATCAGGCTCCTAAACCTTGTCGTCCAACCAACATACCTCCGCGACCAGTTCCCACATCCCAGTCTGGGCTCCTGTATCAGTAGCCACCTCCTCCTGCCCCTTTGCTCCACAGCCTCCCTAGCCAGCTTGGCTTTTCCTTTTGTTCTGTTGGAATTCCAACCTATAATAGAAGATCCTGTTTACGATGACAAAAATACATACTTTAGGGTTAAAATGAACAGAAACATCCAGGGAATTCCCTGGTGATCCAGTGACTAAGACTTCAGGCTTTCACTGCCAAGGGCAAGGGTTCAGTCCCTGGTAGGGGAACTAAGATCTCTATGAGAGAAACTCCTGAAACATACAAACATGAACTTAAAGGAGTGGAAGACACTTTGTATTTGGGTAAATAACGGCGTCATGACTGTATCAGCTCTCCTTGAGTTTATTTTTAATGTGATCCCAATAAATATACCTTTGGACTCTTTAATGGAGCGACATCACTTGAGTTAAAGCTCATTTGTGTTATTATAAACAGGCAAGGATGATCTCTGAAAAAGAAGAAAAACAAGGGAACAACCCCAGATTGGGTCATGCTGTCATCCCCTGATTAAAGCTGTGGGGTTGTCCTGGAATAAGCTTCAGGAAGTGGAGAAAATACAGAAACAGACCTCACTCCATGGGGAACCTAAGAGCACAGTAAAATGGCATTTTGAAGCAGTGGGGATATTGATTGATGGGTGGTACTAGGGTTACTGGACAGATGTATGGAAAAGGATAAACGCAGATCCATCCTTCCTATACTAGAGTGAACAAAGGTGGATCAGAGGTTCAAGTAAAAGCAAAAATGATTATGCCATAAAGGTACTAGGCAAAAGATGGGTGAATTCTTCAGTGATGTGGTCTCTGTGGAACCTTTCATTATTCAAAATTCAGAGCAGTGAGGGAAAAACTCAGAAGATCTGATAACATGAACATAAAGTAAAAATGCTTCCCAGGTGACTCAGTGGTAAATAATCTGCCTGCAATGCAGGCAACCCAGGTTCCATCCCTGGGTTGGGAAGATCCCCTGAAAAGGAAATAGCTAACTCCCTTCAGTACTCTTGCCTGGAAAATGCTATGGACAGAGGAGCTTGGTGGGCTATGGCCCATGGGGTTGCAAACAAGTCGAATGTGACTTAGCGACTAAACAACAAGCAAAGTAAAAAGACAACAAATTAAGAAAAGTATTTGCAACTTACAAAACAAAAAGTAGTTACTCCCTGTGTAAGGTGTTTCTAAAAATTGGGAAAACAAAAACAGGACCTGATAGGAAAAAACAAGTCAAGAGATGGGAAAAGACTGAAAAAGGAATGTAAATGGGTTTTAAATGTGTGAAAAGGCAACTGAGACTCTTGCATAATGAAAGCCGTGTAAATTAAGACCAAAGAAAAAAAAGAATGAACTACCCCTGTTAACCTTCAGGCCAGTGGAAATCCCTGCTTGGTCACACATGAGGAACTGACCAGCACAGCCCTGACAACTTGTAAGGGGGCAAGGCCTGGCGGAACTAAGGTGCCCTGACTGACCCAGCATCTCACTTCCAGAAACCTCCAAGGAAACATTGGCAAAAACACTAACCAGTTTGTGGATCAAGCTGTTCCTTTTGGCCACTTTCCACTTCTAGGATACAGGCTCACTAAACTGCGGTACATCCTTAGCAGGGTGGGAGGCAGCGTGGAGCCTTGTGCTTGGATGTGGATCTGAATGCTCTGATGCTTTTTAGATGGTTATCTAGTGGGGAGGGGTTGATCTCTTAGCACGGACCTTGTGAGCTTGAAACCATGTTATGTTTTACAGTATTACAAGTTGAATCCAAACATTTTTTAAAAATAAAGGCACTTAAAATCAAAAGCAAAGTATAAAAATGGCAAAACTGAACAAGACGGAAACCCACAGAGAGGAATTCTTTCGGTTAATTAAATCATAGAAATTTGACAGCAGGCCGGCACTGGGACATGTACTAAGGACAAGAAGAGTCACAAAGAAACTTTAAGCAAATTGTTTTCAGCAGTCATTTTATTAGTAATAATGGTGGTGGCGGTTTAGTCACTAAGCTGAGTCCGACTGTTGCGACCCTAGGCCCTGTAGCCTGCCAGGCTTCTTTCTCCATGGGGTTTTCCAGGCAAGAATACTGGAGTGGGTTGCCATTTCCTTTTCCAGGCAATCTTCCCAACCCAGGATTGAACCCCAGTCTCCTGCATTGCAGGCAGATTCTTTACCCACTGAACTATCAGGGAAATATAATACTGGTATTGTTGTTTTGCAGCTGTTAAAATTGTTTTAGGATTTGTGGAATATAGTTACATTAGCAGCATTATCTACTGGCTTTCACCCTAGGAGGATTGGGTGGGTGCAGAGAATACCAAAGAAGATAATCAATAGCCCCATAATCCTAAATTTGGATTCTATAAACTCTGGAAGTTTTTCTGTTAAATACAGAATGCTTATTTCCTTGCTCTCTGGCACAGAGCCCCAGGAGGCAGTAGCACCCTTGGTGAGTGGTGGTGGGCCTGAGGCAGTACTTTACTCTGGAAGCAGCAGTGCCCATCAGAATAGTGGCAGATTCCACTACGCCACTAATAGTGGCGGGAGGGCCGCCGCTGGCCTGTGGTGTCCTGGAGCATCCATAAAAAGATGACTAAAAGAGTTGGCTTAAAACTCAACATTCAGAAAACTAAGATCATGGCATTCAGTCCCATCACTTCATGGCAGATAGATGGGGAAACAATGGAAACAGTGACAGACTTTATTTTGGGGGCTGCAAAAGCACTGCAGGTAGTGATTGCAGCCATGAAATTAAAAGATACTTGCTCCTTGGAAGAAAAGCTGTGACCAACCTACACAGCATATTAAAAAGCAGAGACGATACTTTGCCAGCAAAGGTCCATGTAGTCAAAGCTATGGTTTTTCTAGTAGTCATGTATGGATGTGAGAGTTGGACTATAAAGAAAGCTGGGCACCGAAGAATTGATGCTTTTGAAATGTGTTGGAGAAGACTCTTGAGAGTCCCTTGGACTGTAAGGAAATCCAACCAGTCTATCCTAAAGGAGATCAGTCCTGAATATTCATTGGAAAGACTGATGCTGAAGCTGAAACTCCAGTACTTTGGCCACCTGATATGAAGAACTGACTCATTGGAAAAGACCCTGATGGTGGGAAAGATTGAAGGTGGGAGGAGAAGGGGATGACAGAAGATGAGATGGTTGGATGGTATCACCAACTTGATGGACATAAGTTTGAGCAGGTTCTGGGGGTTGGTGATGGACAGGGAAGCCTGGTGTGCTGCAGTCCATGGAGTTGCAAACAGACATGACTGAATGACTGAACTGAACTGAATGGACCATTCACCTTGGGTGGTTGCAGGGAACCAGCATTGCTGTGAAAGCTACAGCCAAAGAGAAAGGATGATGCATTTAACTTTTCTGAAAGATCGGTACCTCAGGGTGACCAAAGAGTCGAGGAGAGAAAAGGCCTCCTTATGTAAATATTTCTGCTAATAATAGAAGAAGGAATGGCATAATTAGACTGTTGAAAAATACCATATCCAAATATGAGGCAAAGGGGCCAGTCCATAGCCATCAGGGGCAGGTCACTGCCCCATATCATGTGCCCCCTGATGGAAGCGTTCTTGCAAAAAACATCACACTTGAGTTAGATAGAGTCTGTAGGAAATGCCCCTCCCTCTCCCTCAACTGCATTTATGAATGCTGTTATCCGCGAATGCTTCTAAACCCTCTAGAATTTAAGCGCCTGTCCAGGCTCTCATTTGCCCTCTGTGCTCCCTAGCCTTTCTCTTCCAAGCCTACCCTAGTGATCATTGCATCTGTGAGAGCAGAACAGGCAGGCTTACATGTGCAGCTCGTTGGTTTCCTTTCTTTTCCTCTGTTTCCCTGGTTGGGGCAGCTTTGGGGCCTCAGAAAGGTTGTGTGTGCATGCAGGGGGACCTGTTGGGGAGCAGGCAGCAGACTCAGGCCCCACAGTCAGCTGAGATGAGGCATGGGGACCGCTCTGCATCCTGAGGTCTCTGTATCTCACTCTTGATTCCCTTCCCCTCGGGACCACCTGGTCCTGCTCTATGGGGACAGCTTTTAGAAAGAAGGAGAAATCGGAGCCCAGACAGTACCTGCAGTGCCTTGTGTCTCTAGAGATAGTCCAGACAGTACCAGATGTTTGTTCAAACAAATCTAGAGCGGTAGCGCTTTCCCGGTTTACTGTATTTTCTACATCTGCAGCATGTGTGGTAGTAATTAAGGCATGAAATGACTGTTCTGAACCAGTCTTTTCAGAATCTAGAAATATTAAACTTTGTTGCAGTTTAGAAACATGTATACTATCATGTAAGAAAAAAAAAAATCTTGACAGCATCCCCCCACAAAAAAAAAAAATTTGTTGCAGTTTAAATTGAACCATATGAAATAGTCATTTTATGGGCAGAAAACCACTGAAAATTAGCACTTTAATTTGATCGAATCTAACTTGGCTACCTGATGCGAAGAACTGACTTATTTGAAAAGACTGATGCTGGGAAAGATTGAAGGCCGGAGAAGAAGGGGATGACAGAGGATGAGATGGTTGGATGGCATCACTGACGCAATGGACGTGTGTTTGAGTAAACTCTGGGAGTTGTTGATGGACAGGGAGGCCTGGAGTGCTGCAGTTTATGGGGTTGCAATGAGTTGGACACAACTGAGTGACTGAACTGAATTGAGTCTAATGTTAATTAATATTAGTAAAATTGTATTACATTTGTTATGTTTTGAGTTGTGACTATATATGATCACTCTGATTAACCAAAACAGTTAATTAAATAGCTTCTCTTTGCAGCCATTTTGGACTATCTAGAGAGTTTAAGAATCTTCACCATCAACAAACCCAGTTTCCCCTTTCAGGATCAGATTTGACCCTGAAAAAGTTAAAGTGAGCTTGCTCAGGGACATATTGTTTGGTTTCAAAGTTGTATTTTAAACTCAAGAGTCCTGGAAGCGGGTAGAGGCTTTTGTAAGCTGGGGGTCATGGAGGTGTGCTTTTCCAGGCCCTCCTGGCTGCTGTGTCCCAAAGCAGACCACACTTGGCCTGAAACAGGCAGGTTGGCAGCTCCCACTGCATCGGGGACACTGCATGGTCAGGAGGGGGAGCCCCAACAGTGCTCTCAGCTTGCTTGTTCATTCTTTCTAACTTTGTGGTTTGGTTTTGCAGAATGGTTGGACTTCCAAAATAATGTCTTTCAGTTGACTATACCGTATTGGCTAGAAGTGTGGGGAGGCCACCCATAGGCTCTACATGCGAGAGATAGTAGGGAAGGTGTGCTGGTTTAGAAAGAAGATGTATTGGGTTTAGTAAGATGATATGCTGGTTTATTTAGAAGATAGACTGGTTTAGCAAGAAGATTTAATGGTTTACTTAGACCGACTGATTTAGTAAGATGGGCTGGTTAAATTAGAAAAATCCACTGGTTTAGTTAGAAGATCTTCTGGTTTAGTAAGAAGATGCACTGGTTTAGTTAGAAGGTGTGGTGGTTCAGCAAGATGATGTGTAGTGTTAGGTAGAAGACCGACTGGTTTAGTATGAAGATGTGTGGGTTTTCTTTGCATCTTTTGTGCACGCAGACTGTTTGGATTTTGTCAGGAGTTTCAGGGTGTTGCCTGCCTCTTTAACTTTTTCAAAAAACTAAACAGCTTCAGTGGGGTTTGCAGAAGGAAGCTGTGGTTTATGGTCTTCCTGTTCATTCACATGTTTTTTTCAGAGGGAGGGCGAACATCTGACCATATTTTTTCAACCAGATCAGAAGTGAACAGAGGAGAATGCACAGTAACTGTCGGCAGAGGGGGAGGAACCAGAATTCCTCCAGAGAAATTCCTCCTCAGACAGACTTTCCGACAGGGTATCCCATGGAGAACGAGGTAGGTGCAAACCCAGTGTGGAGAGAGCCATCTGGAATGGCTGCTGGGTCCTGTGACCTTTACTTTGGGAGCATGGGGTGGTGGAGGGTTCCTGCTGGCTTCCGGGTCTGAGAACCGGTGGCCGGTGAGAGAGATGAGGAGCTTTCTGTAGGTGGTTGGGTTTGTCCATCTTTGCCTAAGGAGTAGAAGACTGTGGGTGTCAGGTCTGCTGTGGATTTATAGTCAGTCAGGGCCCAAGATCTGAGTTCGAAAAATGATTTAGGGAAAAGGTCAGGAAAGAGTGCAGTCCCAGTCGCGGACTCGCGCCTGAGTTTCATTTGTGACACCCAAGGGAAGATGAAGGGGCTGTGTGCCTGGCCTGAGTGATCTTGGCCGTCCGTGGAGGGTCAGATGCTGGGTGTCAGTGGAGCAAGCCACCGCAGTGGAGGGAAGGTTTACGCCCAGCCCTGAGATGGGGAACTTGGCGTCTGTAAGGAAGGAGGTCCTGGGGCGCTGGCTGTGTCCTGTTATTTAGGACTCCGAGTCACCTAAGAAAGGCTCTTTTTCTGTTGGTAGGCGCTTTTAAACTTTTTAAATTAGTTAATTTGCATGACAGGGAGTGGTGGAAGGTAGTTGGAGTTAAGATAGGCAGTGCTGCGATGCAGTTTTAAACAGTGGTACTTACAGGAGAGAATTTGTGAGGGTGCCTTGCGCACCTGGGCAGGTCTGAACCTGGGTGGAGTAGCCGTTGCCTTGCCCAGCTGGACAGAACTGTGGCTCTGCCCAGCCTATCCTCTGGCCTTGGTGTTTCCTCTGGCCTTGTCCTGCAGCCCTGTCCTGGAGCCAGAGCGTCACCGAGCTGCTGTCTTCTCTCTCCTTCAGCAGAAGGGTCCCTGGGGTGGGGATAAGGGTCCCTCAAGGTATAGCCCCAGTGCTGGGCACAGGCTCGATGTCTGTTAGACATTTGCTGAATGCCCAGCTGAAGGACCCCAGGGTCTTGCTCTTGAAGCCTTTGTTCAGGGGCAGTTCTGTGTTATGTACTAAAGGAGTAAATAAGGCTTCCTGAGCACTGTACTGGGGCATTCGAGGTTCCCGTCACGGGTTTCTTTCTTTCACTGCCACACACTTTCTCCAGAATTTGCTGAGCTGCGAGTTGTGTCCGAGGAGCGAGTTGGTAGGTCTTTTCACCTTATCATTCCTTTTGGTCTCCAAGTAGAGGCTGCTTTTCCAGGAGTGGTTGTGGTGCTTCCTCAGCACATGCATTTCTTACTGTAAATTAATAAACAGATGCTCTGACAGAGAACATAGCCTCTGAGAATTTGTTTAGGAGATGCAAATACTCAGAGCCTCGTCACCTCAACTGAGATTCTAGGCCAGGCTTTAATCTAACAATACCCAAGGCCAGCCTGACCCTGGGGCCCTCCTCTAGGAAAATACTAAGTGGACCAGAGTCAGTTGTGTGTGTTTAACTAAAAGCTACATTTGAGATTTCCAACTTCAAAAGTTGTTTCAAGCATAAAATGGAAAATACTGCAAGAAAAGTTTTTTTTTGTTTTTTTTTAATTTTAATTTATTTATCTTTGACTGCCCACTGGATCTTCGTTGCTGTGTGTGGGCTTTCTCCAGTTGCAGCCAGTGGGGGCTCCACTCTAGTTGCATTTGGTGGGCTTCCTATTGCAGTGGCTTCTCCTGCTGCAATTGTGGCATGGGGGCCCCTTGGCATGTGGGATCTTCCCAGACCAGGGATCGAACTCATGTCCCCTGCACTGGCAGGCGGATTCTCAACCTCTGGACCACTAGGGAAGTCCAACAAGAAAAGTTTTTTTGAAAAATATTTGTTTATTTCTTTGGCTGCACCAGATCTTCACTGAAGTACGTGGGGTCTAGTTCCCTGACCAGGAATCGGACCCGGGCCCCATGCATAGGGAGTGTGGAGTTTTAGCCACTGGAACCGCAGGGAAGTCCTTTACAAGAGTATTGTAAGGATCTAGGGGTCACTTTGGAGCTAGTTCTAGGAAGCAGTGTGTGTTACACATGTGAAGTCTGCATGAAGCCCTGTGTCCCCTCCCCTGGTTCTCTGCCTTGGACCCTCAGCCAGTTCCTTTCAACACTCAGGGCCCCGTTTCTTCACAAGAGACTGGGATGCAGATGTACTCTGGGTGGCATCAGTGCCAGGGCAACATTCACCAAGAGAAACTGCGCTTGGTGCTGTGCTCTCTCCAGGGGCTCTTTCTTCCATCTTTTGGGTTGAAGGTTATAAGATCGTTTTGGTGATGATGAACACAAGTGCTCAATAAAAATACCTGTTGAATGAAGAGTAAACAATTGCACAGGCTAAAACCACTTAAAAAAAAACTGTATTGATTTGGAGGCTATTGCAGTGAATTAAAGAATCCAGTCATTTAATGGAGTCCTGATTCTGTGTGTCAAGAGTATTTTTAATTATTTGTCAGTGTATTTAAGCAACTTATTGACCAGAGACGTGTTAATATGTTTTTGTTACCTGAGTGTTATTGACCAGAGACATCTCAGCTTTCACCTACATAACAAATCACTGGCCACAGCTGTTAGTTTCTGCAAAAATCTCATGGTCAATAATGTATTAACTGGAACTTCCTTTTACATTTCATGTTTAAAAGCACCATTAGTTCCAAAACCCTGAGATGGCATCTTGTTCACTGTGTTTCTGGAAAAGCTGAAGGGCCCCCACCATGCCTACCATACCCCAACTCCCAGCCGGGTGTGCTTTCTAGCTCCTGCAGTGGGAGCTGGGCCTGCATCTCCTGTGTCACATGCCTGCTCTCTTTGGGAGGAGCAGCTGCCCCTGTTCTGCACTGAAATGGGGCGAGGCAGCAGAGGAAGGCTGCAGGTTTGCTAGGTGTCTTTCTTTACATAATGGTTTCAACATTCCAGTTTCTAGGAAGGCTCAGCCACTGGTGAAACTTCCTTGGGACATTAAGAAAAGCACATGGTGCCTTGTGTATGCAAGGCTAAGGACTAAGTTTGGGAAGCTGTGTCTGATTTCCAGTCACTTAGGCCACGTTCACACTTGACCAGGTGGTCTGGTGTGCGGCCCGGGTTGCAGGGGTAGCTCCCTTTGCCTCTGCAAGCCTGTGAGCAGTGGAGGTCTGGCACCACACTACATCACAGGGCATGCCTTGTTGCCAGGGTAGCTCCTTTAAATACAGGACATTTTGGCACTGAAGCACACCTTTGAGGCACCTGACTAGCAGTTCTCATTGTGGGTTTAGTCCCTGTTCATCTGCTGTGGGCTTGATGGTGACCACCTGAGGGTGGGAATTCCGCCTCGTGCCTCCTCAGCACCTTCCTGATGCCTGGCTGGCAGAGGCACCAAACTCCTTCATTAACCAGTTTTACTTCTCCTCTGTGGGGTGCTGGGTCACAAGAGGTAAAGGCAGAGGAAGGCTGAGTGGGGCTCAGCATAGGGAAAGCTGATCCTCGAGCAGTAGTGGGCATCTGCAGTGGGCTGTCCTGGTTTCTTCGGCTGCAGGGCATCTCCTTAAGGTGGGTTGGAGGTCTTGGGCTCTGGGTCCTTTCCAACACAGACTGTGACTTTATGACCCGTCCCTCATTGTTAAAACAGTAGCTTGGGTTGCATGTGCTGTGTGGCCCTGGTGGTTTGGCTGACCTTAGCAAACCTCTCACCTCCGAATTGGTTTCCTGTTGCTCCCAGGTGTAGAGGAGTAGCAAGGTGGAACATAAGACAGATTGAACTGAGCTGTTTTCATGCACCGTCAGATTCATGATCATCCATGTCAGTGCCCCGACTGGTTATGATCTGAGAGAGTGAGTTCTGTGAGGTTAGCAGGTAGAAATGGTGTAGGGGCACATGTATACTCTGGCCAGTTTCGGACATAGATCAGCTCTGTAACGCTGTGTTACGTGCCTTGGTATTTCCATAGCCCTAGGGCAGTGCCTTGTACATCGTAGGAGCTGGGAGGCTCTCAGCGCAGATACACAGTCAGGCAGAACAGGACTGAAGCGTCATCTGTGTGGGATGCCAGCCAGAGATGGAATCACAGTTCAGTCTGGCCTGGCCTGGCCTGCCCCAGTCACGCTGGTGAAACATGAGGTTTATATTCCCAGCTTCCCTTTCAATGCAAAGTTTACTATCTGTGCTTGCGTGGGAAATTGTGGGTGACCGTTTCCCACCATTTCCATGTGAGCCCTGCTTGGCGGCAACCTGGTCCAGACCCCCGCCCCCCACCCCCAAATTTCACCTGAAGTGCCCCACCTTCTCTTCCACTCTTCTAACTTGTGCTGGGGCTGACAGTGCCTGTGGGAGGGAGGAGAAAGAAGCCTGAGAGGATCAGGAGGGCGGTCTGTCTGAGAACTGGGATCAACCGTCACGGACTCCTCCAAGGAGCACCCTCTGTCCACTCTGCAGTTCTGAGACAGTGGAGATGACACTGTCCGTGTGATGATGGTATTGATTATCTTGTCCATGGCTTAAGTGTTCAGTTCAGTTCAGTTGCTCAGTCGTATCTGACTCTTTGTGACCCCGTGAACCACAGCATGCCAGGCCTCCCCCGTCCATCACCAGTTCCCAGAGTTTACCCAAACTCATGTCAGTGTAAGGAGCTGTAGATGGGAACTATATCCTTAAAATAACGTTTTGAACAATTTCACATATGTAAACAAAAACAAAGTAAATGAAGGCCCACATGCACCTTGTCATGATCATCGCTAGCCCTGTGGGCCTCATATCAGCATTATTTTACACCCACCCCATCCCACACCCAGTATGAAGCACGGAGGGGCTGCAGTGGGGTGTGGAGCAGCAACTAGGCGGCTATCCGGCACAAGGAAGGGGTAGTCCAGGATTACTCCTTTGGGGATCAGAGGAGTAAAAGGCAGATATCCAGATGCCAAGTACTCAGGGGTAATGAGCACAGACCAAGGAGCAGAGGAGAAAAGCCAGACTCTGGCTAGAAGGAGCAGGAAGAATGCTGGGGTTCACTTTGCGGAGGGTGTCTTTTAGGTGGGTGGTCTTTATAGCTGAGTGTCTCAGGGTCTGGGGCAGGCCCTGCAGGATCTCCCAGGAGGCCCCCAAGGCCTCACCTGCTTAGTGGAGGAGTCACTGCCCTTCTCCACCCTCCATCTGTGAGACTGACGGGCTGACGAGGCACCTCGCAGAATCATCGGCTCTGTGGCATTCTTTTGGATGGGATATGGTGGGTGGCTGAATTTCCCATGCAGAGGAGAAACGGAAGTGAGAGCTTTTAGAGCATATTTGGTGACATGTACATTGTTTCTGTAAGGGTTGGTCAGAAGTACCCCTGCCATGGGTCCCGCCCAGGCAGGCAAGCTGCAGCATCGTAGACAGGACAGTGAAACGTGACTTTTCCCTCTGGGATGGGTCACCAGCTCTGGGTTTTGCTCCTGTGTTTAGTGACATTTCCCTGCCAAGTCTGCATGCTGGTGTGTTGTCTTTGCTTTTCTGTTCCGACAAAAACATAAACTGGAAGTGATCACCTCCGGAGAGCCCTTTGGAGCTGCTGGGAGGGGTCCAGACCTTTTCTGGGCCTGCAGGCGAGGCTGACTTCCATTCTCCCTGACCTCCCTGGTTCTTGCTCTGCAGATTTACTTTGATTGCAAGATTGGCCTTCAGGCTGGTCTAGACACTGATCTGGGGGTAAGGTTGCTCACCTAGGTGTTGGTCAGCGCCTGAGCCCCCAAAGCCCTGGCAGAGGGAGGGGACAGTGGAGCACAGGCCACGCTTTCACAGGAGAGCGAGAGGCGTCTTTGCGACTGTTGACTGCATTTTCTGTTGATGCCACAGCCCTGGGCATCTCCAAAGACTGCAGTGAAGTGACCTGGCAGAGCCGGGAGGGGTGGAACAATGCAACATTTTTGTCTTGTGGGGGAATCTCCTTTCTGCCCTATTTTCGTCTCCTGAGTTTACTCGCCTTGAGAACTGTCCTTTGAATCTTCTAAGTGTCTGTGAGCAGGTGAGGACGAGCCGCTCGGTACCCGAGGCAGCCCTCAGCCCGGCCCACCCTGGCAGCAGTGGCCAGCCCTTGCCTGCACGGGGACTGTGGCAGTGGCTGGGCCACTTCTGCTTGTTAGCCATGGGTACAACACCAAGCCTTTGTGAATAATGAACTCCAACCATTGCCGTTTCTGCCTGCAGCCTGGAATTGTGTCGCCGTTTAAACGAGTATTCCTAAAAGGTGAAAAGAGTAGAGATAAGAAAGCCCATGAGAAGGTGACAGAGAGGCGCCCTCTGCACACTGTGGTGCTGTCCCTGCCCGAGCGCGTCGAGCCCGACAGACTGCTGAGCGACTATATCGAGAAGGAGGTGAAGGTAAGTCCACGGCCACAGGACACACCTTGCCTGTCGCCAGCAAAGGCTCTCAGTGCACCACACGCTGCGGTCTGGGACCCGTCCCGCGTGCACCTCGGCTGACTCCCACTCAGTGGTGCCCCCGTGGTGTCACGTCTGATACCTGGGTGCCCAGTCCCCAGATTGCTGTTTTCTGGCCCCATTTCTGGTTTTCTTTCCGGGAGCAAGCCGCCTCCTTCCTCGTAAAGGCTGGCCGTGTGCTTCTGTTCCTTGGTAAAGGCTCAGAGCTGTCTCGTGTGTCACTGTCACGGCCTAGGACACAGGCTTCTGAATTCTGTCAGAGACTGTGCCTGCTTGTGGATTAACATGACGTGCACTGCTGTATTTTTAGTGCTTCCTTGAAACACTGGAGTGAGAAGAAATGAATACAAAGGTATAAAACTGTGCAGTCAGAAAGAATAGGAAAGGGTGCAGCAGAAACGAGCGAGTCCCGTAAACTTGCAGAAGGAGCTGATAAAGGTGGGGTCGCGAGTTCATGGAGCCCTTGGAGCTGGACCCTCATCCCTCAGAGGATGCAGAGCCATCCCTGGGGGTGTCTGGGGGTGTGGGGAGGCACCGTGCACATTGTGAGCATGCAGAGGGGTCCGCTCTCCCCTGGCATGGTGGGAAGTGGGAGGTCTCCCTGGTGGAGACATAGCACTAGGGGGACTTTAGACATGGAGGCACCTGGTCCAGGGGAGGGTGGGGAGAGACCCAGTGTGAAGATGAGCAGATTGAGTCAAAACCTGTCTGGCACAGTGAGAATCGCCAACCCCATTTCCCTCAAGCTTTCAGAAGGCCTGCAACCAGACCTTTCCCCAGGGGGATCCTCAGAGGGAGCTTTTATGTGGAAGCCACGCAGCCCGGCAGAAGTGCTTCCTCAAATGACCCTGCTGTGACCACCCCGCCAGCCTGAAAGAAGCCGATGCTCTGCAGCCCTGCCCGTGCTCGTGGCTTCTGTCATGGGCAGCCAAGGAGAAGCACACGTTTGAGGAAAATATGTAACCTAGGGACAGAGCCCAGCACAAACACGAGAAGTAAACGTGAATGCAGTGGCAACAATGCAGAAACTGGAGGAAAAATAAAAGTATGTGGTATTGTTGGAAAAATAAGAAATACTGTTAACTGTGAGATAACAGGAAAACAGGTGAAAATAAGCGCTTTTGGAATTAAAAATATCTTAATTATATATCATAAACAATTCTTTAGAGGGGTCAAAAGGTAAAGAAAATCATCCAGAAAGGATAACCAAAAGATAAACTAAACAATGATGTGAGAGGGAAAAATTATAGAATCTATTCAGGAGCTTTAGCAGCTGACTCATGGAGAAGAAGAAATGGAGGAGAGTGGGAGGAAGTTGTTAAGACAGCAAGGGCATTTTGCAGAATTCACCAACAGACATGACTCTCAGATTGAAAGGGTCCCTTTCTGGTCATAATAACCAGACAAATCAGCCTCTAAAACATGAGCCTGCAGAGCCCATTCTGACGAGGTTCCTGGGGGATGCACTACCTTAGTGCACAAGGATGCACCAGGAGAAGGGAAACACAGGTCCAGAACTGGAATTCAGGCAGGGAGGAGCAGAAGCAGTTCCCAGGACGGGAATCTGACAGCTCTGGGAGATCAGAGTGCGGATGGTTTTATATGTTGGGTAGAGGCTGCTGACGAATTGGGAAGACAGAATGTGCATTGGAACCAAAGCAAGTGAAAGGGTAGGTGTATATTACACTATGAAAATTAAAAGTTTGGGGGACTTCCTCGGTGGTCCAGTGATTAAGAAACTGCCTGCCAGTCCAGAGGACATGGATTTGAACCCTAGTCCGGAAGGATTCCACATGCAGTGGAGCATCTAAGCCCATGTGCTACAATTGCTGAAGCCTGAACTCCAACGCCTATGCTCTGCAACAAGAGGAACCACCACAGTGAGAAGCCCAAGCACTGCAATGGAGAGTAGCCCCTGCTGACTGCAACTAGAGAAAGCCCTTGCAGCAACAAAGACCCTCTGCAGCTATAAATAAGCAAAATAATTTGGGGGAAAAATTTTTTTTTAAGTTTGGGGACTTCTGCTTCCAGGAAGATGGAGTCAACATTTTCTCCTATTATTCCCATTAAGTGTAACTAAAAATCCTGGACATTGTATATGTAACAACTATAAGAAGACTGAAAGGTAGAGAGATGGCAGAGCAGACCTCTGGACCCAAGCTGTGACCCAGTGGTGAGTTCCTCAGTTTTGTTTTCCCTCATGTATCTCAAGCTTGGAGCTGAAGAAGCTGGCAATCAAGAATAACCAACAAAATTCACTCCCTTTGGCTAAAAGACCAAGAAAGGGATGGCTTAGCAGGACAGAAAATGTTTAACAGTACCTGCTCAGTTCCAACCAAAGTTGACTAAAAAAACCTGTGGCTCTACCACTGCTTCTGCTTGCAAAGGCCAGGTGGGGACCAGAACCCACCCAAGAGGAGGCTGAGTAAGGAGCAGAGACTTTTATCCCTGAAGTATGCCTGGTGGAACTGAGGTGTCAGTGGAGACATAGGGAGCCTGGAATTCTGCCCTCAGATAGCAGCAGTGGCACACACCATCCCTCCTTGGGGGCCACTCGGGGAGCTGGAAAGCCAACCACGTCCAGCAGGAAAGACGAGCCCCTCTACTCAGGTGGCAGCAGGAGCCAGTGGGGAGACAGCCCTCCACCTGTGCTCCCTCCCGCTGTGGAACTAGAGCAGATTTTCTGACATTTGTGTCATCAGAGTCTTGGAGGGAGAAGAGATGGCTGGCTCAGGTGGGGTGGGGAGAGCTGAAAAACTGATTAAAATAGTCATGATTGAAACTTCCTTGATTTGGTAAAGAGACAGACTTAGAGATTCAAGAAGTTGAGTGCACCACCAACAGAATAAACCCAAAGCAGTGCACCCTGAGACATGTCATAGTGAAGCTTCTGAAAAGTGAAGACAAAGCCAGAGTCCTGAAAGCAGCGGGGAGGAACGCCTCACCCACGGGGAGGACAGATGACAGCAGACTTCCCGTCAGTGCCCAGAAGGAAGTGACTGCTGCCCTCCGGGTGCTGGGAGACCAGGGCTGGCGAGAGCGCACTGGCGACGGCGCTCACCCACAGACAGCAGCCCACAAACGGCTGCTTCCTTGACGGGCCCCCGACTGCCCACAGGTCACTAGTAAATAGATCCCTTGAAGAGCCCTGTAACTGTTAGAGCAGCTTAATATCTAATTTGAAAACACCTGTATAAAACTTCACCAGGCTCAGGTGGTCTCTGGAAAATTGTATCAAGTGCTTAAAGAGTTAACAAGCTGCACGATCTTCCAGAAAAACAAGAACGGAGGGAACACTTTGTAACTCATTTTCTAAGGTTAAATAAATTGCAGACATGAATACAGTTACTTAGGTATAAATCTAATGAAACACGTTAAGAGTTTGTATGCTGGAAGCTACACAGCACTGATGAAAGAAGCAAAGATCTGAATAAATGGAGAGATATACCGTGTTCATGGTTTGGAAGATTCAGCCTAGTTAACATGTCAGTTTTCCCAAAACTGATACATAGGTTTGATACAATTCCTATCAAAATTCCAGAAAGATATTTTACAGATATGGACAAGAATATTCTAAAAGTTATATGGAAGGTTTTGACAAGAGAAAAATGAGAGCAGTCAGTTCACCTGATTTCAGGATGTGCTTTAGAGCTTCAACAGTGAAGACTGTGGTAACATCAGAGGGATCAGCCCCATAATCAGTGGAGCAGCATCATGAACCCAGAAACAGACCGTCACACATAGACCCAACTGATTGTTGACAGAGGGGCAAAGGCAAGTCAGTGGAGGAAGGGCTGTCTTATTAGCAAATGGTGCTGGAGCCAGTGGACCCCCATGGGCAGAAAAATGAACTACACTCTAAACCTCACATCTTGCACAAAAATTAACTCAAAGTGGACAATGGAATTAAAGGTAAAATGTAAAGCTATCACACTTTTAGGGGGAAAACATAAGAGGAAATCTTCAGGACCCAGAGCAGGCAGAGTCCTTAGACTTGACACCAAAAAGGGAACAATTGGTAAACTGGACTTCATAAAATTTAAAAACTTGTGTTCTGCCAAAGAATCCATCAGGAGAGTGAAAAGACGAGCTAAACACTGGGAGAAGATATTTGCAAGCCACCTATCTGCTAAAGGTCTTTTATCTAGAATATATAAAGAACTCTCAAAGCCTAATAATAGGAAAGCAAATAATCTGATTAGAACACGGGCAAAAGTCATGAAGAGACGTTTCATAGAAAAGAAGGTATTCAGATGGCAATAAGCGCATGAAAATGTTCAGCATCACTAGCCATTAGGGAAGTGCACATTAAAATCCAGCGAAACATCATTGCATGCCTACCAGAATCACTAAAGTTAAAACATTAATGAGAGTACCAAGTGCTGGTGAGGGCGGGGAGGATCACTCTTGCATGGCCAGTGGGCTTATAAAATGGTGCAGCCACACTAGAAAACAGTGGTCAGGTTCTTAAAGACTAAATCTGCAACTGCCGTGTTACCTGGCAGTTGCATTCTGAGTATTTCTCCTGGAGAAATGAAAATTTAAGTCGACACAAAAACGTGTACGTGAATATTAAAAGCCACTTTATTCATAATAGCCAGCAATTGGAAATACCCAGATGTCTTTCAGTAAGTAGATGGTTAAACAAGTGATGGACAGCCATACTGTGGAAGCCTACTCAGCCGTAAAAGGCGAGAATTACTGATTCCTTCCACAGCTTCCAGGAATCTGCAGAGAATTAAGCTCAGTGAAGAAAAACCAATCCCCAAAGTTACATACTGTATGATTCCCTTTTATAGCATTCTTGATATGACAGAGTTATTGAAATGGAGAACAGAGAGGACTTGCTAGGGCTTAAGGAGGAGACCAGGTGGGTAGGAAGTGGGTATGCCTGTAAAAAAAGAAATGGGAGGGACCTGGTGATGGAATGTTCTGTAAATTGACCATGTAGTCAGTATCCGGTTGTGGTTCTGTGTGATCACAGGAGGTTTACCTTAGGGGTGACAGGGTGTGGTGTATAGTGGATCTCTGTGTATTCTTTCTTACAACTGCATGTGATTTATAATTATCTTAAAGTTTTTTTAAAAATGAAAGGTTATGCATAAAGTTGTGATTTCAGTATGTCTTGGCACAGTCATGAAGTAGAATTATACATAACAGAATGATACAAGTGCCAGGTAATGCTTAGGTAATAGATAATCTAAATTGTGAGAGGAAAGGGAGAAGTGGGTGTGGTAGTAGAAAAGAGGTGACTCTTTCTTTGCCATAAGTGGGAATCACCAGCTCCTGTCTTAAACTGATGAATCAGGCAGTAGCAACATAAAACCTTTATTTAGAAAGTTAGTCTTAGATCCAAAAGACCCAGAGTTGCTGCCCCTAGGGAGCAGTGCATAGAGTTGCCTGGACTGGGGCCAGATTGTTCTTTGTTAATAAACGCTTTGGGGGACTATGTAACCTTTCTTTAAACTTCGCACATGTATTACTTTGATAAAGTAAAAACCGTGACAGCAGCACAACCTGCTAGTGGTGAGGAAGCTTTTACTCCCACATACTGGAGTGTGGTTCTTTATGGAAAGTATTTTGTATTTAGAATGAACATTAGTAACATGAAAGTGAGAGGCATGTAGTAGTAGCTTTCTCTGTGTTGAATGCTTACTGTGTACAGCAACACTGTTTACCATTTTAACTCCTTTTCTCCTTGAAGCCCTACCCTGCCTTTTTAAAGCAGAAGCATCCTTCCTCTAGTTGCCATCCCAAGCTGACATTTGTCCTGGAGGAACACAGTGCAGTGCAGGCTTGGGCCTTGTGAACTCACACTCTGGCTTTGAATTCTGGGGCCAGCAGCTGGGTACTCACATGTGTGATACCAAACCCAAACCCAGGATGCTTCCGCCACTTCACCCCGGGATGCTTCTTGATGAAGCATCTAGAAGTGTCATCAAGCATCTTGATTTCTTAATGTGTCTTATTGTATTTTTAAAAGTTGAATATATAAGTTATGGACATGATGCAAAATTTAGATGATGAGGAGATTGCTGGTGAAAAGAGTTTCCCTCGTTCCCACCCCCCAACCCCACTCGACCAGAAGGAATTCCTGGCATCAATTTCTTGTATGCCCCTGCAAGGGGGATTTTTCCGTACGCAAGATCACACTTGTGTGTGTCCCCAAATGATTACCTAGTGGGTCCTTTGCACCGTGCTGTTTACAGGCAATAATGGATCGTGACATATCTTGGAAGGTTGGGGCACACAAAGCTGCCTTGCCCATTTCGCTGGCTGTGTAGTATTCCATTATTTAGCTGAACCATATTTTTATGTAATCAGTAATCTGTTCATACATATTTGTCTCTGTTACACACATTTTGCTGACTCTCTAGGATAAATTTGAAGTAGAATTTCTGGGTGTAAAGCTTTCTTTCTATTTTGACAGACATTTCCAGGTTGCCCTTCCTGTAAGATTGAAGCTGGTAGACACTGTTGTCGGTGTGGGAGAGTGCCTGTTATCCACACTCTAAGGAGCCACACAGTGTACATGCAGGCTTTTTGATCTTTGCCAGTCTGGTGGTCTTAGTTTCATCACAGTTCATACTTAGTGAAGCTGTATATCTTTTCCCAAGTCAGATCTCTTAAGTGTCTTTCTATAGCTGTTTTCTGTTGAGTGGTTTGTGGTTTTCCCTACATCTTCCCCAGCACTCAGTGTGGCTGCTAAGTTCCCTTTGCCATGAAGTGAGTTGTGAGTTTTCCCTGTTTGTCACTTGTTGTTCAAGGGCGTCTGGGTTCTCTAAGAAGCAGAGCCTGAAACAGAGCCTGAAACTGGAGATCGTGTTGGATGATTCAGGCCATATTCTCAGGAGAAGGGCAAGGAAGGAAGCAGGGTGGGACAGAGGAAAAAGATATGTATCTGCCCACTTATGGGCATGTAAGGGGGCACCTGAAGGCCACGCAGGCACCTCGCTGTGCCCAGTATGCAGCGGCTTCCCACCTCCTCATCATGACCCAGACCAACCTTACAGAACAGTGCTACCTCTTTCTGCTTGCTTGTCTGTGGCATCAGGAGGAGACTGCAGTTTTAAGTGTAGATCCCTTTTGTTTCCCCTCACAAGAGCATTTTATCAGTAGGGCCAGACTCTCAGAAGCTACAGAGCCAAAAGTTTCAGGGCTGGGGGCACACGCTCCTCAAGTGTGTCTCTTGGATTGATGGTGACCAGGGCCACTCCCACAGCCCTATTTTGGGCCCGAGACCCGTGCCTTCTGTCCAGTGGGGACCAAGCGTGATGTAATGACTGTTGAATCCAGATGTGCCCTGCATCTCTGAAGAGATGGCATGCTTTCAGATGTCCTCTCTGGATGTGGCTGCACCCTGAAGGGGACCTTGCTGCCACCTGGGCCTTTGAGTTTCAACAGTGTCTCAGACCCTCTCTTCCACACACCAGCTCACTCTGCAGGGGCTTGGCCTCTCCTTCAGGCACTTTCTGAGACTGGAGTCCGGCTCAGAGATTGCCACCCTGCCTTGGAGCAGTGCACTCCAGTGGTGGGGTCCTTCTTTGTATACAACGGGCGGGACCCCAGTTGGCTCCCAGCAGCTCTCTCGACACTGGGAACCCCCTCCTCTAGGTGCAGCTCTGTAGGGCCTGCGTGCCAGCCCCGCCCTCCCGTCCGCTGCCTTGCCGGGTAAGTCACTGCCCACTGCAGTGAGCGCGCCTGCCTGTGCTCCTGGTGGCCAAGTGCTGCTCCCGGCTTTTGCTTTCCCAGGGTCCTTTTGTCCCCCTCGCTCCAGGAAAAGTGAAGTGAAAGTCGTGTCTGACTCTTTATGACCCCATGGACACTACAGTCCATGGAATTCTCCAGCCCAGAGTACTGAAGTGGGTAGCCTTTCCCTTCTCCTGGGGATCTTCCCAACTTTGGGATCGAACCCAGGTCTCCTGCATTGCAGGTGGGTTCTTTACCGTCTGAGCCACAAGGGAAGCCCAAAGCCTGGTTCTAAAGCACCTCCTCCCTTCACCTCAGAGAACAGCCACCACGGAGCTGCCTGGTGGTGCCAGCACCTCTGCCAGCGCATTTGTTCCAGCTTGTTCTTGAGAATGGAGTGTCTTTTTAGCCCTCCCAAGAAGCAGGGTTGGTTTTGGGGTTCTGTGTCTTACACGATAGATCCCGTCCAACAGACTTACCTGTCTGCATGTTTTGAAACCTTTATGCACAGTTCTGCCATCTCCATTGGGTTTAATACAGGCTTCGAGTTTGCTGAGCTTCTAAGCTGTACTAGCGGTGAGTGAGAGCCGTGTCCAGGCCCCTGACCGGGGTTAAGGTCTATGCGCAGAGCTTCATAGACAGTGCTCGTCTACATGGAGTGGTAGGGTTCCATCCGCCTCCACCTGGTACCTGCTGCTCCCTCAGTGTTCAGGCTTCTTTGTTCAGTAGGACCAGCAGGTCCCAGTCCTGCCATGCTGAAATTTGACTTCAGGAACAGGTCTTTGGCTGGGAAGGGAGAGGGCAGACCCCAAGGAGAAGTATTGTCAAGAGAGTTGCCCATCCTGGTGAGGCCTGTGTGTAGTTTGCAAGCAAGGCAGGTGTGTGTGTAGGTCTCAAGTGCATCTCCCTAGGTGTCCCCCATCCAAGTCTCAGAGTCCCTCCCTCCCATCAGCACCCATGCTCTGCCAGAGGAAACTTGTAGGCCAAGGCCAAAGAGGTGGATGTTATAGGGAGGCTGACTTAGACTAAAGGTACAAATGGACTTTTCTTGTATCTCATTAGCAATTATTTTTGGAAGTGCTTTCAACTTTAGAGCTGAAGTGGTGAGCTCACCAGCACGCTTCTGAGTCAGCTGCAGTCTCTATAAGGGCAGCAGAGAGAGTGGTGGGGATAGCGGTGCCCAAGACAGTCCCCTTTTGATGCCAGGGCTGATTGAGCTGATGTGAGTGCTCGTCAGATGTTCCCTTGGTCTCTGTTTATGGTCCCATCACATTCATCCCTCTGTAGCAGAGCCCTTGGGATGCTAGGATGGGTTCATTGGCACAGCATCCGACACCATGTCACCTCACAGCAGGTGTGGACTGGTCCCTGGCTTTGGTGTCGGAGGCACTGCGCATTGGTCAGCACTGGCCGGGGAACTGCCCAGGGCAGTGTCAGATCTAGCCAGGAGGCCCACACTGTCCCATCTCGAGTTCTAGCAGGGATCAGAGCTGCTCGTTTCCTTTTGGGTAAAATTTGTTTTACTAATACATGTTGTACAGTGAAAAAAATCTCGAATAAATGAGGCCTCACCTCTTCGAAGACAGTAGAATCCTTTTTGATGCTTTGTGAGCCTGAGTTTGAAGCACTGTGGCACTTTGAGAAAGACAAGACAGTGGTGGTGACATCGTGTCCCCCAGGCCATGTGAAGGCAGGGGTGGTTCTTGTGCAGCCCTGCAGATGCAGTACCGGGCCGTTTTTATATGGCCCCAACTTAGTCAGTTTTTTATTATTATTAAACCATTCGAATTTAAACAAAATTAGCAATTTTGGATGATGCAAATCTAGAAGTGGTAACTAATATATAGTATAATATTGATTATATTTCAAAAACTTTTAGCAAATACAGTTATTGAGTAAAGCTATGAAAAGATTTTTTCATTGTGGCAAAATATGTATCATATAAAATTAACCGTGTTTAAGTGTATATTTCAGTGATAGTAAGTACATTCATATAGTTGTGCAGTCGTTATCACCATCTACTTCCAGATCTTTTTAATCTTCTCAAACTGAAACCCCTCCCATTAAACAGTAACTTCCTATTCCCTCAGCCCCTGGCAACCACCATTCTGCTTTCTGTCTCTCTAAATTTGACCCTTCTAGGGATGTCGTGTAAGTGGAATCGTACAGTATTTGTCTTTTGTGACTGGCTTTAATTACATTTAGTATAACGTACTCAAGTTTCATCCATGTGTTGTAGCATGTGTCAGAATTTTTTTTTTTTTTTCAGACTAAATACTATTGCATTGTATATAGATTCTCTTCAGCTGGCAGTGGGTGTTGGTTGTTTCCACCTTTTGACATTCTGAATAATGCTGCTGTGAGCATGGGCATACAAATGTTTGTTCAGGTCTCTGCTTTCTTTTTTTTTTTTTTTTTCTGATTGTGTTAAAATATAGCATAAAACATGGGACTAGGTGCGTGCGTGTGGCTGTGCAGCGTCACCATAACTCTTTCATCTTGTAAATCCAAAACTGTGTCTGGTAAATAAAGACTTTCCATTCTTCTCCACAGCCCCTGGCAGCCATCTGTCCTTCTGTGTCTGTGAATTTGACTACTCTAGAAACCTCATATTAGTGGAATCATATTCTATTAGTCTTTCTGTGACTGACTTATTTCACTTAGCATAGTATTCTCAATTTTTACCCATGTTGTAATGTATTATAGAATTTCCTCCCCCTTTTAAGGCTGAACAATATTCTAGTGTATGGATACACCTCATTTTGCTTATCCATCATCCATCAGTGGACACTTGGGTTGCTTCCATGTTGTAGTTATTGTGAATAATGCTGCTATGAACATGGGGATACAAAAATCTCTTTGAGACTGTGCTTTCAATTCTTGTGTGTGTGTGTGTGTGTGTGTGTGTGTGTGTGTGTATTCCAGGAGTGGAATTGCTGGATCATATGGTAATTCTGTTTTATATTCCCATCAACAGTGCACAGGTGTTCCAGTGTCTTTACATCCTCACTAACAACTTGTTTTTTTTGTGTGTGTGTGTGTGTGTTTTAATACTTATCTATTTGGTTTTGCTGGGTCTTAGTTGGGGCGTGTGGGATCTTTGATTTATGTTGTGGCCTGTGAACTCTTAGTTGCGGCATGTGGGACTAGTTCCCCAGTCAGGGATGGAACCCGGGGCCCCTGTGCTGGGAGCTTGAAGTCTTCGCCACTGGGCCACCAGCGAGGTTCTTTGTTTCTCTGTTTTTGTGTTTCACTAGCCATCCTAATGAGTGTGAGGCACTGTCTCATTGTTGCTTTGCTTGTCTGCTCTAATGACCAGTGATCTTGAGCAGCTTTTCATGTGCTCACTGGACATTTGTGTACCTTCTTTGTGGCTCAGTGGTAAAGACTCTGTCTACCAGTGGAGGAGACATGGGTTCGGTCCCTGGGCCAGGAAGATCCCCTGAAGTAGGAAATGACAACCCACTCCGGTATTCTTGCCTGGAAAACTCAATGGACAGAGGAGCCTGGTGGTCTGCAGTCCATGAGGTTGCAGAGTCAGACGCAACTGAGTGAGTGAGCATGTCGCACGCACACGCCGCACACACATGTCTTCGTTGGAGAAAAGTCTGTTCAGGTCCTTTGCCCATTTGCCATCAGATGTCTTTTGTTGAGTTTTAGGAGTTCTCTTGTCAAATAGATGATTTGCAGATATTTTCTTCCATTCTGCTGGTTGCTGTTTTACTCTGGATAGTGTCTCTTAATGTACAAAATTTCAGAGTCTTATTAAACTTCAGTTTGTCTGGTTTTCCCTTTGTTGCCTGTGCCATTGGTGTCATAACCAAGAAGTCATTGCCAAATCCCATATCACAAAGCTTTTGCCCTATGTTTTCTTCTAAGAGCTTAATGTCTGCTTGGAATTCTTTTTACATGTATATCCAGAAGTGGACTTGCTGGATCAGAGGTTAATTCTTTGTTTTATTAAGTTATGACCATACTGTTTTCCATATCAACTGAACCATTTTACATTCCCACCAGCAGTATGCAAGGGTTCCAGTTTCTCCATGTCCTCAGCAACGTAGTATTTTCTGTTTTGAGAGTAGCCCTTCAGATGGGTATGAAATAATATCTCATTGTGGTTTTGATTTGCATTTCCCTAATTACTAGTGATAATGAGAATCCTCTTGTGTGTTGGCCATCTGTATATCACCTTTGGAGAAATGCCTATTTAAGTCGGTTGCCTATTTTTAAATCAGCTTGTTAGGTTTTTGTTGTGGAGTTACAGTTCTTTTATATTCTGGGTATTAACTTCTTGTCAGATATCTGATTGCAGTTACTTTCTCCCATTGGGTAGGTTGCCTTTGCACTCTATTAATTGTATCCTTTGATGCACAGAATTTTAAATTTTGATGAAGTCTGGTTTATTATATTTTTTTCTTACTGCCTATGCTCCCCCGCCATTAAAAGTTTTTCTTAAATTGTGGTAAAATGCACATAACATAAAATTTACCGTCTTAACCATTTTAAGTGTACAGTTGAATGGTTTTTGTTTTTGAATGGTTTTAACATTCACATTGCTGTGCACTCTCTGCCACCATTCATGTTCAGAGTTGTTTTCACCTTGCCATACTGACACTCTGTACCTGTTAAACAGTAACCCCATTTCTCCCTCCCCGCAGCGTCTGGCAACTACTGTTCTACTTTCTGTCTCTCTGAATTTGACCACTCTAGGTACCCCATATAAGTGGAATCACGTAGGTTTGCCTTTTTTGTGCGTGGGTTTATCTGCCTTGTTGGAAGGACTGATGTTGAAGCTGAAACTCCAGTACTTTGTCCACCTAATGTGAAGAGCTGACTCATTTGAAAAGACCCTGATGCTGGGAAAGATTGAGGGCAGGAGGAGAAGGGGAGGACAGAGGATGAGATGGTTGGATGGCATCACCGACTCAATAGACATGAGTTTGGGTAAACTCTGGGCATTGGTGATGGACAGGAAGGCCTGGCGTGCTGCGGTTCATGGGGCTGCAAACAGTCAGACACGACTGAGTGACTGAACTTATCCATGTTGTAACATGTGTCAGAATTTCCTTTTTAACAATGAGTAATATCCCATTGTTTATAACACATTTGGTTTATCCATTCTTCTGTCAAGAATTGAGGTGTTTCCACGTTTTGTTACTGCCTATGCTTTTGGTATCATAGCCAATAAATCATTGCCACATCCGATGCCGTGAAGCTGTCCTTTTCTTTATGTTTTCTCCTAAGAGTCTTAGAGTTTCAGGTCTTAAATTTAGGTGTTTGATCCATTTGAGTTAACTTTTGTATATGGTGTTAGTTGAGGGCCCAACTTTATTCTTTGTGTGTGGTATGTTGTTTCCTCAGTACCATTTGTTGAAAAGATTATCCTTTTCCCATTGAATGGTCTTGGTACCTGTGTCAGAGATCAACTGATACTGTGTGTGAAGGTTTATTTCTGACCCTCTGTTCTATTTCATTGCTCTGTATGTCTGTCTTTATGCCATTTCCACACTACTGGTTATTGTGGCTTTGTAGTAAGACTTGAAATCAGGAAATGTGAGGATAGATATGCAAGGGTCTGCATGTGGTTTACATGAGCACATAAGAAGAGGATGGAAAGACCTCTGCTAACTGTACATCTGTAGAAACGTTCTGGAATGTTCATTTGTGACAAGCTAAGTATGAGCCAGTAATTAGATGTGCTGCTTATTTATTTCTAAGCTGTTCTATCAGGAGTGGATTCTCAGCCCTGTAGAGTGGGGAAATAAATACACAGTTTGAAATGAAGTGAGGTGAAAGTCGCTCAGTCGTGTCTGACTCTTTGCAACCCCATGGACTGTACAGTCCATGGAATTCTCCAGGTCAGAATATTGGAATGGGTAGCCTTTCCTTTCTCCAGGGGATCTTCCCAACCCAGGGATCAAACCCAGGTCTCCTGCATTGCAGGTGGATTCTTTACCAACTGAGCCACAAAGGAATCCCAAGAATACTGGAGTGGGTAGCTTATCCCTTCTCCAGCGGATCGTCCCAACCCAGGAATCGAACCGAGGTCTCTGGCACTGCACGTGGATTCTTTACCAACTGAGCTACCAGGGAAGCCCCAATACACAATTTAGTTTTATTTTCTGTCCCTCACCCCCCACCTTAGAAAGGATAAACTCTAATAAAACTTTTCAGAATAAGTATGCATTTCCTTATGGAGTTCCCCAGCACTCACTGAAGAGCTTTTGGAAGCAGCTTTTCTGAAGTTTAGTAGAACTGACTGTGCTTAGATTCAGCCTCTGTCTGCCACTGTGCCCTGTGTGAGCTTCTGCTAGTTCCTCTCCTCTCTGTGCCAGTTTTCTTTGCGTGGGCAGGTGGTTGCCAGGCACAGCAGTTGGTGAACTGACTCAAGCTTCTGTGTTTACCTTCCTTGGATTTGATAATCCCCAGAGTGACCTGCCTGCTTGGTCCCCAGTTAGAGAGGCATCTGCAAACAAAGTTTGATTTCTTTCCTCCCAATCTATACCTTTTATTTCCCTCCCTTGTCCTGTTCTGTTAGCTAGGACTTCCAGTATTGAAAAACAGTCGTGAAAGGGGACATTGTTTGGTTGTTCTGATCTTAGGCCATCTTAGAACTGCTTACCATTAAGCATTGATATTAGCTGTAGGGATTTTGTACATGCTCTTTATCAGGTTGAGGAAATTCCCCTCTGTTTCTAGTTTGCTGAGTTTTTGTTATGAATGAGTAGAAGATTGTCATCAGATGCTTTTTCTGCATTTATTTGATATTATGATTTTTCTTCTTCAGCCTGTTAATATGATCACATTAAATGATTCCGAATGTAGAGTCAACTTTGCATACCTGGGATAAATACCGCTTGCTTTTGGTGTATAACTCTTTTTAAACATTGGATTGGATTTGCCAATATTTTGTTGAGGATTTTTTAAATCTTGTTATGAGAAATATTGATCTTTCCTTTCTTACAGTATCTTTGGTTTTGCTACTAAGGTAATGCTGCCTCATAGAATGGGCTAGGGATTATTTTCTCTGCTTTCATTTTCTGGAAGAGTATAGAGACTTGGTATAATTTCTTCCTTAAATATTAAGTTGAATTCACCAGGGAACCTGTCTGGGCCTGATATTTTCTATTTTAGAAGTTGTTATTGATTCAGTTTCTTTAATAACTCATACCTATTCACATTATCCATTTCTTCTTGTGTGAGTTTTGGTAGATTGTGTCTTTTGAGGAATTCCACTGGGATCTGAGAACATACTTTATATGGTTTCTATTGTCTTGAATTTATTTAGGTGTGTTTTATGGCCCAGAATGTGTTCCATCTCGGTGAATGTTCATGTAAATTGGAAATGAATGTGTATTCTTTTGAATGATGTTGTTGGATGAAGTAGTCTGTTGATGTTAGTTACAGCCAGTTGATTGAGAAGGTTGAGTTCACCTTCATCTTGAATCATTTTCTGCCTGCTGAATCTGTCCATTTGTGAGAGGAGGTGGATGTTGAAGTCTTTGTATTAGATGAGTGATCTGTTTCTCCCTGTAGTTCTCAGTTTTTGCCTCATGTGAATTTTAAGCTCTTTTATTAGGTGCATATACATTAAGGATTGTTATGTCTTAGTGAAATGACTTCATTTTTATTTTATGTATTTATTTAACACCTGTCTTTAAAGTGGGTTTCTTGTAGACAAAAGATAGTTGTGTTTTGAATTTTTTTCCAGTCTGACAGTTTTTGTTTTTAATTGGTATATTCAGACAGTTCACACTTAAAGTGATTATTGATATCAGTGGATTAATATTTACCATATTTGTAACTGTTTCCTGTTTGTTGTTCTTATTTTTTATTTAGTCTTCCACCTTTTTTTTCCCCAGTTGCACTAGGTCTTCGTTGCTTTGTGCAGGCTTTCTCTGCTTCATTGCTTTGTGGAGGGATTCCCTGGTGGCTCAGATGGTAAAGCATCTGCTTGCAGTGCAGGAGACCCAGGTTTGATCCCCAGGTCGGGAAGGTCTCCTGGAGAAGGAAATGGCAACCCACTCCAGTACTCTTGCCTAGAAAATTCCATGGATGGAGGAGCGTGGTGGGCCACAGTCCATGGGGTCGCAAAGAGTCAGACACGCCTGAGCAACTTCACTTCACTTTTCTCTAGTTGCAGTGAGTGAGCAGGGGCTGCTCTTCACAGCAGTGCTCATGCTTTGCATTGCGGTGGCTTCTCTTGCTGTGGAGCACAGGCTCTGTCTAGAGGGCATGCAGGCTCCAGTAGTTACAGCTCGTGGGCCTTAGAGTGCAGGCTCAGTAGTTGTGGCACATGGGCTTAGTTGCTTTGTGGCATGTGGAATCTTCCCAGACCAGGGATTAAGCCCATGTCCCCTGCATTGGTAGGCAAATTTCTGTCCACTGCACAACCAGGGAAGTCCTCTTTATATGGTTTTATTTGAGCATTTTGTATGGTTCCATAGTTTCTTCTATCTTAACATACCAGTCTTACTTCTTTATGAATACTTTCAGTGGTTGCCCAAGGGTTTGCAGAATACATTTATATCTAATTTAAATCCAGTTTCAAATAACATTACCTTGCTTCACAGGTGGTGCAAATACCTCATAACCAAATACCTCATAACCAATTCCCAGTTCCTCCCTCTGTCCCATATAATGTGCTGTCATTCATTTCACTTTTCCCTAAGCTATAATTATTGAATACATCTTACGATCTTTGTTTTGAACAAACTGTTATTTCTTAGGTCAATTACAATAAGAAAAGTAGAAGGTATTATTTTACCTTTGTATATTTCTTCTCTTACGTTTTTTTCCTTGAAATATATCAGTTGCTGACCAAATCATTTCCCTTTTCTCCAAATAAGTTCTCATTTCCTGCCAAGTAATCATGAAATCCCTCAATTTTTGTTTGTCTGAGAAAATCTTGATTTCTCCTTCGCTTTTGAAGTTTCACCAGATGTAGGCTGGTGGGTTTTTCTTTCAGTGCTTTAGTGTCTCACTCTTCCGTTGCTTGCATGGTTCTGAGCACAAGTTTGATACAGTTGTTGCTATATTATTATTCTTGCTTCTTTGTAGGTAAAGTGCTATTTGCTGTCTTCTTGTGGCTTCAGGGTGTTCTGTCTTTGATTTTTTTTTTTTTTTTCAGTTTGAATATGATATGCCTAGGTGCAGTTTTTTGGTTTTGCTTTTCGTTTTGCTGTTTATCCTGCTTGATGTCCTCTGAGCTTACTGAGTCTGTGGTTTTGGTGTTGAGGAAATTCTCAACCATTATCACGTCAGGTATTTCTGTTTCTTTCTTTTAGCCGTGCCATGCAACTTGTGGGATCTTAGGTCCTCAATCAGGGGTCAGACCTGGGCCCTCCAACAGTAGAAGTTCAGAGTCCTAACCCCTGGGCCACCAGGGAAGTCCCTTCCTGTGTTCTTTGCTCTCTTTTTTCTGGAAGTCCCATCGCACATTTATTATACCTTTTGTAATTTTCTATTTTTGAATATTCTGTTCCTTTTTGTTTGTCTCCCTCCCCCATTTCCTTTTCAGTTTTGAGAGTTTTTACTGACATATCTCTGAGCTCATTGATTTTTCTTGTCTGTGTCCATCTGCTGATAAACCCATCAAAAGCATTTTTCATTTCTCTTGTAATGTTTTTGGTTTTTAACATTTCCCTCGATTTTTTAGAATTTCCATCTCTTTGCTTACATTGCCCATCAGCTCTTGGATGATGTTCACTTAATTATAGCCCTTAGCATATTAATTGTGAAAGTATTAGTCACTCGGTCGTGCCTGACTCTTTGCAACCTCATGGTCTGTAGCCTGCCAAGCTCCTCTGTCCATGAAATTCTCCAGGAAAGAATATTGGAGTGGGTTGCCATTCCCTTCTCCAGGGAATCTTCCCGATCCAGGGATTGAACCTGAGTCTCCCGCATTGCAGGCAGATTTGTTACCATCTGAGCCACCAGGCTAAGTAATTAAGTGTTAGTCACTCAGTTGTGTCCGACTCTTTGCGACCCCATGGACTGTAACCCACTATGCTTCTCTGTCCATAGAATTCTTTGGGCAACTATAATACTGGAATTATTAATCATGATGTTTTAAATTCCTGGTCTGATCGCTCTAAGACCTCTGCTGTATCTGAGTCTGATTCTGATGCTTGCCCTGTCTGTTCAGTGTTTTTCTGCCTTAGCATACCTTGTAATTTTTGCTGAAAGCTGGGTGTGGTGATTCAGATGAGAGGAGCTGAGGTAAAGAGGTGAGGCTGTGTATTTATGTGGCCAGGAATTAGGCTGTGTTTACTGTTGGCTGCAGCTGTGTGCTATTAAAAGGGTCCGATGCATGTCATCTCCCGTTGTGCAGGCGCCTGTGGGTGCAGTGGGGCTGCTGGGGAGGGGAGCACACTAGCCCTCTGATGAGTCGGTCTCTGTCGTCCAGTGAGCGTATGCCCCTGGGCTGTGGCCGTCAAACGCACGTCTTATTTAGGAGGGGCAGAACTGCTGGGGGACTGGAGTTAGTGTTTACCTTTCCCCAGGTGGCTCAGGCCCTGGTCAAATAGTTTTCCTTGAAAAAGGCCCTTGTTGAAGAGAGCAAAGTACTGGTCATAGTTGGAAGTGGTTTCTTCCCCCGCCCCACCAGAAGCTGAAGACAACTTCTGAGAATCCTGGCTAAGGGGGCCTCCTGGAGGTAGAGCTCAAGTAAGCCTGGGACCCTATATGACTGGCCCCAGAGTTTTGTCTTAAGCTTGTCCATGCCCACATCCAGCCCTTGGTCAACCCCCCTTCCAATGCACCTGCCCACCTGGCTCCTGCAGCTTCTCCCCTGGGGGCCGTGGATTCTCTGTGCCCTGTTGCTCTCTCCAGTTTGGGGGAAGCAGTTTGTGACCTCATTCTTTGATGGATCTGAGAAGACATGTTCATTTGTTCAGCTCTTTTCTTGTGAGAACAGAAGTGACGACTTTACATGTGGAACCAGATACACAAAGCCCATTGTCATCTTAACAGCAATCTTAAAAATTAGAGTTATAGGATCAGAAATGTCGAGTGTAAGAGATTTATTTTTGGAGAGGAATCAGTATAACCCATTAAAGCACGTTTAACACCTGTGGTAAGTGGTGGTGATGTGAACACAGCTTGCACTGCGTCCGCGCCACACTCAAGACCCTTGTCATTGAGGTTTGTTAGCCAAGTGCTTCATAACTTCCTGTCACTTCTTTCTCTGTGCTCATCGCTCAGCTGCCTGGCCCTTTTTGATTTAATATGTTTCCTTTTTAGCAGATTGTTCAGAGCTATTGTTTTCAATTTCCAACTGTGATCCGGAAACACAAGCCATCCTTGTCTTATCCTTTTATTTTTTTATCTTTTGGCTGCACCATGTGGCTTGTAGGATTGAACCAGGGCCCCTGCAGTGGAAGCCCATAGTACTAACCGCTGGATTGCCAGGGAGTTCTCTAACCTGCCTTTTGTAATACAAATCCCACCAAACTAGTTTTGCGGTGTCCTTTGCAGGACTTTGATGCAGTGTGGTGGGAAGCGTGGGAGTGTCCTCCTCAGCCAGTGGAGATTTTACTGAAAATTTGTAGCATGCTGCCTAGAGGAGGCCCCCACTGTGAGCTGGGACGGCGGCCAACCAGCCTGTGGTGGGAATATGCAAGGCTTTCGCGATGTTTTATGGCCCTTGATGGTGTTGGCTCATCTTCCCTTGCTCATGGCACTTCCTCTCTCCACTTTCTTTCAGTATTTAGGTCAGTTAACGTCCATACCAGGATACCTGAATCCTTCCAGTAGGACCGAAATCCTGCATTTCATAGACAATGCAAAGGTAACCCCATCTGCCTGTCAGCCTGCTCTGTCCCAATCCCTGACCTCTGACCCTCAGCCTGCTCCATCTCCTAACCCTGACCTCCGATCCTTATTTTCTGATACCACCTCTTGGCCCTGTGACCCTGGGCCTTTATGGCCATGAGGGGTGACCCAGTCCCATCACATTAAGGGTGCACTTGGCCCTGGCCTTATTTTTTCCTCAGTCTACACATTAACTTTTATTCTCCAGGCTTGCTCTTCATGGTTTTGAACTGTTTTCAAAATTTATGTTTTCAAGATATTGAAACCACACCCCATAGGTCTGAATCTAAAGGCAGTTCCAGAAGAACTCTCCATGTGGTTTGAACACAGCAGTGTCCCGGGAGCAAGCACGGGAGTGGCACCCTGCTTGTCAGCGCTGGCTGTGTGGGTTGTGTGTGCCACGCATGGTGCAGGGTCCCGGGGAGCCCGGGCCCTGTGTTTCTGATGCAGTGTGGTTCCTTCCAGAGAGCCCACCAGCTCCCCGGACACCTGACCCAGGAGCATGACGCTGTGATCAGTCTGTCTGCCTACAACGTCAAGCTGGCCTGGAGGGACGGGGAGGACACCATCCTCAGGGTCCCCATCCATGACATTGCTGCCGTGTCCTACGTGCGAGATGACGCCTCACACCTGGTGGTCCTGAAGACAGGTATGACTGGGGTGGGGTCAGGAGGGTCCTTGCCAGAAGCAGCCCCCACCTCTGTCCTGAGGCATGCTTTGTAGATTTCATGGCATTCTGGAGACAAGTTTCTACAATGTTGGCTCAGCCAACTGCTGCCCGCTGTGCCTGGGAACTGGCCCTCTCTCCAGAGAAGGTCAGTGACCCAGGAGGCTGTGGTCTCTGGGTCCTGAGCTCAGCCACTGTCACTCGGTGCAACCCCCTTTGGGGATGCTGGAGTGGCCTCTGGCAGCCAGGCCTGGTAGACATCGTGGGCGCAGGCGGCTCCAGAGGCTGAGGGTGGGGCCTTAGCTCAGCCTAATCAACCTTCAGGCCCTCCTTTGGCCGCACAGCCTTCCCAGTGCTGGCGGTGCAGGGAAGAGACCAGACCAGCAAGGAGCTCTCGGTCTGTGAGACTCTCTGAGCTTGTCCTTGTAGGAGAACCTGAGAGCCATCAGTCCCTGTCACCCAGCCCACTCCCCCTTGCCTGATGAGGATACAGTACCACCTTACTTGGCTCTTCCCGACAAGCTGTCTGTCAGTGTCTAGAACCTCTGCCCTGGCATAAGTCCCTGAGAAGTGAGGAGAGAAGTCACATTTCACTCATGCCATTCACTTCCCGGGTGGGTTCTCAGGTTGTCGCTGTAGCATGGACACCATCCCTAGGCTCCTTTAGGCACTGGCAGTGGCTGGGTTGCACCCTGGAGTTGTGCATTTCCAGGGGGCTGGTGGCGGTGTGTGAGGGTGGCCAGCTGGATCGGCCTGGGCCACACACTGCTTTGGCCAGTGCAAAGGGAAAGTTGTATTTCTGCTTGAGGTCGGTAGTCCACAGGGATCTGAGGGCTTGTAAGAGCCAGGGCCTCGAGGAGCTTTCTCATTACTGACCCCTTGAGCGTCAAGGAAATTCATATTAAAGGGCCCGTGAATCTGGTGGGGATGCGGCAGGCCACCTGCATGGGTAATGGGAAGAGTTTGTGAAGGTGGCTGCTGGAGTGCATCAGGGCTCCTTGACTTTGTATGGCTGTGGCTTAGTGTCCCCCACAGTCACACACACACACCACACATACTCACTGCACATACTTGTCGCACCCATCCACACATACTCATTCATGTGCACTCACGTGCTCAGGTCCCACACACACTCACAAATGCTCACTTGTTCACATACACACACGCACGTGCACACGCCTCCTGTCATACTGTGCTTGAGCACAGTCCTCTCTGGGCTCTGCTTATCCTTCTTTTCCCTTCGTTGTATTCAGCAGTGTTGTTGCTGTTGCTCAGTCGCTAAGTCGTATCTGACTCTGCAGCCACATGAACTGCAGCACGCCAGGTCTCTCTGTCCATCACTATCTCCCTGAGTTTCCTCAAACTTAAGTCCATTGACTCAGTGATGCCATTCAATCATCTCATCCTCGGTCGCCCCTTCTCCTCTTGCCTTCAATTTTTCCCACCATCACTGTCTTTTCCAATGAGTCAGCACTTCACATCAGGTGACTAAAGTATTGGAGCTTCATCTTTCAGCACCAGTCCTTCCAATGAATATTCAGGACTGATTTCCTTTAGGATTGAGTTGTTTGATCTCCTTGCAGTCCAAGGGACTCTCAAGAGTCTCCTCCAACACTACAGTTCAAAAGTGTCGATTCTTTGGCATTTAGCCTTCTTTATGGTCCAACTCTCACATCCATACATGACTACTGGAAAAACCATAGTTTTGACTATACAGGCCTTTGTCGTCAAAGTAGTGTCTCTACTTTTTAAAACACTGTCTGGGTTTGACATAGCTATTCTTCCAAGGAGCAAGTGTCTGTTAATGACAGGCATTATTTTGAACAACACAGAGCTGCCAACTTTTAACCATTTTTATCTTAAAAAAAAAAAAAAATGCAGTTTAATGTGGCTCAAACTAGTAGAAAGCATGTGGCATGAATGATCTTGCTGAGTCTCCACAAGAAACCTATAAGGAGGATTCTGTTTCCTCCCACCTTTGCTGGCAGGTGGGCTGGGTGACGGGCAGGGTCCCCCATTGTTAGATGGTGGCTGATTGGCTGAGGCACTGTGTAACTGCTTCCACCAGTGCTGCCCAGCACTGTGGCGACTGCTGTTCCCTGCATGGGGACTGTCCCTGCAGGTGGCGCGTGGTATGGGGCCTCCCTGGGGACAAAGCAGTGAGGCCAGTGCTTCTGGCAGGGTGCTGCAGGCCTTAGGGCTGGTGGGAGGGGAGCTAACCCCTGGGTTTCTTGTGTCCAGAACATTTCTCAGTGTTAATTGTAGAACACATTGTTTGGAACATGAGTAACCGTTTTTTTAAGAGACAGAATGGGCACCACAGGAGAAGCTTTGCAAAAAGAGATGAAGACCAGGACGCCCCCAGGGCTTTGTGAGCTTCCCAGTTACAAGGAGAGTGAATTCCATTCTGTATTCTGGAGGGCAGCGGCCCTTCCTGAGGGAGGTCACCAGCCCCAGGGGCCTCCCCGGTCTCTCAGAGGCACCTGTCACAGCAAGTGGCTGTGTGTGAGCTGATGCACGTGGCTGTCCTCACCAGCACTGGCAGCAGTAGCTAACACCTACTAAGTGTCTCCTACGTAGGGGCCTCTTATGCCTCCCCTGGCCTGGGCTGTTCTGGCATTGGGGACGATGTGGTGTCGGAGGTCGGGGGTCGGGTCTGGCTGCAGGAGGCTCTGTGTGGCAAGCACGGCTTGTGGAGATGTCTCCTTAAGGGATGTTTCTGTGGACATAGGAAAGTGGGCATTGGATCTGAACCGGGACCTTGGGGGACAGCCTGTGGGACTGGGGATGGATGCTGCTGGGCGATTGGAAGTAGGCTTGCTGTGCGTGGCTTCAGAGCCACACACCTGCTTCCTTGGGAGCAGCCACGGCTGTGAGCCATAAAGCTATTTAAAATGTCCTGGAAGATCTTGCCAGCGTGGTCAGTGTAACAGTCGCTAGTGAGCAGTCTCAGAGTATTCTTTGTCCTGATTCTCAGATCCTTTGGGTGCTTTTCGTTTGGGGCACAGCTCAGCACCTGTGGCCCATGGCTGTGGGATGATACAATCAGGGTCTAACACTGAGATTCGTGGGGCTCAGCCTCCACATGGGGTGCCACCAGCCTTGCGCTACAGAGCCCTGGTCTTTGCCGCCCATACACCCAGAGTCTGGCTGTTCCTAGCTGGGGTCCTGTCTCTCGGCACTGTCTGAGCACTGGTCTTCCTGCGGGGCTGGGCTTGCCCTGAGATGTCCTGGTATCAGGGGAGCCCCAGCCTTCCCTGGCACTGCCTGTCCCCGGGTGTGTCTCAGTGGATGTCCCTGGAGCCCTGCTCCTGCAGAGGCTTCCCTGGGCCACCACTCCCACTTCCTGCCTCAGGCATCTCCCTCACGTCCTACGGGACCTTGTGTGTGAGGAGGCGGCGTGCAGTGTTAACGAACAGGCGGGTGCTCTCATGGCTAGATCCCAACCTGGGCTCTGCCCCTCATGTACCCTCGGACCCAGTCCTCTGCCCCCTCTGCCTCAGTTTCCTCATCTCCTGTCAGGATTGTGTCTTAAGCCTGTCACTAGAACTCTGTGAATACCTTCTTTTGTGTAGATCAGAAGCAGCTAAATGTTCGCAGTTTTCGTCTGAGGTATTCACTCTGTCTTTGGCAGGGAAGCCAGAAGGTCATGTTAAGGTAGTGGTTTTGAGTGGGCGGTGGCAGGGAAGGGTGCTCTTGTGAAGGGAAGATGAGGGCGGGGGCTTGCCTGGCTCGGTCCGTCCCCACCAGAGTCAGGTAGGGGCTGCCCAGAGCCTGCCATTGAGCTCCCACATGGGCCCTAACCTGTCGTGGTGTTGACTTCCCAGCCCAGGACCCCGGCATCTCCCCCAGCCAGAGTCTGTGTGCAGAAAGTTCCCGAGGCCTCACCACAGGCTCACTGTCGGAGAGTGCAGTGGGGCCTGTGGAGGCATGCTGCCTGGTGATCCTGGCCGCGGAGAGCAAGGTGAGTGGGGTTGGCACCTGGGACCCAGGCCCTGCCCATCCCCACCCATATCCTGACTCAGCCCCACCAGTAGCTTGACCAGGCTCCACCCATTCCAGCCCCAGCCCTGCCCAGGTCCCACTGAGTCTGTCTGATATCTCCATGCTTTTTCCTTCTTCTCTTGGTTGGCCCCCCTTTTCCCTCCCCCATGTGGGTGCTGTTGTTTTCACACCAAGCTGTGCCATTGGGGAAGACTCTGGGGGAGTAGCTTGAGGTCCACCATAATGCTGCCAGCCTCAGGGAGCCCTTTGATACCCTTCTGTTTAATTTTCACACCTTTAGTAAGACCAAAACCCGAATGGTGGTCTTGGCAACAGCTGATCAGTATCCCTCCTCCTCATCTCTGCCCACCTTCCACCTGAGTAGTTCTTCCTTCTGGGGCTGCCTCCTTGGCTTGTCCCCACTGAGAACTCCACCAGATGTTGCTCCGTCTCGGGGGAAGAGCCTCCCCAAATGGGACCCGTGTTGACAGCACGTGTGTGAAGGGTTGTGCGGTGTCGGGAATGCTGTCCATGTGAGCTGGCTCAGGTGCTCTCCGCCCTCTGCCCTTTTCCTGAGGCTGGCACGGGTGCTGAGATGGCTGTGGGTGAAAGAGCAGTGGAGGAGGAGGGCCAGAGGTGACACTTGTGCGGGTCCAGAGAGCCTCCTGGGTGTGGGCTGGCATCCTTATGGCCCTGGGGGCAGTGGGAGACAGTGGGCCCTGATTCTAGGTGTCTGTTCTGCACCTGAGGCGTGGGGTGCCCGGGAAGCTGCCTGGAAGGCTCAGCCTTGTCTTTACTTGGCAGGTCGCCGCGGAAGAGCTGTGCTCCCTGCTTGGCCAGGTCTTCCAGATCGTGTACACAGAGTCCACCATTGACTTCCTGGACAGAGCCATATTTGACGGGGCCTCGACACCCACCCACCACCTGTCCCTTCACAGTGGTACGTGAGCAGCTGGGCTCCCTCTCCCCTTCCCACCAGGGCTCTGCTGCGAGCTCCTGCCGGAATAGCTGCTGGGTGGCCACCGTCCAGGGCGGCGTTTGCGTCAGTACCCTTCGTTCCCAGGCTTCACTGTTCATGTGTTCTCCCCACTCCCTCCTTCAGGCCCCCTGGTGGCTTCCTGCATAACTCGGGGGGCCAAGAACACTTACTCTGGAACCACTGGTGGCTAAAGTCACTGTACCAAACTTAGAAGTGAGGGCTGGGAGCGGCTCCCTGCACTGTGGGGGTGGGGCCCCTTCCCAGGTGCAGGCTGCCCGGGGCAGGGTGGGGCTGGCGGCAGGAAGGGCACAGAGCCCAAAGGCAGTGCGGGGGACTGGCACTCAGAGTCCGAGCAGTGTTTCTGGGAATTGTAAGCTCACAGCACACTTCGTTTACAAGTAGCCCACTGAAGCTCAGTCTTCTAAACACTAGGAGCGTCTACTTCTCAAATAAATAGTTTATTGAGGATCTGTGGCTTCTGTCAGTCAGGGGAACAGGAAGAAAGATATTGGAGACAGCTCAGCCGTGGCCTCCAGGGCTGGAGGCTGCTGGTCTCTCTATGGAGAGGCGTCTAGCCCCACTCCCTTCACTGTGACTCACACATCCCTGTGAACAGCACAGAACCTTCTGCATGTAAACGCGAAGCTGTAGGGGCTCTTTGAGGAAGGGCTGGTTCCCTAGCTGCGTCCTCGTCTCATTGTTTGTGCTGGAGCTGCTTGCAGCCCCACAGAGGTAGCCTGGTAAGGCTGGCTGGCTGTCCTCATGGGCAGGTGGGAAGGTTGAGGCCCCAGTGGGCAGCAGGTGGCTTATTGAGCTATATTTAAACATTCACTTAGTGTGATTGCTTTGGCCCTTGTGTTTGTTTGCTTGTTTTTTAATAAACTGTTTTACTACAAGATATACACAAATTGAAAGTATACAGCTGAATGAGTTTTCACGAAGTAGACACAGGGATGTTCACTGTCTACTGATGAAGCTTCTCTTGTTCTGGCCACTGGGGAGCCTGCTTCAGCCCCACCACTTGGCACATCTTCTGGGGAGCAGAGCATTGTCCTGGCTCCTGTCCAGACCTACGCAGGTGGTGCATCTCAGGAGAAGCAGGTGTGGGTGCAGCCCAAAGGGTGCATCCCAGGGGCCTGAACGGCTCCCCACTGCCAGGGCTCTGCCTCTTTTGCTTAGCACGTGAATACTGGGCTCAGGGCCCCCTCCCTCAGATAACCAGAAGCTTCTGTGTTCTACATTTCCACACAGATGACTCTTCCACAAAGGTGGACATGAAGGAGCCATATGAGACGGAAGCCAGCACTTTGTGAGTACCCCCGCCTGGGTCTCAGTGCTGCCCACGCAGCTGCCTGGCCCCACCTTCCTTCCCCAGTTTCAGGAGTCTTCCAGTGAATGGGCTCCTGTGGGTCACACTAGTGATGTTATCCCTCCACTGAGACCCTGCTAGGCTGCTGGCCCCTTCTGGGTCCTTCCCTGCACATGTCCTCTGTCTTTCCCCGAACACTTCCTCCATGGCAGGCCTCCTCTTTGTCTCAGCCCCTGACTCTCACTGAATCCCTGGGGGTGAAGGTGAGGCCCGGGGCAGGGGGCTGCCCACCCACATCTTGGCTTGCGCCTTGCAGCTCCTTCCCCGAGTGTGCACATGCAGGCGGCGTCTCGCCCTTGTCCTTCTGCATGCAGACAGCACCCCATGCCAAGACAGTCAGTGAGAGTGAGCTGAGCGCCACGGCTGCGGAGCTGCTGCAGGACTACATGCTCACGGTACGCTGCCTGCCACTCGCCCACCAAGGTCAGAAGACGCTGGCCCCGTCAGCAGGCCTGTGTGCGGCGCCTTCAGGCTAGGAGTTCCCTGGAGGAGATGGGAGGAAGGCTTGCTTCCCTGTGGGTGGAGCTGGGGGGAGCATGGATGCCTTGCTTACAACTGGGCCTTGAAGTCTTTCCTACCAGGTCAGTTTTTGGAAAGAGCACGAGGTGGCCAAGGCCTGAGCATGGGGCTGCTCTGGCCTCTGAGTCTGAATGACAGACCTGTCTCTGGGTCTCTGGTGGTGAATGGTAGCATGGTGCTACCATGGAAGGGCCAGATGGGCCTTGTTATCAAGCTCAGCAGACTTTTCCCCTGTCCCTTGACTTCACGTCATTAAAAACTTGGTCAATACACTGAATATCACTCTGGGCTCTGTGTGCAATTCGGTGGCTCCTGGCAGTGGTGTCAGACATGCAGCCTCTACCCACTGGTGGTCAGCCAGGCCAGCCAGGTGGCAGGTTAAAACAGATGGTGTGGGCTGGTCTCTGAGGCACTCTATGCTGGTGTGGGGACCTCGGGGCTGGTGTGGGGCTCCCCTCCCTCCTGCTGGCCCTCCGGCAGGGGTCAAGCTGGGTATGGGCAGGGGTGGAGGCAACGCCAGTCACCTCCCCGTGCGGGCCCACTCTCTTGGCAGCTGCGCACCAAGCTGTCGCCGCAGGAGATCCAGCAGTTTGCAGCGCTGCTGCACGAGTACCGTGACGGCGCCTCGGTGCATGAGTTCTGCATCAACCTGCGGCAGCTCTATGGGGACAGCCGCAAGTTCCTGCTGCTTGGTGAGCGCGGGGTGGGTGCGGCTCCCTTAGGGGGTGGGGGCCAGCCAGCCAGCCAGCAAGCTGAGTGGTTCTTCCGATGGCGCTTCCCAGTGACTCTGGGGACCCTGTCCCCAGGGAAGCAGGAGGGGCCCCTTAGGAGGTGGCCACTGTACTGCCCAGTAAGGGCCTAGGCAGGCTCTTCAGAGGAAGTTGGCGCAGGGACAGGTTTGGGGGAGTAGGCAGGAACTTGCTGGGCGGAGGAGTGATGACACCATTCCCAGTGAAAAGTAGCCTTAGCTGAGGCCCCGAGAGAAGAGCTTGCAGAGTCAGCAAGGCGAGCAGCTACTCAGGGCCCGCCACAGACAGCCAGACGCAGCCCTGGATGTGTGTCCACACACACAGGCACAGTGAGGCGACTGTGCTGTCCCTATGCTGATCCCAGAGAACATGGCTGGTGGAGGCTCCCAGGTCCTGGGCTTTGCCCCCGACAATCCAAGGAGGGTGCTATGCTGATGGGGTAGGGGTGGAGATGAAGGGCCAAGTGCAGACCTATATCCAGTCTGATCTCTTGCTGACCCCACATGCCCCTTGGAGTCAGCCAACAGCTAAGCCTGGGGTCCAAGGCCTGTTTCATATTTTTCTCACATTGGAGTAGGTGTTCTCACACCTACTTTCCAGGACGTAGGTGGTCACTGGGAACTGGGCAGTGGGGCCTGGTGCTTGGAGCCCTGTGCCAGCCTCCCCTGCACCCTCTTGTTTCCTGTGTTTGGAGGCCTGTGAAGTGGGGCTTTCCTGAACCAAGGGGAGTGATGTAAGAGTGTGGCTTCTGGCCTGTACCAGCCCTGTTGCCAAGGCAGGGCCAGTCCACAGCACCTGCCAGCATTGGGGCAGACACATGGGGTGGGTGGGTTGGTTTTATCCAGGACATGGGCCCCCTGGGACAGGCACATGCGTGCTTTTAGCAAGAGGCTTGGCTTAGGATCAGGTGGGCCATGTGTCTGCAGGTCTGCGGCCCTTCATCCCTGAGAAAGACAGCCAGCACTTCGAAAACTTCTTGGAGACCATTGGGGTGAAGGATGGCCGTGGGATCATCACAGACAGCTTCGGCAGGTACCGCCGGGCCACAAGCTCCACCTCCACCTCCACCTCCAACGGGAACAGGGCCGCGGGCAGCTCTGATGACCAGTCCGCGCCCTCGGAGGGGGGACGAGTGGGACCGCATGATCTCGGACATCAGCAATGACATCGAGGCGCTGGGCTGCAGCATGGATCAGGACTCGGCCTGATGGCACCGGGGCCCCTGCCAGTCGCCCTCCTGGGCCCTGGACATGGTGGCTCTGCTGTGAAGGAGGCACCCCGTGCCGGAGCAGAAGTCAAGCTGCACCCACCTGCATGCCACCCAGCCTCGGGAGGGGGTCCTGTCAGCTAGACCCTGGACAGCTGTCATTTTGCACACGACGTTTCTATTGAAACTCTCAGAGACCTTAAAAGGAGTTTACTGCAATGTGAATAATTTATCTCTGGTTGCCATTGTGTTTCTGCTCCAAGGGGATAAGAGCTGGGGCCTCCACTCTGGCCTCTGTCTCAGACCCACATACCCTGGCTGGGCACCGTGGACCGAGCACTTGTGCCCCGTGCCTGCAGGGGAGGGCCTGATGTGGGTTTGTGGGCACAGGGCAGGGAGCAGGTGTCCTGAGCACACGTAGATGTGAGCACTGGGCTCTCGGAGGGGCTCGCTGTCCTCTAGCCCTTCACCCGAGCCCATGACCCCAGGCCACATTCACCATCATGGTGGTTCACAGCAAACCTGCACACCACGCCTTCACCAGAAGTGCCATCCCCACCCTGAGAGCATGGCATCTTGGAGCCCAGGGTTCCTGGTCATCAGGGAGGCCAGTGGGGGCCAGTCAAACCCCTTGGCCTTGGTCCCCCTGGGTGGGGCCCCTCCTGTGCCCTTGGGACATGGGGAGGCCATGGGGGTGACCTCAGGGCCATCAGCCTGGAGGCTGGGGCCTGGGCACTGCAGTGCAGGTGTGGGGAGGCCCAGCTCTGGGACTCCCTCCTCACCCCCAAGATAGCACACCTTAAGGCTCCTGACTGCATATGCAAGAAGCCCCAGGCTCAGCGGGGTGGGTACTTGAGCCCCTGGGAGGGAGGGCAGGGATGTGGGCTCGATTTCCAGCTCTGTGGGAAACAGGCAGGGGTCTGCAGTCCCCTAGGCTCCCTCCCCTGCTGACAAAGGGCAGGACCGGAGGAGGGATCTCAGACCTCATTCTGGCCCTGGCGGGCCAGGAGCTGGTTGTGGGCCCAGGCTGGGCAGAGCTAAGGGAGACAGTTGGTAGATGCCGTCTCAAGGTGTATGTGTGTAAATCGACCTGCCCTGGAAGCATGTGGAACAGCTAAAGATAGCCATATGGGCCAGGGGCCATCCCTTCCACAGCCCACCCTGTGCTTGTGAACAGTGGGGACCTTGTGTGACAGGAACTGCTCCTCTTCTCCAGGGGCTCCACCTACACATGGTCCCGCACTCAGTGGTCTCCCTTTTGTCCTGGGACGTCACCCCCCACCCTGCGGCTCCCTGGACTTTGTAGAAGAGAGAGGACAGGGAGGGGGTGGTGACCCCTAGAACTGGGCCATAGTGAGGGGCCAGGAACTTCAGGAGATTAAGTGCTGCTCACCTTAGCAGACACTACTTCCAGCAGCTCCTCCAGCTCGGGGGCCCCTGCATCTGGGGGTTCCTTCCAGAAACTGTTATTCTCAGGCCCATGACTTGGGCCACAGCCAGGTGACTGGACTGCCCACAATCCCTGGGCAAGGTGGATTCCCTGGGACGGGGGGGAGGGGGGGAGGACCACCACCTTCCTGGGGACCTCTGTGGCTTCAGGAAGTGTCTGCACACCTCCTGCAGTCCATTTAGCCAGAGCCTGCGCTGGAGGAGCAGAGGCGGTGAAGGGACACCACTTTATTGAGCAGCAGAGCTAGGGGCAGGGGTGGAGCCGGGCCTTGGGTCAGCAGCTACATGGTCAGCTCCTGTGAGAATTGCAGAAGGAGAGGGTCACGCTGGGGGACAGGCCCCGGCAGAGGCAGCAGCAGGGCGTTTGCGAAGGGGCAGCCACTCACCATGATGGCGTTGACGATGTCACTCTGGTTGTCCCTCAGGGCCCGCACGGCCTTGGCTCTGGACACGTTGGCCTGCGCCATCACCAGCTCGATGTCCCGCAGCTCCAGTCCTGCCTCATCCACCTGGAGCGGGATATGCAGGGAGGTGCTGGAGTGGCCCCCTCCCCCAGTGAGAGGCCCCAGGCAAAGCTGCCCCCCCTCCACAAGAGTGAGCCGTGGGCCCCTTGGCCTTACCTCCTCCTCGTCTTCCTCCTCCTCCTCCTCTTCGCACTCTGGTCTCACTCTTGGCCCAGGTGCTGACTCAGGCACCAGGGCCGAGGGCTCCGAGGGCACTTTGAACTTCTCAGCCGCAGCTCTGTGCACCTGCTGCGACAGGTCCTCGATCTGCAGCACAGAGGTCAGCTGTCAGCTGAGCCCGCGCCCCAGACTCCCTCCCTCGCACCCATGGCCAGCCGCTCAGACCTTGGCCTCGCCGAAGACCACGTACGTGTCTGAGGCTGGGCTCTTAAAGACATCGGGCTTGGCAATGACAAAGAGGATGTTCTTGGACTTCTGGATGGTGATCCTGGTGACCCCCTGGATCTGTCGTAAGCCCAGCTTGGACATCGCCTGGAAGCACAATGGTCTCAGACCTGGGCATGAGCCCCAAATTTCCCAGTTGGGGGTTGGGGGAGAGGAGCAAGTCTGGGGGAAACGGCCCACTGCCAGGGGCACAAGGGTTCCGCCACCCACCCTCTGTGGAGCCTCCCAGGTGGCTCCCCATGTGAGCAAATAGGACGTCGGACTCAGACTGTGAGTCTGCTTGAACTGACAGCCCAGCCCGTTACTTTACACAAAGCATCCAGTTACTCCCTTTATCCCAGGGCCCCCATCGATGGGATTCATCAGCTATGAGGTGAGAAAGGGACCCTTTAGGCTGCCAGCCCCACTCTTGGGGTGGCTGGGGTTGTCTGGCCAGCCTGGCCCCTCCTGGAGGGAGCAGAGTCCCAGCTGGGTGCCCAGCCCACCTTCGGGCCTTCTTCTCACTGCGACTCTGCTTGGCTTTGGCGACTGTCTCCTCGCTCCCGCTGCCGGCTGGGGCCTGGAGAAGAAAGGGGGTCTGAGCACCTGAGGGCAGGGCACGGAGCCCTCCCCTGGGTGCACAACCTGCCTTTTGGGGCACCTGGGGTGGGCACTGTGCAGTCTGCGGTCCTGGGAGGTCCTGCTCCTCCAGCTCGGCTGACGACTCCCCGTGGCTGTCCGAGTGCTGGCCGGAGCCCAGAGCGCGGGGCGAGTCTGAGGAAGGGGAGTGTGAGGATGACCTGCCCTTCTGGACAGGCACGGGGCAAGCAGCTCTAGCATCCCTGCCCAGCCCTCTGCCCCCTGGGTCCCTGGCTCAGGACAGCGCTGCCGCCTGCATCCCACTCACCTTCCTCCAAACTGTCGCCGTCATCCTGCTGCTCGGGCGGCTGGGAGCCCTCGAGGGCCGGCTGGGCTCCGGGGCCCAGAGCCAAGAGGCACTTGGCGAGGGGCGAGAGCCCTCGAGGCTGGGTCTTTGGCATGGGTACTCCTCTTGGGGGCTGCCTTGGGGCTGAGGAGGGTGGGGTGGGGTGGGAGGCTGACCTGCCCAGCCCCAGGGGGGTTTGTGATCCCTGAGGAGGCAGCCACCGCCCGCTGGGCTCTTGGCCGAGGTGGTGGGTGGCTTGAGAGCCCAGGGGCTCCGCACCCTCCACCAAGTCTTCCGGGGGCCCGGCAAGGGCAGGGGGCAGGGGATGCCATGGGGCTTGGGACTGCCTCCATGAGGACACCAGGAGCAGGGGGCTCAGGGCCCTGGATCCTGTCTTGGGGTGCACTGGGCAGGTCCCCTATGGGGCTTTCTGGAGGCTGCAGTAGGGAGGGGTCAAGGACTCCAAGTGCTGCCTGGGCCTGCTCTCCCCTGCCTGGGCCCAGCACAGGCTTTGGCTGCCTCAAGGGCAGTGGAGATGTTGGGGGAGGATCTTTGGCACAGTGCCCTCCCAGCCTGGGCACAGCTCTTGAAGGAGACTCTGAGCAGGAGGTCAGCCCAACCTCTGAGCCCACAGCCATGGGAAGACTGTGCCCAAGAGTGGCCCTTCCTTCCTCCACTGGACTTGGGGGCCCCAACTGGCCAACCTCCAGGCTGGTAGTAGGACACACCCCTGGGCCATGAACCACTGGCTTTAGGGCCTCACGGCCCTGGTGCTCAGCCCCCAGGGCCTCCCTTGGGGGTGAGCTGGACTCAGCCTCATCACCCCCATGTGCACAGACATCATGACAGGCTTCCTGCTCAGGTGCCAAAATACCCTTGGCTACTTCCTCCCCACTGGAGTCAGGCTTTGGGGGACCTTGGGCGGCTGTGAAAGGCTCAGTTTTGTCTGGGATCTCTGTGGCAGGCTTGTGGAGCTCTCTTGTGGAGGGGCCTGCATCTCCCTCCAAGGGTGTCCGAGCATCTGCAGGTAGGTCTGGGCCACCCAGATGTATCTGATCCAAGGCCAGAGTGTCTGATCCTCGAGTGTGGTCTGGGTCTCTTTCCTCAGGTGCTGGCCTCAGTCCTAGGGTCTTTCTTCCTTTCCTATGGGCTGCAGTGGCTGTGGGCTCTGTCTCTTGGGTACAGCCTGTGTCAGTCATTGGGGCCTGGGGGCTGGCACTGGTGGCAGATACTTGACTGGAGGGGAGACCTGCTTCCTGCAGGGGGCGAGAAGGCTGTCAGCTCCTCTTCTGAGTGGGGCTCCAGGCTGGCCTCGGAGGCTGATCCCTGGACTAAGGGGAGACCCGCGTCCTGCAGGGGTGGGGAGGCTGTGAGATCTTCTTCTGACTGGGGCTCCGGGCTGGGCTTGGAGGCTGATCCCTGGACTAAGGGGAGACCCATGTCCTGCAGAGTTGGGGAGGATGTGAGATCATCTTCTGATTGGGGCTCTGAGCTGGCCTCGGAGGCTGATCCCTGGACCAAGAGGAGACCTGCATCCTGCAGAGTTGAGGAGGCTGTCAGCTCCTCTTCTTCTGATTGGGGCTCTGAGCTGGCATCAGAGGCAGATCCCTGGACCAAGGGGAGACCTGTGTCCTGCAGAGGTGGGGAGGCTGTCAGCTCCTCTTCTTCTGAGTGGGGTTCCAGGCTGGCCTCAGAAGCAGATCCCTGGACCAAGGGGAGACCTGCGTCCTGCAGAGTTGGAGAGGCTGTGAGATCTTCTGACTGAGGCTCTGAGCTGGCATCGGAGGCAGATCCCTGGACCAAGGGGAGACCTGCGTCCTGCAGATTTGGGGAGGCTGTCAGCTCCTCTTCTTCTGACTGGGGCTCTGAGCTGGCATCGGAGGCAGATCCCTGGACCAAGGGGAGACCTGTGTCCTGCAGGGGTGGGGAGGCTGTCAGCTCCTCTTCTTCTGAGTGGGGCTCCAGGCTGGCCTCAGAAACAGATCCCTGGATCAAGGGGAGACCTGCATCCTGCAGGGGTAAGGATGCTGTCAGATCTTCTTCTGACTGGGGCTCAGGGCTGGCCTCAGAAACAGATCCCTGGACCAAGTGGAGACCTGTGTCCTGCAGGGGGTGGGGAGGCTGTCAGCTCCTCTTCTTCTGAGTGGGGCTCAGGGCTGGCCTCGGAAACAGATCCCTGGACCAAGGGGAGACCTGCATCCTGCAGGAGTGGGGAGGCTGTCAGCTCCTCTTCTGACTGGGGCTCAGGGCTGGCCTCGGAAACAGATCCCTGGACCAAGGGGAGACCTGCGTCCTGCAGGTGCGAGGATGCTGTCAGCTCTTCTGACTGGGGCTCAGGGCTGGCCTCAGAGGCAGATCCCTGGACCAAGGGGAGACCTGCAACCTGCAAAGGTGGGGATGCTGTCACTTCTTCTGACTGGAGCTCAGGGCTGGCCTCGGAGGCAGATCCCTGGACCACGGGGGAGACCTGCATCCTTCAGGGGTAAGGATGCTGTCAGATCTTCTTCTGATTGGGGCTCCAGGCTGGCCTCAGAGGCAGATCCCTGGACCAAGTGGAGACCTGCGTCCTGCAGGGGTGAGGATGCTGTCAGCTCCTCTTCTTCTGACTGGAGCTCAGGGCTGGCCTTGGAGGCAGATCCATGGACTAAGGGGAGACCTGCATCCTGCAGGGGGTGGGGAGGCTGTCAGCTCCTCTTCTGACTGGGGCTCAGGGCCAGCATCAGAGGCAGATCCTTGGACCAAGTGGAGACCTGCATCCTGCAGGGGTGAGGATGCTGTCAGCTCCTCTTCTGACTGGGATTCAGGGCCAGCCTCAGAGGCAGATCCATGGACCAAGGGAAGTCCTGCATCCTGCAGGGGCAGGGATGCTTTCAGATCTGACTGGTGGTCAGGGCTGGCCTCAGAAGCAGATCCTTGGACCAAGGGGAGACCTGCGTCCTGCAGGGGTGGGGAGGCTGTCAGCTCCTCTTCTGACTGGAGCTCAGGGCTGGCTTCGGAGGCAGATCCCTGGACCAAGGGGAGACCTGCGTCCTGCAGGGGTGGGGAGGCTGTCAGCTCCTCTTCTTCTGACTGGGGCTCAGGGCTGACCTCAGAAGCAGATCCCTGGACCAAGGGGAGACCTGCGTCCTGCAGGGGGTGGGGAGGCTGTCAGCTCCTCTTCTTCTGACTGGAGCTCAGGGCTGGCCTCAGAAGCAGTTCCTTGGACCAAGGAGAGACCTGCGTCCTGCAGGGGGGGGGGAGGCTGTCAGCTCCTCTTCTTCTGACTGGAGCTCAGGGCTGGCCTCAGAGGCAGATCCCTGGACCAAGGGGAGACCTGTGTCCTGCAGGGGTGGGGAGGCTGTCAGGTCCTCTTCTGAGTGGGGCTCAGGGCTGGCCTCGGAGGCAGATCCCTGGGTCAAGGGGGAGACCTGCATCCTGCAGGGGTGAGGATGCTGCTAGATCTTCTTCTGACTGGGGCTCAGGGCCAGCCTCAGAGGCAGATCCCTGGACCAAGGGGAGACCTTCATCCTTCAGGGGTAAGGATGCTGTCAGATCTTCTTCTGACTGGGGCTCCAGGCTACCCTCAGAGGCAGATCCCTGGACCAAGGGGAGACCTTCATCCTTCAGGGGGTAAGGATGCTGTCAGATCTTCTTCTGACTGGGGCTCCAGGCTGGCCTCAGAGGCAGATCCCTGGACCAAGGGGAGACCTTCATCCTTCAGGGGTAAGGATGCTGTCAGATCTTCTTCTGACTGGGGCTCCAGGCTGGCCTCAGAGGCAGATCCCTGGACCAAGGGGAGACCTTCATCCTTCAGGGGTAAGGATGCTGTCAGATCTTCTTCTGACTGGGGCTCCAGGCTGGCCTCAGAGGCAGATCCCTGGACCAAGGGGATACCTTCATCCTTCAGGGGTAAGGATGCTGTCAGATCTTCTGACTGGGGCTCCGGGCTAGCTTCAGAGGCAGATCCCTGGACCAAGGGGAGACCTTCATCCTTCAGGGGTAAGGATGCTATTAGATCTTCTGATTGGGGCTCAGGGCTGGCCTCGGAGGCAGATCCCTGGACCAAGCAGAGACCTGCATCCTGCAGAGGTGAGGATGCTGTTAGATCTTCTTCTTCTGATTGGGGTTCAGGGCTGGCCTCGGAGGCAGATCCCTGGACCAAGCAGAGACCTGCATCCTGCAGAGGTGAGGATGCTGTTAGATCATCTTCTTCTGATTGGGGCTCAGGGCTGGCTTCAGAAGTAGATCCCTGGACCAAGCAGAGACCTGCATCCTGCAGAGGTGAGGATGCTGTTAGATCGTCTTCTTCTGATTGGGGCTCAGGGCTGGCTTCAGAAGCAGATCCCTGGACCAAGCAGAGACCTGCATCCTGCAGAGGTGAGGATGCTGTTAGATCTTCTTCTTCTGATTGGGGCTCAGGGCTGGCCTCCAGAAGCAGATCCCTGGACCAAGGGGAGACTTGCATCTTGCAGGGTTGAGGATGCTGTTAGATCTTCTTCTTCTGACTTTGGCTCCAGGCTAGCTTCAGAGGCAGATCCCTGGACCAAGCAGAGACTTGCATCCTGCAGGGGTGAGGATGCTGTCAGGCCTTCTTCTTCCAACTGGGGCTCAAGGCTGGTCTCAGAGGCACATTCCTGGACCCAGGGGGATACCTGCATCCTGCAGGGGTGAGGATGCTGTCAGGCCTTCTTCTTCCAACTGGGGCTCAAGGCTGGTCTCAGAGGCACATTCCTGGACCCAGGGGATACCTGCATCCTGCAGGGGTGAGGATGCTGTCAGGCCTTTTTCTTCCAACTGGGGCTCAAGGCTGGTCTCAGAGGCACATTCCTGGACCCAGGGGATACCTGCATCCTGCAGGGGTGAGGATGCTGTCAGGCCTTCTTCTTCCAACTGGGGCTCAAGGCTGGTCTCAGAGGCACATTCCTGGACCCAGGGGATACCTGCATCCTGCAGGGGGTGAGGATGCTGTCAGGCCTTCTTCTTCCAACTGGGGCTCAAGGCTGGTCTCAGAGGCAGATTCTTGGACCCAGGGGATACCTGCATCTTGCATGGGTGGGAATGCTGTTGGATCCACTTCTGGCTGGGGTTCAGGGCTGGTTGCAGCGGCAAACCCCTGGCCTGTGTCTTCCTTCAGGGTTTGTAGAGAGTTGAGGTCTGCTTCTCCCTTCAAAATCCAGGGCTCTGGGCCTAAAGTAGCAGTATCTTCCTCCTGCAGGGGCTGAGACATGACTGGGGCAACAGGTACTGGTCCCATGGTGGAGCCTGGCTCTTCTTCCTGGGCCTGAGGGCTCACCCCAGTGTGGTCCAGAGATTCCTGTGGGATGTGAAGGGCCATAGCAGAAGACACCAGGGCTGCAGTGGGACCCACCCTCGTTATCTCGGAGATGGGTTCCTGACTCTTGGCAGCCTGGCCAGCTTCTCCCTTGGACACCCCAAGAGTGAGCTCTGGGCTCCAGGAGGCAGCCTCCCCAGGGCTGTCCTGGAGCAGTGTGGCGGGCTGTGCGTGGGGCTCTCCGCTGTACAGCCTCTCATCATCAGCCCCTGTGTAGGAGGCCGAGTCGGGGTCAGAGGAGGCAGCTGAGGTGTCATCCCGGAAGGCGAAGGCCTCGTCCACGCCCTCGGTGATGGACAGGTCGGACAGCGACTGCAGGGAGGATGCGAATGTGCTATCATCCTCGCCCTCCCCGGCTAGATCCCCTCTGGGGAGGGGGACCTCCTGCTCCTCTTCTTGCTCCACCTCCTCCACTTCTTCCTCCTCGTGGGGCAGGGGTGTCACCTCCACCGCCTCCACCTGGAAAATCAGGCTGCCCTGGAAGGGCAGGAGGTAAGCAGGGATCATTGGGTCATTGGCCAAGAAGTCCAGCTCGAAGAAGTGGCCCTCCTGGCCCCAGGAAGAGCTGCTGTCTGCTGAGAGGCTGGACTCTGGGGATGAGCTGTCTGGGGTCCTGGCAGGGGGGCAGCTCCCTCTCATCGACCACAGACCCGGGTGGAGAGAAGCCCCAGCCGGGAGGGCACATCCAGCCCTTCGGCCAGGGCCTGCAGGCTCAGGGAGCAGGATGGGGATGAGGCCCAGCTGTCCCCATCTGCCGTGATGTATGAGCCAGTTGGCGAGGCTGGCGGCGAGTCCCCCAGCTCAGCCTGGGCATCCTGGGCATCCCTGTAGGGCCCGGGGCCAGGGAGCAGGGTGGAGGCTGTCTTGGTGGGGGTGGAGGGAGGTGTGAAGTAGGAATCGCAGTCTGGGGCAGGGAAAGGCACAGGAGGGTCACCCTGAGAACACAGCTCGGGGGTGGGTTCAGATTAGCATGCCCACCCTCCCAGTCCCTGAGCTCCGGCACGGTTGCCCTGGGCAGTGGGGCTGCCTGGCATGTCTCCTCGCCCATGACAATCCGGGGCTCCAGGGAGGCTGGGAGAGGACCTTCAGTAGGCCGAACCTCAGCGGGCCCTGGACTGGGGCCACCCTCTGCCTGTACTGCCCAGGCTGAGGGGGCGCGGCCCGGCCCTGCATCCCAGCTGGCTCCCTCAGGTGGGGGCCGGGCACCAGGCTTGCTGTGCAGGAATGTGAGAGCCAGGGCGCTGGGCCCAGATGTCAGGGCACAGTGCTCCAGCCGGTCCCCCTTTGGGGTGGTAGCCTCAGCTGCATCACAGGACAGATCTGTGGAGACAGAAGGGTGTGAGAAGGGCAGGCATCTTCCCTAAGCTCCCCAGCTGCAGGCACCACTCTCTCAGACAAGAGTTGAGCACAGGACTGGGGGCCCACGAGGGTGGGTGTCTGCTGAAAAGAGAGGTGAGGAGAAGGAAAGGGTATTGCTGTGCCCAAGGGATGATTTCCAAGAGTTCTTCCATGGCAAGCAGCCTGGGGTCTGGCTTTTCTCCAAGATGCTCGTTAAAGATGAGACTAGCTCCTGTCTCTTAGGACACTAACTTGCTGACTCCATGCACGTAATCTGTGCCGCCTCAGCTGGGCTTGCCAGGAAAGGTCTGCTCATGACCTCCTAGGTCGGTGGGCCCCCAGGGAGCAGGAAGCCTGCTCTCCACTCAGCTCTGGAACATTCCAGATCTCACACTTGCTGTGAAGTGGGAGTCTTGCTTCTCTGCCTCATCTCTCTCCTTTCCTTGCTGCCTATACCTGAGGACAACCTGTCAGGGTCTCACTGGGCTCCGCTGCCCCACCCCTATTTCCAGAGTCTCGAGAGGGAAAGCAGGGGCCACGGTGTGCTGTCCTCAGGCAGGACCTCCCAGCTCGGTGGTGGCCAATGGTGGCGCACACAGGGGCCCCGCCCTGCCCCATGAGCAGCTCGACGGGCTGTGAGCTCCTGGGGCTCTGAGTGCATCTGACTGAGTTGCCAGCAGCAGCCACCCGCACAGAGCTGAGGCTCATGTGTGTCGGTCCCATGGCAGTGGATAGGGGCTGCCCAGCTCTGGCCATTTTCTCTGGAGGCTTCCACGTTCACCCATGACCACCCACAAGTACATCTCCTGTGCTTCAGCATTCTGTCTGCAAAGTGGAGGTGAAGCTTAGGGCAGCCCCCTCCCCAGGCTCAGCCCATCTGCTGCAGCGGTGGCAGAACCCTGGACCCTTGGGCCACATTGCTGGGGTACTGGTGTGGCCAGAGGGTCCTGAGAAGGGGGTCCTTTGGGTCCATGGGAGTGTGATGTACACCTAAATCCTGGAGGTGGGTGTGGCTGGCGGGGCTGGGTGCTGGAGACCAGGCTCTTGGCACTGGCCTGGTAGGGTACCCCCTGCGCACCCTCACTGGACTCCAGGACCCTGAGGCAGGCTGAGGGTGGGGTTGGGCGCCAAGAGGACAGAGGAAGGGAAGCCAAAGGTCAAAGATTTTTGTGCCTCATTCAGGGTTGTTAAACAGTCCAAGCAGAGACAGTCCCGACCCACTTTACTGGACCCAGAAGGGAGGCCAGGCCCCTGGGCCCAGTATGGGTTTCATCGCCAGGGGACTTCTCACCCACAGCAAGGTGCCCTTGGCCCTCCCGGAGCCACACATGGCTGACCTCCTGCCCAGTGGCCATCCTGGCTGGTCTTCCTGGGCCTAAGGCAGATCCCCTCCAAAGCTTGCTCCCTAAGTCTCTCCAAGGATTTGGGCTTGCACTCCAGGGCTGATGCTCCCCAGCCCTTGCTCCCCCAAGGCCTTCCACCTTCCAGCCCTCGGGCTTCCCCAGGCTTCAGCTCCAGTCCTGTTCTCCCTCCCAGTCAGAACCAGTCACCCGCCCCGCCCGGAGGCAGCTCTCAAGCATGGGAGGGTGAGGGGGTGGGGAGTGGGGAGGGCCGGCGCCCCATGAATCTGCATCCCCAGTGGCTGGGGTGCAGATGACAACCCACGCTGCAGGGGCCATGAGGCCCATTGCCCCCCTCAGACAATGGGGCGCGGCGGGGGACGCCCACCGGAGCCGGGAAGCTCACGCCTTCAAGTCGCTTTTGGCACTTGGAGGGCATCTAATCCACCCCGCCCTTCCCTGAGGTCCTGAGTAGGGGCCAGGGTTGGGCTACGTTGAGCTAGGACTGGGGACCAAGGAAGGGGACAGGGCGGGGATGGACAAGGGACGGGGACACAGAGAGGGTGGGGAGGGGGGTCGCGAAGAGAAAATGGGACGGAGCTGGTAGAGGGACAGGGTCGGAGAGGGAGAGGGGTAGAGACGGGAGGGGACGAAGAGAGGGGTTAGCGGGAGACACACGCAAGCAGGAGAGAGAGCGCGCCGCAGCCTCACCTGTGCGGGGTCCCGGCCCGCCCGCCTCCGGCAGCAGCAGCTCGGCGCGGGCAGCCTCCCCGGGCATGGCCTGGCCGTACGCCCGTCCTTCGGTCCCCTGTCTGTCGGTGAGTCCGTCCCGCGGAGCCTGCGCGGCCACCGCCCCCTCGGCCGGGGGTGAAAGGGGTCAGTGGATGACGTCAGCGTCGCCCCGCCCGCCCAGCGCCCCGAGTGAGCGAGTGAGCTTGCGCGGGAGCGCCAGGCACTGCGGTGTGCCGGGAGCGCAGGGGGTGGGACAACCTCCCTCCCTCCCTCCCTATACCCCACCCCGACTGCACTCTTCTCCCGCGGTCCGCGGCCCCGCCTTTCTCGCAGCATCTCAGACCTTGGCCCCCCCTTCTCCCCTTCACTAACGGGAGTGGGGTTCAGGGCCAGTCGGAGGTATCACCCCCTTAGTCGGGCCGGGAGGAGGCAGAAGGTCGTCAGAATTCGGGGTGCGGGGCTGGGGGAGGGTGTTGGGGATTCTGGGGGACTGGCGCTTTGGGGGTGGCGGCGCGCCATAAGCCCCCTGGTCGAACACCCGGCTCCAAGCTGCCTGGGCAGGGGTCCTCATCCTAGCCCGGTGCCTCCATCTAAGAGGTGAGCTGGCGCCGCAGCTCTTCACTGATTGGTCGGTCCTCGCACGTTGGTCTCCGTGGCAACAGCCTCCTGGCTCTATGGCAACCAGAGCCGGCAGGCAGGAGCGCATCACGGAAAGCAGCCCTAGCGGAGCCTCAGGTTAACTGGTCCTCGGGGTTCCCCGCAGCTCAGTGCTGTCCCATCCTTCAGCTCTTGGGCAATGGAAGGAAGATGGAGAAGCTTGCGTTCCTCCATTCTCAGCAGACGTCCCTGCCACAGCCCCCAAGATTGCAAACCCTCCCTGAGCTTTCCAGAGATGCGCCCTTGCTTCCACACAGGCCCTCCTGCACTCAGATTCACCGAGCATCTGCCCCGTGCCAGGCTCTGGGAGACAGTTGAACATTGTCACCATCCCAGAGCTAGACGGGGGCGGGGGTAGGCAATCAGAACGGCCATTGTTGTGGGGGAGGCTCCTCATCTTCAATCTTCTGTTGGCTCTACCCCGGAGCCCATGGAGCCAGGGGCTGCCTGCTGGGCATCTCCCCAACACACCAGGCACCAGACCCATCATGTTCCAATCTAAGCCCTGCATCTTGCATCCCTCTCAGTCGCTGGAAATCTATCCATCTATCCACTGATGGGGAGCTCCTCTTTTTTTTTCCTTTTCTCCACACTCATCTTCATCCTCACCTCCTAAGAGTTTCTAAGTTGCCTCCTCCCTAGTGGCCCAGTCCCTAGGACTCAGTGCTTTCACTGCTGGGGCCCCAGTTCAATCCCTTGTGGGAGAACTAAGATCTCACAAGCTGTGTCATGGCCAACAACAAAAAACCTTGCTTCTTCCTATGGCCTCTTTCTCATCACCTTAGCTGAGTCCTTCATAAGTCTTCACCGTTCAGCTAACCTCTACCACTTGGCCAACACCACTGACATTCCAGAAAACAGAAGGCTTTCATAAGTGCCTGAGTAGCTTCCTGTTTGGACAGGATAACACAAGTTTGTCTTTCTGCTCCTCCTGACTAACCAGTAAAAATGTGGGGAATTAGAGACCACCAGAACTGAACTAAAACAAAAAGAAAGGTGCGCTGGGGGAGAGACCCCAGGATTGGAGGAACAGCAGAGCAGCCTACTCAACAGAAGGGGACCCAAGCCTGGCGTTTGCTGTTACCACCAGCTACTGCATACTGGGAGGACCAGGCATTCACCCTCATATGAACTGGAACCTGTGACAACTCTAGGGAGCATGGCAGAACTTATACTGAAAACCAAGGGAAGCCTCCTGATAAGGGGCCAAGGGAAGCCATTCCTCCCCACCTCATGCACTCCCTCTCTGGCTCTTGCCCCCAACTCGAGTCTCTGGAAGGTGGGGGCCACTGGCAAAGGAAATTGCACCACAGCAGGTTTTCAGCCCAGCAAGCTGTGTTCCCCCCTGACCAACCCCCCTCCCACAAAGGCACAGGATGGTCCAGCACAGGAAGTGCCTCATATCCATTCAAGAGCACCAGCAGAGCCCAGTGGCAGGAGACCAACACAGTGCTGTGAGTCACGAGAACCACAGGCCATGTAGCCCAGGACTGCAGCCTGACCCAAACAGGCTGACTGCTTGCTAAAATTTGAACATGACAGCCTATCTGGGGTACATGTTTTTTTAAAAAAACACCCTTCATACCAGGAAAATCACGGACGAACCCAACAATAAGGAAAATTACAACGAGAATAAGAGAAATGTTAAGAAACACAGAACTGAAGTGAATGAAAATAAAAATATTAAATTATGTGGTCTGCAGGTAAAAATGCTGAGAGGGATATTTATAGCACGTTGGAAGAGAGGAAAGGACTCAAATCAATCATCAAAGTTCCTACCCCAGGAAACTAGGAAAAGGACAAAATCAACTATACTCAGCAGTAAGAAAGAAATAGAGCCAAGAGCAGAAATCAATGAAACAGAAAACAGGAAAACAGTGGAAGAAATCAATGAAACAAAACAAAACAAAAAAGTTCTTTGAGAAATCAGTAAAATTGCAAGATGGACAAAGAGAGATGACACAAATGACCAGTATGCCACGGGGGCTATGATGGTTAATTTTATGTGTCAACTTGACTGGGCTTAGGGATGCCCAGATAGTGGATTAAATGCTGTTTCTGGGTGTGTGTGCAAGGGCATCTCTGCAGATGAGCATGACTCAGTAGACTGACCGAAGAGATTTGGTCTCACCAGTGCGGGGTGGATATCAACCAATCTGTTGCTGGGGGAGGGTGGGTATGGGCAGAGACAAAACAAAAGGCAAAGTGTGAATTCACTCTCTTGAGCTGGGGTGTCCACCTCTTGCCCTGGAACATTGGAGCTCCTGGTTCTCGTCTTTGGCCTCCAGGGCTGACACAAGTGGCGCCACAGCCCCGCCTGCCACCCCTCCCCATCCTCGGGTCTTTGCACTTGAACTGAATTTATACCAGTGGCTATGGCTTTCCTGGTTCTCCACCTTGAGAACAGCAAATTGTGGAACTCCTTGGTCTCTGTAACTGCAGAGCCAGTTCCTATAATAAATTTCTCATGTTTCTCTCTCATATATTCTGTTGGTTCTTTCTCTGGAGAATGCTGACTAATAGCAGGGCTAACACTCTGGAGCCTGAAGACATTACAAGGATCCTAAGGGAATGCTACAAACTTAATGCTCATAAATTCAACAACTTTGAAGAAACGGACAATTACTTGAAAATTAAAATCTACCAAAAATTCAAACAAGATGAAATAGGTAACACGAGTAATCCTAAAACCATGAAAGAAACTGAATCTGTAACTTAAAAAGCTTCCCCCAAGAAGTTTTCAGGCCCAGATAGTTTTATTTGAGTTCTATGAAGTATTTACAGTAGTTCAGTTCAGTTAGTCATGTCTGACTTTTTGCAACCCCATGGACTGTAGCACACCAGACTTCCCCGTCCATCACCAACTCCTGAAGCTTGCTTAAACTCATGTTCAAATGAGTAGTTAATTCTCATTTAAAGTAGAATTAACATCAATTTTGGACAATCTCTTTCACCCAAATTTGGAACTTTTTGTGTTTCAAAGGACACCATCAAGAAAGTGGAAATACAGCCCACAGAATGGGAGGAACTATTTGCAAGTCCTCTATCTGATAAGAGACTTGTTTCTATTTTCTTTTTCCTAAATATATAAAGAACTCTTACAACTCAGTAAGACAGACTAGTTAAAAACTGGACAAAGGGTCTGAACAGGTATGTCTCCAAAAATTACATGTAAATAGGCCATAAGCACGTGAAGACACCATTAGCCATCATGGAAAAATGAAAATCAAAGGCACGGTGAGATACCACCTCATACCCACCAAGATGACTAGAAGTCAGGTTGAGTTTCACATCCTGACTGAGCGACTTCCCTTTCACTTTTCACTTTCATGCATTGGAGAAGGAAATGGCAACCCACTCCAGTGTTCTGGCCTGGAGAATCCCAGAGTCAGGGAGCCTGGTGGGCTGCCGTCTATGGGGTCGCACAGTCGGACACGACTGAAGCGACTTAGCAGCAGCAGCAGCCTTTAGGCAAATGCAAGTGAAAAGATGACTCCACACCCATCTAAACTGCTCCGGGAATCCTGAGAACACCATAGGCTGGCAGGGATGTAAACTTCACTGCTTCCCACTGCTGGTGGGAATTTAACACAGCACAGCACCTTTGGAAAACATGGTGGCAGTTTCTTAAACAGCATATAAATCCCATATGACCCAGCAGCTGTACTCACAGGCACTTATCCCAGAGAAATGAAAACTTGGATTTACACAAACACCCACACATGGGACTGAACCACAGTCTAACAGCAATAACAAGGACCTACTCGGTCAAACTGCAGAGAACTGTGCCTGTGAAGAAATCCAATTTCCAAACTTCATAGACTGCATCATTCCTGTATGGAACATTCTCCAAGTAACAGAACAGAAATGGAGGACGTGTTGGTAGCTGCTGGTTGGCTCAAAGTGAAGGGGGTAGGCGTGAACATAAAAGGGCAACATAGGGGTCCTGGTGGTGATCCAAGCATCCTGCGCATGGACTCTTGTTCTTGGCAGTCAGTACCCTGGTGGGACACGTGCCCCGTCACCTTTGAGCAAACCGATAGAGGGCACAGGGGACACTGTAGCTTCTTTCAGCCGCAGGGAATTGTCAAACATCTCAACTACAAGCCACAGATCCTGAATGGTGACCATGAGCTTTGTGGGTCCCCCGAACCTGGCTCGGCACCCCGATGCTTGTCCATGCTGGCCCTTTACTTTGGTACACTCTTCCCCACTCCCTCACCTTGTCTGGGCTGAGTCAACGGCTTCAAAAAGCCATCTCGGCTGTTCTGTTCTCTGGGCCAGGAACCTCAGCCAGCCTGTGCTGAGGGCCAAGCACCCACATCCTGTGAGCTGCTCTATGGCTCCTCCTCTAACCCAAAGCTTGTGTGACTCGCTTTCAGAGGGACCACTCTGGAGGGAGTGGGCATCAGTTGAGAAGGGGCCCCAGAGAAGCCAGGTGGCCCTTTTCTGCTCAGCTCCACAGCAAAGTCTCTTGTGACGGACTACAGCTAGGAAGCCTTTTTTGGCCTTGGTACTCGGCTTGTGGGATCTTAGTTCCCCAACCAGGGATTAAACCTGGGCCCCAGCAGTGGAAGCGAGGAGTCCTAACCCCTACACTGCTGGGGAAGTCTGGTGGCGCTGCTGCTGATGTGGTGAAGGGGCCTCTGGGCTCCTTAGGCGGATGGCTGCCACAGCGGCGGCACACCACCATGGCACTCCAGCCCAGGTGTGAGGACAGCAAGGCATCTCTCTGGCCCTGCAGTGTCAGTCAAGTACATGCCTCTCTTCTTCTCAGAGCCAGTGCCTCCTGAGGGACTGCACTTATACCACCTGGCAGCACAGGCCGTCAGGGTGCCCCTCTCACCCAAGACCATCGGATGGGAGGGGACCTCCCAGGATGCCACCCAACTGGCCTCCCCTGGGAAGGTCCTCACTTGCTGACATTCAGAACTCCAGGACTCAGCCCATATGGGGGCTGACTGCGGGCTTCTGAGCAACAGGCCAGCTGTGCACAAATGTCTGAGAGGGATCCTCTGTGGGTGGCAGAGAAGCCAGGATGATCAGGCAGTTGATTAAGAATTTATTACTCATGAGAGAATGACCTGCTACTCAGAGATGCTGGCCACTGGCCCACTTCCCCACTTCTAAGGCCAAGGTCCTGCACTGAGGTCTGTCCTGGAGCGTGCCACCTCTTGCCCACCCAATGCCCATGGCTAAGCCTCTGGAGAAGTCCGGCCGCCTGGGCACACAGTCCTTGCTATGGGACAGGTCATTTGGCCAGCTCCTCTGCCACTGCTTTGCGCATCTTGTCCTTGAGATAGGCGCTCTTCTGCCATTCAGACTTGAGTTCCATCCACTCATAGTATGGGACCTGGGAGAGGCAGTGGAAATGAGTCAGGGCAAATGTAGAGCCCCATCATGCCCCCTGCCCTGTGCATCATGCCCCTAGCCCCCAAATCCTGAAGGAAGACGCCTATAGAGCGAGAGCAGAATGGGTGGGGAAAGAGACCCCCACTTGGTTAGTGCTCAGAGCTGCAAAGGCCCATGAATAAATGGGACCAAGGGTGGCTTCAAGATTTTAAAAGCTGTATCAAAAGCAAAATAAACACTCAAAACCGAGTCAATTGTGTATTTTCTGGCCCCATACAGGACAGCCTGCTCTCCGGTGCAGATGTCTCCACAGTAAGAACCTGGGACCAGGCCCAGGGCTGGCCTTCAGCACAGAGCCCCGCGTGAGGCACAGGCCAGCACGAGGCCCTGGGCACTGGGTTTGTCTTACCTCTTCCTCTCAGAAACCCTGGCCATGGAGATGTGAACAGCATCAGATACTTAAAAGCTGTTGTGACGTTGGGAGAAACCTAACACCCTTCTAAGTTCCTATTTTCTCATGTGTGAAGGAGGAACCCCAACACGGGCAACCTCAAGAGCTGGGGTCTGACACTGGCTCCCATCAGCCAGCTGGGACTAGCAGATACTCACGTCAACCAGCAGGAATCCAGCGGCCAGCAGGTGGCGCCGGGCCAGCACGAAGCGCCCCAGCAAGTCTTTGCTTCGGCTGTTGAAGTTGGGGAACTCCCAGCGAAGGAAGGCTAGCCTGGAGGGGCAGAAGGGGTGCTGTGGATGCTGATAGCTCCCTCAGGCCCTCGGAGGGAAGAGGGAATTCCAGAACCAAATGCACACGGCCCCCAAGGGTGGTGTGGCCACCTACCTCTTGGCCCCAGGGGGAGTGGCTGGCTGCCAGAGGGGGGCACGAGATGGGGCGCCACAAAGTCCCTCAGGGGCAGAAGTTGGCTCTCAGTGTCGAGCAGTACCTCAGCATCTGAGGAGGCCAAAGAATGAAAACGTGGTGGGGACTATCCCTCAGAGATCAACGGGGCTCATAGCCCCTGCCCTTACGATGGATGAACAGGCGGGATTGCAAGGCGGGAAGGGGACGATGGGTCCTCACCCAGAACCCAGCCATACTGCGTGGACACCATGAAGCTGCCCTTGTCGGCACTCCCCAGAAGCCCCTTCAACGTCTCCTGCAGCTCCTTCTGCAACGGGGTCATCTTCTGTTCAAGGGCCGAGGGCCGGGGACCAGGGCTGAGGTAGGCAGAAGGGGTCCCGTGTACTCAGGGTGCTCCAGCTGGGCAGTGGCATTGATATGCAGCAGCTTCTGGAAGGTGCTTTGATCCTTTGGGGATTTGCCACCTAAGGGAAGATGATGGAGTGAGAAGAGAGGCTCAGGAGGATCAGGATGGAGGGACACAGGGGCCAGGTGGGAGAGTCAGTGGTCCCCTCCCCCCACACCCAAGTCTCACCCTGGACTCTGGGTCAGGAGCAGCAGAAAGAGGGTCTGCCGGTCACCCACTAGGAGTGGACAGAGAAGGAGTAGATGCTGGGTGCGCCCTGGCCTGCCCCATCTCCCCAGTGCTGAGTAGAGCCCAGGGCTGACAAACAGGCAGCCTTCCCAGCTGCAGTGGTCCCTGGGTGAGGTGGGGGAGGGAGCAAGCGTGGCGGGCTCACCATCACTCAGAAGAGGGAGGGATGCCCCCCACCGCTCACCTAGAAACTGGACGTGAAATTCAGGGCCAGAGCACAGCCTGCAGCTCAGCCTCCCGCACCTGCTGCAGCACACACAGGGCCCACACCACGTCCACCTGCAGGGCTGGCTCCAGGCCCACCAGCTCCTGACCCCAGCTTCTCATGCACCTGGGCGAGGACAGTGCGGGGTGGGGAAAACAGGTTCTGCTCAGTGGCCGCAGGCATCCCTGGGCAGGCAGCAGCTGGAGCTACCCTATGACCTGGACGTGCTGAGGCCCAAGGGGGTGAGGCGAGTAACCTTGACCGAGGCACTCTTGGTCAGGTTTGGGGGACCCTTGGTGGCAGGTACTAGAAACCCTCATCCCTTAGGCCCAATCCGGACAGCAGCTGGGCTACCCCTACTGCCTCCTCCTCCCACCCACTAGCAAGAACCTATACCCAAAACCATGCCACTAGCACAGGGAGGTGTTTCTGGCCCCAAGAGCTGGAGATTAGGAAAGGGGAAGCAGCTGGCCGGCTGGGGAACACCCACTGTGGGGGCGCAGGGTCATACCCAGTTCACTCATAGGATGCTCTCACCTCGGCAACTGGATTGAGTCTCTGAACCCCAATAGGGCATTAAGGGAACACCAGGAAGTAAGATAGCTTAAAGTTTCCCTGGTGGTTCAAACAGTAAAGAATCTGATCGCAATGTGAGAGATCCAGGTTTGATCCCTGGGTCAGGAAGATTCCCTAGAGAAGGGCATGACAACCCATTCCAGTATTCTTACCTGCAGAATTTCATGGACAGAGGAGCCTTATGGGCTACAGTCTATGGGGTCACAAAGAGCTGGACATGACTGAGGGACTAACACACACATAGGAAGTAAGAACAGGGGTCCCCAGCCCCACTGCCAGTGAGCCACTGGATGCCTTCCCTGGTCCTTGGCTGCCATGCTGGCTCTCGCCTGTCCCCAGACAACCCTGGGGATGTATGGCTCCAGCCGGCTCCTTCCACACTCCCGCCAGGCTTTCTTCATTTCTGTCTCCCCACCTAGGGCTCCTCAGTACAAATCCGGTTTCTTCCCTCCCTCCTGCTCAGTCCCAAGCTGATCCACGCGTAGCAGTAGAGGGTGTGTGGAGACTGTACCAGGCTGAAGAACAGATCCTCCCGTTCTGGGCGGAAGTTCACACGGGCAAAAGCCAGGAGCATGTTGCACAGGTTTGGCAGAGTGATGCTCTGGGCTCTGTCCAGGACGTGCTGGGCCGATCAGGGGAGGACAGAAAGGCAGGATGAGAGGGGCCTGGTGGAACACAGACCTAGCCCTCCCCCAGAACCCATGAGCTCCCAGCCCCAAGGGGTAATTTACACAGGGCAATGGGCAAAGGGCTAGACCCTGTCCTCCCTGAAGCAATCATACACACATAGAAGGCCCCTGACAACAGCTTCAGAGATACTCTTCAGCCTACAGACACGGCTTCAATCTGCTGCACCTAAACCTCAGTGCAAACATCCTCTTTCTTCACAACTCCATTTTGCAGCTCTTGAAGTTTAGGGAAGAGTTTTTGAGTGGATTCTAGGCCTTGCTCCCTGTACTGCTTCCTGCATAGTCACCCAAAGACACACACAGGCTGTCACCTACAAAGTTTGGTGAAAGAATGGAAGGGTTTCAACTTCACAACTGAGTCATACTGCTTCTCTCCAAAGAAACTGGAGTAAGGACTCCGTATCTGCCACTAGAAAGTGTTTTAGACTGGCTGGGCCTCCCTGATGAAATGCCCAGGAGCATGCCTACGCAGGGGGGTCAGGCAGGGAGGGCCCTCAGAACCCAGGGCTCACGCCTGCACCCCAGCTCACCTGGACGAAGGCCTCAAACAGGGGAAGGTTGAGCCACTTAAGGAAGGCGAAGGACTTGGTGCAGCGGGCTACCTCGCTGGACGTCAGGCTTGGCGTGTGGGGCAGCAGATCAGCTGCCAGGCGCTGGAACACCTGGGTCTGGTGGAAGCCGAGTTTGCCTTGGGGACAAAGCCTGAGGTTTAACTGGTGAGAAGTGGCAGGCCGCCCTCAGGCGCACCCCACCACCCATTCCGGTCTTAAGGAGTAAGAGCTTGGTGTCTGTAACCAAATTTATCCCTGAGGCCTAGCACAGAGGATCAGGGCCCATGAGTCACAGTGTTTCTGTAGCAGCCTTTTGGGCCAGTGCCTGCCATGGGTGAGGTAGACACCGAATTTGACACAGCTGCAGCCAGAACCCTCCCCCTCCCAGCCTCACTCCCCATGCACAAGGCTCACCATAGGCATAGGCCAGGTCCAGGAGGATGCTTTTAGTCAGGGGGAAGGGCTTCTGGACCAGGTGGTGAGAGATGGCCCGCAGCAAGGGCACCGATCTCCGGTTCTGAGCTGCCAACGTCACCAGCACCTTCCGCAGCTCCTCAGGGCCAAACTGCTCCACCAGCTCCAGGCACTGTCAACCACAGCCGGCAGGGGTCAGCTTGATGGCCCGAGGGCCAGGGGTCCCATGCAGTGCAGGCCCTGCGAGACAGCAACTAGGCCTGAGCTTACTAAACATAGGTCCCATCTGTGCAGGGTCTGCCTTTGCTCCTACCCCAGGGAGTCCCCAGACCGGGTATACCATGTCCGTAGCCAAACTTATCCCCAGGTCCCAGCGCAGGGGACCCAGGGCCCATGAGCTGCAGAGTTTGCTGTGGCAGTCATCCAGGCCAGCCCCTGCTACCACGGGAACAGGGCTGAATTTGACTAGACTGCGGGGCTGAGGCACGAGTAGAGCAGGGGGCGGCAGGCGTGATGTCTCTAGGAAGCAGAGCTGAGCCAGTGTGGTGGCTGAGGCCACACTCCAGGAGCTGCTGGCCGTGCTGTTTCCAGGTCATGTGCAAGATGCAATTTTTGAGGAACTAAAATTTTGTTCAGGCTCTGCAACCCCTGGATCCTTGAAGGAACTGGTGGGCACAAGTGCTGCCTGCAGCTACCTAAAATGCCAGTCCTGCCAGTGCCATGCCCTAGACTATGGTCAGATGCCACAATGCTCTTGTCCCTTAGTACCTTGTCCTCCAGGCGGTTCATCAGAGACTCCGAGAGATGCCCAGTTTTCATCATCATGGCCACCACCGTGCGGCTGTCTTCAATTTCTGCCCAGCGCCGCTCGAGGTGCACAAGCAACTCAGCCAGCAGCTCCCGGGAGCCCTGCTCCTGCATGTAGGTGGCGCTGGACTCGGCCAGGAAGGCCAGATGCTTGTATTTGAGCCTGCGCATGCGCCAGCGGACCTCTTGCTCCACTGACCGCAGGTCCTTGGAGGTGGCGGGGAGCCCCAGTGTGTAGAGGCTCCGGAGCAGCTTCACAAGGGTCCCATGCCAGACCACAGTTATCTAGGTGGGGGGGTGGGGGCGGGTGGGAGAGACACACAGGCAAAGTCACACCTGGGACCTTACTGATTCTGTCATAGAGCAGGCCAAGGCTCTGAGCTGGAGCCTGCCTCCCGAGAACTGGTTATTTTAATGTAGGCATTTCTATTGGGCACACCAGGTGGCTCCTTAATAGCCTGTCTGGGCCTGTTTTCTGCCCACAATGCTCACTCCTCCTCCAGCTTCATTTCTGAACAAGGGTGACCCAGCCATTCCAGACCTCAGAGAAATACGAGGGCCCTCTGGCCGAGACCCCACCCTCAGGGAAGGCAGTATGTGGTAGATGAGAATGGCTCTGTTGTCTGCTATGCTAAGGCTGTGAACTCTGCCATTCAAGTCTCTAGACTCTTCTGTGAAATGAGGCTGCACTGCCAAGAAAGGGAACTGAAAGCATACACACCAGGTTAGGGGCAAACAGAAAAGCAGTTGCGTGAAGTGCTGGGCAGAAGGAGAGAAAAGTACGGGGATTCCCCGGCAGGGCAGTGGTTAGGACTGCAGGCATTTACTGCCAGAGTGCTGGGTTCAATCCCTGGTGGGGGATCAACAATCCCACAAACCAAGGTGCGGGGGAAAAAGAAAAGTATGAATTTGATCTCAGCATCACATGAGCCTTCAGTGACTTCTGCTGTTTCTGCAGAATTCCCAGACAGTAGGATTCTTTAAAAGAAAGCTTGATCAGTTTATATTTCTAAATCCTGGTTCATTATTGGCTTGTAATTTTGCTACAATGTTTAGTCTGTCTCTAAAGCTTTTCTGTAAAAGGTTTAATAAATAATGACTAGAATGACAATCTTAGAACAAGAAGGGATCTAAGATAATTTAAGATAAATTAAGATCTAAGATGAATTAAGATAATTTATATGAGCTATATTCTCAGTAAGGAAAAAATCTGTACCGTGACCCCAACACACGGGCTCACAGTACAGATCTGTTTCTTAACTGAAGACAAAAACTTCCATGAAACAATACTTCTCTTACTATCTGTGAACTGTTTCCAGTATTACTCTATTTCCACATCTACTATACTCTCATAACCTGCAGCTGAAAAAACTCATTTAACTCGACCCCTCCCTTGAGCTGTGAGTTTCCTCGTTATCCCTGACAAGCGGTCATGGCCTTGCCTTTCCAGAGCAGCCAGGGTGAGGGTCTGTACCTCTTTTCTGTGTCACAGGCCCTTTGGTTCCAGCAGACCCCACGGTGCCTGAAGTCTGCATGGAGTCCTTCTTCACACTGAACAGGAACTGGGTTGAGTTCTGCCTGCACTCACCCCTGCCACACACAAGTCCCTTCTCTCCATGTTCCTCCTCTGAGGATCTGACTGGCTGGGATAACACCCACAGTCAATTCAAGTTTCTGAGATCCTCTCCTAGTCACCCTTCATCTCTTCCAGTTTCAAGAGTGTGTCCCCTGTCAGTCAGACACAGAGGAGGAGCCATATCAGTCAAGACTGCACGGTAGTGGGGAGGCCCCCCGAAGCACTGAGAAAAACCAGGCTCAGTCCTTTGGTTTGTATTTACTGTCTGGGCTGCCTGTAAGATGAGGACAGCAATATTCACCTAACAGAGCTGTCATGAGGATTAACAGAAGTGAAAGCACATTAAAGTATTCTGGAATCTATAAAATGAATAAATACCACAGGATGTGGATGGACTAAGCACACAGCAGAGTTTCTGTCTATACTGGGAAAGTGACTGGATGCTTTGGAATCCGTGGCCTCTGCTATATTCTGCTTGCTGAACCTGCAGAAAAGGCTCCAGAACCCACCTGGCTGTTGACAAGATGGAGAAGTTGCCAAAGCGAGCATCCTGTATGAGCGTGGCTTTGTCTTTTGGCTTCTCAGCGAGCAGGCGAGAGAGCTGGATAAGCGCGAGGGCGGCGTGGTTCTGCTGCAGACAGTGACCACTGCCCAGGAGCTCCAGGAGCTCCTCAGGCTGGGTGGCTTTCTCGATGAGCTGCTCCACTTCCTGGTGCCCCGGATAGGGAGTAAACAACTGTTCTTTCTCCACAAGCTCTGACAAGGGACCTGGGAGGCGGGAGCTGGGCGAGGTAGCTGAGGAAGTCAGAGGCTTCTGGGTTCCCTGGGGAGTCTCAGCTGGCTGACGGGGGACACAGCAGGGGCCAGGCGGCTGGCATCCCTTAGGAGGCACGTGCATCGCCTCACCAGCCGAGCGGCCATGGTGGCCCGGGCGGCAGGGAGGGAGCCTCCTAGCAAGTGACTCCAAAGCCCTGAAGAGAAAAAGGAGAGAGACAGGTGTGGTGCAGGGGCAGTTCCCAGTTCACAAACGTAACAGAAGAACCCGACAAACGCAAGGGAGCCACAGCCACATTTCTCCATAGGCCAGCCCAAACTCCTCCTTTCTGACTGACCACCCACAGGCAAAGGCATGTTCTGAAGCAAAAATCTTAGAGGGCTTTTGTTTCAGTACAGAATGTAACCCAATACTGAAACTCAGGAGCATTACAGTCTGGACTGGAGGGCATCCAGTCCTGGTTGTGGAATTATCTAGGGATGGTTCAATACTTCAGAACCCCAGGCTTGGTCTAAGACCTCTTGAGTAGGAGGTTCTGCAAGCAGGGTTTGAATAGCATTCCACCCACACCCCCGGTCCCTTTTAAGTTTTAAAAGTACCCAGGATTAAAAAATTATTGGCTTACAGAGAAAATGAGACAGAATATTTTAAATTAGACTACTCCTAGAAAACCCTGGATATATAATCCATATATACATCCCACAGCTTTGGTGGATGTATTTTTAATAACTTTATAGATACATGAGTGAGCCTTCCCAAACCAACTCACACTATTACATCACTAACCTACTAAACACACATACACCCCTTCTGAGAGCAAAATCCCTGAACCAATCATAAAAAGCAGTTCACAACATGGTGCAGAATTATTTTCCCAGTTTTACCTTTTCTTCCTCCCTGGAGCACACTCCCTCATTCTCAACAGGCCTTGCACTTTCATTACACCTGGGCAGGGCAGGGCAGGGGAAGGCCTGCTGCCTCATTTTTTAAACCTGCCATCACAGGGCTCAGGAAATCACCCTCCATCTTTCCTCACTCAGATAAAACGTTACCTCCTCCCAATATGTTACATGCCCGATGCTACTGCTTTCTAACAACTCTGCCTCGCGCACTAGTGTGATTAAAACGACCTAGGAAAGGCAGACCACCCGGCACACGATAAAAAGTTAATCCAGGCTCCCTTCTGCCAAAGTAGAGAGCGTGTTTAGCCTTAGATTTCCCAGAACCTGGTCCGGAACATTTTAACATGAGCTGGTTGTTGCAGCTGTAAAAGTTTAGACTCACTGTACACAAAACAAGAGGCTCAGGGAGGAGAAATATTAGCCCAAGGGCAACATCCACATACATCCAAAGCCCCGGAGGCGGGGAAGCACTGGAAACGATCCCTACTAAAGACAGTCCTACGAGCTAGTGAGAAAACGAGTTCAACTCAAATGGACTTAAGGATCCTTAACACCAACCCGGAAGTTCGTCCCTCAGACGCAGAAAAGAGAATCACCTTTACAAAGAGCACGCAGCGACCGCGCCGAGGGTCAGTGCGGGGATCGTAGGCCGTCACGCGGGACCTCAGAAAAGGGGCGCGTGCGCACGAGCGGGCATGGCTTTAAACCGGACCCGGCCCCTGCCACCCACCCCGATCCACTGCGTCCCAGTGCGCCCTCCAGGTCTCCTCTCCCAGCCATGACCCCAGGTCTTCAGGACCCCCTTTCTCCCCTGGTCCGGATACGTACGGCGCCACCGCCGCCGCCGCTACCGCGAGTTCCGCCGCTGACCTCCATGCGCCCCAGTACTGCCCTCGGTCCACGCTGCGCGGCGCTCGTTTACGTCACTCGGAGCGCCGCAGGAAGCGAGGCTCGCCGCCTGCCGCACGGCCGGAAGTCGTTTCCGGTTCCTTTTTCCGGCCGGCAGCCATCTTTGCTGAGATCGGGAACTAGGTGGTGGGAAGTGAAGTGAGATGTGTTGAGCGATTTAGGAAAAAATGGAAGGGAGAAAAAACAGAAGTGTCAGAAACGGATGCTGCGGGGCTTGAGCGCCAGCCTTTCGTTAGTACCTAGCTTTCATAAGGCGTATAGAAGGCGACCCTTTGTCGTCTGTCGGCTCCCCGCGGCCCATCGCTGCGCCTTCCCCGCCGGCCTCTATGTCTCTATAAAGAAGCCCCTGCTTGTAGACTGTCCAGGAGTAGGCTGGGCTGGGACTCGCTAGGGAGGCCTCTCAGCCTAGGTCTGCGGAAATGTAGGGCACCACCATTTGCCGAGATCTTGCAGGTTTTCCAAAAAGAATGTAGGATTATGGAGTTGTATGTGCAATCTCTTGGTTTTTAAGTATTTACCTTTATACAAAAGTAACTGCGGGGTAAGCCAGGCAAGATATATTTGAGGTCTGTATATGGACTTAATTTTTTTTTCTTGCACAAATTTCTATTTCCATGGAATTAAGTGCTTTTGGGGGTTTGATTAAGATTCCACTTATCACAAATTATCCAAATCCTTCACAGCTTCAGAGTCTAAATCTCTCAAGATGTTTTGACACTTAAGATAGGTCACCAGGTTAATGTTACCGAAGGAGTCTCTTTTTGAGGCTTATGACCTCAAGTGTGGATTATCACCAGTATGCTCTTAGCGCAGGTGTCATCCTGGGATCTATCTCCCTTTACCATGTGCTTGGTTTCTTTTGCTTCCCATGATGCTTGCTTGGTTCCTTTTGCTTCCCCTGATGCTTGCTCTCTTATTTCCTGTCCTTTGCCTTATTTCTTGGTTTATGCGCTTGTTTGGGTGGAGCACATCCTCCAGTACTTCTACGAGAAATGATTCCAAGGAGGTTACGTTTCTAAAGGCCTTGCAGGTCTAAAATATATTTTTGTATCCTGCCTGATTGGTAGTTCGGCTGGGTACTGTATTTTAGAAATCATTTCCTGATTTTGTAGGCTTAGTCTGTGAGCCTCTAGCTTTCATGCTTCTGATGTTTGTGAGAAGTCTAGAAATTGTATATGAGATGTTTTGTTCACCTGCTTTCCTTTCCTTCTTCCTTCTGGTCCTTTCCTTCCCTTCCATCTGTTCCCCGCCCCCACCCCCCACCCCCAATTTCTAAAAGTTTGTATCTTCTTACTATGCCTGGGGTTCTGATGTTTCACAGTGATGTTACTCGGTGTGAGTCTGTCTTATTGACTGAGCACAACAAGAGCCTCCAATCTAAAAACTCATTTTCTCAGTAGTGAAACTTGTTATATATTTTGTTGAATATTTCCTTTCCTCTGCTTTCTCTGTTCTCTCTTTCTGAAACAACTAGATTTGAGTATTGGCTTTTCTGGGCTAATACCTGGTTTTCTCTAGCTTTCCCATTTTACCTCTTCTACTCTATCTGTTTATGTGTTTATGCTCTACATTCTTGGAGATTTCCTCAACTTTGGCTTCCAGCTCTTCTGAAAATTTGATTTCTGCTATCATACTTTTACTTTTCAAAAGCTTTTGGCTGTTGAATGTTCCTTTTTTATGGTATGTATCTTTTTTGTTCTTTCATGATTGCAGTATTTTATCTCAGGATTTTTGTCATAAGGATTTTTTCTTCTCTCTGTAGTTGCTGTTCTTTTTTTCCTTTTGTTGGTATTCATATTTGGTTTTTAGCCTCAGATATCTACTTATATTTAAATACGGTAAGAAGGAACTCTCATCCTGTGCTGGTGGGAGTGCAAAAAGTACAGCGACTTTCAAAGACAGTTTAGTAGTTTCTTAAAAAACAAAACACTCTTACCGTGTTCCGTGAACTGAATGTTTATGCCCCCCCCATTCATGTGTTGAAACCTATTGCCCATGGTGATGGTATTAGGAGGTTGGGCCTTTCGGAGGTGATTAGGTAATGAGAGTGGTGGCTTTGTATTGGGATTAAGTTCTCTTACGAAAGAGACCTCAGAGAGCTCCCTTGCTCCTTCCATCGTGGAGAACACTGTGTGTGTGTGTGTGTGTGTGTGTGTGTGTGTGTGTGTGTGTGTGTGTGTGTGTGTGTGTGTGTGTGTGTGTTTGCGTGTGCACAGGTGCTCAGCTATGTCTGACTCTTTGCAACCCTATGGACTATAGTCCTCCAAGTCCTCTGTCCTTGAGATTTTCTAGGCAAGAATATTGGAGTGGGTTGTCATTTCCTCCTGAGGGGATCTTCCTGGCCTAGGGACTAAACCCACTTCTCCCACATTGCCAGTGGATTCTTTACTGCTGAGCCATTGGGGAAGCCCAGAGGAATCACAGTAAGTCTACGATACAGACAAGAGCACTCACCCAACTGTGCTGATGGCTAATCTTAAACCTACAGCCTCCAGAACTATGATAAATTATTGTTGTTTTTGGGCCGCAAAATGTATTTTTGTTACAGTGGCCCTAATGGACTAATACCATACAGCAACTGTGCTCCTTTTTATTTATGCAAAGGAGTTGAATACTTACACCCACACAGAAACCTGCACCTAGAAGCTTGCTAGATGTTTATAGCAAATTTATTCATAATCGTCCAAACTTGGAAGCAATCAAGATGTCCTTCAAGGACCTCTTTGGTGATCCAGTGGCTAAGATTTTGCCTTCCCAATGCGAGGTCCTCCAGTTTGATCCCTGGTCAGGGAACTATATCACACATGCTGCAACCAGGACCTGGTGCAAATAACTATTTTTGTTAAAGTGAAGTGAAGTTGCTCAGTCGTGTTTGACTCTTTGTGACCCCGTGGACTGTAGCCTACCAGACTCCTCCATCCATGGAATTTTCCAGGCAAGAGTATGGAGTGGGCTGCCATTTCCTTCTCCAGAGGATCTTCCCAACCCAGGGATTGAACCCGGGTCTCTTGCATTGCAGGCAGATGCTTTACTGTCTGAGCCACCAAAAAGATATCCTAAATAAACTGTGATAAATTCACACAGTGGAATATTTTTCAGTGTTAAGAAATGAACTATTAAACCATGAAAAAAATGGAGGAAACTTAACATTCAAATCACTAAGTGAGAGAAGCCAATCTGAAAAGGCTGTGTGCTGTATGATCCCAACTATAAGACATTCTGGGAAAGGCAGAATTATGGAGACAGTAAAAAGGTCAGCGGTTAAGGGGAAGGAGGGATAAATAGGTGGACCACAGATTTTTAGGGCCCTCCAAATTGTATGATGCAATAATGGTGGATACATGTTACATATTTGCTTAACCCATAGAGTTCAACAATAAAAGTGACCCCTAATATAAACTGGTTTGAATGATAATGTGTCTGTGTAGATTCACTGATAATAATACATGTATCACTCAAGAGGGTATGTGTGTGTATGTGTTTGAGGGCTATATGGGAACTCCTGTACTTTTCACTCAATTTTGCTATGAAGTTAAAACTCTAAAAAAAAACCCAAACAATACTAATTAGAAAAAAAAATGAAAATCTGATTCACATAAGGACATACATGAATTTCAAATATGTCGAATCAAAAACTCAATAAAATGCAATAAGCCAGTTTAAATATGGCCAAAAATTTTGAACTGACATTTCTCCAAAGAAAGTACACGAATATCCATAAACAAATGAAAAGATTAGGAAATGCAAATGAAAATCACAGCCACTTCATAGGATGGCTGAAGTGAAAAGCCCAGAAAATAACAAGTTCTGGTGGAGATATGGAGAAATTGGAATATGCATATATTGTTGGTGGGTGTATAAGTGGTGCAGCTTTGGAAAACAGTTTGGCATTTTCTCAAAACAGAATTACTGTGTGACTCCTTAGTATGCAGGAAATGGAAAATGTCAACACCAAAACTTGTATGCAAATGTTCATGCAAGTATTATTCATAAAACCCAAAAGTATAAACAGCCCATATGATAACCAATGGATGAGTGAACAAACTATGGTATATTCATAAAATGGAATATTAGCCAAAATTAATATAGATGAAACTATAAAACATTATGTGAAAGAAATGTGAATGTGTATCAGTGAACAAAGGATTTTGCAGCCATCAAGCCACTACAGCTGTGTGCCTCCCCACCCCACCACCATCTTCAAGGAATTCAAGTTGGAGACAAATGAGCTGCCCTGGGCTGCCGGGCCCTCAGCTTCTAATAGCCACCCCTCAATGATGCACCCTAAGGGGACTCAGAATGGGAAAGACTGGGATATTGGCCCTAGATAACTAAGGTGCATATCAAAGGAGTGAATTCAATGAGCCCAGACTCTTGCATCTTCCCAAACATAGAATCTATCACTAGTTAACTTGAGATGCCAGGTTTTCTTTAATTAACAGTAACCTTTTGATGGTCTGACTACATAGTTTTTGTTGCAAAACTCCTACATATCCTGACTCCTCTTTTATCTCTTCAGAGTCATCCTAAGAGCAATCTAAGAGTCTGCTCCCCTCGTCGTGAAGTCCTCAGAAAGTCCACCAAATAAAACAGAATTCTCATCTTTTAGGCTGTGTATTTTTCAGTCAACAGAAGCCAGTCAGATGAGACTATATATTATGTCTTCATTTATATGTAATGTCCTGAAGAGGCAATTCCATAGACTCAAAAGTAGATAAATGATTTCCAGGGGCTGGGGAGATGGTGGAGGTGGTGATCTGGCTGGTGGTTGGGGAGTGGTGGTGATATGAAAAGGGGAGTGATGGGTATGGGATTTCTTTTGGGGTGGTGAAAATAATCTGGAATTGAATTAACTGAATATATAACAAGTCACTGAGTTCACATTAAAGAATGAATTTTATGTTAGGTGAACTATACCTCAATAAAGCTGTTATATTAAGAAAAAAAGAACAGTGGGCTAAAAGGAAGGAACTCTAGCACATGAGTAGAACAGATTGGAAGAATAGTAGAATAACCTTGCCATCAGGCCATTTTGTTGGGTCATCTGCTGTCATCTTTTAGGTCTTCCCTCTTGGGCTGGTGAGATTTTGCAGAAGCGTTTCCAGAGTTGCCAACATTTTCGAAGCCTGGTTGAGAAGGACAGTAGGCTGATGAGCCTTCTGCCCTCGTGACTCCTGAACACTGCCAGCTGCTATGGCCCAACACCCCATGGAATGATTGTCTAACCTTCCCTTTTGCCCTTCTTTCCACCATGCTCATTCTAGCTTTCCACCATCCCCTCCCCCACCTCTTGCCCATTCCCCCACCTCCTGCAGCCTTCCACCTTGTCCACCAGCAAGTCCTGCAGAGCCCTCCCGGTGCTGGGTGGAGAGGTGCGCAGTACAGTATGCAGCATGGGGCCTGGGGGTGGCAGCCCGTGGGCCGGGTGCTGAGCTGCACTAACGGGGGCCCTTCTTGCATTCTCTCCTGGCTTCCACCTGGGCTCCTGCTCTGGGGGCTGTTGGCACTGAGGACCTGCGTAGCAGGGGACAGCCTCTCCAGGCAATGTAGGGGTGGTGAAACTGTGGGAGGGCCAGGGGATCAGCCTAGTAGGGAGCTCTGGGGTGGGCTGCTATGAGCAAATCTTGAGAAGTGGTGGATGGAGAGAGAACCCCCTCACAGCCTCTGGTTCTCTGAGAAGGACGTCTAGCTCCCAAAGTGACTGTATTAAAATATAGTGTGTTAATAGAAAATCTGAGCTGACTCCCAGTGAAGATAGTTTATTACAGTTCCCAAGAGAAGGAGACACATCACTCCACAAAGGACCACAGAGGGATGTGAGGGTCTGCCAGGAGATGGGGGGTGGAGTTCAGGAGAGGCGAGAAACTGGCAGGAGCCTTTACTGTGATTTCCTTGGGAGGAGCGGGAGAGTCAGGATGAGCAGGCTTAGGACTGGTTTGTGTGAATAATGTCAGTGTGCTCTGGGGTGTGGGGGCTGCCCCTAGTCGTCTGGTCCCTGGATTTACACTGGGATAGTGACCTGGAGTATAAGATCTTCATAGAGGAGGTGGTGGTCTCTGAATTGGTTAATTTGCACACCCAAGGAGGGAGGTGGGGGAGGCAGGAGGGAGCCAGTATATCATCGAGGTGTCCAGTATATGCCTGTAGGGCAGGTGTTAAAGTATCAAGGTTATAGAAGCTGGACACGTGGTTAATGAAAGGACTGAGGTGTGATGACTGTTCTCTACAGGGGAGGAGTCTCCAGCATGGAGATGGGAGGCTAGTTTAATGTGAGAGACCTGGGTTTGATCCCTGGGTTGGGAAGATCACCTGGAGAAGGGAAAGGTACCCACTCCAGTATTCTAGCCTGGAGAATTCCATGAACTGACTAGTCCATGGGGGTCACAAAGAATCGGACACGACTGAGCGACTTTCACTTTCACTCTAAACACAAGTCAGGGTGGACTGGGTACTGAGTACTGTCTAGATTGGGCTCAGTATCCTCCAGAGATCATTCAGGGCTCACCTCTCTTCCCAGAAGCTCTTCCAGCACCTGCCCAGCACAGGCAGGGGGTGGGAGCGTGTGTGTCCACTGTTCTCTAGCTCCTGGAAGGGGCTTCCAGGAGGCGCAGTGTCACTGCATTGTGAGGCCCTTTGCATGGTGGGTGTGGCTCCCCCAGGACCTGCAGACCCCTTTCTTACATGGTGGAGTAGCCCTTTATCTGCCCAGCATCCAGGCCTCCCTCTGCATCCTTCAATAGCACCTCCTCAGAGAGGGTCTCCCCTCCCTCTCCCACGCTGTGCTCCCGGCTGTGCGTTACCCAACTGGGGACCTTCCACCGTGGGCTCCTGTGCAGTCCTCCCACCACCTGGCCTCCAACGTGCCCCAGACTTGGGAAGGCCAGCCTTCTTTCTTTTTCACTTCCCCTGGGAGCGGCAACACAGAATTCCAGACCTCTGGAATCAGACTCTGCATTTTGGTAAGATTCCTGGAAATCAGGAAGCCCTGCAGCCTCATCTTCTTGACTTTCCGGAGCTAGTGGAGGGTCCCACTGGCCTTTGTGACCCAGTGGGTCTGGGTGGAGCTGTCTAACACCCCAGGTGATGGTGCTGCCTTTTGGGACCACACTTTGGGAACCGCCCTAAACTGGCTGTACTTTGAGCCACCTGAGGGGGCAAACTGGTCTAGGTATTTACTATGACTGGACAGACAGAAAGGGGCTCACGGGGAGGTGCTGAAAACTAGGCTGCACACATAGAAACTAAATCTGGTCTTTGGCCCTGGCACATGCTTTCAAAAATTCTTCAAATTTCTTGAGTGAAAGAGATAGAAGTCTTTTGCTAAACAGCAAGAGCCCCCTTTCTGTATCTGTGTGCGTGAGTGCTCAGTCGTGCCCAATTCTTTGCGACCCCATGGACTGTAGCCCGCCAGGCTCCTCTGTCTGTGGGATTTTCCAAGGAAGAACGCTGGAGTGGGTTGCTGTTTCCTCTTCCAGGGGACCTTCCCAACCCAGGGATTGAACCCAAGTCTCCTGTGTCTCCTTCATTGGCAGACAGATTCTTTACCACTGAGCCACCGGGGAAACCCTTTCTGTACGTGAGTTTACACTAAGGAGGTGACTCTTGGCATGGGGGTGCCTAGGTAGCTTGGGAATGGAGGTTGTGGCCGGAGGAAACAACTGCGTGATTCGAGGACTGGGGATTGTGTTAATCACTGATTGCTGGTGATTTTCTCCTAATGTTTTTAATAAACATTGTGAGAATAAACACATTAAAATAATAAACATTATTTTTAATAAACAGATGCCTTGAGGGAACCTCTGGACGCAGAAGCTCAGGGGTCGTCTGGGTTGGCGATGGTTAATGTGCTGGGACAGGGGCTCCTGTGCCCTCTCCCCTCCTCACCTTATGTGTCTCTTCATTTGGCTCTTCCTGGTCTGCATCCTCAATAACAGAACTAAAACATAAGCACTGTGCTTTCAGAGTTCTGTGGGTCTTTCTAGCAATTTATTCTGTACCTGAGTTTACTCTAGTGAGGCGACTCTTGGCGTTCTAGCAGTTTATTCTGTGCGGGGTGTGGGAATCCCTGAATTTACAGCCTTGTGGGACTGAGCCCTTAATCGTGGGGCCTGACTTGAACCTTGGCTGGTTTTCCTTTTATTTTTGGCTGACCCGCATAGCTTCTGAGATTTTAGTTCCCAGACCTGGGACCTTGGCAGTGAAACAGAGGAGTCCTAACCACTGGACTGCCAGTGAATTCCCCCTCTGGGTGGGTTTGTCAAAACTGAAATGAATTACCAGGCACTCATCGGGTGTGGAGTGTACACACTTCACTGGAGGTTCTAAAGCAGGCTGCCGGGACTTCTCTGTAGTCCAGTGGTTAAGACTCCGTGCTCCCAATGCAGTGGCCTGGGTTTGATACCTAGTCAGGGAACTAAGATTCTACATGCTGCAACTAAGGCTCAGTGCAGCCAGTTATATATATATAAACCCCCAAAACCCAGGCTGCTTGGGGAATGGCCTGTAACCCTTTGCCCTCCATATGCCCCCTGAGCAAGTCAAGGCTAGTGAAATTTGGTGACCTCTACACCCCAAGCCCTCCGTGCAAGCTCTGCTCCTGTTCCCCAACCTGAGCCCAGAAACACTTCTGCAAGGGGTCCAGACCAAGAGCCTGGTGGACAAGTCCCTCCCAGCCCAGAGCCCCAGCTCCCAGATCCTGGCTCTGCCTCCACACACACTCATCACCATGTGGAACTGCCTGTTTCCAGGAGCTTCCAGGCAGGCTTGCTGGGGAGCTCCTGGAGGTAAGGCCTGGGTGCTTCGTCCCTCCCAGCAGGTGCCAAGGACAGACAGGGGATGGGGAGACATGAGGCTGAGTGTGGGTTTTATGAGCAGCAGGTAGGAGGCATCTTGAGCTGTCTGGATCCGAGAGAGAAGGTTCCAGTTGAGCGGACTTGGACTGTCACTCCTGGCAGCCAGGGGCTCTCAGAGCTGTCCCTCACTGCGGAGGGTCCTCTGCAGGGGACACGGAGGCCTCAGAGGAGGAGGAACACAGCCACGGTGGGGGGCAGGGGAGGGAAGGATGCTGTGGGCAGGCCAGTGAGCCCTCCACACCCACCATCCCAGACCCTCACCATTGCCCATGGGCAGGCAGGCAGCTCACAGCTGGTAGGGACTGTTATTTGGGAACCATGTCTCTGGACTCCTAACGCAGAGCTCCTTTCCAGACTAAGTGGCATAGGCACAGACATTGCTGGCGGACCTAGCTGGACCACGCACCACCAGGCATGTCTCTCGGTTCCTCTGAGCCCCCTTGGCTGGTCTGAGACCCACTGTGTAACCCAGTGGCATGAAAGCTTTGCAGAAACCTGCAGTTGGTGCACAGAGAAGGCAATGGCACCCGACTCCAGTACTCTTGCCTAGAAAATCGCATGGACGAGAAGTCTGGTAGGCTGCAGTCCATGGGGTCACTAAGAGTCAGACACGACTGAGCGACTTCACTTTCATCTTTCACTTTCATGCATTGGAGAAGGAAATGGCAACCCACTCCAGTGTTCTTGCCTGGAGAATCCCAGGGACGGGGGAGCCTAGTGGGCTGCCGTCTATGGGGTCCCACAGAGTCGGACACGACTGAAGTGACTTAGCAGCAGCAGCAGCAGCAGCAGGTGCAACCCTGGTCGCTGCCATCTGAGCCCCCGCCCTCTTCTGTATCGTACTCCTCTTGGGGCCCTGTGGAGGCCCCCCAGGTCAGGGGAGGCAAAGGGAGAAGCCAAGCCCACCAGCCTCAGGGCGGCGTCTCAGGATGCTCTCCTGTGGTGGGGACCATACACCTCATGCCCCACGAGCTGCAGCAGCACTTATGGTTGTCCCTACATTGGTTGTCCCTGGAACACTCATTTCTCTCCAAGCAGAGCTTTGGGGCCAGTGGGACCTGCGCTCAGGGGCAGTGGCCAGCCTTCAGGACAGGTGCTGGCGGAGAGATGGGCGGCCACTGCCCGCTGGCTCGCGGGGTCTGCTCAGCTGCTGGTCACTGGGAGACACCCTCCTCCTGCTGCCCCACCACACACCCACCCTTGTTGGCCTGGAGCCTGCAGGGCCCAGGCTAGGAGGGAGACAGCACTCACTCGTACATCGTACACGTACATCGTACATTGCTGGGTAGGGCTCTGGTGATGCTGGGAAGAGGAGGCAGAGCCTCAGCTGGGCCTCAGGTCAGTCCAGCTAGTGAAGCCCTATTATGGCCGGGCTGAGTTCATGAGGCTGCTGGGGGTTCACTAAGAGAAGGGTGTGGAGTGCAGGGCTGAGGGAACCCTTGACAAAGCTGGGCCCTCCCTTTCTCCAGTTTATGGGGCTCCGCTGGGGCGCAGGGTCGGAGGCCTTACCCATGAGGGGAACCACACAGGACCGGCCGCAGGGCCTCTTGGCCCAGCACTTGGTTCCCCTGGGGACAGCTCTCATCGCTGACACAGGAGGCAGTGAGGGAATCTTTCTCCGAGGAGCTGAGCTCTGGGCTCAAAGCCTGTCCTGCACACAGGATGGGCCGGGGATGGGGGATGGGGTGGCTGGGTCCCTCCTCCCATCTCCCCTTGGCTCCTCAGGGAAAAAGCAAGGTGGGGCAAAGACAAAAGCCATGGGGAGCCCAGTCCCCAGCACCCCAATGCTCTGCTTCTAGGAAGGAAAAAACTCTGCCAGAAATATGATCCGGCTGACAAAAGTGTCAGTCAGCTGTGAAAATTAGGAAACAAGGCTGCAGGCCCACTGCAAGGGGTAGTGTTAAGCCTCTGAGGGGCCAGGACAGGTTCTCTCCATGCCCAGTTAAGTGCCCAGTCACATTTCACCCCAGGACATGGCCTCGGCCCCGCAGCTCCTAGGCCTCCAGCTCATGGGCATTTCTGGGCAGCACCCTATTCTCCCATAGTTACTGGCCCTCCACAGGATAGCCTTCCCTGTTCTTTCCTCTGGTCTCAATCACCAAACTGCCAGGTCTGAAAGTGTTTCAGGGGCACACCTGTAGTGGAAGGAGATCAGGACGACCCTCCTGGGCCTACCTGCAAGCTGAGGGCAGGGGCCAGGGCGAGGGAAGCCTCCAGGGTGAGTAGGGTCAGAGCCAGGGTGAGTAGGGTCAGAGCCAGGGTGGCAAGGCACTGCATGGTGGTGGGTGGCAGGCAGGTGGCAGGTGGTGGCTTGTGGGCCTGGGGCACCTTTAAAGGGTGTGGTGGGGGAGACCATGGCGGCGCTGCGCTGGCCCAGTGGGGCCGAGGGGCTTCCAGTTTGGACAGACCTTAGGCTGGGCAGGCACTGCCTTGGGCCACGTTTGTAAATAAAAAAGAATTCCTAATATGGTGTACCATTTTTTTTTCCACTTTGAAAGTAACACATGCTTACTGTGAGAATTAAGAAAATGAAGGGCAGAAGGAGAAAGAAATATCTACCATGACCCAACATGGTGTTGTTTTCCATGGTCACAGAGGGGCCCTTCAGGGACAGGGAGTGACCGGTCCAGTTTAGCACGTGGTCCACAGGTAACAGAGAAGGAGCCCAGGGGTGGAGTTACCTGGGAGGGCGTTGTCTTTCTCCCATGGTGTCTTTTTGTCTTTTCCTGAATGTTCTACAGCAAGAAGGACAGACAGAAGGGAGAAATATGACCTTGTGTTTATCGCTGCATGCTCTGTGAGGAGAATGTTGGGGATCCGAGAAAGGGAAGGGCAAGTTCAGTGTCGGGGCTGTTTCCTTGCTGGGTGGACATCGGGAAGGCCTCTTCCCAGAAGGGCCCCTCCTGTGCCCTGAGAGCGGGTCCTGGGTGGGGCGAGATGAACACCCAGGTGACGTGCCCCTCCTTCTCTGGGGAAACTTCCTCCATCCTTCTGCCCTGAGGGCCTGGACAGGAAAGGTGACCTTGGCGTGACCACATGTGCTGATGGTCAGTGCCCACCCCTGGTCCAGGCTGCACTCCTCTGCCTGGCCCATGGCCTCCTGACCTTTGACACAGAGCTCCTCAGTGCTTCCTGGATGCTCACATTTCCAGATGTTCTAGCCCAGGACACCCTGCCACTTCGGCAAGCATGGCTCTCCCTGCCCCTTGGCTGCTAAGACCCCTCAGCAGGGTTCTTGGACCTCTGCCCAGGGCCTTCCTACAGTGACCAGCGCCAGTCTTCGGGGGATGGGGCTCTGAGGTCCCTGGCTACTGGTGATTTGCTACCTCCTGGTGCCTCTCCACGCTGGCGCTCCACAAAATGTTTCCCTTTCAGCTGTTTCCCTCCTGCAGCCTGAGAAGAATGCAGTGCACAGGCCAGAGGGGGCTCTGAGGCTCTGAGGCTCAGAGAAGTGAGGGGTGGTCAGGCTCGCTGCCTGGCCCTGCAGGCCTCTCTCTCCCCGTTCTCTATCGCTCCCTCTACACCATGGCTGGGGGATTCAGGCTCCTCCTTGCTCAGGTACTGGATGTGAGGCCAGGCTGACGACACCAGGAACTCAGGGACATCAGGAACACCAGGAACTCACCAGGAACTCACGGGGCCATGTCCTCACACTGAGTCGCCAGACTCTGACTCCCTGGGACAGTCTATGAGACCTGCAGTCATACGTTTACAAGGCCTGGTGCCTTCCTCCTGACCATAGGACTGGCCACATACTGTGTGGGGTGCTTTGTTCAACAAACAAGAAAAAAATGTTGGTAAAGATACTAAACCCAAAGTAAAAGTCGCTCAGTCGTGTCCGACCCTTTGCGACCCCATGGACTATACAGCCATGGAATTCTCCAGGCCAGAATCCTGGAGTGGGTAGCCTTTCTCTTCTCTAGGAGATCTTCCCAATCCAGGGGTTGAGCCCAGGTGGATTCTTTACCAGGTGAGCCACAAGGGAAGGTTTTCTTCTTTTCCATGTCTTTCTTTTGTTTGTTTTAAAAATTGTCACTCTAGGGTCTTCCCTGGTGGTCCAGTGGTTAAGAATCTGCCTTGCAATGCAGAGGACACAGGTTCTATCCCTGGTCCAGGAACTAGGATCCCACATGCCTTGGAGCAACTCAGTAGGGCACTTAGTTGAGCTACTGAGCCCATGCACCACAGCTAGAGTCCACGCACAGCAAAAAGATCTGCAGGCTGCTGCCAAGACCTCAGGTGGTCAAATAAATATTAAAAATGTTACTCCAGGCATTAAGAGAGGCGGCGATGGTGAGGGGTGGAGTAAGACGGTACGTAGGTGGGGGAAAAAAAAGTTACTCCAGTTAAATCAAAATTAAATGTTTATATTATTAGTGTGAATATTACCACTCCTCTTTATATTGTGCAATGCCAGTTTAAATGCGAACACAAGAGCATTTGACTCTTATGTGGAATCATCAGACTCACACCCTTCATGTCCCTGGCTGGGATGGGCATGTGTATTTCATTCTGCACAAAACTCACTCAGCTGCTTTGTCTTCACTTTTTTTTTCCTTTTATTTTCAGATTCACTCTTGTTCTGAGGAATTCATTTCCTTGGAAGCACTATTATTTTCCTGACACAATGAACTGGTTGACTGCTTTCGTCAGACTGGACTCTCCATCAACAAAACCACTTTAACTCATGATGGTCTTGACCACGCCTGAAAGCAGGAAGCCAGACGCTGCCTGGAGGTCTGGTTTGCTTCTATGGCCACTCATTTCTATGTATATTTTTATACTAGTGAGGATCAATTATTTTTTATTTTTATAAAAATATAAATTCTCTATTTTTATCTTATTTTTATTTTTGTGTGTGTGTGTTAGTTGCTCAGTCATGTCCAACTCTTTGCAACCCCATGGAATGCAGCCTGCCAGGCTCCTCTGTCAATGGAATTCTCCAGGCAAGAATACTGGAGTGGGAAGCCTTTCCCTTCTCCAGGGGATTGTCCTGACCTAGGGATCGAACCTGGGTCTCTTGCATTGCCAGCAGATTCTTTTCTGTCTGAGCCACCAGGGAAGACCCATTTTTATTTTTCACTGAGATTTACTTCCCATGCGATATAATTACCCTTTTAAGTGGTTTTTATGTATTAACAGAGTTTTGCAACCAACTCTTTAATTCTAGAACAGTTCATTATTCCTAAAAGAAACACTGTACTCACTAGCAGTTTTTTCCTATCCCTCCTCCCCCAAACCCAGCAACTGGCAACCACCAGTCTACTTTCTATCTCTGTGGATTTGCCTATTTTGGATGTTAGTATAGATGGAATCATATACTATGCGTCGTTTTGTGTCTGGCTCCTTTCAATGAGCAAAGATCTTGCAGACGCATCCACATTGTGGTGTGTGTCAGTGCTTTCTTCCTTTTTATGGCTAAATGATATTCCACTATGTGGATGGACCACATTTCACCCCACCAAAGGACACTTGGGCTGTTTCTGCTTTTTGGCCATTGTGAGTAACACTGCTGTGAGTATTCATTATTTCACTTCATATTTTCACAGTCTGCCCACATTCCACCTGGCCGACTGGGAGTCTGTCAGTCTGCCGTTCTTTTTCTGTCTCTCCCTTTCCTCCGTCATCATTTTCTGAGTAACTGTTGGGTCCTATGGGGAAGAAGCTAATTAGAAAGAGAAGCTGGGGTTCCTTGGTCTCTTGGGTTTCTTAGAAGCCCCTGCCCTGTCTCAGCATCTGAGGTCTCCTAGGACCCAGGGTGGCCTCTCACCTCCATCTGGGGTCCTGTGGGACATCATGAATGCCGTGTGCATGCGGGGTGGCCAGGCACGGAGGACACACGCATCTCCCTGCCTTCATGCAGGCTCCATGTCTTATCAAGTATCCCACTGAGTATGACGTTAGAAAACCTGGGGACACTTTAAAAATTTTTTTCAAAAACTGAAGTATAATTAATTTACAATGTTGTAAGGCACCCAGGAGAGGAAAGTGAAAAAGTTGGCTTAAAACTCAACATTCAGAAAAGCAAGATCATGGCATCCGGTCCCATCACTTCGTGGCAGATAGACGGGAAACAATGGAAACAGTTACAGGCTTTATTTTGGGGGCTCCAAAATCACTACAGATGGTGACTGCAACTTTGAGATTAAAAGACACTTGCTCCTTGGAAGAAAAGTTATGACCAACCTAGATAGCATATTAAAAAACACAGACATTACTCTGCTAACAAAGGTCAGTCTAGTCAAAGCTATGGTTTTTCCAGTAGTCATGTATGGATGTGAGAGTTGGACTATAAAGAAAGCTGAGCACTGAAGAACTGATGCTTTTGAACTGTGGTGTTGGGGAAGACTCTTGAGAGTCCCTTGGATTGCAAGGGATCCAACCAGTCCATCCTAAAGGAAATCAGTCCTGAATAATCATCGGAAGGACTGATGCTGAAGCTGAAATTCTGATACTTTGGTCACCTGATGCAAAAAACTGACTCATTTGAAACGACCCTGATGCTGGGAAAGATTGAAGGCAGGAGAAAGGGATGACAGAGGATGAGATGGTCGGATGGCATCATGGACTCTTTGGACATGAGTTTGAGTAAGCTCTGGGAGTTGGTGATGGACAGGGAGGCCTGGTGTGCTGCAGTCCCTGGGGTCTCAAAGAGTCCGACATGACTGAACTTAACTGACTAAGGCACCCAGAGCTCCTAGGTGCCTGAATTTCTTCTATTGGAGAACAGCCTCCCCAGAACTTGTTTGTTTTAAGTGTAGAGGAAAGTGATTCATTTATACTCAATCCATATTCTTTTAAAGATTCATTTCCTTTATAGATTATTACAAGATATTGAGTATACTTTCCTGTGTTATATAGTAGGTCCTTGTTTATATTTTTATATATAGTAGTGTGTATATGTTAATTCCAAACTCCTAATTTATCTCCCCGCAGGAGAATCCCAGGGATGGGGGAGCCTGGTGGGCTGCCGTCTATGGGGCTGCACAGAGTCGGACACGACTGAAGCGACTTAGCAGCAGCAGCAGCAGCAGCGCTATCCACTTTGGTGACCCTAAGTTTGCTTTCAAAGTCTGTGAATCTAACTTCCTCTTTGTAAATAGTTCACTTGTGCTGTTGGTTTGAACTCCACAAATAATGATATCATGTGATATTTGTCTTTGACTTAATCCACTTAATGCGATAATCTCTAGGTCCATTCAGATGGTTACAAATGGCATTATTTCGTTCCCTGGGGACACTTGCATGCACACTATATTCTCCTAAGGGTCTGGGAGTCTGTTGCATCCCCTTTTGGGTGGGATGAGTGGCCTCTGTGGGTTGGAAGGCCTCGTTTTGTGTTTTTCTCCTCCGTCTCTGGCTGTCGTGGTTTCACCCTCTCCGCCAAGTCTGGCCTCCTGTGAAAACGCGTCCCTCGATCCCCCTCTGTCCCCCTTCCCTTCTCTCCTCAGCCCCTAACTCCTCCAGTCTCCCCACCCCCGCCAGCCCCTCCTGGGGGGCCACTTGCCCCCCACCCTGCTCCTACTGCTCTGCTTTTTTGGGGTCACATGTCCACCTGAACCCCAGCCTCTCTGCCTTCCAGGTGCGGCAGCCTCTCCTGGGATGGGCAGAGGCCAGTTGCTGGCTTCTCAGGCCTCCCGGGTGCCCGAATCTCTTCTGTTGGGGAACAGCGTCCCTCCCCACTCCCAGAGCTTGAAGCCTGGAGCCAGCACAGCCTCTTCCTCTCTGCCCTCCGAAGCCCTCACCCCTGCTGCTGCCCATTGCCCAGGCTGCTGCCCGGGAAGGCTCTCACAGTGCTGGGCTTCTGATGACTATCTGACCGCACTCGTCTGACTAGAGATGATCTTAGTTATTTGTTGGTTGTTCTGTTCACTTTCTGCTCCTCCTCAGTGTAAACCTCCTGTGGTCGGGTTCCCTTCTGTCTCACTGATCACGTGTCCCAGCGTCTGGGACAGCGCCCTTTAGTCTAGAGGAGCTTTGAGGACACGTGGGTGTAGGAGAGGGCTGCGGCAGGGCTCCCCTTTCCAGGAGCTGCTGATCTTCCCCACCAGCTGTGCTTTCACACGATCCTATCACCACCCTTGCCCTGCCACCATCTGAAACTCTTCCCATACAGCCTGGAGGGCTGGTGAAGTCCAAACACAGAGTGTGGTTTGAATGCCCTTCCTATGAATGGCTGAAAGGGAGGTTTGAATGTTTGAGTGGATAGGTGCAGCCGTAGTGACCTTGAACTACATACTGTTTTCTCACCTGTGCCTTGGCGTGAGGATGATACCTAGGGGACTGGCTTGCTGTGAAAGCATTTGACGCCCACTTCATAGCACATTAGCAGATATTCCTGTCCTTGACCTCCTCTTATCTTCATGGTCTAGGTTGGGACTTTTGGGGCGGTGAGGGCTGTTAGCAGATCACATCTCAGAATGTCTTTTTAATCAAAACAAAGCACTGGCTACAGTAAGTCTTGGCTAAGATTTGAAGGCTCAGGATTTAAGGCCCCCTGGCAAACCCATCATGGGAGGAGTCTGTCCTTGGGAGTCAGGCTCTGGTCTCATTAGCTGTGTGACCTCAGAGAGGTCGTTTCCCTTTACATGCTCCTCAGTTCTCCCATCTATGAAACGGAGACAATGACTCTGTCTCTCCTCATGGATAGGCATAGGCGTGAGGGTTACATGATGTGCTAAGGTAACGAAGGTGCCTCTGAATCTAAAAAACTGTCTACAGATTTCAACTGAGATGATTTAGAAGCTAACGTAAAAAAATTTAAATTGGAAAAATAACAGATACATGTTGTAGAAAACTTGGACAATTCAAAACATAAAGAAAAAGAGAAAATCGCAGGTGATCTGTGTCCCAGTGCTTCCCGGTTAATGTTTTGGTTCACCTTCATTTTTTTTCCTCTGTAAGCACCTGCGTATGTACCACATCCTCCCATATATACACAGACTGTCCACCACCCCCTTCCCCCTGCAGACAATCATGTGTCCCTGGGGCCGGGCTGCAGGCGTGGTGTGGTCACTTTACCCAGAGCACTCCCATGCCCTCAAGGCTTCTGGGAGGCACTGTGGTCAGTGGCGGGGAACCAGGTCACTTTACTAGCAGGCCACCACCATTAACCCATTTCCTCAGCTTCTAAAAGAACCCTTTACCCAGCAGCCATGGGATTGGGACTACCCTTCTCACCTGGAGGGGAAGTGGGGGCTTGCTCTATCTGCTGGAGGCTGGGGAGGCCAGGCCAGGAGGGGCTGGGGGCCAGGGGAGAAGCAGGAGGTGTTGGCAGGCCAGGCCTTTAGGCAGGTGCTCGGCCCAAGGGCCGGACAGAGAAACCAGAATTTTCCAGGAACCATGTTCCCCGGGCTCACCTGCCCCAAGGCAGGGTCATGGGGTTTCTGGGGCCCTGGGAGTGTTCACTGGCCCCACTGGCCTGGCCTCAGCCCACCTTCAGGCCTTTTCTCTCCGCACATCTCCTGTGTGCTTGGATGGATGGGGAAACTGAGGCCCAACTGTGATCTCCCAGAGCATCAGTCGCATGATGGGCCAAGTGCATAGAGTCTCCACTGGTCCTGTGGGGTCAGCTGGGTCAGAGTTTCCTTCACACTCTCATGCCCCTGCGTGGGAGCTCTGTCCTCAACCTTACTCACAGGCAGTGGGACCCTTTCCACCACTTTCAGGAGTTACGAGTCCTTTAGTTTGTTTTCCGGTAGGTGGCGCTATCTCACTTGTTTTTGGTTTCTCTTAGCTGAGCTGCCTCTGGTTCTATTTCAGCGCACTTTCCAACTTCACCATCCCTCTGTGAAGTCCACCTCTGTGCCTTAATTGTCGCTTCTTGTGTCTCTGGGATCATTGCTGCCTTGCTTCTGCCAGAGCTGCTGTCATCGCTAGGGTGGTATGACTCTTTCCTTGCATCTGGGATCCCTTGAGACACAGGCTCCACTGTCTGAAAGGGAGCCGGGGTCCAAAGGCACCTCTCCTGTGTGTGGTTGTGTTAGGTTCCCGGACTCCATTACTGCAGATAGGAGGGTGCATGGGCACCTTGGAATCTGGAAGGATGGTGCCCCAGGCCACTGCTGCTCGCTGCTGCCCAGTTACCTGTGGGCACAGGCGCAAGTGCAGCTGGAGACCTGAGTTGTGTGTGTGGCTGCTCTTGGGTTGTCTGTGGCTGGGGGCTCAGCTGCTGTGGTCAGAAGGCCGGGACTGCGCACACCCACTCCACTGCTTCCACAGGTCTGTCTCCCCTATTCCAATCCACCCACCTTTAGATGTTCTGTTGTGTGGAGTTTTCTCTGTCCTCTTGTTTTGGGAGGAGGAACCTTTGTTGAATTGTGGATGTTTTATTGGATGTAGACTGAAGGGGAAGGACAAAGGTAGTTTTTCACTCGGCTGTGTTTCTGATGTCACTCTTTAACTTTTAAAAAGAGTTTTACAATTACTGCTTGGCAGGTGGTGCTAGTGGTAAAGAACCCATCTGCCAATGCAGGAAATGCAAGAGATGCGGATAAGCCCCTGGAGGAGGGCGTGGCAACTCACTCTAGTATTCTTGCTTGGAGAATCCAGTTGACAGAGGAATCTGTTGGGTACATCCCAGGGAACTGGTCCATGGGTCACAAAGAGTTAGACATGACTAAAGTGACTTAGCATGCACTCAGAATGATGATAACAAATTTAAAAAATTTTTGACATCTTCCATGTTCTACTATTTTTCATTAATTAAAAATTTAAAAGCTGTTTGCACAGCAAAAGAAGAAACCATGCATCTCGCAGAGGTGGGACGCATGCAGCGAGACCGGAGGAAGGACCAGCATTTGGGCTCTGTCTCTCTGCAGACTCTTGTTCTCCATGGGTCATGCCGCCTGGCAGTTTCATTAAGTTCAGCAAAGACTGTCTGTTCCAGGCACTCGATGGCAAAATGCATTTCCCTAAGTGTGGAGGGGAGTGGCTTGGGGACACCAGATGAGACAGCTGTGACCACAGAGCATCCTGAGCCCAGAAGTGGGAGTGTTGAGGAAGGAGCCAGGGATGGATGCTCAGAGAAGGTAACTCTGGAGCTGGATCTTGGTGGATGAAATTGGGGGCTGAGCCAGGTGGAGACAGAGCACATCAGGTCAGGGGGCAGACCCAGAGGACAGCCCCAGAGGCTAAGTGTGAAGGAAATGGTGGTTTCTAAGAGTAAGAAAAGTCAGCATGCTTAGTGTCCAGCAGTAGCACAGAGAAACCCAGACGGGAGCAGAGGCCCCTTCCTGCTAGAGAGGACACACACAGCTCTCCCCACCAGGCTCAGCGCAGAACAGACCCGGCAGCCTCTGAATCCACTCCTGCCAAGGTTCTGGTCACATCTGTGGTGTCCCTGGCCCTCACCCTCCTGGCCCTTGTGATGTGTGGTCTTCCGGTGCCTGCTGTGACACCAGGTGTTTCTGGTTTTCCTCCCATCCTTGGTGAACCCTTCTGGGTGCCTCGCTGGCTTAACCTCCTGCTTGCTAAACCATGTCTGACTCTATGCGACCCCACGGACTGTAGCTCACCAGGCTCCTCTGTCCATGGGATTTCCCAGGCAAGAATACTGGAATGGGTTGCCATTTCCTTCAGGGGATTGAGCCCATATCTCCTGCACTGGCAGGCAGATTCTTCACCACTGAGCCACCTGGGAAGCCCTGAATTCACCCTCTAAATGTTGAGGTCATGAAGGCACATGGCTGAGCGCTCTGCTTTGGGTTTCTGCATGTCCACCCCCAGGCAGTCCCGTCTCTCTTCGGAGCTCCAGGTAGTCCCTTGAGCCTGGCCAGCACCCTGGAGATTTAATTCCATTTTGATTTTTTGTCTCTAACTACTAGCAAGGTGACTACTGTTTATGTTACCCATATTTCACTGCCTCTCGTACTCTGCTTGTTCATACTCTGGGGCCCAGCCACTTTCCATTAAGTTCAGTTCAGTTCAGTCGCTCAGTCGTGTCTAACTCTTTGTGACCCCATGAATTGCAGCACTCCAGGCCTCCCTGTTCATTACCATCCCTCGGAGTTCACCTAGACTCACGTCCATCGAGTCCGTGATGCCATCCAGCCATCTCATCGTCAGTCGTGCCCTTCTCCTCCTGCACCCAATCCCTCCCAGCATCAGAGTCTTTTCCAATGAGTCAACTTTTCGCATGAGGTGGCCAAAGTATTGGAGTTTCAGCTTTAGGATCAGTCCTTCCAAAGAACACCCAGGGCTGATCTCCTTCACAATGGACTGGTTGGATCTCTTTGCAGTCCAAGGGACTCTCAAGAGTCTTCTCCAACACCACAGTTCAAAAGCATCAATTCTTCGGTGCTCAGCCTTCTTCACAGTCCAACTCTCACATCCATACATGACCACCGGAAAAACCATAGCCTTGACTAGATGGACCTTAGTCGGCAAAGTACTGTCTCTGCTTTTGAATATACCACCTAGGTTGGTCATAACCTTTCTTCCAAAGAGTAAGCGTCTTCTAATTTCATGGCTGCAGTCACCATCTGCAGTGATTTTGGAGCTCCCAAAAATAAAGTCTGACACTGTTTCCACTGTTTCCCCATCTATTTTCCATGAAGTGATAGGACCGGAGGCCATGATCTTCGTTTTCTGAATGTTGAGCTTTAAGCCAACTTTTTCACTCTCCTCTTTCACTTTCATCAAGAGGCTTTTTAGCTCCTCTTCACTTTCTGCCATAAGAGTGGTGTCATCTGCATATCTGAGGTTATTGATATTTCTCCCGGCAATCTTGATTCCAGCTTGTGTTTCTTCCAGTCCAGCATTTTTCATGATGTACTCTGCATATAAATTAATCATGATGAAGTGATCACTAATCTAGAGCCAGACATCTTGGAATGTGAAGTCAAGTGGGCCTTAGAAAGCATCACTATGAACAAAGCTAGTGGAGGTGATGGAATTCCAGTCGAGCTGTTTCAAATCCTGAAAGATGATGCTGTGAAAGTGCTGCACTCAATATGCCAGCAAATTTGGAAAACTCAGCAGTGGCCACAGGATTGGAAAATGTCAGTTTTTATTCCAATTTCAAAGAAAGGCAATGCCAAAGAATGCTCAAACTACCGCACAATTTCGCTCATCTCACATGCTAGTAAAGTAATGCTCAAAATTCTCCAAGCCAGGCTTCAGCAATACGTGAACCGTGAACTCCCTGATGTTCAAGCTGGTTTTAGAAAAGGTAGAGGAACCAGAGATCAAATTGCCAACATCCGCTGGATCATGGAAAAAGCAAGAGAGTTCCAGAAAAACATCTATTTCTGCTTTATTGACTATGCCAAAGCCTTTGACTGTGTGGATCACAATAAGCTGGGGAAAATTTTGAAAGAGATGGGAATACCAGACCACTTGACCTGCCTCTTGAGAAATCTGTATGCAGGTCAGGAAGCAACAGTTAGAACTGGACATGGAACAACAGACTGGTTCCAAATAGGAAAAGGAGTACGTCAAGGCTGTATATTGTCACCCTGCTTATTTAACTTATATGCAGAGTACATCATGAGGAATGCTGGACTGGAAGAAACACAAGCTGGAATCAAGATTGCCGGGAGAAATATCAATAACCTCAGATATGCAGATGACACCACCCCTATGGCAGAAAGTGAAGAGCTAAAAGCCTCTTGATGAAAGTGAAAGAGGAGAGTGAAAAAGTTGGCTTAAAGCTCAACATTCAGAAAACGAAGATCATGGCATCCGGTCCCATCACTGTATAGCAAATAGATGGGGAAACAGTGTCAGACTTTACTTTTGGGGCTCCAAAATCACTGCAGATGGTGACTGCAGCCATGAAATTAAAAGACACTTACTCCTGGTGGCTCAGAGGTTAAAACGTCTGCCTCCAGTGTGGGAGACCCGGGTTCGATCCCTGGGTCAGGAAGATCCCCTGGAGAAGGAAATGGAAACCCATTCCAGTATTCTTGCCTGGAGAATCCCATGGACAGAGGAGCTTGGTAGGCTACAGTCCACGGGGTCACAAAGAGTCGGACACGACTGAGTGATTTCACTTTCACTTTCACTTTACTCCTTAGAAGAAAACTTACGACCAACCTAGATAGTATATTCAAAAGCAGAGACATTACTTTGCCGACTAAGGTCTGTCTAGTCAAGGCTATGGTTTTTCCTGTAGTCATGTATGGATGTGAGAGTTGGACTGTGAAGAAGGCTGAGCACCGAAGAATTGATGCTTTTGAACTGTGGTGTTGGAGAAGACTCTTGAGAGTCCCTTGGACTGCAAAGAGATCCAACCAGTCCATTGTGAAGGAGATCAGCCCTGGGTGTTCTTTGGAAGGAATGATGCTAAAGCTGAAACTCCAATACTTTGGCCACCTCATGCGAAGAGTTGACTCATTGGAAAAGACTCTGATGCTGGGAGGGATTGGGTGCAGGAGGAGAAGGGCACGACCAAGGATGAGATGGCTGGATGGCATCACGGACTCGATGGACATGAGTCTGGGTGAACTCCGAGGGATGGTAATGAACAGGGAGGCCTGGAGTGCTGCGATTCATGGGGTGGCAAAGAGTCGGACATGACTGAGCGACTGAACTGAAACAAGGATTGACTCCGTGCCCTCTGCAGTGGTAGCTCGGAGCCCTAACCATTGGCCCACCAGGGAAGTCCCTGGGCAGCCATCTTTGACTCCTCACTTTCTCACACTCCATCCATCCTTTCCGGGATCCCATCAGTATCTGACAGCTGTGCTCTCCCCTCAGCCAGAGGGACCTGTGGAAAGCACCAGCTAATTAGCTCTGCAGAACAGACTGATCTCACACAGAGTAAAGCGGACGTTCCCTGTGTTGCCGGGGGGTGTCTCTCCTTTTGACTGGGCCCACACTCCTCTAAGGCTGGACGTCCTCCACCTCCCCCTGTGCCCTCTCCTGCTTCTCGTATCTCAAGTGCACCCCCACTCCCCTGTGCCTCCCCAGCAACCACTTGTGTGGGGTTCACGCTGGCTCCTGGTGTCAGGATCTCCTCTGGGGGAGCCCAAGTGCTGATGTAGGCTCTGTATTTGTTTTAGGGTGATGTGAGCTCTGTGTCTGTTTTAGGGTGCTCTGCATTTGTTTTAGCTCTGTATTTGTATCTTTTGAACATGTGAACTCTTAGTTGCAGCATATAAGATCTAGCTCTGTATAGGTTACCTGGGGCTGCCATGACATTGGCTACAAATGCAGCAGCTTGAAAGCACATATACCGTCTTACAGTTCTGTAGGTCAGAAGTCCAGTTCAGGTCCCCTGGGCTGCAGGGGAGGCTCGTTTCCTTGTTTGGTCATGTCACTGGCAGAATTAGCTTCTTTGAGGCAGTAGGACCAAGGTCCCTCTTCCCTGATGGCTCTCAGCTTCTGAAGTGTGTTTTCCTCAAAACATTTTCTGACAGGTTTTACAAAAATGAGATCAAATGAAAGTTAACTTGTTTTGTTCACTTAAAGAGGAAATGGGTGACAATGAAGAGATAAACGAAATGTGTATATACCAGAGCAGAAGATTATTTAGCCTCAAAAAGGCTCACACCTGTTGCAATGTGGATGAAAAGCATTATGTGAGGTGAAATAAGCCAGACATGAAGGACAAAGGTTGTGAATTCTCTTGTGAGGTGGTCAGAATCATAGAGACAGAAAGTAAACGGTGAGTGCCAGAGGCTGGGGGAGGGGGCAAGAGGAGTTAGTGTTTAATGGAGGCAGAATTAAGTTCTAGAGATGGATGCTCGTCATGGCTACTGTGTTTGGTTACTGCCCCTGAATGGTGCATTGAAAAGTGGTTAGAGTGGTAGATTTTTCTAAAAATTTAAATTTATTTATTTTAATTGGAGGCTAATTACTTTAAAATATCGTATGGGTTTTGCCATGCATCAACATGAATCCGCCACGGGTGGACACGTGTTCCCCAATCCTGAACCCCCCTCCCACCCCCCCTCCCCAGTGGTAGATTTTGTGTCGTGTGTGTTTTACAACACCACCAACAACAACATAGAGAGCTGAGTCCTGGGCCCTGGGAAACAGCGGAGGGTCAGAGTCCCACTCTCATAGAGGGATATCTCCCTTTGGCCCCTTCCTAGACAGACCCTCTGGCTCATCACATGCAAGTCTCAGGCCCCGAGCTTCACTGAGGATGGAGGGACAATGTTTTACCGGCAGGGGGCGCCAAGCACCCGCGTCCCGGCCCCGCTACACAGATCTCTGCAGCCAAGTCTCCCAAGGCTTTGCAGGTTAATCTCTCATTCGCCTGCCCTAAACTTCAGCTCCTCTCATGCTGGCTCTTGGACTAGATGTGCGGAGCCGAGCCGTGTTTCTCTGATCGCATTTGCTCACAAAACCTGCACTTAGAAAAGAGGCTCCTTTATGGTCGGAAGAACTTGCTCTTAAAACCATTACAAGAAAAATTACCAAATAAATATCTTGATAATACTGCCTTGGTCAGGGCCGGATTAGCAGAGAGAAGCCACACGGTAATTGGCACTGGTGCGTGCTAAGTTGCTTCAGTCCTGTCTGACTCTTTGCAACCCTACGGACAGTAGTGCACTGGGCTCCTCTGTCCATGAGATTCTCCAGGCAAGTATACTGGAGTGGGCTGCCATGCCCTTCTCCAGGAGATCTTCCTGATCCAGGAATCAAACCCAAGTGTCTTATGTCTCCAGAACTGGCAGGTGGGTTCTTTACCACTAGCACCAACTGGTACTGGAAAGCTTGATACAGAGATGGGGTGGCCTACCAAGGAACACAGGATGGCAACTGTAGGGGCTCCTGGTTAGCAGACCCCTGCAGGGGCAGGGGAGGGGAGGTGCACCCTTGAAAGGCATGGGTCAGGGTCATGCACTGCCTGGGCACATTATACATGGGGGTGGTAACCAAGCAACCCTGGTTCCCAAGTGTTGGGGCAGCTGCATCCTCTCTGGGGTTTCAGATCCTGTGGTTCAGCAGTATAGATGGGCAGCAGCCCCTATGGGATACAGCAGTGGGCCCTGTTCTCTCCCTTGGGGCAGGGGGGTCTCCCTACCTCATAACACCCTTTGAACTAGTCTCTGGGTGGCACTGGCTCCCAGGCCACTCTCAGAGGAGCAAGACCGCTCGGGTTCCTCCTTGAGGTCTCTGCTTACTCCAGGGGCCCTGAGCCTGCTGAGGGTCACCGGGGAGGGGCCTGTCTTACGGCGAGGGCTGGGGTGGGGCGTGGGAGTCTCATGCTCATCTAGTCCCTGTGTTTCCCAGAGGAGCCTGCAGGGGCCTCTGGTTAATCAACACATCTGCTCAGTCTTCCACCCGTGGCCAAGCAGGGGTGAGGAGAGACCCTCAGGGGTCCTGTGAGGCTGTTACAGAAGGAGGAGTCTGATGGCCTTGCTTTTCCGATGCGGAAGCCACCTGCTCAGAGTGGTGAGGCTGCAAGGAGGAGCCAGACAAGGCTGCCAGGCATGGTGACTACTCTGGGACTGTCTCGGCCATCTGGTGCCTCTACCGTTTTCACCTCCGCCATCTCCATTGCCCAGGGCCTGTGGATCTCAGCACAGAGAAGCTCCTTTGCTGTCAGTCCTCGCTGCTGATCTGAGCACGAGGCTGTTATCCTCTTCAGTTTCAGATGGAAAGTGCGAGGCTCCTTGAGTGTCTTGTGCTGGGGAGACAGTGGGGCTCGGCTGGACCTATGTCTGTGCGTCTCCCCCGCTCCTCTGCTCTGAGACCCAGATCAGAGCTGCTGATCTGGCCACCGTGTGGGGAGGGGCCAGGCCGGCGGTGTCGAATGGAGGGGCCAACACCAGGACTTGCACCAGATTTGTCATTTCAAGGGGAAATTTTCAAGCTTGGGATGAATTCCTATAAGAGCTGATTTGACCTGTTCTCAAGGATGTGTGGGTTTAATTGAGGGCATCTGGGACAACAGGGGAGCAAGAAGAGGGCTGGAGGAGACCCCAGGTGGGATCCTATATCCAAGGAGTGACTCCGGGATTCCATGCTTGGCAATGGAGAGTTGGGTTGCAGGGATGCCACCTTCCAGGGCTGAGACAGCCCTGGGAGGAGCTAGAGGAGCCTGTCTTTGGATGCCCACTGACCAGCTGGGCTGAGTCCTTGCTGTTTGGGATTCTGAGGTAGAGGAGAAGTGCCAGAGAAGGAGGAGCAGACAGTTAGCGGAGATTTCAGAGACTGGGCTGCGGCTTGGCAGAAAGGGACCCTGACTGCCCCTGAGCAGCAGCTGGAGGACAGGGCCAGACAGAGAGAGGTAGGGGGCCAGGTCGAAGAGGAGGCCTGGAGGCTGAGCTGGGGGCCAGGCAGTCATGAAGTCCTCTCTGTGGGCAGGGTGACTGACTCTTCCAGAAGCGAAGCCTGTGAGCCCAGGGAAGGAGCCAGACAGCTGCACAGCCCCTGGGCCTGTCCTGTCCTCTCTGCCCTGAGGCCTGCGGGCCGCCACTGGCCTTCCAGACCTCGTCAGCTTGGCCCAGAGGAGCTGGTTGTCTTGTGAGTGGGGGCTTCTGTCCTTTCAGGGATCCAGGCTACATCCTCTCCGCTTAAGGGCAGGCTGCTTGTGGATCAAACAGCGTCATCCTTGGTAGCCCCCCCGGAGTCAGTCAGCATCCATTGTCATGAGCACTGACCCTCACCCACCTGCCCAGGGTGTCCCATTACCCAGCCTCCACTGCCCCATGCTCCCTTCTCAAGCTCATCTTTCCACAGGGACAGCCCCTCCTGTCTGCCTGGAAGGTCTCATGCTCACACTCCTGCTCCCAGACCTAGCGGCGTACACAGCACACTTGTGTCCTTCCTCACTGTCCTGGGGTGACCGGCTTTGACTCAGCCAGGACCCTGGGGAAGCCAGAGGAATGTCAAGGTGAGCTCTCACCCCAGGGTTGCCCACATGGAAGCTCCTTGTCCAACAGGCAGCAGCTCTGAATAGCAATGAGCCACAGCCTCAAGTCCTAGGCCTGGAATTTCCAGAATGTCTCTTCTTCTGCCGTCCAGAGGCCACAGCAGCCACGAATGCCAGTGGACTGGATGGTGGGGGGCAGTCTAGAGTCTCTGCTGACCTTTGAATCATCTCTCTAGAGTGGGGAGGACCAGCTGACTCGGGGCAGAGGAGACAGTTCTGCACTGGGGTGGCAGTGTGGAGGGGTGAAGGGGTGGTGGAGGCCAAGGGGAAGAAGCAACAGGGCGGGGGCCACAGCAGAAAGGGCCCTCTGGGTCTCCCCCAGCCCCTTTCTCACCACCAGAGTGAAACCCCCCTGCCCCAGCAGAGATGTGCTGTGTCGGGGCTGTGGCACAGGGCATAGGGAGCAGAAGCCAGGGCCCTGCCTCTCATGGACTTCCTCTAGTGGGGACGATGGGACAGTCTGTGGGCCTTGGGAGTTTGCCATGGGGCACAGAGTAGCTCCATGGGAGTGGAGTGTGGGGATCTGAGTCTGTAGGATGGGGGACGGAAAGGCATCCTAGACCGGGAAGCAGCTTCATCCAGGGCCCTGCCTCCCAGGATGCTGGGCAAGTTAGTACTGGTCAGCAAGTCACAGCCCCAGGCTGGAATGGGCTTCAAGGTACTGTCTGGTCTACCCCCATCTGATGACCCATCCCCTGTTCCAGCTTGCTAGCTGTGTTGGACATGACTGGGTGGCTTCCATTTCACTTTTCACTTTCATGCATTGGAGAAGAAAATGGCAACCCACTCCAGTGTTCTTGCCTGGAGAATCCTGGGTACAGGGGAGCCTGGCGGGCTGCCATCTATGGGGTCACACAGAGTCGGACACGACTGAAGCGACTCAGCAGCAGCAGCAGCAGCAGCAGCTATGTGCTAGTTGCCTGCGGGGTCTGGCCTAGCCTCTCCCGGGGAGTGGTGTTGCCCTCAGTGAGTCTGCAGTCTCCCGGGGACACTCGTGGACACCGGGACCGTGCTGTTGGCTCGTCTCCCTTGGTGCAGGGCATCTGAGAAGCGGTGGCTGGCAGGAAGCACTGAGCTGAGGGGTAGCCCCTGCATCTGTGTCCCCCACCACCTTGGGCAGAAGGCAAGCAGGAAGGGTGGTCAATTTTAATTAGCTTTAATTCTCCCTTGAAATAATTCTGGTTCTAATCAGAAAAAGAACAGAAAACTTTGGTCCCTTATTAAGGGGGCTTCATAATGCAGGAAAGGTCAGTTCGGCTCCTGTATTTTGGATGTCTGTACTAGAATCCTCCAGAACCATCTGTCTTCGGGGCAGGCTCATTACCTGCCTGTAACCGCTCAGAGGGCGGAGGTCTCGTCCAGGTGGGGAGCCCACTTGCTCCATTCCTCTGACATGGGAAAGGCCCAGGCTGAGAGTAATTAATCCCTAGGCCTTCCTAGTGCTGCTTTCCTGAGCCCTCAGAAGAGGCACTGCTGGTGGGGGGTGGTGGACTATGGGCCTCGAAGGGCAGGGCTTCTTCATCAGTGACAATGTGCTGGGCGTCCGTGGGGCCAGGGTCTGTGCTAGCGGCTGAGAGGGACAGAGGTGACCAAACCAGGGGAGGTGATCTGTGGTTGAAGTACCCTGAGGCCCTTGCTCCTTGCTCTGGGAGCCCATAACACTTCAGGAAGTCAGGCCCTGAGGGTTGCCCAGTCACTCTCTTGGCCCTCATTCTGTCCCCTGAGGCCTCCAGAGGGCACGGGATAAGGACCGGGGCCTGAGGACTCGGCTCCAGCCATGGGCAGTGGGGTATGTGTGTGTCAGTGTAGGTGTGTGCATGCCCCAGCCTCTCTGGTCCAGAGGGGCGCAAAGGTTCTTGGCAGAGGGAAGCCCCCAGGAGGGTATCCTAGGGCCGGAGGCCCATAAGTACTCGGGGTTCTACCCTGAAGTCCCCACTTCTCACCCCCTCAGAGAGATGCCTCCACTCACACCCAGCTTTCTCCCCTGCACCCACTTGCTCCCTCCCGGGTCTCCCATGGCACTGAGCCACACAGCCATCTTTCTCCAGACACCTTCCTGGGCTCCTTTGTGGGCTGGATTGAGGGTGAGTGCACCTGCTGGGTGCCCCCACTCCCGGCCCGGCCCAGCTGGACACCAGGTCTTCTAGGGCTGCACCCTTAGGGCAGAAGGAAGGGCGCTGGGGAGGGGATGCGTCCTGGAGGAAGGACCGGTCAGTGAGCGGAGGCACGTCCTGGGGGATAGGACACGTCCTTGGGGTGCTCGTCATAGGGGTGGGAGCGTCCTGAGGGGCAGCACGTCCTGGGGGAGCGCGGCCTGGTGGAGGGCACCTGTTCGGGAGAGGGAGGCGCATCCCAGAGGGCGGAGAGCACAGCCTAGGGGCAGGCACCTCCTGGGGGCGGGCCCTTTGCGGCCCCTCCCGGCCTGGGCTCCGTCCCCGGGCGCCCCCAGCGGGGACGCAGCTGCACCGCAGCTGACTGTGCGTCACAGCTGGACCGCGCGCGACAGCTGGCCAGCCATGGGGACAAGAGCGCTGCGGCGCCCCCACTTTTCCCACTACTGCTGCTGCTGCTGCTCTGCGGTAAGGGGACGCTGGGTCCGGTCCCGGGGCGCCCCAACCTCCTCGGGGGTCGTGGGCTCCGCGCGGCCTTTGGCATCCCGCCTCTGCACCTGGCTGCTGCTTCCCCTCAGCACCGATCTGGGCCAGCCCGGCGCGGTCCCCAGGATGCTCCAGCTGATGGTGACGGGCCGGGCTTGGAAGGAAGGCGAAGGGTCTCCGGCAGGCTGTGCTTCGCCAGCGGGCTCGACCAGAGCCCGCTCCTCCCTGCTGCGATGTCTGCGGCCTCGCTGTTCTGGGGCTGGGGACTGGCGGGCGTGTCCATCTCCCTTCTCCCTGTGAGGCAGTGTGCACCACGTCCCGGGCTCCCGCGTGCACAGCTGGCGCAGGGGTGTGGATGAGAGGAAACCAGAAGTGGGAGTGTTGGATCTTTCCCGCTATGTCTGTCCTCCAAGGACTGTGTTTCAGTGTGAGTGTGTATGTCTGTGTCTGGAGCAACTGGCTGGAGGGGACAGAGGGCGGCTTTCTGAGATTTCCCCTCCCAGATCCCTTCTCCAGCGAGAAAACACTGGACTCCTGGGAAGACACATTGCTCACAAACTGGGAATGGATTGAATGAAATGCTTGTTTTGAAAGGTCCTTCTAAGGAAATCATCCAAGAACCAGTGACAGGGTACCCGTGTTTGGGGAGGGCTTCCGTGGGAGAGCCTTCCTGAGCCTGGCCAGCTCTGAGAGGAGGAAGCCCTGGCCTGGGGGTCCACTGTCCCCTGGGTCCTTTGGGATGCTCCCTTGTTCTCACTGGCCGCAGTTTCTGACTGGAAGATGTAAAACTGGGCTTGTTTGCATTGCCACTGTCAGCTTCGATGACTGGGAATTTGGAAAAAGCTGCTTAGGCCCATTGGCATCTTGAACTCCAGGTTATCTTTCCACTGGTGATGTCTGAGGTGGATAAAGTATGACTTCATTTAATGTTCAAGGGTTACAGCCCTAGGGTTAGCTGGATTTTTGTGTTAGAGGAAAGAGTGATTGGTGGCTTCCAGAAGTCAGGAGATCAGGAGCACACTGATACAGGATTTCAGCCAGCTTCAAATGCAAAGCCCTTGGATGAAGATTTTTTTTTAAATTTTAATGTTTTAATTGGAAGATAGTTACTTTAATATGTGCTGGTTTCTGCCATACAAAAATATGAATCAATCATAATTACATGTATATTCCCTCCCTCTGCCCCCTCCCATTCTACCCCTCTAGGTCATCACAGAGCACCAGGCTGGGCTCCCTCTGTTATACAGCAGCTTCCCACTTATTATCTGTTTTACACTCCAGTGTTCTTGCCTGGAGAATCCCAGGGACGGGGGAGCCTGGTGGGCTGCCGTCTCTGGGGTCGCACAGAGTTGGACACGACTGAAGCGACTCAGCAGCAGCAGCAGCAGCAGCGTATATATGTCAGTGCTACTTTCTCAATTCGTCCTACCCTCTTCTTCCCCTGCTGTGTACACAAGTCCATTCTCTATGTCTGGATGGAGATTTTGGTTCTTGTAACGGGAGAAGACTGATTCATTATGACGGAAACTGAAGCTCTCCTCGCCCGCCTACAGCCTGGAATTGAGAAGGACCAAAGGCAGGCCCTGTGGAGAAACCTTCCATGTTAATAGCCTTGGGCTCATGTTGGTGTGGTTCTGGAAGCCACCTCATCTTGTCTCATTGGACCTGTTGTCCCTCGCCCACAGAACCTGGGCTCAGGCTCCCCAGCCAGTGTCAGGGTCCAGGTCAGCCCCCTCAGCAGATGCAGTCCAGTGCTGGCCTCATCAGAGTGAGGACCTCAGGAATTGACTCCTGACTGAGTCAGGGAGATGCACAGAGAGGTAGACCTGCTCATGGGCTTGCACTGCTTTGTCATACATGGGGCGGGGGCCATGTCAGCCCTGGAGGCTGCTGCATCTTGAAGGAGGGTCCCAGGGCTGCTCTGGATGCTGACACCCTGCCATCCCTGAGCTGTCACTGGGTGGTACAAATGGGTACAGGGAGCTGGGCTAGCAAGGGGGCTGTTCCTAGTGATCATAAGTGCCCATTGAGGACAGGCTCTGAAGGACCCATCAGGGAAGGTGCTTTGAGAATTACAAACCCTAATTCAGAAGCAGGTGCTGCTGTGCAGGGCACCAGGGTTGTGAGGTCCATCAGAAGTCCACTCAGCTAGGGCTCTGGCTCTGTGCCTGTTACTGACTGGGGCTGAAACTGAACTCAGGTTTGACTGCTCAGTGCTCAAAAATCAGTCTTAAAGACACAAGGGTTAGTGGGGGGAAAAAATGCTTTATTCAGGAAGCCAGCAACCTAGGAAGATGGCAGACCACCCAAATCAACTCCAAGTTGCCAACCAGAGGGCAAGAGCTTTTACAATTTTTTTAATAATAATTTTATGTTTTTTTAAATGTGGACCATTTTTAAAGTCTTTATTGAATTTGTTGACCAACCTAGACAGCATATTAAAAAGCAGAGACATTACTTTGCCACCAAAGGTCCATCTAGTCAAAGCTATGTTTTTTCCAGGAGTTTTGTATGGATGTGAGAGTTGGACCATAAAGAAAGCTGAGTGCAGAAGAACTGAGACTTTTGAACTGTGGTGTTGGAAAAGACTCTTGAGAGTCCCTTGGACTGCAAGGAGATCAAACCAGTCAATCCTAAAGGAAATCAGTCCTGAATATTCATTGGAAGGACTGATGTTGAAGTTGAAGCTCCAGTATTTTGGCCACCTGATATGAAGACTCATTAGAAAAGACCCTGCTGCTGGGAAAGATTGAAGGCAGGAGGAGAAGGGGACAACAGAGGATGAGATGGTTGAATGGCATCACCGACTCTATGGACATGAGTTTGAGCAAGCTCTGGGAGTTGGTGATGGACAGGGAAGCCTGGCGTGCTGCAGTCCATGGGGTCACAAAGAGTTGGATACAACTGAGTGACTAAACTGAACTGATTGAATTTGTTACAGTATTGCTTCTGTTTTATGTTTTGGTTGTTTGGCTTCAAGGCATGTGGGATCTTAGCTCCCTGACCAGGGACCCAACCTGTACCCCTTGCCCTGGAAAGTCAAGGTCTTAACCACTGGACTGCCAGGGAAGTCCCAGGGAAAGAGCTTTTAAGGGAAAGCTTCAAGGATGTGCAGGTAGGGGCTATGTGCAGAACAGCACTGCTTGAATGGGAGCAGCTTGTATTACGGCTGCAGTTCGATCATCAGGCAGTTAGCTCTTTCTCCCTGGTGGTTTTAGTATCTGTGAGACAACTCAGGAATATGCATTGGACAGTGTTATCTAAGTTCTTCAGGGAGGAGCTAAAGATTCTGAGACTGCTGCAGGCCTAACTGCTGCTTTTGCCACTCCATGCCTACAACCTTTCAGTCATTAATTCTTTTAAAAATACTTATTTCTTTTATCTATTTATTCAGCAGTGCTGGGTCTTAGTTGCAGCATGCAATCTTTTGTCTGTGGCATGTGAACTTCAGCTGCAACTTGTGGGGTCTAGTTCCCTGACAAGGGAACTCAGGTCCCTTGTGTTGGGAGCATGGAGTCTTAGCCACTGGACCCCCGGGGAAGCCCTACAATGTGTGTTAAATAGGCCACAAACAAGCTCTTTTAAATTAGCATAAAATTTGAGTTAAATCATATAAGTCAGAATGACTTCCACATACCTCAATATGTGAAAATTTCTTCTATCATTTTCCCCTTTTGAACACAAGTCTTTCAGTAGAAAGCATTGATGATAAAAATATTTGTCCCTTGATCATGTTTTCTGCTTGCCCTGGGTCTATCCTCTGCCTTAATGCTAGTCCTACTGTTTGAAAAGTAGTTATTTTTTCATATAAATGAAAATTTTTTTCAGTTTTTTTTCATTTATATGAAAAGCCTAGTTATCTATGTTGGAGGAAAACTAATCAGGCATAACAAAGGACTACAAAGGTATGTTGACAGTGGGACATTTTATAGGTTGTGTGTGTGTGTGTTAAGTTGCCTCAGTCGTGTCTGGCTCTTTGCAGCCCTATGGACTGCTGCCTTCCAGGCTCTCTGTCCATGGGATTCTCCAGGCAAGAATACTAGAGTGGGTTGCTGTGCTCTACTCCAGGGGATCTTCCCACCCAGGGATTGAACCCATGTCTTTTATGTCTTCTCCATTGACTGTTCCTTGCCACTAGCGCCACCTGGGAAGCCCTTTATAGGTTACACATCGTATCAGCTATATCAAATTGTCACACAAATGTTGTACCTGCACTTCAGGCAGTAGACTTAGAGCAAACAGTGCTACATGTCATGAGTAGTTATACTCTGACAACTTTACTAGGTCCGTTTTCCATTTATTGCTCTCCATGAAGTTTAATAAACCAAATAATCTTCATTAGTTTAATATTTCTTTCAGAGATGCTTCAGGGGCCATTTGGAGAACTCAGTTAGCTAGAGAAGGAAACCTAAAACCTCTTATCAAAAACAGCTCAATATTCCAGGAAATATTGCTCTTTTAACAGACTGAGAAAGCCAAACTCCAATCCTGTATTAGTTTACTTTTGATAATAAAATTCATTTACTAACTTCAATCTAAGCTTACTCAATCCTGACCATGCGTAAAACTTTTCTCAAGATTCCTTTTACATAAATCTCCATGACTTCTGTATTCATGTAAGTTTGTCCCTTACCTTTTCCCCATCTAGAAACGATGAGCTCTAGGGCAAAATTGTTTTTCTTTTTTCTTTAACAAAACTATTTCCATTCTTTTAAAAAAAAATTATTTATTTAGCCGTGCCAGGTCTTAGTTGCGACACAGGATCTTTTATCTTCGTCACGCATGCAAACTCTTAGTTGTGGCATGCGGGACCTTTGTTCCAGCCTGCATATGCTTAGTTGCAGCATATAGGATCTAGTTTCCTGACCAGGGTTTGAACCTTGGCCCCCTGCATTGGGAGTGTGGAGTCTTAGCCACTGGCTACCTAACTTTAGTACTCTTGCCTGAAGAATTCCATGGACGAAGGAGCCTGGCAGGCTACAGTCCGTGGGGTCCCACAGAGTCGGACACAACTGACTATTATTTTTAGTAGTTTTAATTACATATTTATTATAATTTTCATCCTTAAAAACTCTAATCTCTAGCAAAACCAAAAGGCAAGTAATTGAACTGTTTGTTATACTAACATTTTCTAATTGACAAACTTATAAACATGTTCTATAACCTCTAAAAACATACATTTTTATAGCATATTTTCTCTCTTTAAAGTGGTACAAACATCTTTAGTTTTTTCTATCCTAAGAAGACAAAAGATTGCTAGATTTGTATAGCCATCAATGTTCCAGTATTTTATCTTTAAAAATGACCTAGACCTTCAATGAATTTTTATCATTTAACTTAATTTAGCAAAACTTTAAAGTTTCAAGTTACTGAGAATCTAAAAAATTAAAACATAATCATTTCTAAAGAGTTCATCTAAAAACTTCTTTATCATTTTTCTGTATTTTACTACTTATGACAATATCATCATGGCAAATCAGTTTTTTGTTGATAGTTTTTTCAATAGATATAACATGAATTTACTGACTTTCAGTAAACCTTTGTACAAGAGAAGTATCATATGTAGTACTGATGACTCTGAAGACATATCTGTATTAATTAACAAATCTTAATACTGGATATTAATTTAATACTTAATATTTGGCAGAGTGCATGAACCTGAAATTCATTTTAGTTAGTTTTTTGTTGTATTTAGAAATGTTTGATTTGTAAGTGCTCACTTTTCTTTAAGACAGTTAAATAGAGATCATAGATTAATTTTGGTAATTTATAGACTAATTTTGGTAATATTATCCAAAGATAAAGACACAGTTATGATGTGGCTTCCTGGTGGCTCAGACAGTAGGGAGTCTGCCTGAAGTGCAGGAGACCTGGGTTCAATCCCTGGGTTGGGAAGATCCCCTGGAGAAGAGAATGGCAACCCACTCCAGTATTGTCATCTGGAGAATTTCATGGACAGAGGATCCTGGGGGCCATGGCTCACCAGTCCATGGGGTCCTAAACTTACTTGCATTTAAAAAGCCTTCCCCTGCCCCCCACCTTTTTTTTTTTCCTTTTGGCTTGAGGTTCTACTAATTAACCCAAGGCCTGCTGGCTCAGTTTCATGCCTTGCTCTTGACCAAACCATTGGGTTTGGATATTACCCCAGGGTGCCTCTCTCTTTGCAGCAGTTGATCCCCATGATCATAAAACATTCAGTGGCACTTAGTCTCAGCTTTTCCCACTCTGGCAACCTAGAAAGGCTGTAGTGACTGCCAGCTGGGCTTCCCTGGTGACTTAGCAGTAAAGAACCCGCCTGCAATGCAGGGGCTACAGGAGACATGAGTTTGATCTCTGGGTTGGGAAGATCCCCTGGAGGAGGACATGGCAACCCACTCCAGTATTCTTTCCTGGGAAATCCTGTGGACAGAGGAGCCTGGAGGGCTGCAGTCCATGGGATCCCAAAGAGTCAGACACGACTGAAGCGACTGAGCATGCACGCGTGCATGTGACTGCCAGCTGGATTCAGTCAGTTCAGTCTCCATAACTTGTGTGGGGACCTAGGAGTGTGGAGTGAAGGACTGCATGTATGGGAAGTTCCTGCCAGTGCCTGGCACACATTCTGTGAACACTTGAGTTTGCTAGTATCTGTGGCTCCCAGAGGCTCACTCACAGCACCACCAAGCAGAGTGCCTGTGGCAGTGTGTCTGTGTATAAACATGGCGCTGTCACTGTGCTTGTCACTGGCGGGAGTCATGTCTTGCTGTCGAGCCATCTCCTGTCACATTGGAGTCTGTGCACTCAAGTGGGCCCAGGTGCAGTGTTGGATATCAGGTACCCCAGTGACTGCAAGGAGGAGCTTGGCTCAGAGGTGCCTTGGAGGTCCTCTGACATCACTATACGGAAATTGAGGTCCAGGATGGGGAGGGAACTCGCCAGACCACAAGGGCTGAGGGCAGAACCTTCCAGACCCCACAGTGTTCCAGAGCCATACTGGCCATGGGCCGTCACTGCTGAGCCCACCGAGGCCATGGTCTGCTTGCTGCTTGTTTGCACTGGAGGAGAATGAGAGCTCCTGTTTTTCATTTCCAAATGACTGGCCGTAAAAGCCTTTTCTCTTGGAAATGCATCTGTTTGGCTGTTTATCATCTTCCAGAGTCTGAAAGTCCCCTGGACAAAAGAAACACAGTCCTGCCTTTTCTTTGTTTCCCTGATGGAACCGCTGAAATGGTTTTCTATTCCAAGTTAATTCCTGAGACCTTTACTAATGCAGCTGGTTGCCTGAGTGGGTGGCAGCCATCTACCTACCTTTTCGGTATTGTCAGGAATCTGCATCTTTACCTCTCTCTTTTTTGTTTTTCTTTTTAATCTATTGTTTTATTGAAGGATAATTGCTTTATAGAATTTTGTTGTTTTCTGTCAAACATGAATTAGCCATAGGTATACATATATCCTCTCCCTTTTGAACCTCCCTCCCATCTCCCTCCCCATCCCGCTGCTCTAGGGTGATACGGAGCCCCTGTTTGAGTTTCCTGAAACACACAGCAAATTCCCATTGACTATCTATTTTATATATGGTAATGTAACTTTCCATGTTACTTTCTCCATACATCTCAATCTCTCCTCCCCTCTCCCCACGTCCATAAGTCTATTTTCTATGTCTGTTTCTCCACTGCTGCCCCGTAAATACCTTCTTCATTACCATTCTTCTAGATTCTGTATATATGTGTTAGAATACAATATTTATCTTTCTCTTTCTGACTCACTTCACTCTATATAATAGGTTCTAGGTTCATCCACCTCATCAGAACTGACTCAAATGCATTGCTTTTTATGGCTGAGTGATATTCCATTGTGTATAGGTACCACAACTTCTTTATCCACTCATCTGTCGATGAACATCTAGGTTGCTTCCATGTTCTAGCTATTGTAAATAGTGTTGCAGTGAACAATGGGATACATGTGTCTTTTTCAATTTTGGTTTCCTCAGGGTATAATATGCCTAGGAGTGGGATTGCTGGGTCATATGATGATTTTATTCCTAGTTTTTTTAAGGAATCTCCTTACTGTCTTCCATAGTGGGTGTATCAATTTACATTCCACCAACGGTGCAAGAGTGTTCCCTTTTCTCCACACCCTCTCCAGCATTTATTGTTTGTAGACTTTTTGATGATGGCCATTCTGACTGGTGTGAGGTGATATCTCATTGTAGTTTTGGTTTGCATTTCTCTAATAATGAGCGATGTTGAGCATCTTTTCATATGTTTGTTAGCCATCTGTATGTCTTCTTTGGATAAATGTCTGTTTAGGTCATTTTCCCACTTTTTGATTGGGTTGTTTGTTTTTCTGTCATTGAGTTGTATGAGCTGCTTGTATATTTTGGAAATTAATCCTTTGTCAATTGTTTCATTTGCTATTATTTTCTCCCATTCTGAGGGTTTTTTTTTCACCTTGCTTATAGTTTCCTTTGCTGTGCAAAAGCTTTTAAGTTTAATCAGGTCCCACTTGTTTACTTTTGTTTTTATTTCCGTTACTCTAGGAGGTGGGTCACAGAGGATCTTGCTTTGATTTATGTCATCAAGTGCTCTGCCTATGTTTTCCTCTAAGAGTTTTATAGTTTCTGGTCTTACATTTAGGTCTTTAATCCATTTTGAGTGTATCTTTGTGTATGGTATTAGAAAGTGTTCTAATTTCATTCTTTTACATGTAGCTGTCCAGTTTTCCCAGCATCATTTATTGAAGAGGCTGTCTTTGCCCCATTGTATATTCTTGCCTCCTTTGTCAAAAATAAGGTACCCACAGATGCATGGGTTTATCTCTGGGCTTTCTATCTTGTTCCATTGATCTATATTTCTGTTTTTGTGCCAGTACCATACTGTCTTGTTGACTGTGGCTTTGTAGTATAATTTGAAGTCAGGAAGGTTGATTCCTTAAGCTCCATTCTTCTTTCTCAAGACTGCTTTGGCTATTTGGGATCTTTTGTGTTTCCATATGAATTGTGAAATTTTTGTTCTATTTCTGTGAAAAATGCCATTGGTAATTTGATAGGGATTGCATTGAATCTGGTAGATTGCATTTGGTAGCATAGTCATTTTCACAATATTGATTCTTCCTACCCAGGAACATGGAATATATCTCCATCTGTTTATGTCATCTTTGATTTCTTTCATTAGTGTCATAATTTTCTGTGTACAGTTCTTTTGTCTCCTTAGGTAAGTTTATTCCTAGATATTAATTCTTTTTGTTGCAGTGTGAATGGGATTGATTCCTTAATTTCTCTTTCTGATTTTTCATTATTAGTGTATAGAAATGCAAGTGACTTCTGTGTATTGATTTTCTATCCTGTAACTTTGCTAAATTCACTGATTAGCTCTAGTAATTTTCTGATACTGTCTTTAGGGTTTTCTATGTATAGTATCATGTCATCTGCAAACAATGAGAGCTTTACTTCTTCTTTTTCAACCTGGATTCCTTTTATTTCTCTTTCTTCTCTGATTGCTATAGTTAGGATTTCCAGAATTATGTTGAATTATAATGGTGAGAGTGGACAACCTTGTCTTATTCCTGATCTTAGGGGAATGCTGTCAGTTTTTCAGCACTGAGAATGTTTGCTATAGGCTTATCATATATGGCCTTTACTATGTTGAGGTAGGTTCCTTCTATGGCCATTCTTTGAAGAGTTTTAATTATAAATGGGTACTGAATTTTGTCAAAGGCTTTTTCTGCATCTATTGAGATTATCATATGATTTTTATCTTTCAATTTGTTAATATGGTGTATCACATTGATTGATTTTCATATATTGAAGAATCCTCGCATTCCTGGAATAATAAACCCAACTTGATCATGGTGTATGAGTTTCTGATGTGTTCCTGAATTCTGTTTGCTAAAATTTTGTTGAGAATTTTTGCATCTAAATTCATCAGTGATATTGGCCTGTAGTTTTCTTTTTTGTGTGTTGTCTTTGTCTGGTTTTGGTATCAGGGTGTTGGTAGCCTCATAGAATGAGTCTGGAATTGTTCCTTCTTCTGCACTTTTTGAAAGAGCGTTATAAGGATAGGCATTAGCTCTTCTCTAACTGTTCGATAGAATTCTCCTGTGAAGCCATCTGGTCCTGGGCTTTTGTTTTTTGGGAGATTTTTTGATCACAGCTTCAATTTCAGTGATTGTAATTGGGTTGTTCATAATTTCTATTTCTTCCTGGTTCGGTCTTGGAAGATTGAACTTTTCTAAAAATCTGTTTATTTCTTCCAGGTTATCCATTTTATTGCCATATAGTTGTTCATAACAGTCTCATAATCCTTTGTATTTCTGCATTGTCTGTTGTAACCTCTCCTTTTTCATTTCTAATTTTATTGATTTGATTCTTCTCTTTTTTTCTTGATAGGTCTGGCTAAAGGTTTGTCAATTTTGTTTATCTTCTCAAAGAGTCAGCTTTTAGTTTTATTAATCTTTACTATTGTTTCTTTCATTTCTTTTTCATTTATTTCTGCTCATATCTTTATGAGTTCTTTCCTTCTACTAAGTCTGTGGTTTTTTTCTTCTTTTTTTCCAGTTGTTTTAGGTGTAAAGTTAGGCTGTCTAGTCGATATTTTTCTTGTTTCTTGAGGAAGGATTGTATTGCTTTAAACTTCCTTCTTAGAACTGCTTTTGCTGCATCCCATAGGTTTTGAGTTGTCATGTCTTCATTGTCATTTAGCAGAAGGCAATGGCACCCCACTCCAGTACTCTTGCCTGGAAAACCCTGTGGATGGAGGAGCCTGGTAGGCTGCAGTCCATGGGGTTGCTGAAAGTTGGACACGACTCAGTGACCTCACTTTCACTTTTCACTTTCATGCATTGGAGAAGGAAATGGCAACCCACTCCAGTGTTCTTGCCTGGAGAATCCCGGGGACAGCAGAGCCTGGTGGGCTGCCGTCTATGGGGTTGCACAGGGTTGGACACGACTGAAGCGACTTAGCAGCAGCAGCATTGTCATTTATTTCTAGAGATTTTTTGATTTATCTTTTGATTCATTCAGTAACATTGGTTATTTAGAAATGTGTTGTTTAATCTCCATGTGTTTGTGTTTCTTATACTTTTTTCTTGTAATTGATATCCAGTCTCATAGCATCTCATCAAGAAGATGCTGGATATGATTTCAATTTTCTTAAATTTACTGAGGTTTGATTTGTGACCCAAGATGTGGTCTATCCTGGAGAATGTTCCATGTGCATTTGAGAAGAAGGTGTATTCTTCTGCATTTGGATGGAATGTCCTGAAGATATCAATAAGATCCATCTCATCTAATGCATTATTTAAGACTTGTGTTTCCTTGTTAATTTTCTGTTTTGATGATTTGTCCATTGGTGTGAGTGGGGGTGTTAAATTCTTCTACTATTATTATGTTACTGTCAATTTCTCCTTTTATGTCTGTTGGTGTTTGTCTTATTGAGGTGCTCCTGTGTTGGGTGCAGAGATATTTACAGTTGTTATGTCTTCCTCTTGGATTGATCCCTTGATCATTATGTAGTGTCCTTCCTTATCTTTCATAATATTCTTTATTTTAACGTCTATTTTGTCTGATGTGAGGATTGCTACTCCAGCTTTCAGAGAAGGCAATGGCACCCCACTCCAGTACTCTTGCCTGGAAAATCCCGTGGACGTAGGAGCCTGGTAGGCTGCAGTCCATGGGGTCGCTAAGAGTTGGACATGACTGAGCAACTTCACTTTCACTCTTCACTTTAATGCATTGGAGAAGGAAATGGCAACCCACTCCAGTGTTCTTGCCTGGAGAATCCCAGGGACGGTGGAGCTTGGTGGGCTGCTGTCCATGGGGTCGTACAGAGTTGGACACGACTGAAGAAACTTAGCAGCAGCAGCAGCAACTCCAGCTTTCTTTTGCTTCCCATTTTCATGGAATATATTTTCCCATCCTTTCACTTTCAGTCTATATGTGTCTTTAGGTCTGAAGTGGGTTTCTTGTAGACATCATGTATATGGTTCTTGTTTTTGCATACATTCAGCCAGTCTGTGCCTTTTGGTTGGAGCATTTAATCCATTTACATTTAAAGTAATTATTGATATATATGTTCCTATTACCATTTTCTTAATTGTTTGGGATTGATTTTGTAGATCTTTTTTCTTCTCTTGTATTTCTTTACTATATAAGTCCCTTTAACCTTTATTGTAAAGCTGGTTTGGTGGTACTGAATTTTCTTCACTTTTGCTTGTCTGAAAAGCTTTCATTCCTCCATCAATTTTAAATGAGATCCTTGCCAGGTACAGTAATCTTGGTTGTAGATTTTTCCCTTTCAGTACTTTAAATATACCCTTCTGGTTTGCAGAGTTTCTGCTGAAAGATCAGCTGTTAAGAATATGGGGTTTCGCTTGTATGTTACTTGTTGCTTCTTCCTTGCTGCTGTTAATATTCTTTCTTTGTGTTTAATCTTTGTTATCTTTATTATATGTGTCTTGGCATGTTTCTCCTTGGGTTTATCCTGTATGGGACTCTTTGTGCCTCTTGGACTTGATTGACTATTTCCTTTTCCATGTTGGGAAAAATTTCAACTATAATCTCTTCAAAAAATTTCTCATACCCTTTCTTTGTCTCTTCTTCTTCTGGGACCCTTATAATTCGAATGTTGGTGCTTTTGATATTGTCTCAAATGTCTTTGAGACTAGCCTCAGTTCTTTTCATTCTTTTTACTTTATTCTGCTCTTCAGAAGTTATTTCCACCATTTTATCTTCCAGCTCTCTGATTCGTTCTTCTGCTTCAGATATTCTGCTATTAATTCCTTCTAGAGTATTTTTACTTTCAGTAATTGTGTTGTCTCTCTGTGTTTATTCTTAAATTCTTCTAGGTCTTTGTTAATTGATTCTTTCATTTTCTCCATTTTGTTTTCAAAGTTTTTGATCAACTTTACTATCATTCTGAATTCTTTTCAGGGAGTTTGCCTAGTTCCTCTTCATTTATTTGGACTTCAGTGTTTCTGGTTTGTTCCTTCATTTGTGTAGTATTTCTCTGCCTTTTCGTTATTTAAAAAAAAATTATTGTGTTTGAGGTCTCCTTTTCCCAGGCTTCAAGGCTGAATCCTTTCTTCCTTTTGGTTTCTGCCCTCCTGAGGTTGGTCCAGTGGGTTGTGTGAGCTTGTGTAAGGAGAGATTTGTGCTGAGTTTTTGTTTGTTTGTTTTCCTCTGATGGGCAAGGCTGAGTGAAGTGGTAATCCTGTCTGCTGATGACTGGGTTTGTATTTTTGCTTTGTTTGTTTAGATGAGGTATCCTGCACTGGGTGCTACTGGTGGTTGGGTGATGTGGGTCTTATATTCAAGTGGTTTCCTTTGTGTGAGTTCTCACTATTTGATACTTCCTAAGGTTAGTTCTCTGGTAGTCTAGGGTCTTGGAATCAGTGCTCCTACTCCAAAGGCTCAGGACTTGATCTCTAAAATTCAATGAAGAAACAGCATGAACTTTCCAAAACCATCTATCTTATTTTCTTTGAAACGGCAGTCAATTCTGGCATTTAAAGACTTTCCAAGTGTTTCATCCAGGGACTTGTAAATCTCACTTATCTTCTCACAGGCAAACCTCAAGCTCACCAAAGAGGAAAGTTTTACTTCCAACTCCCAGTCTTGGTACCACTGAGCCTAGCCCCACATCCCTCTTTTCTCCTTGGTGTTGGGCTTTAGACAGATACCTTGCCACCTCCCATTCTGGTACCAGAAACTACCTCAGTCTTATAACACTGGATGGATTGTTGGGTTTTGCTGGGAGTTCCTTAAGCCTGTGCATCAGAAATGGTGCTCTACTTAACTGTCCCTCGATCCCCTCATGGAGGTCACTTACAGGTGTCCCATGATGCCTGTCCTGCACATCCTCATGGCACACTGCCCACTCCCCCCATGGGCAGGAGAAGTTATCCCCTGAAACTCGCCTCAGGATGTCACGTGGTCCTTGATGGCACATCCTTAACCTGCTCTGGCCAGGCCCCTGCCATGTTGGTGTGTGGCGATTCTGGGACATATGGAGATTCTGGTCTATGAGGAAGGAGGAAGGGAGAAGAGGAAGGAGTTCCAAGAGGGAGGATGTGCAGGGGAAAGGAGGAGAATGAGATGGAGGAGGAGGAAGCACTGAGCTGGGTCTCAGTGATCTGACAGGTGGTGGCTGGATTAGGCTGAGGATGTCCAGATGTTCCAGGTCCAGGGGTCCAGGCCCAGAGGATTAAAGTCCAGATCATCCAGGTCCATGGATCCAGGTCCAGTTGGGTTTTGATGGTGGTCCAGGGGGTCTAGACGGCCAGGTATAGTTGGGCTGCACCTGGGTGGAGTGGCAGTACCAGTAGAGGCAAACCACAGTATGAGAACTGCCTGGCTCATGCCCGTGGGTGGAGGGTGCCGCTCAGGAGACCCATGTAGGATACCCTGCAGAAACTGTCAGCCAGACCCAGGAATGGGCACACGGCTGGATGTGGAGGACATTAAGTGGACTAGAGCCTGTGTTGGGGTGCCTGTCAATGAGCTGCAAGGAAAAGTCCCTGTGCAACAGGGCAGCTGGGGGGAGGGGAGTGGAGCACAGGTAGCCTTCTCATCTGCCTCCACACAGCCCAAGAGCCTGTGCCCCCCGTGAATGGCCTGGACCCAGGGCTGCATGTGGGTTTGGGCCCCCACCCTGTTACTGAGCAAGTGGTCACAGTGACCCTGTCTTGTTGGGCTGTTGTGGGGCTCAGCGAGTTGGACCACACTTAGGACAGAGCACTCAGCAGACATTAGTCAGTATTGAAGCTGAGGGAAGCCTGGCAAGGGGCAGCCAGGCCAGTGTTCATTTCCAGAAGGGGAAACTGGGGCTCAGAGTGGAGAGTGAGTGCATCTGGGCTGGGAATAGAGTCATGGTAAACATGTGGGGCTTTTCGACCACCTCCGACTCCTTAGCTCTCCCATTGTCTGTTTCTTAACTCTGCAGAGTGTGGGCAGGGCCTCTCAGCACCTGGAACTTGTCAGAGATTAGCATCTTGGTGCTGCAGGCCTACTGGCTTAGAATCTTCATTGCACAAGATCTCCGTGCCTGTTTGTACGTAATTGTGACCAAGCATTGCTTTCCCTACTTGTTTGCAGCTCTGGCAGTACATTGGAATCACACACGGGTGGTTTTTTTTCTTTAAACAAATACGAATGTTTGGTCCCAATCTCAGAGTCACCCTTGCCATGGGCCAGGGCTGTGGCCTCAGGGAGTGTGAGTGTGCAGCCAAGTCAGACACCTTTGTTCCACCTCACATGGTCATCCTGAGAGACTCAGTGCTGAGAGGGGCTGGGAGGGAGGCCCCCACCCCCAGAGATGTCCAGGTAAGCTCAGGTATGGTGGTCTGCACCAGCCTCAGAGAGGAATGGCTTTGTTCTTCCTTCAGAAGAATTGTATTACAATAGATTGTTTCCATCAAGGACTTCAGAATCGAGAGCTGTGTTAAAAGAGAACTGGATCGACAGCCTGGGAGCACATAAGCCAGACCTACTGCAGCCCGGGAATGGGGCTAGGTGGCTGGGGGTCCAGGCCAAGTGGTATGTGGGTGGGGCAGCTGTGGCCAGATGGAGACAAACTGAAAGAGATGCATGACTATTAACTAGTGAAAACACCCAAAATCAGTACCACTCTCCTATAAAGGAGAAGACATAGGCCCAGCAGGGTGAAGGGTCTGTCCAGAGTCACACAGCAAACCAGTGACTCCAAGGGGGTGGGGCTGGGCATCTAGTGGTTGTGGTTAACTTCAGAAGGGCACCCTCTTCCTGCAGAGATGGCAAGGCTCCTCTTTGAGGGGTGTCAGCTTCCGGCTTGGCTGCTGCCTACCTGGGACCCCACGATGTGAATGTTCTGAGGCTCAGGGTGGGTTCAGTGGGGGAGTGTGGAGTTTGAAAACCCTCCTCTGCCTTCTGTTAGGCTTTAAATAAACTGGGGAGGCCTGCATACCTGGACTAGTCTACCTTTGGGTCCAGCCTCCAACATCACTTCTTCCCCTTTCACCCAACTACTGTTAATGAATTGAGTCTTTAATTATTATGGAAGGACTCATCTCTGGTGATACTCTTGGCTCTGAAATATACTTTGTCCAGTATTAATGTAGCTACTTCACCTTTCTTTTGATTAGTGGTAGCATGGCATACTGTTCCCCGCCTTTTACCCTTAATCTTTTTGAGTCATTTTAAGGTAGGGTACGTATAAATAGTCTGTGATTGGATTTTGGATTTTGCCTTTTGATTTCATCTAATAATCCTTGTTTCATTTTTGAATTTTTGATATACCATGTGGCATGTAGGATCTTAGCTCCGTGACTAGGGGTCAAACCTGTGCCCCTGCAGTCGAAGCTTGGAGTCTTAACCACTGGACCACCAAGAAAGTCCCAACAATTTTTATTTCTTTATTGAGGTGCTAAGACAATTTACTTTCAATGTGATAATTTATTGATATGGTTAGTTTTAAATCTACCTTTTAAATCTACCATGGTACTATCAGTTCTTGCCCCACTTCTTTCTTTTTCTGCTTTCTTTTAGACTTTGTATTTTTTTCCACTTTTTAATTTCTCCTTCTTCCCCTTCACTAATTGGCAGTAATTATTATTTTTTTGATTACTGTAGTGGTTGCTTTAGGATTTGTAGTATGTATCTTTAACTTATTACAGTCTAAGTGATATTATATCAATTCATGTATAGAACTAAAACCTTCCAAACCTTTCATTCCCCACCCCCCCTCCCCACCCTTGGCTGTGCCACATGACTTGTGGGATCTTAGTTCCCCAACCAGGGATTGAACCCAGGTCCTGGCAGGGAAAGCACTGAGTCCTAATCACTGGACCACCAGGGAATTCCCCTTTTGCCTATTTTTAAATGAGTCATTGCTTTTGTTTAATAGTCATAAGAGTTCTTTATATATTTTAGATACAAACCCTGTATCAGAGATATGATTTTCATATATTTGCTTTCATTCTGTGGGATGTCTTCCCTCTTTCGATGGTATCTTTTGAAGCACTGCTGCTGCTGCTGCTGCTAAGTCACTTCAGTCGTGTCCGACTCTGTGTGACCCTATAGACGGCAGCCTACCAGGCTCCCCGTCCCTGGGATTCTCCAGGCAAGAACAAAAGTCTAAAAATTTGATATAGTTCGATTTCTATATTTTTCTTTTGTTTGTATTTTTAGTGTCATATGAGAAGACTTCATCTTATACAAGGACACAGTGACTCTCTCCTATATGTTTATTCTATTTAAATATTTTATTTATTTATTTTTGGCTATGTTGGGTTTTTGTTGCTTCATGCAGGCTTTCTCTAGTTGCAGAGAGCACCGAGAACTACTCTCTAGTTGTGACATGCGGGCTTCTCATTGCAGTGGCTTCTCTTGTTGCAGACCATGGGCTCTAGGTGCTTGGGCTTCAGTAGTTGTGGTATATGGACTTATTTGCCCCCATGACATGTGGATCTTCCCAGACCAGAGATTGAACCCATGTCCCCTGCATTGGCAGGTAGATTCTTAACTACTCGTCCACCAGGGAAGTCCTCTCCTATATTTTATCCCACTGGAACCCATCTTTCCTTAGCCTCTCCACTCCCAAGACCCCAGTCTCTCTGCATGCTGCCCTCCCTTGCCTGCTTCTTCCCATGCCTCACTAGAGGACTCTTTCTGTGACCCCTCTGGGTCCTGTCTTGGTGACACCTCAACGTGGGTTCCTCTTTCTGCACTGGTTTCAACCTTCTTGAGTTACATGGAGGCCAAGGTGATGGAAGAAGACCCCAGCTGACCTTGAGGGGCATCAGCACGAGCCTTCAAGGGTCATGACAGCACCTAGCCTTCCTAGTGATGCTCACAACTCTCTCCTCTCTAGGGGAGTCTCCCCGGTGGGTGGCTGCAATGAGAAGCGCATGTTGGCCATGCTGCCCCGCTGTGGAAAGACCTTCGCTGAAAAGATGATGAAGGTAGAGGTCTGGAAATGGTGCAACCTCTCGGAGTTCATCGTGTGAGTGTCCCTGCCCATGCCCTGCCCTTGCCCCTGCCCACAGCACCTGTGCTCCCCCAAGTTCCGAGGTTCATTCCGACCCTCCCAGCCCCTCACTCCCCTCACTTACCACATTGGCTGCTCCAAATTGAACACTCCAGGTTGTGCATCCCCCACTCTTCTGATTGTGGTCATTTCTCTGGGAACCCCGACACCCACTCCCCTTCCTGAATGTGGTTGGTGCCCTGCCCTGGGGTGCCTGCCTCTCTTCACGGTCCGTGCTGGGTGGAGTTGACATTTTGGGTTTTCCTCATAGCACCAGCCAGGGCTGGGTCGGTAGTCAGGACCATTGGACCACAGAGAAACTGAGTCCACTGGTTTCTACCTGGTGGTGGTGGGGGCCCCACCACAGAGGGCCCCCACTTTCTAGAAGCTTCTGAGATATTTTTCATCTCCTGTGATCACACCCAGCATCAAGTGTCTAGGTACACCTTTCACCTCCTTGGAAATCACTGATGGCCTGTGCCTACCTTCCCCCACTTCCCACTTAGAAGTCTCTGCCTGGCACAGTGCTGGTGGCTGCTGCATTCAACCTGTCCTGTGGGCCATGCCTGCCTGGGACCCCTGGATTTCTATCAGTTGCACCAGCCCTTTCCACCCCAAGACCCTGGCCCCTGTGCTCTCTGTTCCCAGTGGTTGTTCTATGGGCTTCCATGGCCATCTCCCCAGAGGACAGTGGCTCCTTGTGGGCACATCCACAGCCCCTCATGGACTCCACACATAGCTGTTCACTGAACCAAATGGAACAAAATTTCTGTGTCTGCTGGGAAAGGGGAAGGTGGTGTTCAGGAAGGGGCTTGGCCAGGCTCCTTATTATCCTTGGAACCTGACCTGAACGCCAAGCCCAGAGTGGACACACAGGGGTGGAGGTTTAGGGAGGAGGTGTGAGTTTCCTGTCCTGGGCTTCTGTTACCTGCTAAAGCTTCAGTGAGATCAAACAGACATCCAGCCCCAGGGCCGGAGGACAGTAGAGGGGTCAGCCAGGAGGGGGTCTTGGAGGAGAGAGGGGCCAATGTCTACTGGACTAGGGAAAAGTTTGCTGGTGGAAGAGGGAATCTGCCAGGGGCAGTTTGCCTGTCTTCTGGGTTCCACATCCCAGCTTTCCCCTCTGGACCATGGCTGCGTTTTTGCTCACTGTGAGAGCACCCCCAGGGGCTGCAGGGAGGGTGCTCTGGGAGACAGACTGAAGGGAGGGCATGGAAAGGCCCCAGGGTGACAAGAGTCGCTTGGGAAGAACCGAGCTTGTCGTGACCCTGGTTCCGTGATGTCACACAAATGGCAGCTTCCTTGGGAAGAACACCGTGATTGTATCTCCAGTTTGAACGCAGGCTGATGAGTTAACAGCACCTGGGACTGTGTGTGGAGAGGAGCGCACCCCTGCCTCATCCGCCTCCCCAGCCCCGGGAACGGCAGGGTGCGGGGCTGTGGGTGGCGACTTCTGCAGCTGTTGCCTTGTGCCTGAGTGCCTGACCTTTGCTGTCTTTTATTGTAACAACATTTTCTGTCACAATAAGGAGTCAGTTCCCAGTGATCTTGAGAGGCAGCAAGCGTGGGCAGTCTGCACATAGCCCTGTAGGTCTCAGCTCTGCCCAAGCCCTAGCCTTTGGGACTCACCCGTGACCTCACTGAGAACCTACTGTGTGCCAGGCACTTAACAGAAGTGTATTTACAGCACATAATTTTGTCTTTTCACCAAGGTGGGGGCTTTCACCTAATAGGGTCCATTACCTTATTGGCTGAGAATTATGAACCCCATTTACAGGTGGAGAAACTGAGGCTCAGGGAGGCTAACCAACGTGGGCAAAGTCAGGAAGATGGTCAGCCAAGCTGAGATTGGAGGATATTGGTTCAACATCCTGAGCCCTAAGCTGCTACCTTGTGCTGTTTTCTGTGCATGGGGGTCACACGGGCCTCAGATCACCCTCCACGTCCTGCTCCTTGTACCTTGTCTCAGTTGTACTGAGCTCTGGGGCAGGTGGGGGCTCTGCAGGGTGTTGGGTTAGAAGCTCTGGGGTGGCGGGCCACTGATGGGGCCCAGTGGGAGGGGTGGGTCTTGGGAGTGACGGTTTGCCTGAGGACCTGGTTAGTGAGGTGACCCAGAGACTGGACCCATCCCAAGGACCACATCATGGGTCTGCACATGGATTCCAGGCTGTAGCCTTTGTTTCCTGCTTTCTTTTGCTTTGTGTGGCTCTTCCTTGCCTGTGTTACCTGAGGGGAGCGGGCAGATGTGTGCCTGACCAACCAGCCAAATGTTTGGGCTGGGAAACTGGCTGCCCCAGGGCCACCAGGAGGAGTGGCGAAGGGTCTGGCTGAATGGACCCACTGCCCTGTTCCCCCTGCCTTTCCAGGCAGAGATGAGGTTGTGTACAGGAAGCTCCTGCAGGAAGCGGATCCTTCCTGTTGCTCAGGCCACCCTTCCTGGGTCAGTACCGGAAGGAGAAGCATGGTTGCAAAGCCTAGTTCCCACGGGGGAGCTGAGGCAGGAACCCCTTCCTGCCACATACCTGTCCTGTGTGAAGCACTTTGCCAGGTGGGCAGTGGTCGGAGCTGGCACACTGAGGCAGATATTCAACCAGCCCTCTGACCAGAGCATCTTGAACAATGGCTGCCAGTCTAGGTCAGCAGCCCCAGTCACCAGTAATCCTCGGTCAGTGGGCTTTTGGGCTGGCTTCTGAGGACTGCCAGGGGTAACCCCTGGTCTGCCATATGGACCATCAGGAGACTGGCTGTTTGATGGACATGGCTCCTCATTCGCCGCTTGCTAAGTGCCTTTCCAGGTTTGGTCAACACAGACAGGAAGACCCTGGGCAGAGGGGGTCCCATGTGTCCTGTCGGGTGGGGGCTGAGGAAGGTAACTTCGGAGAGGGGACAGGTGGGATGCCCCCCACCTCCCCGCACCACCCAGTCAGGTTAATGAAGGCAGGTTAACCAGAGAGATCTCTTCCCGGGGAGGCCCATATAGTGGTCCTAGGTGAGAAGGGCCTTGCAGGTCAAGAAGCTGTGACCTTTGGCCTTGGAGAAAGAGCCCAGGCTCAGAATGTCTTCTGGGAAGACCTGGGGGTGCTGGCACCCTGGGGGCTGAGTCCAGACCTGGGGTGTTGGGAGTTCCTTTCCTTGTAGGGAGGAGGTGACAGTGTGGATGACCATGATGAGGGCAGGGATGATGCACGAGATGCAGACGGGGGCATGGGGTATATTTTGGGGGAGCTCATGGCCTCAGAGTTTCTTGCAGGGTATGGGGCCACCACGCGAGAGAACCTCAGGGTAAGGATGCCAGGGGGCTGGATACTGCCAGACCAGCAGGCCCAAGAGAGGTTGTAGAACGAGGCCACTTTTCCCTTGTGGCCTGGGGCCATGCTGAGAACCGGTGGCCACACAGCACTGCCCCCCACTTTCCTGTAAGTCAGGGCCGAAGTTGGAAGGGGCGGGGGAGCTGAATGGCCACACTCTCTGCCTTCATAGGTACTACGAGAGCCTCACCAACTGCACGGAGGTGGAGGCCAACGTGGTGGGGTGCTACTGGCCCAACCCCTTGGCGGAGAGCTTCATCGCCAGCGTTCATAGGCAGTTCTTCCAAAACTGCTCAGTGGACAGGCAAGACTGGGAGGACCCCCAGACGAAATTCTTATCCCGCTCATCACCGTGCCCGTCCTGCTGACCATCGCCATGACTGGTGTAGTGGTGTGGCGCAGCAAGCACACCGAACAGGTGTTGTGAGGGCCTGGTGAGCCCGAGGGGCCGTGCCTGGAGAGATGAAAGAAAGTTCTGCAGGGCTGATTGAGCTGGTGCTTCAGCTGCCCCTGAACCTTGCCCCGGCGGGTCTTGGGCTGGTGATAGAGAAAACGTGCTGTGGCTGGAGCTTGTGTGCTGGGCAAAGATCACCGCTGCTTCACTTGCGCTGTCCCAGGCTGGGCTGGGGCCTCTGGTGTTCCCAGTACCAAGTCCCTTAAGGGCCCTGCCCTGGCTTGACCTTGACCCCACCTCCCAACTGACTCTACCCCTGACCCCATCTCCCACTCTGGCCCCACCCCCTGGTCCTGGCCCCACCTCTTACTCTGACTCCACCCCTAGTCCTGGTCCCACCCCTGGTCCTGGCCCCACCTCCTATTCTGACTCCACCTCCTACTCTGACCCCACCTCCTACTCTGACTCCAACCCCAGCCTTGGCCCTACCACAGTGTCTCTGCTCTGAAAAGTTGTGCCTATTCCCACCCCACTCCAGTACTCTTGCCTGGAAAATTCCACTGATGGAGGAGCCTGGTAGGCTGCAGTCCAGGCGGTCGCAAAGAGTCGGACATGACTGAGCGACTTGACTTTTTTCATTCCCACCTGGCTGGGGGTGGAGCAGTAAAGTGTGGGATGGGGCTCTTGTGGGTCCTTGCTTTGCAGGCCTTGGGTCCTCTGGGTGGCGAGCCCACTTAGAGAGAATCTGGAAGACAGAATTGAACTGGGAGCTCCAAGGAGCCACAGGATAGCTTGCGACCTGTGGTCTGTGGCCTCCTTGGTAATGGGCCCCTCTAAGAGCAAGGCCTCGGGGCAGGGGCCTTGTGCGCTCTACTGGCTGAGCTCTGTCTGCTGTGCCTGTGCTTCCTGTGAGTAAAGAGACATGCTGCTTCTGAGGTTTCCAGTTTTATTTCAGGGAATTCACAGAGACTCTGCCCAGCCTCTTAGAACTGGCAAGTCCCCCAGGCCCATTTTACAGACAGGGAGTGATTGAGGCTCCAGGAGGTCAGAGTCAGAGCAGCAAAGAGAGCCTCAAACCAGGGAGTGTGAGCAGGTGGGAGGGATCTGCTATCCAGCTCTCAGAGGTTTTGTGCTTCTCACTGGGTCCCTGCGCTTTGAGGACGGAGGGGAGACTTCATCTTTGTGGCATTTCGAGGTTGCCTCCGGCTTGCTAGGACCCCCGCCTGGTCCTGGGGACCTGGGAGCAGCTGGTGGAGGCGCTTTGTCCGCAAGCCTCTCTGGTCCCCAGTGGCGTTCCAGTTCGTAGCCGATGCTTTCGAATGTGGGCGGTTTACTTCAGCACCGTCTTGCTGGGGCCCAGAAGTGGGGTCGTGGTTCTAAGTGGCTGTGAAGGGAACCTAGCAGGGCAGTCCCTATGTCCTTCAGAGGCCTTGCTCCTCTTCCTGCCCAGAGGTGCAGGGAGTCCCCTGAGCTTGCTGGTTCCCTGCAGGTGCCCACGGGTGCAGATGCCCACTGGTGCAGGGATGGGATGGGAATCTCCTGGCACTTCCGGTTCCTGAGGCAGCTTCAGCCAATGAACAAAGGCTGTGATCTCAACGTGTATCCACAGTGCCTCTGGAGCATCACCCACCATGCAGGTCTCTGCTGGTCATCTGTGAACTGGACGACTGCTGATGAGATAACCTGTGGAGGCCCGGAGGCGCAGTGCCTTTGGGTTTCAGACCATCTCAAGCCTTTAAAATGTTGGTTCTCTTCTCAGATGGTGCCCTGGGGGCCCTGCAGCTGCGGGAGGGAGTGCAGCCCAGCCTCTGCTGGCCCTGGCCACACCCTGGGTGGGAGCCCCTGGGGGTTGTGTGTGTCTTCCCTGTCCCAGGGATTCTCACTTCCCAAGTCGCCTGAGAGCCCGGGCCCCCAGAGCTGCACCAAGAGGCTACTCTTGTGTGCACATGGCTATCCAATGATGATTCTTGGCTGAAGACCCCACTCTTACCAAGACTGGAGAACCTCGTAATTGTGGGCCTGGCACTGGGCCGCCTGACCGCCCTTTTAGCTCTCCAGCATGCTTTCTTCACTATGCTAACTTTAGTGACCCCCTGACCCCACTGAGCCCTCTGACCTTCAGGCTAGTCCTGTCCAGCTCTGGCTTGCTGCCTCCCTCCCTACTGGTCACAGCTTTGTATGCTCTGTCAGTCCTTTGGCCCCACATTTTCACTTATATTCATGAGTTTTTCTAGGACATGGTGGGTCCTGGGTGCCAGGCCACACAAGGAATGTGTGTGTATACGTTTATGTGTATATGTGTGTGCATTTTTGTCCCTCTTCCCCCGGCTCCATACAAGGGGGTGCCATGTCTCTCTACTTTCTAGACCAGAAATCTAGATATAGTGTTTTCCTGGGAGGGCCAGGATTTCTCATCCCCTCCACTCTGAGCTCTGTGTTACAGAGACTAAATTCCAGGCACGAACGGCTGAGATGTCAGGCCTCCCTCTCCCTGGCCAGACCTCACCGACAGTTAGGAGGGAGCTCTACCCTAGGCTCAGCTTGCTCTCACTTCAGTTCACCTGTACAGTGGAGGCTCCTGCCAGGAAAGGCGAGTGGAGAAGACCAGAAGCTGCTGCCCACACCCAATGTGCTGTTCATAAAGTGAGAGTGTTACGCTACTGTCCACAACCCCAGCTCCAGGAGAGTGGGTCAGAGATCTTCCCAAGGGCAGAAGCAACTGTAAGGACGGGCAGCTCTGAAGCTCTCTCCATAGGAACTGACTTGATTTAGAAGATAGTGTAGGGAAGTCCAAGCCTAAGGGAGCTCTCGAGAACCGGGAGAATTTTGGTGGTGAGCAGTGCCAAGCAACTGGCAGCTCGACGTTGGAGGTGAGCGTGAAAGGGCACTGGCAGCTCCATGAGAGCACAAGTTAAACCACAGGCAGTTGGATTTCCCACCAGAGATAAGTGGGGACAGAGACACTTACAAGAGCCCTCATGGGTCAGAGAAAACCTCATAGCATGTGCGAGCTGTGTGTGCTCAGCTGCTTCAGTCGTGTCTGACTCTTTGCCACCCCATGGAATGTAGTCTGCCAGGCTCCTGGGTCCATGGGATTCTCCAGGCAAGAATACCAGAGTGGGTTGCCATGCCCTCCTCCAGGAGATCTTCCTAACCCAGGGATCGAACCTCATAGACTGGCCTTAAAATCACCCCACCAAGGAGCTCAGATTTAATTGAGTTAGAATGTGGAGCACTGATGTCCCAGGTGATCATCAACACAATGGAGCAGTCAGCTAGACACTAGTGGAGTCTGACCGCTGACAGTGATACCCACAGAGACAACAGATTCAGAGATCAGACACAAGGACATCAAAAGAAGGCCCAGCAGAGCCTCTGTGGTCTTGGGCAGGTGTGGTAAGCGGAGGGCTATGCTCTCTGAGAACGACTCTTGAGCTCATGCTGACATTCCAGCCAGTCCACCCATGACCAGCATGCAAGTGTCAGTGTCTGTCCCAAATTTGTCCCTCATTCCCCAGTACCCATCACAGACGTGCCTCCATCTTACTCACGCATGTGGATCAGCCCAGGTCATGTGCCCTGGAGGGCGTTGGTGCAGAACTTCACCGGGGTGTGTGCTCCGTGTGGACTTCTGCACATGAAGGGGTGCTGGCACTGCAGGGGGCCACCTGGGTCCAATCCCAGCCTAGTCACTTGTGACGTGACCTTCGACAAGTGTGTGGCCTCTGCACAGGTAGGTTCCTGGTCTACACAGGGCCTTGGGAGGATGGGATGAAATCATCCACACAGCTTCCTGAGCCTGGCACACAGTGGGTATGGTCAGTGTTATTATGGAAAGTCTGGGCTGGGTTTTGGGTGAGGGAGCCCCCGGCATGTCCCTTCATGGAGGGTGACACAGTGGGAGTGGAAGATGGTCCCAGGGGATGTGTTGAGTGGGGAGCAAAGAGAGCTTGGGGCAAAGCCACCCCCAAGGGTTCTAACCTGAGGAAGGAGGGCCCCAGGCAACAGCGAAGGAGTGAGAGAACCAGTTTCCAGAAGGCATCAAATGCTGCTGAGGGATCCAGTTCACAGAAACCAAGAATTCCTGGGGTGTGGTCAGGTGGGAATCCTTGGACCCCTCCCAGAACCATTTCCTGCCTTGGAAAGCAACAGAATCAAGAATATGTCACCCATGATGGGAAGATTAAGTGGATTCAGTTGGCTCCTCATGGAGGGAGGGGCACTCCTGACCTCTTGATGTTCCCCCAAACCCAGACAGCAGTTTGTGACTACACAAGAAATGCTTTTGGGAGACTGATCCTGCTGGGACTGTTGAAGATTCCAGAAAGCAGAGCTGGTGGATGACCGGCGGGCCAGTGGGTTGGGGGCTTGGGTGGTCAGGAAGGGTGTGGGAAGGGTGTTGAGGAGCAGGCAGGCAGCCACCAGCTCAGGACTACAAAAATCCAATCAGAGATCTCAGAAAGGTATTAAACAGAGAGGTGGTCCCTTGGCAGGAGACTTGTGGGGACAAATTTGAGGGATGGAGTAAGGAGTGTTGTCAATACAGAGGCTCCCCCACATCCCCGCCCCCTTAGTGGCTGGTCTAGCCTCTGGCAAAACAGACCCATCCTTTCCCCATGAGCAGAGTTCTGAGTGGAGGGAAGTTGAATGTCCTCTTGGGGAGCAGGAGTTCCTGACAGGGAGGTAGAGATGAGCAGGGGGAAGGGGGCATTGAGATTGTGGGCAGTAGCCTGGAGGCCAGAGTTAGATAGAGGGATGGAGGACTTGAGGGAGAGCAGTGGAGGGTGGAGCTGGACAGACCCTTTGGAGCTGAGTGGGGCAAGGTGAGGATTTGGTCTTCATTCTGAGCCATTATAGTCACATATAGGTAGAGCACACTATAGGTGGAGCCAAGGTACCGAGTAGCATTGAAGTGATGAAGGCATGCTCCAGTTATCATGGTTAAAATCACTCCTTCATATTTATTGTTATTTAATGAGAAAGAGTGGGACTTTCTGAATGATGCAGCTGTCTATAAGGCTTTTAAATGTAATTCTTAACCACAAGGCTTATACTGTTTATACAAATAGTACATGTGGTTTCTTGGAGCTTTTAAATGGTTAAAAATAAAAACTTACTAATGGAGGGAAAAACGTGGATGCATTCGGACTTCCCTGGTGGGCCAGTGGTTAAGAATCCATCTGCCAGTGCAGGGGACATGGCTATGATCCCTGGTCTGGGAAGATTCTACATGTCTCAGGGCAATTAAACCTCTGCATCAGAACCTGCAACCTGCAACTACTGAGCCTGTGCGCTGCAACTGCTGAGGCCCTAGCACCTGAACCTTTGCTCTGAAGCAAGAGAAGCCACTGTAGTGAGAAGCTTGTGCACTGGAAGGAAGAGTAGGCCCTGTTTGCCAAAACGAGAGAAAGCCCATGTGTAGCAATGAAGACCCAGTTCAGCCAAAAATAAACAAAGAAGCAAAATAAAAAAAAGTGGATGCACTTAACTTGCAAAATTGTTGTTGTTCTGTCGCTCAGTCGTGTCCGAGTCTTGGCAACCCCACGGACTGCAGCATGCCAGGCTTCCTTGTACATTACCAACTCCTGGAGCTTACTTAGACTCATGTCCATAGAGTCGTGATGCCATCCAACCATCTCATCTTCTGTTGTCCCCTTCTCCTCCTGCCTTCAGTATTTCCCAGCATCGGGATCTTTTCCAAAGAGTCAGTTCTTCCCATCAGGTGGCCAAAGTATTGAACTTTCATCTGCAACATCAGTCCTTCCAATGAATATTCAGGACTGATTTCCTTTAGGATGGACTGATTTGATCTCCTTGCAGTCCAAGGGTCTCTCAAGAGTCTTCTCCGACACCACAGTTCAAAAGCATTGATTCTTCAGTGCTCAGCTTTCTTTATAGTCCAACTCTCACATCCATTGGTCTTCCCTCATAGCTCAGTTGGTGAAGAATCCGCCTGCATTGCAAGAGACCCCAGTTCAATTCCTGGGTCAGGAAGAGCCACTGGAGAAGGGATAGGCTACCCACTCTAGTATTCTTGGGCTTCTCTGGTGGCTCAGCTGGTAAAGAATCAACTTGCAATGTGGGATACCTAGGTTTGATCCCTGGGTTGGGAAGATCCCCTGGAGAAGGGAAAGACTACCCACTCCAGTATTCTGGCCTGGACAATTCCATAGACAGTATAATCCGTGGGGTGGCAAAGAGTTGGACATGACTGAGTGATCTTCACTTTCACTTTGACTCCAATCCATACATGACTACTAGAAAGACCATAGCTTTGATTAGATGGACCGCTGTTGCAAAGTAATGTCTCTGTTTTTTAATATGCTATCTAGGTTGGTCATAGCTTTTCTTCCAAGGAGCAAGGAGCAAGTGTCTTTTAATTTCATGGCTGCAGTAACCATCTGCAGTGATTTTTGAGCCACCCCCAAAATAGTCTCTCACTGTTTCCATTGTTTCCCCATCTATTTGCCATGAAGTGATGGGACCGGATGCCATGATCTTTGTTTTTCAGTGTTGAGTTTTAAGCCAGCTTTTTCACTCCTCTTTCACCTTCATCAAGAGGTTCCTTAATTCCTCTTCATTTTCTTCCAGAGTGATGTCATCTGCATATCTGAGGTTATTGATATTTCTCCCAGAAATCTTGATCCTAGCTTGTGCTTCATCCAGCCCAGCATGATGTACTCTGCATGGACGTTAATAAGCAGGGTGACAAAATACACAGCCTTGACGTACTCTTTTCCGAATTTGGAACCAGTCCATTGTTCCATGTCTGGTTCTGACTGCTGTTTCTTGACCTGCATACAGGTTTCTCAGGAGGCAGGTAAGGTGGTCTGCTATTACCATCTCTGAGACTTTTCCACCATTAGTTGTGATCCACAGTCAAAGGCTTTAGCGTAGTCAACGAAGCAGAAGTAGATGTTTTTCTGGAATCCTCTTGCTTTTTCTGTAGCTGAAGCCAATAGAACCAGGAGTGTGAGGAGGAAGCTGCCAGAGGAAGATGTTCCTCTGAATGGTTCCAGCGTCCATCAGGCAGTTTCCAGGAAGATGAAAGAAGCCCCCAGATGTCTTCATGTCTTTGACCATAACTGGGTGTCGGTATCTGACAGGCTGATGCTGTCCCTGAACCCTGCGGGAGCAGGGATGCTGAGTGTGGCTGCACATGTGCCCAGGACCTAGGCTCCTCCCAGAAGTGATTGATAAGGGGCCCCAGGAAAGTCCCCGGTCCAGTCCTCAGTCAGCAGAGGACACAGGATGGCAGCGGGAGAGGACCTACAGAAGCTGCCAGAACTGAGTCACTGGGACTTTGGTGACTGGTCATGCCTGAGCAGGAGCAGAGGGTCAGATGGGGTCAGGACAAGGGAGGCTGGAGGTGGGGTCAGGACAAGGGAGGCTGGAGGGGAGGCCAGGTGAGACACAGGCTTGGACTTGGGAGGCTGTGGGAGGGGGCATTTCCTGAGGAGAAAGGTGGGGGTTGGGATCCCCCCACACTTGCCTCTTGGTGAGAACCTTCCTTGTCCGGGAGGCTTGGCTCTCACTGTCATAAGGTTCTGGACAAAACTGTGATGAACTGCAGAATCAATGGGCCCATGTGTCTGGTGGACTCTGATAAAGGCTGTTCTGGCCTTGCTGTGTGCTCAGGGTGGGGTGGGGTGGCACTGCCCCTTCCCTGAACTGGGTTTGACTAAAAGTCCTAGCAGCTTGGAGAGTGGGCGGGTTTCTCCCCATCACTCTGCTCTGCCAACTTCTGCAGTAGCTTCTGTGTGGCCACCCCTCCGGCTGGCCAGGCTCTCCCCTCTGAGTGCGGGTGCCGGCTCCTCCCACCGTGCCCCAAGGACCATGGGGACAATCACAGGATGCAGAATACTTACGCATGGTTCCCAGAACGCAGTGGACATTCAGGAAGGACGTGCTATTGTTCGTTCCTGGAAGGCCAGGTCCCATGTTCCTCCTCTGGTAGCTTTGTTGCTGGGAAACACTCTGATTTCTGGTGAAAGGAGCCACCGAGATTTCAGCCTTTGCACGGCCCCCTCCCTGTCCGTGTCCCTGTCTCCCCTCCTGCAGGCCCAGGGGCCCATGCTGCTTCTATCTCCTGGGTCACCCATTTTTTCTTCTTGTGGGAATAGAACACCATCTCCCCAGCTCCCATTCCTGGTGTCCCCAAAATTCGTCCTGTGAATTGAAGAATTCAGTTAGGAAACAAGCAAAGAAGGGAGAAGAAAGGAGAAACACAGGGTTCAGAATCTCCCAAAATGTTTTCACTTTTGTCCCGGTTCCTGAACCCTTTTCTGAGGTCATTCTGCTTGCAGGTGAGGCTCTCCTGAGTGAAGAGGGGCTAGGATGGGGGGCTAGGATGGGGTTGCAGCCCTGTAGATGGGGGGCTGGGATGGGGGCCTGTCCTGAGTGATGAGGGGCTGTGATGGGGGGCTGTCCTGAGTGATGAGAAATAATGTGATCATTATTAAAAAAATTTTTTTTCTGTCTGCCTCTATACATCCTTTCATTTTGTGGTTTGTTGTTTTAGGCTCTCAGTCGTGTCTGACTCTTTGTGACCTCCCATGGACTGTGGCCCACCAAGCTCCTGTCCATGGGATTCCCCAGGCAAGAATACTGGAGTGGGTTGCCGTTTCCTCCTCCAGGAGATCTTCCTAACCCAGTGTGGAGGACTCCAATTCCACAATGATTAGACTACTCGAAGTTGTTCCCCAGATCAATGATGGTTTGTTTTTTTCTTAAAAAGTTAATTAATTAATAAATCTGGCTGTGCTGGGTCTTTGTTGCTGAGGGGCCTTTTCTCTAGTTGTAGGGAGCAGGGGCTACTCTCCAGCTGCAGCGCGTGGCTTCTCCGTGCAGTGGCTTCTCTGTGGAACACAGGCTCTAGAGCATTTGGGCTTCAGTAGTTGCAGCACACAAGCTCAGTAGATGACTTTTACACATATGAAAAGATATTCAACCTCACCATAACAAGAAATACACAATTTAAAATATATGACAATATCATCATTCTTCACTGATAAGATTGGCAAAAATCTAAAATTGATAATACGCTGTGTGTGGGAGGATTGGAGGAAACAGTTCTCGCCTATGTTGCTGGTGGGGATGTAGATTGGTATAGTCACTGTAGAGGGCACTTCGGCCATATCTGTCAACCAGAACTAAAAATGCATATACGTTTGGTCCGCAGTTTCACCTCAACAAATTCAGCTTACGGACATACTTACATGTATATGTATATGCATGTGTGTATGCGTATGCATTCACTACATTCACTAGAGCAGAAGTTTGGGAGCAACCTGAATGTTCAGGAGCAGAACACTAGTTAATTGCAAGGCGGTGCATTTGATGTGTGTGGAGCTTCATGTGGGCTTCATGGTGTGTTGTCAGCTTCAGGGCATTATGCATTTCACGGCTCCTAGTGGACCCAGTCCAGGGATGGACATGGGAAAGAGAGACTGACTTTTCATTTTATACTTTCTCATCTTTAAATATCGAACACGTGCATGTATTATCAATGATAAAAATAGTATTTAAAATGTGTTGCTGAATCTTCTTGAATTCCTCTTTATTAACCTGACTCCACTGCTACATCTGTCCAATCTCTAGGCCTTATTGATTCTACTATCTAAAGTTTCCTCAAATCTTTTTCTATTTCTATCCATTCCCTTTCGCATTTCTGCCTCCCTCTCTCCTGCAAGGAGAGATGCTGACAGGATGAAGCACAAGCTGGAATCAAGATTGCTGGGAGAAGTATCAGTAACCTCAGATATGCAGATGACATCCCCCTTATGGGAGAAAGTGAAGAGAAGCTAAAGAGACTCTGGATGAAAGTGAAAGAGGAGAGTGAAAAAGCTGGCTTAAAACTCAACATTCAGAAAAGTAAGATCATGGCATCCAGTCCCATCACTTCATGGCAAATAGATAAGGAAACAATGGAAACAGTGAGAGACTTTATTTTTGGGGGCTCCAAAATCAGTGCAGATGGTTACCATGAAATTAAAAACACTTGCTCCTTGGAAGAAAAGCTATGACCAACCTAGATAGCATATTAAAAACTAGAGACATTACTTTGCAACAAAGGTCTGTCTAGTCAAAGCTATGGTTTTTCTAGTAGTCATGTATGGACTGGTGTGAAAGTGAAAGTGAAAGTCACTCAGTCATGTCCAACTCTTTGCCACCCCACGGATTATACTGTCTATGGAATTGTCCAGGCCAGAATACTGGAGTGGATAGTCTTTCCCTTCTCCAGGGGATCTTCCCAACCCAGGGATCGAACCTAGGTATCCCGCATTGTAGGTGAATTCTTTACCAGCTGAGCCACCAGAGAAGCCCAAGAATACTGGAATGGGTAGCCTATCCCTTCTCCAGTGGCTCTTCCTGACCCAGGAATTGAACTGAGGTCTCTTGCAATGCAGGCAGATTCTTCACCAACTGAGCAATGAAGGAAGACCAATGGATGTGAGAGTTGGACTATAAAGAAAGCTGAGCACTGAAGAATCAATGCTTTTGAACTGTGGTGTCGGAGAAGACTCTTGAGAGACCCTTGGACTGCAAGGAGATCAAATCATTCCATCCTAAAGGAAATCAGTCCTGAATATTCATTGGAAGGACTGATGCTGCAGATGAAAATCCAATACTTTGGCCACCTGATGGGAAGAACTGACTCTTTGGAAAAGACCCCGATGCTGGGAAATACTGAAAGCAGGAGGAGAAGGGGACAACAGAAGATGAGATGGTTGGATGGCATCATGACTCTATGGACATGAATTTGAGCAAGCTTTGGGAATTGGTGATGTACAGGGAATCCTGGTATGCTGCAGTCCATGGGGTCGTAAAGAGTCAGACACGACTTAGTGACTGAACTGAACTGAACTCTTGCAAAGTGCAATTTAAAGGCCTCACGTCCAGGTGGCGCTAGTGCTAAAGAACCTGTCTGCCAATGCAGGAGACAGAAGGGAAGTGGGTTCAGTCTCTAGGTTGGGGAGATCCCTTGGAGGAGGGGATAGCAACTCACTCCAGTATTCTTGCTTGGAGAATCCCTATGGACAGAGAGGCCTGGTGGGCTATAGTCTATAGGGTCACAAAGAGTCGGACACGACTGAAGCAACTTAGCATGCACACATTGTCTGTGGGGTCTCTCTGACCTACTTCCCCTGGTATGAGCTCAGTTCTAGATATATTAGGTTTGGAGTGCTTGGGGTACACATCTGAAACTGGAGCTCAGGAGAGATTTAGATCAAAGATGCAGATTTGGGAGTCATTAGGTACATTTGTGGCTGTGTTCTTGGGCACATGAGTTGACTGGTGATTACCAACCAGAAATGCTAGGGTTTTCATCTAGTACCGAGAATTGGGAACTGCTGTTTCTGGGATGGAATCTGGTTGTCAAGGGTAGTTTCTCCTAGGCCTCCAATTTGATATGGGGCTTCTGAATAGCTACAGGAGCTGTAAAAACATAGTGAACTGCATCTAGCAGGATTTCCTCTGCCTGCCCAGGAGACTGCACAGTGTGTGTTTTCCCACAGTTTGGACATCGCCCAGAAGCCCCTCCCATGCCCACAGTGCAAGGGCTCAGCAGAGAGAAGGTGTTTCCCTCCATTGTCTCCTGGGACACCCCAGAGAGCTTCCAGTTGAGCAGCACATCCATGCATGACACAGCTGCTGCGTGATGCCCCTGAGCTCAATGTGGGAGCCAGGCTGGTGGGAAAGCATGGGTGACAGGTCTGACCCCAGTGCCTTTGCTCAGTATAGCAAGGCTCTGACATCACCCAGCCTGGACATGGGAAGAAAGCCTGGCCCTTCTGAGGGCTGCTTGACCTGAGGGTCAGGATGGAGCCACGTTGAGTGTGAACTTTAAACAGGAAACAGGCAGGTCTGTCCTGGAAGCTTCTTGTCCCCTTGCCGAATGGTCATAGTTTCCTCCCAGAGAGGAGAAACCCTGAACCTGAAGCAACAGAGCTGAAGGCCATAATGAATGGGCTGGCACAGCAGAGCCACAGGCACATCCCATTCCTCTCGGGCTATATTAACACCTCCAGCCTTCAGTCTGACTCCCTTACCTCCCTTGAAGATCTGGTAGGGCCAAAATCCCCTGTTACCTGTGCGCATTGTACTGTAAATGATGCTGGTGGCTATTCAAACATCAGACTGAAAGATTGTTGCTGAGCCATGAAAGACACCAGGATTCTTGGCCTCCAGAGGTGAGGAATTCAATCTGGGGCCAGTGATGAGGCATGATCACTCAGAGCTTTTGTGTAACAAAGTTTTATTAAGGTAGAAAAGAGAAAGCGTCTGTCATAGACATCAGAAGAGGTCAGAAGGAGTGTCCCCCTGCTAGTCTTTAGCCAGATGTTATACAGCTACCATCAGGCAGAAAAAGGGAATGCCTCAAAACTCAGAGACTGGCACCAGGCCCCTCACCCACAACATGCATTTTGAGATAACATTGGCACAAGGTGACTCATCCTGGGTCATAAAACAATTGACATGAATCTTGATGAAAGGCAGGTTTCCAAGTAAATATATATTTTCATTAACATAGATTAGGAGAACAATGTATGAGTAAAACATACTGGTTTGTTGAGCCCTATTGGTCTGAGTCTTAAGCAGAACCCACTTGAAGAAAGAGTCTAGGGTACATACATAGTTCATTAACATAACTTAAGAAAAACATTCCCATAAAAAAATGCATTGGTTAGCTCAAGGTTTGAGAAAAATTAAGTTCAGGTGGAACCAGGTGTCTTCATGGCAACACAGAAGTTTTAAGAGAAACCTCCTTTTAAATTTGTATCAGTTCAGTTCCATCGCTCAGTTGTGTCTGACTCTTTTGTGACCTCATGGACTGCAGCATGCCATGATTCCCTGTCCATCACCAACTCCCGGAGCTTACTCAAACTTATGTCCATAGAGTTGGTGATGCCATCCAAGCATCTCATTCTCTGTTGTCCCCTTCTCCTCCAGTCTTCAGTCTTTCCCAGGATCAGGGTCTTCTCCATTGAGTCAGCTCTTCCCATCAGGTGGCCAAAATATTGGAGTTTCATCTTTAGCATCAGTCTTTCCAATGAATATTCAGGATTGATTTCCTTTAGGGTGGACTGGTTGGATCTCTTTGCAGTCCAAGGGACTCTCAAGAGTCTTCTCCAACACCACAGTTCAAAAGCATCAATTCTTTGGCACTCAGCCTTCTTTAGAGTCCAACTCTCACATCCATACAAAACTAGTGGAAAAACCATAGCTTTGACTAGATGGACCTTTGATGGCAAAGTAATGTCTCAGCTGTTTAATATGCTGTCCAGGTAGGTCATAGTTTTTCTTCCAAGGAGCAAGCCTCTTTTAATTTTATGGCTTCAGTCACCATCTGCAGTGATTTTGTGAAAGTGAAAGTGAAGTCACTCAGTTGCATCTGACTCTTTGCGACTCCATGGACTGTAGCCCATCAAGCTCATCTGTCCACGGAATTTTTCAGGCAAGAGTACTGGAGTGGATTGCTATTTCCTTCTCCAGGGGATCTTCCTGACCCAGAGATCGAACCTGGGTCTCCTACATTGCAGGCAGACGCTTTACCATCTGAGCCACCAGGGAATCCCAAAAATAAAGTCTCTCACTGTTTCCAATGTTTCCCCTTCTATTTCCCATGAAGTGATGGGACTGGATGACATGATCTTAGTTTTCTGAATGTTGAGTTTTAAGCCAACTTTTTCACTCTCTTCTTTCACTTTCATCAAGAGGCTCTTTAGTTTTTCTTCACTAAATTTAGTTCTTCTTAAATTTGTATAGAGAAGGGAAAAAATCTGACACATAGTTTGCTTCCTCCTGCTGCTTGAGAGAGATAAAAAAAATGTCTGACACTTGCAGCTTATTTCCTTTGTTTGGAGGCCGCTAGCCTTCCTGCCTCTTACCCTCTCAAGATCAAAGCACGTCGTTTCCCCATCATCAGGTAGTCCTGTGGGCTCCCTCCTGCTGACTTTATTCCACTCAGATAACAGATATGACAAAAACAATCACTGCCTGACTTTGAGTTTCAAGACTGACTTGAATTTCTATTGAGGCAACAAGTCTAGAGAAACAGGCTTCATTGTGCTTGAAATGGGATGGCTAAACTCTACACCTTTCAGGCAAAGCTCAGGGTTCTGAGGACATGGTGTGATGTCAGAGGGGTGCCTGCAGCAAAGAGATGGGAAGCAGTAACTGAAAGCTTGGAGATAGGCAGGCTTGAGTGGGTTGCCCAACCTGATCACAGTCACCCCCTGTTTCTTCCTCGGGAGAGAACCCTGGGTAGGGCGTGGAAACTCATGGACAAGACTTTACACTGAAGTTAAATAGGTGGATTAACATGGTCATTTACCTAAACCAACTAAACCCACCCAGGAGGAACAAGAGGATGAAGAGATTAACAGGAAATCACAGATGAGGAGAGCCAGAGGCACATTTTGGAGCTGGAAGTCGGTGGACTTTGGAAAGTGGAGGGAAGTAAGACCTCAGTGGAGTCTGGGTGGGCCAGGCTGACAGGAGGCAAGTTGGGGGAGGGACCTCAGGACTTGGAAGGAGCCAGGGCGCCAGCGTGGGTGGTGGGCTGGCTCTGTCTTCAGGGTGAGCAGTGAGGCCTCCACACCCTCTCCCCTCCACAGGAGACCCTGGCGACTCCAGCGGGGCTGAGGGGTAAAGGTGAGGGCCCAAGTGGGGAGGTGAGGCCCAGCCACTTCCCCTGCTCCTCCCTGGAACGTTCCTCACTTCCGCGGAGGTTGGACAACACCCCTAGAGGAAGCCAACCAGCGAGGCCAGAGTTGTGGATGCTGATCTCTGGGCCCCTGTCCAGTGAGGTGGCAGGGCTCATCCATCCCCAGGCCCTGCCTTTTTGTTGGAGCCTCCCTCTAGTGTTTCAATGTCTTCCTTCTAAATAATCACAGATGCTCTGAGGTCTGATGACTTTCCCAGAGACCCTCCATGATATTGTGATGTACAAGAAGAAACACATGTTCTTTGTTCTGTTTATGGCCCAGAGCTCTTCAAACCCTTGTAATTTCTTAAGAGATTGATAAAAGTGTCTCTTGTTATGTTAATGAAGTGATTTTTGGAAAAGCAACCTCCAGATGGGGCTGGTTGCCAAGGGATCCAACCTTGGAACCACATGATTAGAGGGTGCTGCTGCTGCTAAGTTGCTTCAGTCGTGTCCGACTCCGTGTGAGCCCATAGACGGTAGGAAATTGCAGTCCTAACACCCCAATACCCTACCTACTGGAAGGGAAGAAGAGTTGGAGGCTGACTCAATCACCAATGGCCAGTGATTTAATCAATGCTGCCTATATAATGAAGCCTCCATGAAAGCCCCAAAGAATAGGGTTCCGAGCTTCCACTTGCTGAGCACTTGGAGATTCAGAGATTCAGGGTGAGGAGAGGGTGTGGAAGCTCCGCCTCCTTTCCCCACGCCTTGCCTGCGCGTCTCCACTATCTGGATGTTCCTGAACTACATCCACTTGGGGGTTCCCAGGTGGTGCTAGCAGTAAAGAACCTGCCTGCCAATGCAGGAGACATAAGAGACGTGGGTTTGATCCCTGGGTTGGGAAGATCCCCTGGAGGAGGGCATGGCCATCCAGTCCAGTATTCTTGCCTGGAGAATCCCATGGACAGAGGAGCTTGGTGGGCTACAGTTCATAGGGTGGCAGATTCGGACACAACCGACGTGACTTACTGTGCACATATATTAAACTGCTGATCTAGTGAATAGATGGGTTTCCTAGGTTCTGTGAGCCACTTTAGCAAGTTAATAGCAAGCCTGAGGAAAGAGTGGGTCGTAAAACCTCTAGTTTAGAGCCAGCTGGTCAGAAGCCTTGGTGACAACCTGGGTTTTCCACTGGCATCTAAGCGAGGGGTCAGGCCTGTGGGATCTGACCTTGTCTCCAGGTAGATGGTGTCAGAAGTGAGTGAAATTGTAGGACACCTTGTTGGTGTCAAAGAATTATCTGGATGTATGTGTGGGTCCCCATCTCTAAACTTGACATGCGCATTGGCAACTGGTGATGAGAATTCCAGCTTCTAACCTGAAACACAGTGACTGGAACAAACACAGCAGACGGAGGCACTGGGAGGGCCCTGGGCCCTGGGAGGGTGAGGGGAGCACAGATACCACCGCCACCAAGCCTAGAGTTGCTTCCCCCAGCGAGACAGCAGGCCTGTGTCCACCCCACCGGATGCCTTTGAAGGCCAATTCAGAAGGCAAGAGAGACACAAAAGCAAAGCACCCAGTGCAAGGGTGGAAAGGAAGAGCTGTCCCCATTCGCCGTTCTCACCTGTGTCCCACGCACCTGTCGTGTCTCTTCCTGTTCGCCCTGTGGCCTCCGTCTCTGCCTCTTATCTCTGCCGTCCCTAGTGTGCTGAACTGGTTAGGGAACAAGGGGTCCCCACACTTCTTCAGTAGATTCTTGCTTCTCTCATTGGCAATCACTCTATTGGCGTGGGCATCTGAAAAGAGTGAATACATATGTTCTCCAGGCAGCAGATTGAGGTAGATGAAGCAGTGGGGACTGCAAGTTGGATCAGCCAGCCACCTGGTACGTTGACTTGGTTATTCTCTTCCTGAGGATGCCAGGGTTGTCTGCAATCAATACCTTGCTGCCACCCTGTATCTGGTGATAGATATCCTCCACAGACCCCTTATTGGAGCCCTGTGAGGGTCGCTCTGGAAGGTCTGCTCTGCAGCAGAGTTCCTGGTTGTGGGCATGCACCTGCTTCACCTTCTGAGTGCTGCATATTACTTTCCGAGATGGCTGAATCCAGTTTATTCTCCTCCTAGTGAAGCAGGAGCATTCCCATTTGTTTACATCTTAGCCAGCACTTGGTATCATACCTCTTCTAACTTTTGTGTATGATTCTATTGGGTGGAAACTGGCCTCTCCTTTTAAAAGCTGCACTTTATCCTATTACCAGTGATGTCCCACTGGTGTCCCGTAGACTCATTAGACAATTGGGCTTCCTTTCCCATAATTCCTATTCATCCCTGTCTATTTGTTGGAGTTTCTGACTTTGCATCATTCATTCCAGGAATTTCTCACAGTCCAGATTTCACTCTGTCAGCTTGAGATGTGGTTTCACCCATTAATTTGAAGATGGTGTTCATCACTGGACAGAGTCCTTCATATGGATGTCATCAAATCCATCCCTTCTTCACCTTGTGGTTATGCTTTTATTTAAGAAGACTTTACTTATTATTTTCATTTTATTTAAGGAGACTTTCCACATCGCTAGTGATGAAGATACTCTTCCCATGGTTTTATAACTATATCTTTCCAAGAGAGGTCTTTAATATGAATAGTTTCCTCCTTTGGAAATGTTGTGATGTCGGGTCTGGCTTTGTGCATCTCCATGTCAGGAAAAAGGAACAAAACCTCCCACAAAATTGTCTTTTCTCCTCTGCTTTCTGGTGTTGCTCCCTCCCATATTGAGGTCCTCACTTATTTAACTTATATGCCGAGTACATCATGAGAAATGCTGGGCTGGAAGAAACACAAGCTGGAATCAAGATTGCTGGGAGAAATATCAATAACCTCAGATATGCAGATGACACCACCCTTATGGCAAAAAGTGAAGAGGAACTAGAAAGCCTCTTGATGAAAGTAAAAAGGAGAGTGAAAAAGTTGGCTTAAAGCTCAACATTCAGAAAACAAAGATCATGGCATCCGGTCCCATCGCTTCACGGAAAATAGATGGGAAAACAGTGGAAACAGTGTCAGACTTTATTTTTTTGGGCTCCAAAATCACTGCAGATGGTAATTGCAGCCATGAAATTAAAAGATGCTTACTCCTTGGAAGAAAAGTTATGACCAACCTAGATAGCATATTCAAAAGCAGAGACATGACTTTGCCAACAAAGGCCCGCCTAGTCAAGGCTATGGTTTTTCCACTGGTCATGTATGGATGTGAGAGTTGGACTGTGAAGAAAGCTGAGTACCGAAGAATTGATGGTTTTGACCTGTGGTGTTGGAGAAGACTCTTGAGAGTCCCTTGGACTGTAAGGAGATCCAACCAGTCCATTCTAAAGGAGATCAGTCCTGGGTGTTTATTGGAAGGACTGATGATAAAGCTGAAACTCCAATACTTTGGCCACCTCATGTGAAGAGCTGACTCATTGGAAAAGACCCTGATGCTGGGAGAGATTGGGGGCAGGAGGAGAAGGGGATGACAGAGGATGAGATGGCTGGATGGCATCACTGACTCATGATGTACATGAGTTTGAGTAAACTCTGGGAGTTGGTGATGGACAGGGAGGCCTGGCATGCTGTGATTCAAGGGGTCGCAAAGAGTCGGACATGACTGAGTGACTGAACCAAACTGAACAGGGGCCTTTGTCTGTTTTGGAGCAGGATCAGCTTATCTTTGAGATGAGTTATCAGGAAGAGCCCTGATTGGGTCATTCTTGTGGATTTCCTGGCCCAACACATGCACAGAGAAAGCTGTTAGTCTAGGGAAAGGAAAAAGGGAGGGAGAAGACACCAGCTAGCATCCATTTTGACTGAGAGATGCATGCTCACATCAGAACCAAATATGGAGATGACTGGCCAGAGACCAACCCAGAAAATGCCCCAGGTAAGCAACGTGAGCTGCCCCTATTGGATGCAACTCACTCTGAGCTCATCTCTATGCTCTTTTGCATGTATTTTGTTTTTTCCACATGTACTTTGCTTCGAATAAACACTTTTATCTTTTCCACAATGTTGGTTTCTTCACTGAATTTTTTCTTCAGTGAAGACAAGAACCAAAGTCCTTCTTCCAGCTTTTCACCTCTGAAATTAGTCTGAGTGCCTGGGAGAGCAAATATCCCTCTATTCTTTTTCCAAAAGGCTCAGAGCTGTCTGCAGATCTTTTCTGTCCTATATGAATTCTAGAACGTGCTTGTTTGCGTTCTTCCAGCTGGAGTTTTGAATGGAATGGCATTGAATTTGTAGTTTATACAACTGCAACTTTACACATACTTGTGTTAACAGTCTGACTGCTTCTTACCTTCTGCATGGAGCCCGGGGTGGGGGCAGTGGTACAGCTGCCTCTGTGTGTCTACAGCACTAATGCACTCAGCATGTGGGCTGCAGAAGGAGCCCACCAGTGCCTTGTTGGGTGAATCGTGTTAAATAATGATGCCTGTGAAAGCGCTTCGCAAACCTGGAGGCAGCGTGCAGAGGGGTGCAAACCATGGGTCAGTGCAACACAGGGCTCAGTTCTGTTTCTCCCTCCCTGGGTGTGTGGCCTCGGGCAGGTAAGAGCTGGCTTCCTCACCTGCTTCATGAGAGATACCTGAAGTCCAGGGTCACTTAGGAAGCACCACATATGCATCAGCTATTAGCATTATTATTGAAGCTGATGTGAAGGTAAAATGATACTAATTCTATTTAAAAATCCATCCCCTGATGGCTAATGTGAATCTGCTGGCAGGTTCCTTTGGCACACTTGATGTGTTTTCCATCTGTCTTAGTCAGCTCGGTTGCCATAACAACATACTACAGACTGGCGGCTGAAACCGCATTGATTTCTCACTGTCTGGAGGCTGGAAATCCGAGATCGGTATGGCTGTGTTCTGGTGAGGGGCCTCTTCGATGGCTATCAAAGGCCTGTCAATGGTTATCTTCCTGCTGTGTTCACACATGTCAGAGAAACAGAGAGAGAAAGCGCAAGAGACAGCCCTGGTGTCTTCCTTTTATAAGGCCACCAGTCCTATGAGATTAGTGCCCCATCCTTATGACCTCATTTAACCTTAACCATTTTCCTAAAAGCTCCACCTCTTTTTCTAAAACTCACACTGGGGATACAGCTTCATCTCATGAATTCTGGGAGACACAGTTCAGTCCATTGCACTGTCCTATGGTACAGGATACAGAGGTGGAAAGTTTCCCTGTCTGTTTGGCTGAGGCTCCAGGACTTCAGGGGCCCACTGACTCCCTTTGTGGAGGGAGGTAGCCGGCTGGGACTTACCTCTGAGGTAAGGCAAGGGGCAGCCGACCAGAGGGGACTCAGGGCGGTGGGGCCGCCATCTGGAGCCCTCAGGGCTGTGTTCTCAGCCCCAGTCATAAGCGGGGGGGTGAGGGGGGTGGGAGGGGGGGGTGAGGGGGGGGGGGGGGTGAGAGGGGTGGGGTGGGGTGGAGGGGGTGGGGGGGTGGGGGATGGAGGCGCAGAGTGCTCTGGGGCCGGGCCGAAGCTGTGTCGCATAAACTCTGTGCGGCAGTGAGGTCCCTGCCCAGCTCTTGTTCCCCAAGGCCAGTGAGGCCCCTCCTTCCTCTTCTACTTGCCCCAGCACAGCTGTGCCCTCGGACTCCCCCTGCTTTCCTTCTTGGGGTCCTCCATGCTTTTGGGGGTGCCCCTTGAGCAGGGGCCTGTGCCAGGGGGTCAAGTGTTTGCCCCACTTGCAGCCCTTGGGCCAATGCCTTTACGTGGAAAGTACTGGGGCAGTGACCTGGCGGGGGCGGGGGATGCCTGGGGAGGTCACGGCGGCTAGGTGGCGGGCAGTAGGAAGACATAGGCCTGTGCCCTAAAACAGCTCTCCTGAGAGCAGAGGCTGTCTCACCCTGAGCCTGTCAGGGCAGCAGAGTCTGGCCAGGGTCCCGGGAAACCTGGGGGAGGGGAGCTCTTGAAATAGCCTAGGCCAGTGCTTTCCAGAGGCGCTGGGATGCCGGATCTGCTGGGCACAGGTTACATGAGGCCCAGAAGCAGGATGGTCTTCAGGCTCCTGGTGGGTTAGAGGTCCAGTGAGTCCCAGAGAAGGGCCTGTGCGGATGGAGCTCACAGATGAAGCCCGGCATTCATTTGACGTGGGTTTGGGTTATCTTTCCAGAAAACCCAAACCCTGGTTCACATATGATGTTATTTAAAAAATAAAAAACTGTTTATTTTGAATAATTTAAAATAGATTAGGAAGGTTGCAAGAAATCCCATAAACTTTTTACCGGGATCCCCAACTGTGACCATGGCACACAAGCATGACCGTCTGGCTCTCTTACTGTCTATAGACCTGCCCCTATCTGTGCACATTAGTATATGCACACACGTGTACTTTATGTACTTCTTATGCTCCTTTATGCACATATGTATACCAGGAGACCAGGGCGCCACTGGACTATTGTAACTGAAAGTGGGGGCCAGCCGATTGCCACTCAAGAGCCAGTAAAGAGGCAAGGTCGGTGGTAAGGAAAGTTTGCTTTGTTTTGGACCCTGGCAACTGGGGGTCAGTGGATGGACTCTTGTCCAAAGGCTGACTTCTCACCTCTGACAATCAGTAGGCATGAGCTTTTATAATAAAACAGAGGGAGGGGCTACATGTAGAGACGACAAATCAACTCTGACAGTCACCTTGAAATTGGCCCTGAGGTGGTCAGACCAGCGTCATCTCTATTGTTTTAAGTACAATTAATCTCTAGTTTCAGGGTTGATTTGTTCTTATTTACCTGAGGCCAATTCTTGGAATTGCTGCAGCTTCTGTCACAGCTACAGTCTGGTCCTCAAGCAGTTAACTTCTTGCATCTGGGGGAGGTTTCACTGTCTGTAAGACAGCTCACAGATAGCCTCAGAGCATTATCTGTAGCCCTTGAAGAGGAGCTAATGGCCCTTGTCTTTGCTTAAGGACTCAACTATTATTAAATTGTCTCCTTTGACTGTTTTCCTTTGTTTCTGCATTTTCTTACATTTCTGATTAAACTTATTCTTTGGCTTTTTTCACAGACAAAAGGCAGGCAGAGGACATGGGGGTGGGGCAAGGACCACAGTGTCCTGCTCCATTTCACTATTGCTGGGTAAAGAGATCATGAAGCGACAAGAGTGGAAACACTGTAGCTTGAACAAAAGCCGGCAGACCTAGACAAAGGGAGGAGCTGTTAGACCTCCCGAAATCCTTCAAGGAAAGGTAAGACCAACCTCGGGCTGACTTGGGTCAGCAGGGCTGCCCCCCTCCACTGCAAGCCTGGGTGCATTCACCGGGGAGGGCTGCCTCCTCCTCCCTGCCAGCAAATGGGCTGCTACGGCCCAGTGCCTCAGGGGCAAGCCTGCCCCCAGGGCAAAAAGGCAACACAGCTGCCAGGGGAGCCCGGGAGGCCATTTCTTCCCTTCGCACCCAGGGTCAAACTCACATTGTACTCCGGGTCACACCCTCACACCCAGGGTCTCGTAGCATCACACACACTAAGGTCATCTTCACGCTAAGCAGTGCCATTCCCTCGCTGGCCTGCTCTGGTTTCTCCTGGGTTAGGGCTTCCCTGGTAGCTCAGCTGATACAGAATCCACCTGCAATGCAGGAGACTCCAGTTTGATTCCTGGGTAGGGAAGATCCCCTGAAGAAGGGATAGGCTACCCACACCAGTATTCTTACTTGCAAAATTCCATGGACAGATGAGCCTGATGGACCACAGTCCGTGGGTTTGTACAGAGTTGGACACAATTGAGCGAGTGTCCACAGCACAGCACAGGGGCAAGGTTCTGGGCTTTCTGGGCGCTGCAGGAAGGCAGTGGCTTGGGGACTGCCCGTGTGCTGCCAAGAGAAGTTTTGATTCCTGGGAAATTACCCTGTGTTTCCCTCCCTCTCTTTGGCCTTGGAAAGTCCCCCTGGGGCTGCAGAATGGGCATCACTTGACATCAAAGCCCTGAGTCACCCTGGGTGCCCCCTCCTCCCCTCCTGGCCTCGCTCTCCCAACACCACAGCCAACCTCTGAGCTCTTCTGGAGGCCCAGAGTGGGATTCTTCTTAAACCAGGTGCTGGTACAAGGCATCTTGGTGGGATGGGGGTAGGGGTAGTTGGGAAAGTTCGGAAAGAGAGGCAGTGATGGCCACTCTGGCATTTGTCCAGTGCTCTTCAGGTGTGCAAGGACACACTCACCCCCTTGGCAGCCCCTCTTGCTTGCTGTAGACTCCCTGGGGAAGTGGAGGGGGCATGGTCCCCCTGGGCAGTGGTGTACCAGCCAGTCCTACCCTACCCATTTCCTGTGATCTGGTTGCGTTGTGCTCAGTCAAGTCTGACTCTTTTGCAACCCCATGGATTGTAGCCTGCCAGGCTCCGCTGTCCATGGGATTTCCCAGGCAAGCATAATGAAGTCATTTGCCATTTCCTTCTCCAGGGGATCTGGCTTACCCAGGGACTGAACCTGCATCTCCCGCATTGCAAGAGGATTCTTTACCATCTGAACCACCAGGGAAGCCCTACTTCCTATGAGGGGAGAGCAACGGCAGCTAGGTGGGGCTGGGCGCTGAAATCCAGGCGGTTTTTCTAGGGCAGTCTCAAGGGTCCTACAGGCTGCCGAATTCTCAGCTTGGAGGACTGGACAGTCCTTTGCTGCTCAGAAACCTCCCACCTCTCACGTGAGCACCCAAGAGATGACCAACGCCCGAAGAAGACATACCTTGTCCCCTCCCCCACCCCAGCATCCCTCCCAAAGTCACCTAACTGTGGACCTGGGAACACTGCAGGGAGCATGGTGTCATTGTTTTTCCTCTTCTGGGTGAACCGAGAGCTTGGCAGCTGCACTTGGCTTCTGCTAAGTGACAGGTAGCTGATGTTCCCACACAAATTGCATATAATTTTAGCTCAAAGCAGAGCCACTGAGTTTTCTAGCTGCCTGGTGTGGGTTTATTGAGAGCTGAGGCACAGGGCCCTGAGGTTTTGAAGGAGTGGATGGAAGTGTGTGGATGGGCCAGGCTGGGCCCTCTGGTCTGCAGGGCACTGACTTTTATAGGGGTGTCCTGAGCCTCATCCTTCCCCATACTGGGTCCCCTCCACACCCCCAGGAAGCCTCCTGCCCTGTTCTGTCAGGGTTCTGCCAGACTGTGTAGAATCCCACCTTGCAGTTTACCTGGGTTCAACCTCAGCATCTTAATTCAGAGACTGGTTGGGGGTGCTAGATGTGAGGGGCTCTCCCACAGCTGAGGCCCCTCCTCAGGGGCCTGCCTGTCTCCTGAGGTCGTGGGCCAGCCCTGTCCTGAGAGAGAGCAGAGCCCCTGGCCTGGCACCCTCCAGATGTGCCCTTCATATCTCTCTGAAGACGTGGAAGCCTTGCAGGGAAGTGGCCACCACTTACCCCATCAGGAGGCTGGATTTCCAACCATGGACGTGACCTCTGCAGACTTTGGCCACAACCAGCCTTCAGTGCATGTTGGAAGAACTGGCTGGTGGGCATTTGGCTTTTTAAAAGTTAGACATCGAATATCATTATCCCATTTGTGTTTCAACCGCTGCCTTTGTTGTTGTGGGCATGTCCTTCCTCACTGCACTCCTGGTTCTCGGGTGGCGGATGTGCCCACCTGGGGGTTGAGCTCATCTTGGACCATCTGCTCTGGCTGACGGAGGGTGAGGATGCAGAACCTGGGCTTCAAGTCAGTTCTGCCTGGGATATGGGATCAGCTTTCCATCTAAAGGTATGGGAAAACCCATGCACTCAGCCAGCCAGCCAGCCAGCAGGCAAACATTTCTTGGGTCTTCTCGGTACAAGCAACACTGTGAGATTTGGTATGGGGTCTTTATTCTGGGCTTGTGGTTAAGCCCCAGGTGCAGGCTGAGAACCTGTTTTGTGGACATGACAGGACAAGCTCCATTAGGGACAGAAGGGACTGGCCTGCTGCCATCTCAGAGCCTCACACTCCACCGATCTCACTCTTGATTTCTGTGCAGTAGACTATAAGTGGCCCCAGGCAGTCATGGGGTTTCTATTGGACTCAATAGAAACTCTCTCTAAATTCTACCCTGGACCACACCAGCCCTTAGTGGTCTGAGAGGGCTCCCCTCTGCAGACACCACAGGCTCTATTGCAGGAGGTCTGATCTGCACCACTCTTGAGCCAGACCCCATCTGCATAGCAAATTGAAGGTGATAATTGGCCAAGTTATTCAGATAATAAGAGCAAAAACACACTCTGTGTCCCAAGCCTTTAAATATTTTGGGGAAGATGGGGTTCCTGATGCTGGCGAACTAAGGGAATCTATGTTCAGAGGTGGCAGGGTAGGAGGCTTTAGTGTTGGCCTTGGGGAACAGATGGGTGCTGGGGATGGGGCATAGCATGGAGTCAAGGTGGAGACTCTTTCTCAGTCAGGTCATTTTACAGATGTGGAAAGAGAAGCTCAGAGAGGCCAATGGAGTTGCCCAAGGGCACACAGCAAGCAAACAGCACAGCCAGGGTTGGTGCTCAGGTTGGCTGTCCAGTCAGCACCATGTCTACCGACTGTGTTTCTCAGATCTGAGGTTTCCCATCTGCTCATTTGCTCAGTTGAGTCCGATTCTTTTCAACCCCAGGGACTGTAGCCCACCAGGCTCCTCTGTCCATGGGCTTTGCCAAGCAAGAATACTGGAGTGGGTTGCCATTCCCTTCTCCAGGGAATCTTCCTGACCCAGGCATCGAATCCATGTCTCCTGCATGGGCAGGCATATTCTTTCCCACTGAGCCACCTGGAAAGCTTGGGAACTAGTGAACTCCAACAGGACCTGTGCCAGGGTGTTGTGAGTGAGATGGGCTCACAGAGGAACAAGAATGAAGGGGCTGGCCCTCTCCACATGTGCCTCCTGGACCTAGCAGACACTCCCTGCCCTCCCTGCGGGTTGTTCTCTGTGGTCCTCCTTCCTTGCCTATGCTCTGATAAGCAGCCCCTTGGAAGCTCCCTCGATGGTCCCTGGTGAAGGTCAGTGCCTTTGTTCTGGTGACTTACTTTTTGGCTTTAAGGAATTTTCATTCCCTCCTGAAGGTACTTCCCCAGCCTGATTTTCACCCCTCCTGTGCTCACCAGTCATTAGCTGATCCCCACCAACCTCCACCTCTCAGTTCTCAGTGTCCAGGAAGATGGTCTCTGCTCCTGCTATCTGGTTCCCAGTCACTGCTCCCTTGGGTCTCTTTTGTCTCAGACCTCTGAGGGGGCATTATCCAGGGCTCTTTCCTCCCAGAAAGCCTCTTTTTGCTGGCGATTTTCTGTTGGATTTAATTCAATCTCATGGTTAAAGATCAATATTAAAAATATCATTCTCTTGCAGATAGACTAATTCATGTCAAAGCTGGATTTAACTCACTAGTGAGGAAACCTGCAAAGAAGGTGAAGAGCTCTTCTAAGTTTGAACCAAGTTCTCCTTAATAATTTGCATTAAACATAGACCATTTCTAGAGATTTGTCTCTGTCTGGAGGTTCTGGTCTCCCTTGTGTTCTTTTTAAAAAATTAAAAAAATTATTTTGGCTGTGCTGGGTGGGCCTGTGTTGCTGTGCAGGCTTTTGCTGTCTGCTGAGAGGGACCTTCCTTGTCTCCTGTGATGCCAGACCTAGAGCCTGAGGACACGGGCCACCTGCCTCCTGGGGCTTTGGGCGCTGAGATGCTGCCTGAGGCTACAGCCCCATTCCTGAATGATGGGCTTAGTTAAGGGCTGGATTGTGTTTCCCCAGATTCATACGTTTGAAGCCCTAATGCCCAGTACCTCGGACTATGAACTCATTTGGAGGTAAGGTCGTTGCAGATAAAGTTAAGATGAAGTCGTCTTGGAGTAGGATGGTTTTAATCCAATGACTGATGTCCTTGTAAGTGGGAAATTTGAATGCAGAGGTGCACACAAGGAGAAAGCCTTGTGAAGTTGGAAGCAGACATCTGGTGATGCTTTTATGGGCCTCAGAACACCAAGACTGCCAGCACACCACCAGAGCCAGGGTGGAGGCTAGGCACAGAGTCTTTCCCACAGCCTCGGGAGAACCAGCCCTGTGGACACCTTGATCTTGGACTTCCAGCCTCCAGAACTGGGAGAGAATAAATCTCAGTTGTTTAAATCACCTATTTCGTGGTGCTTTGTTATAGCAGCCCTAGCATATGAATTCCCACTCCAGTGTTCTTGCCTGGAGAATCCCAGGGATGGCGGAGCCTGGTGGGCTGCCGTCTATGGGGTTGCACAGAGTCGGACACGACTGAAGCGACTTAGCAGCAGCAGCAGCAGCAGGGGCATACGAATGCAGCATCCAACTTTAGTTTCATGATACTAGTTTTTTTCCCCAGAATTTATCTGTTTATTTATTTATGGTTGTGCTGGCTCTTCACTGCTGTGCGGAGGCTGTCTCTAGCTGCAGCGAGTGGGGCTACTGTCTGCTGGGTGTGTGGGCTTCTCACTAAGGTGGCTTCTCTTGCGGAGCGTGGGCTCTAGGAGCACAGGCTTTAGCCGTTGCAGCACTCGGGCTCAGTAGCTGTGGCTTGTGGGCCCCGAAGCTGGCTTCAGTAATTGTGACGCATGGGCATAGTTGCCTGTGGGATGTGGAATCCTCCCGGACCAGGGATTGAATGTGTTTTCCCTGCACTGGCAGGCGGACTCCCATCCATTGTGCTGCCAGAGAAGTCTGCTTCACAGTAGTCTTAACCTTATCAGCACATGACAATTCCTGTGTCCAAGTTATCATCCCAGTGGAAACTTGAAAAAGAGCAAATCTGGTTTTGTATACATGTACATGTGTGATAACTCAATTTTCAGTACTTTCTCTCTCTCTTTGTGAACTTTAATTTATTAAAAAATTTCCAGATATGGAACTTCCCTGGTGGTTCAATGGCTAAGACTCCATGCTCCCAGTGTAGGGGCCAGGGTTGGATCTTAGTTGGGGAACTAAGACCCCTCATGCTGCAACTAAGACCCAACACACCCAAATAAATAAAAATAAAAAATAAATATTAAAAAATTCTGGATAATCAAAGATCAATCACTAGTCAAGGACTTAGAGCCAAGGAGGCATCTTGGAAGTTATATTTCAGCCAACTGTAGCCACACACTCCTGCAGATACTGTTGGCCTGACTGTTGACCCCACAGAATTTACAGCCTGGTTTGACATGTACAACTGAGTTTTAAAAATATAGACATTAGTTATTACAGTTCAATTTGATTGAATACATGACTACATCCTCACAGTGCTAAACATTTAATGGAAATGATGATAGTGGCTCATAAAACCAGAATAGGAAATTTAAGGCATTCAAATTAATTCAATGTATTAAGAGGAAAAAGACACAACTACTTTGCCTGTATTGTATTCCACACCATGATTATAATACAGGAGAAGATAAGCAGTAGTATTTTATATCAAAATGATCAGACCAGTTAAATTTGTCCAAGGATGAACTGTGACATGTAATATTAAACAAAATTTTTTTGTAATCTAAAAAATCCTTGTGTAATTCTTTTGTGTTCTCAGAGCATACTGACATTTAAAAAATCTTGATATTTTAGGCTTTTTTGGATACTGTTTCCTTTTTGCTAACAACTAGTCACATTCTTTGCTCCTGGTTCTGTTGCTTAGCAACAGCATTTAAATTCAAGGTTGGTGGACTTCAGTTTCATTTGTCTGTCTGAGATGGAGTCCCCCCACCACAGCATGGGGAATTTTTTTTTTTTTAAGAAAGTCAGCATATTTGAATTCAAGGGACTAGGAGGCTTTCATTTCCTTTTTAAAGGTCTTATGGAAGTGCCTATTAAGGATCCATTAATCAATACAGATTTGCCTCTAAAATGTGAGGCTTATTGATTCCCTTGGGCAGGGGCATGTCCTTCTGAATCCATCTCCTGTGTTCCCAGGACTGGCTAACAGGCAAGGGCACAGACCTAAGGGCTACACTTTCCAACTTGTTGTGGTTGCTCCCTTCTCGACACAGACCTGCCAGAGAAAACAGAACACAGAGACTTGCCCAAACATGCCTGCGGTGGAAAACGACAGAAGAGGGCCCCTGCAGGTACACAAAGGCCTGTCATGGGCGATCGGCTGTAAATGAATTTAAACGGAGGCCATTCTTCCCTGCCCAGCAGTGAATGCCTCCTGGCCCATCACCCACCAGCACAGTGTGGGCCCGCAGGGTCCATCACAGAAGCCAGAGGCCACAGCTGTCCCTACTGTGGGGTCTCCAAGAATTACACAGCAAGTGGTTGTCACTAAACAACAAAAGACACCCAACCCACCCCCAACCCAACACACACACACACCAACTGTCTGTGTGTATCTGACAACAAAACCACACCCTGGGCCTTCCTCTCCGAGGTTCTAGGGCTGTTGACAGCCTGCTCTACTTGTCAACAAGGGTGATTACAAGCATGCTGGACCACGGTTTATATTTTCCCACAGCGGGAGTTGCAGCTGAGGTTGGCCTCCCAAGTAAGGGTGTTTAGGAATGTTGGATCCCAATCCCCTGAGCCCTTGGCATGGACAGAGAGAGATAGCAAGAGGGAACCAGATCTAGTGAGCCGGCCTAAGGCTGCAGATCCTCAAAATCTTTCCTTGGTTCCACCTGGGGATCTCAGAGTACCCATATCCATCACCGGGGACTGGAGGCCAAGGCATTGGCTCCAGTCTGCAGAATATTGAGGGCAGGGCTGTAGAACTCTGCCCTCAGCCTGTGATGTACCCAGGGCCTCCACACCTCATCAGACACCAGACACAGAAGTAGGGGTGCAGTGGGAACTGGAGACAAAGAAATCTGGCCTCTACAGAGCCTGCACTCCTGGGATGATAGCCTTGCCCTGGGAAGAGGGTTTACTTGCTGTTTCAGGCTCCAGTTTCTGTTTGCCATCTCCTAATTTCTGCCATTTTTGTAGGAAGTGATGAGCCTGAAGGACTTAGGTTAAAATTTAAGCCTGGAAGGCAGGCTGTGCCTCAAGGAAAATAGCTTACTCCTTATCTGGTGACTCAGAGCCTCCTGACCGATTCTTAACAGATAACTTATGACCTGGTCAAGGAAACCCCCTCCCAAGAATGTATCTCTCTGTCGGACTTTTCTGGGTAAAAATTGACCAAATGCCGCAGGGTGATCAGCCAACCGTTTCAACTTAATTACCTGCAAACTTTTCCCACCAATCAAATGTCTCCACCTCACCTATGGCCCCTACTTCATTGTATCCCATACCCTGACCTCATCCCCACCTACCTGTGATTTTTTTGTATAAAGTCCCTCACGACTGGCGTTCGAGGTTCACTCCTCCTAAGGAGATCGAACCCGGCGCTCCGGCCTAATAAATCCTCTTGCTGATTGCATCGAATTCGAGTCACTGTGGTCTTTGGGGCGACGGTTCCCGAGAAAAGGCCGTGAGGTCTTACAAGCCAAGTACCCCAAAGCACCCCCTCCACAGAGGCAAACTGGACTGTTATATAAGTACCTCTTTCAGAGAGAAATTTCTGGTGCCAGTCATATTTTGCATGGAGCCAACCAAACACATGTAGCAAGCTGAATCCTTTCCTTCCCCCTATGAAAGAGGCCTTACTCAGAAAAAAATCCCACCAATTCCTCCTTCTAGGGCTGAGCTGCGAATTGACCACACTCCCGAAGCCTGTTACCTCACTGTTCTAGTCAGAATGCTGGGTGAGGGGTTCCATACCCAGTGCCTTCACATCTCCTGGATGGAAAGTGGTACCCACGGATGCTTGCTGTGCCCCATCCTAGCATCCTCTGTGCATACTACCTCAGTGAGATTATACGGGAGGTCAATCCAAGAGGAATAAGAATCTAACAAGTTTTCCTGGGCCATGCCCCAGAATCTCACAATGAATAACAGAGTATAGATGAGGTGTAGCCTGGGATGGGTTACTAGGAGTACTTTGGGGCTGTGTAGCTAGGAAGCTAAGAAGGCTGATCACTTTCCATAGCTGAGATGGTCTGAGCTCATCTGTCCTCTGGGACAAGGTATGTCTCAACTAATGGAGGGTTTGGAGACATCAGAGGCTGTGCCTAGGAGCTGCAAGTCTGTTCCCCATAGATATATTTGTTGTGTTGTGTCCTGAGCTGTACCCTTCCTTAAAATAAATTAAATTTTGTTTGGAGTGAGGGCTCTTGGTTTTCAACAGTTCAAATGCTTGAACTCAGGGTGCTGCTGCTGCCATCCAGGGTGGGTGTTCACTCTGTAAGACAAGATGTCCCCCTAGCTTACCTCTCACTTGTAATCATTCAGTTCAGTTCAGTTCAGTTGCTCAGTCGTGTCCAGCTCTTTGCGACCCCATGAATCACAGCACGCCAGGCCTCCCTGTCCATCACCAACTCCCGGAGTTCACTCAAACTCGAGTCCATCGAGTCAGTGATGCCATCCAGCCATCTCAACCTCTGTTGTCCCCTTCTCCCTCCTGCCCCCAATCCCCCAGCATCAGAATCTTTTCCAATGAGTTCTTTGTGTGAGGTGGCCAAAGTATTGGAGTTTAAGCTTCAGCATCAGGCCTTCCAATGAACACCCAGGACTGATCTCCTTTAGGATGGACTGGTTGGATCACCTTGCAGTTCAAGGGACTCTGAAGAGTCTTCTCCAACACCACAGTTCAAAAGCATCAATTCTTTGGCACTCAGCTTTCTTCACAATCCAGCTCTCACATCCGTACATGACCACTGGAAAAACCATAGCTTTGATTAGACGGACCTTTGTTGGCAAAGTAATATCTCTGCTTTTGAATATGCTGTATAGGTTGGTCATAACTTTCCTTCCAAGGAGTAATCGTCTTTTAATTTCATGGCTGCAATCACCATTTGCAGTGATTTTGGAGCCCCCCAAAATAAAGTCTGACTCTGTTTCCACTGTTTCCTGATCTATTTCCCAGAAGTGATGGACCAGATACCATGATTTTTGTTTTCTGAACATTGAGCTTTAAGTCAACTTTTCCCCTCTCCTCTTTCACTTTAATCAAGAGGCTTTTAGTTCCTCTTCACTTTCTTCCATAAGGGTGGTACCATCTGCATGTCCGAGGTTATTGATATTTCTCCCAGCAATCTCGATTCCAGCTTGTGTTTCTTCCAGGGCAGCATTTCTCATGATGTACTCTGCATATAAGTTAAATAAGCAGGGTGACAACATACAACCTTGACGTACTCCTTGCTGAGTTAGGGGGAAGAAAAGTAAACTTAGTTACAGACATGCGGAGGTAGGAGCAGTTAAAGTAAAAAACCTAAGAATGTTCAGGCCTGCTTATTGTTCCTTTATCGTCTTTGTTCTCAGAAAAGGGAAAGAGAAAAACCCATTGCTGTTTTTTCCTTTTCACTCCAGCAGCTCCTCTAGGGGAGAGTGCTCTCCTCTGATCTGTGACCACAGGCCATTTAGTCCAAAGCATTGAGGAGCTGGAATGCTGAGAAGCTGCAGATCTCCAGCCAGGCTGGCCTGGACCCAGCCAGTCCACGAGCATGAAGTGTGTACATGTGAGTGTAAAATAGCACACTGAACGTGCACTTTTGAAATTTGTCTGTGCTGTATGTTTTCACGCTGACTGGCTTGAGAACAGACATCTTCACCCTGGTGCCCCAAATCAACACGCCTTGTTTGTTGCCTGAGGTCCCATCTCAAACGCTACTGTTCACACTGCAGAGCTGTGCAGTGAGAATTTTGCACCTTCTCGCTTTAATCATGTCATTAGTTTACTTCTGTAAACATCGTTTGCTCATTTATTCCTTGTTTCTTCCACCAGCATGGAGAGGACGAGAAGGTTCCACAGTATTTAGTGGGTTGACATTTGCCGCTCCCGTTTTCTGAGAATTTCCTCTGAGAATAAATCTATTGCTTATTGAGAAAACAAATTAGAACGACTTCCTGGTAAAGATGGTATAATGAACTCAGGTCTTAGAATCTCCCTTATCCAATTCTTGATGAGATTAATAAACCAAAAAGATTAGCAAGAAAATTTCCAATTATCAAAGAAAGAGGTACAAATTCAGGCCATAGCATTTGAGAATGGCAGCCATGGAAAGCAGGAGACGATGCTTGTGAAACATTGAACAGCTTCACAATTCCCCAGAGAGGATACTGGGAAAAGAGGAGAAAACAAACTTCTAAGTTTTCTGGTAAATTTCTTAACTCTGAGAGAAGTAGACAAGGGGCAGGTGTACAGCCTGGAGAGAAGTTTCAAGATTTCAAGTTTGGAAGCTCTTATCTACCTCTGTGAAATGGCAAGATCTCACAGAGGGAAAACAAAACAAAACAAAACAAAACACGGTTTGACATCTTCTAGAACTCCATGGTGAGTCCATTCTGAAGGAGATCAGCCCTGGGATTTCTTTGGAGGGAATGATGCTGAAGCTGAAACTCCAGTACTTCGGCCACCTCATGCGAAAAGTTGACTCACTGGAAAAGACTCTGATGCTGGGAGGGATTGGGGGCAAGAGGAGAAGGGGATGACTGAGGATGAGATGGCTAGATGGCATCATGGACTCCATGGACATGAATCTGAGTGAACTCTGAGAGATGGTGTTGAACAGGGAGGCCTGGCGTGCTGCGATTCATGGAGTCTCAAAGAGTCGGACATGACTGAGCAACTGAACTGAACTGAATGGTGAGTTAAAAGAAATGCCCACATAAGTACCTTGCGGAGGGTGCCAACACTCCTCTGAGTAGTAATAGAGTGACATTTAGTGCAATCTCAGGAAAGACAACAGTTAGTTCAGTCAGTTCAGTCGCTCAGTCGTGTCCAACACTTTGTGACCCTGTGAATCGCAGCACACCAGGCCTCCCTGTCCATCACCGTCTCTCGGAGTTCACTCAGACTCACGTCCATCGAGTCCGTGATGCCATCCAGCCATCTCATCCTCTGTCATCCCCTTCTCCTCCTGCCCCCAATCCCTCCCAGCATCAGAGTCTTTTCCAATGAGTCACCTTTTCTCATGAGGTGGCCAAAGTACTGGAGTTTCAGCTTTAGCATCATTCCTTCCAAAGAAATCCCAGGGTTGATCTCCTTCAGAATGGACTGGTTGGATCTCCTTGCAGCCCAAGGGACTCTCAAGAGTCTTCTCTAACACCACAGTTCAAAACCATCAATTCTTTGGTGCTCAGCCTTCTTCACAGTCCAACTCTCACATCCATGCATGACTACTGGAAAAACCATAGCCTTGACTAGACGGACCTTAGTTGGCAAAGTAATGTCTCTGCTTTTGAATATGCTATCTAGGTTGGTCATAACTTTTCTTCCAAGAAGTAGGCGTCTTTTAATTTCATGGCTGCAGTCTCCATCTGCAGTGATTTTGGAGCCCCCCAAAATAAAGTTTGACACTGTTTTCACTGTTTCCCCATCTATTTCCCATGAAGCAATGGGACCAGATGCCATGATCTTCGTTTTCTGAATGTTGAGCTTTAAGCCAACTTTTTCACTCTCCACTTTCACTTTCATCAGGAAGGTTTTTAGCTCCTCTTCACTTTCTTCCATAAGGGTGGTGTCATCTGCATATCTGAGGTTACTGATATTTTTCCCGGCAATCTTGATTCCAGCTTGTGTAGTTAAATAAGCAGGGTGACAATATACAGCCTTGACGTACTCCTTTTCCTATTTGGAAACAGTCTGTTGTTCCATGTCCAGTTCTAACTGTTGCTTCCTGACCTGCATACAGATTTCTCAAGAGGCAGGTCAGGTGGTCTGGTATTCCCATCTCTTTCAGAATTTTCCACAGTTTATTGTGATCCACACAGTCAAAGGCTTTGGCATAGTCAATAAAGCAGAAATAAATGTTTTTCTGGAACTCTCTTGGTTTTTCGATGATCCAGTGGATGTTGGCAATTTGATCTCTGGTTCCTCTGCCTTTTCTGAAACGAGCTTGAACATCTGGAAGTTCAGGAAATCCAATAAAGTCTGGTAGAGCAATGTAAAGTGAAATTTTAGAACTCACATAATATCATGTTTTTTTTTAAACTTGATTTTTCTCCCTCATTTTGTTCTATTATTTATTGTTATTTTTGGTTGCACCGGGTCTTTGTTGCCTCATGTGGGCTTCCTCTAGCTGTGGTGAGTGGGGGCCACTCTTCCTCGCAGTGCTCGGGCTTCTTGTTGAGGTGGCTTCTCTTGCTGCAGAGCAGAGGCTCTAGGTGTGTGGACTCAGTAGCTGCAGTGTGTAGGCTTAGCTGCTCTGCGGCACATGGAATCTTCCCAGACCAGGGATCGAATCTTTGTCCCCTGCACTGGCAGGCAGATTCCTATCCACTGCGCCACCAGGGAAGACCTCACGTTTTATATAATGAAAAAAGCAACTAGAAAGGAGAATATATACAACTAAATTTTAGTTAACTTTTCTAGAGTAAAGCCTTGAAATAATCATGGACAAGTAGGAGCTGTAAGCAGATATTAAAACAATTAGAAAAAATATTACAAGTTTGCTGAGACACTTAGATGACCCAATAAAAATAACGTTTATAAAGCTTAATTAGAAAACCCAATCAATGAACAGAAGTTTTAAAAATGTTGTAGAAAAAAATTATTAAAATCAAGGAAATCTGAACTTACAGATTGAAGAGATTCAATTAGGAGATAGTCTAGAAAAAGTTATTATTAAATGGGCATATTTCGTTAGGTTACTGAACTTTAAGAGAAAAGATGTTTTGAGGAAAATGCACTTCATACACAAGGAGGAAAAAAATGCAATTCATATATAAGGAAGAGAAGGAAACCAGGCTGACCTCATATTTCTTAGCAATATTCAATGTGACAAGATAATTGGGTAATTATCTGGGGGCAATTAAACAGTTACCCTAAAATGCTAAACTTAGTATAATTGTTATTGAATATAAAGGTAACAGGAGACATGGAAACATTCTTTAGAATTTCAAGATATATAAAGTCAATGAGTAATTTCTGCAAAAAAAAAAAAAAAAAAATCTCTATCAGCTCATCCCAAGGTGAATAAGAAGGCTATGCCAGGGTTGGAGATCAATGATCACTGGAGAAACATCCAAAAGTCCTGAGGAAAAGAAAGTGGGACCTGAGGGTTGAGTTTTACTATAAAGTTATAGTCGGGACTACACTGGTGGTGCAGGGTTAAGAATCTGCCTGCCAATTCAGGGGACATAGGTTTGATCCCTGGACCAGAAGATTCCACATGCTGTGGGGCAACGAAGCCCATGTGCCACCACTATTGTGCCTGAGTCTAGAACCTGTGTGCCATAGCTACTGCAGATATAAGTGGAAAGGCCAGTGTCAGTAGCCATCATGGGAAAAAAATCAGGCTGGGCTGAGAACTGATTGTGTCTGGGTGTTTACCTGCTCTAAGCCTTGTAATTACTGAAGTTACACAGATGAGAGCATGTATGATAAACAGTGGTTGGGTCTGACTCTAATTTCTCATTGGCTGGGTACATTGTCGGTATCAGTTCCTCTTTTATCTTTGGTGATGCCTGACTGATTTTCTCTCTGTGAGCAATCACAGTGCTATGGCAACAGAAAGCCCACTGCTGATGGCTATTGGTCTCAGAGATGTGTGAATTCCTTGCCTGGGGCTTTCACCCTTTATAAATTCTCCAAAGCAATGAGCAAGCTTTATGAGCACCACAGGCATCCATCATCTTGAAATATTCAGAATCAACAATCATAATAACTGAAAACATTTTTGAGCAGTGGGAGCGGCTTATCAGCTGTTTGCAGACTTTCGTTTCTGTTTTTAATAGTCTCTACAAGGGAGTACAGCTTTTGTTCCTCCAGGGTGTTTCTTAGATGCTTTGGCGAGGGTGGCTGCCTGGACACAGGTGTGCTGGGACTCTCCACTCTGGGGCTTTAAACAGACACGATTATCAGTGGTTTGCATTTGCTGCTGTACTGACTGGCAGATTTTTTTTATTTTGAGTTTACAAGCATTTGTTCTTGTCGAACTGAGGAAATCTTTAGATAATAGCTTCTTGATGAGGTTTTAAAGGATCCTTCTGAGTCAGGTTCACAGACAAAAGTGTCTTACTTGTCGGGAAGTGCATTTTAGTGTGAATGCCATATTAGGTTCTATTGGAAAACTAGGACAACTTGGAATAGTGCAGACTGAAGATATAGCTTGTAAAGCTCTATTCTTGATGCTTTGGAAATTCTCTTAAATATTCCAATAGTGATTTTTTTAAAGTAAGGTTTTTAAAAATAAAATGTTATAGGATGACTATTATCATCATTTCATGCTTTACACCTTACCAGCTTCCTAAAGGGTAACAGGGCAGCTGAAAAATATAGGCTGTTGAGAAGGACTGATTTTTAGAAAGGTGGGTCTTAGGAAACTACTTTCCCTCAAAAGCAACAAACATAGTGACAAGTCAATAAAAACCCCACCTTTTTAGAACTCTGGAAATTAATCATAGACACAGGAAAAATTAAAAAACATATTTAGAAAAAATATGAATTTTCTTAAGAGCAGCAGGGAGAGTGGTGGTGATACTTAAGGCTCTGACATTTGCCCTTGCACCCCAACTCAATGTCAAGAAAAGTTGGCAGACTCACAGCTGCCAGAGGAATGACCATTTTGAGAGATCCATTAAAAACCCAAAGCTTGGAACAGAGTCAACTGTTTGACCATCCTTGAAAATCTTCACTCCCCTGGTAGTCTCCATTTGATATGACTCCATTTGATATTCAACTCTGAAAAAAAAAAAGCCCTATCCAATTACAGAAAACACTAGTAATCTGCTAGTAATACGGTAGCCGCACAGGTCTAACTTCAGCTGAGGTGGAAAGAGCCTGGCCAAAAATGTAAAAAGGAAGACCTGGAGAGCTAGATGACCACAGGAAACCTCAGAAAGCTCCGGCACATTCCTGGGTATGCAAAGGGCTTCATCTATGCCCAGGAAGGAAATGGACAAGCAAAATGGCAACGGCTGGTTCATTGCATTGCAGAATATCATAAGCTGACCGTTAAATGACACTGACCTTGGTGACTCAGGAAACCAGGCTTAAAAATAAAAATAATGAAAAAAATGAAAGCTAGCAGAGAACTCAATGTGCACGCATTGCCTGGAGTACAGAATCTACAGAATTAATCCAGCAAACTCACAAAGTAAGTAGCAGCAAGAACAAGAACAGAAATGAAGCAGGAGCAACAGATTCTGTGTGCGTGTGACAGAGAGAGAGAGAGAAAGAGTGAGGGGATTGATTGTCACATCTTGATTTCATCACTGATTATCAGTTCTGCCTCTGGGTAAGGGGAACAGAAATGCCTGACCCCCTGCCCCTCACCTGAAGAGCCGGGGGATCTCAGCCATGTCTTCCCTGCTCCTCCTGCTCGAGGCTGTGTGGCTCAGGTGCCCAGAGCTGCTCTGCAGGTCTGGCTGGAGGGTCTCTGTTTGTCTCCGAGGTGTGAGGGACACAGAGGTTTGGCTTGGCCCTGGTGGACCTGACCACCCTGCTCCTGCCTTTTCCTATGCATTCTGCTTCCCTCATCTCCAAGAAGGGCTCTGCCTTTTGAATTTTCTCTCTTTTGTTCTGTCTCTGAATCTCTCTTTCCTTTTCCTCTCTGTCTTTCTCAATCTCTGTTACTCCAAGTCTGCCTGTCTGTCTGCCTGCCTGTCTATATCTATCTATCTTATCTATCTATCTATCTATCTATCTATCTATCTATCTATCTATCATCTATCTATTTTAAGGAGTTGGCTCATACAATTGTGGAGCTGTCAATTCTGAAATCTGCAGGGCAGAAGCAGGCTGGAGACCCAGGGAAGAGCTTATGCTTCAATCTGGAGTCCAAAGCGTGCATGGAGCAAAATTCCCTCTACCTCAGGAAATCTCAGGCTTTTTTTTTCTCTTACAGGCTTCACCTGATTAGATGAGTCCCACATCTATTTTGAAGGGTAATGTACTTTGATTAGAGTCCATGGATTTAAATGTTAATCACATCTTAAAAATACCTTCATAGCAACACCTCGGTGGGTATTTGATCAAACACTGAGTACCATGGTCTAGCCAAGGTGACAAAATAAGTCATCATAGGCATAATGTGAGATTGAAACAAGAGCTTTTGTTTAGGGTCTGGAGGTGGGGGGGGGTTGAAGTCTCAGCCATGCTCTCTTTTTGCCCGCTCTGGAGTCTTCTGGGGTAAGAGGCTCCAGAGAGTCATGAAGAAGCAGCAGCTCCCTTTGGAGATGTTTCCTGGAAGCAGAATCAGGACTGCTACCCAGCACTGCAGACACGGAGCTTGAAGGGGAAGGCCAGCGAGGGCATGGAAGCCCTCCCTGCTTCTTGCTGGCCCTGCGAACCAGGAGCTGGAGGGCAGCCTCTCCTCCCCTGCTCTGACTGGTGATGTGAGGAGTAGGGATGGGCATGAGCCCTGGGACTTCACCTGCCAGACTTGCTGAGGCAGCTGGTGCCCCAGAGGTCAAGTTCCCGAGCCCCTCCTTTCTACAAGGTCAAATATGCCCTTCTCTCTCTCTTTCCTCTTTGTACCTGGGGATCCATCGGCGTAACTGCTCCATGTACTTGAAATGCCCTGGAGGGTGTGACAGACAGGATGCGACAGACGGGGTGTCAGGGGTGGGAAGAAGCCCAGCTGTGGCTTTAGAGGCCGAGTTCTGCAGCTCCCAAGGTGCCTTATCAGTGATAAAGATGAAACACACACACGTATATGCACACTCATGCACACACACGTGTTTTCTGTCACTCTGACTTCAGTGTTTTTAGCTGGGTTTTAGAGGTGGCAGAAAAGGCTCGACTACCCCTTTTCACACCTGACTGGAGGTAGCTACAGCACTGTAAGCAGTGCCTGAAGCTTCTGTCACCAAAAAATCACAAATGGTTTCATATCCATTCCAGCTGTGTCAGGGAGTCTGGATGTGGTTTATCTTCATCATTCCATTTCATTAAAATTATGATGTCTGTTGCACACTCTGCTGGGTTTTGCTTTATTTGATGTGTTAATAGAGGTTCCCAGGTGGTTGTAGTGGTAAAGAACCTACCTGCCAGTCCAGGAGACATAAGAGACATAGGTTTGATGCCTGGGTTGGGAAGATCCCCTGGAGGAGGGCACTGCAATCCAGCCCAGTGTTCTTGCCCGGAGCATCTCATGGACAGAGGAGCCTGGTGGGCTGTAGTCCATAGGGCCGCACAGAGTCGGACATGACTGAAGTGACTTAGCACAGTGCGTTAATAAAGAAGCATACATATCACAATATCACAGCTACATTGCGTCTGAAATTGTCAGAATTATATTTGTGCATTTAAAAACATTATCCTGTACCTAGTCACATCCTGGGCTCTTAAGACTCTCTTCCTTAAAGTGTTTATAAGGCAGGTTAAAAAAAAAAAAAGACTCTCTTCTAGCATGTCACATGACCACAGACAGGATAGCACTATGAATGACACACAGTCAGGCTTAGGTCACAGATAATCAAAACCCTCAGAGATGAATTCACCTGGGGTATGCCACTCAGTGAAAACCTACTTAAGATCTCAATACTGAAGAATCTAGAATCCAGATTTGGTTTTAGAATAGAAGAACCAGACATCCATCCCAGGAAAGGCAACATTAGAATTAAGCTAAGATCATTTAAGACAAGACCACTCTCAAGTGAAGAATGAAGGTGGAGGAGTCAGATGGCAGAGCACCCTCAACCAGTCCTCCCAGGCAGGGGCACTCATCAAAACATTCACGAATAATCTTTTCCTGGCATCGATTCTAGACTATAACTTCCTAAATAAACAGGGATTCTTGGATCAGGAATCCAAATTTGGTTTCAAAATCAAAGCTCTAAATTCTTCGCCCAGAGGAATAGAGAACTCATGAAGCCTTAGAACAAAGCAAGAGAGGGACAAGGTCCTTGTGATGACCAGGCCTGGGCATCAAAGCCACCCAGAGGCCCTCTGGGGCCAGGACAGAGGGCATGGCTGTGCATCTGATGTCCTCATCCCGGCCTCACCACCCCTCATTCCTCCTGGATCCTGCCCTTTGCAGCTGCAGGCTGCGCTTCTGAAGATGCTGAGCAGGACTGCAGGAGCCACAGGCCTGAGAAGCACTGCCTGGTCCCACAGGCAGTGGAGCTCCGGGCAGTTAAGAAAACATGAACACAGAAAGTGCCAATGCCAGCTGTGCCACCACTTTCAGTGGGCATTTGGTGACAGACAAGACACGTTGTCTCAAGAAGCTCCCACAAACTACTTAACTCATCACAGACTAATTTCAGTGATTTTACAACAGACAAACCTGTGGTCGCCTCCTTTTAAACTGAAGTAGAGTTGATTTACAATATTGTGTTAGTTTCGGGTGTACAGTTTCAGACATACAAAGTGATTTAGATTCTTTTCCATTATAGGTTATTACAAGATATTGAATATAGTCCCATGTACTATACATGGGTCCTTGTTGTTTATGTATTTCATATATGGTGTGTGCTAAGTCATTCAGTCATGTCTGACTCTGAGACCCTGTGAACTGTAGCCCAGCAGGCTCCTCTGTCCATGGGGATTCTCCAGGCAAGCATACTGGAGTGGGTTGCCATGTTCTCCTCCAGGGGATCTTCCTGACCCAGGAATGGAACTTGTATCTTTTATGTCTCCTGCATTGGCAGGCAGATTCTTTTCCACTAGCATCACCTGGGAATAGTGTGTGTCTATTAATATCAAACTCCTAATTTACCATCCCCTGCCCCTAGACTTCCCTTTTGGTAACCATAAGTTTGTTGTCTATGTTTGTGAGTATATTTCTGTTTTGTAAATAAGTTTATTTGTATCATTTTTTAAGATTCCACATATAAGTGATATCATATGCTACTGGCCTTTGTCTGGTTTATTTCCCTTGGCATGATAATCTCTAGGTCCATTCATATGCTGCAAATGACACTATTTCATTTTTTTTTATGGCTGAGTAGTATTCCATTGGATGTGTGTAGTACATCTTCTTTACCCATTCCTCTGCTGATGGGCATATGGGTTGCTTCCATGTCTCGGCTGTTGTAAATGGTGCTGCTATGAACCTAGGGCTGCATTATCTTTTTGAATTAGTGTTTTTGCCTTTTCTGGATATAAGCCCAGTAGTGGGATCACTGGATCATATTGCAGTTCTATTTTTGGTCTTTTAAGGAAACTCCATACTATTCTCCACAGTGTCTATACCAGTTTACACTCATACCAACAATGTTGGAGGGTTTCCTTTTTCCCACATCCTCTCCAGCATTTATTATTTGTAGACTTTTAATGATGGCCATTCTGACCAGAGTGAGGTGGTACCTCATTGTAGTTTAATTTTCATTTCTCTAATAATTAGCAACGTTGAACATCTTTCCATGTGCCTGATGCCCATCTCTATGTGCAGACCCCTCCTTAATCGAGTGGTCAAGTTTTGTGTCTCTCAGGGGGACACACTGACACACGGTGTCTCCTGGGAGGAAGCGATGACTTCTGGAGTCTTATGAATTGAATCATGAGGAAATGCCAGATAAAGCCAGGCTGAGTTACTTCTGAGTAACTGGGTGTCCTCTTTAGAGGCAGAGTGAGTGGCAGTGGTGATAGGGGTGAGAAGGCAGGCTAATTCGAGAAACACTCAGGAGGTAATCTCATGAAGAGCTCTTTTCTCTGTGTAGCACGTGCCAGCTTGTCTATAAGAAAAAACACACACACACACACACACACACACACACACACACACACACGAGTACATAACAGAAGCCTATTTGTCTGAAATAATGTTGAGGAAACTGGTAACCGTGGTAACAACCTCTGGGAAGGGGATGTGAGAGACAGACACACTTTTCATTATAAATCCTTTTATCTTGTCTGAATTATTAAAATGACCCACGTGTGTAATTTATTTAAAGCTTACCCTTTTACTTAACTGTAAAAGATGGACCTTGAGTATTAAATGAAAAAAAAAAAAAAAAACCCCACACGCACAAAGAGAGTACATATCATAAAATTCCATTACCCCAGTTCTGAAAGTTGAAGACTTCTTGGTGGAGTCAGAGTTCCTAAGCGGGTCAGCCTCACTGTGAAGTGGAGCAGTGGCTGGAAGGGGTACCCGGCAGCGCAGAAGCTTCTTGGGCAAGTCCTGGACACAGCGTGTGCCCCTAGTGGAAATCGGGCGAGCTGTAAGCTTGCAGCGCCCCCTACATGTTGGGTGCATGCATGCCCAGTCATGTCTGACTTCACAACCCCATGTAACCCACCAGGCTCTCCTGTCCATGGAACTTTCCAGCAAGAATACTGGAGTGGCTTGCCATTTTCTCCTCCAGGGGATCTTCCCCACCCAGAGATCGAATCCGAGTCTCCTGCATCTCCTGCATTGGCCAGGGGTTTCTTTACCACTGTTCCACCTGGGAGGCCCTACATGTAACATTCCTATAAAAATAGTTAAGAAAACCCAACAGTATTGGGGAGGTCTGTAACTCCTCATGACTATTTCCTCTCTCTGTCCATCATGAAGGCCTAAACCAAATCCAGCCTTTGTGCTCAGCCTCCCACCTCTTAGACTGTGGTCTCCTCCAAACCACTGCCCATTACAAGGAGTATTAACTCCAGGGAGAGATGGGCTGTATTACACTAGAATAGGGCAACCCAGGGATATCTCATCTCCCAAGAGAGTTAGGGGGCCCTGGACAACTACCTGTGTCAGGACAAAGGGTTAAAGGCAAAATTCTTTTTAATAGACATTTCCAGCTGATAAATGAAGAATCATAGATTGAAAACATCATCATTTTGTAAATAGCCTCATCATCCAGATACCATATCTCTCACAGAAACATACTAAAACTTTCCCGAGTATGACCAGGCCTCTAGATCTGACAGCCACTTACAGTAACTCAGGGGCAGAGGGTAACCCAACTGGTGCCATCAATTTTCTGGTAGGAGGTTGAGAATCTTTCCCAGACCAATGTTCTTATTTTCCCAGTGAAGTGGATTCATATCATACATTATTTTACAACAGACTATTTAACAGCAATGTCTTGTGAACATTTTGCTATAAGCATTACATTCTTAAAAATTTTTATTTTACATTAGAGCATAGTGGATTAGCAGTGCTAGTTTCAGATGTACAACGAAGTGGTTCAGTTATATACATACATGGATCTATTCTTTTTCAAATTCTTTTTCCATTTGCTGCTGCTGCTGCTAAGTCGCTTCAATCGTGTTTCAAAATATTGAGCAGAGTTCCCTGTGTTGTACAGTAGGTCCTTGTTGGTCATCTATTTTAAATATAACAGTGTGGGACTTCCCTGGTGGTACAGTGGTAGGAGTCCGCCTGCCAATGCAGGGGACTCAGGTTAGATCCTTGGTCTGGGAAGATTTCTCCTGCCACGGAACAGCAAAGCCTGCGACAACAACTACTGAACCTTCATGCTGCAACTACTGAAGCCCAGGCTCCTACAGCCCGTGCTCCACAACGAGAGAAACCACCACAACGAGAAGCCTGCGCACACAACAGAGAGTAGTCCCTGCTTACACTAGCTGGAGAAGGCCCACGCAGCAGTGAAGACCCAGGACAGAAGAAGTAAACAAATACAATAAAAATTTAAATAAAGCAGTGTATACATGTCCAGACACTGTGTTTCTCACAAGGTCACAGGACTGAGCTGTGGCAGAGGTGAAGACATCTGCCCTGACCCTGAGGCACTGAATATAGGGAAGACACACTGCAAACAAACTCAGTGACCTAAAGTAGTCTTAAATTCATGACTTCTGACTTGCAAGCATCATTCTGAGGTGAGCAGAAAGGAATCCTTAACTTGAACTCTGAGCCACCCCAAACTGCCTCTACACCAAACTGTGTCCTGATCTTCACCGCTATTCATTTGTATGTTAATTAATTAATTAAGCAAACGAGATTCGGTTCCCCGAGGCCTTCTAGATTGTGGCTCTGTGGGGTGTGGAGAGCAGCGGGGTGTTTGTGGGAAGATGCAGGCTAGTGCAATCAAACTCAGCTAGGAGTGAAGGTCAGCAGATGCAACTTTGCCATAAGTATTTTGAACCCAGCATCCTGGACTGAGTACCTTGGACACACCCTAGACCCACATCTCTACCTCCAGCATCCTGAATGAAACATCTTGGCCCCAACATCCTAGAGGGAGCATCTTGGATGCAACCTGGGGGTACTGGGGCTCTGGGGCTCGGCATTGTGGCCTGTCCTCTGCTGCCCCCCTGCTGGTGACACATTGCTCTATGGGCACTGAGCTCCTTTCACACCTGTTAGTAAAGGACAGAAGCCCCCTGCCGGTTGCTCTTCAAACTTCAAATGGCAGTCTTTTTTTTTTTTTTTTTTTTTACAGTGACAGTCTGCCTTCTTGAACACTGTAGGAAAGAATGTCTTTCCTGCTGAGAGGAAGCATATTTTCTCCCAGATCTCCCGACTTTTGCCCCCACACATCTGAGTGTCCCTCTTTCCTGAGAGGCTTAACAAAAAGCTTCATTACAAGGATTACAGCCAGAGGGGCCTCAAGGATGCGTGGCCCCAGCATCCCTGCCGTCTCGGGTTTTAAAGATGGGGGACGAGGCCCCCAGAGTGGGCAGGTGCACCTTCAGATAGCTAGGGTCGGGGCCAGGCAAGGGACCCGTCTCTCCTGCATTTTAGCCCAGATTCCCTGATAACGCCAGTGTGCTCAGATATCTGGGGAGGCTCTGAGTCTTCCCCTGGGACTCCTGGGGAGGGGACCGGGGCTGGAGAGCTTGGGCCTGTGTGAGTCTGAGCGTATGTGGCCCGAGAGGGTGGCTATGTCCCTCAGCCTGATGCGCTGGGTTTGGGCACCATTTTCCTTGCATTGCTACTCAGTTGATGTTACAGCTTTTTACACTTTTTTTTTTCTGGTTTTATTTGTCATCCTAAATTAGAAATAAATCCTAGAAAAAGAGCTAAGATCATTTTAAAGTAGAAAGACTGCTTTATTTTTCACAGGTTTTGCAAACCATAACCTAAAGCACATTCCCAGGGAGGAGATGGGCTTGGGTAGGATGGGGAGAGGGTTTGTGAAGTGAAGTTAAAGACGCTCAGTTGTGTCTGACCCTTGCCACCCCATGGACTTCTCCATGGAATTCTCCACGCCAGAATACTGGAGTGGGTAGCCTTTCCCTTCTCCAGGGGATCTTCCCAACCCAGGATCAAACCCAGGTTTCCTGCATAGCAGGCAGATTCTTTACCAGCCGAGTCACCAGGGAAGCCCAAGAATACTGGAGTGAGTAGCCTATCCCTTCTCCAGTGGATCTTCCCGACCCAGGAGTTGAACTGGGTCTCCTGCATTGCAGGTGGATTCTTTACCAACTGAGCTATCAGGGAAGCCTGGGGGAGAGGGTTTGAGGTACTTTTAAAAGCAAAATCCACAGAAGTCACATCTAGGCTGCCACATGCATCAGTAGTTTATTGCTTTTTTTTTTTTTTTATTCTTAAAGACAATTTTAAAAATGGGGTTTTGTGTTGGCTGCAAAATTGAGGGGAAGTTATAGAGATTTTCCATATGCCCCTGCTCCTACACACACACAGCCTCCTCCATAATCAGTATTCCTACCAGAGGAATACATTTGTTATAATGTTATCATCCAAAGCACATAGTTTACATTAGATTCACTCATGACATTGTCGGAGAAGGAGATGGCACCCCACTCCAGTCCTCTTGCCTGGAAAATCCCATGGACGGAGGAGTCTGGTGGGCTGCAGTCCATGGGGTCGCGAAGAGTAGGGCATGACTGAGCAACTTCACTTTCACTTTTCACTTTCATGCATTGGAGAAGGACATGGCAACCCAGTCCAGTGTTCTTGCCTGGAGAATCCCAGGGATGGCGGAGCCTGGTGGGCTGCCGTCTATGGGGTCACACAGAATCGGACACGACTGAAGTGACTTAGCAGCAGCAATAGCATGACATTGTATGTACAGTGTATGGTTTGGACAAATGTATAATGACTTGTATCCATCATTTTAGTATCACACTGAGTATTTTCATCGTCCTAAAAATCTCTGTGCTCCATGCTTCTCTGCCCCCAATTCCTGGCAGCCACTGGTCATTTACTGTCTCTGTCTGAGAAAGGATTTATTTCTTTTTGCTTTTGAAGGATCATTTGGCAGAGTACACAATCCTATGCTGGTGTTTTTATTTCTTTCAGTACTTTAAATATTTCATTTTTTTGCTGGCATGATTTCTGAGGAGAAATTGGATGTGATTCGTATCCTTGCTCCTCTATAGGTAAGATTTTTTTCCCCCTTTCTGACTTCTTTCAGCATTTTTTCTTTATCTTTGATTTTTGTAGTTTGAAAAATGATATGCATAGGTGTAGGGTGTTTTTGTGTGGCATTTATTCTGCTTGGTGCTGTCTGGATCTCTGGTTTGGTGTCTGACATTAATTTTGGGGAAAATCTCAGCCACTAATGTTTCAATATTTTCTTTCCCTTTTGGTAATCCTAGTAGGTATGTTATAACAGTCCCACAGTCTTTGAGGATTCTATTCTGGTCTGTTTTTTTCAGACTTTGTTCCCTTTGCTTTTTAGTCATATGAGTTTCTACTGATATATCCTCAAAGTCGGAGATTCTTTTCTCAGCCGTGCCCAGACTACTAATAAGCCCATCAAAGCAGTCATTCTTCATTTCTGTTGTAGTGGTTTTTTTTAAAAAAATCTCTATTATTCATTTTTCGTTCATTCTTGGGATTCCCATCTCTCTGTTTACATTGCCCATTTGTTCTTACATGCCCTCTGCTTTATTCATCAGAACATTTAACCTGTTTTAGATTCTCGGGTAATTCCAGCATCCCTGTCACGTCTGGTTCTGATACTCGCTCTGTCTCTGCAGACTGTTTTTCCTTTTAGTATGCCTTATAATTTTTTCCTGATTTGGACATGATGTACTGGGTGAGAGGATCAGTGTAGTAAATACACCTTTAGTCCCGTGGTGGTGAGGTGCAGGGGGAGGGGAAGCATTCTACAGTTCCCTGATTAGATCTCAGTCCTTTAATGAGAGCTCACCTCTGGACTGTGAACTTTACAAGTGTTTCTGTTGGTCTCTTCTCCCTTAGGTGGGACAGGACAGCCAGAGTGGGATAAGGTTGGGCACTTCCCTTCTCTCTCCTCAGTTAAGCTCTGATAAACCCCAGAGCAAGTTAGGCTCTGGTTAGCTAGCTTCACCTTGTTAAAAAGAGCTCAGTGCTCTGATAGATTTAAAAGTGATTCCATTTCCCCTCCTTCTGCTAGAAGTACAAAGGGATTTTTCTGTTGTATTTACTGTGAGAACTTGGTTGTGCTCCTAGAGGTCAACTTCACAAATGTGTAAGGGCTTCCCTAGGACTGTGTCTCTTCAGAATTTTAAACTCAGTTCAGCCCACATCTAGCCTGGTCCCATCGCTCCATGGGAAATAGATGGGAAAACAGTGGAAACAGTGTCAGATTATTTTTTGGGGCTCCAAAATCACTGCAGAGGGTGACTGCAGCCATGAAATTAAGAGACGCTTACTCCTTGGAAGGAAAGTTATGACCAACCTAGACAGCATATTCAAAAGCAGAGACATTACTTTGCTGACTAAGGTCCGTCTAGTCAAGGCTATGGTTTTTCCTGTGGGCATGTATGGATGTGAGAGTTGGACTGTGAAGAAGGCTGAGCGCCGAAGAATTGATGCTTTTGAACTGTGGTGTTGGAGAAGACGCTTGAGAGTCCCTTGGACTGCAAGGAGATCCAACCAGTCCATTCTGAAGGAGATCAGCCCTGGGATTTCTTTGGAAGGAATGATGCTAAAGCTGAAGCTCCAATACTTTGGCCACCTCATGCGAAGAGTTGACTCATTGGAAAAGACTCTGATGCTGGGAGGAATTGGGGGCAGGAGGAGAAGGGGACAACAGAGGATGAGAAGGCTGGATGGCATCACTGACTCGATGGACGTGAGTCTGAGTGAACTCCGAGAGATGGTGATGGACAGGGAGGCCTGGCGTGCTTTGACTCATGGGGTTGCAAAGAGTTGGACACGACTGAGCGACTGAACTGAACTCGTTACAGGTCTAGTTTTCCTACCTTGTACTGGTTCTTGTGAAGGTTTCTGCTTAGAACTGGGCAGAAGCAGTGCTCAAACAAGTGTTTCTCAACTGATTTGTATCCAGTGGAAATCAGTGCAAAGCTAGGTCAGTGGTGAGCACCAATTTTTATCTATCAAATCAGCCCCCAGTTCACTCAGGCTTTGGGGGCCAGCCTGGCCCTTTCTGGAAGCATTGCTCATCCTGCTTTCTGACCTCATGGTTCTAGTGGAAGCCTCTAGCTGCCTTCTTAATCACGCTTCCTGATCACAGCTGATTAAGTCAGTTGGGCCCTTGACCCCGATCAACAGCTGGAGTCCCTCTCCTTAGTCCTTTCTTTTCCCATTTCTGCATCATTAATTAAATTATTTCAATTATATTTTATATTTCATCAAAGTAATGTGTACATGATTTAAGAGGACAGATGTACTAGACTTTTAATGAGAATACTTACCTGCTCCATCCCTACTCATTCCGAATTCTTATTCCCTATCTGCAACCGCTCTCAACTCTTTGAGGTCTGTTCTCTATCTCCCTATCTCCAAAGAATAAATTTCTACTGCAGTTTCTTGGTTCTCCAGATCTGGGTGTTATCTCTTGTTTCTGCTGTGGAAGATGAAGATTTAGCTCTCTCGTGTGCTTCCCACACGTAAACCCACACCTCCCTGGTACCTATAGTGCTGGTATAGTTCTGAAACAGAGTTTAGATCAATAGCTACTGACTACATTTTCTAATAGGTAAATATTATTTGCAGCTCCAGGACACGGAAGGCTATCATTTCATTTCCATTCTTATATCAGTTTTCATTCCTGGAAATTAATAATTACCTTGTTTTTGTGTTTACATAGGTCCCTGGGAACCTGTGGAAGAGATTGTTGTTATGTTCTCTTGATTAACTGACACATGTAACATTATGACAAGGTTTCCTTTATTCCTTGTGATCGTATTTGTTCTGAAATTAACTTTGTCAGTTATTAATATGCTGTTGCTTTTCTTAGACTGTTAGCATGGTATATGTTTTTATGCCCTTTACATTTAACTTATTTGTATCTTTATATTTAAAGTAGGTTTCCAGTAAGCAAGACACACTTGGGCCTTGATTTTTTTTCATTCAATCTGATGATCTCTGATTTTAGATGGGTTTTGGACCCTTTACATTTTACATGATTATTGAAATGATTTGGCTTATACCTGTGGTCTTGCTGTCTTCTCTGTGTCCTATTTGTCCTTTGTTCCCTTTCTCTGTCTTCTCTTAGAACTATTGACTTTTTAAAAATAATTCCACAGCATTGATTTTGTTGGATTATTAGCTGTTGCCGTGATATTTTAGTGATTTCTTTAGAGTTCACGATACACATCTTTTACTAGCTGCAGTCTCCCTCTGAGTGATATTTTACCACTTCTCCTGAGGCAAAAGGAATTTACGATGGTTACTTCCATTCCTCCTTTCTGTTCTTTGTGCTCTCATTGTAATACACTTTTACAAATGTTAGAAATTCTGCAATATATTGCTATTATTATCGCCCTGATCTGGAGAAGAAAATGGCACCCCACCCCAGTATTCTTGCCTGGAAAATCCCATGGATGGAGGAGCCTGGTAGGCTGCAGTCCATGGGATCTCGAAGAGTCGGACACAACTGAGCGACTTCACTTTCACTTTTCACTTTCATGTATTGGAGAAGGAAATGGCAACCCGCTCCAGTGTTGCCTGGAGAATCCAGGGATGGGGGAACCTGGTGGGCTGCCGTCTATGGGGTCGCACAGAGTCGGACATGACTGAAGCGACCTAGCAGCAGCAGCAGCAGCAGAGACCAAACAATAAGAACAAAACATTCAGTCATCCAGTAGAAAGTTTAAGTTTATTTTTAAAAGTCTTTAAACTTTCTCATGTAGTTATCATTTCCCCTGTATCCTTGGCTTCAAAGCCTACTAAACTGAAATATCTGGGCATGAAAGGAGTTGAGGAATTCAAGGAATTCACCAGAAGCTCTGTTCCAGGAGACTGGAAGGAAGGAGAGGTACAGAATATGCCACCAGGCTTTCTGGGGAGAGTGTCTAGAAGGAGGAAACTATGAGTTGGTTGTGATATGTTCACACACCATTAAGGAGTTAATAATGTGCTACAACTCAGCTCCATAAGCCTTGCATCCCATCCATGAAGTATTGCTTCTACTAGCAACACCATGAAAATTGAACATTTGGTTGTGGGGGTGTAGGAGATGAAAAACTAATTATAGTGTTCTCTGGGGGAGACTGGAGCACTGGAATCATGGTTACAATTCTAGTCTATGTGGGATTTACTTGAGTTATTTAAAAGAAATTTCTACACTTGATATGACAATAGATTTACATAATTAACATTTGTCAAGGGTTTCAAGTCACAGTTTTTATAGGTTTCCATCTTTTCTTGAAAGAAGACAGATTTTCAGAGTTTTTGAATCTCATAACAATGTGGGCTGGCCCACATGGACAGCTGATATGTTGTGAGGAATGGAGCTCATTTATGTATCACTGTTTGAAAGCTCTGAAGTAACACCAGGGGCTAATCTTTAACAATAGGAATTATCATGCTGTTCATTTGCTTTAAAATTCATAATAGTACATAAGATGCAGAGCAAGAAATAGGCTAAAAGATTTGAGTTTAAGCCAAATTTTTGTTACTTAAGATTTATTTATTGTTTCTTTATCTAAAAGATATAACATCTTCCTGGTTTGGTCACTTCTTTGAGGCATGTTTTTATGGACTCTGTACGTATGAAATTAAATTGTTTTTTTTTTTTTCCGTTGATATGTCTGATGTCAATTTATTAGAAAATCCAAAGAACCTAGAAGGGAAGAAAGAAAGTTTTCTTCCTTTATAGGAACATCTGTCTGCATACTGACCTATGCATACACACATATCCATATATATATATATATATTTGTCCATATGTGTCAACATCCATTCATCTGGAAGCATATTTGTATATTAGGTTAAACATGAGTTCTTAATGATGTCTCCAGCTTTCATCTGTGACCACATGGTTCAGTCTAGGTTTTCTCCCTTGCTCATACATAAAATTACATTTAAAAAGGAACTTGTGGGCCATTTATTGCCATTTATTATGTTATTAAAAACTAGAAATTACATTTTCTTTCTCTTAAAATAATTGCACTGGAGTGTTTAATCTACTTTTAACCCAAGGGAGTAAAAAGCTCTTTTACTTTCTGCAATCTGCCAAGATGACAGAGACTCCTTATCCTACTAGGTACATGTTTGTGCTCTTGGAGAATTTATGTTGTTGTTATTAAGTTGCTAAGTCATGTCTGAGTGTTTGACTCCAAGAACTGCAGCACACCAGGCTTCCCTGTCCTTTACTATCTCCCTAAGTTTGCTCAAAGTCATGTCCATTGAGTCAGTGATGCCATCCAACCATCTCATCCTCTGTCGTCCCCTTCTCCTCCTGCCTTCAACCTTTCCCAGCATCAGGGTCTTTTCCAATGAGTCAGCTCTTCGCCTCAGGTGGCCATAGTATTGGAGCTTCAGCTTCAGCATCAGTTCTTCCAATGAATATTCAAGGTTGATTTCCTTTAGGATTGACTGGTTTGATCTCCTTGCTGTCCAAGGGACTCTCAAGAGTCTTTTCCAGCACCACAGTTTGAAAGCATAAATTCTTCAGTGCTCAGCCTTCTTTATGGTCCAACTCTCACATCCATACATGACTACTGGAAAAACCATAGCTTTGGCTAGTCGGACCTTTGTCAGCAAAGTGATGTTTCTACTTTTTAATACACTGTGTAGGTTTGTCATATTTTTTTCCAAGGAGCAAGGATTTGTTATATCCTTTACTAAAAGCAGAACAGTGGAGGAAATCCGTCATTTCTGTGAGAATAGGCTCTTTCAGTCATATTATTATCTTCTATGTTCATTTAGAATAATGTATGTTATTTAGTTCAGATGGTAGTCAAACCATTCTTCTCGGGCACCTATTGTCCTATCTTAATTAAGTGACCAAATCACCGATTATAATTCTATTGATATTTTTGTCTCATGGAAATTAAACCCTAAATTCTGGAAAATAATATATGTTGGAACAAAAAGCACTTAAAACTATCCTTGCTGTTTCCCATGGAACTATCAGAAAAGCACAAAGGTTTGTTCTTTTATATATAAAATAAGCTATGGTAGAAATAATGAGATTTTTTTGTATGCTTCATGTTCCTTAATTAGTTCAACACTCATTAAAAACTGTATGAAAAGATCTGTCAAATCAAAGGAGAATCTCAGCCTTCCCAAGTTTTCAGGTAAAGCATCATTAATATAACTGTGTTTTAGAGATTGTACACTTTACAAGCAAGCTCTGGAGACAAGTCAGTGCCCTCACTTTCTGTGGGATGTTCTTAACTGCCAAAGAAACACTGATTCAACCCATATACAGTAATTATGTACTGTGCTCCCTCCATCTTCCTACTGTTGGTAGGCATAATAAAATAACCAGAGCCTTGACATCAACAGCTGGTTTCTGCTTTCTTGTGGTTGCCTGAAAGTTCTCTGAGTTACAGGCTGAGAAAATAGGTGTTCAGCAAAGAAGATTAATTTCAGAATCTAGTATGGAAAGGGCTGCACTAGGTCCTGTCAACTATTTAGATTTTAAAAATTTTGTTAAGACTTTGGACTTAAGCTGACGTTGCTTAGATAACTTTCAGACTGCAACTCAATAGCAACAAACAGAGCACAACACAAAACAAACATAAACCTTCTCCAAACCCTAATAATGCAATTTAAAGAGAGGGACAGAGGACCTGAATAGATATTTTCCCAGAGAAGTTATACACATGACCAATGGGTATGTGAAATGATGCCCAATATCCTTAATCATCACAGAAATGCAAACCAAAACCACAGTGAGGGGCCTCCCTGGTGGTCCAGTGTCTAAGACTCTGCACTCTCAACTCAGGGGGCCCACGTTTGATCCCTGATCAGGAAACTAGATCCCACATGCTGCAATGAAGATCAAACGTCCTGCATGCTGCAATTAAGACCTGGTGCAACCAAGTGAATAAATATTAAAAAGCAGAACAAATCACCACAGTGAGATATCATTTCACACCTGTTAGAATGACAGTTACCAAACAGACAAGAGACAGCGTGTTGCTGAAGACGTGGAGAAAAGGGACACTTGTGCCCTGTTGATGGAAAGTGGTACAGCCACTGTGGAAAACAGTATGGAGAGGACTCAAAAGATGAGAAATAGAACTACCAAAGGATCCAGTAGTCCTACTTCTGGATATTTATTGAAAAAAATTGAAATTAGGAACGTGAAGAGATATTAGCACTCTCATATTTATTGTGGTGCTATCTACAATAAGCCAAGATGTGGAAACAATCTCAATGTTCATCAGCCAATGAATGGATAATCAAAATGTGGTACATAATATATGGGAATACTATTCAGCCTTAAAAGAGGGAAATCCTGCTGTATGGATGAACCTTGAGAATATTATGTTAAGTGAAACAAACCAGTTACAGATGACCAACTGGTGCATATTTCCATTTATATGAGGACTCTAAAATAGTCAAGCTCACAGAAGCAAGGAATAGGATGGTGGTTGCCAGGGGCTGGAGGGGGAGGTTGGAGGGGTTGCTAACCAACGGGTATGAAGTTTCAGTTATGCAAGATGGATACATTCTAAAGATCCACTGTACAATACTGTGCCTATCAACAACAATATTGTGCACTTAAAAATCCACTAAGAGGGTAGATCTCATGTTACATCTTTACTGTAATAGATAAGATTTAAAAATGACTAAAATGGTAAATTTTATGTTATATGTATTTTCTACAATTAAAAAAAAACCCCAATGCTAATTAAAAAGATTTCCAGCAGGCTAGAACTGTTTCTTGAAAGTAGAATGCTAACCCAAGGTCCCATGGAGCAAGAGTTAATTAGGTGGGAATGAAAGAGCTGATGAGAGAAATGTAACTGTGATTTTCCATTTGGAATGTTTTTGAGGCTGTATTTAATGATCTATTTTCTGACGTGTATAAGGGTAAGTCCATTTCTTTTCTTACGATTTCTAACCTTCCATTTTATATACCGTGCTTTAGCAGACTGAAATGAAGTTTGTAAAATTATTACTTAGTGACATACCCTGTCTTTATAGCTTACATTATACTGTCATAGTTCTTCATTGTGGCCAGAGGGATGTTGTGGCAGATATTGTCAAACATCTTGTTTGCACCCAGGCGCATTTATTTCTTAGATGTTATACCCTGGGTCTCCTTCTCAGATAGATCTTATGGAAAAGACAGCATCCTTCACCATGTGGTCTTTGGGACCCTGTTTGTGTAGAGACATCACTGCTTCTTTGTCTTGATGCATGGGGTCCTCGACTTATGTCCCAGACCCTTCATCCTTATCTGGGGTAGCACTCCAGGGTCTGTAGTTTTCTCAGTGTATCTAAGAGTGATTCTGATACCAGCTGGTCACCACTAGTTCTGATCACCGCTAGAAAGGAATCTGGTATCAGTTCCAGTGTGTGTGTGTGTTCCCCACACCTTCAAGGAATTCTCTACAATGCCAGCTGGGCATCCCACAATTCAACTGAATTCTGACACTATCTACCTGGAAATAGCCTTGGATCCCATGGGTTAAGGTCCAATCCTACAAGACTGGCCTTCTCTTTCTCCCGTCAATTTCAGACTCCAATCTCAAGTCCAGGTTGTCACCTGTGCTTCAAACAAACCTGCTATAGATTGGAGGTGCCAAAATGACTTTGTCCCTGAGATTGATTAATTTGCTGGAGTGGCTCATAGAACTTAGGAAACACTTATGTTTACCAGTTTATTAAAGATATGCTGAAGTATACAGATGGACAGCCACATGGAAGAGATGCGCAAGGCAAGGTGCGCGGGGAGGGTACAGAGCTTCTGCAGCCTCTCCGCGTTGACCATTCTTTTCCTGCTCACCACCTGCAAGCTCTCTGAACTCTGTCCTTTTAGATTTTTCTGGAAGCTTCATTACATAGGCACGATTGATTAAATTATTGATCAGAGGTGACTGACTTCACTTCTAGCCCTTCATCCCTCCTCAGGGGCCTGGGGGAAGGGTGGGACTGAGTTCCAACCCTCTAATCACCTGGTTTGTTCTCCTGGCAAACAGCCTCCATCTTGAGGGGCTTTCCAAAATCATTCTTTAGTATAACAGAAGACAACTTTATCACTCTATTAGGAAATTCCAAGGGTTTTAGGAGCTCTGTGCCAGATATGGGATAAAAACCAAAGTAAGCCCTCCATCCGTTGGTGTATTCATGGAATCAATCAAGCCTGGGTCAAAAGTATTTAAAAAATAATTCAGAAAGTTCCAAAGGCAAAACATAAATTGCTGCATGTTTGCAACGATTTATATTGTATCAGGTATTAATATAAGTAACCCAGAGATGATTTAAAATATACAGGATGATATATGTAGGTTATCTAAGGGACTTGAGCATCCATGGATTTTGGTATTCACGGGGAATTCTGGAACCAAACTCCCAAAATACCAAGGGACAACTGCATGTATTTCTCATTGTAAATCACAGTATCACAGTATCTTATGCTTTTTTGAAAGTCCATTCTCATTTATCCCAATTCTATCCTTCTCAATTGGTTCGGGTTGCATTTTGAAATACAGTGGCTTGGAACCTGAGGGATATTAAGGAGTATCAACAACTAGGTTCCAGAAGGCCCAGTGTGCCCGTCAGGCTGTGAATAAACAAATGGAACAATTGGTGAACTGTTTCCTGACTCTGGCTTCTTCCTGACTTTTAGGTTTCAGCTTAAATGATGTTTCTGCTGACCACCTGCCTGCACAGCCAGTACCAAACCACTCTGGAGATGCTCTGTTTCACGGCACCTGTTTATCTCACATGGTTCTCTGTGTGTTTGTTCACGTGTTTAATGTCCACAGCGCCTCCCCACCCCCCCACCCCCCACCCGGCCGCCCCAGCCCCGAGAGAAGGGACTGGCCCTGTGCCCTCCTCACAACTCATGCAGCGCTGGGTTGCCTCATGCACAGACTACACAGAAATGTCTGTTGGGAAATGATAGAGTTTTTATTCTTGGGATTTATATGATTGAGTAGATGAATGAACATATGTGTAAATATCTCCAGGGTTAAAGGAGTTGGAAATTTGTTGCTGGAAATTGTTTTCCTAGTGGGAAGTCTAGACCTGAAGGGGGGATGCCAGACCAGCATCAGTTGAAGCACCACAGACACAAAGAGAAGCATTGCAGGCAGATTGTTTACCATCTGAGCCACCAGGAAAGTCCCAAAGAGAAGCACCAGCTCCCATACCAGGGTCTGGGAGTCCCCATGAAATGATGGCCAGTGTCCCCACTTCCAGGAAGGACTTTCAGAGAGTCATCCATAGAAAGATTCTCTGGGGTGGGGAAGAAATTAGCGATGTCCAGCTGATTCAAGGAAATAATTAAAAATGGAAACATAAACCAATATTTTCAATGTCAGACCTGAAAAGTAGCAAAAGAGGTTTCTATATAATAGGCCCATGGAATTTCAAATAAGGTAAGACTTGCCTTTAAAAGCAAACTGTAAAAATCAATCCACAGTGTCTCAGATGTGCAAATCATCCTCAAAAGACATGGCAGGATGCAGACAACTTCAGCCAAGAGGCATGTGGCACTTGCTGTGTACCTGGAGAGTTTCTAAGCTCTCTGTTGTCCTGATAACAACCATGTGACTCATTTTGCAGATGGAGACACTGAGACACTGGGAGGGAAGTAAGTTGCTCGCCACCCAGCTAAGTGGCAGGATCGGTGCACGGTGCAGGTGGGTGGCTCCAGACTCTGCCTGAACCACCAGTCCTGTTGGCTCCTGGCCATGACCATACTGGCTTGTCTGAAAGGAGAGGGGTATGTGGCCAGAACCTTTCCATTCTCTTGATGATAACTTTTGATGACAAGAGGCATTTAACTTCACTGAAGTTAAACATATTACTCTTCTTTTATGATTAGTGAGTTTCAAGTCCTGAAATCTTTGCCTACTTGAAAGTCATAAAAATATTCTTGTGTATTTGAAGCTTCGTAATTTTAGCCTCCACATTTGAGCCTGAAATAACATCTTAAATTAATATTTGTATGGCATGAGATAGAAGTCAAGGTTCCTGTTTTGATATAGACATCTGGACACAGATGCATCTTTTATTTGAAAGATTTCTGTTTCTCAAATAAACTCCTGCAGGGGTCCAGCCCCAGTGGATCCAGGGTGATTCAAAGGGGAGACAGATAGGTGAGGAAAAACTTATTTATTAATTAATATAAGATTAGATTAGGAAGAAATAGTGTAGTAGGAAAATTAAGTGGAGAAAGAAGGCTGAATAACTTGGCTTATGGGGAAGACCAATAAAGTTCCAGACAAGGAGCTTGCACCATTTACATTAGGCCACTGGCATCCATTTGAATATCGGAGAGTGCCCAGCCTTGGCCTCTCTCTCTTACGGATCTTAGAAGCCAGGACAAGTAAGTAGACATGGTGAGCCTCCATGCCTCAGATGGGAATTCAGCCTGAAATTAAAGAGGAGACACGAGGGAAACCAGTCCAGCAACTGGCCCTGGCCCCTGTTGTTCAGAAGGCTTTTTATACTTTTGATAGTACATGGAGATTAATGGGTAATACAAAATTATGCAGCATTAGCAGCCCAGACTCTTATCAAAACTAGGCTTTTCTCTCTGCATACCTAGTTGTATACACAAGTCTTAGGTGATTTACATCATCTTCTGGCCAAAAAGGGCCAATTAACATTTTATAGCCTTTTTTTCTGATAAGGGTTTGTCAACCCAAAGACTTATTTGTGTTGATCTTCCCAAAGTCTGGTGCCACTCTCAGAAAGCACTAAATAAAGTTACATTCTTACATAGCAAAGATACAACACTTTATAACAAGTAAGGAGTACAGTGATTTATAACAATAGAAAAGTAATTAACTAAAAAGTCTCGTGTTGCTAACATCAAAACTACTATATATCTTTTTCCATATCCCATTTACATTGATTAACATCCTCCCAGGTGCCTAAAAGATAAAGAATATGGAGGCCTGGCAGCAATCATTGAATCAACAGTGAAAACCCGTCACCAATATGATTTTTAACTCTTTAGAAAAGGCTCTGTATCTTTAAGATGCTTTTAAGCTTTGTGCCTCTCGCGGTTGTGGGGCTGTAAGCAATTCACAAGCTGTAAGAGGTCGGAGGAACCTGTTAGGCGAGCTGGAGAGCTATCAGAGGGGTTTAACTGAAACATCCCTTTCAAATGCAGAAGACTAAAGCCCTGATTTGACTCTTTCCAGAGAATATCAGAAGAGCGGAGTACAAAAGCCGGCAGATTTTTGGTTTTTGGGGTACACGCTCAGGAAATTCCAGGGGAACCCCTGAAGCCTGATCACGTCCTTGCGTTTTGTCAGGCTTCCTTCCTCATGACCTTGTGACGGGCGAGATTCCTCATGCTGGCTCCTGGCAAACTCCTTTGGTCCGTTGGTTGAAAATCATGTGACCAATTACACGTGAGCCTAGTTCTGTATGCTCTTCTGTTTCTCTGTGATGGTAAGGCAGGAAAGGAGGGAGTATAGGAGATATACCAATGGCCAAGAAGCACAGCAAAGATGCTCAACATCATAGCCATCAGGGAAGTACAATTAAAAAGCTCAATGACGTATAATTACACACCTATTGGAAATGGCAAAAATAAGAATGTTGACAAAATCATTGTTGATGAGGTTGTACAACAACTGGAACTTACATTCAGGGCTGGTCAGAAAGCAGAGTGGAAGAGCTGTTCTGGAAAACAGTTTTACAGTTTCTTAAAAAGCTGAACATAGATAAGCATCTGAAATTCTGAGACTAAAACAGAATATAGAAGTTCACAGCAATGAAAAAAAAATCTTGACTTCTAATTTCAGCTGTGACATATAAAGTACTTCAAAAGCAATCATTCTCATAATTCAACAAAGGAAAGGTAGACAGTCTGGAAATCAATAACTTTTCTTGGATCTACCAAGTAGCTGAAGTCACTGTACAAACCACCATCTCAAAATCTGGACAGTTAGGTGTAGGCAGAGAAAGAAAACGTCAGAGTCTGCTTGCTTGAAACAGAAGTCCCTGAAATGCATATTCTGCTAGCAACACTTAAATGGTTATTTTGATGAATTATGGAGGCTGAGTGCAGAATTGTGTGAGATGAGAAATCCTATGGGTCTTAGTCAGAGTCACACTTATGTAGGCTTTTAGTCCAGTAACATTACCACATTCTCACTGAGAAGATCCAGGAAAGATCTTCATGGTCCCGGAGACTTGCCCTGCAATCAGTGTTAAGGGAAATCTTTCAGGCTAAACAGAATGATATAATGTCAGAAATGTGGAGCCACAGAGAAGAAATCAATGAAGATAAAATATTTTAGTTTTCTATACTTAATTGACCCAAAATAATTTTGTTTAAATATATAACACTTCTGAGTATTTTTCAACTGCTTCAAAAATTACATCCACAAAAAGTCACACACTAGTGTCTATAGCAACTTTATTCATAATCACCAAAAACTGGAAGCAATCAAGATGTCCTTCAATAGGCGAATGGGCGAACAAACTGTGTCTGCTGTTATATGGAGGGATATTGTTTGGTGGTAAAAGGAATGAGACACCAAGCTGACTGTGTCTGGATGGGGAATGCACAGGGTGAGCCTGGGACATCTGGTAGTGCCAGAGAGGAAGTGACTGAAAAAACATGATGTTGTCATAGGGACTTGGGAGCCAGTCGAAGGAGCTCATGATGGCCAAAGCTGGGGCCATGATAGGAACAAAATTAATATAGTGGTGTTAGATTACAGCCCAAAGAATAAAATGAATCCATGAGTGTGACATAAATAAATGGGTAATAAATAAGTAAATAATAAATGGGGATACGCTACACATCTTCTGTACAGAAAAATTCAAGTAATGGAGATGCTTTGCTTTCTGGGAAGTGGAATATAGCTCCCCGGTCCTTAAGTGTGGGCTGTGCAGAGTAGCGACTTCCTTCCAGAGAGCACAGTATGGAAAGGGGACGAGAGTAACTTCACAATGGAGAAACCTGAAGACATGACTTCAGCCAGGTAACCAAGGTGAGAATCATAAGTTATGTTGGTAGCATGCATCTTTGATATGCTGTGACGAGAAGAGAACTCTATCCTTGTGGTCTTCCTCCTAAAAACCTATAGCTCCAGTGTAATCATGGCAAAACATTAGATAAACCTCAGTCTAGGTACAAAATACCTGACCAATAAGTCTCTAAACTGTAAAAGTCATCCAAAACAAGAAAAAGTTCAAGAAACTGTTCTAGCTAAGAGGAGCCTAAGGACATGTGACAACTAATATTATATGGTATTTCAGGTGGGACCTGGGACAGGAAAAGGACCGTGGATGCAAACAAAGGAAATCCAAATAAAGTGCGGACATCAGTGAGTAATAATGTGTCAATACTGATTCATTAGCTTAAACATACTAAGATGTGGGCTTCCCAGGTGCAGAGTCGTAGAGAACTCACCTGCCAATGCAGGAGGTGCAGGAGATGTGTGTTTGATCTCTGGGTCGGAAAGATCCCCTGGAGGAGAAAATGGCAACCCACTCCAGTATTCTTGCCTGGGAAATCCCATGGACAGAAGAGCCTAGTAGGCTATAGTCCACAGGGTCAGAAAGAGCTGGACACGACTGAGCAATTGAGCACACTCACTAAGATGAGGACTATAACAATACACATTTTATATAAGATAATACATAACATAATAATATAAATAGTGGAAATGAGTGTAAGTTACATGGGAATTCTCTGTACTATTTCACAACTTTTTGTACATTTAACACTAATCTAGATTATAAGTTTATTTTAAAATTATTTCCTTTAGTAATAAATGTCTCAAAAAATATAAAGAATAAAGATCATTAAATTAATCAGATCATTCATGCTTGTTATGTAATGTTAATATTCCATGTTTCACTTAACAGAGAGAAGTTTTTTATACATGCATATGAAATAAAAATCCTATTATAGATTTGTTCTTTTAGCGTGCTATTTTTGCTTAGTAAATTGAAATCAAATTGCTTTTTGCAAACTCCAAAAGACAGAGTGATTTCCTGATTATTGAAGAATTTATCTTATAAATGTTTTATAAATGGAAATGATGTGTCCCTTTGGATTATTTTTATTGTTGGGAATTAAAGTAGTAGCAATTTAAAAGGTTTAAAAGGGACTCAAATTAATGAGAGATTTCTCTTGATGACTCTTTATAGTCTGCTATTGTACTATGTATGTATCTTCTCCCAGTTAAAAACTTAGGTAGGGCATTTTGGTGCAATTTAACATCTGGATAAAGGCCTATTTATCATGATCACTTGGGAAATGTTAATATTATACTACTTAATAACTTTGGGTATAATCTCTTTAAGGTATTTTGTGACCACAATTGGAAAAAACACAAATAGTGATTTAGCCAACTGGTTTTTAGTTCTTTCAGTTTCATAAATTATTAAGTAATTCTAGATTTACTCTGTTCTATTTGATAAGTCCATGGAAGTATTTGAAACTAAAGGGCTTTCTATTATTTTATTAATGAATTAAAGATTTGAGTAGGGAAAATGGAAAAGTCAGAACAGAGAAGCAAATTGATTCTTTAAAATATTAATTTTATGCACATTTATTTCCAATTTAAATACCAAGCTCAGTTGCATTTTTTTTTTTGCTTCTTAATTAGAAAAGTGAAACTCAAAAGCTTAGCACTTTGAAATAAATGCTTGCTGTGCTCCACTGTGACAAGATATTAATAATCTCTTTTTAAAAACAGCTGTTGTCTTTCTCCCAGTTATTTCTCACTCTAGTAAGTTTTCCTAAAATGCACTGAGGTTCTCAAATTCATGGAAAGAGGCACTGTTGTACTGTTTTTTTTTTTTTTTTTAAACCACTGTATTCTGTTATCTATTTTTGTCTTTCCTAGGTTTTATGTCTTTTTAAATCCCCAGTTCTTTTCTGAATTTTCTTTTCCTTCAACTTCAGGGTGAGGGAATTTTCATCACAAGCTGTCCAGTTGCTGATGACTCATGAAAGATTGCTTGTTAGGGTCTTCTTCGCTGCATTTAAGAAGAACGTCTTCAGGAACAGGTTATGTAACCACTCCAGTTTCATGAGATGACATATTCCAAGATGAAAATGAGTTGACTTTGATATTCTTTACATATATTGAGATACATGATAAAGCTCACTGAGTCCTTGACATGTGGTTACCCTGTTCTAGGTGCTCTTCTGAATTAATTCATTTCATCCTCATGAGAACCCTGAGTTAGATATTGTTTCTCTTCCAATCCAACACTGAAAATTAAATATCAAGAGATCTTGAGGATACAGGATGCTTGGGGCTGGTGCACTGGGGTGACCCAGAGGGATGATATGGGGAGGGTAGTAGGAAGGGGGTTCAGGGTTGGGATCTCATGTACACCTGTGGTGGATTCATGTAAATGTATGGCAAAACCAATACAGTATTGTAAAGTAAAAAAATAAAATTAAAAAAATGAAAAAAAAAGAGAGATCTTGAAAGCAACTTGAGGAAGACCATGCATTATTTACAGCAGAACAACTATTCAAATGGCAGTAACTTTCTCATCAGAAATCATCAAGGCCAGAAGACTGGCTCACACTATTAAAGCACTAAAGAAGGAATTGTCAACACAGGATGCTACAACCATCAGATTCTCTAGGAATGAAGATGAAACGAAAGTTTTCACAGAAGAAGGGAATCTCAGAGAATTCATTGCCAGAAGATCTGCTTCAAGAGAATTATTAGAAGAAATTCTCAAATGGATGGGAAATGATTCTGGAATGACTAGTACATCAGGAATGAAAGAGTGTGACAGAAATGTTAAATATCTAAGTAAGTATAATAGATTATTTTTCACTTTTGGAGTTTTAAAGAATATAACTGAATGTTGAGAGAAAAAAACTCCCCATTGTCTGATAGTGTTTTCAACTTATGTAGATATAATTAACAGATAAATAAATCATAAAAGGTGGAGGATGACCAACCTAGATAGCATATTCAAAAGCAGAGACATTACTTTGCCGACTAAGGTCCATCTAGTCAAGGCTATGGTTTTTCCAGTAGTCATGTATGGATGTGAGAGTTGGACTGTGAAGAAGGCTGAGAGCCGAAGAATTGATGCTTTTGGACTGTGGTGTTGATGAAGACTCTTGAGAGTCCCTTGGACTGCAGGAAGATCCAACCAGTCCATTCTGAAGGAGATCAGCCCTGGGATTTCTTCGGAAGGAATGATGCTAAAGCTGAAACTCCAGTACTTTGGCCACCTCATGCGAAGAGCTGACTCACTGGAAAAGACTTTGATGCTGGGAGGGATTGGGGGCGGGAGGAGAAGGGGACGACAGAGGATGAGATGGCTGGATGGCATCACGGACTCGATGGACATGAGTCTGAGTGAACTCTGGGAGATGGTGATGGACAGGGAGGCCTGGTGTGCTGTGATTCATGGGGTCGCCAAGAGTCGAACACGACTGAGCTACTGAACTGAACTGAACTGAAAGAGAACCATCTCATGGTAAGTTTATACTCTAATTAGAGGATAAAAATTGATATCAAACAAAACAATCACTGAAAATATTATACAAGCAGATATGGTGAAAAATCACGGTAGGCAAATTAAAATTGATATACCTAATGTTTAGCAACTCAAAACTAGACAGGAAGGGGAAACCGAGAAAGAAAAATCAGAAGGAACAAACAGAAAACAAGTCATAGAATGATAGACCTACCTAAGTGAATTACATTGAATGTGAATGATCTAAAGAAACCAGTTAAAAGAATGAAATTGTCTGTATGGATAAAAAATGGAACTCAGCTACATGCTGCCCACAGAATTTCACTTTAAACATAATGACATAGGCAAATTAAAATTAAAAGAATGGAACAAGAAGAGTTTAATGTCACTCAGTCTATGATGGTTCAGGTGGACCAAAAAAATGTCATATAGAAGATGCAATCAGTGTAAGAAGATATTATGAGCTAAGTCACATTCAGATTGTATAACTCAGATTTGATTTGTCTAAATCAAAACCAAAGATTGTACTGTCTCCTGGAAAATGTATCTTTTGCTCAAATACTCATATAACATTTGCTCAGTACTCATGTTCCATAGAAATTGACCGATCTGATGAAAGCCCATTGAATAAGTTTGTTTGAGATACTGCTATTTTGTATCTCTAGAAACTCCATCTGGTTCTTTAAAGTCTTCCCCCTGCCTCATTATGCCCGTGTTTTCCTAAACATCCTGCTGTTAGCTTTGCTACTGGGAGCACAGAACAAGGACTTTCTCTAACGAGAAAACATTTCTCTAACAGGCCAGATAGTAAGTATTTTAGACTTTATGAGCCATAAGGCCGCTGTCACAGCTTTCAATGCCTCTATTACAGCACAAAACAGTCCTGGGCAGTACGAACTACTGAGCACGGCTGTGTTCCAATAGAGCTTCATCTTACACTGAAAATTTGAGTTTAATTTTTACTTGTCATGAGATACTATTACCTCTTTGACTCTTCCCAGCTATTTTAACATTTACAAACCGCTCCGGGCTCACTGGGGAACAAAAACAGTGGTGGACAAGATTTGCCTCACAGGTCAGAGTTTGTTGGCCCCTGGCTCAGAGTATCTCTCACTCTGGGCACCATGGTGTAGTGAAAGGATCTGATAGCCCCTATAATCTCCAAGGACTCGATGCTCTGACTGGTCATGGCATAAATATTCCCTGATCTGTGTGAGGTCTGGGCACCATTCTCTTTAAACCAACCTGGCCGTTCTCCCAGTCTTGTGGAGTTTTGCTCAGCACTTGCTGAATGACAGGCTTAACTTAGTACCTGGCAAAAGCTCAAGGGGGGTCCCTGTGGTTTGGGGGTTCTTTTCTTGCATTCTGCCTTTCTTCTTGAAACTTCCTCTCGTCTTCTAGCCTCAGCAAGGCTGCCATACTCTATCCAGGTTGTCCTCTTTCCCTAGGGTCCACAGCCAGGTGCTGCATTTTTTTTTTTTTTTTGAGATATAAATAAAGTTTATTAGAGTGGGAAACACTGTTAGGACAGTGGGCCAGCTCAAGGGAGAGCCAACACTGAACATGGGTCCTTAGTCCATTTTTACAGCCGGGGTACAAGAGGCAGGACGGGGCCTTGCAGGTTGTTTGCTGATTGAGTGAGGCAGGTGTACTGGGTGGGGGAAGAGTAAGGCAAATACCTTCTTACTGTAGGGTAGGAGGGGAGACGGTTTATATTGCTCAGGAGGACCTGAAATCCATTAATAGTTACAACATGGGAGAGGGAAGGATGATAAAAGGGTCTGTTTTTCTCCCATTCCTGCTTTCCAAGACACTTCTTGGGTTTTTCTGTTCTTCTGTCCCTGGGACAGCACATTCCCCCTTTATATTTAGGGCCAATTCTTTGGCCCCTTTTGCTACTCTATGGACTTCCCTGGTGGCTCAGAGGTTAAAGCATCTGGCTGCAATGCGGGAGACCTGGGTTTGATCCCTGGGTCGGGAAGATCCCCTGGAGAAGGAAATGGCAACCCACTCCACTATTCTTGCCTGGAGAATCCCATGGACGCAGGAGCCTGGTGGGCTACAGTCCACGGGGGTCGCAGAGTTGGACACGACTGAGCGACTTCACTTTCACTTTTGATACTCTGCTCATGTCTAACTATCTACCTATGTCCCTTCACAGGCACTTGGGAATCCAGTCTCAAGAGAAAAGGGGTGATGACTGCTCTGGCTTCTTCAGGCTGTACAGGGGCATCGTGGGGGCTGGGCTCCCTTTACCTGCTGTCTGTTGGGGTGCATTTACGGAGGGAGATGAGAGTCTGCAGAATGATAAGGTGGCTTGTTTCAGCGTTGTCTGAGTGTTGGCCAGGGAATATTCTTGTCAGATTACCACTTGGAGGTTTGCTGTAGTCTAGAAGAAATAAACAAGAAAGTTAAAGGTAATGGCCCAAAGATTAATAGAAGTAGAAAAGCTGCTGAGGGGCTAGCCAGGAGAATCAGGACCAGACATTGGTTTGTGATATTAGTGTTTCTCTAGGTACGAGAAGTGGAGAAGGCAATGGCACCCCACTCCAGTACTCTTGCCTGGAAAATCCCATGGATGGAGGAGCCTGGTAGGCTGCAGCCCATGGGGTCGCTAGAGTCGGACATGACTGAGCGACCTCACTTTCACTTTTCACTTTCATGCATTGGAGAAGGAAATGGCAACCCACTCCAGTGTTCTTGCCTGGAGAATCCCAGGGTTGGGGGAGCCTGGTGGGCTGCCATCTCTGGGGTCGCACAGAGTCAGACACGACTGAAGTGACTTAGCAGCAGCAGCAGCAGGTGTGAGAAGAGGTAAGAATTTGGGCTTATAAAAATCTTTACCTGAAAACATCTGACTATCTGAAGGCTAGTTCTTTCAGGTTTTTTCCCAGAGCACAGAGTGTCTTATTTCTAATCTCCACCCTGAGCTCCTTTCAAGGGATGTCGAAGGTAAGCAACTTGTGGTGGTCATGACTTTATCTTTGCAGAGGTAGCTGGCAAGTGCCAACTTCCATTCAGCAGGGCCCCTTCACAGCCACACATTTGACCATGCTTTGGGGGCATTTCATGTGGGGGCTGCATCTTGATGGAAAGCTGGAGTGATGTTGGGGCTCATGGTTCCACTGACAGTGATTCTTAGCTGTTCTGGTTCTTTCTGGTGGGAAGTTAATCCAAATCCTAACAATGTTTTTGTTACACACATGACTGATGTAAAACTTTGCAACAGCTTTATTCTGGTTAGCGTTTACCTTGTATTTTTTCTTAGCATTTGCTTTGCTTTATATTTGTCTTTTGTAAGTTGCAAAGCACTGAATTTTGCTTAATTCCATTTGATGATCTCTGCTTTTTAGGAGATGAGTTTAATGCATTTGGGTTTCCCTGGTGGCTCAGACAGTAAAGAATCTGCCTGCAATGCAGGAGACCCAGGTTTGATCCCTGGGTCAGGAAGATCGAGAAGGGAAAGTCTACTCTCTTCAATATTCATGCCTGGAGAATTCCATGGACAGAGGAGCCTGCCAGGCTACAGTCCATGGGATTAAAAAAAAAAAAAAAGAGTCGGACATGACTGAGCAACTTAACACTTTAATGCATTTATGTGGTTTGGATTACTCATGTTTCTGGACTTGGTTTACTATGTACTTTTTGATAGTCTATTTGCCATGCTCTTTGCTTATCTCTTTAACCTTCCCTCCTGACACTCACATTGATCACATTTATTTCACCCATTTTCCCCTTCACTGGTTTGGAACTTTGCTTTTTAATTCTGTTCCTTCTGTGATCCTCATAAGTTCTTAGCATTAGGAATACAAAGCACGAAGTAAAAGAATTCTCCATCTTTTTTTCTTTAGTGTCATCACCCAGATTCATTGCTAATGTTGTGTGCTTACATTATATCTCTCATTTCTAAGTGTTTGAGACAGGAGGAAAGATTTTCTGCATCAGCTCAATTCTTTGTATTGGCCAGAAGTCTGTTTTTCTGTATGTCAATTGACTTTCTGTCCCCAGCCCATCTCATGACTGGTAACAGAGAAGGTTCAAGTTCCGTCAGTCCCTGAGTTTATCTTCCACTTTCGTGTTATTGTCCTTGGGTGTCCATCTAAGTTCTGGGTTGCACACACACCGTGTACATCCAGAGTGTGGCAGGGGAGCACCTGACCTTGACAGGCGGCTGCCACCACTCAACTGGGCTTGCGACCCCGGTTTAGCATAGGTGTGGCTCTGACTCTGGGTCTCATCATCTCCACCTTCAGACAGACCAGTGCTCTGCCTTCCTCAGTCAGCATCCCTACATTTGCGGAGGGCGCAGGAGAACCCATTTCTCCCACATGGATTCAGAGTCTACAGACAGCCTGTGGGCTGCTCTGAGTAGATGTGCCCTTGTGGCCACACTGACGTCCTGCTCCCTGGCCTACCTTGGGGTCTCTGTGTCTCTTTAGGGACGATTCTGCCACCTGCCTGTTTTCTGAAGCCCAAGCCCTAACCTTCTCTCAGAATCCCAGTGCTCTTGTGGCCAGACCTGAATGTATGTGGCTGAGATCCAGGAGCATCCAACTCCCCACTTCTCCCTGGACCACCTCTCTTCCCATCCCAGAGAGCTTTGTTCGGGGTTAGGTGTGCCTGGTTGCCACAGCTGCCCTGAGAAAGGTGTATAGTAAGGGCAAGTGTGCCCCCATAACCATGCTGTCTGCGAGACTTCATTGTCTGGACACTCAGAAGCCGATACACAAGTGCTGTGTCCTGTCTGCCTGTGTGTGGTCTCCCTTTCCTGGGGAAGTGGGGGTGGTGCATGTCATTAGCACACATTTGGGTACACATGTGCAACGTGCACACACACACAGTGGTGCACACACACGTATTCTGATCACTGTATCCTGGACTCTAAGTCACTTCTAGAAATTGAAAGGTGTTTGGATCAAGAATAAACCTTGATTTTCCAAACAATGAATAGAATTAGAGCTATATTCCTTAGAGTTTTCCTTTATGCCATATCTGAGAGGATGAGGGCAACTTCATTCTGCCCAGAGGCACATACGTTGCCTCTGACCCCTTCCTGTAGGCTGGTGGGGAGTCATTCAACCATTCAGATGTAGGGTGAGTGGGGGCAGAAGACCCACCAGGAGGGGCCTGAACTCATGATGGCCTTCGTCCTAGGCTTGTGGGGGAAGTGAGAGGTATAGACATGTGTAATGCTGAAGCTTCTGTTACACTGGTCTCAAAGAAGCAAGCGCAGAATTTGTGTCTGAAATTGAGCTGGTTTTAATAAAGCCTATGGTGCGTGGCACTGGCTTAGTAGTTAGGCATGATGTGGGAGGCATGTGTGATGAAAAAGACAGAGAAACCAAATACTGCATGATGCTGTTCATACATGGAATCCACAAACATTGAGTTCATAGAAACAGAGAGTAGATTGGTGGTTACCTGGGGCTTGGAAGTGGTGGAAATGGGGAGATGTTGGTCAAAGAGTACAAGGCCACTAAGATGAATAAGTTCTGGGGAGCTATTGTACAGCATGGTGCATATTGCTAAGGATACTGTATGGCATATGTGAAAGTTGCTAAGAGAGTAGATCTTAAATTTCTCACCACTAGTAGAAATGTTTGACCTATGTGAGGTGATGGAGGTGTGAACTAATCTTACTGTGGTAGCCATTTCACAATACATATGCATATTGAATCATTAGGTGGTACACCTGAAACTTATACAACATTGTTTATCAATTACATCCCAGTAAACCTGGATAAATGAATGAATGGATGATGGCTTGTGTTTCCTAGAGCTCTGAAGAAGCAGGTGTTTGTTACATAAAAACGTGGATGGAACTGAGCAGGGTGACTTCATAGATGATTTAAAATGGAGCTGATATACCAAACACATTTATGAACCATGACTTTCAAATTTGGAGCATCTAATCAAGCTCTCACTTTGGAATTGGGCCTCAGCTTGTTTTCACCATGGTCTCCCAGCACGGGAGAGGCAAGGATATGGTACAGACTGCTTCTCTCATGTATCTGCAGGGTCAAGCGGCTTGGTGGGACCACCTTAGCTGCCAGTTCATTTGCTCTGACATACTCAGCCCCATGTCTCTGCAGATGATGAAAACCCAGGGCATGAATGACTGGAGATGAGTTTGTCATCTGTGTGTCCTGCTCCTGGCTGCAGGACCCTGCAGGCTGTATCCCTACCTGGTGATGGAGCCGGGCCCTGTAGGCGGGGGCAGCTGCTCCTGCGGCCATGGGGGAGCTCTCAGCACAGCACTTCCTTGGAAAAGTGATTCTATTTTCAAATGCTGGCACAGGACTCTTCCTGATGGCAATGCTTCTAATTAGTCTGAGAAAACAAATAGCTCTTCTGTCAGGGGAAAATTTTGAGTGGCAGCTAGTTATCACCCTGTAGCTCCAGCTGCTGAGTCAGTCTTGGGCACTTGTATCTTGCGGAGGAGCTTCCTGGGCCTCACTCTTACCTGCTGCCTCAGCTCCTGCTTCCACTCACAGGTGCCTTTGCCATACCTGCATCAACTCAGATCCTATTTTTTCCTCTCCTGAAGGATGGTGTGATGAGTAAGTTTACATGTCAACTTGGTTAGGCCATGTTGCCTGAATATGTGGTCGAACGCCAGCCTAGATGATGCTCTGAAGATATTTTTAGATGAAATTAACGTTTGACTCTGAATAAGGCAGATGACTCTCTAAAATATGGGTGGGTTTCCTCCAGTCGGTTGATAGCCTTGGGAGAAAAGCCAAGGCCCCCTGAAGAAGAGAAAATTCTGCTCCAGACTGGGGCTGCAGCGTTAGCTCTTCCCTGGGTCTCCAGGCTACTGTCTGGTCTGCAGAGTTTAGGCTGGTCAGTTCTGACAATTTCGTTGTTCAATCATTCAGTCGTCTCTGACTCTTTGTGCCCCATGAACTGCAGCATACCAGCATTTCCTGTCCTTCAGTGTCTCCTGGAGCGATAGCATGAGCCAATTTCTTAAAACAAATATTCCCCCATCTGTATACATGACACACACACCTATGGGATACACATACACACACACACATTTTTGACCCATTGGTTATTTAGGAGTGTGTTGTTGAGAGAGTCAGTTCCTAGGCAGGTTGATAAGTCTGGGGGTCCCTGAGGAGAAACAGGATCTGGGGTTCTCGAGGAGGAGAAAGGGGTCTGGAATTCTCAAGGAGGAGGAAAGGACAAACATTTTATTTTTCTCTACATTCCTTAGTCTTAGTCACATAAAATTTTTTTTTTTTTTCCTTAAGCCCAGAACTGATGACTACATAACAAACAATTCAGCTTAAACTCTGTACTAAGAATTATATAACAACAATGTATCCTGCTTGAGGACAGTTTTTCCTTCCTTTGATTTATTGTAATAATTAATTAAAAAATATATAACTCTCTTGCTAACACTAGCGAGGGGGCCACTCTCCATCCACCTTTTGATGTCTATGTCACAAGCGTTCTCTGTCCCTTTTTATACTTTAAATAAAACTGCTACACAAAAGCTCTTGAGTGATCAAGCCTGGTCCCTGGTCAGGAAGTTAAATCTTCTTTGGAGATCACAAATCCGACATTGTTCACCATAAGCTATCCTTGTTTAATTTCCAGATATTCCAATTTTTTTCCCTTTTCTTTATTTCTAGTTTCATACCATTGTGGTTGAAAAATACACTTGGTATGATTTTAATCATTTTCCATGGTTGTTTTGTGACCTAATATACAGTCTATTCTGGAGAGTGTCCCATCTGTGCTTGAGAAGAATGTGTATTCTGCTGCTGTTGGAGGGAATGTCTGTTAGGTTTTCTGTCTGGATGATCCATCCACTTTTGGAAGTGGGTATTGAAGTCTTCTGCTATTGTGGATTTTATTTTTCTCCCTGGAGATTCCTTATACCTGCTTAATTTATTTAGGTGCTCTTTCATTGGGTGCATCCGTAGTTACAGTTGTTATATCCCCTTGACAAATTAATTTCCTTATCATTAGGTAATGACTTTGCTGTAGTTACCATTTTCCTTTTTGGCTAAACATTTATTTTGTCTGATACTAGCAGAGCCACCCCTGATGTCTTTTGGCTTTCCTTTAGGTGGAATATATTTTCTATCCCTTTTCTTTGAGCCCAGGTGTCCTTGATGCTGAGATGAGTCTCTTGTAGGCAGTCCCCTCATGTAGGGGACTGTTTTGCTTGTGGTGAAGGTGGAAGGGAATGTCTGGAATGACAGAAGGTGGCTTTCATGGGCTGTGGGGGAATTTGCTGCTCCTAATGCCTCACTCACTGTCCCTGGAAAACTCAGGATCTGGGACATGAAATCTGGTTGGAGGAGAGCCCTCTCAGTCTATACACTTGTCCATCTGATTCGTCCTATTACCCTTGGTTCCACCTACTTTCTCCTGAAAGGCAGGAATTCCTGTCCAGCTGGCCAGATTAGAGCCCTTGATACAGCCATTGTTGATTCTTCTGTCATCAAAGCATAAAAGCTAATGTGCACTTATGAATGCTCTCCTTCTCTCTCTCTCTCTCCACCTCTTCTCAATCTTCTGCTCCTCTATCTTGGATTAGAGGGAGCAGACCCTGTGCCCTGGGTGACTTAAGTCACTCTCCTGTTCACTTTTATTTTTGTCTGTCCACCACCTCTTTGGGGGACTGTCCTTTCATCTCCAATATCTGGTTCATGTACCCATCTCAGGACCAGGTTGGGTGCATGCTTGGGCACGGCCAGGGAGAGCGTGGCATTCTTCAGCCACAGTGATTGGCTCAGGGATGAAACATGACCCAAATCAGGACCATCAGAGCCAACCCCAGGGTGCTGCCAAAAGTATTGGGGGAAGTGTTCCTTTCTCTTTCAGAGATGGCTGGAGCTGAGGACCAAGGAAGTCTGAGGTTGCTGGGAGCCCTCTTTGTCAGCAGCTGGAGGGAGCATCCTGAGGATGAGAGTCCAAGCAGGGGAAGAGAGGAAGGGGGTGGAAAGGAGAGAGGGAGACAAGGGCTGAGGATGGGGGAGAGAAGGGGAGAGGAAGAGATGATAAAGCCAATATATTCCACCCTCGCTTTTTGTTCTAGTCTGTGTTTTCTTAAACTGGTCTGTGTCCTGAGTAAAGCTCCCTGTGTTTCTGTCTAGCTTCCCCAGTGAGGCTTCCCCTAGATTGCTGGTCTGGTCTGTGCTCTCAGTTCTGCTGTGTTCTGCTGCACGTGTGTTTCTGCCTGGGATCAGGTTTGGTGGAGCCAAGCCTTCTGGTTTCCTGCTTTAAGTCCTTCTAACGCTGCCAGAACTCTCCCTGCCCCCCACCCCCAGCACATCTCACTGACCTTTCCCAGGAGCCCGCAGGGAGCATCCTTCCCCTTTCCACTTGCATGGAGGGACCGAGAGTCCCCCAGAGGCACCGAGAGTCCCCCAGAGGCACTGGGGCAAGTCCCTTCTCCTAGTCATGCTCCCTGCAGCCTCTCCCCAGGGACCTGCAGCCCAGGCAGAGGGGCAGGGTCAGCCCTGTGAGAGGAAGGGACATCTGGGCTTTCCTCACAGCTGTCCTGCGGCTTCCTGCGTGGTCAGGACCTGGTTGCCTGCTCTGCCTCCCAGTGTCTACCTTGGAGGCTTGAAATCCACAGCCTTGGAGAGCTTTCCTATAGCATCTGTCATTCTCATCTCATCCATCTGGATGTAGAGGAATCACATTTGGCCTTTGGCAGTTTCTGGGCAGTCTGGTCTTTGGTACAGCTGCCAGATGGCTGTGAGGGACTCCAGGGGACCTGTGTCTGGGGCTGAAGACACATTCTCTGAGTGTAGCTGGAATGGGGGTGGCAGGCAAGAGCCCCTAGTACAGGGTGACTGACCCGCTGAATTTCTGCCTGGCCTAGGGCCAGTCAACCCCAGGCCACCATCAGCAAACCTTGGGAATGGGAACACAGGAACTCACGGCCAGGCATGTGACAAGGCGCCGGGAAGGGGGGACACAGCACTGCTGCCTTAAGCTCTTCCACTGGGCGCTTCCAGTGGAAGCTCTCATCTTACATAAACCCAAGGTGCCATCAGCATCCAGAAGTTAAATTGAGGCACTTTGTGGAATAGCTTCAGTCTATAGGCACTATTTTAATTTTCAAGTAAAAAGAAAGACTGAACTGAAACCGCCTGACCTGCCTCCGTATGTTTATTCAGTGCTCACATTATGCTGTGCTTCAGATGCCAAGGAAACCCCTGTTGGTCCTGACACTGGGTTGATTTTTGGGACCTGCACGGTTCTAGATGAAAGCAACCTGGTCTCCCTTCCATGCACTTCTGGGCAAGGCTAGTCCTTCTTGGGGACTGTGCTGGACATCCACAGTGTCTCAAATCAGTGATGAAAATGCCTGGTCCCAATTCACATGCGACCTCCAGGCAGAGCGGAGTTTCCTTGCCCTCCTTGACTTGAGTTTTGTCTTCTTTCTTTGTGTATCTACTTCCTTCCCTCAGCCCATGCTGGTCTTGACCCCTGGTGGTGGTGGTGGGCAGATGAGAAGGAGGAAGCAAGTAGGAAAGATAGTGCCTGGGCTTCAGTCAGAGGCAGAGCAGGCTCCTGCATGCATGCGTGGTCCAGGCTGGGCCACCTGCTGCCCCCTCTGTAGAGGCAGCTCTGCCTGTGTGCATCTATTGCATCCAGAACTTCATCTTGGGAGGAAGGCATCATTCCTCTGGCCACTCCTTGGGGAGGGTCTACAGCAGCCCCACTCCAGTTTTCCCTGGTATTCAGTTCACTTTCAAGGGGACCATCCCCACAATTTTTATTTGGCAAACACTGAAGTGTGAAAAAGCTCCTCCACCCTGTACAGACAACCTTTTGCCAAGGTCCTCCAGTAAGGGTGGTTTTCCTTAAACAGTCACAGTCTTCAAGTGTTTCACTTTTATTATTTAAAAGCCTACATTGAACTTCTTTTCAATTGCTAAAGTCACAGTCTCTGCAGCCTAATTACAATGTGTATAGGATCTATCTAAGAAGATTCCAGCAGAGGAACCAGAGATAAAATTGCCAACATCCACTGGATCATTGAAAAAGCAAGACAGTTCCAGAAAAACATCTATTTCTGCTTTATTGATTATGCCAAAGCTTTTGACTGTGTGGATCACGATAAATTGTGGAAAATCTTGAAAGAGATGGGAATACCAATCCATCTGATCTGCCTCTTGAGAAATCTGTATGCAGGTCAGGAAGCAACAGTTAAAACTGGCCATGGAACAACAGACAACTTCCAAATAGGAAAAGGAGTATGTCAAGGCTGTATATTGTCACCCTGCTTATTTAATTTATATGCAGAGTACATCATGAGAAACGCTGGACTGGATGAAGCACAAGCTGGAATCAAGATTGTTGGAAGAAATGTCAATAACCTCAGATATGCAGATGACACCACCCTTATGGCAAAAAGTGAAGAAGAACTAAAGAGCTTCTTGATGAAAGTGAAAGAGGAGAGAGAAAAAGTTGGCTTAAGGCTCAATATTCGGAAAATTAAGATCATGGCATACAGTCCTGTCACTTCATGGCAAATAGATGGGGAGACAGTGGAAACAGTGACAGACTTTATTTTTTTTGGGGGGCTCCAAAATCACTGCAGATGGTGACTGTACCCATGAAATAAAAAGACGTTTACTCTTTGGAAGAAAAGTTATGACCAACCTAGACAGCATATTAAAAAGCAGAGATATTACTTTGCCAAAAAAGGTCTATCTAGTCAAGGCTATGGTTTTTCCAGTGGTCATGTATGGATGTGAGAGTTGGGCTATAAAGAAAGCTGAGCACCAAAGAATTGATGTTTTTGAACTGTGGTGTTGGAGAAGACTCTTGAGAGTCCCTTGGACTGCAAGGAGATCCAGCCAGTCCATCTTAAAGGAAATCAGTCCTGAATGTTCATTGGAAAGACTGATGCTGAAGTTGAAACTCCAATACTTTGGGCACCAGATATGATGAACTGACTCATTTGAAAAGACCCTGATGCTGGGAAAGATTGAGGGGGGAGGAGAAAGGGACGACAGAGGATGAGATGGTTGGATGGCATCACCAACTCAATGGACATGAGTTTGAGTAAGCTCCGGATCACCCAGTGCTCCTCTGTGGCCCTTTGTGGTGTGTCATATCTCCTGAGTATAAGAAAAAGCCAACTTTTTCACTCTCCTCTTTCACTTTCATTTTTTTTTTTGAGTCTCTCCTCTGCCTCTTCTTGTGGCTGTACCTGAGTGACCATCTCATAAAAGAACAGAGAACAAGTGCCCAGACCAGAAGAGACAAGTTTTCCTGTTGCCACAAAGGTCTTTTCTTTCTTTTTTGTATTGAAGTATAGTTGATTTACAATATGATGTTTGTTTTGTTACTAAACCAAACTTGAGTCCACCTTCGCATACAGTAAAGCCCATTTACTGACACAGGATTCTGGTGAAGGAAAGTGCAATGTTTATTGCAGGCACCAAGCACGGTGTTCAGGCAGCTGGTGCTTAAAAGACCCAAACTCCTCGATAGCTTTCAGTGAAAGGGTTTTAAAGACTGGGTTAGAGAAGGGGTTGTGGGGTGTGTGATCAGCTCCTGGACATTTTTATGACTGGTTGGTGGTGAAGTAATTGAGAGTCAACGTCATCAACCTTCTGATTCTAACTGGTCTGGGGTCTACTTGCTTGTGGGATGCACACAGTTAACTTATTCCACCTGGTGGGGGTTTCAGTATCTGCAAAACAGTTCAAAGAACATGGCTCAGAATATTATTTATAGCCCCTAAGGAGGAACAAAAGTTCTTGACTTTAATGGTTAAACTATTATTATTCCATCTTGCTTGACTGTTTTCCTTTGTCTCTGCATTTTTCTTACTTCTCTGATTAAACTTATTCCTTGGAACTCAGAGAAGGCCTAGGAGTCTAAAGTTTTTCCACAAACAAGAGGCAGATTAAAGACATGGGGAGGGTTCTATCCTGGGAAGGCTCATAGGGTCCCAGAGGGTTCAGCTTGGTTATAGTTTTAGGTGTACAATATAGTGATTCAGTATTTTTGCAGATTTTACTAACTGAAGTTTAGAAGAAAGCCTTGAAAGGATTGTGATAAACTGGGATATTTCCATCTACCTTGGGGCAATAATAGCTGCTGATGACAGCTATGGGCCCTGTGCAAACTGACCCCACCCTCTTTCCTCTAATTCCATTTTGTTTTGGCCACCGGCATTCAGGGAAAACCTAGTACAGCTTTCTGGGCAGGCAATTTGGCCTCACTTGCTCACTGATGATTCATCTGCATGCTGGCTGGATTGCTGGCTCGTGAGGTGAGATGCACTCCTGCCCTTGGCAAAGCCAATACCACACTCCTTGGGACAGCTAGTGATTAGTATGTCTTAAACAATTTTGTGCTTTTTTTTCTAATTCCAACACCAACCCTTTTAAATGAAGAAATACAAACAGAAATAAGAAAACCCCCAGTTAGCCCCACTCTGAAGCCCCACCTGCAAACTTCTAAATCATGTTCAACAGTCACAAATGCAGTTTTCAGGAAAGGGGGCCGCCTTGCAGAATACACAGGCAGTTTTTACAACTTGACTCTATGTGATGAATGTATTTTCATATCACTATATTGTCTTCCGGTACATGATTTCCAACTTTCTGCATAATCATACCACTGAATGAACATTGTAAATGCATTTAACCAATACCATAATATTGGCCAGAATCAATGAAAAATTCATCTCGACCATTTCGTTATCATAAGAGCCTTGTGAGTCAAATCCTCACGTGTGCACTTTTCAACACATCCATAATCATACCTGCAGGACACATTGTAGACATGGAATCTCTCAGGAAGATTTGTATAGAAGTTTGTGATACTTGTTTGATGCCATTTTGATACAAAATTGCTTTCATAAATATTATATCAGTTTCTATTCCTCAAAGACTTTGTCAGATGCTTTCTCACCCACTGTGTTAACACTGGGATTATCTATGTTTTTAATCCTTGCCAATTGAATAGCTGAGGAAAAAAGTCATCTCATTATTATAATTGGTAATGTTCTGGGCCTGCTAATGGAGGTCAGACATATGGTGGTGATTATCTTCTGAAGTCAACCATTTAAAATGTCCTTGGTCTAAGTGGTCCGTGTTATTATTTGTAAGTGGAAGATTTAAAATGAGTTAATAAAAAATATTGATGTAATGTAACCAGTTTTAGCTAGAAGGCCACCTCTGAGCAAGACCTTTTCCTTTCAACTGCCATTAGGGTAAGGCTCTCCAACCTCCATTCTGTCAAGTGCAACGTTAATAAGAAAAACTGTCTAAGATGATAATTCGGGTGTTATAGTGACCCCAAAGCAATAAGCAAGTGAGGAATTTGTTATTAAAATAAGAATATCCTCTAATGAACATGGCGGTGTATTAATTCTCCAATAACATTGCTGCAGGCAACCCAGTGCTTGCTGGTTTCTAAAAGTTGATGTGTATTTATTCTATTGTTTTGACTTTGCTGTACTCTGAGTAATTCTACAGATCACTAATTTCAAATGCCACAGTCTCGAAGCAGAATGAAGTTGCTACATTCTTCCAATTAATTAACCAGCAAATTTAATTTCACACTACAGAGCTTTGGAATAGCAACTGTTTACCGAAATTACCATTGTAAATAATGAAACTGAATGTTTAAAGAACCAACATTTAGTATTGTCAATTAAGTCTGGGCTAAATGTTAATAAATATGACATAGTGTGGGAAACCATTTGCCGGAGGGTCAGTTTTCTGAGAGCCGTTGTCTCGAGCAGCCTGGGGACACGTCCTCCAGGAAACAAGAGGTTATTGCAACTTGTTATGCAGCTGCTTCCATCAGGGTACCCTTCACTAAACTACCAAAAAAAAAAAAAAAAAAAGTCAGCAAGGTTATTTCAGCTTTCAAAAGGTTATTTTACTGAGTAATCAGCAATGCAACAAACACCTCATTTAATAAACTTCATGTACAGTTTTGCCATGTGTCCATTTTGCTATCTTCTTCCAGCCTTTACCCTTAAGCATGCACATGTCTTAAATATGTGCAAATAGTGCATGTAGCTGTCCCTCTGTTTCTGTGAAGGATTGGCTCCAGGACTCCTACAGATACCACAGTCCATAAATGCTCAAATCCCTGTATAAAATGGGGCAGTATTTGCATGTAACCTACACACATCCTCCCATATACTTAAAATCATTTCTGGGATTACTTACAGCAACTGATACAATGCTAATGCTATGTAAATAGTTGCCAAGGCTTGGCAAATTCAAATTTTGCTTTTTGGAACGTTCCAGAATTTTTTTTTCTGAATATTTTTGATCCTTGGTTTATTGAATTTATGGATGCAGGACCAGCTGATAGGAAGGACTGATTGAATATAATTTCCTGTAACTGTATCATAAATATCTTTTTATCAATACTTGGTCTTTTAGTTATCACCCTGGCTTGCCGTGTGATAATTCATCACGTGGGTGGGCTGTGTGCTTCACTTCTCTTCTATTATTGTCACTTGAATTGATTCCTAGTGCTGATGATTATTAGGCGTGGAGCAAGGGGGCTTTTCATAGTTTGGTCTAATTTTCTTAGAGTGAATTCTCAGCAGTTGGAACATCAAAGCAAAGGGGAGTCAGCGTTTCAGTGCTTTGTGTTTCTTGCTGTCATATTCTGGTTCTGCTTATCCCCTTGTCTGCAATGCCCTGCCCATTCACTTCTTGGGGTAGTAAAGTTATCTAAGATAAGCTTTATTTTCTAGGTTCTGTTCTATCCCCCTGCACTGCTTCCATTTCCTCTAGTTTTCTGCTTTGCTTGCTGTGGAGGCTATGTTCCCACTTAAGGGTGGGTGCTGTAAAGCTGGTGGGACACGTTGGGTTCACTTACTTGGTGCCTGGCCACTGGCAGGTTTTTCCTCCTGTCCCTACCTGAATCCTTATCTTTGAGGATATCAGTTTCAGAAAGGCTGTATTCCAAGGATACCCTGCCTTGCTGAAGTTTGGAGAGCTGGCCAGGGTTGTGTACCTCTGTCCCCTTGGAAGGTTTTCAGACAGTGCTCGGCCTTGGTCTTAATCCTCACCTCTCTGCTGTCCTACCCCTGCCTCTTGTGCCCCAGACCTGGATCCTCTCTGCCTTCATTTCCCTGGAGAGGAAACCCTCTGTCTCCTGATGAGAGATGGTGGAGTGAACAACCAGCACGTGGGGTGAAAAAGGGGCTGAGGACCCGTCTAGCCTGTACTCCAGCCTTTCCTGGGTTCCCTGAGCATCACCCTACTCTGAGGACACCTGGATGCCAGTGTCCTGCCCTTGCTAGGTCACTTTCTGGCCTTTCGCCCAGGTTGAGCAAGCTAAGAAAGGAACCAAAGACTCAAACTGGAGAGGCTTTCTGTTAAAGCACCGTTGCTCTGCCTGGTACACGGTTCCCTCATTTCTGCCCTGGGCTTGGCAGAGGAGGGGAGGGCTCTGAACTGGGGCCAGCCCGTGGGCTCCAAGCCTGACCCTGCCTTTGTCTGTGCCCTATCCTGTGAACTGTGTTTCAATCATACTCCTCACGCCTATCCACTCTTGCCAGGGGTGAAAGTGCCTGGGGGCTTGCAGCCCATCCCATCAGGGAATGGTCGGAAAAGCTTTGTGTTGTGCTGGGGTGTGAGGAAGGGTGGCTGTGTGGTCAGTCTGCTGTGGGCACAGAGGTTGATGCTTTGGAGGAAGAGGGAACTGAGACTCATGTGGATCACATGCTGGTCTTTGAAGGAAACTTCTGCTCTCAGAGTGGACATACTGCTTTTAGAGATCTTAGAATAAAGAAGTGATAGTTCTGAATAGAAAGCTCCTGCATCTGCCTTCCATGTGCGTGCAGGGGCAGAGCTTGCCCTTCTCCTATCTCCCCATCACCTTGCCTCCCCCCCACCCCCACTGAAGCAAGCGAGACCCCTCCTCTCTCTTGGATAGGTATAGCAGCCTAGCCTGGGTTCAGGGGGATTCTTTCAATGGTCATCAGGTTGCTAAGGCCAGGGGTGCTGGCGATGGCAGGCTGCCAGATTTAGCGGGCTCATCGCATTGGGTGTAAAGAAAGGTGGTGCCAGGTCTCCACACCTGGTCACAGAGGTCAGTGCTGGGGAGCTATTTGTTGAGATGAGAATGGCTGGAGGTGGAAGGTGTTGGAGGCTCGAAATCCCAGACTGGTGAACACTCACACTTGACTTCCACGTGTCAAGTCCAATGTTGGGAAAGTTTAGGTGAGTGGCATGAACATGGTATTGCCTTTGAAACTGCTGTGGTTCAAAGCCGCCGGGCTGCAGGAAGGTGGACCCAGAAAGCAGGAGGACCAAGGACAGCCTCAGGGGGCTTGATTTTAGAGGCTTCTAGGTTAGGAAGAAGGTGAGACGTGAATGAAGATGGTGCAGAGGGTGATCGTGGTGGCACTGATGCTAACATGGTCGTGCTCATCTTGGGTTCATGCCAAGGGAGCCGTGACCGTGGCACTGTGGGTGACGGTTCTCCTCTAGGCAGTGGTCACAGTGTGCCTAGATGCCCTGTTCTTGGCCTGGGATGGACTCTAGAATTCTAAATTCATCATCTGGTAGCTGCTTTATTATTCTCTCATTACATCCCACAGCCTATGATGAGTCCCTCAAATTGAGTCATACACTAGTTTTTCTCCCAGCTCTCTGACCATCAAATATCCCGCACTTGAATGAATTTTAAAATGCATGTAGTAAGATGCAGTGGCTTGCTACCAGACACTGGGAGATGAGCATTATGTTTTTGAGCCTGCTAATATAGACTCTTTTGGCTTCTTTGGTGGCTTGGTGGTAAAGAATCTGCCTACCAATGCAGGAGAGGCAGGTTCTATCCTTGGATCGGGAAGATCCCCTGGAGAAGAAAATGGCAACCCACTTCAGTACTCTTGCCTGGGAAATCCCATGGACAGAGGAGCCTGGAGGGCTATAGTCTATGTGGTCGCAAAAGAGTCAGACACGACTCAGTGACTAAAGAACAATACCAACAATGTCGAACCTTAGGGTGGAACATTAGCTTACATCTTGTCTCCAGACGCCAGATACCTTTCCTTCCACCCCACAGCATACTGCTACTTCTTGAAATGACATCTGTTAAAGCTGAGATGGTGTCTATCACAGTTGGTTGGAATGATGAGGAGTCATCCTAATGAAAATAAATACCCTGCCAAGCATGGTTTGCTCTTTTTGAATGCAGTGCTTGGTTTTTCCTGACTTGACACCCGTGGTAATGACTGCCCAGTTCTGCAGTCCAGGGAGGCAGCAGAGAAAACAGTGTCCACCTTCTGCAAGGCTCTGTCCAGATGGAAGCTGTTTCCAACACCACCTGTCCTAGCCTCAGTAACTCGAAAATTGGTGTGGAATACACTTTAGAAGGATTCCAGAAGTAAAATCCAGTGCCTGGGTTTTGTTTGGGTTGGTTGGGTAAGCTGACCACCTCTCTTCCGCTCCCCCAAACTGAGCCCCATCCGATGACCACATGGAAACACGTGCTGTCCTGTCCCATTAGTCCTCCCGGCCGGCCTTGGCCTCTGCTCTTCTTGCAGCCAGAGGTTTGCTATTTCAATCATCTTGCTCCTAGTGAAACTACTTTTCCGCAGAATCTGATGCCCGTCTGGGACAGTCGTGCCCCATCCCTCCTTGGACTGCATTGTGTGGGAGGTGTTCATTGGTGGGACTATTGCCTGTCTACACTGAACCACACAGGGACCAGTTTTCTGTCTTTTTACCTCCCTGCTTCCAGCACAAGATTCAGTGCTAAGTCCATGTTCTTGAACACATAAATAAAAGAGGAATGAGTGAAAAAGAAATACTGTGATTGAGATGGTACTACCTATCTTGTTCAGGGAAGCCTTAACCCTATGAAAGCATCAGAGTCCCTAAGTCCTGCTCTGTCATACCCAGGCCTCTGGTCTCCATATATATCAAATAGGGAGGACGGCCCTGCCTCCCCATGCATTAAAGATGAGCGTTGATGCATGCACAATACGTGGTTGTTGGCAACCTCCTCCAGCCTCAGAAGGAATGGCAGAGGAAGGCAGAGGCCTGACCAGATTTACGTGGGACTGTGAGCATCAGGGTTACATGTAGTCTTAAAGCACTGTGGAAGGTTGCCGCCCACAACAGTCTTCAGAGATGTGCTCCTGAGACAACAGAAGGGCTCTATTTTAGTGGCAGAAACCTCAAGGTATCTTTGGAGCTGCTGGAGAACTGAAGTCAAAGGGCCCCCTGGATGTGCTTATTTGAAGGCTATTTTCAGCAGGAAGAGAACACAGCATTGCTCATAGCTGCTTTTGAGCCATGCCAGAAAATTTCCTCTGATTTCCCACAAACATTTTACTCTTAAAATTCTTCTTGGGGAGTCAGGGAGGAGTCTGTCTTGTGGGTGAGAGGTGAGTGGGTTGGAGGGCTTTGTGATGGCATGGCCAGTATTGAACAGAAGAATTGCGAGATGGCTATACCATGCTAGCAAGCTCAGCATCCTCATTTGACCAATGGAGACTCTGAAGCCTCAAATAAGGAAATGTCAAGTAATGAATGGATTTCTCCTTTCCTCAGGAGTCCGGATGTCTGTTCCAGCACAACCTGCTGGGTGACCATGGACTAGCCTCTTCCCCCTGCCTGCTCAGAGTCCCTTGAGGGCTCTGCTTTGCTGCCAGCAAGAGAAAATAAATTATCTTACAGAGAAAATAAGATAAAAAACTGACTTCTCATCAAAAGCAATGGAGAACAGAAGGTGGTGGGTAACATATTCAAAATACTAAATGGAAAAAACTATCTATTAAGAACTCTGTGTCGGGCAAAAAAAAATCTTTCAAAATAAAGGCTAAATAAAAACATTCTCAGGTAAATGAAGACTGAGAAAAGTTTTTACTAGCATACATACCATAAAACAATACTTAAAAAGTTTTGGCTGGAAGGAAGCAATACCAAATGGTAACTCTATCCACATGCAAAAATAAATGTACCAATAATGGTGATTAAATAGGTAATTATCAAAATCAGTGAAAATAAAAATATTTGATTTTTAAAAACTCTTAAATGATTTAAAAGACAGCTACATAAAATAATAATGAAGATGTGCTGTTGGCCTTAGAAGAAAATGTAAATTTGTGACAATGATAGCACAAAAGAAAAGACAAAGAATGAGAATAAGTTGGAACAAGGAAGTAAACTGAAGGGTAATATAGATCCACAGGAAGAAATTAAGAATATTGGAAAAGGTAAATATATCAGTTAATCTAAGAGAATTTAAAGTATATTTTCTCTTTCTTCCTTAGAGATAAAAAAATAAGATTATTATAGTAGTAATAATAATAAAATGACTATAAAACACTGTGTTTTTAAGTTCGTAACATATATAGACATACTATGCATGTATGCATGCTAAGTCACTTCCGTCACATCTGACTGTATGCATGTCTGACTGTAGCCCACCAGGCTCCTCTGTCTATGGGATTCTCCAGGCAAGAATACTGGAGTAGATTGCCATGCCCTCCTCCAGGGAATCTTTCCGACCTAGGAATCAAATTTGCATCTCTTATGTCTCTTGCCTTGGCAGATGGGTTCTTTACCACTAATGCCACTGACAGAGCTCAAGGAAAACAAGACAGTTTTCAACAACAATATTAGGAGACATCAGTAATGGATAGAACTAGACAGAAAATCAAAAAGGATACAGAAGATTTGTACAACACTATCAACACACTTGACCTAATTGACATCTACAGAACACTTCACCTAACAATAGGAGCACATGGACTTTTCCAGAGGAAAGGTCATGTCTAGGCCATAAAACAATTGGGAAGCAGCTGCAGGACCAGCTATTGCTTCATACCAGTAAGGTAAATCAGCAAATACAACAAAGTGAGTGTGGAGTTTCCAAAACATGTAAAGATTCTGCAGTTTTCCTTCTACACTACTCCTTGGAATCCCTGAGCTCAGGGAAGACCAGACCTTCCTTGATAGGGCCTCCAACTACTTAAATCAGATCCACCCATAATAATCTTCTTTTTGATTAACTAAATGTCAATTGACTAGGGACTCTAATTACTCCTGCAAAATCCCTTCACAGCAGCAATTAGAATAAGATTGACTAAATGACAGACAGAAGGTGTGTGTATGCTACAAAATGGCATTTTCCTTCTTGTGTCCTCCAGTCACTATCCCTTGTAGTTTTCCTTAACTGGAAAGGTACCGGACAGAGCATTCTAGGGGATGCAGTCTGGACAGTAAAGGCACTCAATTAGTAATTAAAACTCTTCCCACAAAGAAAAGCCTAGACTCATATGGTTTCATTGTTGAATTCTACCAAACATTTACACTATAAATAATGCTAAATCTTTACAAATCCTTCCAGGAAATAGAAGAGGAGGGAATGCTTCCTAGCTTGTTCTATGAAGCCAATATTACTGATACCAAAGCCACACAAACATCACAAGAGAAAAAACTCAGACCAACTGTCTTTATGAATATAGATACAAAAATTTCAAAAAACAATGGCAAGCCAAATCAAAACATTATAAAAGGATTAGATACAAAATCAAGTGGAGTTCATTCCAGGAATTCAAAGTTGATTTAAGAGCTGAAAATCAATTAATATGGGATATCAACAGGACAAAACCCATGATATAGACAGAAAAAGCATTTGACAAAATGTAATACTCATTTATGATACAAACTTTGGATTACCTAGGAATAGAAAAACTTTCTCAGTTTGATAAAGGGCATTTATGACAAACTCATGTTTGGTGAGTTTAAAGTCTTTCATATTTAAAGTTGAAAGACTACATATTTTCTTTCTAAGATCAGGAAAAGCCAAGGACTTCTAATGATACCACTTTTATCCAACATTAGAAGTCCTAGCTAGTGTTTTAAGGCAAAAAAGGAGTATAAGGCATTAAAATTGAAAAGGAAGAGGTAAAACCGTATTTATTCACAGATAACATGATGTGTAAATCCTAAGTAATTCTCACACACACACACACCCCCAACAGGGACTAATAAACAACTTTAGCAAGATACAGGATACAAGATTAATATCAAACATTTAATTATATTTTTGCATACTAGCAATAAGCAATCTTAAATGAAATTAAGAAGACAATTCCACTTATAATAAAGACTTAGGAGTAAAATTTAAAAGAGGGACTTCCCTGGTGGTCCAGAGGTTAACAATCTACCCTGCAGTGCAGGGGATGTGGATTTGATTTCCTGGTCGGGGAACTGAAGATCCCTGTGCTGTGGCCCAACAAAGGCAGCACGTGCATCTACTAAATCCAAGTGACTTGAGCCCTCGTACTACAACTACAGAGTCTGTGTGCTGCAACTAAGACCCGATGCAGTCAAGTAAATAAATAGATTAAAAAAACTTTATTTATTTTAATTGGAGGCTAATTACTTTACAATATTGTATTGGTTTTGCCATACATTGACATGAATCCACCGTGGATGTACATGTGTTCCCCATCCTGAACCCCCCTCCCACTTCCCTCCCCAGCCCATCCCTCAGGGTCATCAAGAAAGTATAGAACAAACACTGAACACTATACCCATTGTTGAGAGAAATGTAAGATCACAATAAATGGGGAAATGCATGTTTATGAATGACAATGAAAATAGTGTTAAGCTATTACACACAATATTGTTAAGATTATAATTCTTCCAGAATTGACCCATAGTTTCTATACACATGCTGTTGTAGCCCAGTAGTTTTCTTTCAGAAGTGAACAAGCAAATGCTCAGAATAGCCAAACAGTCTTAAAAAAGAGAGACAAAGTTGAAGAACCTATACTTTTGGATTTCAAAACCTACTATAAATCTAAGTAATCAAGACCATGATACTGATATGTCTAGATATATTAAGCAGTATAAAAGAATAAAGTGATCCAGATAATCAATGGGAGTGAATAAAATGGTAAACCATTGTATTTATGGTTGATTTTCAATAGATATGCCAAAACAATTTGGTAGAGAAAGGAACTTTCAACAAATGATATTGGAACAATTGGATATCTTCATGCAAAATAAATTATAAACTTAATTTATTAAATTTAAACTCTTATTTCATGTCATATACTGAAATTAACTCAAAGTGAGTCACACTTAAATGCAAGCACTTAGCCCATAAAACTTTGGGAACAGAATGTAGGAAAACATTCTCATAATCTTGGGTGAAGAGAACTTAGGTGTTCCCCAAAAGCATGATTTATAAAAGAAAATAATTGATCAACTGGAATTGATCAAAATTAAAAACCTTTTATTTGAAAATGCACCACTAAGTAAATCATCAGTTCAGTCGCTCAGTCATGTCTGACTCTTTGAGACCCCATGGACTGCAGCACTCCAGGCCTCCCTGTCTGTCATCAACTCCTGGAGTTTATTCAAACTCATGTCCATTGAGTTGGTGATGCCATTCAACTATCTCATCCTCTGTCACCACTTTTATTCTGGCCTTCACTTTTTCCTAGAGTCAGGGTCTTTTCAAATGAGTCAGTTCTTCATATCAGGTGGCCAAAGCATTGGAGTTTCAGCTTCAGCATCAGTCCTTCCAATGACTATCAGGACTGATCTCCTTTAGGATGGACTGGTTGGATCTCCTTGCAGTCCCAGGGACTCTCAAGAGTCTTCTCCAACACCAGAGTTCAAAAGCATCAATTCTTCAGCACTCAGCTTTCTTTATAGTCCAACTCTCACATCCATACATGACTACTGGAAAAACCATAGCTTTGACTAGATGGACCTTTGTTGGCATAGTAATGTAACAACTCAAAACTTAGTAAAAGTTAAATAATTCAATTAACAAATGGGCAAAAATTTGAACAGATCTTTCACCAAAGATGATATATAAATAGTCAATGAAAAGATGCTCAACATCATTAGGGAAATGAAAATATAAACCATGAGATCCAATTGCATAACCACTAGTATGGCTGACAAAAACCAAGATAAATAATAATAAAGGTTGTCAAGGATATGGGGAAATTGAAAGCCTCATGCATTTCTGGTAGGAATGTAATGGTACAGCCATGTTAGGAAACAGTTTGGCAGTTCCTTAAAATGCTAAACATAAATTAACCATATGATACAGAAATTTCCGTCCTAAAAATCCCCTAGAGAAACAAAAACAGGATCATACCAGCATCAGTCTTAATAGTCAAAAAGTGGAAACCATTGAAATGTCCCCCAACTAGAGAATGTAGAAACAAAATGTCTTTTCCTACAATGGAATTCTTTTTAAAAGAGATGAAGTATACAGGCCACAAGGTGGATGAGCCTCAAAAATTTCGGTTGAACTTCCCTGGTTGTTGTTGTTGTTCAGTCACTCAGTTCAGTTCAGTTCAGTTCAGTTCAGTCGGCTCAGTCGTGTCCGACTCTTTGAGACCACATGAACCGCAGCACGCCAGGCCTCCCTGTCCATCACCAACTCCCGGAGTTCACTCAGACTCACGTCCATCGAGTCAGTGCCATCCAGCCATTTCATCCTCGGTCGTCCCTTTCTTCTCCTGCCCCCAATCCCTCCCCACATCAGGGTCTTTTCCAATGAGTCAGCTCTTCGCAGGAGGTGGCCAAGGTACTGGAGCTTCAGCCTCAGCATCAGTCCTTCCAGTGGTGTCCCCGTGTTTGTGACCCCGTGGACTGCAGCACTGTGTCGATTTTCCCTGGTAGTGCAGTGGTAAAGAAGCCCCCTGCCAGTGCAGGGGACACAGGTTCCGGAGGCTCTCACTTGCCTTGGAGAAACTAAGCCTGTGTACCACAACTGCTTTTTCTTTTTCTTTTTAGTTTTTAAATTATGAAAGTATGATAACACATTTACAGGAGACTTGGACAATACAGAACGAAGTTACATACAGTTCCACTATGTATTACAAATTATTGACTTTTTAATATTAAATTTAATATTAAGTTCCTGGTCAGGGGACTAATATCCCACACTCAGGGTGTTGTGGCCAAAAGAAAAATTTCCAGAACAGATGGATTTTATAGTTTGTAAATTATGATGTAATAAAGTAGTTAAAAAAAAATCCTTGTGGCACCAAAGTACTGCACAGTGAGGCTTCTTAAACATCTGTTGGCTTCCAAATGCTGCCTTCATGTCTCCCAGTTCATGCCACGCACTCAGAAAGATCTTGTGGTCCTTTAGAATCCCCACTAGTGATTAGGATTCATTCTCCGATCTTGAAAATCTGATTGAGTCTACACTGAAACTTCAACCTGATATCCAGTTGAGTCTCCCTGCCTCCACACTGCCCTGAGCTGTCCTGTGGTGCCTGCTTGGGGAAGGGGGCACAGTTTCCTCTGGGTCGCTTCCTGCAGTGCTCTGGGGAGCCTTTTCTTTCTGGCGTGTTGGAAGAATGGGGAAAGGAGACAGATGACTCTTCCGTGACTGGAGGACTTGTCCACATAACCAGAGGAGCCGTCATGATATTACTCATTGGAACTGGGTGCCAGTGAGGGAGAGGAGACAGGAGAAGTTTGCATGTCACCAGGAGTTCTGGGATCTGACTGAGGCCCTTGGGGGCTTCCCCCAAATGGCTATAGATGGGGCTGGGTCAGTCAGCGCTTTAACTTTTTATTGTGGTTGTTTCTTCAATTCAGTGTCATTTCAGAGAGAGCAGGTGCTTTTGGGGTAACTAGTCTGGAGCCCTGAACATCTAACCATGCCCGAGTTTCCTGGAGCCAGTTGTCTGGTGTGCAGTGCTTACAGCCCCCATGGGTGCACACGGAGCCTAGCAGCCAGCCGAGGTCACCAGGGTGAGAAGAGAGTCCAGGTCCCCTGAGAGTGTGTGGAAAGCCCACCCCTAGCTCCCCACGATTAGATGGAGGGGAAGGTAGGTGTGTTGGTCTCCTTGCAGGTGTGAAGGGGGACACAGTCCATTAGGGGCACCAGCTGTCCTGACTGGAGGGAGGGGTGCTGGAATACGAGGGGGTCCAGGTGGGGAGGGGCTCCTGCTGGCTTCAGCACCCTCGGGACAGGGGCACTGGAATGCCCTCAGGAACAGTCAGGGTCCACATTTAGCTGGCCCAGAGTGGGTGGGGTGTGGCTGATCCCCTGAAGCTGTCCGGGGTGGGGAGGTCACTGGGGCTGCCCTGGGGTCAGTGTGGACGCACGGAGACTGTCTTCCTTCTCCTCTGCCTGTGGCCTCCTGACCCCCTGGCATGGGGATGGAGTTCACAGGCTCGAGAGGGAAAAGGAGAGTGCCAATTCTTTTGGACTGAGGGAGGGGGCTGGATGGAAATCTCCAGCCATGACACAGGAGAGACCCTCAGGACTGGCTTGGTTTGGGCAAATGCGGGGCCTCCAGAGCCATCCTAGCCCCGCCACCCCCAACCTGCTACGGTGAGTCCTGCCTCCTCCTGCTATCTGAAGGACTCTTGGAGAACGGCCCCACTGCTCCAGCCACATCCAAGGCCAGGAAGACCCTTGGGTGGTAAGGAGCGGGCCAGGGGGCATTATTTCCATTTTGCAGATGGGTCAACTGAGGCTTATGTGGGCTCCAGGCTTTCTTTCCCACCTTAGGGGCCCCCGGAGATGAAGAGAGAAGAAGCAAGTGGAGCCGCACAACCTCACTGGGGCCTCTGTGGACACGTGGGTGGAGCCGGCATGTGGGTGGGGCCAGCAGTCCATGTCTGGCGTGGTGATGTTTGTAATCGGCAGCTCTGTTACTGCCGTTACTGTTATGGTTGCTTTGAAAGATACTCTGAGGGATCCCTGCAGACCCTCTGGGGTGGGGACGAGGGGCTGAAACACAAAGCTGTGAGAGACTCCAGTCGGTCTTCCATGAAGTCCCATCCGCAGCACAGAGCAGGGATGCTGAGAAGCCTTCTTCACAGATGAGATCTGCAGCGGATATGTTTTACTTTTGAAAGCACAGACTATTTCCAGACTGGACATTCTGGCCTAATTGAAAAGTGTTTCAATTACTTTCCAGCTGTGAGAATGCCCTGAGCGGTCTCTTGGGTTTTCCTGGATCCCCAGAATGGCTTCCGTCTTCATTTAAAAACCTAGGCAACAGGGAAGACCCTGCGCTTCTGTTGCATAGGTGGAGAATGTCCCTTTAATCCATTTTCATCGCAGCAAAGATAACACTCCGTGGTCCTCAGGGCTCGTGGCTTGGCCCTGCATAGGCCTTAGCCATGCCGTTCACCTCGACCACCTCTCAACCCAGCAGCATCTGGGCCAGAGAGGCTGGCTCTCTGCCTGGTGCTGCCCTCACCTGAGTTTACTGGAGGCATCATATTTAATGTAGGAGGTTGAATGTATGCACACACAGTAGTAATGGAGGGATGCTCAAACCTGCTGGGCAGGGGGAGCTCAGAGATGAGGAGGAGTTTTGTTTTAAGGGTGGTAAAGGGGAGGAGCCTTGGAGCTGGACTGTGAATGAACCAATATGAAAGGAGGCGGCATTGGGTGAAGAGGCAGGACACAAAGACGTGGCCCCGCTGATACTCTGGTGAAGGAGGTGGGCTGGGCCTGGCCGGCTGGTCCTCACGAGGTGGGCAGGGGGCACTCGGTGCCTGGTAACCCACCATTCCCTTTTGCTCCTCAGGTACATTGGGCAGGAGCTGCCCAGGAAATCATCCAGGTGCAAAGCTATATGTACCCACTGCTTCAGAGAGCAGGCGAACTGCCCACATGTCCTTGGGTGCCATGAGATGCTCGCTCTGCCTTGCCCACCTCTGTGACCCTCTCCTCATTCCACTTTCCCTCCAGCCAGTGAGCCACCTTGTCCCCGGAATGCCAGGAAATAGTGGCCTCAGGCAAGCCTGTGGCTCCCTGTGCCAGCCTCACCTGCCCGCCCTGTGGGAAGCTCGCGTGGCTCGCGTCATGGGAGGCACTGCTCTGCTCTGTCCAAACCAGCTGAGCCAGCAGGCACTGCTGCTTCACTCAGTGCACAGTTGCTGTTGCCGGTGCTGGGGGTCGTCATGTGAGGGTTTCTGGAACCCTGAGCCTCTGGGTGGGCCTGGCCAGCACCCCTTGTGGCAGGGGTTGTCTCCCTCATGAGAAGGTCTGGAGAGCAGGCGTGACTCCTGCCTCCTCCCCTGTGTCTGGATGCTGTCTTGTACCAGTGCAGCACCCTGGCATGCCATGGGCAAGTGGTTTAGCCTGGCCTCACTGCAGGTGCAGGGGCACAGGTGGGTGTCTTTCCTCTCGCGCAGCTAAACCTTTTCTGGCATCGGAGAAGGGATCGGATTTCATGTCTGTCTCCGCTGGCGGTTAACCACCACCTGGTCTCCCTGCAGGGCCTGGAGTCCTAGACAGTCTCCTCAGGCTCCCAGAGTACCTGTAAGCCCAGCTGGCTCCACACACCTGTGCCCCAGCAGGGGCTCCCTTGGAGTGCATTGCCTGTCCTCTGCTTTTCTCAGGATCACCCAATGGGGGCCCTTGAATTGGATGGCATGTGGGTGTGGAGGCCGACGTGCCTGGGCCTCCAGAGGTTCTGACCCACCTTCCCACACTCAGCCTGAAGGACTCATTAAAATGTCAGCTGTGCTCTTCTTATCTGTGTTTTGGAAGCCACCCTGGGCTTCTCTGGTGGCTCAGCTGGTAAAGAACCTGTCTGCAATGCAGGAGACCTGGGTTTGATCCCTGGGTCAGAAAGATGCCCTGGAGAAGGGAATGGCAGCCCTCTCCAGTATTTTTACCCGAAGAACCCCATGGATAGAGAGGCCTGGTGGGCTACTGTCCATGGGATCACAAGTTGGACATGACTGAGCGATGCCACCAAAGGTGAAATAGTTTGGTGAAACCCTGCTCAGGTCACTTGGTTGCCTGGTGAACCTCATCACTCTAATGGGCTCAGAGTGTTCTAAGTGTATGTGGGTGTTATTTGCTTTAACACAGAAAACAGACCCACATATGATGAGGTGTACCTAATGATAAATGCTGCTGGTGGTAGTGACATAGTTTGCTCCTTCCGTATTGAGACCCCCGCCTCCAGCCAATGTGACCGATCTGGGAACTTTACCTGCATCCCCCAACAGGCTATACACCAGCCTCACCTATAAGATTCTTGTGAGATATAATTCCCTTAGCCTGAGGTAGGTGCTGTTATAATCTCCACTGTAGAGCAGAGTAAACCCAGTTTCAGGTAGGTGTCAACTTGAAAAAATAAGGGCGATGAGAGAGTTGTGCCAAGTTTTATTTGGGGGCAAGATGAAGACTATAGCTCGGGAGACAGCATCTCAGCTCTGAGAAACTGCTCCAGAGAGGCAGTGGGGAGGTCAGTATGTCTGTGGTTTTTGTGAAGGAGGGGTACATGCAATCAAGCACATATTTTTCTAGAAGGTTTCTGCTTGTCACAAGGAGCAGTTGTCACCACAAAGGATTTTGGTGCTTTTCTAGATATGAGGAGATACAAGAATCAGATACATAAAATCAGTTCCTGAAAATATCTAGCTATCTGAAGAACTTGTTCTGCCAGTTTTCCCAGAGCCCAGAGTGCCTCCTTCTGCTCTTCACCCTGAGCTTCTTTCAGGGGGTATTGACAGTCAGCAGCTGCGCGTGATTTAATCCTTGTAGAGGTAGTTGGCAAGCACCCACGGCAAGTACCAATTTGTAGTTAACATAAGGCTGTGGTGGAAGCAGAGCCAAAACACAGGGCTTGTCCGAACCTGAACTCCGCTCCTCCCCCACGCTCTCCTGCTGCCCGGTCCCGTGAGGCCTGCTGCCCGGTGGCGACCCACACGGTGCGAGAGCCTGTGGAAACGCACTGGAATACCATTGAAATGACAGTGATTGGTGCAACCGGTGCCCCAATGACCAGCGTCCTCCCACCTCAGAATGGGGGTGGGTATGTGACTCAGGAAGGCTGCTCCCTAAGCCTTGCTCCCGTGGTGGAGAGACCAGCCTACCAGGCAGGGGTGGGATGAGCCTTGTTCCTAAAGCACAAGTACTCAGATGAGCTGGAAGTGACCATCTAGGGAGTTAGGCTGCTGCCTCTCTGGTGTGTTGATAGGATAGAACCTCCCACCTAGAAACAGGCCCTGTGTGTATGGGGGCGGGGCGGATGGGTTGCCACATGGGTGCATTTGCATTAAATCTGGCAAACAGCAGCTGCATCCTGCTTGTCAGCCACATCTGCACCTCCAACATCTGTGTCACTCAGAGGAAGTTCTTGAAGGACACTTCCCATGATGGACACAGTCAATGGACACAGTCAATGGCAAGGCCAGTGGATGGACGGCACACCCACGTCACTGACTGGCTGTTGGGGGCTGGACATGACTCTTGAGATCACTGAGAATCTTCATGTGCGTTTTCTTTTTAAAATAATGTCCCCCCACCCCTGTTCGCTGAATCATTTAGTTATCTCAAGAGTAGCTCCCTCATCAATTTTCATGTTAAAAAGTTTCTTACCATGTCATTATTTTTTCAGATAAATTTTAGAATCTATTGTTTAGTAGAAAAAAATGCCATTGGGATGGCATTGCACTAAAACCCTACATTGGTTTTGACAGAATGGGCATCTTTCTGAAAGTTTTCTTATCCAGAGAAAACCCTTGACACAGTCCTGAAATAAAGTATTTGGGGGAGTTTTGAGACTTTAATGAAGATTTGAAAGTGAGAGACTGATGTTTCATTACTGAAAGCAATAATTTTCTGTATTTTATTCTCAATAGAGATGGAATTTAAGCTTCTTACATCATTCATGATGAGTTTTTAGGTTGTTCTTGCTTTTGTCATTTATTTAAAGCTTTTTTAAAAAGCTCTTCGAGTCTGCCGTTTCTCAGAAGGTGTCAGGTCCATTTTAGTTGCTTTTGTGATCTGTGTGACTAGAAGGCAGGCACTGAGGTGGGACAAGGAGGGCACCTATTAGGCTCTGTTTCTGGGCTTCCCTGGTGGCTTGGCTGGTAAAGAATCTGCCTGCAATGCAGGAGACCTGGGTTCGATCCCTGGGTTGGGAAGATCCCCTGGAGAAGGGAACAGCTACCCACTCTAGTATTCTGGCCTGGAGAATTCCATGGGGTCACAAAGAGTCAGACACGACTGAGCGCCTTTCACTTTCACTTCACTTTCACTTTTGGGTTAAAGCTCTCAAACGCACAAGGACAGGGTCTGGAGGTGGAGACATAGCTGCAGCCCTGGGACCTGGGACATGGTAGTGAGTCTAGGGGTCAGCACTCAGTACCTGGACTGTGCATGTCGCAGGGGCACTGGGAGGCTGGGGCGGAGGGGTGTGGTTGAGAAATGCAGACGTGGCATTCTCTCTGTCTTCAAGGGGTGGCCCTGGCGAGGGCCATGTGATGCGACCTCCACAGACTGAAAAGGCAGAACAGTATCGCCAGTTTCCATCTAAAGAGCAAAACTCCACCCACCAAAGGAGGAGGTAGAGTGGGCACCCCCTCCCATAGGGACATGTGAAGAGCTACACTCTGCTCTCTGACCCAGTGGGGACTCTGAGATTCTGGGTTCAGTGGCTGTGGATCCCACTCAGCTCTGGGTGGCTTGGCTGGTGGTTACACCAGGACACCTGCTGCTGCTGCTAAGTCGCTTCAGTCGTGTCCAACTCTGTGCGACCCCATAGGTGGCAGCCTACTAGGCTCCTCTGTCCCCAGGACACCTGGCAGAAGGGGACAAGTGCTGCTTATCTTTCCATCACCTGAATCTGCTTCCAGCCCTGGGAAGCCCCTGCTCTCCACCCCCTCCCTTCCTCTCCTCCAGCACCTTCTCTCCCCTGGCTCTGGGAACACCCCACTCCACTCTGAAGCTCGGGGCCCAGAATAGCTGCGGCTCCAGATGGTGGGTGCATTTGGCTCGGCATCCGTCCATCGTCTCCTCCAAACCTTCCTTCCTTCCCAGTTCACGGAGAGGCAGTCTCAGACAGCCAGCAGGCTGGGAGCCATCCTGCCTTCCCACCCCTCCTGTCCCACCCCAGGCTCTGCCTTCAGCAAAACCAGCGTGTCTCAGCATCTCTGTCTCCCAGCCCTTTGTGCTGCAGCCAGGGGGGCTTCCTGGAGCTCAGCGCTGGCGGCGCCCCTGCCAGTCCTTGTACTTTGTTTGCTCTTTGCTCCTTACTGGGGCCCCATCACCGTTTTGCTCACTGTGGGGTGAGAGGAGAGGAGGGTAGCCACCACCTCTTTAAAAAATGGCAAATGATAAGGCAAGAAGAATGGGACGGGAAGTCTTCAGGCATGGGTGTGCTGGGCTGTGTTCCTTCAACTTGTCAAAATGGGCACCATTATCCCTGTCGCTTTTCAGAGATGAAATAACTGAAGGTCAGAGAATCTGAACACTGCCCTGGAACTTGAACTTATTGCCAGGGTTTGTACTTTTCTGGTCTGTGTGCAGAAACCATACAGGGAAGGACGTGACATAGATGTGCTTAGTCACTCAGTTATGTCCAATTCTGCAACCCCATGGACTGTAGCCTGCCAGGCTTCTCTGTCCATGGGATTTTTCCAGGCAAGAACACTGGCATGGGTTGCCATTCCCTTCTCCAGGGGATCTTCCTGACCCAGGGATCGAACTCATGTCTCCTGTATCTCCTGCATTGCAGGAGGATTCCTTACTGCTGAGCCATTGGGGAAGTCCATACAGGAAGAGACAGAAATAACTTGAAAAGACAGCAAATAGGCAAGGCCATTTTGCTCTTGGGTAAGAGGTTCTAGAAGGATCACAACCACACATTACTCAGCATGAGCCTGCAGAGGTGGGTGCTGCCTCGCCAAGGAACAGCATGGTCCATATAAAGCAACCCCAGAAAAAGACCAGCTTGTTCCTCCAAGATCAGCTGAACACACAGATGGATTCTTGTGAGATGTTAGCTTCAGAGACTGCGCCTTCAACTTGGCACACAAAAATTTTAAGACTCACTAAATGCAAAGATATGTCTTAAGTTGCTTTTGATTTAGTACCTCTGATGTGGGATCCGACTTGGCCACCCTGTCTCATTGATTGTCGTCTCTTTTGCTGTCATCTTCATTGGGTAAAATTGTCAGGAGGGTTAGAAAACAGGGTAAGTCCAGATAGATGCCTGTGATTGAGGGCAGACCTCTCAGAGAAGTGCGGTAGTTTGGCGGGACCAGGGGCAGGTGGCGGAGGAAGGGGCAGGCTGGAGGACTAGGCAGATGGTGGTGATTGCCCAGGGCACCTGCCAAGCCATGTGGGCCAACTCTGGAACATCACCTATCTGGTGCTGTCCGAGACTGATTTTCTGTTAATAGCATACTCAGTTACCTCCTGCACTTTCGCTAATATGGCTGCTTAAATCCAAGAAGGTCCCTATTTTTATTTGTAAGTGACTTTGTTCAGTTGCTTACAAACTCAGACTGTGGCTTGCATGTTTGTCAAGGCTCACAGGACCTGTGTGGGTGGGTAGATACCCTCAGAGAATGCCTGCCAGTTGTGATTTGGCTTTTTTTTTTTTTTTTGAAAACATAAATAGTGAGAAAAGTGGAATGTTGACATTCAGATCATTGTGATTTTAGATGTGCAGAAATGGGCGTGTGCAGAGCTGTGGTCACTAAGTAAGGCCTCATCTCTCGGGAATGTCCAGCCTCACTCTGCCCGTGCCTCTCCATGCCCTCCCACTCTGCTTCCTGCCTGACAGCCCCTTCGAGGGAGGGTCACAGACAGCTGTGCTTTGTGTGTGCTGTCAAGGTGTTTCCTCTGCTCTTCTCAGCCCTGATTTTCGGGCAACAAGAAAGAAAGGAGACGGAGGGCTGGATGGCCCTCCCTGGCCCTCCTGCCTCTGTGCTGGTAGGCAGACTTCATTGCCTCTCATCCTAGTTACTTCATCTATAAAATGGGGAAGAGTCAGGGGAACATGGGCCCTGACTTCCTGTGGGGGTCAGAGAGACTCATGGAAATGTTACGGGTCAAACTGTGCCCCCAAGGTTCGCGTGCTGAAGTCTAACCCCCTAGACCTCAGAATGGGACTCTTCAAAGATCAGGTCTTTAAAAAGATAATTAAGTTAAAAGAGAGTTATTAGGGTGGGCCCTAATTGAATATGACTGGTGTCCTCATAAGAAGAGATCAAGACACAGACATGCACAGAGGACACTGCTGTGAAGACACAAGGAGAGGACGGTCATCTACACACCAAGGAGAGAGGCCTCAGGAGAAACCAGCCCTGCCAATGCCTTTACCCTGGATTTGCAGTGTACAGAACTACAAGATGATAAATATCTGCTGTGTGTACTCTTTGAACTGTGGTCCGTTAGCAGATTGACCAAACAAGCAAGGTTCTTAGCCAAGACCTAAAACCACGTCCTGGTGGACTCAGGGCCACAAGGACTCCGCTACCACACCTAGCCAGGCAGGTAAACATTCAGGCTGCGCCTTGACTGCCCACCACGCCAGTGGCCAAGATGGCCCGTGCACAATTCCAGATGCTATGCACAGAGATTCTGGGCAGCTCAACCGCAGCATGGTGATCCCCTGGAGGAGGCCTTGCACCCCACGCTGGTATTCTTACCTGGAGAATCCCATGAACAGAGGAGTCTGGCGTGCTGCAATCCATGGGGTTGCAAAGAGTCGGACACATCTAAGTGACTGAACAACAGCAATAGGAGGGCATTCCTGTAACTACAGGTCAGCTGGAGGCCAAGAGCAATTGGGAGGGCTGAGCCTTTCTATTCACATGGTATTCCAGGAGATGTGGCTTAGACTGGGTATTGCAGCTGAATTAAATCTGTCAAAGGCATGTGTTGAAGCCACAACCTGCAGGACCTCAGAAAGTAACTGCATATGGAGATAGGGTCTTTTAAAAATACGATTTAGGTAAATGTGGTCATATGAGTGGACCCTAATCCCAATAGGACTGGTATCTTTATAAGAAGAGATTACGACATAGAAATGCACAGAGGCTTGACCATGGCGAACACAGAGGGAAGATGGCCAAGCCCAGGAGAGAGGCCTCAGGAGAAACTGGTCCTGGCTATACTTTGGTCTTGGACTTCCAGCCTCCAGGACTGTGAGGACAAATCTCTGTTGTCCTAGGGTGTGGTTTGTTATGGCAGCCCTAGCTGACTGGTACACTGGGCTTCTTCATGGCCCAGGGATCCCAGGATTTCAGGTAAGCAGGTGCTTATCAAAGACTTGCCTGCTTCACACCCACGATGTCCCACTGGCCAAAGTGAGTCACATGGTGTCATGGACTGAACATTTGTGTCCCTCCAAAATTCAAATATTGACACCTGAAGCCCCAACATTGTGATGATATTTGGAGGTAGGGTCTTTGGGAGAGCAGGTCAGGTTTGGTGAGGTCATGAGTGGGGCGCCCCAGGATAGGATTAGTCCTTATAAGAAGAGGAAGTGGGTTTCCCTGGTGGCTTAGTGGCAAAGAATCCTCCTGCCAACTCAGGATTTGATTCCTGCTCTGTGAAGCTCCCAAATGCCTTGGAGCAACTAAGCCTGTGAGCCACAACTATTGAGCCTGTGCTCTAGAGCCTGGGAACTGTAACTCCTGAGCCCACACCCCCAGCTCCTGAGCCCACATGCCCCAACTCCTGAGCCCACACGCCCCAACTCCTGAGCCCACAGGCCCCAACTCCTGAGCCCACACGCCCCAACTCCTGAGCCCACAGGCCCCAACTCCTGAGCCCACACGCCCCAGCTCCTGAGCCCACAAGGCCTAACTCCTGAGCCCACACGCCCCAACTCCTGAGCCCACACGCCCGAACTCCTGAGCCCACACCCCCCAGCTCCTGAGCCCACATGCCCCAACTCCTGAGCCCACACGCCCCAACTTCTGAGCCCACGTGCCCCAACTATTGATCCAAAATGCCCCAACTACTGAGCCCACACGCCCCAACTACTGAGCCCACGCGCTCCAGCTCCTGAGCCCACACGCCCCAACTACTGAGCCCACACGCCCCAGCTTCTGATCCCACACGCCCCAACTACTGAGCCCACGCGCCCCCAGCTCCTGAGCCCACACGCCCCAACTCCTGAGCCCACACACCCCACCCAACTACTGATCCAAAATGCCCCAACTCCTGAGCCCACACGCCCCAACTCCTGAGCCCACACGCCCAAACTACTTAGCCCACACGCCTCAACTACTTAGCCCACACACCCCCAACTACTGAGCTCACACGCCCCAACTCCTGAGCCCACACGCCCCACCCAACTACTGATCCAAAATGCCCCAACTCCTAGCCCACACGTCCCAACTCCTGAGCCCACATGCCCCAACTCCTGAGCCCACAAGCCCCAGCTCCTGACCCACATGCCCCAACTCCTGAGCCCACGTGCCCTGACTCCTGAGCCCACGCTCCCCGACTGCTGAGCCCACATGGCCCAGCTCCTGAGCCCACAAGCCCCAACTCCTGAGCCCACATGCCCCAACTCCTGAGCCCACGTGCCCCTACTCCTGAGCCCACGCGCTCCAAATCCTGAGCCCATGTGCCCCAACTACTGATCCAAAACGCCCCAACTACTGAGCCCACACGCCTCAACTCCTGAGCCCACAGGCCCCAACTACTGAGCCCACACGCCCCAACTACTGAGCCCACACGCCCCAACTCCTGAGCCCACAGGCCCCAACTACTGAGCCCACACGCCCCAACTACTGAGCCCACATGCCCCAACTACTGAGCCCACACGCCCCCAGCTTCTGAGCCCACACGCCCCAACTCCTGAGCCCATGTGCCCCAGCTCCTGAGCCCACACGCCCCAACTCCTGAGCCCACAGGCCCCAACTACTGAGCCCACACGCCCCAACTACTGAGCCCACATGCCCCTAGCTCCTGAGCCCACACGCCCCAGCTCCTGAGCCCACACGCCTCAGCTCTTGAGCCCACGTGCCCCAACTCCTGAGCCCACACGCCCCAACTCCTGAGCCCACAGGCCCCAGCTACTGAGCCCACACGCCCCAACTACTGAGCCCACATGCCCCAACTCCTGAGCCCACGTGCCCCAGCTCCTGAGCCCACATGCCCCAACACCTGAGCCCACATGCCCCAACTACTGATCCAAAACGCCCCCAACTACTGAGCCCACCCGCCCCAGCTTCTGAGCCCACACGCCCCAACTCCTGAGCCCATATGCCCCAACTCCTGAGCTCACCTGCCTCAGCTCCTGAGCCCACACGCCCCAACTACTGAGCCCATACACCCCGACTCCTGAGCCCACACACCCCGACCACTGAGCCCCTGTGCCCCGACTCCTGAGCCCACACGCCCCTGACTCCTGAACCCACGCGACCCAGCTACTGAAGCCCATGCGCCCCAACTCCTGAGCCCACACTCCCCGACTCCTGAGCCCACACGCCCAAACTACTTAGCCCACACGCCTCAACTACTTAGCCCACACACCCCAACTACTGAGCCCATGCGCCCCAGCTACTGAAGCTCATGTGCCCTAGAGCCTGTGCTCTGCAACAGGAGAGGCCACTGTAATGAGAAGACTGAGTACCACAGTGAAGAGAAGCCCCGCTCACTGCAACTAGAGAAAGCCTGTGCAGCAGTGAAGACCCAGCACAGCCAGAAATAAATAAGTAAATAAAATTATTAAAGAAAGAAAAAGAAGAGGAAGAGAGCAGACCTCCCTGTCTGCCATGTGAAGACAGGGAGAAGGCGGCTGTCTGCACTCAGGAAGAGAGCTGCCGCCAGACCCTGACCATGCTGCAGCCAGGATGTCCAGCCTCTGGGACTGTGAGAGAGTAAGTGTTTAGTCTCCCAGCTGAGGGTGTCTTGTTTATGAAGGTGGAGCGAAGGCATACAGCCGTGCCCAGAGCCACCACTGGAGGGGTTCACACAAAGGCACAGACAGGAGCTGTGACCCCTTGGGGCTACCACGATAGCAGTCCTGCCTCCCTGGGCTTTTATTAACACAATGTGAACTGGGCACACATATACGGTCCTCAGGCTCTTAGGGAGAACTGAGTAAGAGGAGGCTATGGTGAGCCATCCTGTGGCCACAGGGGCCCCTCCTGCCCATTCTGCCCGCCTCCCCCACTGCTCCACTCCTGGGGCTCACCCCTCAGGAGTGAGTCATGATAGCTCCCCTCTCACATCAGCCCACACTCACACCCTCTGGGACAGCCCTCAGGAGCCCCAGCCCCAGACTGTCAACGCTTAGCCTTCCAGGGACAGTGATGGGTCAGCAATGGCCTCATGACCTGGTTGGGGCCAAAGAGTGTGAGGGCATTTCCCCTCTTTTGAAGGGACAGTAGAAATAGGCTGTGTGTCCTCTGCAGGACAAGGGCAAGGGCCCTGCTGTGCTGCTGGTAGCCTTGCTGTGAACCTGCCTCAGTGGCTCCCACCCTGGGGCTGTGAATTCTAGCCTGGGGCCCGAACTGGTCCTCAGGGTTTCAGCCTTTGGGGTGGGTTGTGTAGTTTGCAGCTGCAATAGTCTTGGCAGCTCTGCAGACAAGAGGCAGGGGATTGAGACCTCCCCCTCTGGCTGTCTTGGGGGCAGGAATGGAGACAGGGAGGCAGGGAGACCATGGCCAGGAGTGGAGCCTGACGGTGGGGATGCAGAGAGGGCTGGGGGAGTGTGGGGCAGGTAGAGGTGGCATCCAGGGCTTGGGAGCTGGACAGGAGTCTGAGAGCCCTGGGGATGGAGGGACACATCAGGGGGACCAGTTGTGGGGACAGGGAAAGCCGGATCAGATGCAAGGCATCCCGGAAAATAGCACATGTGGGAGTTGTGGCCCAGGGGTACCAGCAGGGCCCACCCTCGCCCTCTCCTCCTGCTCCCCTCCCGCTCTCCTCCCCTTCCCCACCCCCTCTCCTCTCCCCTCCTGCTCCCCTCCCCCAGCCAAGCGGCACATGGTCACTCACACTCATTTCACAGAGTGGAGTCTGGCCGGCACTTGCTAGGCCAGAAGCAGACACTGTATTGATGTACCAGAGAAAAGAAAAGAAATCAAGCCATTGAATCATTCCCTCTTTTTCAGATTTTGGAGAAATTCACAAAGTTTGGAATGTGTATTTCGTGTAGGTTTGGTAGTGGATGAATTCCCACCACGCACCTCGTGTGTTTCTAGGCATGGGAGGAGCACGGGGGCGTCTCAGCGTGTGTCTCTGATGTTTAAAATATCTTTTGGCTCAGTCTTTCTCTCCTCAGCGAACTTCCAACTGAGAAGCAAGGGATCCTTTCTTTTCTGGTCATGGAAGCCATTGAGAAAGCAGAGGGCGGCTTTGGGTGTCAGAGCAGGGACACTCGGGGGAGCTGACGCTGGTCCTAGCAGGTGTGTCTGTGGGTGCTGATGAGGTGGTGAGTTGGAACGGGGCATCTTGTCCCCATGTGCACATGCAGGTGTAGACACACGCATCCATGACACACATATACATACGTGAACACATCGTGTGCCCATACACTTCAGATTCCCTGATGGCCCACGGGTGGGGACCTTCTGCTGAGGGGCTGCACGTATGACCTCTGGGGAAGAGGTGGTTTCCTAAAGCACCCTCCTCACATTTCCTCATGCTGACTTGTTTGACATCCCATTTTAAGCACATTTTGAGATTTCAAAATGGACAAGGTCTTGACCTCTACAGGAAACTCTGGACACAGAGGGCTCTCAGCTCCTCAGAGGCTGCACGAGGCCCGACCAGCTCAGGGGCTACAGTTTCTGCCTCTGGAGCCTGGGACTCCATGGGGCCTTTAGCTCTGCCCACTCAGCCCTGTGCACACAGCCTCCTCCACCCTCACCACCTTGAAGGCTCCTCCTTGCACTCCTTTGCAAACAAGTGTGTACCCCTTTGCCTGCTGCCCCTGCCACCCCACAGATCCCGTACACATCGCTGTATCTCAGGACGGGGCAGCTCCTGTATCTCAGAACACAGTGTCCAAGTGTCTCCACAGGGAAGGCCAGTGATGGCCAAGAGGGTGCTGTCCTGGGAGATCAGGTGGAGGGGCCTGGCGCTGGGGGTTAAGTTCAGCTGACCCTGCTTTGCCCACATACCCTCCTTTATATCTCTTGACATAACATGCAAACCACTTCCAACCCCTCCCCAGCAGATCCTGGCTGTTAGTGTCTGATGGGACAGAGGTGGGTACTGATGGTATGGGCTTGGGCACACACACTCTGGGCAGGAGTGTAGGTGTGAGGTCTATCCAGGGCCCTGGACAGGGCATGGTGTACTTGGCTGGGGTGTGGATGCCAGAAATGTGGGGGATGTCCACACTGAGTGTGGGGACATGGGGTGTCATGAGCTATGGGAAGAAGCCTGCAAAGACTTCAGCTGGGCTTCCTGTCCACCCTTCATCGAGGCCTCCCCCTCCAAGCAAGGATGACATCACAGCTGCATCGCAGAAATAGAAAACTGAGGTCCTGCCCAGGCCACACGGGGAGAGAAAGAGGTGGGTTAACTCCTGGCCACCATCCTAAACTGAGTGCAGGCTGGTGCTCCCGACCACCACATGTGCAGCTGGCACTGCCCTGTATCGTGGAGACAGACCAAAGGACCCAGGCCCCTTTAGGTCCCATGGGTGGTTCTGGGCACCGGTGCCTTGGAGACCCCCACAGAGATGACGGCTGCAGAGTGGGCTAGGGGCTGGGCTGCTTCAAAAGGCCATGGTCATGTGTCTAGACTTCCTTGTTTATTTCTATACATCAGAGACAGCTCCAAAAAAATTAAACATAATCCAACCTAACTGGTGAAGCCATGGCTTCAGGAAACTTTTAGTTTCTTTTTTATATTACTCCTGTAGGTCCTTGGTTACCCTGGGCTGCTGACAATCTCCAGAATCCCCAGTAATCTAATTAAACTCTCCTTTCACTGGATGTTGTTAGGAGAAGCCCAGATTCCCTAGTAATAAAATGAGTCTCCTTCGGGGCCAATTCTGTGGTGGGGGAGCTGCCCTGTGCCTCTTCAGGCTCTCTTGTTCCATCACTCCCTGCCCACACCAAGCTCACCAGTACCCTGGATTTGTCTTAGTCCTTTTTGTGCTGTATTGCTTGTTGCTTGTATTTGATTCTCTGGGCAGCAGGTTGTGCGGTTGAATCTGTTTGTAACCTGGCGTGGATGGTCTCCTGTGGTACTTACCAGCAGATTTGCTTCTTTCACACACGTCCTGCCTCTTGGACCCTCCAAGCTGATGTGGTAGCAGCTGTTGACTCAGTTCCTGCAGGACAGCTATCCAGCATGAAGATGGGGCCTTGGTCCCAGGCTGACCTGAAGCCAGCTGCCCTCAACCCACAGAGGACCAAATGTGTGAGAAGCAACCTTGTCCAAGGCCACGGAGATTTTCTTTTACTGCTGTGTATCATAACTAGCTTAAGCCAACTTGATTACATATAAAAAAACAGTTGAAAACAAACAAAAATCAAATTCAAAAGAATTTATGAGTATCTCATAAGTTATAGGAAAAGACTTTTTCTGTTTAATGAAAAAAAAGGAAAAAATACAATAAATCTTTAAGGTATTTACATTTAATGAATTCAAAGATTTGTCTACATGATATTTGTCAAAATCTGGAGTTTGAAAGTTAATAAAAGCTAACAAAAGTAAGCTAATTAAATATTATGTTTCAATAATGATGTTCAAGACTTAGCTATTTAAATATATATTGATATACAAAGATCACACACAACTTTATAAGGACTGCTCCTGCTGCTGCTGCTAAGTTGCTTTGTCATTTCTGACTCTGTACGACCCCGTAGACAACAGCCCACCAGGCTCCCCTGTCCCTGGGAGTTTCCAGGCAAGAGTGCTGGAGTGGGTTGCCATTGCCTTACATTTTAAAAAATAGTTATTTTGCAACAGAAGCAGAGAAAAGATGCAGCACCATGAAAAATTTCATTATGACAATTTTTCTTGTTTGAGTATAAGTCAACGAGCATCAAATTAATGAGGAAATTAGTGAACACTGGATAGAAGTTCCCATGTCAGATTGTGCCATTAGATACCACCTCATACTGTTAGAATGGCTACTATCAAAAATTGTCCACCATTGGTAGAAATGTGAAATGGGGCAGTCACTGGGAATGGGAAGCACTGTAGTGGTTCCTCAAAAATTAAAAACAGAGTCACCTAGGACTTCTGTCGTGGTCTGTTGGCTAAGACTCTGTGTTTCTACTGCAGAAGGCATAGGTTTGATCCCGATCAAGGAACTAAGATACCGCATGCTGTGGGGCGCAGCCAAAAAAAAAAAAAAAAAAAAGAATCATCATATGATCCAGTCGTCTCACTTCTGGGTCTACACCCTGCTTATTTAAATTATATGCAGAGTACAGCATGCAAAATGCCAGGCTGGATGAAGTACAAACTGGAATCAAGGACTGATGCTGAAGCTGAAGCTCCATACTTTGGTACCTGATGAGAAGAGTTGACTCATTAGAAAAGACTCTGATGCTGGGAAAGATTGAAAGCAGGAGTAGGAGGGGACAACAGAGGACAAGATGATTGGATGGCATCACCGACTCAATGGACATGAGCTTGAGCAAGCTCCCGGAGATGGTGAAGGACAGGGAAGCCTGTTGTGCTATAGTCCATGGGGTCGCAAAGAGTCGGACACGACTGAGCAACTGAAAAATAGCAACAACCAAAAGAAATGGAAGCATAGTCTTGAAGAGTATTTTTAATAGCCAAAAGATGTAGTAATCCAAGTGTCCATCAAAGGATAAATGGATAAATAAAATGTGGTCTATACAGTGCAGTATTATTCAACCATAAAAGGAAGGAAATTTTGACATATGCTACAATATGGATGACATTATAGTAAGTGAAAAAAGTGAAGTAAAAGTGAAATGTTAGTTGTTCAGTTGCGTCTGACCCTTTGTGACCCCATGGACTGTAGCCTGCCAGGCTCCTCTGTCTATGGGATTTCCCAGGCAAGAATATTGGAATGGGTATTCATTCACTTCTCCAGGGGATCTTTCCCGATCCAGGGATCAAACCCAGGTCTCCTGCAGTGCAGGTGGATTCTTTATTGTCTGAGCCACCAAAAAAGCAAAGCAAGTCACTAAAGGACAAATAGTGTATGATTTAACTCTTATGAAGTCCTTCAGTTCAGTTGAGTTCAGTTGCTCAGTCATGTCCGACTCTTTGTGACCCCTTGGACTGCAGCACACCAGGCTTCCCTGTCCTTCACCAATTCCTGGAGCTTGCTCAAACTCATGTCCATCAGGTTTGTGAAGCCATTCAATCATCTTGTTCTTTGTTTTTTCCTTCTCCTCCTACTTTAAACTTTCCCAGCATCAGGGTCTTTTCCAATGAGTTGGCTCTTCTCATCAGATGGCCAAAGTATCGAAGTGTCAGCTTCAGCATCAGTCCTTCCAATGAATATTCAGGGTTGATTTCCTTTAGTTTGGTTTGATCTCCTTGCAGTCCAAGGGACTCTCAAGAGTCTTCTCTAACACCACAGTTCAAAAGCATCAATTCTTTGGCACTCAATCTTCTTTATGATTCAACTCTTACATCCATGCATGTGGCTACTGGAAAAATCATAGCTTTGACTAGACGGACTTTGTCAGCAAAGAAATGTCTCTGTTTTTAGTACACTGTCTAGGTTTGTCATAGCTTTTCTTCCAAGGAGCAAGAATTTTTTAAATTTCATGGATACAGTCACCATTTACAGTGATTTTGAAGCCCCTCCCCCAAATAAAGTCTGTCACGATTGTTTCCCCATCTATTTGCCATGAAGTGATGGGACTGGATGTGATGATCTTAGTTTTTGAATGCTGGGTTTTAAGCCAACTTTTTCACTCTCCTCTTTCACTTTTATCAAGAGACTCTTTAGTTCCTCTTAGCTTTCTGCCATAAGGATGGTGTCATCTGCATATCTGAGGTTATTAACGTTTCTCCCAGCAATCTTGATTCCAGCTTGTGCTTTATCCAGCCTGGCATTTTGCATGATGTACTTTGCATATAAGTTAAATAAGCAGAGTAACATACAACGTTGATGTACTCCTTTCCCAATTTGGAACCAGTCCATTGTTCCATGTCCAGTTCTAACTGTTGCTTCTTGACCTGTATACAGGTTTCTCAGGGGGCAGGTAATGTTGGCTGGTATTCCCATCTCTTTAAGAATTTTCCTCAGTTTGTTGTGATCCACACAGTCAAGGGCTTTAGCGTAGTCAATGAAGCAGAAGTTGATGTTTTTCTGGAACTCTCTTGCTTTTTCTATGATTCAGGGGATGTTGCAATATGATCTCTGGTTTCTCTGCTCTTTCTAAATCCAGCTTGTACATCTCAAGTTCTTAGTTCATGTACTGTTGAAGCCTAGCTTGGAGGATTTTGAGCATGACCTTGCTAGCATGTGAAATGAGTGCAATTGTTTGGTAGTTTGAACATTGTTTGGTATTACCCTTCTTTGAGATTGGAATGAAAACTAACTTTTTCCAGCCATGTGGCCCCTGTTGTACTTTCCAAATTTTCTGGCATATTGAGTGCAGCACTTTCACAGCATCATCTTTTAGGATTTGAAGTAGCGCTGCTTGAATTCCATCACTTCCACTAGCTTTGTTCATAGTGATGCTTCCTAAGGCCCACTTGACTTTGCACTCCAGGATTGTCAGGCTCTAGGTGAGTGATCACATCATCATGATTATCCATGTCTTTAAGATCTTTTTTGTATGAGATCTTTAGTTTAGTCAGATTTTTAAAGAGAAAGCAGAAGAAAGGCAGATGCCAGGGGCTGGGGGATGTGGGATGAAGAGTTAATGTTCAGTGGGGACAGGGTTTCAGTTTGGGAAGATGAAAAGTGTTCTGGAGATGGATGATGGTGATGGCTACACAACAATGTGGATGAATTTAACGCCACCAAACTTCATGTTTCAAAATGGTTAAGATGGTAAATTTTATATGTATTTTATCACAATTAAGAATTTTAAAAATGAGAAATTATTAAAGTGAGTTGATAAAAAACTTGCACTCCAATTTACATAGTTTGGTAGGGACTTATACAAAAGAATATTGTTTTATCTAAAGAATATAAGGGAATTTGAGGACAGAGGATGAGATGGCTGGATGGCATCACCGACTCAATGGACATGAGTTTGAGTTAAACTCTAGGAGTTAATGATGAACAGGGAGGCCTGGAGTGCTGCTGCGATTAATGGGGTCGCAAAGAGTCGGGCACGACTGAGCGACTGAACTGAACTGAACTGAATGAACAAAATATACCATGCAAATTGGTAAGCATTTTGCCTGTCATTGTGCATGTACCACAGTTACCTACCATTAGTTTCTGAAAGAAACCTGGTCTCCTTTAACCTTCTTCCACATGATTTCTGGTGCAGTATGTGTGTGCCTAGATCTGTGGTTAAATGATGGTTTTAGGATGTGTGCATTTCCAGCTATACCAAGTCAGCACTTGGGGCTATAAATATCCTATTCAGTAATATTTTCACTGCAGCCCACAGATTACTGTAAGTGGTCATCTCACTGGTCTTCATTCCTAGGTATTTTCTCATTTCCATGATGATTTCTGCTTTTATCCATGAAAACTTTAGCTGTGTGAGGTTTTATTTCCAAATGTGTGGTGTTTTCCTCATCTTCCCTTTGATGTTGGTTTTTAACTTAATTGAACTGTGGTCAGAGAATGGTGTTGATCATTTGAAATTCATTGACGTTACTAAGTACTTAACAAGAATGTGTTGTCTAATTGTTGGTTGCAGTGCTTTATCAATGTTCATTAGATTCAGTTATTCATTTTGTTGTTTCAGCCTTCTATGTGCCTACTACCACTTTGGTCTGCTTGATCTGCCTATTTATTATTGTTGACAGAAGTGGTTTAAATTCTCCATTACGATAGTGCATTTGTCAAATGTTCCTAGTTTTCTGACAATTTTTGCCTTGTACAATTTGAGGCTATTTTGTCAGGCACTTACAAGCTTCAAGAGGTTATATCTTTTTGCTAACATGAACCTTTTATCAAAAGCTAATTTGCCTGGTATTTAAATGGCTACATTAGCTTCCAGTTAGTATTTGTCTGGTGCACATTTTTTCCATCCATCAACTTAAGGACTATCTGTGTGGCTGGAAGTTTTTGTTGTGTCTCTATAAAGTCGAGAACTGGTAGGCTGAATTTTAAAAGACACAGTCTGATATTTCTGTCTTATAACTGCATAGCATATCCAGTTGCATTTATTCTGATTAAGACTATATTTGTATATAATTTTGTTATATTAGGTATGTTTTATGGTCTGCTTTGTTTGTTCTGTTTTCTATTTCCTTCTCTCCTGCCACCTTTTTCATCGAATTTCTTTTGTCTTTTTCAGATTCTATTTTTAAAACTTGTTTTCAGGTAAAATGCTCTGTACCTCTTTTCCTAGTGTACTAGTAACCAACAGGGACCTACTGTACAGCCCAGGGAGCTCTGCTAAGTATTCTATAATAACCTAAGTAGAAAAAGAATTTGAAAAGGATAGATACATGTATAGCTATAGCTGAATCACTTTGCTGTACACCTGAAACTGTAACATTATAAATCAGCTATGCTCTTAGAAATCAACTATGCTCTTAGAAATCAACTATGAAATTTAAAAAATGTGTACTTAATTTTACAGAACGTTAGTCAATATCTATATCTTTACATCAATAATTCAAAGACTTTAGAATTCTTTACTTTATTCACATGCTATTGTTGTTTATAATTTTTATTTTTCATCTTTATATTTTAACCAGAGTTTTAGTTGATTCAGTTAAGCAGGTCCATTGGGGTAGTTAATCCACCACACCATCAGAATCAAAGTTCAAATTCCTTTTAATCTCAACATTCAAAGCCTTTCTTTGGTTTTTATGGGGGAATCACATGAAGCTCTCCATATTTGTTTTTCTCTTAGTAGCCGTTTACTAGGAATCTCCTGAATAGAAGCAAAAATCTCCTGTGTATACACATAGTTGAAATTACTTAAAGTTGAGGAAGGAATGTTTTATGGTATCTGTCATTTTAAGTTGAACAAATTTCACTCACTGATGTTCTTATTTTTACACTTAAATTCCTGAAGATATTGTTACATGATTATTAATGTAATTTGTTTAAATTTGCTTGGTAAATTAAATTATTCTTTGGTATTGCCTTTCTTTGGGATTGGAATGAAAACTGACCTTTTTGAGTCCTGTGGCCACTGCTGAGTTTTCCAAATTTGCTGACACCAAAGAATGCTCAAACTACCACACAATTGCACTCATCTCACATGTTAGTAAAGTAATGCTCAAAATTCTCCAAGCCAGGCTTCAGCAATACACGAACCGTGAACTTCCAGATGTTCAAGCTGGTTTTAGATAAGGCAGAGGAACTAAAGATCAAATTGCCAACATCTGCTGGATCATGGTAAAAGCAAGAGAGTTCCAGAAAAACATCTATTTCTGCTTTATTGACTATGCCAAAGCCTTTGACTGTGTGGATACAATAAACTGTGGAAAATTCTTCAAGAGATGGGAATACCAGACCACCTGACCTGCCTCTTGAGAAATCTGTATGCAGGTCAGGAAGCAACAGTTAGAACTGGACATGAAACAACAGACTGGTTCCAAATAGGAAAAGGAGTACGTCAAGGCTATATATTGTCACCCTTCTTATTTAACTTCTATGCAGAGTACATCATGAGAAACGCTGGGCTGGATGAAGCACAAGCTGGAATCAAGATTGCCGGGAGAAATATCAATAACCTCAGATATGCAGATGACATCATCCTTATGGCAGAAAGTGAAGAGGAGCTAAAAAGCCTCTTGATGAAAGTGAAAGAGGAGAGTGAAAAAAGTTGGCTTAAGGCTCAACATTCAGAAAACTAAGATCATGGCATCTGGTCCCATCACTTCATGGCAGATAGATGGGGAAACAGTGGAAACAGTGGCTGACTTCATTTTTCTGGGCTCCAAAATCACTGCAGATGGTGATTGCAGCCATGAATTAAAAGACGCTTACTCCTTGAAAGGAAAGTTATGACCAACCTAGACAGCATATTAAAAAGCAGAGACATCACTGTGTCAATAAATGTCCATCTAATCAAGGCTATGATTTTTCCAGTGGTCATGTGTGGATGTGAGAGTTGGACTGTGAAGAAAGCTGAGCACCGAAGAATTGATACTTTTGAACTGTGGTGTTGGAGAAGACTCTTGAGAGTCCCTTGGACTGCAAGGAGATCCAACGAGTACATCCTAAAAGAGATCAGTCCTAGATGTTCATTGGAAGGACTGATGTTGAAGCTGAAATTCCAATACTTTGGCCACCTGATGTGAAGAGTTGACTCATCTGAAAGACCCTGATGCTGGGAAAGATTGAGGGCAAAAAGAGAAGGGGACAACAGAAGATGAGATGGTTGGATGGCATCACCGAGTCAATGGACATGGGTTTGGGTGGACTAGTTGGTGATGGACAGGGAGGCCTGGCGTGCTGTGGTTCATGGGGTCACAAAGAGTCAGACATGACTGAGAGGCTGAACTGAACTGAGTGCAGCACTTTCATAGCATCATCATTTGGGATTTGAAATAGCTCAAATGGAATTCCATCACCTCCACTATCTTTGTTCATAGTGATATTTCCTAAAGCCCACTTAACTTCACATTCCAGGGTGTCTGGCTCTAGGTGAGTGATCACACCATCATAATTATCTAGGTCATGAAGACCTTTTTGTACAGTTCTTCTGTATATCCTTGCCACCTTTTCTTAATATCTTCTGCTTCTGTTAGGTCCATACCATTTCTGTCCTTTATTGAGCCCATCTTTGCATGAAATGTTCTCTTGGTAGCTCTAATTTTCCTGAAGAGATCTCTAGTCTTTCTTATTCTATTGTTTTCCTCTATTTCTTTGCACTGATCGCTGAGGAAGGCTTTCTTATCTCTTCTTGCTATTCTTTGGAATTCTGCATTCAGATGCTTATATCTTTCCTTTTCTCCTTTGCTTTTCACTTCTCTTCTTTTCACAGCTATTTGTAAGGCCTCCTCAGACAGCCATTTTGCTTTTTTGCATTCCTTTTTCTTGGGGATGGTCTTGATCCCTGTCTCCTGTCAGGAACCTCCATCTGTAGTTCATCAGGCACTCTGTCTATCAGATCTAGTCCCTTAAATCTATTTTCTCACTTCCACTGTGTAATCATAAGGGATTTGATTTAGGTCATACCTGAATGGTCTAGTGATTTTCCCCACTTTCTTCAACTGAAGCCTGAATTTGGCAATAAGAAGTTCATGATTTGAGCCACAGTGAGTTGTCGGTCTTGTTTTTGCTGACTGTATAGAGCTTCTCTGTCTTTGGCTGCAAAGAATATAATCAATCTGATTTCGGTGTTGGCCATCTTGTGACGTCCATGTGTAGAGTCTTCTCTTGTGTTGTTGGAAGAGGGTGTTGAATAGTAGTATATAAAGCATGTATACTACTAGTATATACTAGTGTCAGGAAAGTGTATGCTCCTTGGTTCTGTCTTGTCACAACAAAGATTTGAAGTGATGGACATTAAAGCCCTCAGCGCATCACAGCTCTTGGGTCTTGGACAGACTGTGTTATAGCTCTTAGACAAATCAGTGTTATAGCTCTATTTTATTTAGAAAACAGCAGGAGAATCCATCCTCCAGGTGTGAGGGCATGCCGACCCAAAGACGTGAACCAGAGCACACATGCGAGAGAGAGAGAGAGAGAGAGAAAGAGCCCTTTGGCTCCTCTTTTTATATGTTTTTTCCTGTCCCTGAGCCTGCCTTATGCAAACTGGGCTAGCCAGGAGTGCTGTTTATTCTATCTGAGGTTCTCACTCAGGTCCTCTGACCTTCCTTTGTTTTATTTTCATGGGCTTTTCCCTTCCTTGTCTTTTAGCCACTGCCATTCTGGAGTCCTGTTTCCTATTCTAACTACCTAACATTAGTCTATAAAGCATGCATAAGCTACAAGTACAATCCACAAGAATGTGTCATATAAACATAATGTTGAGAGAAAGACATAATACAGAAGAGTACATATGCATAGTAATATTTTTGTAAAGTTCACAAAAAGGTACAACTAATCTATTGTATTAGAAGTTAGGATAATGGTTACATCTGGGGAAAAAGCTGTAGGCAGTGACCCTGGGGAGATCTGTGGTACTTTAAGGCACTTCTAATGATTTAACACAAGGAGCTTGCTACTTTGCATAGTAAAGTTGGCAATATAACACTGATGATGTCCACATACCTAATACTTTCAAACCTAATTACTTTTTTTAGAAAAACGCTCATACATGTGTACAGGGAGAAAAGTGGGAGAAAGTCTCCTGCAGCATCATTTTGAGTAAGAGAGAGATACTAGTCAAGCCTGGATCAAGTGTGTTCAAGGAAAAGACTACCCTTCACTGACACTCTTGAGGGCAGAACTCACAGGGTCCTGGCAAAGTCAGATCATGGCGGGTGTTTTAACTCTTTCTGCTGACTTAGGAGCTGGTTCCCAGCCGAGTCACAGCTGAGTCTATCATGCTAACAAATGTCACTAAACAGAGATGGCTATTGCTAAACAAAGCAGGTATGTAACAGCAACAGGAATTTAATAATAAATAAAGGAATTTAATATTTCCCTTCTTTGGATAGTGTACAAGCTTAATTAAAGAAACCCAAATCCACAATTCTCATACAGATACAAAATGAACTTGAGTCAACAATCTTAAGTCATTGAATGATGAAAGAACTAATGAGATGTTAATACTGACTCAAAAGAGAATTTGAAGACACTTAGAGAGTTTTTCAGCCAAACAAATGCTGAAATGGATTTCCCAAGAGATACAACTGCTTAATATGCTATAGGGTAATAAACGGTGATAGGAATTACCTTTCTTTCCAGGGAAAGTGGCTCACTCTGCTATTGGGCAGGGGTCATTTGCATTATATCAGTTCTCTGTCATGTGACTCTACCCTTAAAGAGCCATCAGTTCAGTTCAGTTCAGTCGCTCATTCATGTCTTTGTGACCCCATGAATCGCAGCACTCCAGGCCTCCCTGTCCATCACCAACTCCCAAAATTTACTCAAAGTCATGTCCATTGAGTGATGCCATCCAGCCATCTCATCCTCTGTTGTCTCCCTCTTCTCCTGCCCCTAATCCCTCCCAGCATCAAAGTCTTTTCCAATGAGTCAACTCTTCATATGAGGTGGCCAAAGTACTGGAGTTTCAGCCTCAACATCAGTCCTTCCAATGAACACCCAGGACTGATCTCCTTTAGAATGGACTGGTTGGATCTCCTTGCAGTCCAAGAGACTCTCAAGAGTCTTCTCCAACACCACAGTTCAAAAGCATCAATTCTTCGGTGCTCAGCTTTCTTCACAGTCCAACTCTCATAGACTGCCCTAAATAAAAGAGGAGAGGCAGTCAGACAAAGGGTCACACACCTAGAAGAATCAGAAAATCCCCAGCACTGGCAGGCTTGGTAGGCAATGCCCAAAACAGTGCTGAAAAGACACCCATTACAGCTCTTGGCTAGTTCTAAGTTTTGGATCATTTTTCTAAACACTAGGAAAAGAAAGTTTACTGTCATATAGAGGGCCAGGTGGGGAGGGATGGGCAGGCTGCTGACCAAATTGCAGGGCAGCCTGGATGGAGGGGTCAGAAGAGCAGCAGGAGGCAAGAGGCTCTTTCCTCCCCACTACGTCCTTCCTGGGTGTGTTCCTGCTCAGTTGCTCAGTCGTGTCCTACTCTTTTCGCAAGGCTTCTCTGTCCGTGGAATTTTCCAGGCAAAAATATCGGAGTGGGTTGCCATTTCCTCCTCCAGGGATCCTGTTTATGGCCTTGCTTGCTTATATGTAGGAAAAGGCTTCACTGCAAATGTCATTCCAGCTGATCATTCACCTGCTTCTCTCAGGCTGAAGCCCAAATGCCTGAATGAACTGAGAATGGCCCTCCATTTGTTTCCCTATAACCTATCTTTCCTTGATCAGGTTATGCTGTGTTTCTGCCCTCTTCATTCCTTCCTACACCCATCTGGGGCTGTAAGCAGACAGAGTGGGGTGTCCCCAGGAAAAGAGAACCCATCATGGCTTTTTAACATAAAAAAGTCATTTTGACCTAAGCCATTCTGTGATCTAAGCCTGACCACAGTGGGTGACCTTAACAGGGCTCAGTAATTAATGATCTTAAAGGAAGTGAGGGAATGCAGGAACAAAGGAAAAGCAATCAAGAAACAATAGTTCAGTGATGAAACAGAGTCCCAGGTTCTCCTCAAGGCATATACCTGACAATCTGATATGTATCTTTGAGTTTTACAGGAACTTAGGACCCTCCTCATGTGGAGGGTGATAACTTCATGCCGAGACCCCCATACTGATGGGGAATGATGGTGTTGACCTTTTCTGACCCTTGTGACTTCAGTCAACTGAAGCTTGCACCCTGTTGCCCTTTGCCCCAATTCTATGCTGAATTTTCTTCTCAAGACCCTTCAAGAATATGCACGAACCCTTAGCTTATAACTTCCTCAAATTTGCTATTTGGGAGATGCTACTTAGTGAAAGATCCCTTACTTGCTGCAAGTAATCTGTCCTTCCTTCTCCCGATCTTTGACTTGATTGTGTCTTTTGCTTCAACACTCACCAAGAGGAGAGCCCAGCTTTGCTGAATAACAGGACCTACCCATTTCAGACAGGTTTGAGATAGCTAAGTTTGCCAATACTTCTCTCACTGTCTGGACTACCCACCCACCTGTGTGCCTGCAGGCCTCCTCCTCATTCTTCCATTTGTGGTGCCCCCTCCTATTTTCTGGAAGCTTCCCTTACTCATGCCTTCCCCACCCCCTCCTCACACACACCACTATGGTGTAGCCTTGTGCTTCCTTGGATCTAACAAGATTGTGAGCCCGGTCCAGGATCATACCTGATCTCCATGAATCCCCAAGGCCAGCCCTGGGTCTGTCATGGTAAATGCTCAATAATGTTTGTTTAGTTTACATGAATTTGAGTTACTGTTCCTGTGACAGGCATGGATAATTATGACATTTCTATTCCAAGGAACACCTTTAGGCAGGGTTGGAGTTCGTGCAGTCTGTTTAAGAGGATGTGAATTCCTAACGTGAGTGTCAATAGCAGCCTCTTCTCGTAATGCTCAGCTGTCAAAATGGTCTCAAAAGCATCAGCCTGAACCCTCCTAAAGCAGAGAACCACTTATTGGTTATATTTGTACTTCCTGTACAACCAATACGCTCATTTCAAATTTTACCAAATTTGTGATAATTAATAACTACTCCCAAACCTGAAAACCAAACAGTGTGATAAACATTAGGTCTGATTGATTGATTATACAACACTTTTCCTCCACCACGCACATGTGAAACAGCTGTCCCACTAGTTGTTAATGGATGATGAGTCAGAAAAACTCCCCCAATAAATTGCACATGAATTTTAATTGGTCTTGGAAAGTGACTAAAACCCTGCTCTCCAGCAATGTTACATGCTCATGAAGTATTAATGTCCCCATTAAAGATGTATATCTACTTTTAAACCTCTTGGAGATGGAGGTTCCTGCTGAGCAAGGTGACATCGGCTGCCTCGGGGGTGAGGTCTGTTGGGCGTGCGCACGCGTGGGTGGTGCCTGACTTACATTTGGGAGCCGCCCCAGCCCTGCTGGCACTAATGCCAGATGACAAGCTTGTGGCCTGTTATGAACAGCAGTGAACACAATCAATTATGGAACAACTCTAGCTCTGTGGGTGTGATCCGTTGTGACAGAAGAGAGAGATGGGAGTAAATGGAAGTGCACCTGAGAATCACAGAATGGGCCTTTATAAAGTCTCTTGTTAATGCTGAAACAACCCCATAAACTTGGGGAAACCTATGTGGACCTGTCCTCTCTATCTAGTTAGTGCCACGGAAAAGAATGGTGGATCCATGACTGTGGGCACTAGGTGAGTCGTTACTTGAGGCTTGAACCTTAAATGGTGATGGAATTGCAGACCCCAGCAAATGGTACAGGGATGGAATTGTGATGAGCAAAAATACCAGGTCATCTCCAGTGTAACTGCAAAGTGTATGTATAAACTCAGTGACTGGGACTTCCAGTGCAGGGGGCAAGAGTTCAATCTCTGGTCAGGAATGAAGATGCCACATGTCCTACCAGGCAGGGGGCCAAAAAAAAAAAAAAAAAATCTCTGGGAAAGGAAATGGCAGCCCACTCCAATATTCTTGCCTAGGGAAACCCCAAGGACAGAGGAGCCTGGTGGGCTACAGTCCATGAGGTCACAAAAGAGTCAGACACAACTTAGAGACTAAACAACAACCCCTCTAGGTTAAAAGCAAAACAATGATTGACAATGACTGTTAATCCTTAAGGACAGTCCTGTTGCTGCTACTGCTGCTAAGTCACTTCAGTTGTGTCTGACTCTGTGTGACCCCATAGACGGCAGCCCACCAGGCTCCCCCGTCCTTGGGATTCTCCAGGCAAGAACACTGGAGTGGGTTGCCATTTCCTTCTCCAATGCATGAAAGTGAAAAGTGAAAGTGAAGTTGCTCAGTCGTGTCCGACTCTTAGTGACCCCATGGACTGCAGCCTACTAGGCTCCTCCATCCATGGGAGTTTCCAGGCAAGAGTACTGGAGCGGGTTGCCATTGCCTTCTCCAAGGACATTACTATCTCCTCCTAAAGGAGGGTGGAGGAACGAAACTTGACCGCCAAACTTCTCCTAAGGAACTGAACTTGACCACCATTCTCTGAATGGGCTAGATGAAGTCTGGCCCATCTTGTAAATCCTGCACCTTTCATACGTAATAGGATGACCCACGCTTGCCATACTGTGTCCGTACCCTAGATATGTGGAGGCAGGTCATATCCAATTCCCGAAATGTTTGTTTCCAGGTGGTGTCAGGGTCTGGTAGCAAAACACAGCCACACGAGTTTCTAGCTGTGTCACCTACAAATTATTTCATTTGACAGATACACAGACACTTAGGAAACAAGAGATTTACTTCCCCCTGTTGAAAACAGGGAAAGAGATTTCCTTCTTTTCCCTCAGAACATTTACCCTAAAAACTTGTAGGAACTGTCTCATTTCTTTAAAATGTCTGTCTTTGAAGACTAGAGAGGCCTTTTTTTTCAGCTGACTTTCTTTTTTTTCCCTTCCAGTTTTAGGACTCAGAGATGTCTTTCTCAAGAACCTAGGACCAATCTCCTCAAACTGCAGACATCAGGGAGATAGCTCACCTATCAGGTCTTGTGGAAGGATGGGAATCTCATCTCACTGAACACTGTGCTCCACTTAAAAATCATTCTTGTTACAAAGATGAGAAGCTTGCGTTTCCTTTGAATAAAACCAATAAGCTAACATAGATAGTCACTCCAACTACAGGTAAAATTAGGATTCTGTGTGAAATGGTACCGTCAACTCCTCTCACTTGAGGACGAGTTATGATCTTGAATGACTAGTTCATTCTAATCAATGACTAGTTATTGATCTTGAATATGCATATGCGGGGGGTGTATCTGGTTGATAGGGAGTTAGGCTTTTTCCTGTCTTTGTAATTTCCTAGTGGATTGCTTGTGATGCACTGTTATCCTCTAATGCTTATTCAACAATAAATTTGTTTTTTTTTTCTCTCTCAAAAAAACTCAATAAAACCGAGTGACTATATGTACTCCATTAAAATAGATGACCCTGGTAGACCACCATTGTGTACCTCCAGCGGCTGCCACTGGGAGACGAATGTATGGTAAGCAAAGTTCTGACTTAAACTCCTGATTAAATCTGAAAGGTGAATAGCTTGGCCTGGCTTCTGACATGCACAGAGGCAGAAGACCACCAATCTCCAAAAGAAGAAAATCTGCTGAGAAAATATTAGCTTTTGCTTCAAAAGTTAGTAGTTATTTTAGGAACATAGTGCTCAAAGGTGAACAATTAAGATGTACAATGACAGAAGCTGCACTTAGAAATCACTTTGAGAAGCATGCCTTTTAGATCAAATGGCTGTCATTCTAAATTATTTTTTCACTTCTATTTCTGGTTTTTTTGCATATATCAAAAGTAAAGCTATATCTGTTATATGTAGCTTCCATTTTCAGAAAAAGAACATTATAATCAGTTAAATAATGTCAATTTTTCTTGTAAGCATTAGATTCTTTAAATAGAAAATTAGTTAATCTGGACTGTTTCTTTTTCATGGACTTCATGGAATTAACGCAAAGATTTAAAAAGTTTATTTCATAGAAAATATAATATCTGACATAATTGTGCATGCTATTGTAAATTTAGTTTAAAAGTTGATATTGAAGTTAAAATAAATTTTCTGTAACACTAGTATGAACTCATTTTAGTGGAGTTCCAGTCAGAAGAAACCAGTGTTCTCACTAAATTAAGAGACCATGGCACAGGAGATATATATTAGATATGTGAAGAAACAAGCAAAGGTGATAGACAGTCAAGAAAACTAAGTCATTAGATGTAGACCCACATGGGATGCTGATGCTGGAATCAGCATCAAGGATTCAAAGTGCCTACGGTAACTTTGCTTACAAAGTCCATGGGACAATATGAGTGTAATGAATGAAGAAAGTGGGATTTCAGGATAGACTTGAAAACTAGAAAGTAATCCATTGGAAATCCTAGAATTGAAAAATACCGTATTTCAAGTCAAAAATTTACTAGATTGGCTTAACAGAAGAAAGGATCAGTGATCTTGAAGAAAGCTGAAGCACGTAGATGAAGAAGCCTGCAAAATGACTGGAGTTTCAGTGACTTGCTGAACTGTGCTGAGGGGTCTACCATACGTAGAAGTGATGTCTCAGAGGTAGAAGAAGAGGGAGGAAGTGGAGTCTATACATGCAAAAAATATGCATATATTTGACAAAATTTAGCAAATCTAAAAGTTTATCAGCCCACTCATTCAAGAATCACTACAACCCTCAAGCAGTTTAAAAACTTCCCTCTTCCTCTCTGCCAGATTCACACCAAAACACACCAAATACGAACTCCTGAACCTAAAGATAAAATCTTAAAAACAGCCAGAGGAAAAAGACACTTTACCTACGGGAGGTGGCTAATGATAAGAACAACTCACTTCTCATCGGAAACACAGTGGCAAGAAAAAAGTGGAACATTTTTAAAGGGCTGAAAGAAAAAAATGACAACCCAGAATCCTATATACAGAGATTTTCAGAAACGAAAACAAAATAAAGTCACTTTCAGTATACCAAAGTTGAGAGAATTTTTCCATCATCAGATCTCCACTACAAGAAATGATAAAAGACTTTCAGACTGAAAAGAATAAATACAGGGTGGAAAATCAGATCAACAGGAAGAAAGATAGATGTAAATGGTAAATAGGTTGAAAAATATAAAAGACTGTTTTCTTTCTTTTAAAAAGTTTAAAATCAATTTACTATTTAAGGAAAAACAAATAATAACATGTTTAGGGATAAAAGTATTTTGAAGTAAAACATACACCTATAGCAGAAAGGACAGAAGGGTTTTAAGTAAGATTTTGCTGTTGTAAGGTTGTTACATTATGTATGGCCTACTAGTAATTTAAAGCATATCGGGATAGGTTGTGGATGTATATTGTATTCTGTGCAGTAACCCCTAAAACATAATTAAAAAGATATAGCTAGAATGTCTATCTAATTTTATTCTTTTACAGTGTTTTATGATCAGAATTCTTTTACGAATCCACATTAAACCAAGGAGTCAGTCAAAAGAATTATTTCAAGAAATTATATAATTTCTATTAGGTTAACATCTTCCTGTCCTTCCTAAGGGTTTCCTGGATCTACATATAAATTATATTGGTGTATGATACATATATAGGAAAAGAAAGCAGTAATGAGTATTCACATGTGTAAAGATTTGCTTGTGTGCTTGCTCAGTAGCTAGGTTCTGTCCAACTCTTTGCCTCCCCGTGGGCTGTAACCCTCCAAGCTTTTCTGTCCACAGAATTTCCCAGGCAAGAATACTGGAGTGAGTTGCCATTTTCTTCTCTGTCCAGTGGACCTTCCTGACCCAGGGACTGAACCCCTGTCTCTTTTATCTCCTGCATTAGCAGGCAGATTCTTTACCACTGAGCAACTTGGGAAGCCCAAAGATTTGCTTACCTTTTTGTGATTTTCTTGGAATTTCCCAAGGAAATTCTGAGTTGAAGAATACGGACATGCAAAGATTTTGAATTTTTTGGCCCGTGGTCACATCTTACCTAAGTACAGCACACTATCAAAACTGGGTGACTGACATTATTACAATCCATAAACCTGATTTAGATTTTAGTTTTCTGTGCACTCATTGTGTGTGTGTATGCATATGCGTGCATGTATAGTTCTAAGCAATTCTGTCAAACCACCATCACAATCAAGACACAAAGATTCATCAACGCAAAGATTCCTGTGATATCTTTTATAGTAACACTCATCTCCTGATCACCACCCTGCTTCCTTGGAAACCACTAATCTCCATGCTTTTGTCCTTTAGAGACTGTTCCATAAATGGAATCATACCATATGTGACTTTTTGAGATTGGCTTTTCTCACTCAGCATATTCCCTTGAGATCCATACAAGCTGCCGGGCTTAACAATCCTTCACTGTACACTGTGAAGGAACATTCTGTGGCCTAGATGTATCATAGTTTGTTTAACCACTCATCCTTTGAAAAACAGTTATGTTGTTTTCCGTTTGGGGTATGACAAAAGAGCTGCGATGAACATCTGTGTACAGAATTTTGTGTGGACATGTTTTCATTTCTTTGGGATAATGTCTTAGTCTGTTCAGGCTGCTATAACCAAATGCCACAGACTGGATGGCTTATAAACAACAGAAATATATTTCTCACAGTTATGGAGGCTGGAAGTGCAAGATCAAGGTGCCAGCACAATCCTGTTCTCATGAAGGCCCTCTCCTGGTCCATAGCCAGCATCTTCTCACTGTGTCCTGATGGGGTGGAAGGAGCAAGGGCCCCTCTGGGTTCTCTTTAATAAGGCCACTCATCCCATCCACAAGGACTCCAGCCTCCTCACCTAAGGCTCCCTAAGGCTCCCAAAGGCCCTCCTCCCCGCATTATCTCCCTGGGGATTAGGATTTCTCTCCCAATTCTGGGGGAGCACAAGCATTCAATACATAGCAGATAACTATCCTAAAGAGAGTACTGGCTTGCATGGTAAGTGTACATTTAATTTTGAAACAAGCAATAAACCCTGCCAAATGAATTTCCAGAGTGGATATACTATTTATCATCCTACCAGTGGTGTGTGAGAAATCCAGTTACTCGGAATCCTCACCAGCATTTGATATTGTTATGATTATTTTTATTTTTAGCTGTTCTAATAGGTGTGTGGTGAACCATCTCATCATGATTTTAATTTTCCCTACCCTATTGGCTAATAATATTGAATATATTTTCATGTGCATTTTTGTCATCTGATACCCTCTTTGGTGATGTTTGCCCATTTCTTTTACTGTTTCCTTTTGAAAAGTTGTTTATATGTTCTAGATATGAGTCTATTTTCAGATATACAGTTTGTTGTTATTTTCTCCAAATTTGTAGCTTATCCATATCTTCTTAACAGGGTAATTTGCAGAGCAAGTATTTTTTAATTTTGATGAAGTTTAATGATTGTTTTGCTTTCTTTCGTGGATTCTGCTTTTGACGGCATATAAAAACCTTCATCCTCTCCTGATCCTAGATCACCATGTTTTTCCTGTTTAAATTTTATAGTTTTACAGGACATTTAATTCTAGAATCTATTTTGGTTTAATTTATTTGAATTAATTTTTAAAAGGTTTAGGTACTATTTTTTAATTTCACTTTATATCCTGCTACCTTGTTGAATTCTTTTATTATCATTGATTATGTAGGATATTCCCATTTAAACTAATACAGCACTTGCAAATAAAGTTTATTTCTTCATTTCCAATTCTTATGCCTCTAGCTGTATTTTCTTGTCTAATTGTATTGGTCAGTACCTCCAGAGCAATGTTAAAAAATGTGGGGAAACTGTTCACACTTGCACTGATCCTGACCTTAGTGGGGATGTCTAATATATCTGAAAGTAAAATAATAGCTTTAGAATTGAAGTTTGTATTTTATTATTTTAAGGAGGGATTCATGCATTTCTGTTTTTAAGAGATTTTTATTACTACAAGTTCCTTATAAAATATAAGTTCAATTATGTTATTCTTCTGTCTAAAGGGGACTTCTCTATAGCTCAAATGGTAAAGAATCTGTCTGCAATGCAAGAGACCAGGGTTTGATCCCTGGGTCAGGAAGATCCTCTGGAGAAGGGAATGGCAATCCATTTCAGTATCCTTGCCTGGAGAATCCCATGGACAGAGAAGCCTGGTGGGCTACAGTCCACGGAGTTTGCAAAGCCCTTCAGTGTACCAAGGTGCTGGCGTCCAGCTCCGGTGGATCCGGGGGTAATTAGAAGCAGGGACGGAGTTGGCATCCTAGGAAAAAGCTATTTAATCAGAAGTATAAACACAGAGAAAAGAATAGTGTAGTAGGAAAATTAGTGGAGAAAAAGATGCTGAATAACTTGGTTTACGTGGGGTACCAATAAAGCTTCGAGACAAGAAGCTTGCACCACCTACGCAAAGCCACAGGCGTCTTTCTGTTCTCCCAAAGGAGAGGAGACACTGAGGCCTCCCCGGTCAGATCTTAGAAGCCCAGGCAAAATTAGCAGGCTTGGCGAGTACCCACGCTCCAGATGGGAATTCAGCCAGAAAAACGGAGAACAAGACAGACACTGGGGAATCAGTCTTTCCAGAAACTGATCTGTTTTCCTTATTTTCAGGTTTGCTTATATACCTTTTGTTACACACAGAGACAAATGGAAATTTTAAAGTTACGCTGGGTCAGCAGTCCTGATGTTTATCAAAATCAGGTGCTTCATATAAATGTATACAAAAAGGTCTTAGGGGTTTTACATCATCTTCTGGCCAGGGGCTTGCTGATATTTAATGGTCCTTTCTTTCTGATAATGCTCAGTCAATCAGAAAACTTATTTTCCAGGGGTGATTTTTCTTAAATCAGGTACCACCCTCTGAAGATACCAGATAAAGTTGCATTCCTATAGGGTGAGGGTGTAGTGGGTTACAATTAAGAAAGGAATTTACTCATCCAGTCCCATCACTCCATGGGAAACAGATGGAGAAACAGTGGAAACAGTGTCAGACTTTATTTTTTTGGGCTCCAAAATCACTGCAGATGGTGATTGCAGCCATGAAATTAAAAGGCGCTTACTCCTTGGAAGAAAAGTTATGACCAACCTAGATAGTGTATTCAAAAGCAGAGACATTACTTTGCTGACTAAGGTCCATCTAGTCAAGGCTATGGTTTTTCCAGTAGTCATGTATGGATTGAGAGTTGGACTGTGAAGAAGGTTGAGCACCGAAGAATTGATGCTTTTGAACTGTGATGTTGGAGAAGACTCTTGAGAGTCCCTTGGACTGAAAGGAGATCTAACCAGTCCATTCTGAAGGAGATCAGCCCTGGGATTTCTTTGGAAGGATTGATGCTGAGGCTGAAACTCCAGTACTTTGGCCACCTCATGCGAAGAGTTGACTCATTGGAAAAGACTTTGATGCTGGGAAGGATTGGAGGCAGGAGAAGAAGGGGACGACTGAGGGTGAGATGGCTGGATGGCATCACGGACTCGATGGACGTGAGTCTGAGTGAACTCTGGGAGTTGGTGATGGACAGGGAGGCCTGGTGTGCTGTGATTCATGGGGTCGCAAAGAGTCGGACACGACTGAGCGACTGAACTGAACTGAAGGTTAACATGATTAATCTTAAAGGTTAATACTTATTTCTCCTATATGCTAGTTATATTCATTATAAGGGTAGGGAAAATGGAGATTTAGCACCAAATATTGGCTCAACAAATGAAAAACCCTTCACCAATATAATTTTTATCTTTAGAAAAACCCAGTGCTAACTAAGACTTTCAAAATACTCCATACTCTCTGTGCTGTTTATGGTTGAGAGGTTGTAAACAATCATGTACATAGTAGCAATAGTGTGGATAATCCTGTCACACAAGCTAGTCTGCCAGCAGAGAGGTTTGACCTGAAACACCCTTGTCATGCCCAGGAACTTTTATTAACTGGAGCTGTAGGTTAACTCCTTCTCTGAGGGGGGCGGATAGCCCCCATAAAGTCAGAGGTATAGGTGAGAGCATAAAGTAGTAAAGTAGGCAGACTCTGGTTTTGGGGGTAGATGCTCGGAAACTTCCTGAGGCTCGATCCTGCCTTTGCATATGCAGAAGCCTCCTTCCTCATGACCTTTGCCATGGGTGGAGTTCCTCACACTGGCTCCCGGCACCAAGGAAAGTTAAAAGTTCTTAAAGTGGTTGCTTTTGTACTTCTTAAAAGCTTCACCAGAACTGGGGAGATGAGGGGTGCAGCCCATCCTCACCCCACACTGGCTGAAAGCTGTGGCCTGGTCTGTTTATAGCAGCGGCAGCTCCAGAATCTGGGTGGGTCTGACCGTAGCAGTCTGTCCCCTCTGGTGGTACTGTGATGCCAGAAGGCCTGGTGTCTATTATCTGCTCGGATCCAGTGGCTCCTGGCCCTCTGCCTGGCAACAGAAGATCCAGGCTTGTCTAGGTCCTCTGTCCAGTGGTGGCAGATGTTGGGCCATGCCCAGGGTCTCCTGAACCTTATCCTAGGTAAAGAAAGTGGTCCAGGGAAATGCTTCCTTCACCCAGTGCCATTGGGAGAGGTGGAGTTAAGGGCCCACTAAAACTGGATGACCAGAGAACAGACCAATAGAAACTCTTTATCCTACCTGTACTCAAGGACATGAGTGGTCCAAGGATCACTCCCTCCACGCAGTCAGAAGCATTATCAGGGAGCCAGCAGACGCTCAAGAAGAGTCAGAACAAAGGAGTTCTTAATAGCCTGGCAAGGGCTCTGAAACTAAAGCCCACACAAGTAGGTCAGAGCCTACATACTAAACCTGGACAGGATGACTGCCTGCAAAAATAGCAGATTTATGTAGGACCATATCATCTCCAAAATGTCCAGGATACAAAAAAAAAAAAAAAAAAATCACTCATTAGAACAAGAGCCAGAAAAATCACAACTTGGGTGAGAAAAGATACCAACTGATGGCAACACAAAGATGAATGAGCTGTTAAAATTAACCGACAATGATTTAAAGCTGCCATCAAATATACTTTAAGAAGCAATTACAGAGGAGCATGATGGCAAAGTAGGAGATACCAACCTTCGTCCCTTTCCCCAAAACACAATAACTAGACAGATAACCACAAGTGAAAAGAGACTTCTGGGTGGGGCTCAAGAGTCTCATTAAGAACCTAATATAAAAACAAAACAAAACAGTGGAACAAAAAAGGAGAGTGACTGCACAGAGGGGATCACTGGGAAGATGGACTTAGCTAAGATGCCTGGAGATGGCTGCTGCTGCTGCTGCTAAGTCGCGTCAGTTGTGTCCGACTCTGTGTGACCCCAGAGATGGCAGCCCAACAGGCTCCTCCGTCCCTGGGATTCTCCAGGCAAGAACACTGGAGTGGGTTGCCATGGAGATGGCTAGGGATCACCCAAGAGCAGTGTCAGCCACGTGTATGCTGCTGCAACCCCCTGCCCAGAGGCAGCTGCTCTTGTGCCACTCTCCAAGGCTGTAAATATCCTGCACTCCAGAGCCACTGATGCTCTGTGAGCTCTTTCACTCCAGTCCCCAGCTCTGCGGTTGCTTCATGAGCCTCCATGCCTCACACATCGTTACCACGATAGGCTGGTAACAACATGTCCTCTGGGAGAATACGAGATTAGCCATTGTTACTAAAGACTCCAACAGCCTTCTTGCTGCTGCAGACACCTGCAGTCTTGACCACTGAGGATCGCTGTGGTCCTCACTGACACTGACCTCAGCTGACAGCTGCAGAGGTGACAGTGCCAGATCCTCCCCAGAGCTGGAAGCACCACAGCCCAGCCAGTGACCCCACGCCTACCCACAGGCAAGGCTCTTTCCCCCAAAACCAGTCCATAAAATCCAGAAGAGGTATCTGTGCCACCCCTACTCAGACATCAATACAAGAGCACAAGAAACATGAGAAAATCAATGAAGCTTGACATTAATGAAGGAATGCAACATTTTTCCAGTCTTGATCCTAAAGAAATCTATGAATCAAGTGTTTTAAGGAAGCTCAGTAAGCTAGAGGAGAACACAGATAAACAATGCAATGCAATCAAGAAAGCAATATATAAACAAAACGAGAAGTTCAAAGAAAAGATGGAAATAATAAGAAAAGAACTGAACAGAAATTCTGAAGCTAAAGAATACAATGAATGAAATAAAATGCAATATAGAGCATCAGCATTAGAGTTGATGAAATAGAAGAGAAATCTGTAAACCTGAAGATAAGTCATTTGAAATTATTCAGAGGGAAAAGAAAAAGAAAAAAAATTGAAGAAGAGTGAAGAAAGCGTATGTGAATTATGAAATACCATCAAGTGAAAAAATATTCACATTATGGGAATTCCAGGAGAGGAAGAAGAGAGAAAGAGGTATGAAACTTACTTAAAGAAATAATATCCAAGAATTCCAAATCTGGGAGAGGTATAGATATCCAGGTTCATGAAATTCATAGGCCCCATACAAATTTAACTCAAACTTAACTTAGACACATTATAATAAAGTTGCTAAAAGTCAAAGACAGAATTTTGAAAGCAGCAAGAGAAAACAAACAAACAAACAAACAAGACTCATATGGGGAAACCCCTGTAAGTCTATCAGCAAAATTTTCAAAAGAAAGTTTGCAGTCCAGGAAAGAAAGAGACATAAGTATTAAAAATAGCTATAGCTACAATAATTCATTAATGGATACACAATTAAAAAGATGTAAATTTTACCATTAAAAAAATAAAATGTGAATAGGAGAAATGAAAATGTAGAGAGTTTGTATGCAATGGAGTCTAATTTGCTAGTTATTTAAAACTGATTGTGAAAACTATAAAATGTTTAGGTAAGCCTTGTGGTGACCACGAAGCAGGTGAAGATGTGTAGTAGATGCACAAAAGATATAGAGGAAGAAATCAGATCATTCCACCATAAAAGTATCAATTCACAAGGAACAGCAAGAGAGGAAGAAAAGAACAAAGTGGCTGCAGATAAGCCAGAAAGCAACAAAAGATGGGGCTAGTAAGTCCTTCCCTAACAATAATTACTTTAAATATAATAATAGATTAAATTCTCCAATCAAAAGACAGAAGGTGGTTGAATGGATTAACTAGCAAGACCTAAATCTATGCTACCTACAAGGGATTCATTTCAGTTTCAAGGACACACATAGATTCAAAGTGAAGGGATGGAGAAAGATTTTCATGCAAATATAAACTGAAAGAGAGCAGGGATAGCTACACTTGTATCAGACAAAATAGACTTTAAGTGTCTAAAAAGAAACAAAGAAGCTCACTATATTATAATAAAGGGATAAATTAATCAACAAAATAAAACACTGTAAAGTGTTCATTCTAATTGTAAATTGCAATGTTCATATAGATTGTAAATATGTGTACATATAATATCAGAGCACCTAAATTTATTAAGCAAATATTAACAGATCTGAAGGCAGAAATAAACAGCAACACAATAATACTGGAGGACTTCAATCCCCACTTTCAACAATTTATATATCATCCAGACAGAAAATCAATAAGGACATATTGGATCTGAATTATACTTGGACCACTGTTAGTGGAAATGTAAAAGGACACAACATCTACAGAAAAGAATATGAAGATGCCTCACAAAAATTAAAATAGAATTACCATATGACACAATAATTCAAATTTGCAGTATATACTCAAAAGAATTTAAAGTAGGATCTGAAGAGATGTATGCAGGTCAAGAAGCAACAATTAGAACCTTACATTGAACAACTGACTGGTTCAAAATTGGGAAAGCAGTACTACAAGGCTGTATATTGTCGCTCTGTTTATTTAGCATATATTCAGAGTACACCATGAGAAATGCTGGGCTGGATGAATCGTAAGCTGGAATTAAGATTGCTGGGAGAAATATCAACAACCTCAGATATGCAGATGATACCACTCTAATGGCAGAAAGTGAAGAGGGAAAAAGAACCTCTGGATGAGGGTGAAAGAGGAGAGGTGAAAACAGGCTTAAAACTCAATATTCAAAAAATGAAGATCATGGCTTCCGGTCCCATCACTTCATGGCAAATGGAGAAAACATAGAAACAGTGACAGACTTTATATTCTTGGGCTTCAAAATCACTGTGGCTAGTGACTACAGCCATGAAACTGTGGATAGTGACTACAGCCATGAAACAAGAAGATGCGTGCTTCTTGGAAGGAAAAGTGACAAACCTAGAGAGCGTATTAAAGAGCAAGACATTACTTTGCCAACAAAGGTTCATGGTCAAAGCTATGGTTTTTCCAGTAGTCATGTATAGATGAGAGAATTGTACAACAAATGAGGCTGAATACCGAAGAATTGATGTTTTTGAATTGTGGTGCTGGAGAAGTCTCTTGAAAGTCCTTTGGACAGCAAGGAGATCAAATCAGTCAATCCTAAAGGAAATCAACCCTGGATATTCACTGGAAGCACTAACTCTGAAGCTACAATACTTTGGAACCTGATGCAAAGAGCTAACTCATTTGAAAAGATCCTGATGTAGGGAAAGATTGAAGGCAAAAGTAGACAAGGGTGGTTGAGGGTGAGATGGTTAGATAGCATCACTGACTCAATGGACATGAACTTGAGTAAACTCCAGGAGATAATGGAGGATAGGGAAGCCTGACGCACTGCAGTCCATGGGGTTGCAAAGAATTGGACACGATTAAGCAACTGAACAATGACAACAACTGGAAAAGATGTTTGTACACCCATGTCTTTCTGGCATTGTTCACAATAGCCAAGAAGTGGAAGCAACCTAAATATCTATTGATCAATAAATTGATTAGGAAAATACTATATATAATATTTTCTCATGCTGCAACTAAGTATCTCTCATGCTGCGACAAAGATCTGGCACAAAGAAATGATATCAATGAATGACAGTATGCGGTAATAAGGAATATATACACAATGCAATGTCCAGAGAAACTATTGTGAAACATACACAAAATAATGTACTTAGAAATACTATAAATTAATAAAACAAACAGCATAACAGAAAAATAGCAAGTCATTTGAGCAGATACTTTACAAAGGAGGCCATCAAAATGTCCAATAGATGTGTGACATATGTCTGTTTCCCTAGACATCTGGGAAAAGCAAATTAAAATCACAGTGTTATACCCACTAGCGGGCATACTGCAGCATATTCACCAGAAGATGTGTTATCTTTTAATAGCAAAATATTTGAAACAACCTAAATTTTCACCTCTGGGGGAAAGTTGCTGAACTATGACACGATCTTGTATAGTATATTGCACAGCTAATATTATAAGTTTATTTCCTAGAAGAAAGACTGGAAGGAAATACACCAATATGTTAAGACTGATTCTCTCTGGTTGGTAGAATTTGAGATAATTTATTTTCCTTCATCTTTTCCCCGTATATTTCAAGATTCATTACATAAGTATGACTACTTTTATTTTAAAAAAATTTACATGTGTTTCTTTCTGGAAAAGAATGACAATTTTATCATTCACATTTTTTTCTAACTGATAAAGTTATATCTGTTTTTTCTTTTTCTGTCAATACCAATTTAGGTGTCTCTACAGGGTAGTTGCCAACATAGAAATTTCTTTTCAAATTAGAGTTTAAAATGTGTTATGAAACATTCTAAATAAATTCTGGAAGAAGAAATTGCACCTCATTCAAAATAAACATTCCAATTTCTGTGTTGTAATTCTGAATAATAAAAATCTCGTCAAAAATGAGAAGAAAATTGCCTCAGTCATCTAGCTGATAAAACATAAGCGATGATAAGCATCACAATATAATAGAATTAGACAATCAATATAGTGCACATAGTTAAAGTTTTACTGTATCATTGGCAATAAATATTCTGTCTTGTATCTTCATAGGAAAGAGGTAATAATATAAAAACCAGATTTCAAAAATTCAGATTCATTAATTATCATCTTCATTGCTGTAAGAGAAACTGAATGAAGTAATTCAATCATACAAAAATCAAATCTTAGCACTTGAACTACAGCATTAACAGGCACATGACGGTCATAAATCTCTTGTGAGATATCCAGACATCAATTAGTCATGCACTTGACGGATGGGAGCCAGAGCTCCCCCAAATGAGACTTAACCCAGGGCCTCCCTGACTGCCCAGTTACAGATGCCAGTCTAGACTGGTCAGTGATTATTTCTTAATTTTGTGGATTCTCCATCTAGTCCTGAGGCCTCTCTACTAGCTCCTAACTGCCCAAGGAGGGTGAAGATGAGGATGCTAACAGGGACCTCATCACAGATGGAATGTCTTCTGGACCACGTTATGGCATCATGTACGGGGCAGCCGGCTCTGAGATGCATCAGGGTGAAGGATGTTCTCATGAGGAGGTGTGATGAGGAGTCCTATTTCTGACAATAGTGGCCCTGAGAGAGAATAGGAGAGGTGGAACCAAACAAATGGAATCTTGTATCTTCCAACAGGATATGAATGAGATTACTAATTTGCTTTGTGATCAAAAAGGAAACATATCTGAGTGAGCTTTTGGAAATGATGGCATACAGTTCACTGTCTGTGAAGCATGAGCTGACAGGAGCCTGCAGAACCCTCAGGGGGCCTGGGCCCCCGCCCTTCCGCACTCACTCTGAGAGGTGGAGGGAGAAGCAGGACTAACTCTGGCTCCAGGTGGCATTCTTTCCAGGCGGGCTGGAGATAGGGCTCCCCATAACACATGCAACCATCAGGGAGTGCTGGCAGGAGCCCATGGTGCTGTTGTGCCCCCAGCAACAGCAGGCTCCAGAGCTACCACTGTGTTACTTTTATCTGGAATTTTGCTCACATGAAAAGAATGTGCAGAAATGGCTAATGAACTGAAACTAGCACTGAGCTTGTCACTTCACTTAATCCTTTCCAGTACAGTGGAGGCTGCAGGAAGCTTGCCACACATTCACCTACAAGGTTGGACTCCTTTTAGAGAAATTACCTTGATTTTTTAATTAAAAGAAAAATGATCCAGGTAGGTATTTCTTAACTGCAGAAGAACAGGTTAATAAATGACCAAATATATATATATATATATATATATATATATATATATATATATATATATACACGTTCATGTGTAACCCAGGAGCCAGAGGGGCTCCCATGGCACACAGGATGGCCTCAGGAAAACATCCTCTGACCTGCCCCTCCCATCACACCCCCATTCTTTCAGCCTGTTTCCTTCTTTCTGGGCAAGAAACCCTTGCTACTCACCCTGCTGAGTTGTTGCAGGCTGTGTGATAAGAGCATCTCTCCTATTGTGATAATCGTGGAATAAGGTCTCCCCTTATTAAGTTGAATTTTGTTTTTTATTTGACAAAACCACTAATTCCATGGCCTGTGGAAGCCCCAAGGTTCCTCTCCAGGTCAGGCCTGGGCTTCCCACATGGGCATCGGGCAAGACTTAAAATGAAATAGCCTGTGACCCGCTCTGCCTGCCTGCTCTGGTGGGGGGCACCTGGTGGCTTCAGGCAAACAGGTCGCTCAGCTCTTGGGCTCCTAGGGGAGCATGGAGGACATGAGAGGGAGCCCCCAGTGGCAGCAGACAGGGCCCTGGAAGGGCCTTGTCCTGGTCTCCTGCTTTTCCTAGGGTCCTGTCCTGGCACCCTTGTGCCAGTCATATTGACCAGGACTTAAAACTCACCATGTCTTTGACCTTCCTAGCCAATGGGTTGATTCAAACAAGCCACCGTACTGAAAACACAAAATAAACTTTCATGCAGAGCTGGCTGGGGCTTGGTGAGACAAAGGCCTTCTCCAACATTCTGTGGTGCCCAGAGGTCAGGGCCTCCAGCAAGCCTCTCCCTCCAGACCCTCCCTTTCTTTCCTTTCTCCTGCTGTGGCCCTCCCTCCATCCCAAGAGGAAAAGGAGACAGAAAACCTGGGTTCTCAGAGGGGTGTGGGGGTGTGGTAGTATTTCTCAGGTCAAACAGCCAAACTCAGAGACAGCTTGTGAGTGGGGTGCTGGTGAGAGGAAGAGAGAATCATTTCCCCTCCTGTGCTACAAATAAGCTTCTTTTTAGACCACCAAGCCATCCACACCTCAAGTGGAAGTTCACAAAATCACAGGAAGCCGAATTTTACTGATGAGCCAAAACGTATTGGCCAGATGTGGATAATTCTTTCCAAATGTAGGCTTACTCCCAGCCTGCTCCAAGACTTTTTACATGTTACCAAAAGGAACCTACTGACAGTGGAACCTAATTCCAAAGGTCGATTTATCAATTTATTCATCAAAACATTTATTGGGCACCTACTGTGTGCCAGGCACTGGCCCATTCTATGGTCGTATACTGGTGAATCAAACAAAAATCTCTGCCCTCACAGAGCTTATATTCTAGAATCCTCTTGCCACACTGCAGTGGGAAAACCTGGCTGCTCGAGGCAGTGAGAGCCTAAGGTTGTCCCTTATTAAGTTCCTCACCCACCAGCTGCAAGAGGAATGCCAAGTCACAGTCTCCCCTTCTGCCATTGTGGGACTTGGGGGTAGCCATGCAAACTCCCAGACACCGGGAGATATGAACACAGAGTGATTTCTAGCGGCTGCTGAATCTGTAAGTCACTGGATTCCAGCCAGGTCAGGAGTAGTGCAGGCCTGGTAGGCTTCCCTCTGGTCATGCTCTGGACGAGAGGGACTGCACCAGGCTCCCAGGGGCTCTGTGTGTGTGTGTGTGTGTGTGTCGGGTAAGGGAGGCAGTGTGTGCTGCCTGCCAGCTAGGAAGCTATGCTGTTATCAGAAACTGTGGGCCGCCGGGAGAGCAGATGGTGGCCAGATCTGCAAGATCCCTGTGGGGGCTGGTGGTGGCAGCCGGGGGCAGATGTTTATGGAAGGAGAGATAAGACCCTGCCTTCACCAACTGAGCTGCAAACCCAAATTCCAAACCCCGTGAAGCTCACAAACATGGTGGGCACGTGTTCTAAAAATACAGACACTCGGGTATTCAGTGGCCAAATGAGCTCTTGCTTCTCTCGTTCCATCTGCCCTGTGGAGTCAGGCCATGCCTCCGTGTGCTTTGTATATTCTGTTCTTTCCTGCGGTAACATTTTGGTGCATGTTATGGGCTGCACTGTGTTCCCCAAATCCATATGTTGACGTCCTGACCCCCAGAACCTCAGAATGTGATTATATTTGGAGAGAGGATCTTTAAAGAGGTGGCTGGGATAAAATGAAGTCATATGGCTGGGCCCTAATCCCGTATGACTGGTGTCTACAAGAAGAGGAGATTAGGACCCAGAAACATGCAGATAAACTACCAAGTGAGTAGTTGGCTACCAGAGAGAAGACAGCCATTTGCATGCCAAGGAGAGAGGCCTTGGGAGAAACCAGCCCTGCCAACACCTTGATCTCAGACCTCCAGCTTCCAGCACTGCAGGAGAATAAACTTCTGTTTAAGAAGCTTCTTTGTTACAGCAGCCCTAACAAACTAATGCAGTCTGGCTTTTTCCACACCCCTCGAGATTTTTTTTTTCCTTACTGGATAAGGAGTAGTATGCTTTCCCAAAGCAGGTCCACACATGTCACCCTCAGCTAGCTTTCCCCACACAGCCCCTTCCCCAGAATCAGCACCAGCCCTCCCTGAACCTCTCTTCTCCTACAGACTTAGGGACACAGCCAGGAGCAACTGAGATCCCTGGGCTTTTCTTCTATTGCTACAGCACATTTTTCAAACAACTTCTCATAAAAGATAGAAACAAGTGCGTCTCTGAAGCTTCTACATGTCTTGAAACCCTGCAGTGGGTCCTCAGACTTGATGAGGTGGTGTGGCTACAAAGTTCCAGGTTGAAACTTACTTGGAATTTGGAATAACTTGTGAACACTCTGATGGCCCTGGGCTCTGGTTCCTTTGTAGGTGAGCTGCTTTTTCCTGTGGAAGCTTCTAGAATCTTTTCTTTATCTTTGACATTCTCACACTCTATTTTTTTTTTTTTTTAAGAGGCTGGATATGTGATCTGTTTCAATCACTGTGAACTCTTGGTGGCTTCTGAAACTGAAGACTTTGTGTTGTTTCATTGATCAACCAGACCCTCCCATTTAGTCAAATTATGGCCATCCTGCATTGATCTTCTGTCTCTTTTTAACTTTTCATTCACATTTTCTGTTTGGCCTTTTAGGTACATATTTTATTGAAACAATTGATTTCATTTCTAAAAGTTTCCTTTGTTGCAGTATTCTCTTTTTATATATGTTTGTCACATCTTCCCGAATAACTCTGAAAATACAAACCCAAACCTTTATAAAGGAGCTCTTCTGTTGCAGAATGATCCACTCTTCTGGGTCAGCTTTTCTGTGGATTCTCCCTTCTCTTCATTCTCCCTGCTGCGGACATTCCAACTCCTCCCTCCATCGAGCCTGGAGTGGCCTCACTTGGTCCCTTTGGTAGTGCCCTCTCCCCGAACACACGGTGATGATGTGGGCTCAGCCCAGCAGGCAGGTCATGTTATGGGCCCACATTCCAGGAGGGATGGGGCCGATTCTGAATGGCAGCACCACTCTGGAAATCTCTGTTTCTCCAGGGAAGAACTCTTTGGTTTTGCCTTTCAGGCAAGCAGCCTGTGCAAGGGTCTGTTGTCTGGACAGGGTGAGGGGAATGTCCCGGGCCAGAATTGCAACTGCCCCAGCACAGCTTCTGTGCTGTGTGTCCGTGCTACTCCCACTCTGACCTTGAGCTCTGGGCATCAGTGCAGGCTTCTGGGATGTTCTGGGCTGTGACCACCCTTGCTCTGTGCATCCATCCACACACGCCCATCTCCATCCTCAGCCTGTCTCAAGTCATCCATAGACAGGACAACTTTCCTCTTTCCTTTGCTCTCATGGGTGTATTTTCTAGGCTTCTAGGAGGCCATTCAGTGGGGTTTCCAGTGGGGTAAGAGCAAACATATGGGTGACCAAAAGGCATCTCTTCCTGGCTTATTTTCCATTTCTCTGCTTACTAGTGAAATTTGATTTTTGTCACATATGCATCAGTCATTTTGTATTTTCCTTGGGACATGACTTTTCACATTCTTTGACAACTTAAATATTTGAGTTTTCATATTTTTCTTAATTTTGCATGAGCTCTTTATATAATAAGTTGTTCACAGTTGTTATAATATCTGCTGCAAACAGTTTTCAGTGTGTAATTTAAGAATAATGGATTCCTCTGAAGGAGAGTAACACCATGGTGAAAATGCATTCTTATCATTCACTGCTGTATCTGCATTTTAACTTGACCACAAAACTGTTCGTTTATCCCCTTGAATTTAACCCAAGCTACTCAGCACATCATTTTGATAGCCTCACTACACCTTTTTCTGATTCTGCCAAGCAATACAGAAGCCAGATTAAACGTGGGTAGTCTAAATTGCCCAGAGAGAATATTATGTGCTCTCTGCAATTACTTGTTATTTAACAACTTGATCTATTTATGTTTATAAGAATCAGGTGGCACCAATCTGGCTCATGAGGAAGCCACTACATGGTGTGCCCTGTAATTGAACATAGGCTAATTATATAAATCAGCTATTTGTGTTCCAAACTGAGCTTTGAAAGCTGTTCTAACTCTTTCAGTTGTTTCCCACAAGCAAGTAGAATTATGCCCAGAAGGCCAAAGTGCTTAGAATATTCAAGAGGTCACCATATCATGACAGCCTGTCTTTCTGCCCTAACGGTCCACCCCGAGCACAAATGTGGATTGAATGAGGGAGCTTGTGCATTAATCTGCTTGCGTTAGTGCCTGCTCAATCCCTTCAGTCATATCTGACTCTTTGTGACCCCATGGACTATAGCCTGCCAAGCTCCTCTGTCCATGGATTCTTCAGGCAAGAATACTGGAGTGGGTTGCCATTTCCTCCTCCAGAGGATCTTCCTGACCCAGGGATCAAACCAGTGTCTCCTGCGTCTCCTGCATTGCAGGCAGATTCTTTACCCACTGAGCCACCTGGGAAACCCTTAGTCTGCTTAGGCCACTGTAAGAAAGTGGCTTAAAAAAAGAGACTTATCTTTTCTCAATCCTGCAGGCTGGAAGTCTCAGCTCAAGGTGCTGGCACAGCTGATCCTTCCGAGGAGGCATCTCCCTGTGGTGTGTAGATGACTGTCTTTCCCCTGTGTCCCCAGATGCTCTTCCCTCTGTGTGTGTTGGTGTCCTAATCACTTCTTTTGATAAGAACACCAGTCATAATGGACTAGGGCTATACGACCTCATTTTACCCTAAATACTTCTTTAAAGTCTCCCAATATGATCACATTCTGAAGTCCTGGGAGTTGGGACTCCAACATATGAATTTTAAAGACACATCTCAGCTCATAACACGTGTGTAAATGCCTAATGAGATTGGTGTGCCATACGTGCATCCTAAACGTCTGCAAATGTTTAGACAGTCTCCCTAGAAGGGATGATGTGAGGGACACAGATTATCCAGTGGGTCCCCCTCTCAAGAACTAGCTGATTGCATCCTGCAGAGCAATGGTTGCTGTCTTGGCTCACTCACTGCAGAGGACCTGTACCTGAGGTGTTTGGGGACATGACTTCCCCCTTGTAATGCTTGTAATGCTTGGCATAAATATTTGCTAATGATTAAAGTTCAAGCCGATTTTAGAAAAGGCAGAGGAACCAGAGATCAAATTGCCAACATCCACTGGATCATGCAAAAGCAAGAGAGTTCCAGAAAAACATCTATTTCTGCTTTATTGACTATGCCAAAGCCTTTGACTGTGTGGATCACAATAAGCTGTGGAAAATTCTGAAAGAGATGGGAATACCAGACCACCTGACCTGCCTCTTGAGAAACCTATATGCAGGTCAGGAAGCAACAGTTAGAACTGGACATGGAACAACAGACTGGTTCCAAATAGGAAAAGGAGTACGTCAAGGTTGTATATTGTCACCCTGCTTATTTAACTTCTATGCAGAGTACATCATGAGAAAGGCTGGACTGGAAGAAACACAAGCTGGAATCAAGATTGCCAGGAAAATATCAATAACCTCAGATATGCAGATGACACCACCCTTATGGCAGAAAGTGAAGAGGAGCTAAAAAGCCTCTTGATGAAAGTGAAAGAGGAGAGCGAAAAAGTTGGCTTAAAGCTCAACATTCAGAAAACGAAGATCATGGCATCCGGTCCCATCACTTCATGGAAAATAGATGGGGAAACAGTGGAAACAGTGTCAGACTTTATTTTTGGGCTCCAGAATCACTGCAGATGGTGACTGCAGCCATGAAATTAAAAGATGCTTACTTACTCCTTGGAAGAAAAGTTATGACCAACCTAGATAGTGTATTCAAAAGCAGAGACATTACTTTGCCGACTAAGGTCCGTCTAGTCAAGGCTATGGTTTTTCCTGTGGTCATGTATGGATGTGAGAGTTGGACTGTGAAGAAGGCTGAGCACCGAAGAACTGATGCTTTTGAACTGTGATGTTGGAGAAGACTCTTGAGAGTCCCTTGGACTGCAAGGAGCTCCAACCAGTCCATTCTGAAGATCAACCCTGGGATTTCTTTGGAAGGAATGATGCTAAAGCTGAAGCTCCGGTACTTTGGCCAGCTCATGAGAAGAATTGACTCATTGGAAAAGACTCTGATGCTGGGAGGGATTGGGGGCAGGAGGAGAAGGGGACGACTGAGGATGAGATGGCTGGATGGCATCATGGACTTGATGGACGTGAGTCTGAGTGAACTCCGGGAGATGGTGAGGGCAGTGGTCTTGTAGAGCACCTGCTCTCTTGGGACTAACTGTCCTGTGGCGCTTAATGGCACCCTATCTCCTGTCTCCTGGAAATGAGGTTCCAAAGCCCTGAGATGGTTCTGGATGAGTAATTTAAGCCCAGAGACACATTGGGGTTCCTTGGGCTGCCTGGCCATTCCTGATGCTCATGTAGCTCTCTGGTTCAAGAGCTGAAATCTATTGGGGTGCATATCTGGAACCCTGAGAGTATCCAGCCTGGTCTGCCTAAGCACCCTGAGTTAGTTCGTCAAGGGCTGTGAAAGGGAATTTTCTCTTCCTATCACCTCTGGTTTATTGGCTGGCCTTATTCTGTAAAGAGGAATATTTTCTTATCAGCTGGAGATATTTAGTAACCCAAAATATGGATTCTATAGGAAAGGTGCATGAGGACTTCATTCCCCTCCCCCCACCCCGCCTAACTGAATTTTCAGAGGAAAGGCAGCCTTGACACACTCCCTTTCCTATTTGGAACCAGTTTGTTGTTCCATGTCCAGTTCTAACTGTTGCTTCCTGACCTGCATACAGGTTTCTCAAGAGGGAGGTCAGGTGGTCTGTTTATTGTGATCCACACAGTCAAAAGCTTTGGCATAGTCAATAAAGCAGAAATAGATGTTTTTTTGGAACCTCTTGCTTTTTCAATGACAGTTAAGGCATCATTTTTTAGGTCATGGGCTGGCACCTGTCCTCCTCGGCCATCTGGACCTCTCCCTGTACCAGTGCAGCTGATTTCATCTGCAAACATGATAAGCTATTTGAATATAATTCCATGAGTACAAGAAAATACATGCAGGTTTGTCCAAACTTTGCATCATGCTTTGCCTTCAGCCTCATGAGAACTGTGAGATTTCCTGAGGGCCTGGAGGATTTACCTCCTGACTAGAGGACCAACTATCATGAGTGGATTAAGAGTGGGTACTAACCAGTGAAATTACACAGCCTGATTGTCACATGAGAGTCACTCTAGTGTCCCCTGAGGAATGACAGGGTTAGATGAGTGGCCTGTTAACTGCCAAGAGATCGACTGGCAGAAGGGCCTGCCTGTGATCAGTGAAGTCAGGGGCACAGCTTGGATGACCTCTCAGAACTGAGAACTTCTGTGTAGTGAGATGACCCTCCACATCTGAGAACTTCCCTGTAGTGAGATGTGCGGGAGCAGATGTGATTCCATGAGACGAGGACGAGCACAGAAGCAGAAATAACAAGGAGGCCAATGGATTGGGTGGATACAGGGCACAGCTCTTGGGCTGTTGTGAAGTTGACAGATGGCCTGTGACAGGAGGCACTGAGTTCGCTCCAGGGGCTACCTTGTGACTTACAAGGGAGGCAACTTAGGCACAAAGCACGCAGACCTGGTCTGTGGCTCCCACAGTCCGAGGCGGCCCCCATCCAGCCAGAGCCAGCTCTATGATAGACGGGACTGGCAGGCAGTGGGAAGATGGCACTCGGGATGACTCTGCAGTCACTTGCTTCTCAGGACTACCACCGAAGGAAAACAGGATTTCTGCCAGTTACACCATAATGCATCAAAGTTTATCAGCTTACACTGCGACCTAATAGCTCATACACCCAATTATTTCACAAGAAACTGACATCAACCAACTGCCTGCTACCCACCTGCAGGAATTCTGAAGCACGACTTCTGCTGATGACTCAGTGTTTATTTGGAGTATGTTTTGGGGGTTCAGAAAATTCTTTCTTCTTATTACAAAGGAACAATAGTGATTGGTCCCCGTACTGCTGGTGCAGACTGGGAGAAGTTCCTCTAATTACAGGTTGTAAAATAGCATTTTCCCTGTTAACAGTCTGAATGGCTCTCACAAAGAGAATTGGGAAGTTTGTTATTTTGCTTCATGTGCCAAAATATGCCCATTAATTTCAGCAAATTGAGGGGGAAAACAAACACTGACCTCTGGGCTGCATTTATGAGCATTAAAATGTTTCCATTCTGAAGTGCAGCCTTGAATACGTTCTCCATATTTGCCTTTCCAGATTAGTTTAAGATTTTGAAAATTGAGCATATCATGCTTTCATGTATATTTTAAAATATAGGCTTAGTTTCCTTGTAAGATTGAATAGGGGCTTCCTTGGTGGCTCAGACAGTAAAGAATCTTCCTGCAATGCTGGAGATCTGGGTTTGATCCCTGGGTCGGGAAGTTCCCTTGGAGATAGGGATGGCTACCCACTCCAATATTCTTGTCTGGAGAATTCCATGGACAGAGGAGCCTTGTGGGTTACAGTCCATGGGGTTGCGAAGAGTCAACATGACTGAGTGACTAATACTTTCACACTTGCTTTTTAAAATAAAAAGGGTGTGTGCTTTCCAGGATTCCAGTGCCCTGCAGAATTTAGCCTGAGTTTGTTAGGATTTTCACTGTCTGGCCACTATGTCACACCCTAGTCTATGTCCCTACACAGAGTACAACATTTGTCAGGCACTGTTGCTGTCTGTACCAGCAATGTCTGCGACCTGTTGTTGGACTCTGGAGTATTTTCATCTGTAAGTAATAGAAGAGGAGCTTAGTGGCTCAAATAAAACAGCAAAAATCAGACCTTGGCTTAGCAGCTTGAAAGTATCAGGGCAGTCATTTTAATAATAGTCCTTGCCTATTCCTCATACAGCAGCATAGCTGCTGTGGCTCTAGCCATCACATCACCTTTCAGGCAGGATCATACAGATAAATTTGCTCACTTTTCAGTGTTCTCCAGACTCTGTCAAGTGATCTTCACAGAAAGAAGCCATAGGAAAAGGCAGCTGAGCCCTTCAACTTTTCAACTGTTTTGAATATATATATATATATATTTGAAAAAATATATAAAATATTTCAAATCTCTTTAGTGGAGAAGGAAAATCCTTTGCATATGAATCTTGGGAAATAGACTGTCAGATTTTTTTATTAATTTTTTTCTGACATTTGGAACACTTTCTGATCACACTTTTGGAAGTTGGTAAAAACATTGGATTACCAGTTATGCTTATGAACAGATTTGGGCTGCTATTTTTTTTTTTTTTGCTGTCAAGGCCATCCCTGATTTGAATACATTCTCTAGAAAATGTAGTGCTGGGAGAGAGGTGAAAGCATGGTGGAGAAGCCTGTACTCAGAGCTCTCCAGGTGAAGGATCCCTACCAAATATCAGAGCAAAGGCCTGGAGGCTCTGATCTTCCTTGCACACATCCTTAAGATTTCAGTGAAGCCATGGTTCTTGAATAATACATAAATCACAGGAAGGAGATTATTTTTTTGAGTCTAATCTTGGAAATAATAGACCATGATTTCACGAAATAACTGTTTTGTATATGTCAAGTGGCAGCAGCACCTTTAGATCAGGGTCAGGGCGCCACTGTAAGGACAAGAATCTCTGCTCACACAGGCCAGTCAGGTGCCCAAGGCCACGTCTAAAGACTAGACAATGTGGTCCATCCATACAATGGAACATTATTCAAACCTTAAAAGGAAGGCGGCTCTAACACCTGCCACGAACCTTGAGGACATTACATTAAGTGAAATAACCCAGACTCAGAAAGATAGTACTGCATGATTCCACTTATATGAGGGGCTTCCCTGGTGGCTCAGACAGTGAAGAATCGCCTGCAATGTGGGAGACCTGAGTTTGATTTCTGGGTTGGAAGTTCCCTGGGGAATGGCATAGCAACCCTCTCCAGTATTCTTGCCTTTAGAATCCTGAGGAGCCTGGCAGGCTGCAGTCCACAGTGTTGCACAGAGTCAAACATGACTGAACGACTAAGCATGGCACAGAGTCAGACTCATGCAGACAGAAAGTAGATGAGAGGTGGCAGGAGGATGGGGAGTTACTCATCATCGGAACATAAAGTGTCAGCTGAACAAAGTGAATGAGCTCCCAAGATCTGCGGGACACCATTGTTACCTACAGCCCATGATACTGATTGCACACATAAACATTTGTTCAGAGAGGAGAACTCATGTGTCCTTGCCACAACAAAAGCAAAATTTAAAAAGGGAGAGTAAGAAACACAGCCAGGCCTGATTCTGAGGTGCGTGGTGTTTTGCTTTGCTGCCTCCCACAGGCATCCACCAGCACCCGTGGGTGTCGGTGCAGAAAGCAGTGCTCTCCCTGGAAGTTTAAAGACAGGAGACTTCAATTCTACCCTCTGTCTTGGCCACCGTGCCTGCCTGCTGCTGGACCTCGCCTATTCTGGACGGTGACCCCTTATGCAGCATTCTGGGAGGACTGCAGACAGGACTCTCAGGCCCTTTTGCAAGAGGCTGCCTGCAGCTCTGTCTTTGCCCAGACTTGAGGCTGAGGCCAAGGAAACAGCATAGTCCATGGCTGAGGGGTGGGAAGTGGGGCAACAGAGGCGCACAGGGAACACTGATGTCCATTAATGTGTGTGCTTAGGTTGCTCAGTTGTGTCCGACTCTTTGCGACCCTATGGACTGTAACCTGTCAGGCTACTTTGTCCATGGGATTCTCCAGGCAAGAATACTCGAGTGGGTAGCTGTTCCCTTCTCCAGGAGATCTTCCCCATCCAGGGATCGAACTTGGATCTCCTGCATTGCAGGCGAATTCTTTACTGGCTGAGCCACTGGGGAAGCCCCGATGTGTATTTAAGTCATTTCTAATTACTCCTGTGTGGGGTCATTGAGATCAAAGAAAACTGTCATGTGGGAACATCTCATACTAACATTGTTCATTGTTGGGACTTCCCTTGTGGTCTGGTGGTTAAGACTTCACCTTCCAATGCAGGGGGTGTGTTTCAATCCATGGTCAGGGAGCTATGGTTTCAAATGTCTTCCGGCAAAAACACCAAAACAAAAAACAGAAACAATATTGTAACAAATTCAATAAAGACTTTAAAAATGGCCTACATTGAAAAATAAACTTTAAAAATAAAATTATTCATTGTTTATCTGAAATAAATTATAAGTCTCTAAGTTACATACCTCTTTAATTTTATTTCCCTCATGATTTGACTTCTCTTATCAGTTAATTGTTTTGCAGAATTTACTTATAAAATCCATTTAACAGCGATTATCGCTGTTTTCCACTTCCATCGCGATGCACTTTCTACAGCAGCCACATGTCCCTTGACTATTTATTAGTGAGAAGACGTGCTCAGTGTCAGCCCTGTGAGCGGCTCTGCCGAGCGTGTACTGTCAGGAAGTCCGCAGCTCTGAGAACTGTGCAGTGAATTTGAATTCTGTAAATGCATCATACCACCTTCACTGTTAGAATTTACTTCTCCATCCTCCGGATTCCATTGCCTCTCTCATTCAGCTTTTAAGAATGTTGTTCACACACACACACACACACCCCACATGAGCGCTACAGTCCATTTTTGTTCCCTTCCTCTCTGACACTAGAGCGATGTTCTACTTCTCCCTACATGGGGAAGGGTGTTTGCCAACATCCACATAAAAGAGAAGAATGCTCAAAGGACTGAAATCCATTTCAAACATGGTCACGGCAAGTGCCATAGTAATGATCTATTTTAAGACAGAATTTCCTTTTTTTTTTTTTTGTTCATAATTAGCATCCCTTTGAAGAAGGGCATTGACACTTGAAGGAATAAATAGTTATTCAATTTGTTTTAGCAAATTCAACAAGTTTCTTATTAAAGGAGTGCTTCTGCAGCTCTGCTGGCTTCTCTGTCAATTTGCATAATCCTGTTGCTAAAGGGATGTTCAAAACTCTGAACAGCAAATAAGTAGACTTCATTCAGTAGATTATTTACAAAACCAACATGAATTTTGGGGTCTTTCTTCGGAGCTGAAGTATGATTTCTTTAAAAAAGTTATTTTATTTATTTATTTATTTTATACTTTATTCTACATTACAATACTGTATTTGTTTTGCCATACATTGACATGAATTAGCCACAGGTGTCCACGATCTCCCAATGCCAAAGCCCCCTCCCACCTCCCACCCTAATTGGAGGATAATTGCTTTACAATATAGTATTCATTTCTGCCATGCATCAACATGAAGCAGCCATAGGCATATGTATGTCTGTCCCCTCCCTTTTCAATTTCCCTTCCACCTCCCACCCTATCCCACCCCTCTAGGTTGTCACAGAGCACTGGATTTGAGCTCCCTGCATCATACAGTAAATTTCCGCTGGCTATCTAATTTTACATATATGTTTCAATGTGTATGTTTCAATGCTTGTCTCTCAATTCATCCTACCCTCTCCTTCCTCTGCTGTGTCCAGAAGTCTGTTCTCTAAGTCTGCATCTCCATTGCTGCCCTGCAAATAGGTTCATCAGTACCATCTTTCTAGATTTCATATATATGCGTTAATATGCGATATTTGTTTTTCTGACTTCCTTCACTGTATAGTAGTACGGTCTAGGTTCATCTACCTCATTAGAACTGAGTCAGATGTGTTCCTCTTTATGGCTGAATGATATTCCATTGTATATATGTACCACTAAAGACATATATATATATGTCTTTTCATCCATTCATTTGTTGATGGATATCTATGCTTCCATGCATGGGATTGTTGGGTCACATGGTAGTTTTATTCCTAATTATTTTTTTTAAGGACTCTCCATACTGTTCTTCATAGTGGCTGTATCAATTTGCGTTCCCACCAACAGTGCGAGTGGGTTTCTTTTTCTCCAGCATTTATTGTTTGTAGACTTTTTGATGATGGCCAGTCTGGCTGGTGTGAGGTGATATCTCACTGTAGTTTGGATTTACATTTCTCTAATAATGAGTGAGAAGGCAATGGCACCCCACTCCAGTACTCTTGCCTGGAAAATCCCATGGATGGAGGAGCCTGGTGGGCTACCGTCCATGGCGTCGCTAAGAGTCGCACACGACTGAGCGACTTCACTTTCACTTTTCACTTTCATGCATTGGAGAGGGAAATGGCAACCCACTCCAGTGTTCTTGCCTGGAGAATCCCAGGGGTGGCGGAGCCTGGTGGGCTGCCATCTATAGGGTTGCAAAGAGTCGGACACGACTGAAGCGACTCAGCAGCAATAATGAGTGATGTTGAGCATCTTTTCATGGTTTATTAGCCATCTGTATGTCTCCTTTGGAGAAATATCTGTTTAGGTCTTCTGCTTACTTTTTGATTGGGTTGTTTGTTTTTCTGGTATTGAGCGGAATGAGATGCTTGCATATTTTGGAGATTAATCCTCTGTCAGTTCTTTTATTTGCTATTATTTTCTCCCATTCTGAGGGTTGTCTTTGCATCTTGTTCATAGTTTCTTTCACTGTGCAAAAGCTAGAAATATGATTTTAATGCTTCAAGTAAACTGAAGATTCTCTCTACTGCATCTGCTAAAGAACGTGAGAGAGTGGAACACAACTTAGTGGCCAGAAAATCACCCAAGTCCTTCAATTGCTCACTTTGAAATGTACAAAGGCTGAAATTAGAGAACCGTTTCATGCCAGTAGCTTTGATGTCCATAGAAAGGATCTCAGATGTTGTCTGAGCAGCATAATGCAGGATCTGGGAAAGAAAGCCCACACCTTCCATGGACTCCTTCATGCCCTGCTTCAACTTTGAATAAATGTTGCATCTTTATGCAAATATTCCCCAAATGTGTTTGTGTATGATCTAAAAGCAGTGCAATTTTATTCATTAACTCCTAACTCAATAAGAGAAACTCTGCATAAATTCACTATCATTATTCAAGACTCCACTGGAAGAGCTTTTAGACACAATAGACTTAGAAGCAAGATTTTTCAGGAGAAAAATATTGTACAAGCCAAGGGAAATTTTTTTCTTTATCGTGATGACTTGTGTCTGTAGCTGTGCTGTAAAAAGCTGATGCACTGAGATCTTTGATTATCTATGCAATGTCAATGGAGTGATTACATTTTTGTCAGCACAGGAAATTCTGTGCCGGCACTTGAGAATTTGCTTCAGTGTTGAAATCAGAAAATACTTCTGGCAGCAGCACGGTGAGACAATCATCTAAGCTGAAGGACTGATGGCTGTGTGCAGAGTGGGAGTCATTACAGCTTCTGCTGCCATCATCTGAGCTTCTTCATATGAAATTCTGTTAAGCAAAAAAAAGTTATGTTATTACATTCTTTGGTGCTCGTTGAGGAAACCATACATCTCTGTACTTAACTGCTAGCCCCTGCTGGGTTTATGTCTGACTTGTGTCCTGAACAAAGAGCTTCAAGAGAACTTTTACTTCTGCTTAGTAAATGGCCAATGTTCAAAAAGCTGATCAGAAAATTTGCACTTGCATTTTGACATTTGGGGCTCACCTACACAAATAAAGTATAAATAAGAGGAACCATGGCAAGAAGCAAAAGACTGAGTTAGGAAGCAGGAAATGGCAACCCACTTCAATATTCTTGCCTGGAAAATTACACGGGCAGAGGAGCCTGCTGGGCTACAGTTCATAGAGTCACAGAGTCGGACACAGCTAAGCATGCACACACACACACACAATGTATAATTATATAACTTTCACTGCTGTGTAAAGCAAATAAAGATCTTTCTAAAAATATAGCTTAAATCAAGTAAGAAAAAGACTAAGTTAGACAATTTCACAGGTGCCAGAATACACCTGCCTCTACCAAGTCCAAACCCATAACTGACCATAAGCGAAGATAGAACCAATGAAATTGATTCTGAACTTGTGAATTGGAAGGAAATGAAACCTATTGCAAAAAAAATGGAACTTTTGATTTGCCTGCCAGGAGAGCTGGATTTATAGGGCTCAGGTTCCCCCATCAAAGTTCAGTTCACCTGACTGAAAGTTTCAGGGGCCTGGTACTCAGGATTGGTGGTCTTGAGAAACCCCAGTGCTCAGGACTGGGCACTGGGGGTTGGTGCTGATGGGCAGGCTGACTGTCAGGGCAGGGCTTTGTCCTGGGTGCATCTCAGAGGCTCCAACTTCACTGACTTGTGTGAAAAATAAATGCTTTCCATTTTCAGCACTACCCCTCTCCTCAGCCCTATCCCATCCATGGGAGAGGCCCTCTGGGATCCCCAGACTTTCATCTGTAGAGGTCCGGCTTTCTGTTTTCTGAGCCCATATGTGATTCTGGCCTCAATTACTGTGATGGCAAATTAGCTCTAACTGCCAATTTTGGGGGTAATTTATTGATAAAAACTGAATATGGACCATTTAGGGCATTCTGACAAAGGTAGAACAGGAAGCAGGGAAAACCATGAAATACAGGTCATATCTTGTAGATGCAGAATGTCTGGCTACCCTAATTTAAGATTCTCTGGAGAGAAAGTGGGTCATAGCTTTTTTCCCCTCCCTCACTATTTTAAGATAAATGTGAGGTCTGACAGTGAGACAGGCTCTGCTTCAGATCCTGACCCGTCAGACCTAATGGGAGGGCTCCGTGTCACTGACTGCATGGTGGGGACTTTGTTGAAGCAGTGGCAGTGGGGGAAAAGGAATGAGGCCAAAAGCATGGCTTGAGGGCTCCCTTTTGCCAGCCACAGGCCACCAGGTCTCAGCCACAGCCCCAGGTCCCTGCGGATGTGGCCAGGGTCACCAGAGCCCCTCTGGACTCTCGTCTTTGCCCTGGAAGTCTCAGACAGAAGATGCTTTGTGGCAGGTGGTGATGCACAGATGTTTCCTAGAGTTTCTACAAAAACCATCAGACTTTGTAAAAGAGTTTGGTGATAAGAGTGGCTTCATAGCAAATAACGATAAAAAAAAAAAAAAAGCATTCACTTCTCCAGGAAGATTTGACAGAATGTGGTGAGAAAGGCATTCAATTGGGAATAGAAACAAAAGCACACAATGCATGGAAGAATGAGATTAATTAGAGCTGCACCAGCTACTGGGGACCTCCTGCAAGGTGTCAGAAGGGAGGAAAGCCACGTGGAAGGGATGTGTCACATGTTCGAGGGCAAGAAGGCAGAGTACTGCAAAATGTGATTGTTCTCTCTGAATTAATCTGTGGATTTAATACAAATCCAACCCTTTAAACATCTTAAAGGATTTGGGAATGAAAGAAACATTCGAGAAAAAAATCCTAAAGATAAAGGGAAAACATATGTGCAAGATTATCAAAGCTTCTGAAACAAAACAGAATTCAAGGTGTTTAAGATAGCTCTGCTAAGCTAAAATCCATAAAACAATATATAGGCAAAAGTATAGACACACAGATCAAAGGAGAATGAAAACACACCAATGCTTGAAATTCAAAAGATAGGAGATGTTTCTAAGGAAGGGATAGATGGAAGGATTTGTTACTAAGTGTCCAAAAGGAACCTGGTGGGCTATAGTCCATGGGGTGGCAAAGAGTCAGACATGACTTAGAAACTGAGCATGAATGCACACCCTTAAGCCAAGTGGATAGCGATCCTCAGGAGGAACATATTGGATCCATATCTTCCATTGTGTGCTGAAATTAAAAACTAAATTAAAGCATTTCATGGAAAAAATCAGATTTGTAAAACTAGCAGAAAACATAAAATTATATTGTCATAGAAGATGATCTTTTTTTCAGTTTTAAAGCAGTAGGAGAAATCACAGAGGAAAAATTAGATTCTTAATATAAAAATGTTAAACTATGATGTAATTGAAGAAAAATACCCAAAGTCAAAGTGACAGAAGCTGATTGTTGAAAATATGCACAGCCTACAGATTCCCTGCAGCAATGAGAGCTAGGAGCTTGGGAGGTCCGGTCAGGTAGGGTTGGTTTGGAGTCTTTCCCCAGGGAATTTCCTGAGGCTGAGTTTCTCCACCACTTTCAGAGGAATAATAATCCTGTTTTCTTAGAATCATAGAAGAAATGATCACTGATAAAGGATGTAGAGCATCTGGCATAGAGATGCTAAAAGTGATAACTCTCACTGTTACTACATAGACACAGAGTGTCTGATACATAAAGCTTCCACTAACACTTTTACAAAAGAAACGATAACCCCACAGATAGCTAGAGAAAGAATCTGAAGAGACAAAGTCACCTTTTCCCTATTTATCCCTCCATTTAAATTCTTACTCCTTCATCTATTTAAAAATGAAAAATACAAATAGTGGACAATCATCAGATAAATCATTTAAGATTTCTGAATGTCCCAAATTAAAGCATCTTTGATTCCTTTAATCCAATTCAAAAATTTTGAAGAAGTATAGAGGATCAAACAGGTAAATACTCAGTGTTTACATAGAAGATATTGACATGGCCATTCCATCATCCCTTCATGTGAACCTTCACAAGAAAGGATAGAGCATCCACAGCTGGACGCGGCACCCAAGGATAGGGTCGGGCTTTGGGCACAAGGATGTGTCATCCCGACCCTGCAGGGCTTGCTGCCTGGTGAGGACGGCAAAGGCAAATACCATGTTAACAAGGAGGCTTCCTCCATTTGGTAAAAATAAGGAGGAAATACCTCCTCTCTTTCCTTAGAGCACCTACTTTAGGAAACTTGCAATTCTAAATTCCTCTCTGCCCCTTGAAAATGTATGGATATCTGTTTGCAAGCAAAATAAGTAGGTCTCCAGTTTCATACCCAGGAGGGTCTTTCTCAAGGATCTGGAGCCGTCTCTTTGGAAAGACAATCTGCGGGAGAGATGGTGCCCCGTCTCCCAGTGTACGTGTGGGTGTTAAGTGTTCCAGTAACCTTGCTGAGTGCCTGGTCCCAGGTGAAAAACCACTCCTGTCATAAGGAGAGGAGATGTTTATTATTCTTCTGTTTAAAACCGATCAACAAGAGCAGGTGGTCACCCCAATTACCAGGCGAATGTAGGATGCACTCTGGGTGACAAATAGTGCTGTCAAGACTCTTGCCTGAGAACTGATTCTGTTTATCTTGGAAACAGTGGGGCACGGGTTGTGTCTGCTTAGCGTCCGAAATAAGAACTATCTTCCTGTCTCTGCAGTCTCTTAGCAGGTTGCCTGGGATACATGTCACCTTCTGTTTTATTGCTTCCTCAATAATACTACTGTTTTCTCTGCTCCCTTTCTGAAGAGGTTTCCTGGATTGGGAGAAGCTTTTCGTTTGCAATCACATTTTCCCAACAGCTTGCAATGGTGTTGGGAGGAACGATGGCTGCAAAATGCTGAGCACAGGTGGATGACCTCACTGGTGACCAAACTCTCCTGGTGCCTAGTCACTGAAGCTCTAGGTGTTATTGTGAGAATTAAATACTATATGTAAAATCTAGAGGCTCGGTCTATGCTCAGGGCTCTGGTGTTCCTGTCCCTTCCATGCTGATATAGAAGTAAAGAAATAGGAAGCAAGCAGAAGAAGTGCCTGGCTGAACACTGCAGTGACGAGAGGTTCTGACTGTGCTGACCTCAGCCTTCAAGGGGGATCTGAAGAACTAGAGCGTCCCCCAGCACCCCAGCCTGGCCTAATTGGTCAGCATTTTATTGTCCAAAGAAACTTTGCTCTTTGAACATTTGAATGCTCATTTTGCACATTTAGAAATCTTAGTTCAGAAACATTGAAACCTAAGTTCAAATTTCTGGGCTCATTGACTCACAAACTTCTAGGCCTCATGAAATGTGAGGGAGGCTGGTGGGACCAGATTTTCAGAGCCCAGGTGGTGTCTGGTTATGACCCAGAACTCAGCTTTCTGTCATCTGAACTATTTCTCACCAATCCATCAGCATTGAAAACGTGAAGGCCAGGGTTCAGTGCCTGAAAGCAATTCCTCCCTTTGTGACGACATCCAAGGGGGACTTCAGACCAGCTCCTGGATTCTCATTCTTGAAGCTTCACAAATGACCCAAGTGAAACCAAAGCCAGGAAACCTTTGCAACTCCCAAATTAGAGAAAAGTGTTGTGAGTCACATGTGGCACAGGATTTCTGCTAGATGTGTGGGACCAGACCAAGGGCTGAGGCCTGTGTCCTGGAAAATGAGTGATGGGGGTCTGATGGCAGTGTCATGGGGGGTCAGGGTGGAGGGCTGGGGGCCTGGCTGGGCCATGGGAACAGGGCTGTGCTGCCAAACAGCATTTGGTAGAGGATGTATCTGCCCAGACTGCTGGAAAAATAATATGGAGTCTATTGAAGGAGGCTTTTCAAATAAAAGACTGCAGTGATCATAGCTTATAAGAGATAAAAGTGCAGCATCTTTGTGAGAAGGAAACAGCAGTCTGCACCCAGTGCTTTTAGGGAAGTTAGGGGCAAGAGGATAAAAAAACGGGATAAGAAAGACTTTTAAGATGACAACAGGGACAAAAGGTAAAAGAAGGACTATGAGATAATTAACATTTGCTTGTCCAGGTCTCTTTGCTGCTCCAGGGCCTCACCTGCCCCCACCTGCACCCACAGCCATGCACACCTGTAACAGGTAGTCCTCGGGAGCACCCACTTTTCCCAGGGTAAGGCAACCAGGCCCTTCCTGATTGGTGAGTGATCCCTAAAAATACAGTGACGCTGGGGCAGGCTCAGCAGGGCCCAGAGTGTGGACATGTGCAGATTCTGCAGACCTGGGACATGCCCAGGACCAGCACACTTACTAGCTCATATTTCTTTTGTCTCACCAGGTGCCAACCAGCTCCTCTTTCCTGGGGAAGGGGCTGCTGTTCCCCTTTCCCAGCTTCCTGGATTTCTGCCGACTGCTCTGGTAAGTGGGGAACAGCTCCATCTCTGGAGGGGATACAATCCAGATGGAGTAGAAGGTGAGGGTTCCTGGGGCTCGTCTCACTAGTAAGTGTCAACTGTGCAGATGCTGCTCAGCCCACTCCTCTCGCTCTCATCCTTCTCAATGTTTTCTCACTCTTTCCTTCCCCCAGCTCCCTTAGCTGCAAATACATATCGTTGATTTAAAGAAGTCATTTTAAGAAGCAGAAAGTGGGTGCCTGCCCTTGTGCACAGGCAGGGTAGCCCCTCAGGATGCAGCCGTGATCCCATACACTGAGCTCATATTAACTTATCTCTTCCCCCAGAAAACTAAGCTCTGTGAAGACAGTGCTTATCTGTGCCAGTGTAGACAAGGAAGGAGGGAATATCTGAATGAATGAATGACTAGCACGCTCAGTTGTTAGCCCTACTTTACCTTCACGTGGACCACGGAGACTGACTCCAGCCTTTTTGTTGGTTCTGGGGACCAGCACCCCAGAACCCATGCTAGTGAGTTTCTAGGGATAAACACCCAAATGGCATTTACTCTGAGCTCCTGGGGGTCTCATGGCTTTAGCCCCAGCAGGATGTGCAATCAGGCCAATGGGCCAGAGCTCATGCCCCTGCTGCAAGCCCACCCAATACTGTAGCCCCCACCAAGTACACAACCTGGAAGTGCTCACCAGTGTCTAGCTGTCCCAGTGTGTCCTTCAAACTCGCATGCTGTGTAATAACTATGTTCTATCCTCTCTCGGCACAAGCCCGCCCATGAAAAACACTGCAGCATATATATCCTGAGGGTAAGATGTCATCTCCGTGGCTGGCCCTTTCCCAGGAGCTGCACCTTTGATGCCCTCAGGGTGGGGCTGGGACCACAGAGAGAGAAGCTGGCCAGGCAGCAGGGCCCTCTGGGAGTCCATCTGGCTGAAGATGGTCAGTACCACCAGAGCTTAGACTCGCCTTGTCAGGACGTGCAGGCGCACCAGAATCTGGGTTCTCTTGTGCCCCCCCACCCTTTCACTGCAGCGTTCTGCTATTGGGTTGTATGAAAACATTCTGAACTGCATTTGCCAAACTTCAGTAGAACAGACGGTGGCCCAGCCTGCAAGCTGTGTTGTCAATACTGGGCCTGAAGCTCTGAACTTGGCAGACCATTCCCGTTCTCATGGGACTCCCCTCCAAGAGGGGGAGAGGGTGTCTGCAGGGGACCTAGGATTTCTGAGGGGACCAGCACCCCAGAACCCATGAGAGGGATCTCATAGGATCCTGTACCAGTTGGGGCGGCCAACATGAGATGGCTTCATTTCCAGACTGAGATGTGCCATCCAAGGGGGGATGGGAAGCCACCAGGGGCTGTGAAGCAGGAAGAGACATCATCACTTCTTATTTTTAGGGAAGATCCTCTGGATAAGATAGTGTTGGGAACCTGACTGGGTGCAGGCATGGTGGGGATGCAGGAGAGGAGCAAGCACTGTTGGATGTTATGAGTGGGTGCTCCAATGTGAAAACCAGGTCTTGCGATGCCCTTCAAGGGTTGATGAAATGAGTTCTCCATGGGAACATTGAACTTTGACTCAAGTGCTCACTGTCCTGGGCTTCCCCACGGTTCTTAACACAAAAGTGAGTCAGGTCCACCCATCTCTGTCCAGAGAGGCCTGGAGGATGATGCACCCTGTATAAGCAAAGGGGAACCCCCTGTATGTCAGGCATCAGCAAGAGGCAAGGGGAGTTCAGTGCCTGATGGGAGTGGGGAGGAGCTGTCCTGTTGGTGGTGGCCACCCACCTTCCCAGGGGCGGAGGTCTGTGCTAGGCCACTCCCCTCCTTCAGGAAGCCCCTGTTCCATGTGTCTGCTTCCCCTCCCATTACTTGGAACCTGCTTCCAGAGAGGCCTTCATGGGGCCCCCTCCCACCTCCCATGGCCTCGCAGAGTGCCCTGCTCAAAGTGAGGAACACAGGAAGGTTTCATCAAGTTGGGCTGAGCGCCACAGCAATGTCACTGAATCCCCCAGAAACCCTGTCTCCAAATCTCCTCTGCCTCTGGGGTCCTAGGAGAGGACTGTTTTTAGTGAGTCTTTTGTTTCCTGAGATGAATAAATGTGAAAGCCAAGTGGGAGTCTGTCTAGTCAAGATATACTCGGAAGTGCTCCTTCTAATCTACGTAACTCACCCCATCTATTTGGGGAGGGATACCTGCCAGCTCCTTCTGCTCAACCCACTCCCCCACCCCCTGGAGAAAGCAGACATGTGGCCTCGGCCAGGGGGCTGGGTCTCCCCCTTTGAAGGCACCGCCCGCGTAGCACCACAGCCCTGCCTTGTGCTTGTCCATCCTTTAAATAAACCCTTCAGAGAGTCCTGGCCCTGAGGGGCCTCCAGACATCCACTCACTCAGGCCACAGGTTTTACACATTTTCACAAATATATGGTCCACTGAGTTACACAGAGTTTATCTGCAGACCCGCAAAGACAGAGGTGTTTGCAGTATGCTGTCTTCCCTCATTTAATGTTCCTGACACCATGGTTCATCTGAGAAATGCCTGCTGGGACAGTTCCTCTCCCTGATTGAGCCTGACCAGGCTCCTCTGAGCCACTTCTCCACCAGATCCTAACATCGGCCTTTCTGTTCTTCTTGGCAGAGCTGTTCATAGCAGGAACTCTGCTAACTCTGTGTAGAGAGAGGCTCCTTTACATCTGATCAAATTCCTTATCTCCCACTCTCTCTGCGTGGTGTCTGATCATCCTGGTCTGCACTCAGCAAGAATCCTGGGAAGCTGGTTTAGCCCGAATCACCCCCCTAGCCCCTAACATCTCCTCATAGTGATTTTCCATCCACTGCCCAAACTGCTCCTTGGCTGCAAACCCACATTTGCCTGTGCTATATTGGGGGCTGAGCCCAGTTCTGTACTGAGGTCTCCTTTCCCTAATGTGACAGTTCCTGGGTAAAATCCATTTTTACTTCTTTTACTACTATCTGGTTTTGGTTCTTCTTAACAGCCAGTGGAAGAGAAGCTTTATCCTCTGAACAAATGCAAAGATGCCTTTTTGCTCACAAGGATAGGAAGCTTGAGAGTTCTGACACAATTCTTTGACCCCAGCTGGGTGTCCCATAAAAAAGTGAAAGTAGCTCAGTCGTATCTAACTCTTTGAGACTCTGTAGACTATAGCCCACCAGACTCTCCTGTCCAAGGTATTCTCCAGGCAAGAATACTGGAATGGGTTGCCATGCCCTCCTTCAGGGGATCAGCCCAAAAGACCAGGGATCAAACCCAGGTCTCCTGCATTGCAGGCAGATTCTTTACTGTCTAAGCCACCAGGGAAGGCTGGTGCAGGGTGTCCCATGCTTCAGTTCAAATCTGACAGCAACTCCCTGGAGTCAGAGCAGACCCTGAGGTTAGGGGCAAGGTTCCCAAAGAGACTGCCCCACCTCAGACAGCAGCCACCAGTGAGGTCCCCACTTCTGCCCGCTGACTACTCATTTAGGGGTCACAAGCCCCTCAGGTTGGATGATTTGCTAACACGACACACAGAACTCAGGAAGGCACTGTACTTGGCGATCACTGATTTATCTGGAGGGATACGGAGGAATAGCCAGAGGAAGAGCGCCCTAGAGAAATGTGGAAGGGTTCCTGAATAATGGATCCTCGGTCACGTGAGATGAGAGTGCACTGCCCTCCTGGCATGCCGGTGTGCTCAGCCCCCGACCCGGTAGGGTTTCTTGTGCACCACACAAGCAGTCTAACCTGCTCATAAACTCGTGTGACCTGTGTGCGGCTGTGTGGACTGCGTAGTGGAGTTTGCTCTCACTACATGCTGTGTATGGCCACCCCTACTCCTGACAGGGCCACGTGTCCTTCTGTAAGAGACAGTGACCACCGCAGCACCACTGAGATCCTGACTGATTGATAAGTCTTGCCACATTGGGAAAGGTTGGAGGAACTGGGGACACTGCCCCTGGAGATTCCTCAGACATCAGGTTCTATAGCAGAAATGGGAATAGAGACATTTCAGCAGCCTCCAGCAGCCTCCAGTAGGAAGCCACCCGGAGGCAGGCTTTGGTCCAACTGCAGAAACACGAATGCTTTCTAAGAGTATTTCTGCTCTATGGCAGAATGGTCCTGGGAATGAGGTGTTTCCCCAGGAAGGAGAACTCAGGGAAATTCAGTGACCATCTGGCCAGCAGGCTGTAGGGAGGGGCTGTGCATTCATGTGGTCGTCCTCATTTGAGCTCCCATGACATGACGTTCACAGACATCCCCTTGCTCTGAGTGGACTTGGAGATGCAGTTCACAGCAGCTCACATCATTCAGAGGTTGTATAATGTTGAGGGTCTGTTGTATTTCTGTATGCTTTCAACTCACTTTTGTTACCTCATTTTATCCTTGAGTTTCTTAAGATTCCATATTTACACACTTTTAACTTTAAAGTTTTCCTGACATCCAACAAACCACCTGAATTCCATTAACACTGAAGAACTTATCCTCAATTCTCCATGTTCAAAGATTTCCTTTGTTCTCTGGCCTCTTCCTCTTTTTTTTTCACAATCCCTAAGGAAGAATATATGAGATTACATTTTAATGTGATTAAAGCACAAGAAGGCAGCTGGTGGTTTTTTGGAGGTAATTATCGCTGAAGTCAAGTCTAAATGGACGTCTCCATGACAAGTTGATTCCAGCGAGGGTTTTGCGTTTTGATTCTTGGTTAGTTATTAACTAGTTTATTCATTTTCTGTGCCTTCACACGTTACTACTAAACATGCCCACGCCTCTCTTAACAACTTGATGCGGAAACTAGACTTCTGTCCCTGGTTATAAATTTTACCTTAAATTTCTTCTCATATGAGCAAGGCCACGCTCAGTCTACCCTCAGTCTCCGGCAGATGTTTTGGGTCTGAAGGATGACTTGCTGGCTTTAGCAGTAAGTGATCAGACTAGCTCCACCCTGCCCAATCTCTTTCTTTTCTAGCCTAATTAGTGGAAGAGTGAGTCGCTCAGTCATATCAGACTCTATGCGACCCCATGGACAGTAGCCCTCCAGGCTCTTCTGTCCATGGGGTTTTCCAGGCAAGAATACTGGGGTGGGTGGCCTTTCCCTCCTCCAGGGGATCTTCCCAACCCAGGAATCGAACCTGAGTCTCCCTACATTGCAGGCAGATTCTTTACCATCTGAGCCACCTGGGAAGCTGGTCTAATTTGCTGAGAAGCCAGCCCAAGTTGCTGATTATTAATCGTGTGTCTCCATATCAATGAGTTTTAATCCTGAGTGTATACTGGCATATTTGGCTACTAGGTCACTTCTCTTGTTATTCTCAGACCTTCCTTGCCAAAAATATCAATAAAATCATTTTAGTACCACCAGCCTTCTCCACTCCACATGCACATGCTACTTTTCCTTCTACATTTAGGAAGGTGGGTATACATTTACATCCTCTCTTTTCTATTTTCTCTACCCCATTTGCTGATTGATTATTAAACCAGAAAATCATCAATTTATTGATGAAATGATTATATCTATATAATCCTGAAAATTAGTCTAGTCTACATATTCCACTCTTCTTTCTAAGAAATTTTTTGTGAAAATATATATTTTTTATTTTTGCTCTATATTATTTATTTATTTTGCTTTACAATACTGTATTGGTTTTGCCATACATTGACATGTATTTGCCACGGGTGTACATGAGTTCTCAATCCTGAACCCCCTCCCACCACCCTTCCCATATCATCTCTCTGGGTCATCCCAGTGCACCAGCCCCAAGCATCCTGTATCCTGTATTGAACATAGACTGGTTATTCGTTTCCTACATGATAGTATACATGTTTCAACGCCATTCTCCCAAATTATCCCACCCTCTCCCTCTCCCACAGAGTCAAAAGTCTGTTCTATACATCTGTGTCTCTTTGCTCTCTTGCATACAGGGTTATCATTACCATCTTTCTAAATTCCATATATATGCGTTAGTATACTGCATTGGTGTTTTTCTTTCTGGCTTACTTTTTTTTTTAATACTTTATTCTACATTACAATACTGTATTTGTTTTGCCATACATTGACATGAATCAGCCACAGGTGTCCACGATCTCCCGATGCCAAAGCCTCCTCCCACCTCCCACCCCATATCATCTCCCTGAATCATCCCGTGCACCAGCCCCATGCATCCTGCATCCTGTATTGAACATAGACTGACGCTTCGTTCTTACAAGATAGTATACATGTTTCAATGCCATTCTCCCAAATCATCCCCCCTCTCCCTCTCCCTCAGAGTCCAAAAGTCCATTCTATACCTCTGAGTCTCTTTTGTTGTCTCACATAGAGGGTCATCATTACTATCCTTCTAAATTCCATATATATGTGTCAGTATACTGTATTGGTGTTTTTCTTTCTGGCTTACTTCACTCTGTATAATAGGCTCCAGTTTCATCCACCTCATTAGAACTGATTCAAATGTATTCTTTTTAATGGCTGAGTAATACTCCATTGTGTATATGTACCACAGCTTTCTTATCCATTCACCTGCTGATGGACATCTAGGTTGCTTCCATGTCCTGGCTATTATAAACAGTGCTGCGATGAACATTGGGGTACACGTGTCTCTTTTAATTCTGGTTTCCTCAGTGTGTGTGCCCAGCAGTGGGATTGCTGGGTCATAAGGCAGTTCCATTTGCAGTTTTTTAAGGAATCTCCACACTGTTCTCCATAGTGGCTGTACTAGTTTGCATTCCCACCAACAGTGTAAGAAGATTCCCTTTTCTCCACACCCTCTCCAGCATTTATTGCTTGAAGACTTTTGGATCACAGCCATTCTGACTGGTGTGAAATGGTACCTCATTGTGGTTTTGATTTGCATTTCTCTGACAATGAGTGATGTTGAGCATCTTTTCATGTGTGTGTTAGCCATCTGTATGTCTTCTTTGGAGAAATGTCTGTTTAGTTCTTTGGCCCATTTTTTTTTTTTTTTTTTGGTATTTCAATGACTTATCTTTCCAAATAAACATTAAAAGGAAGTTGCCAACAATTTAAGAAAAATGATCTCATCACAATTTTCTTTGCAAATTCATTAGACTTTCAAATGAAACATATCCATAGCACAGCCTGTGGGAAAGGTGGACTGCACATGCAGCTATGTGGGCACAACTGACTAACCACATCATAAAATTGGAATCTATGTCCTCTCATGACATCAAAACTCATTTTATAAAGAATAAAGATTCAAATGTAAAAATTAGATGGAGTACTGGTTCTGGGTAAGATGGAGCTAGGACCCTCTGTGTGTCTCTCCCATGCAATGAGGTTATGGATCATGGACACAGGGCCTGAAGCAGGGGCATGAGATCCTGACAAGTCAATAATGATGGATGGACTGGGGAGGTGGACAAGATTTTGAGGGACCATTAAGTCAGCACTTGCTTCCTGGTCTCTTTTCTTCTTCAGTGTCTGCTGGGCTGAACTCTCAAACTGCCCAAGCAGGACTGAGCACTGATGTGACCAGAACCTCAGGCAGAACCCTGCAACAAGGGCTCTGAGAGCGGCGAAAGAGAGAGGGGGTGAAATATTCCTCCCCCTCCCCTTTTCTTTGGGTTGTCTACCCTCCAGCCCCCAGGCAGACCCTACCAGCTGAGGTGGTGGCGGTGGCAGCAGCAGCAGGGTCCCCAGGTTCTCAAAGTGCTAGAGACAGGAACCCCCCAGTCGGAGGAACTGTTGTTCCAGGAAGGCAGGACGAGCTCCTCCTGCTGCTGATTTCTCCTTGGTCTCCAATCACTTGGCCCAGGAGGCAGGTGCTGACATGGGAAGTATAGGCAGAGAAGGATAACTATAGCACCAGTACTAGCATGCAGATCCACAGGGATCAGAAAGTACCAAGGAGATCTCAGGAAAGAGGGAGGAAGCCATGTGGTTGCTGGTGAGCTTTATAAACTCCTGACTCCAAACAACATACCAATGGCTTTGAGACCTGAGCCAGGGCAAACACCACCTCAAGGCCCCAGGCTGGCTGAAAGGTAGTGTACGGGTGGGCAGATCTGGATAGTGGTGTACAGCTTTAGACAATAGAATAAGCACTGACCTCACAACCCACAGAAGGTAGGTTGAACTTGTGGTCTGAACCTAACGCCAAGAGTTCAGGATACACTCCCGAATTTCTTAGCATACAAAGAACCAGAAAAATGTCAGTTTTGCACAGGAAAAAAACTATCAACAGAAGTCAATGCCAAGTTGATTGCCAACCCAAGATATCCATAGAATTCTCCAGGCAAAAATATTGGAGTGGGCAGCCATTCCCTTCTTCAGAGGATCTTCCTAATTCAGGGACTGAACGCAGGTCTCCTGCATTGTAGGAGGATTCTTTACCATCTGAGCCACTGGGGAAGACCCAAGATGACAGAGATGACTAAATTACTAAATCTGTTACTGTGAAGTTACTTTGAGAAGTAATAGAAAATAATCTTGAAATAAATGGAAGGATAGATAGTCTCAGAAAAGCAATGGAAAATGGAAGGAAAACTAAATAGAAAGTATAAACTTCAAGAATACAATAGCCAAAATTTTAAAAATGCATAATGGAGATGCGAGAGTGGTCAGATTTTAACACTGCAGAAGGAAATGGCTGAAAAAGAAAGCAGTGCCCAAGCCTTAGTGACTTGTGGGGCACAAGCTGGAAGGGCAAACATTTGTGTACTGAGATTTTCAGAGAGAAGGAGAAAGAGAATGGTGCAGAAAAGGTATCTGAAGACATAATGGCTGAAAACTCCCAAAATTTGGCCTGAACCTACAAATTTAAGAAGCAAAGCAAACTTCAAGAAAGGTAAACTATATACATCTGTGTCTCTTTTGCTGTCTCGCATACAGGGTTATTGTTATCATCTTTCTAAATTCCATATATATGTGTTAGTATACTGTATTGGTGTTTTTCTTTCTGGCTTACTTCACTCTGTATAATTGGCTCCAGTTTCATCCACCTCGTTAGAACTGATTCAAATGTATTCTTTTTAATGGCTGAGTCATACTCCATTGTGTATATGGAGTAATATACAATGTGTATACTCCAATGTAGTAATACTACAATGTATACTCCAATGAGTAATACTACAGTGTATACTACAATGAGTAATACTCCATTGTGTACTTATATATGTACCACAGCAAGTAAAATGTTTAAAAAAGTATAAAAAATAAAATAAAAATAAAATGGTTGATTGAAAAAAAAAGAAAGGTAAACTCACAGAAATACAATGAAAACATATTATAAAGATACTAAACCAAAGAAAAATCTTGAAATCAGTCACTGAAAAATGATGCAGTGCCTATCGATAACAGAAAAATGATTGAAATGATTGTGGTAGATACCAAAAAGTGGAAAAACAGTTTTGAAAGAAAAGAGATGTCAATCCACAGTTCTAAGTTCAGGCAGAGAATATCTTTTAGGAAGGAAAGTAAAATAAAGATATTCTCAAATGATGGAAAACTAGGAGTCCTGAATGCCAGCCAACTTCTCCCAAAAGAATTGCTAAAGAAAGTTACTCAGACAGGAGGGGAGTTTTTACTAGAGGGATATGGAACATCAGGAATGACAGGAGAGGAGCAGAAATGGGGACTATTTGGGCAAATGTAGTGACCTAAAATTCTCTTGAATTCGTTAAATTCCGTGACAACTGAAAACAAAATATAGAACACTGGTTGAAAGCGTTGTCAATTTATATAAATGCAATTCATAGAAAGTGGTATAGAGGGGAAGGATAAACGATTTTCTATGGTGGTAAAATTCTCTATTGCACTGGAAGTGATAAAATGCCAATCCTAAGTGGATTGGGAAAAGTTAAAGTGTGTGTGCTGCAACCCAGACAGCAGTCAATACACCAAGTAGGTAAAAAGATACACATAGTCAAAACCCCAACAGAACATTAAAATGGATTACTAAAAATGTTCAAATAATCAACATAAGGAGAAAAGGGGGAGCAGAAGGATAAAAAGTAGAGGAAACAAATAGGAAACAAGTAATCAAGTGGTAGACTAAACCCAAAAGTAGGGACAATTATAATACATGCAAGTGGTCTAAGCAAACCAGTTAGAGAATGTCAGAATGGATTAAAAATATGACCCAATGCTATGCTACCTAGAAGAAACTTACTTCAAATATCATGATATAGTTAGGTTAAAAGTGAAGGGCTGGAAAAGTATATAGCTTACAGGCTCTGAGTAGGAAAGATGAAATAGCTACATTATCTTCAAAGTAGACTTTAGAGCAAAAACCTTGCCCAAGAAAAGAGTGGTTTTCCTAATGATAAAAAAGAGTCAGTTTACCAAGAAGTCATAGAAATTCTAAATATCCATGTACCTAAAACAAAGATTAAAAATACATGGAAGGAAACTCCTACCCTTTGCTATAGCTAATAATTTTTAATATTAATATTAAGCTTTTCCTGTTCAGTATAGAGACAGAAATCAAAAGCCAACAGAACTGAGAGGAGAAATAGGTCCAGGATTACAATTAGAGATTTTAATACTCCTATCTTTGTAATTTATAAAACAAGTAGACAGAAAAATCAGCAAGAATGTAGAACTGAACAATGCAATCAGCCAACTGGATCTAACTGACTTGTATAAAAACACTCTACTGCAACAGAATATATTAACACAATTTTTCAAGTGAGCATGGCCCATCCATCACAATCAACCATCTCCTGTGTCATAATTAAACCTTAACAAATACAAAGGAATCGAAATAATATGAAATAAATTTTCTCTTTGTAACAGAATTAAACTAGAAATCAGAAAACAGAAAAGAGGAACATCTCCAAAACTAGGCAATAAAGCAGCATATTTTAAAATCATCCATGAGTCAAAAGGGAAATTCTCAAAGGAAATAGGAAAATGTTTTACGTTGAACAAAATTGAAATTGTACCAGAATTTCTAGGATGCAGCTAAACTAGAATTTGGAAGGAAATTTATACCATTAAATGCTCATATTTAAAAAAAAAGAGAGAAGAAGGTCTTGAATCAGTAATCTGAGTTTTCACTTTAGGAAAGAGCAAAATAAAACCAAAGAAAACATGTTCTAAATAGATATTTATGTCATTGGCAAAACTTTGGTGTTTCCTTTACAATGTTTGTATTTGTGTACTTTCTCCCCAACTCTTTTCATATTGCATTGGTTAGAATGCCCAGGAAAAAATGCAAAATTTATTGGCGATAGCAAAATATTCTCATCTTATTCCAGATACTAATAGGACTGCCTCCATTGTGTCACCATGAAGTATTAAAATGATAGATGAGCATTTGAAATAGGTTATTCTTTATTATGTCAAGCAGTGTGTTTCTTCTATTACTAGTTCAATAAAATGTTTTAAAATTAAAAATGGGTATTGAGTTTAATTTTATTTGTGCATTATTTATTTTGAATGGACACAGGTAAAGGGAACACAATTCCAATGGCCTTCATCTTCAAAAAATAGAGTGCTTTAGGGGAAGGGGGAGGAAATAAGAAATAAAAAGTAGATAGGAATAGAGAAGGGATGATTATGTTTTCAGTAGCTATTTTTTAAAAGATCATTATGATAAACTTTGTAGGCTAGTTTGGTAAAATCCATCTGTTGCTAAAAGAATATATAAAAATATAAGAAATGTACAATTTCCTTTAAAGAAAATTATAAACCAAAAGAACAACTTATATAAAAATCTCCAGCAAAAGTAATTGAGAATCCAGTCATAAAAACTATTGCAACTGCATAATCTAAATATTATAATCTGCGTAGTCTTAATATTTCAAAGGGTAATAAACTATACTAGCCATCATCTCACGTTATTTCTCTGTTAAGCATTTTTATAGCAGATACAAACAAGTTAGGCAAGCTTTAAAAATAATCCCAAGAGAAAAAAATTACTTCCGGGAGTGAGGTATACAGTATAAATAAAGAAAGGCTGACTGCTCCAGACCAGGGGCGCCTCCATTTCCTTTCCTCTGCTGTCCGTAATGTAGAAGGTAAGATAAATGTGGCGGAGAGCTGACTCATGTGGACAAGGCTTATCTGTGACACGGCTCCTTGGGGCAGCCTGACCCATGAGTTGCAGCCACTTGGCTGTGACCTCAAAGAGGATGTGGTGTGTCTTAGTTCTGGTGGCCAGAACAAAGCACTACAGACTGGGGATTTAAACCACAGACATTTATCTCTGGACACTGGAAACCCAAGACTGAGGTGCTGGCCAACCGGATTCCAGGGTCTGCAGATAGCAGCAAGCTCACTGTGTCTTCGCCCGACAGAAAGAGAGAAAGAGAGGGAGAGGCGAGCTCCGGTGTCTCTTTCTCTCCTTAGAAAGATGCTAATCCCATCACAGGACCCACCCTCATGCCCACTTCTTACCCTAATCATCTCCCAAAGTTCTGGCTTCCTAAACCATCATATGAGGTGTTAGGGTTTAACATATGAATTTTAACATGGTGTCACTCAGAATCAAGGTCCCCCGGGAACTCAGAGTGTGGCCGAGCCCCGCTTCTGCATGTCTTGCACTGGCTGAGCCCTGAGCACCGGAGGAGTCTGGACGTCTGCCCCAGAGGCTTAGTGCTCTGGTCATTCACCACTTGCTTCTTTGAGTGCTGGCCTCTATATATCTGCCGGGCCTCCTTTACACCTACGATGTCCTGCATGGAGGCTGCATTGTATCTTGTGAGGCATTTTGTCAAATCCAGGCCTGGGATCAGCTGATCTCAAGTCAGTAATCATGCTATATGGACACGAGTAACTTGTTTTAAGAAAAGTCTTAGTATATGGAGCTATTCGTTTCTTGGGCTGCTAGAGAAAATGACCACAGATTTTGTGGCTTAAAACGATAGAAACTTCCTGGAGAAGTCCAGGTGTGGGCAGGCCTGTGTGCCCTCCAGAGGCTCCAGGAAAGGATTCTTCCTGCCTCTTCCAGCTGCTGATGGCTCCTGTGTTCCTGGGCCTGCAGCCACATCATCCCAGCCTCTGTCTTCATCTTCACGTGGCCTTTGCTCTGTGTGTTCCTGTGTGTCCTCTCCTCTTCCTATCAGGACACTCATCCTCAGATCACCACCTAAACTCAGGGTGATCTCATCTTGAGATCCTTAACTGAATTATATCTGCAAAGAGACTGTTTCCAAATACAGTCTTACTGAGGTTCTGCGTGGACACGAATCTGGGAAACACTCTCCAACCTGCTCCAAAGTAAGGAATATTGTACATTTGTTCTTAGACTCCCTAACCTATGAGCAGAATAAGCGTTGCAAGGTAATAAAAGGTAAGTTCTTAAAATCATGTATCAATGCTAGAGTCTTTCTCTCTTCTCATTTCTGAATAATTCTCTACTCAGTTTTACTCAACAACCTTTCTTTTTCCTACTCAAGCTATGTCAGGAAGTACTGCAGAATTTTCCAAGGCCTGAGCCACCAGTACCATTTCTTACCCTGGTTTTGTTGCCTCTGAGTGATTTTCTTGGGAAGAGGCAAGGGTAGTCAGTCTTAGGCACCAGGAGGGAGGGATGGTCTGCAGGGTTCAACACGGGCTGGGTAAACCACTTTTAAGAGGAGTCCACGTGGCCCAATGTGGCCACCACCCAGGGCTCAGGGATGTGTTGATGGATGGTGAGCTGGAGCACTGACAGCCTTAAAGCAGACTAGCAGGTAGGGTTGGACTCACTCAACCAGGTGTGGGAAATGATTGGATCTTTCTGAGAAAGAAGTCTAATGGAGTTGTGGTCCATGGTCACTGGTATGTTAATAGCAAGAGGGCACAAGAGGGCCTGGAAGCAGTGCCAGCATCCAGATGGGGTTTTCTCAGTCTGGACAATAGCCAGGGAGCATGCAGAATAAGGCAGTGCCCGCAGAACAAGAAATGAGAGTGACAGGCTATTTACAATAGCCAGTATCTAGAAGCAACCCAAGTGTCCATCAACAGAGGAATACAGTGGAATATTACCCAACCACAAAAAGAAGGACATATTGCCATTTGCAGTAACCTGGTTGGGCCTAGAGAATATTATGCCTAGTGAAATAAGTCAGAGAAAGACAAGGACTGTATGTTTTCATTTATATATGTGGGATCTAAAAAATGACACAAATGAATTTACTTACAAGACAGAAACAGACTCACAAGACATAGAAAACAAATTTATGGTTCAGTTCAGTTCAGTCGCTCAGTCGTATCCGACAGAAGAGGGATAAATTAGGAGTATGGGATTATCAGATGCATACTACTATGTAAATAACAGTGACTTACTGTATGGCACAAATTTATTCAGTATCATATAATAACCTATAAGGGAAGAGAATCTTAAAAATATAGCTACAACTGAATCACTCTGCTGTACACCCGAAACTAAACAAGACTAGCTTCACTGTAACCATGTGAGAAGCTGCCCTGGGAGTGCGTGGGTGTGCACTCCCACTTGCTTCTTCACTCCCACATGCTCACTCAGACAGGTAACTCACGGCATTGATCCATCTCCCCAGCACCTGTGGGTGATAGCAGTGCTGCCCGTATTGACCGGGGGGCGGGTATGAGGACCCGCTGCCTTTCCTAGCAGAGACACCTGTGGGGCCCGACAGGTCTGAGCTCCCTGTGGCGGGGCTGAGCTCTGTGTGTCAGCTGCTCAGGCTGCCTCTCCCACCCACAGACGCTCATCGTGAGGGCACCCAGCAGACTTCGTGCACACGGGCCCCCATCTCAGAGACAGCCTCTGGGACCACCCAGTCTGCAGCAGGGCCTGGCGATGATCACACCTCCTGGGGAGATCCTACGGACTAAAGAGATGCCATTGGTGGGATATGAGGGGCCCTTGGCAGGTGGGAGCTAACCAGAGTATGTCACCTTCCAGACAGTGCTCCAGGGGAGGCAGTGGATAGTTAGGGCAGGGGCTCAGAGTAAGGGAGAGATGCCCTCCTCATTAGCTGAGGGGGGAATGCTGTGGATCAGCCGGTTTCACTGTCCAGGTTGCAAAGAAAATGGCCACCATATTCTTTTGTTCACCATGGACTTGCAACATGGAGACAGGACAGGCTGAGTTTGCAGGAGAGACCAGAATTAGACTGCAGGTGGTCACGGATCTGGAGGCCTTGGGAAAGCGAGCGCCAATGGCAATGTGGAGATGTTAAAAACTACACACTTAATTGCTCCAGAAAGTGCTGTGAGCATCAGAACTATATTTGGACTGGAAGGGCTTATTGGCAAAATATTGCAGCAGATGCTGGAGGGAGGTTTAATTGGAGGAGTCTGCATGCTCCGTTCCCTGAGATTCTGAGTTTGATGCCACTTAATTTTTGCAAAATAGAACATCTTTTAAAAGGTTGAGAGCTACAATATAAGCCATTCATAGTTGTTAGAGGGGTATTTTTCTTTTCAAAGTAATTTAAAGTAATCTGTAATGACTGAGAAAGAAAATGTGGTTTCTGGGCGTGGGGTGAAGGAAAAACTGCAGCTGACATGCTCCATGTCATTATTTAATTTACCCTTCACACTGAAACCCCTGAAAATTAAATCATTTTCTTTCTCCTTTCAAAATAGATTAGGCGTCAGAGAAAGCCTGTGAATAAAATTGATCTATCATTTCTAATGAGGAGAAAACACTGCATTTGAGTCATAGAGTTTTCAAGACACGTTTACAAACATTTTTTACAGCATATTGGAGTAAATGTGGGGAGGCCTAACCTAGCTTCTTATCTAAGAATTGCCTTCTTTTTCTCCATAGTTGTCCACCGAGACTTTCTTCCTGGTCCCCAGACTGGCTGCAGTTGATTGGACTACAGAGCATCACCTGACAGGAGTGAAATCTGGCTTTCTCTGCTGGGTGTAGACAGAGGAGGAAGAGACCACAGCAGCCAGACAGTGATCTTGGATCAAGGAGATGTTTATTCCGGGCTAAGTGGTCCTCCCCAGCACCCAGAGGCATCCCAAGAAACTGAAATTCTGGGTTAGGTCTCCTCAGATGCATCATGGGCTATCCTGGTGGGCTCAGTGGTAAAGAATCCATCTGCAATGCAGGAGACCTGGGTTCGATCTCTGAGCTGGGAAGATCCCCTGGAGAAGGGAATGGCAACCCATTCCAGTATTCCTGCCTGGGAAATCCCATGGACAGAGGAGCCTGGCGGGCTACAGTCTGTGAGGTCACAAAGAGTTGGACATGACTTAGCAGCTAAACAGCAAGATGCAACAGAGAATGACCCAGAGGGCATGTTGCTGAGCGCCAGCAACAGCTTCTGATTCAGCAGGGCAAGTGGGGCCCCAGCATTTGCATGTCTAGGAAGTTCCCATATGATGCTGATGCTTCTGGCCTGGGAACCACATTTGAGATCCACTGCTCTAGACAAATATGATGATGCTTCACATTCAAATACAGTGGACCCTAGAACAACTTGGGGGTTAGGGGCACCCACCGTCTGCACAATAAAAATCTGAGTGTAACTTACAGTGAACCCTCCGAGTCATGGTTCCTTTGTGTCTGAGTTTCCTCTATATTAGTTGTTCTGCATCTTTGGATTCAACCAACTGCTGATTGGATCGTGCTGAACTACAATATTTACTCTAAGTGGACCTGTGCAGTTCAAATTTGGGTTGTTCAGGTCTGCTGTATAGTTGTAAAAGAGATTCACACAGAAATACAGGCTGGAGCATAGGACATTCTAAGAAAAAATAGGGAAGAAAGTCATTCCTCTACCCTGTACCCAGCCTGAGATTAAGAACTTAAAGTAGAGAAGACCCCAGAGTGTCAGAATGAGCTCCCCTCAGGTAGGGTGCATGTGTGCACGCTCAGTTGTGTCTGACTCTGAGACCCCATGGAGTCCACCAGGCTCCTCTGGCCATGGAATTCTCCAGGCAAGAATACTGGAGTGGGCTGCCATGCCCTCCTGCAGGGTCTACCCAACCCACATCTTTATGGCTCCTGGATTGGCAGGCGGGTTCTTTTTCCACTAGTTCCACCTGGGAAACCTGCCCTCAGGTAGGCTGCTTCTGTTAGGAAGCTAGCCAGACATAGCTGCCCTGCCCCCTGCCCCCACATCTGAGATGGTTCATCTTTCCCCTCCCACTTGAACAGTGGTGGTTGGAGCATTACCTGAGATCCTTGCTCTGTGGTCAAGGACCACTGCTAGGTTCCCAGCCATAGGTTGGCACAGGTGCATCAAGACCTAAAAAGTGACTCAAGGTAACCCAGGGTTCATTACACCGTATTTGTACTAAATTAGCATTGTGGTTTTTGCCCTCACCTCCTTTCGCTTGGGTGCTTATGAGTGCCTGTGCACTAGGAGAAAAGTAATGTGACCTAAAGCTGTCAATCAATTGTCAGTCAAGTGACACAGGACACAGGAAGGGACTTGCCACCTCTCCGAAACAACCAACCCCACCGTGGGGCTGCTTCTGGTTTTCAAACAGCCCGCTGTCATCCTTTCTCGGGAGTGACTTTCTTTCTGCTTAAAAAAAGTCTTGCTAATTTAAACTGCTTTATGCCCCTCCACTGAATTCTTTCCCCGGAGAAGGGCAAGAACGGAGGAAACTGCCATTCCGCCAGTGCCACTTCTGGCAGTTACAAGTTCATAAAACAAGATTAGACAAGGCTTCTCCCTTTTTGTTTAAATATCATAAACATACACACTTTTCTCAAGTCTGCAGCTTGCTGATTTGTTTTAAACCTGTGAATCCCCTGATACCCCCGAACAAAGAGCCATAGACCATTCTCAGGGCCTCATACGTCCTGTCCGTCTCATTCTTTCCAGTCCGTCTCTCCATAATCGAAATAACTGCTGGCTGATTGAAAGCAACACCATTAGTGTGGTCTTTCCTGAACTTAACAGGAATGGAAGCAGACAGCAGGCCCTCTCAGTTCTGACTTCATAATCCTCTGAGATTCATCCAGGTGTTGCCTATAACAGTAGTTCAGTTTTTTTAAAGGTGTGCAGGCTTGGCCTTTAAAACACTTTTCATTTTGAAATAATTACAGTCTGATAAGAAGTTGTAAAATAGAGTGGTCTCCTGTTGCCTGCAGCTGGTCTCCCTGGTCGTAGCCTAACTGTGGAAGACCATCCACACCGGGAAGCTGACACAGTACACGTGTGTGTGGTTACAGTCCTGTGTCATTTGTTACATGTGTTGATGCCTGTAAACACCATGCAATCTATGGCAAGGACCTCCCTGTGCTACCCTTTCGTAGGCCTGTTCACCTCTTGGTGGGTATGGAGGCAAAAGGCACAACCAAGCCAAAGATCAGGAAAAGGAAGGATTTATTACTTGTAGCAAGTAAAGAGAACACCAGAGATGTTTCCCAAAGCAGTGCCTCTCCCAACAGCAAAATTGGGGAAGTTCTAAGCTAAGGGTACATGCATATCCATGATGGGGCTTGGGTAGTGGACAGAGACCCAGCCTTAGTTGACTGAAGTCACGAGGGTCAGAAAAGGCCATCATCATCATCCCTTAGGTTCTAGCTGACCTGATGGTTGAGCTTCAGGCTAATCTTTACCACTGAAAGAGAACTGGAGGTCTTTACAACTGATATGTTATCTTTGCTATTATTACTTTTCTTCCTCCTAACAGTTGTTTGTTCTTGCCTTCTTTTGTTCCCTTAAGATTATTAATTACTAAGTCCTGTCCAAGGGCTTGGTTCTTTCTCTGGGCATCTCCTGGTCTATCTGCTCACAGTCACCCTGCCTTCATTCTCCCACCACCATCCCTGATGCGTGGTAACCACCTGTCTCTTCCCCACCTCTATGATTTTGTCATTTCAAGAGTTGTAATTATATGCTATACTTATAGATTATATAACTGAACAATGCAGTATGGAACCACCTTTTTTCACTTGGCACAGTGTTCTTGAAATCTTGAGAATCACTGTGTGTATCAACACCTCTTTCCTTTTCTCTGCTGAGTAATATTCCACAGGTTGGATGGTTGGAAAGGGAGAGGTTCCACCCTAACCCCTCTTGAGTTCTTTTGGCTAGTCTAATAATTAAATTCACACAGAACAGGTTAACGAGAGGAAAAAGAATTAATTTGTGTTCATAGAGGTTTCATAGAGGTGGGGCCTCCGAAGTGACCAAAGCAGACTATTTATGCATCATTTGTTAGACAAAGAAACAATGACCTATGAAGATTTAACAAAACAAAGGGGCTTATGCTTGAGAAAGCGAACTAATGAAGAATTAAGATTTGTTTATACAGCTTTCTTAGTCTTGAACCCCCCCAACTCTGGTGATAGAGATGCTTTCTGTCCTCCTGGTATGGGAAGATGTGGGAGATGTATTTCCTGCTTTCAGAGGAAAAGAGTGGAAGGAAGTCAGAGTGTTTTTATATCTGTCTTTCACAGGCTGTTTCTCAACTTAATTCAAAATTTTCAAATATGCTACTGTGGCATATGTTGGGATGGCCAGCTCTGAGCCTCAGTGGGAGAAGACTAGTTTGTTTCACCATTCATCTACTAAAGGACATTTTGGTTGTTTCAGTTTTGAGTTATTATTACAAACAAAGCTGATATTCGTGTACAGGTTTTTGTGCAGACGTAAGCTTTCATTTCTCTGGGATAAACAGCCAGAAGTGAGATTATTGGGCTGTGTATTATCAGCGTATGTTTAGTTCTTTGAGAAAACATTATACTATTTTTCAGAGTGGCTATACATTTTACATTTGCATCAGCACCATTATAAAGCCAACTTTTCTGCATGATTGCCAATATTAGTACCAAATTTTATGTCTGTTTTAGCTATACTGATATTTAATAGATGAGGAGTGGTATCGTGGTTTTTACTTGCCTTTCTTCTAATGGCCACAGATATTAAACATCTTCCCATGCCCTTTGAATATCCCCTTCCATGATTTGTGTATCTTAATCTTTGCCCATTTTCAGATTGAAAAATTTGCTTTTTACTGTTGAGTTTTGGGAGTTCTTTATATATTCCAGATATTAGTGTTTGCCAGCTATGCAGTTGCAAAAATTCCCCCTCTCCCCAGTTTGTAGCTTGTTTTTTAAATCCTTTGATGGCATCTTTTGCAGAGAGAGCTAAGATTTTAAATTTTAAGTTCAATTTGTCATTTGTTTTCTGTTATGAATTCTGTTTTGATGTCAACTCTAAGAGCTTTGTAACATACTCTAGATCCTGAGAATTTTCCACTCTGCTTTCTTCTAGAAGTGTTATAGTTTTACCTTTTATGTGCAGGTCTGTGATCTTCATTGAGTTAATTTTTATAAAGTGTGAGGTGTGAAATTGAAGTTACGGTTCATTTTCCTGTCTATGGATATGCAAACACTCTGGTAGTGTTTGTTGAAAGCACTCTCTTCCCTCCATTGGATTGCTTTTGCATCTTTCTCAAAAATTGCTTGGCTGAGCTATTGCTACCCAGGGAAAGCAGACTGTGGGGGCCTGCTGGGACTCTACTCGTGAGGAGGCTGGGCTCCATGAGGCTGCTCTTCTTGGGTTCTTCTTGAAACCTCAACAGCTCTCCCCAGGATATCTGGGGCCAGCTGTCAGGACAAACCCCCTCTTCATTGTAACCTTTAGAGAACATTTCATGAGCAGACTTGCTCAGGACCACATTTTGTGCTGTCCATGGTTTTCCCTTTATTATGAGTAAGAATTTCATTCTCTGTATTTATGTGATATTTACATTTCATTCTTTATATTTCATTTATTTCATTCTTTATATTTATGTGATATTTACAAAGCCTTGGTGAGGCTGGTTTAACTATTTCCCCATTTTCCCGCTGAAGGAGAAGAGCTGTGAAGGGTCCCAATCAAATCCAGTCAGTGTCTGGGGCTCAGCATGTCAGCCTGGCTTCCTAGGTCATGAACAGAGCTGGTATCTAGGTTCTAACCAAGAGGTTCAGTCAATTATCACCACTGGAATTCAGATAGTTTCAGCTCAAAGCAGCAATTCCTGAACTCCAGATGATTCTACCTGATTCCCTGATGCAACCATGGGCCTGAGAGCCCATGGAATCAACCAAGTCATTCAGTAAACAAGGGTGACTGGATGGTCATCGCTGAGGCAATGTCCTGGGGAGAGGTGAATGAAGCGCTGTATTTCATTAGAATCTGCAACACACGTGATGCAAACTAGGGGGCGCCCCCTCCACCATCCTAGGGGAAAGTGAAAGTGTCAGTTGCTTAGTCCTGTCCCACTCTTTGCAACCCCATGGACTATGTAGCCCACCAGGCTCCTCTGTCCATGGAGATTCTCCAGATAAGAATACTGCAGTGGGTTGCATGCCTCCTCCAGGGGATCTTCCCAACCAAGGGATCAAACAAAGTCTCCTGCATTGCAGGCAGATTCTTTACTGTCGGAGCCACCAGGGGAGTGATGGAATAAACATAGTGAAGATCTTTACCATGATTTCTTCTGTCCTGTTTGGGGGCATTGAGCCTCACCTGAGCCTGGAGGAGGATGGTCAACAGTGGTTCTCCCTCTCAGGAAGCTCACAACCTCACATGAATTCAGATATTCTTCTACTCTGGGAACAGTTTAATGGAAAAAAAGGAGAAGAGAATATTAACAAGTAATATTAACTGAGCACTGACCATTTCCTGGGTAGCAATATTAAAATATCCTTCCTTGCAATGGCCTTGGAGTTACACTATTATGACTCCCATTATACAGATGAAAGTCAAGGCCCAGAGAGGTCAACCAACTTGTTCAAGGTTATTTGGCTAGAAGTGTTGGAAGAGGGTCTTGAACTCAAGTGGTACTCTTGACCGCTGAACTTATAACTAATCTGGGAGCAGAGTTTTGTGGCCTGAAGCTGGGGTGCAGAGGACAGGGCTCACTCTACCAGGAGGAGGAGGGTCGTGGGGCTAGAACTCCAAAGGTGGAAGCTGAGTGCTGACGCAGGAAGGCTGAGCAAGGATTCCCAGGTGGAGAAGATGGGCAAGGGCAGTGAGGCAAAACGGGCTTGGAGGCCATGGTGAGCCAGGTGATTTCCAGAAACTACCAGCCCCTCGAGTCGGTTGGGGCCTGGGGTATGGGGACAGCTGGGAGGTCAGACAGAAAGGCAGGGGGAGCCCAGAGCACGTGTGGTCTTTACAGTCTGAACCAGAGGTGATTAGGAGGCTCTGGACAGTGTTAGGTACAAAGAGACACACCGTATTCCCCTTTAGAGAATTCAGCTTAATGACAGTGGGCGGGTGGGGGGTGGGTAAGAGAGGGGAGAAACCACAGTGGTGGGAAAACAGCTGAAAGGCTGGTGCCTCTCAAACAGCAGGGATGGGGAGAAAGAGATGCAGAGGTACCCACATGTCCGAGAGACAGGTATGTGATTGGATACAGGAAAATAGAAGCACTTAGCATAAGCCCCAGGAGTTTTTCTTGGATGATGAGTAGCCGGAAGAGTGATTTATTAAACAAAAATAAACCAAAGACCAAAACAAAACAAGAGAAATAATGACAAGAGAAAAAAACTAACAAGGGCAAAACAGTTTGATTTTAAGGAGAAACCAGGGGGAGGGGATTTCAGTTTTTCACAGACTGAGCTTGCCGTGTTTGTTCAGTAGGTAGAGGAAGGGGCTTTAGAGAGGCCTTGGTGGGCACGTTGTAAGCCAGAGGCTTCTATGAGAGGAGACTGAGAATAAACCGTCACCGCAGTTGCCGAATTTTGTTCTGTTTCCGGTGATTCGGCTCTGAGCATCTGTAAGACAAACATCAGAATGAACAGACCACTGGGGAAAAGGGGCAAAGATGGCAGCGCAAGTGCAGTGCGTGAGCCTTCAGGACAAACGGGAGTGAGTTCTCTCAATCATTATCTGGCCACTCAAGCCGGCCGCGGGGGCGCGGGGCGTGGCTGCCGCCGACTGTCACTTTACAGCAAGGAGCTGGTCTGGGACGTGCAGGGGAATCTAACAGAGACGTTGGTCCTGGAAGACAGAATGAGTTAACCTGGCTCCTTTATTAACCCAGACACTCACCAGACGAACGGCGATGACTGAACTGCCTCAGTGCCAGGAGTGAATCCAGACAGGATTGACCCCGATTGATCTGAAGCTGTTAGCAGGGGTCTCCTCTGGTTTTTGCCACAGAACCAACAGGCTTGGAGGGGACCTTTTCCTTAGAAAAGGTCAGAACCCAGAGCGGGGAGGATATTAGCGTTCCGCTGAGATAACGTAGTTTCAAATGGGTGTTAGAAAATCAAAACAGATCTTTGGTTTCAAAATAGAGTCTTGCTAAAATAGTCATTGCTTTTAGGGAAATTATTACCTGAGTGGGGGTGAAGGGACCCTGTTGGGGTGCTGGAAATATTTAATATCTTGATTTGGGTGGTACATCTGTGGGTTTATGAATAAGTAAAATTTAATCTGTATTCTTAACATCTATACATTTTATTGTATTTCAGCTGAATCATGTCTCCCCAAAATTTATACGCTGAAGACTTAATCCTTAGAACCTCATAATGTGACCTTATTTGGAAACAACTACAGCATTGAAGATGTAGCTAGTTAAGATGATGTCATCTTGGAATAGGGTAGATGCTTAATCCAATATGGCTGGCCTCCATATTAAAAGGGTAAATTTTGACATGGACACACACACACACACACACACACACACACACACACACAGGAGTGCCATGTGAAGACTGAATTAAGCTGCCACAAGCCAGGGAACCGCCAGCAACTGGAGAGAGGCCTGGAAAAGACCCTCCTGACACCTGAATCTTGGACTTACAGCTTCCATAACTGTGAGAGAATGGATTTCTGCTGTTTATGCTGCCTGGCTTGTCTACTTTGTTATGGCAGCTCAAGGACACTAATAAAGACTACATAACATTACCAGTGGCTAAGACTCCATGATCCCAATACAGGGGACCTCAGTTCAAGCTCTGGGTAGGGAAATAGATCCCACACACTGCAACTAAGAATTCCCAGGCTGCAACTAAAAATGCTGCATATCACAATGAAGATTAAAAATTCCACGTGCTGCAAATAGACCCGGCGCAGTCAAATAAATAGTAAAAAAACAAATACACAGCATTAATAAGAAAAAGATGAAAATGATCATTTCAAAGGACACAGGAAAAGCATTTGACAAAATCCAACACCCTTTCACAATAAAAACACTCAATGAATTAAAACTAGAAGGAAACTTCCTCAATATGTTAAAGGTATCTGTGTAAAACTCACAGCTAGCATTATACTTAATGGTGAAAAGTTGAATGTTTTCCTTTAATATCAGGAATAAAGCAAGGATGTCTGCTCTCATACCATCTATTCAACACTGTACTTCAGGTTCTAGCCAGAACAATTAGGCAAAAAAAAAAAAAGAGAGAGAGAGAGAGAGAGAGAAAGAAAGAAAAGAAAAATAAATAAAAGGCACCCAGATTGGAAAGGAAGAAGTAAAACTGTATTTGAAGATGATATGATCTTGTAAAAGACAATCACAAGGAAGAAATCTACAAAATAAACCAACAGAGCTAATAAAGTGAACCAGTTTGTAGGATACAAGATCAGTGCACAAACCAGTTTAAATAAATGGATAAATGAAGAGATATCCCATATTCATGGATTTGAAGTCATAATATTTAGATAGAAATATTCCCTAGATTATTAATATCTGCAGATTCAATGCTATCCCTCATAAACTTTCAAAGGCCTTCCCCATCCCCCACTAAAGCAACAAACTTATTCAAAAACCTACATGGAAATGCAAAGGCCCCAAATATTCAAACAATCTTGAAAATGAAGAATAAACTTTCAAAGTTGGAGAGCTTATGTTTCAATTAAAAAAACTTACTGTAGAACCAAAGTAATAACAGCAATAACTCAGTACAGGAGTGAGAGCAAGGACCCTGGGGCCAAGATGCCCGACAGAGCCCCTAATTACTGCTGTGGGATTGCGTGGGCAAGCCACCTGCAGCTCTGCGCCTTAGTGTCTGCACCTGTCCCAATGTCCAGGATCCTTGCTAGGACCGTAGGAGTCAAGATACATAAAGTGTATCTTTACAGCAGGGTGTGGCACAAGGTGAGGGCTCTAAATACTAATCCCTATTATTTACAGAGACCTCTCATAGCTTAGCTGGTAAAGAATCTGCCTGCAGTGCAGGAGACCCGAGTTTGTTTCCTGGGTTAAATGGCAACCCACTCCAGTACTCTTGCCTGGGAAATCCCATGGACAGAGAAGCCTGTAGGCTACAGTCTACGGGATTGCAAAGAGTTGGACACAACTGAGCTGCCTTTCACTTTCAGACAGCTTATTAAAAAGCAGAGATAATACTTTGCCAACAAAGGTCCATCTAAAAGCTTTGGTTTTTCTAGTAGTCATATATGGATGTAGAGTTGGACTATAAAGAAAGCGGAGGGCCAAAGAATTTGATGCTTTTGAACTGTGGTGTTGGAGAAGACTCTTGAGAGTCCCTTGGACTGCAAGGAGATCCAACCAGTCCATCCTAAAGGAAATCAGTCCTGAATATTCATTGGAAGGACTGATGCTGAAGCCGAAACTCCAGTACTTTGGCCACCTGATGCAAAGAGCTGACTCATGTTGGGAAAGATTGAAGGCAGGAGGAGAAGGGGACAACAGAGGATGCGATGGTTGGATGGCATCACTGACACAGTGAACATAATTTGAGCAAGCTCCAGGAGTTGATGATGGACTAGGAAGCCTGGCGTGCTGTAGTCCATGGGGTTGCAAACAGTCGGACATGACTGAGTGACTGAACTGAACTGATTATTTATAATCATTGCAGAAAATAGGAAAATATATTTAGGAAGCTGTGTCTTCTGTACATGGAGCATTTTAACCTGCTTGGAATCATATGAATGCATAATGTTGACTTTCACTTTTTCCATTCAGCATGAGTTCATGAAAGCCCATTGTCTCATTAATAATTTCAGGTCTCTAGATGCACTGAGAACTTTCTATTTTTATTTGTGTGAATGTATGAACTAGAAACTGGGGAAATCCAGTGCTTTCCCACTGAAACTACTCAGTCTGGATCTAGTCAGAATAAAACTCACTGAAGGCATCAACATGAATCTTTAAAGTGATGGAAAAACATTTAGGTAAATGTGAAAATTCTTCCTTTAGCTTTCAAATCCTACTGTGCTGCATTTAGTGATGTGAGTTACAGTTCTGACCCCGTGATGGTTTCCTCCCCTTGGTGGGTGGGAGTGGTGGAGCCTTCCCCTTTACTCTGCCTGCCTGACCCACTCAGAGTGAGAGACAACACAGCGACTACCTTGACAATTTAATGGGAAGAGTTACTGCTTCTATAATTACGTGGTTATATATAGAACACATTATGTCTGTCAAATAAAACTTAATTTCTATTCCTGTTCAGATAATGGGAAATGCAAATTTTAATAATGTAAAAGCATTTCCTCAAGTTTTCAATCAGAGTTTAGTGTTTTTAATCTTATAAACTGATTGAGAAAATAGAGCAAAACAGGCTCTTTAGGTAGAAAGAAATATTTATTGGTAGTATTTCATAATAAATACAGTAGGGTCCCTGGACCAGTGGCCTCACATCACCTGGGAAATTGTTTAAAATGCACATCCTTTGGCCCCAGCCCATACCTACTAATGGAGAAGGCAATGGCACCCCACTCCAGTACTCTTGCCTGGAAAGTCCCATGGATGGAGGAGCCTGATAGACTGCAGTCCATGCTAAGGGATGGACATGACTGAACGACTTCACTTTCACTTTTCACTTTCATGCACTGGAGAAGGAAATGGCACCCCACTCCAGTGTTATTGCCTGGAGAATCCTGGGACGAGGGGAGCCTGTTGGGCTCCCATCTATGGGGTCGCACAGAGTCAGACACGACAGAAGCAACTTAGCAGCAGCAGCATACCTACTAAACTGGAAGTTGGGAGAGGGGAGGGCAATCCTCCAGGGGATGCTGATGCAGACTCAAATTTGAGAACCACTGGTGGTTCGATGGTGGAGTCCACCTGACAATGCAGGTGACGTGGGCTCAATACCTGGAGGGGGAAGATTCCCTGGAGGAGGAAATGGCAACCCACTCTTGCCTGGAGAATTCCATGGACAGAGGAGCCTGGTGGACTGCAGTCCGTGCATGCTTCAGGCTAAGTTGCTTCAGCCATGTCTGACTTTGTGTGCCCCTAAGGACTGCAGCCTTCCAGGCTCCTCTGTTCACAGAATTTTCCAGGCAAGACTACTGGAGTGGGTTGCCATGCCCTCCCTCCAGGGGATCTTCTGAAGCCAGGAATTGAACCCACATCTTTTACCAGCCCTTGCATTGGCAATCAGGTTCTTTACCACTAGCACCACCTGGGAAGCCCAGGCTGCAGTCTACTCCAGTTTTTGGAGTTGCAAAGACTGTGAGAGCATGATTCACAGCATGGGATTTGGGATAATATTCTCGACTACATAATTCAGCAAAAACACACACATATACAAAAACAGTTTAAGTTTCTCTCTTACTTTCATAGGAAAAACAGTGAGCTAGCAGTGAGGGGGTACTGTCTGAATGAAAGATAACTTGAATGTCCCTGTAGTTCAGCTTTTTCCTGATCTTGAGAAATAGGCTTTTAAAAATGTGTGTGCCTTCCTGAAGTTTCATAATTTTATCTCTACAAGACTTGCACCTCTTTACATGTATTCTTAGGTACTTTACAGTTTTGACTATCATTATAAATGGGATCATTTGGAAAACTCTGTTGCTGTTTTAGAGATATAAATACATTCTTAATTTTTGCTGCTGATCTTCTAGCCAATCATATTGTTAAACACATATCATTTCTGATGATTTAGGTATGGACTTTCCTGAATTTTTGATGTATTTGTTTGACCAAAAGCTTGTTCATGTTTTTCCATTACATCTTATGGAAAAACTTGAACAAACTTTTGGCCAATCCAATAGAATATCACATGATATTTAAATAATAATAGCTTGGTTCCTTATGATTTTCCAATGCTTAAAGCTTTTAAATCTTTAGAAACTCTTTAATACCATTTACATTGATTTAATACTATTTATTATATTTTGCCAGGATCTCCAATAAATAGTGGATATAAATTATGAGAATGGGAGTCTTTGTCTTATTCTTGATTTTTAAAGAAAGTGATTCTAAGATTTCATCACAAAGGATAATGTTTTTGAAGATTTTTATTAAGAAGTCCGCTTCCATTTTTATTCAATTAGACTGATGAAGAATGTGTGAAGGATTTCATCAAATGCTTTTGTGGCATCAACTGAGATGAAGGTATGGTTTCTCCCTTATTAATCTATTAATTTGGAGAATGATATTTATAGACTATTTTTCTAATGCTAACAAGGCCTAGTAGTTCATAAAACAAAGTGGAGTGTACCCTCTTTTTCTATTCTTGGGAATTGTCTCTGATTCTGGAGTGATGGATTCCTCAAAAGTCTGGCAGAACTGATCACTAAAATCTCCCAGGCTTGCTATTAACTACTGTCTTAGTTCTTTTAATGATTATACCACTACTGAAATGTTTCATTTCTTCAAGATGTTATTCATTAGTTATATTTTTTTCAGGATTCAGATTATCAGTTCAGTTCAGTCACTCAGTCATGTTCGACTCTTTGCAACCCCATGAATCGCAGCACGTCAGGCCTCCCTGTCCATCACCAACTCCCAGAGTTCACTCAGATTCATGTCCATCGAATCAGTGATGCCATCCAGCTATCTCATCCTCTGTCATCTCCTTCTTCTCCTGCCCCCAATCCCTCCCAGCATCAGAATCTTTTCCAATGAGTCAACTCTTCGCATGAGGTGGCCAAAGTACTGGAGTTTCAGCTTTAGCATCATTCCTTCCAAAGAACACCCAGGGCTGATCTCCTTCAGAATGGACTGGTTGGATCTCCTTGCAGTCCAAGGGACTCTCAAGAGTCTTCTCCAACACCACAGTTCAAAAGCATCAAACGCTCTCAAATATGTTGCGACAAATTTGTAAATGGCATCATCTTAATTTCTTCAAACTGTAGTTTTGGTAATTAAGTCCTCTTGCATATTCCTAGTATTTTCTTTTTTTTTTCTTTTGATTTTTAAAAATTTATTTTAGTTATTTTTGGCTGCCCTGGGTCTTTGTTGCTGCCCTTGGGCTTTCTTTAGTTGCAGCAAACAGGGACTACTCTCCAGCTGTAGTGTGATGAGTTCTCATTGTGGTGGCTTCTCATGTTGTGAAGCATGGGCTTTAGGCACAAGGGCCTAGGAATTGTGGCACATGGCATTAGTTACTCTGCTGCATGTGGGATCTTCCTGGACCAAGGATTGAGCTGGTATCCCCTGCAATGCAAGGCCTACTCCCAACCACTGGACCGCCATGGAAGTCCTCCTAATATTTTCTTATACTTTCCTCCTTTAAAACAGTCAACTTCAACAAAGAACTGTCAATTTTCTTAGTCATTTTAAAGAACTTATTTGGCTTTATTGATTTTGAAGACTGAATATTTGTTTTCTATTTAATTTTAGAATTTAACATATTTTCACATGATATTCTATAGTTTTTATATAGCCTCTTAGGTTGGGTTCTTAGTTTTTTATTTTTAGCCTCTCTTCTTTCTTATTAAAGTCTTTGAGGCTATAAACTTCTCATTAAGTACTGTGTCCATTGTATCTGAAGGTTTGTTATACAGTATCTTTTATTGCTCAGCTTTAAGTACTTTGAATTTTTCTGGCATTATTTCACTTTGAGTCATGAGTTATTTTGACAAATAGAAACATTAAGTAATAATTTTATGTTTACACATATTTTACTTTTATTGTGGCTGGATGACTGGTTTGTAAATATCTGAATCTTTGACTCAGATTTTTGAGATTTACCTTGTGACCTAGTGTTTAACTTTTGTAAATGTTGCATAAGTACCTAGAAGAGTGTATTATTGAATGAATCATTTTAAGTTCGGTTCAGTAGCTCAGTCGTGTCTGACTCTTTGCGACCCCATGAATCGCAGCACGCCAGGCCTTCCTGTCCATCACCAACTCCCGGAGTTCACTCAGACTCACATCCATCGAGTCAGTGATACATCCAGCCATCTCATCCTCTGTCGTCCCCCTCTCCTCCAATCCCTCCCAGCATCAAAGTCTTTTCCAATGAGTCAGTTCTTCTCATGAGGTGGCCAAAGTATTGGAGCTTCAGCTTTAGTATCATTCCTTCCAAAGAAGTACCAGGGCTGATCTCCTTCAGAATGGACTGGTTGGATCTCCTTGCCGTCCAAGGGACTCTCAAGAGTCTTCTCCAACATCACAGTTCAAAAGCATCAATTCTTCGGCGCTCAGTCTTCTTCACAATCCAGCTCTCACATCCATACATGACCACAGGAAAAACCATAGCCTTGACTAGACGGACCTTAGTCAGCAAAGTAATGTCTCTGCTTTTGAATATGCTATCTAGGTTGGTCATAACCTTTCTTCCAAGGAGTAAGTGTCTTTTAATTTCATGGCTGCAGTCACCATCTGCAGTGATTCTGGAGCCCCCCAAAATAAAGTCTGATACTGTTTCCACTGTTTCCCCATCTATTTCCCATGAAGTGATGGGACCAGATGCCATGATCTTCATTTTCTGAATGTTGAGCTTTAAGCCAACTTTTTCACTCTCCTCTTTCACTTTCATCAAGAGGCTTTTTAGTTCTTCTTCACTTTCTGCCATAAGGGTGGTGTCATCTGCATATCTGAGGTTATTGATATTTCTCCCAGCAGTCTTGATTCCAGCTTGTGTTTCTTCCAGTCCAGCGTTTCTCATGATGTACTCTGCATAGAAGTTAAACAAGCAGGGTGACAATATACAGCCTTGACACACTTCTTTTCCTATTTGGAACCAGTCTGTTGTTCCATGTCCAGTTCTAACTGTTGCTTCCTGACCTGCATATAGATTTTTCAAGAGGCAGGTCAGGTGGTCTGGTATTCCCATCTCTTTCAGAATTTTCCACAGTTTATGGTGATCCACACAGTCAAAGGCTTTGGCATAGTCAATAAAACAGGAGTAGATGTTTTCTGGAACTCTCTTGCTTTTTCCATGATTCATTGGATGTTGGCAATTTGATCTCTGGTTCCTCTGCCTTTTCTAAAACCAGCCTGAACATCAGGAAGTTCACGGTTCACCTATTGCTGAAGCCTGGCTTGGAGAATTTTGAGCATTACTTTACTAGCATGTGAGATGAGTGCAATTGTATGGTAGTTTGAGCATTCTTTGGCATTGCCTTTCTTTGGGATTGGAATGAACACTGACCTTTTCTAGTCCTGTGGCCATTGCTGAGTTTTCCAAATTTGTTGGCATATGGAGTGCAGCACTTTCATAGCATCGTCTTTCAGGATTTGAAATAGCTCAACTGGAATGCCATCACCTCCACTAGCTTTGTTCGTAGTGATGTTTTCTAAGGCCCACTTGACTTCACATTCCAGGATGTCTGGCTCTAGATGAGTGATCACACCATTGTGATTGTCTGGGTCGTGAAGATCTTTTTTGTACAGTTCTTCTGTGTATTCTTGCCACCTCTTCTTAGTATCTACTGCTTCTGTTAGGTCCATACCATTTCTGTCCTTTATAGAGCCCATCTTTGCATGAAATGTTCCCTTGATATCTCTAATTTTCTTGAAGAGATCTCTAGTCTTTCCCATTCTGTTGTTTTCCTCTATTTTCTTTGCACTGATCGCTGAAGAAGTCTTTCTTATCTCTTCTTGCTATTCTTTGGAACTCTGCATTCAGATGCTTGTATCTTTCCTTTTCTCCTTTACTTTTTGCTTCTCTTTTTCCACAGCTATTTGTAAGGCCTCCCCAGACAGCCATTTTGCTTTTTGCATTTCTTTTCCATGGGCATGGTCTTGATCCCTGTCTCCTGTACAATGTCATGAACCTCATTCCATAGTTCATCAGGCACTCTATCTATCAGATCTAGTCCCTTAATTCTATTTCTCACTTCCACTGTATAATCATAAGGGGTTTGATTTAGGTCATACCTGAATGGTCTAGCAGTTTCCCTACTTTTTTCAATTTGAGTCTGAATTTGGTCATAAGGAATTCATGATCTGAGCCACAGTCAGAGCCTGGTCTTGTTTTTGTTGACTGTATAGAGCTTCCCCATCTTTGGTGGCAAAGAATATAATCAATGTGATTTCGATGTTGACCATCTGGTGATGTCCATGTGTAGAGTCTTCTCTTGTGTTGTTGGACGAGGATGTTTGCTGTGACCAGTGCATTTTCTTGGCAAAACTCTATTAGTCTTTGCCCTGCTTCATTCCGCATTCCAAGGCCAAATTTGCCTGTTACTCCAGGTGTTTATTGATTTCCTACTTTTGCATTCCTGCTGCTGCTGCTGCTAAGTCGTTTCAGTCGTGTCTGACTCTGTGCGACCCCGTAGACAGCAGCCTACGAGGCTCCCCCGTCTCTGGGATTCTCCAGGCAAGAACGCTGGAGTGGGTTGCCATTTCCTTCTCCAGTGCATGAAAGTGAAAAGTGAAAGTGAAGTTGCTCAGTTGTGTCCGACTTAACGACCCCATGGACTGTAACCTACCAAGCTCCTCCGTCCATGGGATTTTCCAGTCCCATATAATGAAAAAGACATCTTTTTGGGGTGTTAGTTCTAAAAGGTCTTGTAGGTCTTCATTGAACCGTTCAACTTCAGCTTCTTCAGCATTACTGGTTGGGGCATAGATTTGTATTACCATGATATTGAATGGTTTGCCTTGGAGACGAACAGAGATCATTCTGTCGTTTTTGAGATTACATCCAAGTACTGCATTTTGGACTCTTTTTGTTGACCACGATGGCTACTCCATTTCTTCTGAGGGATTCCTGCCCGCAGTAGTAGATATAATGGTCATCTGAGTTAAAATCATCCATTCCAGTCCATTTTAGTTCACTGATACCTATTATGTTGACGTTCACCCTTGCCATCTCTTGTTTGACCACTTCCAATTTGCCTTGATTCATGGCCCTGACATTCCAGGTTCCTATGCAATATTGCTCTTTACAGCATTGGACCTTGCTTCTATCACCAGTCACATCCACAGCTGGGTATTGTTTTTGCTTTGGCTCCATCCCTTCATTCTTTCTAGAGTTATTTCTCCACTGATCTCCAGTAGCATATTGGGCACCTAATGACCTGGGGAGTTCCTCTTTCAGTATCCTATCATTTTGCCTTTTCATACTGTTCATGGGGTTCTCAAGGCAAGAATACTGAAGTGGTTTGCCATTCCCTTCTCCAGTGGACCACATTCTGTCAGACCTCTCCTCAAGTTTAATAGTCTTCAAACCTAGTTTACCTTTATTCATTTTTTGTCAGCTTAAATTATTGATAATTGAAAAAGGAGGGTTGATATCAACTACTCTGATAATGCTGCTGCTGCTCCTGCTAAGTCGCTTCAGTCATGTCCGACTCTGTGCGGCCCCATAGACGGCGGTCCACCAGGCTTCCCCTGTCCCTGGGATTCTCCAGGCAAGAACACTGGAGTGGATTGCCATTTCCTTCTCCAATGCATGAAAGTGAAAAGTGAAAGTGAAGTCCCTCAGTCATGTCCAACTCTTAACGATCCCATGGACTGCAGTCTACCATGCTCCTCTGTCCATGGGATTTTCCAGGCAAGAGTACTGGAGTGGGGTGCCATTGCCTTTCTGACTCTGATAACATACGTGTCAATTTCTATTAGTTCTACCAATTTCCTTTTTTGGGGCCATACCTTGAGGCACGTGGGATTTTAGTTCTCCGACCAGGAACTGAACTCATGCTTCCTGTACTGGACCACTGGGGACGTCCCAAGCCAATTCTTTATTTATATATTTGAGTTGACTTTTTTTCATGCAAATTCAGAATTATTATAATGTATGGATTGAATATTTATCTCCCTCCCCCAAATTCATATGTTGAAATCCAATCTCTAATGCAGTGGCATTAGAAGGTAGGTCATTTGGGAGGTAATTAGCTCATGAGGGTTGAGCCCCCATGAATGGGATTAGTGCCCTTCTAAGAAGAGGTTCCAGGGAGTTCCTTGGTACCCGCATGGTTAGGACTCTGGGCTTTCACTGCCATGGCTGGGGTTCAATCCCTGGTTGGGGAACTGAGATCCTGCAAGCTGCAAGGCCACTGATAATAATAATAAGAGGCCCCACAGAGCTAGTCTGACCTACTCCCACCATCGAAGTAGAAGAGAAGTCAGCCGTTTGCAACCTGGAAGGGGGTTCTCACTAGAACTTTACCATGCTGGTACCTTGACCTTGGACTTCCAGCTTTCAGAGCTGTGTGGAGAGAAATGTCTGCCATTGTGGTGTTTTGTGAGAGCAGGCTGAGCTGACCACAACTTGTGTCCTCCTGTGGAGCTATTGTCATTGTGCTGTGATCTTCTCTGTCCTCAGGAACATTTTCTGTATAAAGCTTATCCTGCCTGCTGTTAGCCTCATTAACCAGTTGTCCTTTATTCAATGTTTCCATTTCTTTCTTTTTTCTTGATTTTTCATCTTTGGGTGTTGTTACCTATTAACTCTTGTAATCAAGAAATTACTTAATTTTGTTCGTGTGCCCGATATTTGTCTTTCTACTCCCCACACAGTTCAGATCATTTTTCTGGGTTCATTTTCTTTTCCTCCTGGAGCACGCTTTTAGAAATTTCATTATTGTCCTTATATTGGTGCAATTTTCTTGATCTTTGATTTTCTGAAAATATATTTTGTCCCCATTCAGGAAAGTTTATTCTGCAAATCACACCATTCTCAGTTGAGAGGTATTTTTACTCAGTCCTTAAAAATTGTAATTCTTCTGTTTTGAGAGCTTTTTGTTGCTATCTGAAAAGTCTGTTCTCAGGCCACCTGTTGTTCTTTTGTAAGTAGCAGATCCTTCCCTCTGGCTGCTTTTAAGAAGCTGTTTATTATAGTCTGTTGCTGGTTCATTTCTGTAACTACACCTTTAATTCCTTAGGAAATATATTCATCATTAGTTGATACTCTGTATATGATCATTACACTATCTCAGGTCTTTGAAGGTCTAAATCCATGGTTGTTTGTTTTCTGTTGACTGTCACTCTCAGTAGTTTGCTTTCTTATGTCTTTGATGATCTTTGAGTATGAACTCACGTTGTTTATCTTAGTCTGAGGAGAATCAGGCACTCAGACCAGGTGCTTTCTGATGGGTAGCACTTGTGATTCTGTTGGTAGCCAAGGGGCACTTCTGGGTTTAATTTCCTGTAGGTTCCCTTCTTCCTTCCCTCCCTCTTCCCCTTTCTAACTTTCAATATAAAACATTCAAACATAAGGGGAAAATGGAAAGAGAGTTTTCTTTGATTGAACCAATTTGATGAAAGTTATACACAACTGATCTGCCCTCTGAGAAATCTGCATGCGGGTCAAGAAGCAACAGTTAGAACTGGACATGGAATAATAGACTGGTTCCAAAGTGGGAAAGGAGTACGTCAAGGCTGTATATTGTCACCCTGCTTATTTAACTTATATTCAGAGTACAGAATGTGAAATGCCAGGCTGGATGAAGTACAAGCTGGAATCAAGATCGCTGGGAGAAGTATCAATAACCTCAGATATGCAGATGTCACCCTCCTTATGGCAGAAAGCAAAGAGGAGCTAAAGAGTCTCTTGATGAAAGTGAAAGAGGAGAGTGAAAAAGTTGGTTTAAAACTCAACATTCAGAAAACTAGGATCATGGCATCCAGTCCTATCACTTCATGGCAAATAGATGGGAAAACAATGGAAACAGTGAGAGACTTTATTTTCTTGGGCTCCAAAATCACTGCAGATGGTGACTGCAGCCATGAAATTAAAAGATGTTTACTCCTTGGAAGGAAAGTTATAACCAACTAGACAGCATATTAAAAAGCAGAGACATTACTTTGCCAACAAAGGTCTGTCTAGTCAAGGCTATGGTTTTTCCAGTAGTCATGTATGGATGTGAGAGTTGGGCTATAAAGAAGGCTGAGGGCTGAAGAATTGATGCTTTTGAACTGTGGTGTTGGAGCAGACTCTTGAGAGTCCCTTGGACTGCAAGGAAATCCAATCAGTTCATCCTAAGGAAATTAGTCATGAATATTCATTGGAAGGACTGATGCTGAAGCTGAAACTGCAATATTTTGGCCACCTGATGCAAAGAACCTACTCATTGGAAAAGACCTGATGCTGGGAAAGATTGAAGACGAGAGGAGAAGGGGATGACAGAGGATGAGATGATTGGAGGGCATCACCGACTCGATGGACATGAGCTTGAGTAGGCTCCGGGAGTTGGTAATGGACAGAGAAACCTGGTGTACTGCAGTCCATGGGGTTGCAAGGAGTTGGACACGACTGAGCAATTGAACTGAACTGAACTGATAGATATTGTGGAGCAATTGAACTGAACTGAACTGATAGATATTGTGAAATTTCATCCCTGAATATCTCAGCATCCACATGCTAAGAAACAAGACACTCTAGTTTGTAACTGCAACATAATTATCACTCTTAAGAAAACCAAGTTAGCTGGCTACTTACTAATTCCCCGATATAATCTCAGACCCAGGTCATCTTCACATTTCCCTCACTGTCCCCAAAGGCTAGTTTATGATTAAAAACTAGGATTCCAAAGATTATCATATTAAGTGAAGTAAGTCAGACAGAGAAAGACAAGTATTATACAATATCGCTTATACATGGAATCTAAAAAAATACTATAAATGAACTTATTTACAAAGCAGAAACAGACGCACAGACATAGAAAATGAATTTATGGTTACTGAAAGGGAAAGGTGAGGGAATAAACTAGGGGTATGGGTTTAGCATATACCACTGTATATAAAAGAAATAAATACAGATTTACTGTATAGCACAGGGAGCTATATTCAGTATCATAGAATAGCCTATAATAGGAGTAAATATGAAAAGAATAGATAAACCTATACATGTGTAACTGAATCAGTTTGTACACCTAAAACAAACACAATATTATAAATCAATGGTAGTTCAGTTAAAAATAATCAACAACTAGGATTCAATCAAGTTTTCTTGTATTACTTTGGTTATTATGTCTCTTTTATTCTAGAACAGTCTACCCCCTTTTTTAATATAAAAGTGGTTTTCACCTAACATGTAATTTCTCAAAGAGGAGTCTGGGACTGGATGAACCTACACCAGTGAACTTCAGCAGGTGCCCAAGGTGATGGCTCCAGGTTGTCCCTTTCTCCTTGCCATTGGGAAGGAAGGAGTGGAAGACAGCCTTCCCTCCAGCCCCTGAGCCACTCCTTTCCTCATTCCCACAGTCCTCAATCACCCTCCCCAGGGGGCTGACCCTCTCTTCTGTAGGGTCCTCTCTACAGTCTCTTTCAGGGGATTTGTTGGGGGCTTTCCCTGACACCTCCAGAGCGGGTAGATCACCTCATGTTCACAGCAAGGAGGGATCATCCGTTACCCTCCTTCTAACAGATGAAAATGTCAAAGTTGAGAGAAGCAGGCTGATGGAGGTTGGCTCTGGAAAAGGTCAGTGGTAGCAGCAAATCCGTGGCTGTGCGAGGTCACAGTTGAGCTCTGAGTGTTTTTGCAAAATGAACCTTTCCCCCGACTCCCATAACTTCCACCAAATTCCAGGTGCAGTGCCTGGGAGTGCCCAGCCTGCCTGCTGTGCTCAGGGGTGCAGGCATGCACACCGGTGTGCTCAGAGCTGAGGCTGCACTCTGCCACACGGGGGACCTGGGCTATACCACTTTGTGCCCCACGAGCCTTGCACAGTGGGCTCTTACACTGTGATGTCCTCACCAGCATCCAGGACTGCCCATCCCCCCAGGTGCATTGGCACCTCCTTGGAGTTTGGATTCTTACAGGACTTCTTAGCATCCTAACTCTGTTTCTTCCTGGGAACTTTAATTAATACGTGATAAATAAGCATTTACTCCCTGCTTGTAACCATCTGTGGGGAGAAGGATGCCCACCTGTAGTGTTCCAGCTTTCTTTTAAAACAACATCTGACCAAAGAAAAAGTGATTTGACCAGACTTCAGGGCAGCCCAAAGCCTGGTTTGCCATTACTTCCGGCCAGGTCCTGGAGGCAAGCGCATCTTTCCCCTGCAGGCCAAGAACAGGGACTTGGTAACTATGAACTGAAAGCACATATAAGCTGGCCTGCTTTCCTCTCACTGATAACAATTTGTCTTGACCTGAAAAAGACATATTATTACAATAATAATGTATATTTTGCTTATGCTTTACAATGGCTGAATTGTAATTTATCTATTTTGACTTATTCATTAGTCCTCATACCAACCCTGTAATGTGTTAGATTTCTAACCTCATGATATTAAATTACATTTTTATGATTATAAAAATTTTTCATAAAAATTTTATAAGCCATAGAAACATACATACATAGGAGAAAAAACAAACATCCATATTCTCTGGGGACCTGCTGAGGGGAGCTAAGCCCTGAGGGTAGAGGAAAGAGACATGACAATGAGAAAGAAGTGACTGTGTGCTCCAGGAGTTCACAAGGGAGGGAGATGGAGGAAGCTAAATAATTGTCTTTTAAGACTGTAAAAGTTTCCTAGGGCTGCTGTAAAAAAAAAAAAAAATCCACAAAGTGGGTGGTTGCTTTATAGTAGAAATTTATGAAATTTATCCATTCCCGGTGTGGATGCCAGGAGTTCAAAATCAAGGTATTGGCAGGGCTGTGCTTTCTCTGAAACCTGTAGAGGAATCCTGCCTTTCAGCTTCCAGCTGAGGTGGTGGCTGGCCAGCCTTGGCATCCTTGGCTTGTGGCAGCATCCTTCCAAGCTCTGCCTCCATCCTCACACGGCCACCTTTTCCTCTCATTGGTTGTGATTCAGTCGCCAAGTTGTGTCTAACTCTTTGCGACCCTCATGGACTGCAGCACACCAGTCTTCCCTGTCCTTCACTATCTCCCAGAGTTTGCTCAAACTCATGTCCATTGAGTCAGTGATGTTGTCCCCTTCTCCTCCCACTTTCAATCATTCCCAGCATCAGGGTCTTTTCCGACGAGTAGGTTCTTTGCATCAGGTGGCCAAAGTATTGGCGTTTCAGCTTCAGCATTAGTCCTTCCAATGAGCACCTAGGACTGATTTCCTTTAGGATGGACTGGTTGGATCTCCTTGCAGTCCAAGGGACTCTCAAGAGTCTTCTCCAACACCACAGTTAAAAAGCATTAATTCTTCGGTGCTCAGCTTTCTTTATAGCCCAACTCTCACATCCATACATGACTACTGGAAAAACCATAGCTTTGACTATATGGACCTTTGTCAGCAAAGTGATGCCTCTGCTTTTTAATATGCTGTCTAGGTTTGTCATAGCTTTCCTTCCAAGGAGCAAGCGTCTTTTAATTTGGTGGCTGCAGTCACCGTCTGCAGTGACTTAGAGTCCAAGAAAATAAGTGTTTCCACTTGGACACCTAAATGTAGGATGATGGCATCTTGAGACCTTTAATTAACTGCATCTGCAAAGAATGTTATTTCTAAAGTCCCATTCTGAGGATGAGTTCTGGGGGGACCCCATTCAGCCTGCTACAGAGATAGAAGTTGATGAGTGCAGGAAGGCAGGAGAGTGTGGAGGGAATCGGTGTGGGGCTCCTTCGATGAAGAGGGAACTGAGCTGGCCCATAAATGGGGGTGTGCTGATGGTGTTTTATCCTACTAGCGACTCAACCTTCCCCAGTTGACATGGTTCCAATGGGCTGCCAAACTGTGTGTTTTCCTGATGCCCTCTTGCCTAGGGAGGAAAAGGACCCAGACTCAGGTTGGCTGTTGGAGACCCTGGGCTCCTAGCACAGTGACGGTCCCAGCAGTGAGCACGTGGGGGCCACTGGGCTGCCTCTGCTGGCACGTGGAGGACAGAGCTAACCTGGAATGACCCAAGGCACAGGAGGCACCTGCCCTTCCTTGTGTTGCTCCCATTGGTATCAGGAAAACATGATTTGGGCTTCAGGACACATCAGAGATATGTGTGAACCGACCTGCCACTGTGGTTTCCATTCCTCTTGATTGACCTGGAAGGTTTCTGGCTGATATAGTGGGTGAAGCTCTGCAAGGCAGAGGAGAGGTTCAGAGAGGACCTGGGCACACGGGGGATGGCTGGGAACAGTTAAAGAATTACCAGTCTGAACTGGGGGCAACCAGCGTGCAGTTGTGTAGGAGAGGGGACGGGCTGGGTGCCGGCCTGCCCAGCCTTGCCCAGGGCGGCACTCATGCTACACGGGGCCCCTAGGTGTTCCGTGGTCAAGTTAGTTGAAAGGCAGCGTTCAGCCAAGGTAAGCAGGGCTCCTGTCTGCAGCATCTCTTGAGAGCTTTCAGACACAGCATTTCTTTTCTTAGGGTTTTCCTCAGGACGTGTGTGCTGTAAAAAAACATGCTTGGGGGATGCTCTGAGGCAGTAGGAAGCATCTTTTTTTAGAGTATGGAATGGATAAGATGCTTTCTACATTTTAGGGAAAATGTGCCAGCGTCTGAGTGACGGGAGGGAGGGTGGTTCCAGTGGTCTTGGCAAGAAGCGATGAAGACCCGGATGAAGGCAAGCTGCAGCGGGCGAGAGAGGAGATGCACGGGAGGAAGCTATTTCAGGAGTTGGATTCATAGGACTTGGAGGCAGATTGGACATGAGGCGAGGAAGGCAGGCTTGGAGGGAGAGGCTGCCGGGCTCTTTATGGGGATAAGGCACTGCCTGGAGACTCAGGGAATCCAGAGTGGGTTGGGGTGGGGTCCTACTCATATTTCCCGTGGGCTGAGCTGAGTACTGTCAACACTGAGTGTGACTCAGAGCTGCAGCTCTTTAACACAGGGAAGGGTCCGCTTAGCTAGACCCCTCAGTGGCGAGCAGGGGGCCAGTGGGCAGCATGGCTCTGCATCAGCCTCCACCCTCTGCAAAATGCAAAACACAAGGCTGGGAGCTCATCATCCAGGTGCCTTGGGCTGCATTTACAGCACTCTAAGTCCCTCCCCTTTACAGGAGACGCAAAATGCATTTAAAAATCCTTCTGGAGTTTTGGTTTTCCTTTTAGTCCCAGATGGCCTTTTCAGCCTCTGGCGCCTATATTTAACCTATTTAATGAGATTTCTTTTCCAGTAATTCCTGAAACTGGTAATCTCTAATTGGGTCAAATTCTCTACCCACAAGCCAGCGATTCTATTTTTAGTGCAAATCCTCAGGCTGAAGCTTCCCTGCCTTTCGGGCGCAGCTGTCAGAGCCGACTCTCCGCCTCGCACAGCTTATTTCCCACCCCAGCGCCACCGCCCCCGCAACCGCCCGGCACGTTTCAGGGTGAGCCTTTAGCTCTGCTCCCTTACCTCCCCCTGTCTTCAGCTCGACCCCCTGGGGAGGGTTTATACAAATCCATTTAGTGCCGGTCAGCTTAGGTCCCCTGGGTCACTACAAATAACTGTCGGCAGGCGGCTTTGGGGCAGCGCTGAGCGGGCACCTCTCCTGTCGCCTTCTGTCCCCGCGGTGGATGGTCTGCCAGGAGAGCTGGTACTAAGAGCATTGTGTCAGGAGCTGTCAGGACCCCAGATGTCACCAGGGAATCCATAGGGAATCCCAGCTTTGTCCTCATCACCCAGGGCCTGCCGCTTGGTGTCAGGGTGCGTGCCGGGCACTGCCTCTGGGGTGGGTGGTCCTTGCCTGCACTGACCACCCTGTCCTCACTAACAGCAGAGGCGACCATCGGGACACTGTGTCCCCTCCTTCCTCCTGCTGGACAGAACCACACTCCCATGAGAACACTTGGCCCCCAGACAGTCACCAGCTAGATGGAGAGCTCCCTCCTTCTCAGAAAACACCACTGCATACCTGCCCAGAATCTAATTTCTTTTGGAAAAAAAAAAAAGCAATATAGAGAACACAGGAAGGGCACGCACTTGCTTTGGCTCATGGAGGGAGGTGTGTTAAATTAGGGCAGACAGTTTTTCGCTGGAGCACCTGAGTGGGCATGGATGGGGCTTGAATGAACTGCTGTTTGCACCTGACAGGGGCCACCATGGCCTACATCCCAGGGTTGGTCAGTGGACCTTTTCATCCTATCTGTGCTGATGTCAACCCTCCCAGAGTCATCTGGGCCCTCCTACCCTGCTCGTGGCTGATGTTCACTCCTCAAGAGGCCACTTGTTGTCTCACCAGGGTGACACAGACACTTCACAGGAACTCTGGCTCTGGGCAGTAGAGGAGGTCAGCAAGCCCTGTGCCCACCACTGCCCACCACCACCAAGTCTGGATTAATCATCTAGGCCCCACAGTGTGCTCTGGGCATCAAGAACAGTAGCCCACCCTTCTGGGTGCACAAGTATGTTTCACAGAGCCCAGTGCAGCCTGACCCCTCTCTCCCACCACAGGGCTCTTCTGAGGATGTATCCTGCTTTCCTGGGAGATGATCACCACAGGTGCGATCATGTATCTATCTGTGATCGCTCAGCCGGCGCCCGCCTCTCCCACCAGCCCGGAGTCCTGCTCTGCTTGATGCCAAATCCTAAGTGACAAGGGCAATCAGCGGAAGTGCCTGTCACACCAACCTCCTCCTGCCAGCCGGGTCTCCCTGCAGAAGCGGTGGACACTCAGATGTTATCTGATGCCTTTGCCCCTAGGCTGGCCAGAGACGCTAGCGCAGAAGTGAGGACGCTGAGTCCCCCAGGATCTGCGAGCCCACCACCCCGGGCAGGCAAGTGGTAGAGCCCCTTTGAAGCTGCAGTTAGTCCTCTTCCTGCTGGCACTGCAGGGGACAGTGACATGTGAAGGGGAGGCTGGTCATCTGCCTATTGTCATCTAGCCACTTGTCCAAGGGCAGCCCCTGCTGGGGCTCGAGGACTTCCGGAGGGGTGCACCTCCCCTGGTGGCCTCCCCGGGCCTCCAAGTTGTGATCCTGGGTCAGCCATCTAGGCTTTCAGTCGGAAGAGCAAAGGGGTCTCTTAGTTTTCAGATTAAAAAAATATATATTTTTAATTGAGGGATAACTGCTTTATAATATTGGTTTGATTTGTGCCATACATCAACATGAATTAGCCATAGGTGTACATATGTTCCCTCCCTTTTGTACCTCCCTCCCGCCTCCCACCCACTCCCACCCCCTCTAGGTTGTTACAGAGCCCCAGTTTGAGTTCCCAGAGTCATACAGCAAATTCCCACTGGCTATCTATTTTGCCTATGGTAGTGTAGACGCCTCCGTGCTGCTCTCTCCATTTTTCTCACCCTCTCCTTTCTTCCCCGTGCCCTTGTCCACAAGACGATTTTCTATGCCTGCATCTCCACTGCTGCCCTGCAAATAGGTTCATCAGTACCATCTTTCTAGATTGCAAATATATGCGTTAATATACGATATTTGTTCTTCTCTTTCTGACTTCACTTTGTATAATAGACTTTAGGTTCATTCCCCTCACTAGAACTGACTCAAGTGTTCAGATTAAGACAGTTGGGGTTGGAGTTCACCTGCCCCCTTTTGACTGGAGGGTTCCTGAACAGACCCCCTGAACTTTTCTAATCACTGTCCACAAATCATGCTTGTGGGCCTCTCAAGCCCCAGACAACAAGTCCACCGGAGTGATCTGAGGAAGGCCTGGGAAGTGTGCCTGCCCTAGGTGCCAGGAACGTGCATCCCAGAATCCCTGGAGGCCGAGCACCCCCAAGTCACCTCGCTGCAGGGCTACTCCACTTTAATGGCTTTCTTTCGAACCTGTCATGTGGGTCATTTGATTAAGAAGCAATGGCTCTGACAAAATTAACTTTGTGGAATGCAGTTTCCTGTTGAACTTTCCTATCTCTGTTCCAACCAGCTTGCATTTCCACAGTGGCTCAGAATCAGTCCACTAGAGGTAGGTCTCTTCCCCGCAGACCCACAGGCAGACCTTTGTCCCAAATACAGAGCGGTGGCGTGTGGAGTAAGAAACATTTGACTGCAAGCTAAGTCTCTGGCCAAAGTCTGAGGAAGTCCATGGGCTGGTTTAGAGCAACTACCCTGGTATCATGGTCTCTGTTCAGAATGCCTGAGCTTATACATTTACCTCAAAGCATCTGAATGGCCTTTGCCCCATTCCTGTATGCAGGGAACACTGGCCCATGAGAGGCAAAACCCATTTATTTTGTGCTGATGAAGTAAGTGCAGGTTCTGTGGGCATTTGTGCCTCTCTTCCTACCATAACCCTGTGAGCCAGGGGTTGTTACCTACTCAATCTAAGGAGGACACGAGGCACAGAGAGGCTGAGCAACCAGCCCAAAGTCACACAGCTGGGAAGGGTGGTGCAGGGACACCTGCCCAGCTATGTGACTCAGGGTCCACCATCCCTGTGGTGTCTGTGATGCTGAATCTGGCTTCAGGCTGGGTCCACCCTGAATCATACTCACTCATGATCTGAAACTGGATTAGTTTCTGCAAAGTTCAGGGCCGTTGGCAGTTGTGATGTTCAAATGCAAACATACACATGAGATTTGTAAATAATCAAAAGTCAGAGGGAGGCCCGGTGGTGTTACTGGTGCAAGAAACACTACCTGTCTGCTCCAAGAGATGTGCCAGCTCTCCTTAGGGAAAGTGGGGAGAGGACTGTGAGCAGCCCACCACAGGGGAGAGGAAAACTTTTGTTTGGTGACAAGAAGGTAACCAAATGTCTGTCCTCCCAGGCCAGCAGGACTCAATGTGGCCCACGATGGTGCCCTCTATCTGCTCACCTCTGCTGGGGAGGACGTGCTTCCCAGAACAAAATTTCCCCTGGTGATCTTTGCAACCCCTTTGCTATCTGTCAATATTTACTCTCTGTAACATGGAACATTACCCAAGATAAACCATATGCTAGAGGTATTAGTCTGCTAGGGCCCCTGTAATAAAGTATTGCACCCCGAGGCTTAGACAACAGAAAAGAGATTTGCAAACAGTTCTCTCACAGAAGTGGGAGGCTTGAAGTCCAAGATCAAGGTCAGTGGGGAGGGCCATGCTTCCTCTGAAGACACTGGGGGAGGATCCATTCCCAGGCCTCTCTCCTGACTTCAGGTGCTGTCTTGGCTTGTGGCAGCATCACTCCAGTCTTCATGCGCTGTTCTCTGCATGTGAATGTCTCCAAATGCCCCCTTGAATAAGGACACCGGTCATACTGAGTTAGGACTCACCCTACTCCAGAATGGCCTCAACTTAATTGCATCTGTAATAACCTCATTTCCAAATAAGGTCATGTTCAGAGGTACTGCAGGTTAGGACTTCAGAGTATAAATCTGAGGTGGACACGATTCATGCCATGACACCCAGCGAGAGTACTGGATGTGTGCACTTGACTCTCAGATAATTTCCCCAACAGCCCTGGCTGCAAATTGCCCACGTGAGGTCTTCTCCTTTCCTTCCAGCCAGTGGGATGAGACAAGAGGAACCCATGAGCAGTGCACGTCTGCACTGTGATGGTAACAATCTCTCCCATCAGCTGGAGGTAGGGAGCCAGAGCCTCCACAGCTCCCACTAAGCTCTGGTGCATCCCCATCTCTGGCCCTGCAGGAACATCTCCAGGCCTCTGCTTCCTGGTCAACAAGACAACGGTGATAAACCTTTCACCAGGGTGCCATGAGGCACAAAGGACATGATGGACGTGACAATGACCTGTGAACTATGCCCCGTGGCCCTGGATGCTTTGTCAGGAGGAGCAGTGTGCTTTGTCAGGAGATGCTTTGTGTGTAGCAGCAAACAAAAGACATGGTGCCGTGGCTGAATCTCTTCCCATCAACCCTGTAATACACAGGCTCTGTAGAAAAAGAGTTCATCTTGCCCTTTAAAGTTGTTGGGTGAAGAAGAGTGTGTTACTGATTTGTGAACTTTGTATCCAGATCACTTTATCCTACTTCTTGCATTCTTACCGTAGTTTGATCCATTTTTGGATATTATTCAGCTTTCCTTTCACAAAGTCATTAAGATATAGAAATATACCGTATCATTTAACAAGAAAATTTACTCTTGACACTCAGTACTTAAAAAGAAAAATCTTGCAGACTTTACTACCTTTGGGAGATGGGTAGAAAACCAGATGATGGAAGATGGGCACTTTGCCAAGTGAGGGGGAGGCAGGAGATCTTCCTGGTTCAGTTGCTGCCCTCCCAGAGCTGCCAGATCCATTGGGGTTGGAGACAAATGAACTGATGACCAAACAGAGTGGTGGGTACTAGGGAGAGTAGAAACCAGGATGAGGAAGCAATTGGCTGGGGCAGGGGGAGTCAGGAAAGGCTTCACAGAGGAAGTGTCCTGTGTGGGGAGGCCATTTCAGGAGGAGGGACCAGATGGCCACCCCAAATTTGCTGATATGAACAGCTACAGCTGGGAAACAAGGGGTGGAGGTGTTCCTGGCCCAGGCAGAGACTGTGAGATGCTGTGTTTACAACTATCACAGCTGATACCAGATTACTTTGGACCTTTAATAAAAATGGCAACTTCACCTGGCTCAACTAATACTGATTCCAGAAAGATGTGACATACACCTCAAATTTAATTCTTGTGTCCATATAACAGTATATGGTGCAGGGGTTCTCAGCCCTAGAGCCCCTCTAAAACAGACCCATGCCTGAGCCACAGTAGTTTAACCTGTTTGTCTAGAACTGGGCTCAGGGAGGCCCCCTTGCAGGGGGCTAGCCTCCTGGTCTGTGTGACTCCCTGGGATCTCCGGTTCCCAGTCCACCTACGTGGTGGTGAGAAGCAGCAGGGGGATGATGGAGCAGACACTGGTTCTGCTGGGAGTCCTGACACCCTCTCCACATCTCCTGGAGTCAGCTGCTTACTCTGAGATCCTGCTTACTCTGTGCTAAGGACATAAGGACGGACCCCCCCCCAGGGGCTACTGTGAGCATAATGCAGGTTAAGGCTGGCACAAAGCCTTTTCCTTTAGAGTGAGTGTAAGCAGTGGGTCCCACACCCATGCCATGGCAACAGTCCCTACATTTGTCCTGCTGAAGAAAACATCTCATCACTCCGGTTTCCAGCTTCTACTTAGGGCAAACTGCAGCTTCCCCGTTCCTTTCCCTCTCCCACTCCATCCCTGCACCAACAGCCTCACACCAGCTTCCCTAGACTCTATCGCTGTGACTGTAACCTGGCTCCTCCAGCACTCAGGTGGCACTGGCCACACTACGTGCAAGCCGAACTTCGACTGGGGTTTCTGCTTGTCGGATCTCACCACCTTGTCATTGCTTCCACCCCTGCACCCGCTGACAGGGGTTGTAGGAACCAGGACGGACTTGCCCGCAGCCTGCCGTGTGGCGGGTTCTGGGTGTAGAGAGGCTGGGGGAGGGAGATGCCACGGGCCACCACCTTCCTCCCTGCCCCCGGGGTCCTAGGGCATCCCCTCACCTCTCAGGGTCTGTGGTCAAGCATGGGCCCCATTTTGGGTTCCTCTAGAATAGAGTGACCCGCTTTTATTGGGGGGTTACATTAGACAAGGTAAGCTGCCCCCTTGGGGGAACGGTGCAGAATTCCAGCATTTTTAACGCCCCAAGAGACAGCATAGTGCGAGGCGTTGCGCACCAGTGGGGAAACTGAGGCCAGGAGGGGTAGGCTGGGAGCCCAAGGTCACGCGACTCCTCGGGCGGCGGGGTGTACAGATTGTGGAGTTGGGGTGCGGGCCTCGCGCACGCGCGTGGGCCTCGCGCGCCAGACCCGCGGCTCCGAGCTCGGCTGTCGCAGCGCGGTCGCGGGAAGACCGCGGCCGGGGCGCGGGCGGCGCCAGTGCGCAGGCGCGGCGGGCGGGGGGGACGCGCTCGGGGCGCGCGCGCGGGGCAGCCGGCGCCCCAACTCGGCCCGCCGCGCCCCGGCGCCTCGCCGCCCGCCCGCCCGCCCGGCGCCCCGGCCGGCGAGGGGGCGCGCCCGCTGCATGGCGCTGGGATGGCGGGGGCGCCGCGCGGCCGAGGCGGCGGCGGAGGCGGAGGCGGCGCGGGCGAGTCTGGGGGCGCCGAGCGGGCGGCGGGGCCGGGCCGCCGGCGCGGGCTGCGGGCGTGCGATGAGGAGTTCGCGTGCCCCGAGCTGGAGGCGCTGTTCCGCGGCTACACGCTGCGGCTGGAGCAAGCGGCGACGCTGAAGGCGCTGGCCGTGCTCAGCCTGCTGGCGGGCGCGCTGGCCCTGGCCGAGCTGCTGGGCGCGCCGGGGCCAGCGCCCGGCCTGGCCAAGGGATCGCACCCCGTGCACTGCGTGCTCTTCCTGGCGCTGCTCGTGGTCACCAACGTCCGCTCGCTGCAGGTTCCCCAGCTGCAGCAGGTCGGCCAGCTCGCGCTGCTCTTCAGCCTCACCTTCGCTCTGCTGTGCTGTCCCTTCGCGCTCGGCGGCCCCGCCGGTGCCCACGCCGGGGCGGCAGCGGTGCCGGCAACAGCCGATCAGGAGTCTGGCAGCTCCTTTTGGTCACCTTCGTGTCCTATGCCCTGCTGCCCGTGCGCAGCCTGCTGGCCATCGGCTTCGGGCTCGTGGTGGCCGCCTCGCACTTGCTGGTCACGGCTACGTTGGTCCCCGCCAAGCGCCCACGTCTCTGGAGAACGGTAAGTGTCGCCGCGCGCCTCGATCTGGTCTGGGACACACCTGCTCCGGGGAGAAGGGTGCGAATCTACCGACTGGGCAAGTGGAGAAACTGAGGCCCCGAATTGGAAGGGGGACGTTCAAGGTCACTCAGGGAATTGGGGACACATTGAGGGCTGGCACCCTGGGGCCGGACTCTTCCCCGAGTTACAGTCCACAAGCGCTCCTGGGTGTGGAGTGTGGAGACCCGAAACTAGCGGGCGTGGAGAGGGCAAGGATTGGCCCAAGGTCACACAGCTGGTGAGCGGCCGGTGAGGCCAGAGCTCTGGTCCGACGCTGTCTGGCTGCACCCATCCCCACAGGATGGACAAAAATAGGTATGAGGAGACGGCCTCGGCAAGCAGGATTGCTGCGGGCTCTGCGCGCTCAGCCCGGGGCTCCTTTCGCTTGCGCCTGGAGCGCGGCGCGGGTGCTAGGCTCGCAGAGTCCCCCCCTTCCCAACCCCTGCCGTCATGGGGGATGTGGGAAGCGGGTAGGACTTTGGCCCCCCTCCAGCCACCCTGGCTTCCATTTGTGGATCCGTTTAGGGTCCTGAAGGACAGGGTTTGCCAAGGTCGCAGGGCTCTCTCTGGTCCCTCTCGACCTGCTCTGCCTCAGCCGGGATCCAGGCTCGCAGCGCCTGAACTTTGTCACTCTTTTTCCCCAGGGGCAAGATCGTGATGAGGACCCCAGGCTGACTGCTTCCTAGGGGCTCCTCCTCAGCCCAGGGACCCCAGAGGTCTTAGGCAGGTGTCTTCCAGCCCGGTGCTTTTCCGTGCAGCTCAGCCCATCCCACCTAGTCTTGGAGGGCCCAGAGGGAGGGTTTTGTTTCTCCCTCTGGCTTTATTTTGGCGCGAGCGTGGTGGGAATCTGATGGGTTGGGGGAGCCCATTTAAAGAGAAAAAGGAGATGTGAGGAGACAGGGGTGAGCAAGGGCAGCTGGACAGAACTGGCTTGGGAAGAACAACTGGGGGTGGGGGTAGTGATGAGAGTCAGATAGCTGGTTCCAGGCCCCCACCAAGGCTCCCCACCCAAGGACCAGAGGAGGTGCCCCCAGACGGTGATGCCCGGAATGCACAGGGTCAGAGGGGCCACGGGACACCCAGGCGTGACACATTTCAGGGCCCAGAGAGGCCAGTGTGTGGTAGGGGCTATGGAGGCGGGGGGAGGAGAAGGGAGTATGTGGAAGGGAGCGGGCTGAGAGGGGCTGGTGGGGTGGGGGGAACAGAGGAGGAGAAATCGGGGAGAAGCCCAGAGACTGAGAGGAGGCCTAGATAAAGGCAGAAAACAGGGAAAGGGCCAGGGGGCTGACTGCCCCCAGGGAGAGGAAGGAAGGAGTGGAGTGGGAGGGCTCCATTCTCCAGCTGGCCTCCTGCTATGCATCCTTAGGCTTTGAGTGGGGCTTGTTTGACCTTCTCAGGGGGCACTCCTGTATCTTTCCCCCCACAACCCTACTCTGTGTTGTGTTTGCCCCCCCACCCCCTCCCCCAACCTCCCAGGCAGCTTCCCCAGCAAGGACCACCTCTCTATCGGGACAGGGAGGGTGGCTCAGTGGCCAGGTCAGCTTCAGGTGAGAGGGGCCCTAAGCTACCTGGACAGGCCCCGGCTCAGTTCTGGTGCCCCCAGGGGTTCAGGCAACCGCTTCAATGAAAGGCTGTACTATTGTCTCCTTTTATAACCACCAATGTTCTAGATAGCCTGTAGACATTCCTTTTAGAGAATTAAAAGATTAAGGGATTGGGGGAGGGGGTGCAGGGAGAGTCTGTAAAGGTGCCCCAGGCATTCAGAACTCCACCCTTCCCCCAGCATAAGATAAGCTCCTGTATTCTAGGGAGGAAGGGAGCCCATCCTGGACTTAGGTGAATTCTTAGGGAGCAGACACCTGGGTTTCAGTTGGCTAACGGCTGTGACTCCATGGGCTAAGCAGACCCTTCCCTCACTGAGGCTCAGTTTCCTATCCTGTCTTATGGGATATCACAGCTCACCTTCAGGGCTGTGGTGAAAGTGAAAAAAGTTCACATTGGAAAAACACATATTCAGAATCTTGTGCCACTTCTGAATTGTTGTGGCTTCTTTAGAATGTTGGTATTCAAGTCCACCAGTCTGTACAGGTGGTGGTGATATTGACGGACAGATGGAGATGAATGTGGAGAAACATGCAGTGATCGGACCGCATGGTGTCCCAGGGATTCTCCCTTCCAGTGAGAAAATTCTGGGAGTCTGTGAAATCTGTCCTTAGTGAGCTCTGCAACTTGGTGCTTGAGACTGGTGGAGAAGATGGCACCCACATTTGCGAAGCATGTTGGTTGCTAGTCATGCTTACGCCTCCTTGCCCTCCTGCGGTGCACTCACCTGCTGGCAGTGCCACTCCTGCAGAATGGAACCCAGGACAGGCAGGAGCCCTGCAGGACACAGGGCAGAGGCTGAAAGGAGGCAGAAGGGCTGGATGGATGAGCCAGTCTGTGCCGGGGTGCCGTCTTTGCTGCAGATACGCAGCGTGTTGTATGCTTGCTGGAGAAAGCCTGTGCTGGGGCCTGAGACCTGGGTTAAAGTGTGGGCTCCTCTGGCCCTCCATAGAGGGGTTCCAGGGCTTTCTTGCAGCAGTCCTGGGCTGCCCTGGTGTGCTTCGGGGCTCTGAAGGGCCCAGGCTATTCCAGATGCTGGGAAGCAGAGGAGAACATGCAGAAAGCCAGACATGTGATGCACAGCTGAAATTTGGGGGACTAGTGCTCCTCCCTTTCCCGGGAAGGTGTGCCTGCTACTGCTTCCCACTCGGGCAGAAAGAGTTTAAGGTAAATGGCCTTACTCCCCTCTGGCCCAGGACCAAGGCTGGGCCCCATAAATATAGACCGAATGGAGTCCCTTCTGTGTCCCTTGCTTTCAAGGCCTCAGCACAGTTACTTTTATTTAACTGGGTGACATGTCAGAACTGAAGGCATCCCATGCAAGAACACCAGAGGCCTGCTCGGAGCCAGTAGCGGTGGGCAGGCTGCAGAGTCCTGGGCTTTCGAGGGTGGGGGAAGGAGGGAAGCTGGCAACGCCAGATTTGTCCCTTGCTGACTTACATACTGGAGGTGGCTGTGCTCAGGTACAGGGTGGGGAAGGAGAGTCGGGGAGTGCCTGTGAAGGTCACTGCCGAAGGTCATTGCCGGGGAGTGGTGGTAGGGGAGGATGGGTGTCTTTGGAGAAGCTGGCTCATGGTGCCTGCCCTGCCCTCCAGGTGCCTTGCCTGTGGCAGGAGCAGGAGGCAGAGCCCCAGTTGTGCTGCCCCTCTGCTCACAGCTCCCAGAGGCACGCTTCTCAGCTGGGTGGGGTAGGGCTGCTGTGTTTTTCAGAAGGGGGACAGTGAGGGTCCACTGCAGGGTGCAATTTGCAGGAAAGGAAAGGAAATACGTTTAGTGCCTGAACCAGGAACGTTAACAGAAATCATGGCTGTCCTAGGGAAGTGGGAGCTGGCCAGATTTCCATCCCCAGCCCACCCCCTTCACCCCCCACCTTGTAGTGTGGCCTGAGCTCTTGAGGAGCTCGGAGTGCTGGCAGGTGGAGCCACGTGACCGCTCTCAGAACCTCCGCACGTGCTGGCGATGCTGGCTGCCACATGGGCTTTGGCAACCCATGCCTCTTGCCCTTGTGTCTCCTACTCCTCCTTCAAGGCAGGCCTCTGGGGCATCTGTCAGGACCTGTGTCCCTCCCTCAACCTAGCCCCCTCCTCAGGCGCCCCCCACCCCAATTCTCCTCTGCCCCACTGGCTGGCCCTCTTCCCTTGTAGCCCACCAGGCTCCCTGTCCATGGGATTTCCCAGGCAAGAATACTGGAGTGGGTCGCCATTTTCTTCTCCAGGGGATCTTCCCAATCCAAGGATCGAATTCATGTCTCCTGCATTGGCAGGCGGATTTCTTTACCACTGAGCCACCAGGGAATCCCTCTTCCCCTCTGGTCCTCTGCAGACTCTCCGCACTCCTGCACAGGACCCTCTCCTGACCGCCTGTGCAGCCCTGCCGCACAGCTGGCCCCTCAGCCCAGCGTTGCCCCTTCTCCTCTGGCTGGACTCTTTCCCAGGTGGGGCCCCTCTTCCTGCTCCCCTAACCAGCCTCCTGGCCATCGCCACCAGTACCTCCCTGTCCCCCCACCCCCACCCTGACTGGATTCTGCCACCTGTTTGTTCACCTGCCTTGGCTGAGCCAAGCAGGGAGGGAGGAGGCGGCTCCCCTGGCACAGGCTTGTCCTGGGTTGGACACTCCTCCCCCAGGCCTTGGGTTGCTGGGCAGGGCGCAGCGCTGGCTTCCCATCCCCTGCACCTTTCAGCCTAGACAGTTTCTAGTGCCCCTTCTAGGCCTGCAGGTTCATGTCTGTGGGCATCCAATCGGAAACTCCTGAGTCCTTGGAACTTGGGCTCCCAGCCCTCTTGTCTGATGGGAGGTTCCCTCCCTAAACCTGCTCTGTTTCCATCACAGCCGTGTCATCCTCTCGCTCAGCAGCCAGCTCCCACAGTAACAAGCACCTAGAGTTGCCGACACCAGGGCAGCAGGAACTAGGGAGGTAGGGCCCGGGTGGGGAGACCATCCTGCATCAGAGTGAGGGTTCCCACCTGCTCTCCCTCTGGGCAGTCCTGGGCTTTCCTCTGCTGCCATGGATCCCCAGACTGTCCATGTGCTGGAGTCTGGCCCCCTGGGTGGACTCAGAGGAGGGGCTGGGGACCACTGGAGCAGACACAGCTGTGAAGCCTCTGCAGCGTCTCAGGTTGTGGCACCTTCTCTAGATGGTTCTGGGTCCACACTTGGTGCCAGATGCTGAGCCAGGGGACAGGACCGCCTGCCCTCCAGGAAGCTGGTCTTCGGGGACCCCGATCAACCACAGGAACTGCAGTCTGTGCTGGGCGGAGTATGTGTGACCTTCAGAGAAGAATAAAGGGGACAAGGCTGAGGGAGGGCTCAGGCCTGCCTCCTGGGGACAGAACACTCCAAGGTCCCGGACAGATGAGGCCAAGAGGCTGCTGGGTTCTGGGGCTGCAGGCAACTGGCTGAGGGGAACGAGCTGGTCACCGTGGGGCCGGCGAGGCGGGTGTGGAGGAGAGGGTAGGTGCAGGGGAGGCCCTGGGGTTTGGGCCACACAGAATGTTTTGAGGCCTTCCTTAAGTGGGTCCTGTGGGGGAAACGTCCCCACCCACTGCCCTTTCCATGAGCTCCCTCCCAGTGGTTCTGGGGTGCTGCCCTTCTCCCCTCACATCTCTGATGTCCAGAGGGCCAGGTTGATGGGCCAACTGCTCTGTGTTGCAAACTTGAAGCCCAGGAATGTTCTTGGGCCATTTCCTGACTCAGATGGTGGTGGGTGGGCTTGCAGAGTAGGTGGGGTGGGAACTCCCTGCACCCAGGGGTTCCGCTCCAAGCTGTGTAGCTGAGGGCAGGGCCCTTACCCTGTGCCTGCTTTTCCTCCGAGGTTGTGCCTGTGGTTGTGTAGGCACAGGTGGCCCCTGGGGACTGTGCCATCCCCACAGTGTGGGGCTGGCACTCAGTGAGGTGGAAGCCATCTCCTGTCATGCACTCATACATGAGCACTCAAACACACACAGATACACACCCTTGCACACTCACACAGGAACGCATGCACCCACATGCAGACTCACATACAGGCACATGCTCACACACTACACTGATTCTTTTTCCCATTTCCTGGATAGATGTGTTTTCCCCAAGGAAAATGGGGTCTGGGGCCCTCCAGCCCCACGACCTCAGAGGCCAGCCCTTGGAGTGAGACCAGGCCCCAGGCTGCACCCAGATGGGGAGGCTGGGTGAGGGGGGCCATGCATGTAGGCCTGAGAGCCATGGGTTGACAAGGACCGGGATTCCCAGCTGTCTGGGCCCGTCTCCCCTCTGTCTGCTCTGTGAGTCTCGGCAGGGCAGGCTGGGCTTCCTTGTGCGCACGTCCGTGTGTGGGGCGTGGCGTGAAAATGACACGGCCTTCGCTGCCCCAGTGCAGGCTGCCCCTCACTGCTGCGGCTGTGTCCCTCCTGTCCTCGTCCTCCCTAGTCCTGCTTTTTCCCCTGCAGCTCCTGACTCTGCCTTCCTGGATTGGAGGGTGGCGGGATCTGCTTTGATACCCGAGCTGCTGGTGTTCACTTTGCCTCCAGCCGAGGGAGAGCTTCTTGACTCCTGGCTCTCTGGGTGGGGCTGTGCAGAGCATGGACGCAGCTCTGGGGGTGGCTTGTGTGTGTGCATGTGTGCATGAATGTGGGCACAAGTGAGTGCACATGTGTAATGTGTGTGGATTTGTGTGGGCATGTAGTTGCCTGTGTGTACACCTGTGCATGCGTCCTCCCGTACAGGAATGAGAGTATGTTCATGTGTGCATGTGCACGTAGTGGTAGCCTCCAGAGGCCCAGGTCCCATCCCAGACCTACAGAGTCTGGGTCCCTGGGTTTGAGGCCACCCACGTTTCTTCCAGAATCGAGCACCCGCCTTGTGCCAGGCTTGGTGTAGGGCGTGTGGTCTGAGGGCCCACGGTCCGTGCACAGGGATGGAGAGCAGGGCCATTGTGTGTGTAGGTCTGGAGTCAGGGGCACTTGCTGAAATGGGCAGTGTAGCTAAGAGGGGGCAGAAAAGGGGTCATGGTCCATAGTGATCCTGTGGGCAGTGGAGCTGCTGGGGGCCCAGACCAGGGTGTCTTGCTATGCTCCTGAGGGGTGCCCAGGTGAGGGGGTGCCCAGGTGAGGGGGTGCCCAGGTGAGGGGTGCCCAGGTGAGGGGGTGCCCAGGTGAGGGACTAAAGTGTAGGGGAACAGGTCACCTGCCCCGATGAGTAACCTGGGTGCAAGGGGATGGGATGCCAGTTAGGGACCCTGGGGATGGGACTCCCACCCATGATGCCTCAGGAGCTCTGGACAGCTGGGTGCCCCCTCTTGCCGTCCACGCTGTCAGAGGGGGAAGTCCTCCCCGGGGCCACATTCCCAATCTGAGGGCGGCTTTGTGTTTTGACTCTGAAGTGCAGAGTAGCTCTACCAGAGCTCAGCTTCCCCTGTGCGGAAGCGGACCCTGACCTTCAGGAGCACAGCTTCCTCCAGTGGGTAGAGGGCCCGATTGCTCATGCGGCCGCTCGTCTGGGCCCAAGGCACCGCGTGCCCAGGCTGGACGTCAGACGCCACACTCTGGACAAGGAGGATGGCCAGCTACAGAAGGGCCGGGCCTGGGGCCCTGGCCCCGTGACCAGCCCTCCTGTGTGACCTGTCATCCCGGGCAGCATCCCCCTACCGCCCTTCTCAGCAGCTGCCCGACGAGCTCCCGGGAGACTGCAGCCTGGGTGCCTCCCGCATCTGCACTGGCAGCTTCATGCCGCATCTGAGCATCCGAGCGAGGTGTCTGCTCTGGGGCTCTCTGTCCACTGCTGCTGGGAGAACTGGGTTGTGAGCATTGCTGGTCAGGGTGGAGGGTGCTCACTGAGAGCCTCTTGCTGGAGTGGTGTGCTGAGTGATGACCTTCTCTGAAAGAGTGTGTTTTTCTTGGTGCCTTTGCCTGGTTTCCTTATGTGAGAAATGCTGTCATGTTAAAGGAGTGTGTTGCCTTCTGAATTATCCATGGCCAAAGGGATCTGAGATGTGTGCTCTTTGAACTTGTTTTGCAAGATGGCTGCTTTTCCAAACACACTCGTCCTGCTCTATGGATGAAAAGCTCAGTGAGCACATTTGGGGAGTCACTGGCATAGTCTAAGGATTTGGAAGTATCTCTGCTACTTTATTGGAAAGCAGGTCTTTATCTGCAGGATCCACAAGTGGTTCCTGGGCCCTCACCATGTCCCTGGAGGACCCTGTGCAGTGGGATCCATTCCTGAAGTTCAGTTTGTTCAAGGGTCAGAAATGAGCAGTGAGGTGAGAGCCTCTGGGCGGCTAGAGGCGGTGTGTGACCCAGCCCAAGTGTGCACACTTCTGTGCACTGTGTACCCCCACCCCACCCCGCCCCACCATGCCCAGCTCCCACCAGCTCAGTATGCCCCAGAAGCCACGTCACTCCAGACACTGGGACACACTGATGCCTTGCCTGTTACGTGCCTCTGTCGGTCGTGGAAATGCGGGATCCCTCCCCACTGCCCGTCTGATGACAGATGCGAGTTGGGCTGCAGTCTTATCAGGTCTTGTCTGAGGCAACCTGGAGAGAGGTTGGGCAGTGCCCCTGGCAGTGGAGGTGTCTCCCTGCACCTCCCTCCGCCCCTTTCCAGGGCTGTGCCAAGGCCAGGCTGCCTCCCCACCCACATGCCCTCAGTTACTCACTCAACAAACACCAGAGCACCTGCTATATTATGAGATGTTCCTGGATCTGTTGCAGACCTGACAGACTGAGGCCCCTTGTGTCTCCCTGCACCTCCCTCCGCCCCTTTCCAGGGCTGTGCCAGGGCCAGGCCGCCTCCCCACCCACATGCCCTCAGTTACTCATTCAACAAACACCAGAGCACCTGCTATATTATGAGATGTTCCTGGATCTGTTGCAGACCTGACAGACTGAGGCCCCTTGAGAGGCAGCAGCAGGCAGGGGAGGTGACAAATGAGTTAATAATATAATGTATTGGAAGACAGTAACTGCTAAAAGCAACAGAGGGAAAGAAATAGAAACGGTCAGCAGGAGAATCTGGAAGCCGAGGTGGAAGTGTGTGCACTTTAGCCAGGGGTCAGGTAAGTGGTTTTGATAAGGTGACATTTGAGTGGAACCCCTGCAGGTCAGGGGTACATCAGGCACTGTGTGGGAAGGGGTTCCTGCCCAGGAATGCAGGACAGAGGCCCAAAGCAAAGTGGGCCAGGCCAGGGGTACACGAAGAGGACAGGCAGTAGGGCGTGAGCCACAGAGAGTTCTGGGCCCAGGGAGACTCAGGACTAGGGATTTAGAGCAGAGGACCATCCAGGAGCCTCAAAGACTAGGAGGGGCACAGGCTTGGGTTAGCAGGCAGCTTGGCAACCAAGCAGCGGATGGCAGGGGAGGGCAGTCAGGGGCCCCTGTGTTGGAGACAGAGCCGGTAGGATTTGCTGGTGGTGGAAAAGGGCCATGGCTTGAGAGGTTTCCAGGGGCCTGGATCAACTGAGGTGGGAGAGGCTGCTGGGGTGAGTGCTGGGTGCCACCAGGGCCTGTCCCAAGCAGGCTTGAACAGACATCCAGCAGGAGACACGCATGGACGGGGAGGGGGACGGCTGGAAAGGCCAAGCTGAAGGTGTCAGTTTGGGGGTCTTTAGTACAGGGATGGGCTCCCAAGTGGAGTGTGGCTGAGATTCCACAAGGGGTGGAGTTTGGGGGTAGAGAGGGGTCCAGATGTGAAGCTTGGACCAGAGGATGCTGGGGAGGGCGCCCATGGAGGGGGAGCTCACGGCCTGAGCAGGATGGGCTGGACACTGGGACCTGAGCCTGGGTTTGGGATGTGAAGGTGGTCCTGACCTGGTCACAGACCACCCAGGACAGCTGCAGAAGGGACAGAGGCTGGAACTCCACGAGGCCTTTCTAAGAGTTTGGCTGAAAGGGAAGAAAACTGGGCAGGCCCAGGAGAAGAAGAGGAGTCCCATTTTCAAGAGAAAGAAGTAATCGTGAGTTTGAGAGTAGTAGGTCCCAGCTGGAGGGTAGAGGGGACCCTGGGGACATGGGCAGTGGGAGTGGCTGGGCCGGGCAGAGAGAGGGCCCGGGAAGGAGGGACGGGTGAGGACTGGGATGGAGAAGCTCTCTGGGCTGCTGGTGTGGGGTGGTGCACTCACTCCTAGGAGATGGCCGGGTGGGCAGGCCCAGGCGTTTCCTCCAGCAGTGTGTGTGGTGCTGGATTTGACCAGCCCGGCGTTTCCAGAGTGTGAGGGGCAGGAGAGTGTCCTGCTGGGCCATGGAGTTTCAGCTGGAGAAGAAGAGAGCTCTAAGGGCAAGCCTTCCAGGGGTGAGAAAGATGCAGATGGGGTTCCTGGCAGGGCCCAGGCATCCAGGGGTGCGTGGCCTGCAGGGGGTCCTGGGGGGCCTGGATGCTGAGGCCAGGTATGTGGGGGAATTGCCCTGAGGCCAGGAGTGAGGGCAGTTACAGGGAGTCTGGGTGGTGGGGCTGCTGGGTGTGCCCTGCCCTCTGCAGCGGGGGGGGCCCTGCCCTTCCTTAGGGCCCCTGTGTCTGTAGAGTGAGGATACTGCTGGGGGTGGCAAGGACCTGTCAGTCCCAGGAGGCATGTTCTGGGCTGTGTGGTACTCAGCCTCCACCCCAACACAGACCCTTCCCCAAGCTCAGAAGCCTCAGCCTGGCTCCCCGTCACCACTCCTACTGCTGCCAGTGTGAACCAGCGCCCCCTTCAGGCCACACTTGCCAGCAGGTGACCCCTGGGCTTCTCTCTGCCTTGTCACCCTCCTCCCTGGTCACTGATTAGGTAGCCAGTCTTGAAACTTCTCTGTGCCCTGTGGGGCAGGACCTGGGCCTCTGGTCACCTTGGTTCCTGATCGTGGGGTGTGGGAATTGAGTGGGGGCAGGGAGGCAGGTGTGCTGGGGGCTTTAGCATCATGTGGACGGCCTCCTCCTTTGATTTCCTGGGGGAAGATTGGCAGGTTTGTGAATGTGAATGCAGAGCATCAGGCAGGGGAGACCGCCCATCTCTGCTCCACTCTGCCTGCTAGACTCCAGCTCTGGGGCAGGCCATGGGCTCTTCTTGGTGTGAGTGGCTCAGATGGTGTTGACAGGGCAGCCAGGTATGCGTCCAGCTGGGCCTTGGTGTCCCTGGGGGATCACTGTGGCCACAGAGTAAAGGGAGGGTGTGAGGAAGGTGGGTGTAGAGAGGGTGACAAGGTGACCCAGCTCACCCCAATCTGCTACTGATTTTTCCCTTGACCAGACTGCCCAGCCTCTGCCAGCCCTTCTGCCCGTTGGCCCGCACCTCTCCGCCCAGACCTCACTGGGGACCTCCACTTCCCCCTGTTTCTGCCACAGGCCACCTGAAAAGCCCTGTCTTCCAGGCTCAGGTGTGGCCTGCCGCTTCGTGCACCCTGTGCTCAGCTGGCCTTGGTGCCTGGCCCCTCAGTTGGACTCTGTCCTCCACCTGACAGTGGCGGCTGAGGGCTTCACTGCAGGGGTGCTGGGCTGGAAAGCACCTCAGAAGAGGCACTCTGTGTGTTATCTTGTCTCCACGTTCGGAACCGTAAATCAGGGCTAGGATGGCATGCAGAAGCCACGAATGATTAAGGGTCTACTGGGAGATGAGTGTCTTGTGCAAAGGCTCACTGTTGTTTAAATTTTTAGAAACCTGTCCAGCACTGTATCTGTGAGTGTTTTAAATACACTTAGTATGTGTTTAAATATTGATTCTGCCTGCCTGCATGCTAAGTTGCTTCAGTCGTATCTGACTCTTTGTGACCCTATGGATGGTAGCCTACCAGGCTTCTCTGTCCATTGGATTCTCCAGGCAAGAATACTGGAGTGGGTTGCCATGCACTTGTGCCATGCACAACCCTGAAGGTTGTCCCCTTCAGGGGATCTTCCTGACCCAGGGATCGAACCTATGCCTCTTATGTCTCCCGCACTGGCAGGCGGATTCTTTACCACTAGCGCCACCTGGGAAGACCAAGTATTGATTCTACCAATGTGAAGTGTGTTGTTTCATATACACTGGTCTTCCTGGTGCCACCAGCAAAGTGCCTTCATCAACAGACTGGCATGAACTGGTCCCAGAATACAGCAGGTGGTCCTTTAGACACAGAAAACGCTGTCTGGAACGGGGGCCCAGTGCAGCTGCCCAGGGTGCACCAGTGCTGGCCACCAGACCTGAGACCGACTGGTGCTGGCCTCGGAGAAGCACATGTGTTCCAGTCCTGCACCTGGTTAAAGCATGATCCTCCAGCTAGGGGGCACTCAGATTTGCAGGTGTTCGGGGTCACAGTGAGGGTGATCAGGGTCACGTGCAGGATCACAGGGAGACAATGAGGTCATGGAGATGTCCAGACCTGACCGGAGATGGTCAGGTCACATGGAGATACTCAGGGTCATGTGAGATGATGAGATCGTGTGGAGATAATCAGGGTCACAGGGAGACGATCAGGGTCACATGGAGTTGCTCCGGTCATATACAGTTGTCCAGAGTCACATGGAGATGGTCAGATCACAATGCGACGTTCCAGGTAATGGCAGGCACCATTTTTATTGGACTTTCGGCTCCTCTCTTAGACCCCTCTCAGGATGGCTGTCCCTCTCTCTGGGGGCAGAGGTAGGATCCAGGAGGTGATTTGCAGGAGAGTATTTTGTACACAGTCCTTGTTAAGTGTAAGTGTGTGTCCATCCTCTGCCAAGTGTAAGTGGACAAGTTGTCCCTGTTGAGCTTGCTGGGGGCTCACTCCCCTGCTGGGGGTTTAGGGAGATGACCATTGGATGCTGGGGTCCTGTGGATTCCAGTTGCTTGGCCTGTCTCCCTGTGTCCTCCTGTGAACAGTTTCCATGTTTCTAGTTGGATGTTACTGCCAACTGTGACCTCCCTGGTCTCCCTGTCCTTGTCCCTCAACTGTCCCTGTTCGGGCCACCTTGCCCCGTCACTGCCTGGAGTCCGGCAGGTGTCCTCTGATCGTGGACTGATGTCCCATCTGCCACTGTGTTTGTCCTGTGTAGTTGTGTGTGACATCAGTCCTGAGTGGGGAGTATTTCGGGTTAATCCACGAGGATCGGTGACACTCAGAACCTGCAGGAAATGCTGGAGTTTAATCCAACATAAAATCATCCATTTTTACAGTGACTGTGGTGGGGTGGGTGGGTGCAGTGGTTTTATAAACACTGCGGCCTCACAGGGAGGTGGGTGGGCGCCCTTTCTCTCTCAGTGCCCTGGGGGCTCCAGGAGAATGTCCTGGGGTTCTGCTGGTCCATGGAAGCACCTCTGTCTGGCCCTGGGTGCTGTGGCCATGAGAGGTAGGTACAGGTCAGCTTAGGAAGCTGAGCAGGGGACACGGGGTTTGATCCTTCCCCCAGCCCTGCCACTCTGTGCGGTTTCTGTCGTGGGTTCCTATGAAGTCCTGCGAGCTCAGTCCTGGGCAGTCTGGACTGGACTTTCGATTAGGCAGGTGAAAGCAGGAAGTGGTCAGACTCTGTGGTCCTCAGACTTCCTGCCTTAACTCCCAGGCTGGGCAGAAGCTGCCCTGGAAGGGTCCTTCCTGTCTAGGTCCCTTTCTGTCTGTTGATGCGGAGTGAGAACTGGAGCCATCAGAGGCTCTGGACGCTGCATTTTCTTCATGTTTATACGTACAAAAGTTTACTTCGCACCCAAATGCCATTCTTTCTTTTTTGTTTTTAATAAGCTCGCCTTCACTGCTTTTCTCCAGAGCTTTCCATGCTGCCTTTATGGGAATAACCATGATGTCTTCGCCTTCGATACTTGTAGGTGTAGTGTTTCCTTGGGCCGTTGTAATGAAGTGCCCAGACTGGGTGGCTTAGACAGCAGGCGCTACTTCTCAGAGTTCTGGAGACTGGTCTTTCGTGAGGCCTCTCCTTGGCTTGTTGATGGCCCTCTTCTCCGTGTCCTCGTGCAGCCATCCCTCCGTATGTGTCTGAGTCCTCATCTCCTCTTATAGGGACACCAGTCATGTTGGATTGTTGTGGATATTGTTTAGGGTTAGGGTTAGAAGGTTAGGGTTAGGGTTAATGTTAGGGTTAGGATGCTAAGTTGTGTCTGACTGTTTTGTGACCCCGTGGACTGTAGCCTGCCAGGCTCCTCTGTCCATGGGATTCTCAGACAAGAATACTGGCGTGGGCTGCCATTCCCTCCTCCAGGGGACCTTCCTGACCCAGGGATCGAACGCATGTCTCCTGCATCGAAGGCGGATTCTTTACCACTGAGCCACCAGGGAGGCTCCCTGTGTTGGATTAGGGCTGCCCTAATGGCCTCACTTTCTCTTGATTACTTCTTGAAAGACCCTGTCTCCAAGTATAGCCCCTCTGGGGGATTGGGGGTTAGGACTTCCGTGTGAATTTTAGGGGGTGCCCCTTGCACCCTTGCCCACTATTCCATTACATGACAAGCTTATAGCACAGATGACCCCTCAGAGGGTGTGGGATGAGGCCTGGCTGTGGCCACATGAGGCTGGCTTGGCGCGTGGGTCTGGCTGGCGTGGTCATCTCATGGGCTGGTGGCTGCAGGGCATGGAGGAACCTCTGCCGAGCCAGGCCCCTGGTGCAGTCCTCTGCATTGTTCTCTTCCCTCCAGCTGGGTGCCAACGCTCTGCTCTTCCTCGGTGTAAACATGTATGGCGTCTTCGTGAGGATCCTGGCTGAACGCGCCCAGAGGAAGGCCTTCCTGCAGGCCCGGAACTGCATTGAGGACCGGCTGAGGCTGGAGGACGAGAATGAGAAGCAGGTCAGTGGCCAGGGCCTCACCCAGAGGGGTGTGGGGGGCCTGGGGTCAGGGGATGGAGCCTCACAGTCTTCTACACCAAGGGCTCTGGGAGTGGGGCCAGCCTGACTCACCTGAGAGTCGGATAGTGGTCTCAGACCCCTACTGGCCCCTGTGCCTCTGTGGACCAGCTCCTCGGCTTGTTGGGGAAGAGAGGACCTTTGTCGGGGGCACTGTGGAAGTGAAGGCAGAAGAACTGCCATCTGTGGCTTCAGTTTACCTGCTAGTGATATGTGGTACAGGACTATGGAGAAGATGCCCGGGGGCCTTTGCAGCCCTTAAGTGGAAGTAGAGATCTGGGCTTGGTGCTTCTGGAAGGGGCTGAGTTGTTAGGAAGTGGGAGTCACCATGGCAGCCCCACAGCCGAGCTTGGCTGAGGCTGCAGAGCACCCTGCCCAGCTGCTGCCAGCCCTGGGGGCAGCAGCACTGTACCCTGTGATCTAAAGGCTTGGAGGGAGCCGGGCTGGGTCCCCCCACCCCAGCCACTGTCAGCTGCATGTCCTGGGCTCACTCCTGCAGTGATGTTTCCTCTGAAGCTGTCCTGGGACCACCAGGCTGCTCTGAGCACTCTGGGCAAGGCCTTCAGCTAGGAGCCCCCAGACTCCTAGGCTTTATGAAAGTGCAGAGGCTTGTTTTCCTGGGGTGGGATGGATGGGATAGGTTTATAAATGAGATGCTATTATTATGGTAAATATAAGGCATGAAGTACTGACTGTACATTTAAAAATGTACACATTTCCATTTATAGGTATTGTAACGATACCTAGTGTTTACTCTAAAAGTTGGATATCATTTAGAAGTAGATGGCTTATGTATATTTGGATCGTATGTAGATCTGTGGGTGGCTTTGTCTGTGAGTGGTGTATGGGTGTGGGAGCTACTTGTCTCTGAGGAAATGTGCACACATGTGGTGTGCACATGTGCACGTGTGTGTTTTATGTGCACATGTATGTGTGGACTTGTTTTTCTGTACACATGTGTATTAGATATGTGGGGCATGTGTGCAAATGTACATAGGTGTATATGTGCTCATGTTAGTGTGTGGGTATATCCACGTATGTGGATTTGCATTCATGTGGATCTTATGTGCATGCCTGTATGTCTGTGTCCACGTGTGTATGGTTGTGGATATGTGTGCATTTGTGTGTATGTGCGCATGTGGATTTGTGTATGTGTGTGCACACACATGTGTATACTTGTGCATGCTCAAGTATAAGGAGTGTGCCTTCTGGGGCTGTGCCCTGAACATTTTTCCAGACCAGCACCATTAGCACTAATGGGGAGTTTTTGTTGCTTAGAGGGCCTTGAACTTGGTGTCTTTATTACCTTCATCACGTCCAAGAGATCCCAAAAGTGAGTCTTCCGAGTTCTCTCCCGTTTCCCGTTAACTACATCTGCTGAAGTGCTGGAAAGATTGATGTGGGGGCCTTTCTTGTGTGGATGAATCTGAATCTTCCTTTGCATTCCCTCTGTTTTCCCTCTTCTCCATCTCCTTTCAAATGCTTTCCTTTCCCACATTTTCTAATTAAAAAAATTATTTGTCTTTATTGCAGTACAATTGATTTATAATGTTCTGTTAGTTTATAATATAGCAGAGTGATTCAGTTATACATATATTTTTTTCAAAAAATTCTTTTCACTTAGCGATTATTACAGAATAGGGTTCCCTGTGCTGTATAGTAAGTCCTTGTTGGTTATCTATTTTATATATAGTAGTGTGTATATGTTAATCCCAGACTCCTAATTTATGCATCCCCCTTTCCCCTTTGGTAACCATAAGCTTGTTTTCTCTGTCTGTGAGTCTGTTTTTAAGTTCATTTGTATCATTTTTTTTTTTTTTAAGATTCCACATATAAGCTATATCATTTGATATTTGCCTTTCTCTGTCTGGCTTACTTTGTTTAGGATGATAATCTCTAGGTCCATTCATGTTGCTACATATGGTATTATTTCATTCTTTTTTATTGCTGAGAAATATTCCATTGTCTAAGTGTAGCACATCCTCTTTATCTGTTCATCTGTCTGTGGACACTTAGGTTGCTTCCATGTCTTGGCTGTTGGAAACAGTGTTGCAGTGAACGTTGCATGTATTTTTGCATGTATTTTTTAGAATTATGTATGGTTGCGTGTACTTTTTAGAATTATGGTTTTCTCTGGACTTATTTTCTCTGATTTTGTCTTCATTTCTTTTCTTACTCTTGACACCTTTCCTATAGACTACCTAGCTTCCACCCTTAAAACATGTTCAAATGCTTGATGCGCCCTCTGTCTCTTGGGTGGGTCCTGCCTGTCAATGGTGAGGATGCTGGCCACACATGTGGGTTCTGCAAATGTGTTTCTCCCCCGTGCCCACATTCCTGCCCTGGGAACACAGTGGCTGAGGAATCTCTCCTGCTCTCCTGGAGCAGTTGCAAGTCTAGCCTCTGCTGCTGTTCATATGTCACTTCTCTGCAGCTCTGAGAGCAAGGGTTTATTTTCTCAGTCCTACAGCTGAGGAAACCCAGACTGGCAGAGGCTCAGAGACTCGTCTGAGTTCTAATAGCAGGCCTGATGTTCTTAAGCAGGAAATCTACAAAATGGTAAATGTCACCCAGTCCTGTCAACCCAGCTGAATGTTCCGTTTTTTCAAGTCTTTGTCATTATGCACATTATCTCCCCATGTCATTGTCATTTTGGTGTATATACAAATTTATTTCTGCATTTTGACTTATTTCTCATAGGTGTATCCAGCCGGTGTTCTAAAGGTAATGGAAAACAGCTGCTGATTCCTGTGTGCATGTCTGGCATCTGACATTTAGATACTATGTTTTTAAAAATGTTTCTTTTTATAAGCATTTTTATTCATGTAGACTTGAAATATCTTTGGTTATATTGTCAGGAGTGCAAATAGGATGTTATTTCTCTCCCTGGGTCCTGGGCATTTTCCAAAACATGTTGTGCTTCATTTTATCTTTATAATAATTAGTTACACTGGGCTCTGGGGAGCAGTGGTTGAGTAGGGTCCTGGCGCCAACAGAGCCAGCCTCACAGGGAGCCTGTTAGAACTACAGATTCTCAGGCCTGCCCAGTCCCATGCGTGGAAAGCTGGGTGCGCCCAGCGTTCGGGGTTTGGTGTGTATTCCCACTGTTGCTGTGACTCACTTTTTCCCTCCCTCCCCTTTTCCCCACTTCCTGTTAGAACGTGGTTACTCCCGTTTATTCAGATGCTGGTTACTAATGCCGTGGCCACTTCTCCATGTGTGCTTACCATCTGTATTTCTGTGTGGAGTGAGTGTTCTAATCCTTTGCCAACTCATGCTCTGACTTTCCTGTGGGTTTGAATGAGCCTCTCACTGGAGAAAGGCTGGCACTTCATCTGATGGGATCCCCGTGTTGCCCAAGCCTCTTCCTCTAGCTCTGCTTTTCTTTGTGTAAACACTCAATCTTTCATGATTTCCAATGTTTCAGTCATCTTCCTTGGTGGTTTCATCTACTGTTGCAGAGCTGAGCACACGGAATGTGGAAGTGAGTGAGGATGGGTCACCCCCATGAGTTCCCCCAGCGGGTCCTGCGAGCAGCATCCTGACTTGTTCTGTTTCCGATGAGTGAGGATGGGTCACCCCCATGAGTCCCCCCCACTCTCCAGGCGGGTCCTGCGAGGAGGCGGGGCAGCATCCTGACTCATTCTGTTTCCGATTGGAACCAGTGGCGGGTGGTATCACAGGACAGCTGTCTCCCTGGGCAGCCTTGCACCCAGCACTCAGGTTACTCCCTGCCTCTGGTTTGCCTGACAGTTTTTAGCGCAGGGAGCCTTGTCTCTTTGGGTGGCAGAAGGGAAACCCTCGAGCTCACATGGGGCTCAGGCACCCCTTTGGGGGCTCTCAAGCACCCGTAGGCACTCAATACATCAAAGTGTGCCCGGGAACCACCTGGGCAGGGGAGCCAGGGGAGCCTGCAGGTGGCCAGCCACCTCTGCCCTACTCATGCCTCTGTGTCAGTGTGAAAACCACAGCCCCCTGAGTTGCAGGTGAGGGGTGCCCCAACCACATGGGCTTGTCATCTGTCTGTGTTTTCATATCTCAGCTCAAGTTGCAGAGCAGTCCAGTTCCATAGCTGTTTCTAGAGTCTTCTCCAGGCCCTGACCCCATCAGGTGGCACCCAGGGTGAAGTGGGGGATGTTGGTGGGTGCAGCCAGTTTTGTGGAGGCAGTGCTGGGGGTGCACCCCAGTTCTGGAGGGGTCACTGGGGTATCTGGCTCCAGAGTGACCCCTGTGTGACAACAGGTATGCCCCTATCAGCCTCTGCAGGAGGTGGGGTGACACTGCGCTGGGGCTGGAGGGGTGGGAGTGGGGTCCTTGAACGAGGCCGAGTTGGGGAGGAGCTTGAGTGCAGAGGCCGAGCTGGAGAGGGAGGCTGGGCTTTGCACTCTGTGGAAGGACGTGCATGAACACGTGACCAGGTGCATGTGACATGGGGCCTCTGATGTGTTCGAGCAGGCCAGACAGTTGGTCAGATGCAGGTCTGGGGGGTTGGTGTGGAGGCAGGACTTGGAGGCAGGTGGGGGGGGTGTTCTAGAAGTTGGCGAGTTGTTCTTTCCTCTCTTCCAGGGTGAGTATCCTCCTGGAGGTATCGCATTTGGAGGCTTTGAGAGGCAGGCAGGAGAAGGTTGTGCTTCGTGGCTTGAAGCAGATGTTTCTCCTGAGCCCCAGTAGACGTCTTCTCCCTGGGATGTGCCCACTCTGCACAAATCTGCTGCCAACACTGTTCTTGCCCATGTTGACTGGTTACTTTTTATGAAAGTGTGGTTGGTTTATAGGGGGTCCCTTGGTAGCTCAGTGATAAAGAATTGCCTGCTAATTCAGGAGACATGGGTTCGATCCCTGGTCTAGGAAGATCCACTGGAGAAGGAAATGACAACCCACTGCAGTATTCCTGCCTGGAGAATTTTGTGGACACAGGAACCTGGCAGGCTACAGTCCATAGGGTCGCGAAGAGTCGGACATGACTGAGCGACTCCGTGCACATATTGGTTTACAATACTGTGTTATAAACAGTTTCAGCAAAGTGATTTAGTTGTGCAGGTTTCAGGGTGGACTTCATCACAACCCTTGGGGACAGCCTCTGACTGTCGTAGGGAAGGATGCCACTGTGAGCTCTCACCACTCGCCTGCTCTCAACCAGGAAGGACGCGTGGGCATTCCATACCCGTAATCACTGATTTTTAAGGCAACCCTGAGAAGAAGGTGATAATTGCTCCAGTAATCAGGAACATCCGCTCCCCTCCTACATTGTTTAGAATTAATTAGCCCTGCGGTTGCTGTTTTGAAAGAAAATCCATCTGCTTTGTCTACAAAATCTGAGTTTGTATTTATCTCCTGCCCTTCTCCCTGCACATGTGGGCAGGCATGGTCTCCCCAGACGAGTCTCCCAGAGCAAGGCCTCCTCCGACCTTTTCACCAGTGGGAGTGTTTGAAGTGGTCGGTTCTCCTCAGTGCAGCCCGCAGGAGCAGAGGGGCTGGAGAGGATGGGCAGGGGGCCTGTCTGCTTCACTGGGCACACTCTCGTTCTGGAAGGTTCTCTGCTATGCTTTGAAATAGCTACCTGAGTTGTCAGTGTCCCTGAGGCTGACTCCTATAAGAGAGACTTTATATGCTGAAGTGACCCCCCCACCTCCCAATCAGAACAGACAGTGGCCCCTACACAGAGCTGCCCAACTCTGTCCTGTCCTGCAGGGTCTTGGCAGAACAGATGAATGAGCGTGATCCGAAAGGGTTCTTTCCTCTAGGTTCTTAGATCTTTAATTTTAGGCCTCTGTGTCCATAGTTGAGCGTGGAAGAACTTCGTTCTGTTCTATAAATCTGAGAACTGGGGCTGGCTTGAAGAATTTAAATGATGTGGGAAGGATAATAAGGTGAGTCACAAAGTAGCTGGTGACTCAGTGAGGCCAGCAGAGGCCACAGCCCAGAATCCCCCAAACCAGCCGTGGCCCACTTTCTCCCTTTCTAGCCCACGTCTCCTCAGCCGTTGAAAAGGCTCACACAGAGGTTTTGGGTTAAAATATTCCAAAGGGCTGTGAAAGGGTCTTTTTAATAGGTCTCTTTCAGTTTCAGACAAAAGTTGGTTCTTTGAAACAGAAAAGCCTTAGAGAGACTGACCAAGAAGAAAGAGTGGATACAAGATGATTAGGGACGGGAATACACACGCCACAGAGATAAAGCTGGGTTAAAAATAGATAAGAGGGAAGTACTTAGAGGTTAAAAAAATTTTTTTTTTGCCAGAATATTTGAAAACTTAAACAAAGTGGACAAATTCCCAGAAAGGTGTTAGTTACTAAAATTGATTCTAGAAGAAAAAGAAAGCCTGAAACATCCTATGATCATTAAAACGATTGACTCAGTAATGAAAAGCTTGCCCCAAAGTCATCACCAGACCCCAGTGGTTCTACAGCTGAGTCATAGAAACTTCTGAGGAAAACGTTGTTCCAAGCTGGTCATCCATAGGACAGAAACTCCTTGTGAAAGTGCAGGGTAACCTTGCTCATGATTTTGGAGGGCGGAGCCAGAATTCCAGAATCTCAGAAATGCAGGTCAGACAGACGCACAGGGGAGCAGCTTCTGCCCCCTAGTCCTGCATTTGTGACTGGTATCTGCCCTGAGGCCCTTTGCCTCTTGGTGCCAAGTGGCTTGGGAAAGGCCCAGCTGGAATTCCTGCAGGGGGTGGTCATCCTTGACCTGGCACATCTGAATGCTTGGCCTATGGCTCCAGGGACCCTGGGATGGAGGGAACCTCGTCTCAGCCGAATGTGGGACTGCATGGGAGACCGCAGCCGTTGGTTCCTGTGGGGAGGCCCAACTGGAGGATGGGGTTCTGAGAAGCATGCTACACGGCAGCAGGAAGCGGGGTGTGCATTGCAAGAAATACAGAAATATTTGATTGGGGCTTTGAAGGTTATGTAGGAGTTTGCCAGGTAGAGGCTGGGAGATGGGGAGCAGTAGGTGGCTTTCACTCAGAAAATGGGGGGTGGGGTGGGGCACATAGGTGTTCCAGTCAGGGCAGGCAGATTGGTAAACTGCAGCTCTGTCTTCCTCAGCTTGGAGAAGGCTGGGATAGAGTTGGACAACCTGCTTCACTGAGGGAGGGCAGGGAGCGGACAGAGACCACTTGGTGGCCTTGTGATCACAGCTCCCCACTGGGGTCTAATCCTGAGGTCTGAGCCTGTCAGAGCTGGGGAGCATAGGGAAGGGAGTGAGAGGCCTCTGAAGGCCACCCCTTTGCTCCTTGGGGCCTCCTCCCTGCTGCTCCCCGCAGCCCGCCCAAGAATCCTGGGCTTGCAAGATCCGACCCCTGAGATCAGTGTCCTTGCTCTGACCACAGCGGCCACCACTGCAAAGTCCCTGACATGCCTCAAATGCCGTTATTAGGTTATAGTTTCAGAATTGCATACAATTGTTTGCAAAGTGTATACTCAGTTTGTCATTCTAACAAGATAAATAAAACTTTGACAATTTTGATTTCCTATTGTGTGAAAAAATTTACCAAGAGAAAGCAAATTTCTTTTTAAGTGGACATAGGATGGATTTTTAAACAGATCTGTCTCATTCCCAGCACCTTTAGAAGCCACCATAGTTGTTATTTATTTTTAATTAAAAGAACCTATTGATCTATAGTTTACATACTATTAAGTTCAATTTAAAATTCAAAACAACTAAATGACTTTTCTGATATTTTGGGTGTGTAACCATTATAATAATCTGTTTTTCGAAAATTTTTGATCACCCCAAAAAGAAAGCTGTACCCATTAGTGGTCACTCGTTATTCTAGACACTGTTAATCCGTGTTCTGTCTCTATGGCTTTTCCTACTCAGGAAGTTTCTTATGAATGGAGTCATACAGTGCGTGGCCTTTTGTGTCTGGCTTCTTTAACTTTGCATATTGTTCTCAAGGTGCATCTATGTTGCGGCGCTGGTCAGTGCGTCATGCCTTGTTTGGCTGAATAGTGTTCTACTGTGTGGATGGACCACACTGCTTATCCATTCATCTATTGATGGATGTCTGGGTTGTTTCTACTCTTTTGTTATTTTTCCAGTCTATTATCTCTGTTTTTCAGTTTGGTCAATTTCTACTGTTCTGTCTTCAAGTTCACTTGAACTTTCCTTGGTCCCCTCCATTCTGATGTTCCCATTTGTTGAGCTTCTTATTTCAGGTTGGTTTTTTTTTTTTTTTTTAGTTTTAAAATTTCCATTTGATTCTTTTTTGTATCTTTTATTTCTTTACTGAGAGTTTCTGTTTTTTTACTTTTGCAAGCATATTTGTAGCTGTTTATTGAATCATTCTTAGGCTAATAGCTTTAAAATCTTGTTAGCTATTCTGATTATTGTCATCTGGTGTTGGAGTCTGTTGATAACTTTTGTTCACTTGTTGAGATTGTTTTGGTTCTTTGTATGATGAGTGATTTCTGATTGGAACCTGGACAACTGGGGTATTGTGTGTGAGACTCTGTGTCTTATTTGAACTTTTTCTTTTAGCTAGTTTTCTATGACTTCATAGAAAGTAGGGGAAAAAGTGGAGACCACCACCTCAATACTTTCTTGTTGAGGGACAAGTCGAGGTTCCACACTGAGCCTCTGTTGGGACTCACGGTGGTGGGGGTGCCTCCTTACTGCTGTGCAGGAGAGAGTTCTGGCTTCTGACTTGGAGGGAGGAGCAGGAAAGCCCTTGGCTCTGCTGGTGCAGTGGAGCAGGGTTGGTGGGGTGCACTGGGTGTTACCAGCTGGTGGTGAGCAAAGGCAGAGTTCCCGGCATGGCTTCTCTGGCACCCCAGCCTGGGGAGGATGGAGTTTTGCCGATATTTTGGAGTGGTTTGCCTGGAGTGGGACAATTATTGTATAGCAGTTTCCATCTCATGAGGCTACCCCTGTCCTGATCTTTTAGTCAGAGAGGGTCGAATTTGTTGGAGCTTAGTGCTGTGCCTGTTGACATTTCTGGGCCACCCACCTTCCAGCACCCAGTCTGGGGTATGTAAGGCAAAAGAAAGTCCAGGCCCTCACCTGCAGGCCATCCCTCGCATAGCGGTTTCTGCCTCCTTCCCTCTGCCTTTCAGAGCCTTCAGATGACTGTTTTATATGCAATGTCCAGGATTTTTGATGTACTTAGTGGGGGAATAGGGAAAAGTGCTTTTCCATCTTTTCAGAAACAGAGTCTTCATAATTGTTGTTTAAATATCTAATGTTTATTAAGGTTAATGTATTAAGTCACATTTTGATAATCAAGATAAACACTGAGGTTTTTATATAGCCTTCACAGGATGCTAGGATATTTTGTATGATTCCTATTTATAAATTTGTCCCTTTGATTTCTGGCTTTGTATCTTATTTCACTAGTTAGAACTCATCATGTAGCTGTCTGCTTCTAATGTAATGTTTATTGCTGCCTGAGGCTTTAGGGCTGGGTTTGGAATTGGATGTGGATTCCAGGTATTATCTTTATGATGTCAGCCAGCTAAGTTGTTTGCTGCTTTTTGTTTTTAATCAGAGATGGGCGCTTGATCTTTTCAGATGGCTGGCTGCTTTGCTCCCTGTGGGCGAGGTTGTGTACTTTCAAGTCTTGATTATTAATGTGTGTTGGCTTCAGGCACTATCACTAATCTTGTGGATGGAGTTAATGCTGAGCCCTTGGCTGGAAATATAGCCTGCTGTTAGGAACTTCATATGACAGTGGCTTATGCAAGTCAGACAACTCTTTTCTCTTACATACATATTCCAGGGCTGGCACTTTATGGCCAGGGATGCAGATCTGATCCATGCAATCCTCATAACCCAGTCTCCATCTAGTTAAATGGTCTGCCATTGCTAGCGTGTAGCTTTCATCCTCCTGAACTAAGATGGTTGGTACAGATCCAGCCATCATGACTATATCCCCAGCAACAGGAGGAGGGAAGAAGAACAAACTGTCTTTAGGGAATATTCCAGAAATTTCCACTTGATGCTTCAGCTCCTATCTCCTTGGCCACATCTAGTTGAAGAGGAGGGTGGACAATACAGTTTTCATTCCAGGTTTTCAAGCCCCCTGATGAGGATGAGGGGCTAGATTGTGGTGCTAGTGGTGGAGAAGGGATCCTGGGACAGTGCTAACCCAGCCATCTGTCTCGGCACCCCACGCTGCACTGGGTGTGCGCCCTGGGCTGCAGTAGCACCTGGCCTAACCCTCCATACCGGCCCCCCGATTTCCTCTTGAAGTCCTGGGCTAGTCAGTGTGCCTCTGCTTTTCAGTCCTTCCCTCCTGGTGGCTGCCTCGGTTTCCTTGTTCTAACTACAAGTTGTGCAGGACAGCTGAGGTGATGGAGAGACCGAGAGAGGAGGGCTCTTCTCAGCAGGACCCCTGAGGGGAAGGCGGCAGCTCGCTCAGGAAGAGCGGCCAGTTCTGGGGCTGTGAGACGGTGAAGGAAGGCGTGAGGCGGGCACGGGGGAGGACAGCTTCCCCTTGCTTGATTTGACTTGGGCGACACCTGAGTGCTTTTCCAAGAGCAGGTGACAGATTTAAAAGACGCAGGAGACAAAGAGCGAAGCCGTGAAGAGCTGCCATCGGAGGTGCTGGGAGGTGTGATGCAAGACAGGGACCCCTGTGGGCCAGCGGGGGCCTGAGGTGTTCATCCCCTTCTCAGAACACCCTGCTGAGGAGGTTGGTGTGGTTATCACCCTGATAGACAGGATGGGATTGAAACAGAGCTTAACTAATGGCCCTGGAGGAGGCAGAGTCGGGATGGGAGGCCAGGCAGCTGTCCTGCAGGCCCTGGGACTCTCCTCCCTGAGACCCCTCTGCCTGGGGCTCTGGGGTGCACCCTGAGCCCCTAGGCTGGCGGGTGGCCTGAGGGGCCTGGGCTTGTCGACGCCCCTGGTGCTGGGGCAGCAGAGAGGGCTCTGTGTGTTCCCAGGGCCCTTCCAGGGTGGCCTGCCTTGTCCAGCTGCTTCTGTTTTCCCACCTTGCACCTCAGGGCAGTGACAATCTCCGGAAGCTTCTGGGTGGTCCTTTGATGGTGGCCCGAGGGAGCCCCCTGCCGAGTACTCTCTGGGGCAGCGGGCTCACCTGCAGGGGCTGTTGTCCACGGGTGGTGCTCGGGCTCGTCTCCAGAGGCCCCGCTGCTAAGGAAGGGCTGATCAGGTCCTGTCTACACTCAGGTCACACACCAGCTCCCATGCCCTGGGCACGGGGACTTTCTGTCCCCGAGGCTGCCCTCACATGCTCGCTTAGACTGGCACTTCTGTCTCAAAGGGGCCTCTCCCCATGTGGCTGGTCACAAAATGTCATGGACTGCTGGGCTCTTGCGATGTTCCTCCTGAGTGTGGGGGTCTGTCCAGCCTGGAGCCATGTGGGGGCCACAGTGGGTCTCCCCACCCCACATAGACCAGGCCTGGTTCGCCTGGGTGCACATACTCAGCTCCACCTGGTGCCGGGCGGGGCCTCCATCCTCAGAAGTGTATGTGGGGATGCATCACCTGGGGAGACTTTTCCTGTGCATCAGATGCATTCTCCCATTTTAAAATAACTTTGTGATCTGGAGCCAAGGGGGTGAAGCCCCGGCACCCCTACCCCAGGCCCCTGAGGCTGTTTCCTGGAGGTGGGAGTGCTTTTAGGGTTGGTGACTGTTGTCACTGCTGCTGCTGTGATCGCCCTCCAGAGGATGTCACGTGGGGGAGCGGTTGCTCCCAGGCAGGGATGTGGTCTCATACTGCAGGGTAGACCTGGGGTCTACGAGGGTCTCAGGACCTGGGGACTGCACCCAGCCACCTGGTCTAAGTGGGAGATGCCAGAAATCCATGTGGCCCCTTCTGAGCCTCCTCTATTGGCCAGACTGAGGGCCCAGGGGCTGTGGGCCCAGCCGGGTTGAGGGGTGCCATTGGAGAGAGAGTGAGGGGGAACTACTGCCCCCTCCCTGCCCCACGTTCACCCTTGTAAGTAGGACGTCTTACTTGATTGCAGGCAAGATCTAAATTCTGCACTTTCATTTTCTTTTCAAAGCAGAGTGTGTGTGGTTGGGGAGGGGCTCGGAAAGGGACTAAGGGAGGAGTGGGGGTCTCACCCCAGATTTCTAGAACATGGTTTCTCCAGACATGGTGTGACCGGTGGGGTTGAAGCCAGGGAAGGATCCATCATGAGGAGGAGAAGTGGGGACTGGAGGAGGAAACCAAGGTCCAGAAAGGGTGACAGAGCCCCCCGGGGCAGCATGGCTCCTGTGGATAAGCCCAGGCATTCGGTCCATACTCTTGGGGGTGGAGAACCTTTGACTCCTGCAAGTCTGGGAGTAATCAGAAGACAAGACCAGGAGAAGATGCCACATTGTATGCAAAGTCCCTTATCTCTGTGGAACATGGGCTCCTGTCTGTCGATGGGCATGGGCAGCCCACCATGAGGTCCCTCTTGAGGCTGTGGTGGGCGGTGGTGTGGGGAGTGAGGCTGGACTGGCCTGGTTGGAGGGAGCGGTGTCTCCTGCCTGTGACCCCCACTCACTGGAGCTGGGCGCACGGTGAGCTTGCCCCAGCAAGCTTGCCCAGTGCTCTGGGAACGAGTTACCTGTGTGTTGACGGTCCAGGCCTGGGCACAACCCGCTAAGGCTCTGGGGCTGGGCAGGGTCCGTGGGGCTGAACCACGTGCTGGCTGTGTGTGAGGAGGCTCTGGGGCCCCTCGGGGAGGGCAGCTCCTTGGCACCAAGGTCACTGGATTGGGCATGCCCAGGAATCACAGGGAGGAGCTGCTGTGTCACACGGGGGCCTGTCTCTTCTGTCCAGGAGCGGCTGCTCATGAGCCTCTTGCCTCGGAATGTTGCCATGGAGATGAAGGAGGACTTCCTGAAGCCCCCTGAGAGGATTTTCCACAAGATTTACATCCAGCGGCATGACAACGTGAGGTAGAGCTGGCACTGGTTTGGCCCTGTGATGGGCCTGGGGAGCTGAGGTGGGAGGTGATGGAGGTATGGGAGGGGTGATCAGGGAGATGGGAAGTGATGCAGGAGATGGGGGATGGTGGAGGAGGAGGGGGTAATGGCAGAGGTGGGTGACGATGGTGGAGGTGGAAGTGATGGTGGAGGGAGTGGTAGAGGTGGGAGGTGATGGCGAAGGTGGAGGTGATGGAGGAGGAAGCGGTGATGGCAGAGGACCCTAATTTGAGGGAAGGAGGGAGCAGGTGTGGGTCAGGAGCCCAGGTGAGCACTTGCCCAGCAGGGAAGCAGTTCCCACAAGGGGTGTGGGTGGGCTTCTTGGGTGATGCATTTCACAGTTGCTATTTCTCATTTCTTCACCTTCTGTTTCCTGTATTGGCTGGAGAGCATGGAAACTCTGTCCCTTAGCCAGACTTGGGCAGTGGCCGTTGGACTGGGAATTTGCCTGTAGCAGGTTAATAACCGAGCATTGTTCTAGTTCGTGCTGGGCTCTGGGGTAGGTGTTCCTTTTACTCTGTTCTCTCATGGCAGCCCCAGGAGTTAGAGATGGTTATTCCCATTTTATAGGTGAGGAAACTGAGCCCTTGGAATGAACCAACTTTCCCTGGACACTCTAGAATTTGCTAATTTGTTTTTAAATGTTCTGTTAAAATGTAATTTATTATATTAAATCATGCATTGCCTTTAAAGGTACTTAGAATAGCAGTGTTTCCTGTCTGGGAGTAATACTTGACAAAACTGTTAGGTAGGAAATGATGGTTTGAAGGACCCATGCACTCTCTCTCCTTCTGGTCTTTGCTGGTTTTCTTGGGTGTTGGTGTCAGGCCTCCCTGCCCACTGAGCCCCTGTGGACACAAAAGGATAAGAAAATCCTCTTTCTGTCTGTGTTGAGTGCTGCAGGTTGGGTCCCCATGAGCTGGTGCTTGTTTGTCTGAAATGAGCCAGGCCCACTGCTGCCAGCCCATCCTTGTCAGGGTCCAAGCGGCCCTGCATGTGGGCTGGTATGGCTCACAGTGTCGGTGAGTGCACTCACTCCCACTGCTGTGTCTCTTGATAAGGACCAGTTTTGTCTTCCTACAGAAGACGGTGAAGCCAAATGGGATTAAGGCCTGATATGTGAGGCCAACGTTCAAGTACAGTCAGGAAAGGCCACTTGGTTCTGTTTAATATCATCACACACTTGATATCTGTAAGCACTGTCACCTCTACTTTGTAGATGAGGAACTTGAGCTTCGGCAAAGTGAGCTGGTGCAGGACTCCCTGGCCAGTGACTGATAGGGCTGAAGCTAGTCTAACATTGGCTGATGCTGATGTCTGCCTAGACCTTTCCACTTTGCACATTACCTTTTGTTACTGGGACTGCAAGGAGATCCAACCAGTCCATTCTAAAGGAGATCAGTCCTGGGTGTTCTTTGGAAGGAATGATGCTAAAGCTGAAACTCCAATACTTTGGCCACCTCATGTGAAGAGTTGACTCATTGGAAAAGACCCTGATGTTGGGAGGGATTGGAGGCAAGAGGAGAAGGGGGACGACATGATGAGATGGCTGGATGGCATCACCAACTCGATGGACATCACCAACTCCGGGAGTTGATGTTAGACAGGGAGGCCTGGTGTGCTGCAATTTATGGGGTTGCAAAGAGCTGGACACGACTGAGTGACTGAGCTAAACTGAACTGAAGGACTTGATTTAGTGACCAAATGCCCTGCTGAGAAGACAAGACTACCACAATAATCCAGGGCACACCTTGCCAGGGCAGAGCATCTGCATACAGTAAGGAAAGCATCAGATATCAGGGTCTTCTGGGGCTGCAGGTAGAGGTGGGCACATGCATGGAGCACCCAAGTGCCTTTCTCTTCCTCGCCTTTCCTATAATGGTAATACAGATGTGACAAGTTACTATTCCCCTTTGCTGCTGAAAAATCTCTGTCATGTACTATGATGGGCTTCCCTGATAGCTCAGCTGGTAAAGAATCTGCCTGCAATGCAGGGGACCCCGGTTTGATTCCTGGGTTGGGAAGATCCACTGGAGAAGGGATAAGCTACCCACTCCAGTATTCTTGGGCTTCCCTTGTCACTCAGCTGGTAAAGAATCCACCTGCAATGTGGGAGACCTGGGTTCGATCCCTGTGTTGGGAAGATCCTCTGGAGGAGGGAATGGCAATCCACTCCAGTATTCCTGCCTGGAGAATCCCCATGGACAGAGGTGCCTGGTGGGCTACAGTCCATGGGGTCGTAGAGGGTTGGACACGACTGAGCGACTAAGCCTGTGTCCTGTGGTGGGCCAGTGTGCTTGGTGAAGGCAGGACGGCCCTGAGATGGGAGAGGAAGCTGAGGCTCCCTGTCACAGATAGTGCCACCTACACCGTAGCCCTTCTGGCTGCCCTCCATCAGGATTCAGAGACATCTTTTATAGCCGAAATACGGACATCTCATTGGGCTCTCTACAGTCCTTTTATGTCCAAGCCCAGTATGGCCTGGCTGAGTGTTGAAAGCATGTCCCAACATTCACATACACACCATTGTCAAAGATTGAGAGCCTTATTTGCTTCAAACATCTAAGAAAATTTCTGTCTAGTCATTAGCTGAGCACTATATCAAGTTAATGAAGCAAAGACTTTAGTAGCAACACATAACAAAGAATACAGACTTTATAGAATTAGTTCAGAAAAGTCACTAAAGAAGCAATAGTATAACCAAACAGTAATGGCAACAAACCCTGAGGGGGATATGTTTTTCAGAGTTGCCATGTTATATTGCCCAGTTTTCAATAAAAATATATGAAACATGCAAAAATCAAGAATGCATTGCTTACATAAGAATAGATTTAAAAGCAGTCAATAGAAACTATCCCAGAGGAAGGCCAGACATTGAACTTGATAGTACTTTTAAAATAAGCTATTTTAGATATGTTCAAAGCACAAACCATGTCTAAGAAACTAAAAGAAAAGATGAGATTTATTTCCGTCAAATAAAGAATACCAATAAAAACATAAAAATTATATAAATGAACAACTTAATAGAAATTTCAAACGTGAAAAATAAAATGAAAAACTCATCTGGGACTTAATAGCAGATTTGAGCAGACTGAAGAAAGAGTAAGTGAATTTCAAGATAAGTCGCTTGAAATTATCCAGTCTGAAGAACAGAATGAAGAAAAGGATGAAGAAAAATGAACAGAGAACTGAGGGACACCATCAAATGTAGCAGCACACTCGTGATGAGAGTCTGAGCAAAGACCAAAAGGGGAAGAAAAATTGAAAAAAACAATGGCCACAAATGTCCCAAATTTGATGAAGAACACTTAACTACATCAGAGAAGCTCAAATAAGATAAACTCAAAGAGAACCACAGCTGCACGCATCATAATCCAACTGTCAAATGCCAAAGACATGGAGAGAATCTTGAAAGCAGGAAGAGAGAAGCACTTTAGTAAAGTTTCTAGCAGATTTCTCATCAGAAACCATGGAGGCCACAAGGCAGTGGCATGGTTTATTCAAAAGGTGAACTAGAAAGATAAGAATTCCTAACCCAGCAAAAATCACAACAGCACCCGCTGCTCTTCTCTCTGCCTGGGGAACCTTCTCTGGTGTCTTCATGGCTCCCCTTCTCCTCCCTTTAGGACTCAAATGTCACCTGACTTACTCAGAGCTCCACACCCATCTTCCCTCCTTCATGTTCCTCCATAGTTACACTTGTCACCTTTGACATACTGTGAGCATCCACCTCTTCCAACTAGAATGGAAACTTCTGGAGGGCAGTGATGTGTGAATCTTTTTGTTCGTTGCTAAGTCCCAAGCATCCAGAACACTGCCTAACATGTAGATATTTCAATAAGTACTGATTGCATTGTAACACTCACAAATTATTCAGTTCAGTTGCTCAGTCGTGTCCAATTCTTTGCGATCCCATGAATCGCAGCATGCCAGGCCTCCCTGTCCATCACCAACTCCCGGAGTTCACTCAAACTCACGTCCATCGAGTCAGTGATGCCATCCAGCCATCTCATCCTCTGTCGTCCCCTTCTCCTCCTGCCCCCAATCCCTCCCAGCATCAGAGTATTTTCCAGTGAGTCAACTCTTCGCATGAGGTGGTCAAAGTACTGGAGTTTCAGCCTCAGCATCAGTCCTTCCAATGAACACCCAGGACTGATCTCCTTCAGAATGGACTGGTTTGGTTGGATCTCCTTTCAGTCCAAGGGACTCTCAAGAGTCTTCTCCAACACCACAGTTCAAAAGCATCAACTCTTCGGTGCTCAGCTTTCTTCACAGTCCAACTCTCACATCCATACATGACCACAGGAAAAACCATAGCCTTGACTAGGCGGACCTTTGTTGGCAAGGTAATGTCTCTGCTTTTCAATATGCTATCTAGGTTGGTCATAACTTTTCTTCCAAGGAGTAAGTTACAAATTATTGTAACTAAGCAATTGGCGAGCTCTTATTAGGTGCAAGGTGTTACTCTAAGTGCTTTGTTAATCCATTTAACCCTCACAACCTATCATCTGGACTCTGGTCTTATTCCCATTTTAAAGATGGAAAGACTGACATGTGAAAGTGTTGGGTAGGTTGCCTGAGGTCCCAGCACATTGCCACAAGTAGCAGAGCTGGACAGTCCTTCTAGAATGCAGGGTCTCGCCATGTCTCCCCCACGCCTTTCCTGGGCTGACACTCAGGAGCCTCCCATGGTGGACACTTGGGTTCCACCGCTCACTGCTTGTGTCCATGTCCCAGCCAGTTTGCCTCTCTCAGCTTTTAAGTTATTATATGGTTTCTCACCCATCTTAGTTTCCACATATATTTGCACTTCTGAGTCAATCCGCCTTCTTCCTTTTTCCTTCCTCCTTTCCTCCTTCCTTCCTTTCTTGTTTGTCTGGAAAATCCCCGGATAGGCTCCAGACCCTGCATCCTTGAAGTGGGTGTTGTGCCTTCCTGCTGAATTCCAGCCTTACCATATCATTGCTTCCCTGTGCTCTGTCCCTCCCTGCTCTGAGCCTTCCCTTCTTTCCCAGATGTTGAGCTCCTGAGGAGAGGGGCCTGGGGTGTAAGAGATCCGCTGCCTGTGTGCTTTAGGGGTGAGGTTTCCCACGGGTGGTGGAGGTGGACAGGCAGGGAAACACTGGGGGGCTTTCCAAGCGCGGAGGTGGGCAGTGCTCAGTCAGTGTTCATGGAACTAAGTGAATGAGCAGAGGCTGAGAAACCAGAGGCTAGATAAGGGTGTGTGAAAGCATGGGTAGTTATAGAGAAGGAATAAAACACGGTGGATCCTCAGAGACGTAAAGCAGCCTGAATTTTATACTAAACAGAGGGGAGAAAACTGTTGTTTGTCTCCGCCCACTCTTGCAGCCCCTTTGCTCAACTCCTGAGTATCAGTGACACACCTATAGCCTAGACACAGTTTTTACCCGTTCATTCATCCCTAACACAGATATGTATCTCCTGTTGCTCTGTGTTTGGCACATGGGACGTACAGGTCAGGTCTGCATCCTTAAGCTCCTCACAGTCTCAGTGGGGGATGCCCTTCTGCAGTTAGAGGATTATAACGGCATAGGAGAGTTGGCCTGGGGGGAACAGAGCTGCTCTCTGCACTTGGGCAGGGCGTGGTTGACGTGGTGGGGAGAGGACCTCATCAGAGAGAAGCCTCTCTGAGATGTGGGTTCCCACTTTCTGCCTGTAATGTGGGTTTCCACTTTCTGCCTCGAATGTGGGTCCCCACTTTCTGACATGAAGTATTATTGAAAATTCAACCCTGAGTTAAGATCTGGCATCAGGAATTAAGATATGAATGCAACTGTGTCAAAAGAACAAATTCCTGTACACATCACTTTCTTCATTTAAACTGGAGATGCACGTTTATGTCTCGTCAACCTCTCCAGTACCCATGTGAGTGATCTCCCGGGTCTCATAGCCGAGGGTGCTTTTGGCTGAAGGTGACGAAGGTTGGCCATACAGTGTCTTCAGGAGTGAGGGTGCTCCCCTGGGGTGAGAGGTTTGGAGATGGCAGCCGGTACTGGTCCAGGAACTCTGTGGTCAGGCCTCGTGGTTCCCGTGGAGCAGTTTGCTCTGAGCTAGGTCCCTGGTCACCTCTCCCTCATCCCTCACACCTGTGAGGGATCAAGGTGCTTGGAAGACTCAGCAGGAACCCCACCCTCTTCCAAATGTACGGCTCGGGGAAGCTCTCTGTTGCTTTACAAGTTCTCTGTCCTGCTTGGTCCTCTGTGTTGATTCATTACTTAAGACTTTTAAAGTCTTTGCAGCATCCAGGTTGCTGGCTGTGTACTGTGGGTGAACACAGTGTTGTTTACCCTGACCGGGTACTGTAGTAAGTGGGTACCCAGCATCTAAGAGAGATATTGCTTTCATCCTTGTAGCTGACCAAGGGGCGGCCCTGCCCACAGCACAGCACCCCTGGGGGGCTTTGACAGGGCCTGGGCTCAGTCACTGACGTCAGCTGTGGGTGGAGAGGGTGGAGAGATGGTGTGAGGGCTGCTCATTCCTTGAGAGCATGTCACTTTTGCTCACCTGCCACCAGCCATGACCCCATCACTAGGCCACCCCAGAAAGTGGAGCAAGTCTAGTGGACGTTGAGCTGCTCCCTGGGTCTGGGGGACACCAAATATATAGGCAGTATATGGGGGTCACCGCTGACCCCTCAGTGTCCTGGGAGGAGTCAACAGGAACTCTGAGTGGCTCCAGCATTTCCTCCCTCTGCGACCGAGGAGTCCCCTGGCTTCTCCCAACCTCAGTCTTGTCCCGGATCCAGCAGAGATATGCAGGGGGCTGTGGTTTCAGGTGACATCTGTCTGAGCCCATGGAAAAGGGCAGCTGGTACCTCTCTGTCTTGCAGCATCCTCTTTGCAGATATCGTGGGCTTCACGGGCTTGGCGTCACAGTGCACGGCCCAGGAGCTGGTGAAACTCCTCAACGAGCTCTTCGGGAAGTTTGATGAGCTGGCCACGGTAAGTGCAGCCACCCCCTTCATCTGATGAAGTTGCTCCTGGGGCCCGGACATGCCTGGTGGATCCTCTGGTGGAGATGTGGTCTTGGCTGTTGTTTCCAGCCTCACTGGTTCCTCCCCTGGGACCAGAGTGCTTGCTGCTTTTGCAGACGGCAAGAGGCTGCATGAACCCACTCAGCACCTCCAGTGAAGGGTCCTGGGCAGGTGGAGGCGCTGGCTGGGTTGTGGGGCCCTGCGTGTGTGTGGACTGCCTGCGGGCCACCCTGCACCTTCTGTCCCTTGGCAGACGCCGCCTGGGCTGACCTTGGTGGAGGGAGGGTTCTCTGGAGCAGGCCTGCACTGCCCTTTACTGGGACGACTACCTGGACTTGAAACTTGACTGCTGGGGGTCAGTTGGTGACATCTCAGGATGCCTGCCCCCTTTTCTGTGCTGTGGGCTGAGCACTGGGGTTGTGAGATCTTCCTGGGCAGGTCACACCTAAGGTCTGTGGGCTTCAGTAGCCGTGGCACGGGGCTCAATTGCGGCTCCTGGGCTCTAGAGCACAGGCTCAGTAGCTGCGGTGCATGGGCCTGGTTGCTTTGTGGCATATGGAATCTTCCTGGACCAGAGATTGAACCATCTCCCCTGCACTGACAGGTGGATTCCTATCCACTGTGCCATCAGGGAAGTCCAAGATAATGATCTTTATAAAAAAATTTTTTTTCTATTTCATTTTGGACAGTTTATGCTGCTGCGCCTTCAGGTTTGCTAATCTTTGCATCTACAGCGTCTAACTTGCCATGTACCATCCAGTGCAGCTTCTGTCTTCTCTAGAAATTGTTTCTTCCCTAGAAGCAATTTGTATCTTTTGTCCTTGTTGAGGTGACTGACTGTGAGGAAGCTCAAAATTAAAATGGCCTCGTTTGCTTCCTATTTAATGCTTGCTTTCTTTCTTTCTCTGTTCGTTCGTGCAGACATTTTGTGTCTTCAGTATATTTTTCACTCTTATCTGCTTGTGTCCTGTTCTGAGGAGCACCTGGACGTGTTTTCCTTGTGTATGTGCTTGTTCTGTGCCCGAGTGCCCTGTGTGGAAGGTGTGGCGACCTTGGGGGTGCAAACGCATCCTTCTTTATGAAGGCCCTGGTGGGTGGTTAGACAGACTCACAGTGTATTTGTCTGCATCTCTGTGGGAGCTGACGGTTTGCTTACCCTGATCCATGGCTGACGACCGCAGATGTGCACTATGTTTTGACCTTTCCTCCACTTATTGGATCTATTTTAGATTTGTGTTTGCTCTGATGTCTGTGTGTATCTTGGAAATTGGCCACACCCTTTGAATTTACGGAGAAACACCTATCCTGGGTTTAGCCTTGCTCCACCACCACCTGTTGGGAGTAGGCCCATCTCCGGATGTCAGTTTTTCCCATGGGAAAGTGGTCGGCCCGGACAAAGCAGATGCCCCTCTAGCAGCTTCCAGGAGGCGTGGGGTAGTGGGGAAGGTTCCTGGTGTGCCAGCCATGGAGATGAGCCTGGGTCCATGTTGGCCTCTTGTCGGCTGGGCCAGGCGGACTGGTCCTTGGGGTGACAGGCAGGTGAGAGTGTGGTCTTCAGCTCTGGTCATAACACCAGGAATCCTTCAGGGACTGTTTCCAGCAAGAGCTTGTTCTCGACCCCGGCATGGCCATTGCCAGGCATAAGAAGGGGATGCGTTGGATTCAGGCCGGTGCCCAGGGCCAGGCAGCTGACCTGCACACATCATGGGTGGTTAGAGAGCTCGGACGTGTGCAGAGGCTTCCCCTCTTTAGGTCCAAGCATTCCTGGGGTATGCGGGGTCTGCCAGGGGGCTCTCCTGGGGACATCAGCCCTTAGGCTTGACCAGTCCCTGTTGTCCCTGAACTCAGACGCTTTGGGAGCCTTTCCAGACCATGAGGACCTGACATGGAGGAGCACTTGGACAGGAGTGTAAGGGGTCCAGTGCCTGAAGAATGACTGGGATGACTTGTGTTAGTGAGGGCCTTATTTCCCAGTTACTTGTGTTCCTCTGGATGATTCTGAAAGGGACCCGTGGAAGCCTGTCGGAGGGTGGAGCTCCCCACCCAGTTCTAAGCTGCTTGGCTGTATGTTCCTGTCCATCCGTCCTATCCCTCTCTTTCTTCCTCCTCCTCAGGAAACTGTCCTTGGGTCATGTTAGAGGGTCATACCTTCCTGTTCTGACAGCTGGTCCCGTGGCCGCGTGGAGCTGGCCACATCCAGGCCTGACACGTGCTCAGAGTCCAGTTGTGACTCTGCTTGACAGTGTTCCTGCCTGTGCACCTGCTGTTGGTGGGGGTGAGGGGCGGACTGGAGCCCCAGAACGGAGTCAGAGAACCTTGGCCAGGGAAATTACAACCCAGGCAGGGAGGCCTTGAGCCAGTTTTGTGAAACCTGGATTTTGCTGAACGAGATATGGTCAGGATATAAAGAGCTATCGTGAGCACAGCCTGGAGGGGTGGCCATGGGACCATCACCTGAGCTCAGCTTGGAAAACTGACCCAAGGGTACGATTTTAAGTGATCAAAGTAGAATGTAAAGTTGCATGTAGAGTAGAATCCCAGTTTTCACAGTGTGTGCACATACTATACACACATTTACATGAGTGCCAGAGAGAAAGGAAAGTCTGGAATGAAATATCCCAGAGTAACCATGGTTGTTGCTAAGCTGTGAGATATAATATTTAATTTTCTGAACTTTCTGCATCCTGGATAATGAACCTGGATTTCTTTAATTATCCCTTGATTATCAGGGAATAAATATTGTTTGTTGAAAAACCCATAGATGTTTGGAACTCTAATGAGTCTGTCATTTCTATCAGGCCACCTGTAGAAACTCACCTACCCTGTTTGCTGGAGGAAACTTTGTGTTCAGCAGCTGCAGTGGCTCAGGTCCCTCTGTGGGGAGGTGTGCTCCAGGCAGAGGGAGGAACGAGATGTGGGGAGCAAGGCTGACGTGAGACCTCGGTGCAGAGGAGCAGTGAAGGGAGAGGCAGGGTGGCCTGGAGGGGCCTGGAGTGCGGTGCAGAAGGGGATGTGGTGCCTCTGTGTCTCACTGAGAAGGCATGTGTCCTTAGTTGGGTTCAGAAAACAGCTGCCAGGTCTCTACTGTGTGCCTGAATTGTCCTGGGTAATGGGGATGCAGCAGAAACAAGTCAGATGTAAACCCTGTCCTTGAAGGTTTTAGGAAATTCACACATGCACAAAGTTAGAGATAGTAACATAACAAGCACTCACAATCCTCTTTGACAGAAACTACCGTCCGGCTAGTCCTTTGGGTCTGCAGCCTCCCCCAGATCCTACCCATCAGCATGCCACATCCTTGCAGCCTTGGAGAGTGGCTCTTCTGTTCAGCGCATTGTGGCCGGTGCCAGTTTGACAACCCTATGACAGCTGCCCATAGTTACAGATAATTGAGTCCTGATCTGGGCATGGTCACCCTGCTTGTCTCAATTGCGTCTCTTCTTCAGAGCTCATTTGTTTCAGTCAGGATTCACATGAGATGGATGTATGTCTGGGTTGTGCCTGTGGATTTTAATTTATGGAGGTGTCGACTTAAAAATATTCACAACCTAGAAGCTGAGAGTTATGTTTAATTTGGTGGGAATTTTGGGGACTTCAAGCCTAGGGAGACAGTGTCTCAAGGGACCCCGAGAGAACTGCTCCAAGGAGGCAAGGAGAGAGCCAGGTTATATAGAAGTGTTGCAACAAAGGGCAGATAGTCTGATCATCAAAAAATTATTTTTAATTAAAGAAAAACAGATAACCCAAGTTAAGGAATTTAGCGCTTTTCTGTGTATGGGAAGATGCAGGTCTGGGCTCAGTGAAATCATTCCCTTGATATGCCCTCAGCTATCTGGGGCCGTATCCTGTGTTTTTCATTTCCTGAGTTTCCTCTGGGCTCACGGGCTCACACGGAGGGCTGCAATCTCTGATGGCTGTGACATCCTTGTTTACTGATATGGCAGAAATTTAGAGGTGACAGTGATGGCAGGGGGGCTGAGGCCAGAGAAGGATGCTCTATCAATCAGTCCCCCAGAGGAGGGACCGCTGGGTGCCCAGGAGGCAGAGAGGCTGGGAGAGGGGGGACGGGGCTTTATAGGTGTTTCCATGGCGATGAGCAGACATAGGGCTGGACAGTGTGGATGGTGAGCGCTCTGGGCTGTCGGTGTCTCTTGCCCCCTGGTCCCCACCCTGGTGATTAGGGTGGAGACAGTGGCTGGAATATGAGAGTCCGCAGAAAAGGTGTGGGCTTTGATCCGCCAGTGGGACAGGAACAAGCTGTCTACTGTCTCCAGGAATTAGCCAGCCCTGGTAAGCGGGAGGCATCCTTTCCTACCAGCAAGGCCCCTGAGATATCAGACCTTCATAGCACACAAAACCCAAAAGACCAGATGCATACACACTTTGTATTCAGTGGGTGTGCCAAGTGTGTCTTGGTTTTGGTTTTTCCTTGCTGATGCTCCTGCCCTTGCTGGCCGCTCAGTCCCAGGGGTGGGTGTGCTCTGTACTTTTCCCGACCTTTCTAGGCGCCTGAACGAGCTGACCTTCTGTGCCTGCCTTAAGTCCTGAGCTCTCACCTGTGTTAACGACACTTCCCTGACCACTTTGCTTCTCCCCTGTGCGGGCTCCTCTGCTGGCCTCTTCTCACCGGGACGTGTGGATCTGAGGTTCCTGTGTTATTATGGGCTTCCCAAGACGATGTGCCCGAGGGTCACAGCAGGTGCCTCAAAAGCTTGGCCGATCTGTATTCACTTGGGTTTACACACTCAGGGTCAGTTTTCTGATCCTGTTGTTTCTTCTGCATTTATTGGCTCGTGATTCTTTAAAAATGAAGAACATTTACTCATGAGCTGTTTGGTTACTCTCAGTGGACACTTGATTCTTTTCATTTCTTTATCAAATTTCAGGACTGGATCCTCCAAGGGGGTGAGCCTGAGGTTACCTCCCTGCTTCCTGGTGACTTGGCCTACACCCTCCCAGCATGTTCCTGCCTCACACACAGACGTGGCATTTTCAGAAGCTCTAGTTTCTCTCAGCAGGAAATGGGTTTTCCAGCCTGTGATCCAGGTTGTCTCTGGCCCTGTGACTTTCCAAAAGACAGAGGTGGAAGATGTTTTTAGAAAAACGGAACAAATTCTGAGTTCATATGGATATTTCCAATTCACTCACTCCTTTGATTTTTACATTTGTGTCTCTTTTCCTTTGATGTTGGAAACTCTAATGACAGTATTATAATTTTTTGTTTCATTCTTTTATGTACAGTTGATTCAAAATAGCATCAACAATATTATGACCCACAATAAGACCATTGAATACAATCTAAGATTTCTTTAGTGGTTTCTGAGGTTATCTTGTCCTTGGATTATATCCCACAAGTGTGTGTGTTCATGCATACTCAGTCACTTCCATTGTGTTTAACTCTTTCGACCCTATGGACTGTAGCCTGCCAGGATCCTCTGTCCATTGGATTCTCCAGACAAGAATACTGGAGTGGGTTGCAATGCCCTACTCCTGACCCAGGGACTGAACTTATGTCTCCTGCATTGCAGGCAGATACTTCACCACTAAACTACCAGAGAAGCTGTATGTCCTGGTGGCTCAGAGGATACAGAATCCACCTGCCATGTGGAAAACCTGAGTTCCATCCCTGGGTTGGGAAGATCCCTTAGAGGAGGGCATGGCAACTCACTCCAGTATTCTTGCCTGGAGAATCTCATGGGCAGAGGAGCCTTGTGGGTACAGCCCATTGGGTCGCAATGGGCATGACTGAGTGACTAAGCATAGCACACAGCACTGATATATAGTCAAATATGTATTTTCTCCTTACCTAGTTCTCTGCTGTGTGATCACATTACCAGTGAGGTTACAGTTAGGTTTAATTTATTTTGGTTTTGATTTTTAGTCATCACTGTTTTAAATTAATTTTTCTTTTTAAGTACATAAAATATTGGCATGGCTCCATCCCACAATGGAGACTCCGAGACAAGATACTTGGATACTTACTGCCAAGTGTCTGCAAGGCCAGCATACTGCCCTGCCCCACCATCTCTCCCACCCCATGCATTTAGGCATCCGTGCTGTGTCTGGGGTTGCCCCTCCATTGTTCTTTTGGAGACCAGGAGCAGATATGTACATGTGACTGTTTATTATTGAAGAGTGTGCCTCGGTGGAGGCTTCCCATGTGGCTCAAGTGATAAAGGATATGCCTGCCACTGTAGGAGATACAGGCAGGAGACAGCAGGTTCAGTCCCTGGGCCAGGTTGTCATTTCCCAGTACTCTTGCCTGGGAAATCCCATGGACAGGGGTGCCTGGGAAGCTACAGTCCACAGAAATGCAAAGAGCTGGGCACAACTTATCGACTAACTGACTGAGCCAGCCTCTCTGGGACCCATTGTTTTCCCACTGATGGCCAGATACTGTGCAAAGTTAGTATGACTCGGCCAGTTGGGTTTTGGATGCAGTCATCTGGGGATCAGGTGCAGTCTCTGGGTCATTTCCAGCTCTCCGTCTGCACCTTCATTTCCCCTGGTGAGGGGGTGGGAGGAGGGTGCCACCAGGTCCTGGGAGCTTCCTTGCCTTCCTAGAAGCCAGGTGGAGCATGGGGTCCACCTGATGGCCTCTGGCCTCTCTGAACTCCCATTTCAGAGTCAGCCTCAGCCCCAGAGAGGTTTGGACATCTTTGGGTTCTGAAACTGCAGTGGGTCTTCCTGTTCCCACTGAATTTTCTGCTTCTTCCCAGGCCTGGAGCCAGTGGGGCAGGCTCACAGAGTCTTTGAGCTTGAGGATCTCTGTCATCCTCTCTGGCAGGGCCAGTGGGGTCCAGAGTTGACCTGCAAGCCTGCAGAACACATCTGGAAACCAAAGCGTGAGACCCTCCTCCCTGGATCCTCCTGCAGCTCCTCTGCTGCTCTGAGGGGGCTCTGTCTGTCATGTCCTCGTCACTCCTGTCCCTTCTGAGCCAGCTCCTCTGGCCTTCCCCCCTCCATTTTCTTTCTTGCTTTGGCTGGGAAACAGCTGTTCAGCTGTCACGCTCCTGCTGGGGAACTCCAGGAGCCGGTTTCATTAGTTACAGGGAAGATGTTGTAATCTAAAACACCCAAAGCAATGGAAAAAACCTTTTTGGTCTCTTAAGCTTGTTAACCAAAGCTGGTACAGCTGAGATAAAAAAACACAAGGCGATGGGTTAGCATTTCACTTCCGTGGCCTGTTCTGGGCTGTGTTGGTTGCCCTGCGGTGGAGCCGGCCTGGAAGGGACCACCTCAGGATAGTCACCAAGAACACGTGTGTCACTGACTGGCTGTAATTATCCGCCCAGTCCTGACTGTGTCGACGGGTCCAGCTGAGGATGGCTCTTCTCCCCAGAAGGCGGTGGACCTGTGAGCCTGTGGCCTGGATGTCACCTGCTAGATGCTCTCTTCCTCCCTTGGAGAGGCCCCACGCTGGGCAGGGAGGGTCACTCCTGAGGCTGGCTGGGGCACCGCTTGCCTTCATCTTCGTTTACACCTCGTTATTCCAACGCCTCCTGTCCTGAGGGTCCGGCCATCAGAGAGCCTCCTCGGCTCCACAGAGACTCCCCTTTCTGTGGCGGCCACTCTGAGCACCTGTGTCACAGGGGAGAGTCAGGCTCACACGGTGGCCGTTTGGGGCAGCCCCACCCACGGCCTCTGATGTTCCTTTGAATCTGATGGTACAGCTGCCACTTCTGACCAGCCTATTGAATTTATGGTCCATTCACTTACACACACACACACACCTGCCCACACCTTCCAGTCTAGGGGCCATTCCTGTCGGGGGACACACAGAGATAAACCGGAGGCTGGGATCATGGGGCCTGGAGACGGCCAGGAACAAGAGCTGGGGGATGCAGGGACGTCCACAGTCACCCACACTCATGCCCCAGGGGGATGCTGATGGGTAGGGACACCTATCAGAATCGGGGCTTGGTGACCTTGAGGAATCTTCAGCAGTGCCTAAGTGGAGTAGGCTCTGTCACTTCTGTGGGCTCCTCAGAGGGAGGGGTCTATCTCCCAGATGGACAGCTGGGAGGAAAGCTGGACGAGCTGGGGGTTCGTGAGCTTTCCACCGAGGGTCTCTGGGCCCAGGGAATGGTGGAACCTGGCAGTGGACCCTCGTCTTATCCTGGGCCCTTGGGTCCAGGGAAGGTAGCCTGAGTGTGAAGGTGGAGAGGGGGTTGGGGGTGGGAGCTATTCCTCAGTGATCTACACCACGTGTCCTGGCAGTGAAGAGACAGGTGGGGGCGGACATGCTTGAGATTCCAGAAGAGAGCCCAGTGCTGCCTGCTGGCTTGGAGAAGGCTGCCTGCCAGAAGCCTGGCCCTTGGCTCCGTGATGTGGACGTCTGCACCAGGCTGGCCCTGGGCTCCCCGACTCCGTCAGCCGCAGCGTAGTCTGCCCGTGGGACACTGGGAAATCCCTTCTGTAGACGAGGAGGCAGGTGTCTGATGGATGAATGACTGCCCCTGGTCACTTGAAGGCTGAGTGGCCAGATCCTGGACCTCCCTGAGGCCAGCTCCCTGATCACAGCAGGTGCCTTCAGGGCTCGGGCTGAGGCAGACCCAGACACTGGGCTTTCCCAGAGCCCTCCCAACAGGGGAGTGTTCACTCTACTCCTTCTCTTTGACCGAGTGTCCCCGTGGGAGGAGCGGGGCACTGAGGCATCTGCACAGAGACGCCCCTCTGCTGATGCCTGGATCACCGCTCCGGAGAGCATCAGGATGCTGGCCCTGGCCTGTCCTCCACCCCCTCTGCCTGGTGGAGAGTGTCCTGTGGCAGTGCATGGGTGGGGAAGGCTGAGAATTCTCACCCCAGGGTGCTGAGAATTCATAGCATTCAAGAAAAGCTGCAGGAGGCAACTCGTTTGTAAGAAGATGAAGAGCAGAACTAAATATAATTTATAGAATGTGTTCTCAGAGTGGAGTCAGTGTAGCTCTGGGCTTCCAGACCGCCTAGGGGCTGTGAGATGTGTCTCATACAAGGACAGGTGGTGTGAGGCCCGTCTCCTTCACAGACGTCCTCCAGGATGGACCATGGAATGAATGGTGGAACATAGAATCAGCTGGAACAGATAGAATAGAATAGAGCCAGAACATGGAACACCGGAAACAGCCGTCTTCTGTGAAGACAGATACCAAGACTGGTGAAAGGGAGAACAAAGCCTGGCTTCTCACAGTGCTTGCTTTGGAAACTGTAATTTTTCATAAAATGTGTTACATACTCTTGTTAATATGTAATGGACTGGCTACTGTTACTTTATTTATTTTTAATGGTTTTTGTTTCCTTTATTAAAGTTCTTCAAGGTTAGTGGAAAAACACATAAATAAAACCCGTAAATAATTCAAAACTCTAACTTGAATCAACAGTTTTACCCTCCCCACAGATGATGCTGTCTTCAGAACCCTTTGTATCATCTGAAGCAGCACAAATCTGAGTTTCACTTCCTTTTTTCTTCCACCTCTTTCCACTTTGGGGTCCTGGTGAACAGCAACATGTTCCATGGAGGGAGGAGGAAGGGAAGAAGGTCTGTATTACTTTAGATGCATTAATACATTTTTAAAAAGCTTCTCAGTCATAGCTTCTTATGTGGTAATATCCATAGAACTAACCTACATACACGAAAACTGTTGAGGTCCTCAGTTGTTTCCAGGATATGAAGGGGTGTTGAAAATGAAATGTCCCAGAAATGCTGTTTTAAGGCTCTCCTTATACAACGGTGACAGTCACCATAGTCATCATAGCCGGCCCCGATGGGTTAGTGCAGGATGGATGGTAGCAAGCGTCTCCTGTGTCTCTCTGTCCTCAACTTGAGGGCGAGGTGGAGCCAGCATTCTTCCCATTGTGTAAATGTCAGAGGAGGCCTTGTGTGGTATAGGATGCCTTTCTGAGGCATTCCCTGTGAGTGGTGAGGTTGGGGTGCAGACCCCAGCTGGTGATCCTTTGGGGAGAGCTGCTGACTTGTCTGTGGACCTCGACTCTGGGTTAAGCTATGGGGCGCTCAGAGGCGTGTGGCCTGGCCCCTTCCTGGGGTGGGGGAGGGTTCTAGTATGTTCCAGAAGAGCCATCACATGATGATTTGAGTTGGTGGTCAGACTGTCCCAGGCCCTCTTGGGAGAGAGGACGCCTCCCTGGGGAGAGGAGCTGGCTCCTGGGCATGGGGTGGCCTCCCGGACCTTGAAGGGTCTGTGGGTTTGGCCCTGGTGAACTGAAGGGCAGGAATGGTGGAGGGGTGTGGGGCAGTGTGGGGGTGCCCCCAAGCAACCCTAATCCCAGCCATGGGGAACGCCTGTGCTCTGGAGGTGCCCTGACCGTGGGGGGGTTGCCTGGACCCTGGTCTCGGTTGTGCCGCCAGCTCAACCTCTGGTGGCCCTGGGTATATTGCTAACTTGCCCTTTGCCCTCTTGTCTGAAGGAGAACCACTGCCGCCGCATCAAGATCCTGGGAGATTGCTACTACTGCGTGTCTGGCCTCACTCAGCCCAAGACTGACCACGCCCACTGCTGTGTGGAGATGGGCCTGGACATGATCGACACCATCACGTGAGTGCCCTGTGGGTACCCCCGCCCCACCGTGCAGCCTGCCTGGCCTGGCCAGCGTGTCCAAGGTGGGTCACCTGTGTTGTGGCTGCAGAGAACCAGTGCCTCTTGGCGAGGTGCTGGGTGAGAGCTCCCCTGCCTGCACTGCGGAGCCCTGCCTCTGCGAGTCCCTACTGTGCATTTTGTTGGGACTGCGTTGTTTTTTGTCCGTGGTGATCCCAGGTATTGTCAGCTGTGTGTTGTTGCTGCTGTTGTTGCTCAGTTATGTCCAACCCGTTATGACCCCATGGACTGCAGCATGCCAGGCTTCCCTGTCCTTCACTGTCTCCCCAAGTTTACTCAAACTCATGTCCATTGAGTCAATGCTGTCCAACCATCTCATCCTCTGTCATCCCCTTCTCCTCCTGCTCTCAATCTTTCCCAGCATCAGGATCTTTTACAATGAGTTGGCTCTTCCCATCAGGTGGCCAAAGTATTGGAGCTTCAGCATCAGTCCATCCAGCGAACATTCAGGGTTGATTTCCTTTAGGATTGACGGGTTTGATCTCCTTGCAGTCCAAGGGACTCTCAAGAGTCTTCTCCAAAACCTCAGTTCAAAAGCATCAATTCTTTGGCATTCAGCCTTCTTTGTGGTCCAGCTCTCACATCTGTATATGACTACTGGAAAAACTATAGCTCTGACAATATGGCCCTTTGTTGGCAAAATGATGTCTCTGCTTTTAATACGCTATCTTGGCTTGTCAGTTTTTCTTGCAAGGAACTGTGCGTTAGTCCAGTCAAAAGAAAGAACCTTTCTAGCTTAGCTAAATGAGATGCTCAGGGAGTTGATTGTGGGAAAGTGTTAGTCCCTCAGTCATGTCTGACTCTTTGTGACGCTATGGACTGTAGCCCACAAGGCTTCTCTGTCCATGGAATTCTCTAGGCAAGAATGCTGGAGTGGGTACCCATGCCCTTCTCCAGGGCATCTTCCCCACCCAGGATTGAACCCAAGTCTCCTGCATTGCAGCTGAATTCTTTACTGTCTGAGTGACCAGGGAAGCCCTGGTTGTGGGAAAAGTTTGGCTCAAATCTGGCTGAATCCCAGCTGAAAAGGAATCACGTGTGCTCGCCCATGAGGCCAGATATCTAGGCGTCAAGTGTCCTCTGTGGAGAGAGGCTTAGATGAAGCTGGTCTTTCTGGAACACTGGGAGGGCTTGCCTGCTGGTTTCTTAGCCACTCTGTCTTCTCACAGTCCTCGTCAGGGCCTGGGATGAGGCGGTAGGGGGCCTTCTGTCTGGTTAAGGAAGGTGTGGAGCTGGGAGGGTGAGATGGTGGATGGAGCATAGATCCACATTTCAGCTTCTCAGCAGCGTGGAGAGATGGCTTTGGCTCAGTGTGTGGGCTTACCAGGGCCCGGTGTGGTCTCACACTCAGGAGAAGAGACTTAACAGTCCAAGAGTGGGATGAGACAGGAGTGAACAGCAGGCTTGCTGCACCATCCCTGTGAGGCAGATTGCAGGGTCCACACACTGTGTGTAAAAACAGGGTGCTCAGCACGCTTAGACTGCATGCTTGGTCTGGTAGCCCACTTTTCAGGAGACAGGACCTGCGTGTTACCATTGCCTGGGTGAACTGAACCCCCAAGGGCTGCTCTGCCCAGTGAGCCCATGGCAGCTGATCTGGGCTGTGGTCTAGAGTGGATAAGTACCCTGCACCCCCAGGTAATTTCAGTATGTAGCCCCTGCCCTGGAAAAAGAAGCTGAACTGGGGGAGAGGCTGATTGTTGACCGTTGTGTTCTTTGGGGAGGTGCCCCTGGGTGGTGGGCATGGTGCCGTGAGTGACCAGGAGGCAGCAGAGCCTGCAGTGCTGAGGGGTCCCTGGCCGAGGCCACAGAGCGGTCTGCTGCAGGCCTGGGGACCTCTGAGTGGACAGAGGAAGTCCAAAAGGAGGAGGGATGGTTTGCACGGTTATGAGATTCCTAAAGCATCTCCTGCAGATCCTGTGCGTGGTGATACGGATGCTCAGGATCAGGAACGTTCTCGTCCTACTGAGGTATGTTGGACCACTGTCGTCAGCCCCCTTTTCAGGCTGATGCTCTGCTGGCGGTGCATCCACCAGGATCATCTTGAAACAGCGTGGTCCATTCTGACCCTTGTGAGCACAGGACCAACTTGTGTGGGTCAAGCATTTGATATCGCAAGATAGAGATGTAGTAAGAAATTCATAAAAACCGAAGAAGAAATCTCTGCCAGGGCAGGTGAGCAGCCTGACCAGCTCTGACTTGGGTGAGAATGGAGGGGTGGAGGGTCTCCTTGGATGGCAAGTGGGGAACGATATTGTTTTCCACTTGGTAGGAAGTTCATTTCTATGGGGAAAACAGATAAAAAGATTTTTCATGTTCCATGTAAAAGACAAAGCAAAAAGTACTGACTTGAATGTGGAGTTCCAGGGCTTCCAGGAACAGAGGAGCCTAATGGGCTGCAGTCCATGGGTTCACAAAGAATTGGACATGACTGAGCAACTGAGCACAGAGGACTCTTACCCTCCCAGGAGAGTGGCAGTGCCTAAGGCTGGTGCCCCGAGGGCCCCTGGGCTCCTGCTCTGGGTCATCTGGACCCTGTCTGCCCTCAGTTACCTTCTCTCAGATCTTGTGGACCTAATTAAGGTGTGCAATACACTCTTAAAAGAAACACCACAGATTAAGTTTGTTGGTGTGATGTTAAATAATAATTTAAAGTTATATATATTGCTGGTTTTGGCCAGATGGCACCTGCCCACGGGAGGAATGGAGATAGAGTGGGAAGTGCCTTACGTGCCTAGTGAGTGTGATGACTGGCTTGGGCTTGCCCCCGCAGAGCTGTGACCCCGGCCATCAGTTTCCCCATCTGTAAAATGGGAGTGTTGGCTTCATGACATCTAGGGCTCTGAGTGAGGCTGGACTGGCAGAAATCCAGGGCAGTGGAACCCACTCTTGGCCTCTACATCTGGGCTCTGCGGCCTGATGGTCAGGGGCTAGACTTTGAAGGATCCAGGGAGATTTCTCCAGGACTCCTTTTCTCTCTCTCTCTCTCTAGGACTCCTGGTGGTGTCATGCTGCTTGGACCTATGTCCTTGACCCTAAGTCCTGTGGCCCCTCCCCAGTGTACCCAGGCCTGAGCCTGCCCTCCCCCACTGCCCCCCACCAGAGGGTGTGCTGCCCATGTGAGGTCTCTGCCGCCACTCTTTCCTGCACCCCAGCACCGGCTTTCCTTCATCAGGCCTTGAATATTATTAGGTCAGTCCTGAGGAACTGCTCCTCTGCAGCCAGGTCTGGTACTTCCTAGGGCTCAAGCCATCAGTCCCCAGATTCAGGTGCTCCTGAGTGGGTTGGAGCTTCCTGCCCCATGTCCCATCCTTAAGGTGGTGCTTCAGTTTCCTCACATCCCTGACTTTCTCTGCTGTGAAATGAGCTGTTGTGAGAATTAAGTGGGATCCCAGGTTAAATGGGCTGGCAGGGAAGATGCTGGATCCCCAGGCACTGCAGATGTCAATTCATCAAATCTCCGCTTCCAAAAGAGAGTGGCTCAAGGGTGAGCCAGCTGGGTGGCTTCTGTCCCTGGGGCTCTGGAGCATCTTGATTCCATGCATTTACAGGAAAGGGGTTTGTCCACTCCCCAGGGAATGCTTCAGCCCTCACAGGAGTTAGCCAATCACAAGTCAGACCTCCAAACACACAAGTACCGTTTTGCTAAATTCTTAATCCAAACATGGCTTTGCTTGCAGTCTGAGTATTTTTAGTTCACTATAATAAGCAGAAGTAAATGGCATGTACTCTTCTTTCCCTGACCCATCTTTGAACTGGTAAGGGCCAGCTTGCCTGTGCTCAGATCATGGGTAGACCCGATGTACCCAGCTGGAGTGGAGGTCGAATGAGAAGAGATGCTCAAGTGGCAAAAGTCATTTCTGATGGTTCTGGAGGCTCCATTCTCCCCTCCTCAATTTTCTCAGTTCTTGGTAAATGTTCCTCAGTGAGACAGTTTTTTTTAAATGGTTTTTCTTAAAAATTTTTTTTATACAATTAAAAAATGGTAGTATAGTTATTTATAATATTGTGTTAGTTCAGATGTATAGTCAAGTGATTCAGTTATACATATGTGTATATTCTTTTCAGGTTCTTTTCCCTTATAGGTTATTACAAGGTATTGAGTATGGTTCCCTGTGTTACACAGTAGGTCCTTGTTGGTGATCTAGAGTGAGACAGTTCTTGAGGAAAGATTTATCTTAAGTGATTGTCCAGTTAACTGCACATCTGTTAGTGCAATTGAGAACCTGCTGGAAGGGATGACAGATGGAGTAAATTGGTAGAGTGTCCTGGGCTGCCTGGTTGGTTGGAAACTGGCGAAGGTCCTGCATACCAGGGACCCCTGAAGACCTGCTTCAGAGAGAGGTGGACATGGGTCCCAGAAGTCCCCCTGCCCTTCTTCAATTGCTGCAACAGTAGAAATGCCTAAAATGCACAAAAACACCTTTTGCAAGTTTACTTATTTACATTTCCCCAATTGATTGTGTTTTGTGAATTAAATTTTTTTTTTAATTTTAGTTTTCTTATTTCAATACCTGTAACTGGAGATTTGCAAATGAATGAAATAAAGTTAAAACTGAAAAAAAATACACATTCAAAATATATTCAGCTAATTAGGTATTAAAGATATGTGGATAGCCAGACTTTTAAAAAACCTTTATTATAAGTTGGTGACCTGCATACTTCTGAGATTCTCAGGGCTGAACACCAGACTGCCATGGACCCGCATAGATGTATCTGATTCTGTGGTCTGGCCTCCTGAATGCAGAAGACGGTGAGCTAGGCTGGAGGGCCAGCCAGGAAGGTGGCGTCTTAGCTCACCTTTGGAGCCCCTGGCTGCCATGGTTTTGGGGGACAGGCCCTTGGTGGATGAAGTGACCAGTTACGGACAGAGCTGCTCCTGGTTAGAGGCCAGATTGCTCCTGGTTAGGGGAAAGGTTTGAGTGGAGGCTGCTTGGGCAGGGGGCTGTGGCCAGTGGGGGCGGCTGTGGCCAGGCAGTGGGTAAATGAGCAGTATGTAAGTGAAAGTTAGGGGCGAGGGCAGGTGGGGGGATGCTGACTTGGCAGGTGGGCCGGGTCCAGCGAGCCTCGTTCTTCCTGTGTTATTACTGACAAATGGGACTTTGTCAGTAATGCTGACAAATCCTGGCCTCTCTGGAGCAGAGTGGCGGCAGCTCAGGGCCGAGCAGGTTTACCGTCAGCGTCCTCTCTTGTTGGAGTTTCCCATGGAGCCTCTGTTAGTATCTCCACAGCCCATGCAATAGGAGCAGCAGGATGTGGGTGCTGAGGGGCACTAGGGTTGAGTTTGAATGCTTTCAGAGCCTGCGGGGGGCTCATTCAGCCCCATGCTGGATTGCACGCAGTGAAACCGAGGCCAAGAGAGGGCAGAGGTTGGTATGGTCAGTCGCCAGGTCAGATGAGGTTTCCCCAGAGGCCTGCATTTCTCTTAAACCACCTCCCCTGGCCCGTGCTCCTCCCCCACGCTCTGTTCTCCCTCTCCAGCGCCTCGACCACGCCCCCTTGTCCTGTCCCTTCTTGGTTGCAGTCTCTAGTCCTCGGTCTGAAGACAGGACACTGCCATTGAAGCAACTGAGTGTGCAAGAGCTGGGCTGGGGAGGCAGAGCTCTGAGGGCTCGGCCGGTGGGGCCCCCTGGGTGGATAAGTGTTCCCTTCTTTAACACTGCTACTCCTGACGATCAATAAATTGTGAATCGTTAGTAGGGGCATCATTTATCAATAACCTGCTATGAAGAGATGATGGGTTTCAGAGTCTTTGGGGATTTTTAGCCATTTCCATCTGGCATTCCTGTGGGTGGCCAGCTCTGTCTTCCTTTCTGCACAGAACTGGCTCCTTTTGCTGTCAGAGGCCTGGTGAGCCAAAGCTTTGGGACCTTCCTTCTTTTCACTCTCCTTGTGATGTTGTGGACTTAAGCTGTGTCCTGGTCACATTCATTTTGTTCCAGATGAAGATTCCTAGTCTTTTTATTCCAACATCACTCAAAGCTCCTCATTCTTTAATTTTTTTTTAGTCCTTTAGGGTTTTCCTTTGGAGAACAGTGAGAGGGCGGTTCTCAGGAGCTGTGGGTGGGTGAGGGGAACGGAACGGTCCTCATCACGCACCCGCTGTGTCCCCCAGTTTGGCTCAGCCTCCCTCCTTTCTTGCTCTGGAACTTCTAACACACCTGCTGTGCAGGGCCACCTTTGCACCCACCCAGGGTGGAGGGGCCAGGGGCGCCGTGACTGACCCCCTGCCCACCCTCATGCTTCCTTGCAATTCTGTCACTTGGAGCACACCAAGCAGGCCTGATACTGCTTCCTCAACAGTATGCTCAAAGACTGTTCTGCCTTTTGGGGAAAAGTGGAAAAAAAAAAAAAAAAGAAAGAAACATGGCATCAGAGGGTCTCCCGTGGCAGCGTTATGTCTGACTTGTGATCACAGCCCATCCTGTGCCTCTTGCATCTCACTCCACTGTGGGCGTTGTGGGCCTGGAGAGACCCTGCAGGCATCTTTATGGCCCCAGAGGGGATTTCTGAGCCCTGCCCACCTACAGGTTGCCTTGAGTCTCTTTCCAGGAGCTTTAAAAACTACCTCCCATTTCCTTGCCCAAAGGCCCCCACTGACACTGCCCTCACTTCCAAGGGTGGTCTTTCCTGGGGGCCTCAGGGCTTCAAGCCACCCTCTGTTGGAAGCCAGAGCCCAGGAACATGAGCGGCTGGGCAGGGGAGTGCATACTGGCCCTGCAGTCTGATTTCAGCATCCACCCGTTTTGTCCTGTTTTCTCCCGTGAGTTGACTGTGGCACAATTTATGTCCCACAAAGTCTTCCTGTTGTTTGGGCAGGTTTGCAGAGTCCTGGGCCTCCCCACAGGATTAGCCTACCTTCTCAGTCAGGAACTTGGGTTCAACCTTGACCACTCCTGGGGCTCCTGGAACCCCGTCAGATGCTCCCCATGGCTCTTATGCAGGCCCCTGGGTAGGCAGCAGGCATGAGCACCCCTGATCAGGTTGGTGGTACACAGAGCAGGATCAGGGTCCTGGGACTGGGACCTTGGGCTTGTTTCCCTTCTGTGGCTGCCCTGGGTAAGGAGCGGGGAGGGGAGGGAGGTGCCTTGTGAGCTGAGCAGTGGTCCTGGAGTTTTGGGGAGCCAGCCTGGAGGGACCCCTGCCCACCAGAGGCCACAGCTCAGGGGTCAGGCTAATTAGGTCAGGAGACCACCGTCCCATCCACGCTCCTGCTCTCCTGTGCTCATGGCACTATGGGAGCAGACTGCAGGGTCCCAGCTCCCGCCCTGAGTCTATGTTTGTTGCAGGTCTGTGGCCGAGGCCACTGAGGTGGACTTGAACATGCGTGTGGGGCTGCACACCGGCAGGGTCCTCTGCGGGGTCTTGGGCCTGCGTAAGTGGCAGTATGATGTGTGGTCCAACGACGTGACCCTGGCCAACGTCATGGAGGCTGCCGGCCTGCCTGGGTAAGTCCGGGACCCTGAGGGCAGGGGCAGGGGATACTGCTTGGAGGGCCGGGAAGCCTGGCCATCCTAGCCCCCATTGACAATCGGAGGGGCTTGTGCTGGGCTGACTCAGACTCCTGGCCTTCATGGAGAGCGGGCAAGCTGACCGGAGGAGGTGGCAACTGAAAGCCCCGTGTCTGCCTGGCTGGGAGCTGTCCAGAGTGCTGACTGCTGCTTCTCATTTCACTTTCTTTCTCGGACTTACACAGCGGAAAGTGTTGTGGTTTAGCGCCCCACTAGGGAAATTAACAGATTTTCTTCTAGAATGAGGATGTGTTTCTCAATGGTCCGTGCACTTCTAATGCCTTCTAATTACAGTTGCCTGCCTTGGTCTCATTTTATTCAAACCATTCCACAGAGCCAAGGCATTGAATTGCTGTAAAAACATTAATCTGAGAGCTGAGCGGGTGCTCTCCTCCTTCCATGAGCGGTGGGCAGCAGGGGGATGACGTGATAGCAGGAAGGGGGCTCTGAGACACACTCTTCTCTCAGTCACACCCTCCTGCTTTCCTCCCCTTAAGGGGTTCGCGGGCTGTGCTCGCAGCTGCTGCCGGGCCCAGCTGTGGTTCCTGGGGGCTAGAGCTGAGCATTAGACGCTTGCACATGTGTGTCTGCTTTTGCACACTTCCTCTGAACTTCAGGGCAAAGCCCTGTGCCCTCTTCCTCTGCCTGCCCCCAGGCATCCTATTCTCACCCTGGAGGCCTACTGTCCTCTGGGCCACGTCTTTCCTCCTCCCTCCTGGCCTGGCCTCAGTGGGGAGTGTGGAAACAGGAGTCCCCTTTCTGTGTGTTGAGGCCCTGAGCTTGGCTGAGGGGCCAGGTGGCATCCGAGGCTGCTCGGCGCACTCTGGAGAGTGGCTTTGAAATCAGGAAAGGGAGGCTTATGGGATTTGAGGAAGTAGTGATCCTGGTGATTAGAATCCAACAGCAGAAAAAGGGAAAATCTTCCTCAGAGCCTCACTGCACCTGTCCCAGGAATGGCCACAACATTTCTGCACGCTCAGTTGCTTCAGTTGTGTCTGACTTTTTTTTGGTTCCATGGACTGTAGCCCTCCAGGCTCCTCTGTTCATGAGATTCTCCAGGCAAGAATACTGGAGTGGGTTGCCATGCCCTTCTCCAGGGGATATTTCCAACCCAGGGATCAAACCCCTTCTCTTATGTCTCCTGCATTGGCAGGCGGGTTCTGTACCACTAGTGCCACCTGGGAAGCCTAGGGCATTTCTAAGTGAGCTCAAAAACCCTGGCATTGTTGTCTTCAACCAGGCTGCCTTTGAGCATCCCCTAGGGGGACCCTGGAAGGCACTAATCCCTCCCTCCCACACCCTGTCCTTCAGTGCTCCCTCTATCCTGTTCTCTGCCCTTCAGAGCAGGGTCTCAGGAAAGAAAGAAAGAAAGTCGCTCAGTCGTGTCCGACTCTTTGCGACCCCATGGACTGTAGCCTACCAGGCTCTTCCATCCATGGGATTCTCCAGGCAAGAATACTGGAGTGGGTTGCCATTTCCTTCTCCAGGAGATCTATGCGACCCAGGGATTGAACCTGGGTCTCTTGCATTGTAGGCAGACGCTTTACCATCTGAGCCACCAGGGAAGTCCATCTGCCTGCAGTGTTCGGTCCCTGGGGTGGGAAGATCTCCTGGAGAAGGGAAAGGCTACCCACTCCAGTATTCTGGCCTGGAGAATTCCGTGGACTGTATAGTCCATGGAGTCTCAAAGAACTGGACAAAATTGAGGGTCTCAGGGGGTCACTGTAGACATCTTCTCACTGTGTCTGCTGCCCCCCTCTGGCAGCTGTGCTCACAGCCCCTTGTCTGGCACAAAGTCCAGACCGTCAGCCAGCAAGACGGTGACAGGAGCTGCCCACCTCCATCCTCTCCTGCCTGCTGAGATCCCACGGGTCCTACCTCTTCTGCAGCTCCATGTTTAGGAGAAGCACAGGGACTTCCCAGTGTTGGGGAGCTCTCCACGGGCCCCCTCACCTGGCCAAGGCCTCTTTCAAGTTGGGGCTGACCTGTAGCTCTCCTCCCCGGACTCCATCTACCAGACACCCAGGAGGGACCTCATCCCCCGTGCCCACTCTCTCCTTGGCTTCCTTCATCCCTCTTCTCTTCCACCCCACCTTTCGGAGGCACTCCTCTCCCTGCCCCCCACCAAAGAAAGACCACCAGCCAGGAGCATAGTGATTACAGAGCGCCTGACGGGTGCAGCGCTATTCCTGGAGGGGGGGTGTCGGCAGTAAAGAGAGAGGCCCTGGTCCTGGTGGGGTTCACATACTTGGGGGCCACAGGGAGCACTCTGGGGAGTGCACAAGAGGAGCAAGACACAGGGCTGGGGGCCCCGTTTTCATCAGTCAGACTGGGTCTTCCCCGGCACCGAGGTCAGTTAGGGGCTCACGGGCGCTCGGGGGCACTGAAACTCTGGAACTCCACACTGAGCACAAGGAGGAGGGAGAGTGATGAAGGCCCAGACCAGAGAGTCCCTGAGAGAAGGGGAGCCAAGAGGCAGAAAGAGGAGCAGGGGAGGGGCAGGGTGGTGAGAAGGAATGCTCTTAGAGGGAATGCAGGCGTCAGGAGGAGGGCCTGGGGAGGAGGAGAGCTGTCAGCTGTGTTCAGTGCTGCACAATGAGGACCAGACACCAGATCGGCTGTGTGTGGCCAGAAGTGGCCTCAGCAGAGGGTTCCGGGCACTGTGGGGCTGGGGGGACAGAGGAGGTAGAGCATTGCCGTTCCCCCTGCAGGGCCTGACGCTGGGCCGAGTCCTCCCTCCCTGGGGATTCTGGGGACAGACCATGGCCTGGGGCCTCCTTCTCCCTCACTTTGCCGCCTTCTGCGTCCCTCGTCATCCCTTCTGCATCCTGACACTTGCTTCCCTCATCACCTTCAGTTCCCCTCTGGCGCCTTCTCCCCTCTGCCTGCAGCTCTGTCTGCTCTCAACCCCTCTTTGCACATGTTCCCCTTCCTCCGGGTCCCCCTAATGCTCCTCTCCACCTGCCAGCCCTCTGTGCTTGTGCCCCAGGGAACTTGAGTGGTCCTTCCAGAGCTTGCCTGTGGGGAGGGGCCATCCCTGCCAGGATCCTGCAGAGTGTCAGCCCTGTGGGGGAGGCTCTGCTTTGACTCTGAGCAGGGATCTCCACGCCCTTTTTCCACAGAAAGGTTCACATCACAAAGACCACCCTGGCGTGCCTGAACGGTGACTATGAGGTGGAGCCGGGACATGGACACGAGAGGAACAGTTTTCTGAAAACGCATAACATCGAGACCTTTTATTGTGCCCTCGCATCGGCGAAAGGTAAGCTTGAGAGCGCCTCCTGTGCGGAGCCTTCATTTTCCTCAGATCGCTGCTTCTCAGGCCCTGAGCTCTGTGGACTCAGGGTGTTCCCACTGACCTTGTTGCTGGGCCTGGCCTGCTGCACGTATGGGGAGGGCTGAGGGGGCAGGGCAGGGAGGGAACTTGGAGTTGGGGCCCTGGGGTCCTTAAGGGCTGGGCCATCTGAGTCCTCCCGCACCTCCCTGGGCCTTTGCTGCCTCTCCTGCAAATTAGGTTTGAGAACCTTCTGCAGGAAGTCAGTGATGGATTGCGCTGTGGACTGAGGGGTGCTGTGCACAAAGGAAGGCTTGTGACCATCCTGTGTGGGCACTGAAGGTCACTCCACCCTGGGGAAGTGATCTGGACATGATCAGGGTGACTGAGCCACTTCCAGGGCTCAGGCGAGGGTTCAGGGCTCAGACGAGGGTGCGGGGCTCAGGCGAGGGTGCGGGGCTCAGGTGAGGGTGCGGGGGCTCAGGCGAGGGTGCGGGGCTCAGGCGAGGGTTTGGGGCTCAGGTGAGGGTGCAGGGCTCAAGTGAGGGTGCGGGGCTCCACTGAGGGTGCAAGGCTCAGGTGAGGGGCACAGGGCTCAGGTGAGGGTGCAGGGCTCAGGTGAGGGCGCAGGGCTCAGGTGAGTGTGCAGGGCTCCACTGAGGGTGCAGGGCTCAGGTGAGGGCACAGGGCTCAGGCGAGGGTGCAGGGCTCCACTGAGGGTGCAGGGCTCAGGTGAGGGCACAGGGCTCAGGCGAGGGTGCAGGGCTCCACTGAGGGTGCAGGGCTAAGGCGAGGGTGCAGGGCTCTGGCGAGGTGCAGGGCTCCACTGAGGGTGCAGGGCTCAGGCGAGGGTGCAGGGCCCAGGTGAGGGTTCAGGGCTCAGGTGAGGGTGCAGGGCTCAGGTGAGGGTGCAGGGCTCCACTGAGGGTGCAGGGCTCAGGTGAGGGCACAGGGCTCAGGCGAGGGTGCAGGGCTCCACTGAGGGTGCAGGGCTCAGGTGAGTGTGCAGGGCTCAGGTGAGGGCGCAGGGCTCAGGCGAGGGTGCAGGGCTCCACTGAGGGTGCAGTGCTCAGGCGAGGGTGCAGGGCTCCACTGAGGGTGCAGGGCTCAGGTGAGGGTGCAGGGCTCAGGTGAGGGTGCGGGGCTCAGGTGAGGGTGCGGGGCTCAGGCGAGGGTGCAGGGCTCCAGTGAGGGTGCAGGGCTCCAGTGAGGGTGCAGGGCTCCAGTGAGGGTGCAGGGCTCAGGTGAGGGCGCAGGGCTCCAGTGAGGGTTCAGGGCTCCAGTGAGGGTGCAGGGCTCAGGCGAGGGCGCAGGGCTCAGGCGAGGGTGCAGGGCTCAGGCGAGGGTGCAGGGCTCCACTGAGAGTGCAGGTCTCAGGTGAGGGTGTGGGGCTCAGGCGAGGGTGCAGGGCTCAGGCGAGGGTGCAGGGCTCCACTGAGGGTGCAGGGCTCCAGTGAGGGTGCAGAGCTCAGGTGAGGGTGCAGGGCTCAGGTGAGGGTGCAGGGCTCAGGTGAGGGTGCAGGGCTCCAGTGAGGGTGCAGGCCTCAGATGAGGGCACAGGGCTCAAGTGAGGGTGCAGGGCTCCTTTGAGGGTGCAGGGCTCAAGTGAGGGCACAGGGCTCAGGTGAGGGGCACAGGGCTCAAGTGAGGACACAGGGCTCAGCCGAGGGCGCAGGGCTCAGGCAAGGGTGCAGGGCTCAGGCGAGGGTGCAGGGCTCCACTGAGGGTGCAGGGCTCAGATGAGGGTGCAGGGCTCCACTGAGGGTGCAGGGCTCAGATGAGGGTGCAGGGCTCAGGCGAGGGTGCAGGGCTCAGGTGAGGGTGCAGGGCTCAGGCGAGGGTATAGGGCTCAGGTGAGGGGCACGGGGCTCAGGTGAGGGTGCAGAGCTCAGGTGAGTGTGCAGGGCTCAGGTGAGGGGCACAGGGCTCAGGTGAGGGTGTGGGGGTGAGGGTGCGGGGCTCTGATGAGAAGCACGGGGCTCAGACGAGGGCGCAGGGCTCAGGTGAGGGGCACAGGGCTCAGGCGAGGGTGTGGGGGTGAGGGTGCGTGGCTCTGGTGAGAAGCGGGGCTCAGGCGAGGGCGCAGGGCTCAGGTGAGAGGCACTGGATACAAGAGTCTGTGGTATTCCTTCTGGACATGAGCAGGTCAGATATGAGGGAGAGCTTTGAGTTTCACTGTCCCGGTGCATCCCTGGTCTAGCCCTTTCCAGGCTGGGGTCCAATGCACCCATGTGGCATAGGGACCTTGGATGGTGTAGCACTGGCAAGGCGAGAGGAGTGGGGCTCAGGAAAGGACAGGTAGGATGAGGTGAGCTGATTCCTGGAGAAGGGGAGTGAGTGTGCAGGAGAAGGGCAGGTGTAAGGTGGGCTGGAGGAGGGCTGGGTGAGAGGTTTGGTTGGCCAGCTTGGGTGAACCTGGGGACAGAGGAGCAGAGGGTGGGGCCCGAAGAGGGAGGCCTGGGAGCTGCTGCCAGGAGCTGATGCAGGAGGTTCTGAGCTGGAGGAGGGAGCCTTGGGGCCCGCGTGGATGCCGCCCTCTTGTCATGCAGAATTAGACGACAGCGTCAGTCAGGGCTGTACTTTGAGGATGAGCAGGATAATGTGGTTTGTACAATGAGCAGCCCCTTTGGAGAAATTTGGGGTAAAAAGGGAGAGAAAATGGCAAAAGGCAGAAGGGGAAGTCTACAGGAGTGACCCTGGGGGCCGGTGGGTGGCATTCACCAGCGTGGTGCAGACCTAGCTGGGTGATGTCCACACGTCCACCCCGGGATTCAGGCATTGCTCTGCTTTCAGAGGCATTGGGTAGAGTTGAGAGCTGCATGTTTGGGAACTGGGTTGTGGTTCTGTTCCCTGGCAAGCAGCAGGCCTTGAGCTAGCTGCCTGTGACCTCTCTGCTCCATCACATTTGTGCTCCCTGCCTGAGAGGCAGGACATGCCTGTTATCACAGCATACCTCTTTGCTGCACGTCTGCACAGATATTTCCAGGGCTGATTCTCTCAGACATAAAACCGGCCAAGAGGATGAAGTTCAAGACTGTGTGCTACCTGCTGGTGCAGCTCATGCATTGCCGGAAGATGTTCAAGGCCGAGATTCCTTTCTCCAACGTCATGACCTGTGAGGATGACGACAAGGTAGGCTGGCCCTGCTCCCGTGTGCCGGCCCTGCCGAGTCCCCACCCGTCTGTCCTCCTAGTGCGGTCCTGCTGTGGTTAGCTCCATCAGCCCCGCCCCTCATGTTGCAGTCTGGTAAATGCTCTTTGGAGCTGGGCTGCTTTGCTTTCCTGCAGAAACCTTTTTATTATCATTTTTTTTTCCCCACAAGTTGACATTCCATGGATTTATTGGTGAATTCGAGCTCAGATCCCCCAGATGTTGTTTAAATCTGTCCTGAGGATATTCACACGTCAGATGTTGTACTGCTGCTTCTGGAGACTCCTTCCCCTTCTGTCTGCACCCCCAAGGGCCTCAGTGTGGTGTCACCGCAGCATTGTCTTTCACCTCCGTGGGGAGCATCTCTGACCATCTGCTCCCTCCCTCTCTGGCTCTCATATCAGAGCCCCCTTCCTTAGTTAAGTCCCTCTGGTTGATAGTGCACGGCCTCCAGACTTGAAAGAGGTTCCTTTTGGAGGTGTTACTGCAGGGCAACCTGGGTGCAGGACTTTCCATTTTTCTTCTTGGGTGGGTCAGAGTCAGTTTCCAATCGTCTTTAGTCTTCTGCTGGAGTTGGGTGGGGCCTGGGGTAAAAGCATGGAGCTGAGTGGGGAGGCGGCACTGTGGCTCCGGGGGTCCTCAGTGTCTGCCTCAACCACGCAGCCCTTGTGTCTGTAGCCCCCCTGATCCCTTCCCTCCAGGGAAGACCCCAGTCCCCTGGGAGCTTGGGGTCAAGCCTACGCCCCATCACTTCATCAGTAGCTCTGAGCATTCTCTTCCCAAGTCCTCTTGTCATTGGCCCTGCAGCCCGTCCTTGCACCGACGGCTGCACCTTCTGAATACTCTCTTTCATGGTCGTCTGTGTTCTTGAATCTGTCAGTGACTGATAGCCTGTTTCCTGAGATTGCATTGCTGCCTTCTGCATTCTGGTTTTTTCTGCCTCGTGGGTTTTATGCCTTTAAAAGGAATTCCCTCACCACAGTTTCAGTGGCTTTTTAGGAAGAAGCAAAATCCTGCTGACTCTCACTTGTGGTGCCTTATTCTAGAGGGAGTTTTTGTGGCTTGATTACGGGCTTCTATTTGGGAAGACTCTATCTGGAAACGCAGTAAGAGCTTTGTTGATGGAGAATTCTCCCAAGGAGATTGTTTCCTCTGCCGGCCACGAGGAGTCTTTAAACTAAATGCCCGACCTGTGGTTTCTAGATATCCCAAGAGGCAGGCACATGCATGCACATGCCTTTGGTGTAGAGTCAGGTCTAAGACAGGCCAGCTTCTTCACTGACCCCGCTGCTTCGTCTTTCCTGGTCGTGGAGCCTCTCAGGGTCTCGGGTTCAGCCAGATGTCTGTGACTTCACTGCCCATCTTGCTTGGGCCCTGGGTTTTCTGTGAGCCCCATGAGAGCGTGATGGCACCATTCCCTGGCCTGAATTGCTATTGTCCTATTGTTTCTGGCCTCTGGTCATTTCCCTTACTTTTTGTCAGTTCAGTTGCTCATTTCACAGTATGAGTGGGTTGATATATTTACCCAGAACGTGTAACAGGAGCACTCTCAGGCTTTCCTGTTTGCCAGCTTGCTAGAGTAGAAATACTGACTTAATTGCTGTCTTCTTCCTGCAGCACCCCCACCCCCAACCCCCTTGCCTCAACTTAACCCTCCAGAGATGGGACTGGGGGAGGGGAGTGAGGTGTACAATTTAAACACATGTCCAAAACTCAGTGTCAGGATAAGTTTCCTACATGCGTGCTCAGTTGTGTCCAACTCTTTGCAATCCCATGGACTGTAGCCCGCCAGGCTCCTCTGTCCATGGGATTCTCCAGGCAAGAATAGGGGTTGATTTCCCGCTTGGGTCCATGCTTTCACCCCAGGTCCCACCCAACTCCAGCAGAAGATTAGAAGGTGACTCTGACCAACCCAAGAAGAAAAATGGAAAGTCCCGCACCCAGATTTCCCTGCAGGAACACCTCCAAAACGAATCTCTTTCAAGTCTGGAGGCTGTGCACCATCAACCAGAGGGACTTAACCAAGGAAATGGGGCTCCTGACATCTCCAGGAGTGGGTTGTCATTTCCTCCTCCAGGCGATCTTCCTGATCCAGGGATTGAACTTGGGTCTCCCGTATTTCCTGCCCTGCAGGTGGACTCTTTATTGCTGAGCCATCTGGGAAGCATCAGGATAGATAATAGTGCAGTATTTTTTAAAAATCAAGTGTAATCCAAAAGAACCCACAATGAACAACAAAAAAAATCAAATTTTAGATGAAGCCAGGGCAGTGCAGAGGCAATTGCTGGTGTCCCTAGGACTCTTCAGAGAAGCTGGGATGGGGAGAGGGGAGAGAGCGAATCATTCCTGTTGGATTGCCTGGGAGGGTGGGGTTCATAAGATTGAGGAGCCCAGGCTTTTCCTGGGCAGAGCCTACTGACCTGTGGAAGGAGCCTGTGACCTTTGGATTCAGACTGTGTCTGATGAGCTCACACAGTTAGCGTCAGTCTTTCCTTCTCAGGGACCGAGCAGCCCCTCGGTGTCCCCCGCTCGGACCAGAGAGTGCCAGCAACAGATCCCACCCAGCCCACGGCTCCTCCGCTGGGGAGGAATCACACGCTGGGCTCGCTGGTCACCTTCTCTGGCTGCCACCTGCAGCCTGTCCTGCTGGCCCCGTGGCCCAGGAACCCAGGGAGCCCTGCAGCTCCATCCTCCCCATCCCTGCTGGGGAGACCTGCTGTGCTCAGGGCCCCTTCTTTCCTTCCTTTCACACCAGAGTTCGGATTCCTGGATTCTTCCCCAAGCCTGTCACCTCCCTGGCTTTGTGGTCCTTCTCTCTCCCCTGGGAGCATGAGGGGTGGTATCCCAGGTTCCATCCTCAGCCTCTCTGTCCCCACAGTCTCCCACGGGTCTCCTCTGTGGATTCAGGGTCCTTAGGCCCCCGCTCCAACATCCCCGACATCTCTGGTGCTTGGGATACCTCCGCCGCTGCCTGGCCGGCCCCAGACTGAGGGCCCCACAGCCCAGTCCTGTGCTCTGCTCTCAGACGCCCTCCTGCACCAGCCTTCTCCCTCCATCTCACTGTCTCCCTCCAGACTCTGATTCCTTGCCCCCAGTGCACCCAATTCTGACTTCTTTGCCCTCTGGACAGCCTCTGTGGGCCCAGGCAGCTCCCCTGCTGGGGAGGCAGAGAGACAGTGCAGCCCCCATGGGCAGGTGCCAGGGGCTGAGGGCCCAGCTGGGAGCCTGGACCTCTGCTGCTCTGCTCTGTGCCCCTGCATCACTTTTGCCAGCATGCGGAGGGAGCAGTGTCGGCGCTGTGGGAGGGTGTCAGTGGATGAAGACAGGGCAGTGACAGGCAGGTGGCCCGGGCTGGGGAGTCAATGGTGGTCTTGGAAGGATGGAGTGGAGAGGCTGGCCACCAGTGGGGGTATTTGGGAAGGATGACGTGAGTGACCCGTCCAGTGACCTCGAGCAGAGCAGCCCCTTCTCTGGGGCCATTCTCCCCAGCGGGTCCCAAGCCCTGCATCTGCTTTAGGACGAGGTTGCCTCATCTTTTCTGTTGCTGTCTTCTGGTCATTTTATCCGCACCCTCCAGGCCTGACAGCCTGAGGGAGGTGTTCTTGCAGATGGAGCCAGGAAGGCTGGCGGGATTAGGACAGTGGGGTCCACCACTGTCTGTGCCTTTGTGCTGCATTTGTGAGAAACTGTTTCCCAGGTTCTGGGGAGTGTGACTCAGGTGTATGTGGTCAGCCTCAGAACACAGCCCGTATTGGGTTCCTCTGTTCCTGGCCTATCCTGGATCAGAAGTGTGGGAGCCCAGGGTGGGTCAGCCGCTAGGTGGCGATACCATGCAGGTGCCTGCAGGGTGGCCTGAGCTTCCAGGTTTGGTTTTAGGGCTCCAGCACAGCCCAGTTGCACCCCAGTTTCTGACCGCACCCAAGGGGCTGCTCTCCTAAATATGCAGAGACAAGCACCTGCAGGAAAACCCGACCCCCATGTGCTTACACTTGTTCTATTTCTTCCTTCAGTATTCCCGATTATAAAAGAACTTTATTGTGGAAATATAGAAAAATACAAAAATTCCCAAAGAAGAAAAATGAAAACCATTCATCTATAATCTGACCACCCACAGCCAACCTATTAATATTTTGGTCCTTCTAGCTTCTTAGATGTGTGTATATTTACACATTTTTAAAAATAAAATTGATGGGGTGATATACGTTTGCTGCTTTCTTTCACTTGCCAGTGTATCATAAGCAGTTCCTTATATTGTTGACTGTTCCTCAAAAATAGGATTCTTCGGTCATTGAGTAAATCTCCAGTCTAAGGAGAGACCATTTACTTACTCCACTTCTATTGATGTTCAGGTCATTTCCGCTTTTTGTGTGTGTTTTCTTTTAATCAAAGTAAGTAATTACAGCCCTTTTGCTCATGAACGTGCGCTTCCATCTCTGATCTTTGTGAGATGAATCACTCTGCCTCAAGCGTCTGTCTGAGAGTGGGTGTGGCTGATTAGAGGTGGTGGTGCCCGTGTCCCCCATAGCAGCAGGTGGGAGGCGCGCCTCCCCAGCCCCAGCCAGTGTGGGGAGATGCTCTCCCTACAACTGCCGGTAGATTTGTCCCTTCTGGAATGTACACCAGGAGCCTCCCAATGTCTTGCCCCGTTTTGTTTTAATTTCTTTATTTTATTGGAGCATAGTCGCTACGCAGTGTGTTAGTTGCTGCTGTATGACGAGGAGAATCAGATACACGTGTACATACAGCCCCCCGCCTGCACCGCCCCTGCCACCTCTCCAGGCCATCCCAGCGCTGACCTGAGCTTCCTGTGCTTTACGGCGGTTTCCTGCTAGCTATCTGCGTCACACGTGGCAGTGTATTTATGTCAGTGGTGTTCTTTTTATTTGTCTCACCCTCTCCTTCCCTCCCATGTCTGCGTGTCCATTCTCATGTCTGCATCTCTCTTCCTGCCTTGAAAACAGGCTCCTCTGTACCATCTTTCTAGATTCTATGCTGCTGCTGCTGCTGCTAAGTCACTTTAGTTGCGTCCGACTCTGTGCGACCCCATAGACAGCAGCTCACCAGGCTCCCCCGTACATATGTGCTAATACATGATATTTGTTTTTTTCTTTCTGACTTACCTCACTCTACGTAACAGGCTCCACGTTTATCCACCTAGTTGTAGGTATTCTGTAGATGTTCTTCATCAAGTTGGGGAAGTTCCCCACCATTCCTTGCTTTCTGATGATTTTTATCATGAGTAGGTATTGAATTTTGTCAAAAGATTTTTTAGTTGATGTGACTGTGGGTTTTTCCACATGGTGGTTAATATGGTGTTAATATGATAGCTTGTGTGGAGTGTTCAAATGTTTAAACCTTGTGTATCTAGAAAAGTTCATGGTACAGACTTCTATTTATATATTGCTGAATCCTATTTGTTAATGTTTTGCTAAGGATTTTTGCATCAATATTCATGAGGGACATGCCCTCAAAAGTAGTTTTCTTTAATACTCTCTTAGTCTGGTTTTGGTATCAGGATAATACTTTATAAAGTGAGTTGGGAAGCGTTGACTTTTATTTTCTAGAAGAGACTCTATAAAATTTATGTTAATTCTTATTCAAATATTTGATAGAATTCACAGTGAAACCATCTCAGCCTGAAAATTACTTTTCATGAATTTTTAAATTATGAATTAAATTTATTTAGCCATGATAGAGCTTTTCTATTATTATCTTTCCTGTTGGGTGAGTTGTGGTAGTTTGTATGTTTCAAGGAGTAGGTGATTGATCTAAGTTGTCAAATATATTTATAATTAAGAATTATTTTTTCTTAATTTTTTTTTTGCTGTACGTGGCATATTGGATCTTAGTTCCCCAACCTGGGGTTGAGCTTGTGCCTCCTGAAGTGGAAGCACAGAGTCTTAAACACTGGACCATCAGAGAAGTCACTGAGTTGTCAAATTTATATGTGAACTATTGTTCATAATTTTTCCTTGTTATCCTCTTGATGTCTGCAGTGTCTGTAGTAAATTTGCTTCTTTCCTGAATTTGTTTATATAGTTCTCTCTTTCTTTGTCATGCCTGCTAGAAATCTGTTGATTTTATTAACATTTTCAAAGAACAAGTTTTATGGCTCTGTGCTCTGGGTCCACTGCACACGTGTGGGGTCCCATAGCCCTCCACATGGAGCCACTACACAACTGCCATGTGACCCCACTTACAAACACAGAAACCGCACACCAAGGATGTGATAACTCACCTGGGATCACTTCACTAGCAGGTGGAGGAGCCAAGAATGCGTCTCAGATCCGCAAACCAGCCCCCGCCCCAGACTCTGCCAGATCCTCAGCAAGGACCCAGGAGGATGGAGCGTAAGAGCTCTTTTCTTTGCTAAGTGGAGACTCTGACCATATCCCTGCCTTTCTTTCTGTAATGGTCAGCGGAGGGCATTGAGAACAGCCTCGGAAAAACTCAGAAACCGCTCATCTTTCTCTACAAACGTTGTCCAAGCCACCCCCGGCACACGTGTCAACAGGTACATTGGCCGCCTCCTGGAAGCCCGCCAGATGGAGCTGGAGATGGCAGACCTGGAACTTCTTTACCCTGAAGTACAAGCAAGCTGAGCGAGAACGAAAGGTTGAGTGCCGGGGGCTCAGGGTGGCTGGGAGTCAGAGGCCCCAGGGGCGTCCCGGGGGTGTGGGTGCAGCTCTTTCTCGCTCTGCTGGTCCTGGGCGACCTTGGCACCCTTTCTTCTGGAAGCTGGCGGCTGACGGTCTATTTCTGTGTCTTCTAGTACCACCAGCTTCAGGACGAGTATTTCACCAGCGCCGTGGTTCTGGCTCTCATTCTGGCCGCTTTATTCGGCCTTGTTTACCTTCTAATAATCCCACAGTAAGTCCCATTGTGGGCCCATCAGTCATAAGAGGTTGCCAGGAATCCCTTTCTTTTCAAGTTCAGGTTCAATTCCTGTGGTCACTCTCCCAGGGTGCCCGCCTGAGCCACACGCCAGTTCTCCATTACCTGGAAGACCTAGCTAAGCATGCCTGATGGCAAATGCATGGGACTGCTCACTCTCAGTTGTTAATTTTAAATGTGCTCAGTCCTCAGACATCACATATTTTCAGTGTACTCTGTCCACAGCACACACACCGTAGACTTCATGGCACTGACTGTGGGAGATAACACACAGGACTGCCAGTGGGGCACCCTGGCTTCTGGGTGCTTGTCGTTTTCAGAAACATTTAAATGAGGACAAGTAGCCTCTGGAAAGGAGCAAAAACATAAGATTTTAATAACATTGAATCATTCTAAATCAAAGTGAGTGACAGTTCTGGTTTCTTGGCAAGAAACAGCCCGCTTTTCTTCTAGATGTACTTTTCTTAATAAACCTCCCGAGTGGAGCAATTCAACTGTGAGTTTCCAGAAGACACTGGAAGCCAGCCCCCATCTCAAGACCCTGTGGACACACCGTGGCCACCTGGATGGCCTATTAGGAGATTCAGCTTTTTAAATAAAACTCTTCCCAGATGAAGCCCAGGAAGAGGGCAGTGCTCAGCAGCCAAGTCTGTGCAACCCTAGCCCTTCCTGCACGCGGAGGGCATCTCGACATTCCTAGGACTAGAGAGACCCTGGAGGGGGCCACTTAGAAGTTGGAGTGGACACAGAAGAGCCTGTCTCCTAGAAGATGACTGGCATGGGCAAGTCCCCAGAGACCACTGTGTCTTCCTGGGGGCTGGGACCTGCTGGGGTAGGGGAGGAAAGATGGCATCTCTCAGGCGCATGTCGCCTGCCCCAACCTGCAGTGACCGGCTGTCTTCTGTTGTAGGAGTGTGGCTGTCCTGCTCCTGCTGGTGTTCTGCATCTGCTTCCTGGTGGCCTGTGTCCTGTACCTTCACATCACCCGGGTCCAGGTACATGTGTGCATGTTTCCGTACCTGCATGTTATCTGGTCCAGGTACAAGTCTGTGTGTGTCTTGTATCTACACATCACCTGGACAGGTAAGTGATGGCCTCTGGCTGCCCTCTTGGCCGGACAGGTAGGGGAAGTGGAGGCAATTTGTCCCCTCGCCTCCCTGGCAGGTGAAAAGAGCCTGTGTGGCAGGAACATATTAAGCCTGTCATGTGCCAGGTGCTGTTTGTGGAGTTTCAGCAGTGTGCCCCGTGGACACAAGGGTGGTGGTTGACAGTGATGGAGTAAATGAACACGTGGCGTGACACTGTTCTGTGCGGGTGGAGAGTCCTGTGGCTTCTTGTGTGTTCATGTCCTTGACTGGGGCGTCCGTTCTCTCGAGGATGCTTCATTTACGGATTGAGCTTGTGGTCCTGTGTTGTGTGAGGCTGCTGGGAGAGGACTCTGTCTTGTCTCACATGCCTTTCTTACGTCCTGAGCCTTCATTATCAAACATCCCATGTCCCCACCAGACTCCCACTTGTCACCTCTGCCAGACCCAGGGTTATTTTCCCACAATTGTTGAAAACAGCTACTTTGGGAGAAGATTGAATCAGTTTTATTTAAATTCTTTATTATTCATAGGTAACTTCTTGAGTTAAGAAAAATTCTGCTTACGCAAACCACATTCTCAGATCCTTGATTTCATAGATGGAGTGGCGTCTGGTTTGGTAAACTGAAATTTCCCACTTCAAATAAGATTGCCTTATTCACCTGATTTCAAGTGAAAGCAAGTGCATGTTAATTTCTATGGCCTGTTGCATTCGTCCCCAGTATTTGGAATCTGTTCCTGGCGGACCAACAGTTCTCCTGGCAGAAGTGGCCCTGACTCCACCAGCCCCTCTCTTTCCATCCACCCCAACACCACCTTGCCCTCGCCTGTGGGCCTGAGCATTTTTTCTAAGTGTGTAGTTTTTGACTCAGTGCTGCAGCCCATGGTCCTAACAGCTGGTGGCTGCAGGTCACCCGGACAGCGAGTGCCACCGATCCCACATTCGCTCTGCAGGCCCTGTGCTGGGCTCTAAGTTCACTGCCAGGCTTGTGCAGAGGACTGTGGGGCTCTGGGTGATGGGAGGGTCAGCCCGCAGGCTCTGACTGGAGGGCAGTGGGGGTGGGAACAAGCCTTCCTGCAGAGGCCAGCATGTGCGGAGATGGGGAGACGCAGGTGGGATGGCCCATTGTAGCCAAATATCACCAAAAAAGCCTCGAGTCAACTGTGACATAGAAGTGGTGACAGCCAGGGCTTCTGGCCAAGCATAGCCGAGGCCACCTGGGACCTTCACCCACACAGCTGGCACCCCCATCACTAGGGACTAACTGTGGATCATGTTCTGGGGGAACTTTTCATTGTTCATGTCAGTTCAGCTACCTTTTTTCTGTCATGATAGATGATTTTTCATGCTGTTGTTAGGTTTTTGTGTATATATTTATATGTGTATCTATCTATCTATATGTACACATATATATATGAATTGTATTGGTTTTGTGTGTGTGTGTGTGTGTGTGTGTGTATGTGTATATGTATATTTGCTAATGAAAAAGAACTGATAAGTTGACCAAATCAACTGTGAAAAAGGAGGCTATTAGTCTTAAGATGAAGACAGCCCTCCTTATTCTGTGTGTACGTGCTCCTATGCCTCTCGTTGCTCCCAGCAAACAAGTCCAAGTTCTGCTTGGGTCCCTGTAATTGTCATTGCTAGAGAGGTATTTTAACTCTCCTGTGTTTAGTCAAACACAGTTGTAGGATCAGGCATTTAGTATTGAATGAAGAGTCTCAGTACCCTGAGGCTGGCAGTCACAGCTGTTCACCGTTGTGTGATCCAGGGGCTCAAATGGCCTTCAATGATAAAAGAAATTTATTGGCCCACATATTCAGGAAAAACCAGAGGCAGGGAGGGAGGGAGGGGAGGAGAGTGGGCTCAAGGCTGGTTTTATCCAGTAACTCCATTCTGCTACTGGAGATCAATTTTTTCTGGCTCTTCTCACTGCCCCAAAGCTTCCCTTCCTTAGAGTGGGTGGCCTGGAGGCCTCAGTAGTCCTGCTGTGTGTCTGCGTCCACCCACCATGCTCAGAGGGGGAGGGGGACACACCCTGGGCAGGGCTTGCCCAGCCTTGGCCAGTGGCCCTCTCTCTTCTCCCTCACCTCCCGAGAGACTCTTGTCCTGTTCCTGCCTCTTCCAGCACTGGAGCCAGGCCTCACTCCCGCCCTGGGGGCCTCTGAAGTCCACTGGACCAGAAGGAGCATCTCAGGGTTTGCTGAGTGAAAGTGTGTGCAGCTCGTGCTTCACGGGGCTGAGGGCTCGAATCTCTGGCGCATCTGTGGTCTTGACCAGGGCTCTGTGGGAGGGTGTGATGCAGATCAGTAAACAAGCAGGGCTGGCACCACCGCAGAACAGCTCGTCTTTTCGAGAAGCTCAGAGGAGACCCATGTTTCAAGGAAAATACAACCATGTAGGAGCCTAGAACTGGGACCCTGATCCATGCCCACCGCTGTGTGAGCTGGAGCACCCACTATCTGTGCTGGGTTGTAGGATGAGTGAAGTTGGCTGGTAGTGTCTGGGCTGCATTTTTTACCACCTGTAGGGCAGGAATGGTAATGACCCCAACCTCAGAGCAGGGAGAGTTAGGGGGATAACTCTCTAGATGGCCCCAGCTCCCTGACTGGTCAGTGTTTTCTGTAAGGTTGCTGTGGTTTTTTTCATTTCTAATTTCAGAAGTGCGAGTCTAAGAAGAACTTCTGTCCATGAAATCATTTGTTGAATATTGCACAATGTTTAAATAGACTTAAAACATAATTACTGGACAAAAATTATATAAAGCCTGTGTGAAGAAAATGATAAAAGTTAAAGTCTATAAAGGAAGCCACAAATAAATGGGAAGTCTTTACCATTTCTGAGATAGAGGGATGCGACATTATGAAAACGTCAACTTAATCTCTTTGATGAATTTCAGTGCCAGTCAATGTCACAGAGTGGTGGGAGGTGTGGCCCTTTCAAATTTAAAGATGTCAGTTTTCATCTTTTAGTTTGGGCAGCGTTTTCACCTGGGAGATTAATTATATGAAAACAGCCAAGAAATGTGTGTGGAGGATGAATAGTGGGTGAGAATCTAGCCACATAGAGATGGCTGCGGACATTCTGTATCATGATTTATTTCCTGTGGACATGATTGGCTTTGTGCTAAGGAGCAGTCTTTAAAATAGTATTTTGTTGTTCAGTGTTTTCCAGGGTGCCTGACCATCCAGATCCGCACTGTCTTGTGCATTTTCATCGTGGTCTTAATCTACTCTGTGGCCCAAGGCTGTGTGGTGAGCGTCTCTGCTGGGTGCAGGGCTGGGGGCTGGGGCAAGGACCACCCTGGAGGTCCTGTCCCTTGACTGTAGAGGGAAACAAGGGGGGTCAGAGATCGGCCTCGGGGTGCTCAAGGAAGCAGGGGAAAGGGAACATCTTCCAGTGGAGGAAATGTGATGGCCTCCTGGTAACTGGGGACTCTGCCTTTCATTGTGTGCAGAGGACAAAGCTGAGGCAGAGAAACAGGAGGAGGTGGTATGGAGAGGAAAAGAATGGAGTTGACTGGTTTGGGAGGATGGTAGGGGCCTTGTGTTCCCCCGGCCCAGATCCTGGGGCTCTCCTTCTAGTAATGAGGAGCCCAGAAGGGCCATGAGCAGGCAGGAGTGTCCGAAACTTGGCTTTTGGCACCAAGGGAGTGGGTTGGAGTGGAGGCCATAGCGGGCTGGGAGGAGGGTGCACCCTGTGTCCTGAGTGGGGACCCTCTCACACTCCTGGTCCCTCCATCCTCCTCCAGGTGGGCTGCCTGCCTTGGTCCTGGAGCTCCAGTCCCAACGGGTCCCTGGTGGTCTTGTCTTCTGGGGGCCGGGACCCAGTGCTGCCTGCCCCGCCCTGCGAGTCTGCACCCCATGCCCTGCTGTGCGGCCTCGTGGGCACCCTCCCGCTGGCCATATTCCTGCGGGTCTCCTCCTTGCCAAAAATGATCCTGCTTGCCGTGCTCACCACCTCCTACATCCTCGTCCTGGAGCTCAGCGGGTACACGAAGGCCATGGGGTAGGTACGCTGCTCCCGCCAGAGCCACTGGCCAGGCGTTGCCAGTGTCTGCCTGGGGCCCTGTGTTCCAATCTGCTGACTAGAAACTCGTTGAGCTGGGGTTGCTCCCTGTCTTCACCTGGGCCCATACGCTAGTGAGTTCCTGGGTTTCTCTGTGGACAAGGCTCTCAGCCTGGGTCATTCCTGGGCACCCCTGGGGGTGTCGCATCTGAGAGCCCCCTGGGGATGGGCCTCGTGTTCTTGGCACTGAGATTGGCTTCCTTCCCTCCCTTCCCCCAGGGCCGGTGCCGTCTCAGGGCGCAGCTTCGAGCCGATCGTGGCCATCCTGCTATTCTCATGCACGCTGGCCCTGCACGCCCGGCAGGTGGATGTCAAGCTGCGGCTGGACTACCTCTGGGCGGCCCAGGCAAGAGGAGACCCTCTGCTTCCTGTGGGGGGTGGGGGTTGGTGATCAGGGGATCCCTTGGGAGGAGTTTCTGGTGGGGGCTCCTGGCTGGATGCCAGTGGCCACGTGGGCATCACTGTTGGGTGGAGGAGGCTGTGGTGGGACCAAGGAGCAAAGTGGCAGGAAGGCAGGAGGGGGACAGCCTGATGAACCCTGTCTGATGGTCAGAGGTTGGCTGCTTTGCTGGCCATGGGCTTCCTGTCCTCACAGGTGTTCTGGCAGAGGGACTCCAGCCCCAGTAGGCTAGACAGGACAGTGGGTCTCATCAGGGTCCTGGGAAACCCCTGAGGTTGTCTCATCTCACATGGCCTATTCCAGATTGAGTAGGTCTGCTCTGGGGGCCACAAACCCATATTTTTACAGTGCACATGGGGGAATTCTGACACGAGAGGCCTGGGGGAGATGGAGGAGTGGCAGACCTGGGGGCTGTCCTAGGCCCTGAGGCCGGTGACAGTTGGTGACCCCCAGAGTTCACGCTGCTTGCCTGCCCGGAGCCAGTGCATAGGTGCACAGCTCAGCCCAGGTCACGTTCGGTGTGGTATGTCTCTGCATCCCACTCCTTGCCTACTCTGTGTCCTCTTGTCACCCCTCTCCATGCGTCCTTGTCCCCTCTCCTCTACACCCACTTCTTGTCACCCGCTCTGTGTCCCTGGCCCTGGGAACCAAGGCCTTCTTTCTGGTCCAGAATTCAGACTCCACTGATGCAACTTGCTCACTTCTTGGCTCTGAACAGATTGCCTCCCTTGTTTCCTCAACTGAAAGTCGGGAAGCAGGTGTGCAGTAGAACCAAGGCTGCAGGAGGGTCTTGTCATTTTGACACATGAAGAAGCAGCCCTTGGCTGTCTGAGGGAATTTGCTCTGTTCAACCCCCACAGCAGCCCTGCCTGGGAGGTGGGATCACAGATGGGGATCAGATATGGATTAACATGCCCAGGGCCAGAACTGGAATGTCCAGGGGTCCCAGTGGGTCTGGGGTGGGTGGGAGCATCTGCATACCAGGAACCAGAGTGTAGCCAGGGGTCCAGCCCAGAGCTGCAGCACAGGGGCATCCATCACTGGACCCCAATCAGGTGCGGCCCAGGGGGCCACAGAGAGAAGGCTGTGGCTGTGGGTGCACAGGTGGCTGGGTGTGGCCTGCTGTCGCCCCATGTTCTGTGCAGAGGGGCAGGCGCAGACACACCTCCCGGGGGCCCAGGCTCCTCCTGTGCTGCCTGCCCACATCCTCTCTTCAGGAAGATGCGTGACTCCTGCCCACATCCTGTGGTAGAATAGGCAGGAGGTGGGTGGTCAGCGACTGAGGCCCTGGTCAGCTGTGTCGGGTGGGCCTGGAGTTAGGTGGTCTTCATCCCAACCCCCACCAATCCCCCTGGGGTCTTTGTGACTCTCTTACCTGGTCTTCAGTCCAATGGGGTGATGACTGGAATCCTGTGTGGAAGTGTATTGGTTGGGTTCTGCAGAAAGGAGGTTTATTCCAGGGACTGGCCTACAAATTACGGAGGCTGAGAAGTCCTAGACACCAAGTGCCACTTCAGTTCAGTTCAGTCGCTCAGTTGTGTCCGACTCTTTGTGACCCCATGAACCGCAGCACACCAGGCCTTCCTGTCCATCAGCACTTGCTGAGAGAGAATAGGAGCGCTGCTGTTTGAGGGTGAAGATGGACGCTCAGCTCAGGCCAAGAGTGGAGTTGCCCCTTCTCTGACTTTTCCTTTTATTCAGAAGGATTGGATGATGCCCACCCCCTTGGCTGGAGTGGAGGACATCTTCCCATGGTCCAGCCTGTCAGAGCTAATCTCTCCTATGTGTCCTTACACAGACACACCCAGAAATGATGCTCGCCAGCCATCTGGGTGCTCTGTGGCCCATCAAGTTGACACATACAGTTAGCCATTGCACTGAGGAATGATTACAGTTTCCTTGCCAATGGGCTTGGCTGGGGCCCTGGCACATAGTAGGTGCAGACACCCTGCTCCTGACATCTGACAGGCCGTAAGTTTCAGTGGACTCCCTCAGGACAGCCGCTGCTGAGTGTTCTCATTATGGGAAGGAAGGGTAGGGGATAGAGGGGTAGGCTGCCTGTGATGAGGGCAGAAGGTAGTGACCACGCTGATGAAAACTATTGTCTACCCTTTAGTTAACTTGGAAAGGGTAAGATGCTAGTTAAGCAGGTTTCTGTGTGCACACTGGGGTAGGTTATAACTTCAAGATCATGAGGAATTACTCCATTACTTGGAGCAAACAAAAGAAAGAAAATGTGTGTGTGTGTGTGTGTGTGTGTGTGTGTGTGTGTGTGTGCACGTATATTCTGTATGTATGTATAGCTGTGCACACATAGATATACTAGGTGAAAAACTTGGCTTTATTTATTCCTTTTTATGTAGCAGCTTTACTGAGCTGTAATTCACTTCCCACAAGATTCACTCACTATACAAAGTGTACAGTTCAGTAGTTTCCAGTATAGTCACACAATTGTGCAGCCGTCACCACAGTCAATTTTAGTACAGTTTTGTGCCTCCCAAGGGACCCCCTGTAACCATCAGCAGTCACTCCCTGTTTCTAACCACCCCCAGCCCTGAGCCACTGTCTGCTTTCTGTCTCCATAGATTAGCCTGCTTCTTCTGCTCTTTAGCCTGTGTGTACTTTTAAGTCAGCGTCTGTTCTGGACAGACTAACTCCCTGTGTATGGCCAGTGGGAGCCGTGAACCAGGCCTTGGAGGGAGAGACCCCTAATTCTCTGATTCTAAGGGGCTGTGGCCCAGCCCTATCTTCACTCCATACCTGGCTTCTGGATTCCAGGTGGGCAGGGAGCTGCTGAGATCTGAACCTCACATTCCCTCTCCACGGGCAAAAATTCCAGGTGGGCTGTCTATACAGAATTGGCCCCAGTTCTTAGTCAGCGTGGCAGGGGTGGTGGTGGTGAGGGCATGCAAGTGGTGGTGAGGGCATGCAAGTGGTGCACCCAATTCTGGCTCGTACTCCTCCTCGAGGGGCTCCAGCTGCTGCCTTCATGAGTGCCAAAGCCAGGCTGCTGCTCCCAGGCATGTCCATGTGATACCCAGCCAGCCTTCCGGAAGTTCCTGGGCTTCTCTGGGTCTCTTGGATGCTTGAGAGTTGGTTGTGGGAGGGTGGGAGGGGCTGGTGTTGAGGAAAGGAGACAAAGACGTGTGACAGGAGGGGGACCTTCACAGAGACCTCATGGGGGGTGGGGTGGTGGGGAGGCCATCCAGAACTCCGCCTTCTCTGTGGGCAGCCAGGGTGGCAGGGTCCCATCCCTGACTCTGGAAGGCGGCCTGGTGGTGGAGTGTGATGGAGCAGGGGGCCCTGGGGAGGCACCCTGGGGGAGACACCACCATCACAGGGGCCATCAGAAGGGCACTTTTGAAGTGGCTGGGTGGAGCCTGGGCAGGGTTGGCCCTTGGAAAAGGGGCTAAGATGGAGGTGGGCGTGGTCTCAGGCACATATCACTCAGTCTGGGCAGAGGGCAGAGGGCACATTTCTGACTGACAGCATCAAGAGAGCTGATGGCACTGGACCATCTGAAAGGTGGGTCAGGGTAGGGCAACCCTGGACTGGTGCAGTGACCAGGGCTGCACAGGAGAGGGTCCCCATCCCAGACCTTGGGGGCGAAGGAGTGGTTCCCAGGACCAGGACAAGGCGGGCCCCCAGACAGGATTCACCACCTTCGTCCAAGGGACGTGGCCAGCCTGCAGTGACCCTGCTGGGAGGGACCTCGTCACACTGTGCTCCCTCCCTCCCAGCCCCTGCCTGGTGCTTCCAGCGGCAGAGTCCAGTGAGGGGCCGGTAGGTAGAGTCCTCAGGGCTGGGCCTGGGTCAGCGCAGATGTCAGGGGAAGAGAGCAGTGCACACTGTTCCTGGAAAGGCGGCCTGGCAAGTGCAGCTTGCCAAAACCTTGCCAGGTAATGGAGGACAGCCTCTTTGTGGTAGACTGCGCTGCTGAACTTGGTCTTATCCGGCTCTGGCTGGCTCTCCATGCTGACCAGACTGGCTGGTCTCTGAGATGTGTCTACCCCGCCATCAGCTGGCCCCTCTGGTTTAAGGTCTGTCAGTTAGGAATAGACACTCAGAGCTAGAGAAGAACGGACTTAGGATGAGCCTGAAAGAGCTGGATCGGCCTGGGGGTGTGTAAGATGGTTCCCACTCCTTGACTAGATGCTTGCTCTGGATCTCCCTCTCAGTGGGATTGAGGCCCTTGCTGTGGGCTCTCCCAGCTGGGGACTCCCTCCCCAGGGCAAGCAGTTTCTCTCAGATGGGTTGGCAAGGGCCATTCTAGGCATTAGTGTCCCTTTATTTTTTTAAGACTTCTTTTGACGTGGGCCATTTTTAAAGTCTTTACTGAATTTGTTACAGTATTGTTTCTGTTTTCTGTTTTGGTATTTTGACTGCATAGCATGTGGGATCTTAGTTCCTGGACCAGGGATTGAACGTGCACTCCCTGTGTTAGAAGGGGAGGTCTACAACTGAACCTCCAAGGAAATCTCTGGTGTCCCTTTAAATGTTATTAAATCCAGTGGTTGACCTTGTCCTGGGATTCTCCTTCAGCAATACCCCTTGTACACCCAGCCTCACCGTGAAATGAACTTTCCAGGCAGTTTGGTGCAAAAGAGAACCTCTGTGTCATGGAGGGAAGGCTTGCCTGTACGGAACACATTGATGTATTTTTCTAAGGACATGTAACATGAAACGCCTCACTTTCCTGTAAACACAACAAAACAGAACATTTCTAGACTTTGCCCGTTTACCTGTGGATATTTAAGTCTGTCATGCACATATCAGAGTGCCTCAAACTATTGCAAAACTGCCAGACCAAAGGCTCATTGGTTAATTATTTATTGAGACCCAATTGGTTCTATAAACCTAAACAAACAGATGGGCTTTTCCTTCCTGATGACTTCTCAACCTCTTAATCTGTAACTATCAGAATGCTTTTGCTCCAGTGATTTTTTTTTCTTTGAACTCAATGGATAATCATGATGACAGTTATAATAAAACAATTTCTCTACCGTGAGTACCTATTCTGAGGGTAATTTCCATCTGTGCAGCTGCTGTTCTTGGCACTCAGAGCAGGGGCTGGCTTAGACATGGAGCTTTTGATCGTTGAGCTGAGCTGAGGCCAGCTGCACCTCCTCCTTCAGTCACTTCCCTTCCCAGGCCTCTTTTCTCCACATGTGGGACAGTAACCTGGTCCTTGGGATTATAGAAAGTTCATGTTATCCAGTTCATGACCCTTATTTCACATCTGAAATGCCATGTGTGTTGTTCATCCTGTTCTCTGTTCTTGGCCCCTGGTGTCACCACGGGGACTTGGGTTGAGAACACCCTTCACTGAGGACAGTGCTTCTGGGTTTATCATGGCTGTGTTCTGGAACACAGTGCCGAGGAAATGCCCACAGAATCAAGCGCTGGTGCTGAACCTTGGGCTCTGAGTCCAGGAATGTCTCCCCACCCAAGGGAAATCAGACCTGTCACCATGTTGGGAAGTGCAGACAGCCTGGGGTGGCCCTCTGTCTGCACCTGGTGTCCTGCCTGGTTCCATCAGTAGCTGCTTATTGAGGACCTGATCTACACCAGGCCTTGTAAGGGGATACTCATGTAGTGGAGCATAACCCTGCCCTGAATGCCCAGCGGCTGATAAAGGAATCAATGTGTCAGTCATAGATGATTCCAGAACAGTGATTGGAGTGCCATTGTATTGATAAAACAGCCCAAAGCCTGACCCAGCCTTGAAGTCAGTGACATCAAGGAATTAGCCAGGAAGAGGTTCTGTGACTGTTGGATGGTGTTTTATAAATGTCAGTTAAATCAGGTTGCTGACAGCATCCTTCAGGTCTTCTATGCCCTTACTGATTTTCTCTCATTCTGTCAAGTTTAGAGACAATGGTGTTGGAAATATCCAGCTATACCTGTAGATAGAGATTCCAACACCATTCTCTCTAACTTCCTAAAGTTCTATCAGTTTTTGCTTTATGTAGTTTGATGATCTGTTATTACATGCATAAATGTTTAGGGTTATGTCCTCTTGATAAATTGAAACCTTTGTCCCTCTTATCAGAAAAGACCCTTCCATATGTCTTCAGTTCAGTTCAGTCGCTCAGTCATGTCCGACTCTTTGTGACCTCATGGACTGCAGCACACCAGTCTTCCCTGTCCATCACCAGCTCTTGGAGCTTGCTCAAATTCATGTCCATTGAGTTGGTGATGTCATACAACCATCTTATCCTCTGTTGTCCCCTTCTCCTGCCTTCAATCTTTCCCAGCTACAGGGTCTTTTCTTTATAAAGAGTCAGTTCTTTGCATCAGGTGGCCAAAGTATTGGTGCTTCAGCTTCAGCATCAGTCCTTCCAATGAATATTCATGTCTGATTTCCTTTAGGATGGACTGGTTTGATCTCCTTGAAGTCCAAGGGACTCTCAGGAGTCTTCTCCAGCACTACAGTTCAAAATATTTTCAGGCTAAAACAAAAACTCTAAATAAATATTGAACCTTAAAAAAAGAGACCTTTTCCTAAGTAATGTGCTTCACTCAGCAGTCTGTTTTGTCTGATATTAATATAGGTAATCCAGCTCTCTTGTTAAGTCTTTCTCCTCATTTTACTTGTAACCTTATTGTATGGTTTTTTTTTTTTTTTTGGGTATAGCAGAGTTTTATTAAAGTATAAAAAGGGACAGAGAAGGCTTCTGACCTAGACATCAGAAGGGGGTCAGAGAGTACCCTCCTGCTAGTCTTTACCGGATGTTTTATGTCTGTTAGAAAGCTATTAATCAGATAAGAGAGACACTTCAAGGCTGACGGAGTTTTACCAGTCTCCTCTCCCACAATATGCATTTTTGAGATAGGATGGCACAAGGTGTACCATCCCCCAGCCATAAAACAATTGATATGAATACTTGTTTGTTGAGCCAAAAGTTAGTCTTAGGTGGAACCATTTTGAAGAAAAGCAAATTCCAAAGCAAATACATAGATTTTGCAAATGTAAAGCAAATACATAAATTATTAATGTAGATTAAGAAAAACATTTCCATAAGAAAAATGCATTGATTAGCTTGAGGTTCAAGAAAAGTTAAGTTCAGGTGGAACTGGGTGTCATCATAGCAACACAGAATTTTAAGAGAAAAAAGTCTGACACTTGAAGTTTGTTTCCTCCTGCTGCTTAAGGGAGAGATAAAAATGTCTGACACTTGCAGCCTATTTCCTCCGTTTGGAGACCCCTGGCCTGTTACCCTCTCATTCCCCCTTTTCTTTTAGGAGAATTATGTTGCCTAGGGAAAGGGGCATCTTGTTCATTTCATAACTACTTCCTGCTGTTGAGGGGCATGGTCCCTAAATTGTTGAGGCAACATATTCTCCTAACCCTCATATGTAGTCTCTCATCCAGGGGCCCCGGGTAATAGTTGGAGGAGGCTGTGGCACTCAGGAGCCTGGACAACCTATTATAATATAAAACCTTTTAGATGGTTAGAAATAAACCCCATTTTACAGTTACAGATGTAAGGCAAAATAGTCATTAAACCAAGTTAAAACCAAATCAAAATTAAAAGTCACATTGTGTCTATAGTTAAGGTACAATATGTTATACTAGTCCATCTTAGGATTGTTACATGTCAACCAGATCAACATATGGTTGTTGTTGGTGAAGGTATTTGCAGACTTGAAGAAAGTCCTTTCTTTGAAGTGGAGTAACCCACCATGGGAAGCCTTCAATTGATGATGAGGTTGAGAAGCTGAAAGCTGAGTCAAATAGTTCTAAGGCTTTAGGATCTATGACAATATCTGTATGCAAAAACAGTCTGTCATAGAGACAGTCCCTTCTTCTTAGGGGCAGTTTGAGCCCTCATTAAAGCTACAAGTAGGACTTTAAACCAACTGTCTTGAGTTACTTGAGTTAGCTTACATGGGTGTCTTTTAATAATGTCATTAGCCATTTCAACTTTTTCTGAAGACTCTGGCATGATAAGAAACTTGAGAAAATAGTACAGAGTCCCAGTTGCAGCTTAAAGGATGACTGAAATAATAACATTGGACTCATCCAGAGAGTCCCATTATGGTAGTGGATCAGGAGGAAAGTGGGCCAGGGGCTTCAGTGAGCACAAAGAAAGTTGCCCCAGTGTCCAAAAGAAAATTGGACTGATTGACCCTCTACAATTGTTAAAACCCGGGGTTCCTCAGGTATAATTAGGATGGGGGGACCCCTGGGCACCTTTGATCCTGATTGTCCTGAGAGCCTGACGTCTGGGGCCTGCACCTCGGAGGGCAGTCTCTTCTCCAGTATGGTTCTTTGCAGACTGGACATGGAGCTGGGGGTGGCTTAGATGCCTGATGGCAATCCCACTTGAGATGCCCCTCCCTTTTCACCTGGGTCCCTCTGGGCACTTTTCCTCAGGCTGTTTCAGAGCAGGTCTAACAGCTACTGTTGGGGCTTCAGTCTATTGCCTGGTTCTTTTATGCCTGGTGTTTTCCTCCTCATATTCTCTACCATAATATACTGCCTGAGCCAGCTACAACAGTTTTTCTAAAGACTGATTTGGTTCAAACGCCTGTTTTTGTAACTTACAGCAGATATCTGGAGCTTAGTGAGAGAGAAATTTATCTTCTAAGACCATTTCTCCCTCTGTACTTTCAGGATCAACATCAGTAAACTTATGGAGAGCCTCCCGTAGTCTGTCTAGGAATTCAGTAGGAGTTTATCAGGAATTTCCTTCTCTCCCTGTTCTATGTCAGTCAACTTAGCATAGTCTAAAGTCTTAGCTTGTGCTCGCTTGAGTCCTTCAAGAATATATCAGGCAAAGCAGCTCTGTTATGGGAACTGCTTGGCTCCCAGTAGGAAGGAGGGCTATTTCATGATCCTAATTTTCTCTTCTCTCACATTCAAGCCATTCTCTCCAAAAGAGTAGCTTCCCCCAAACTCGAGTTCTCGAGTCAGGAGTTAGCCTGTCTGGCCCAAGACATACATTATATCTCTCCAAGTAAGGTCACAAAGTTAGCCCTATAAAGGCTTCTGTGAACTTTTCTGGATCCTCTAGATAGTCTGGACCACAGTTGGTATGGTTTGAATTTCTACTGAGACTGAGGAATCCCCTCCTGAAAGGGTGCCTTTGACTCTCATCCTGTTCAGTTGGGAGCCCCAGATACAGGGGCAAAGTAAGAGGACAGGAGGGAGCTGAAGGTTTCACACTCAAATCTGCACCCTTAGGACATAGGTCTGGCATGTCTTGCAGAGAGATAAAGAGCTACACATACAGCACTTCTACCCATTTCTCTTGTTTTTTATGGAACCGGTCTAGTTGTAAAATAGTATCATAATTAAGAGACCTTTCAACAGGCCAGCGTTCCCTGTCTTCTTAAAGGATACTGTGGCCATTTAATATCACAGAAGAAGATCAGGTATGTCTTTTTAAACTCTGGAGATCAAACTTGTCCCAGCTTTTAAAAAATACATTTTAAAGGAGTGGTTCTGGAACTGCTAGCTCCCATGTGTAAGAGAGAAAAAGCAGCATCCACAGCTGTGGCTTTTTTCAACTGGAAGTGTCCTTCCCTGCTCTAGATGGGGGTGTAGACAGACTCTCCACCAAAGCTTTTCTTCCCTGGTCGGACTTAGTCTGTCCCTTACCAACGCAGGCGTTTTACTCGCTCCTCCTGGTTCTGCCACCGAGGCCGGGTGGAGATGCACCCGAGGTGCATTCCAGATAGCATCCCAAGCTGATTTAGTTTCATACCACCAAGACCTTTGTTTGATTTGCCCTTTTCTCTGTTTCCACCTGAGGTGGAGCAGAGTAGTTTTCCCAGAATGTTTCCCAAGCTAGGACTCCTAGGGGAAGGATGTGCGCATCCCCGTGTACAGTCCTGACCGCAGTAGAAGCAGTGAGTCTTAAAGGGATGAGCAGCAACTACGATGTCCTTTCTGGAGTGTCGCTGTGCCAGTATATGTGAAAGCAAAAGAGGTGATGGAGGGTTGGCTAGCAAGGAAAAAGTGATTTTTGTTCCCGAGCTATTAAGGCCAGTCCTTCTAGTTCATTTCCACAGATTCCACAAAAGGAATATCTAAGGAGTTGAGAAAAAAGCCACCAGGAAGCCTCCTCTGGTCCACTAAGAGCTAGGGCTACCCAAGGAAGAAGCCCATTGCACTTCCAATTTGACCAGATCCTGCAACTCCTGATCTGTGTCCTCAAAAACCTCATGGTCACCAGCAGTGCTTCTATCCACATAGACAGGAGACACAGCCATGACAAAGACTCTTTGTCAGTTCGCTTGCCCCTGAGGCAGGCAGCAAAGAGAGTGACCGCTAGCCTGAGAGACATTGCTGGAGTAAGAACTCCGCCTCGCTCCCAAACATGCTCTTGTAACTTTTGGCTCCTAGCAAGGCTAGGTGCTTCCGTGACTACCATAAAACTACATAGTAATGGCATGAATCACAAGTCCACATAATCTATGATCCAACAGATTATGTTACTAGTTCTGATTCCCCACGAAATTACGAAATGATCAAAGAGACCAGGAAAAGGTGACTGAGAAAGGAAAGTTCAGTCCACATGCTTTGCCCATCTCTGGCTGCTCCCCTAGCAGGGACCTTGGGTGACTTGGCATTCGCAGGTTGGTATAAATCCTGGACAAGGCTCCCCTTTTTGGGGCTGCCTTTAGTCGTGAGTCACCGGGAAACTGCAGAGGAGGGCTCATCACTTGCTTTGTGCAGGATGTGTCATTCATTCACACAAGCACACTGTAGATTTAGTAAAGTAAAGCAGAAAACGTGCATACTGAGAAAGCAGAGAGGCTAGAGCTCTAGTGTTTTTACTTTGTCCTAAAGATCCCAGACAAGCCCCCCGAGATAGCTTATGGTGAACGATGTCAGATTCGTGATCTCTGAAGAAGAAGATTTAGCTTTGGGACCAGGGACCAGGCTTGATCACTCAAGAACTTTTGTATAGCAGAATTGTATTAAAGTGAGAAGAGAAAGCTTCTGACATAGACATCAGAAGGGGGACGGAGAGTGCCCCTTGTTGTATCTTTTATTTAAAGTGGATTTCTTGTAAGAAACATACAATTGGATCTTGCCTTTTAATCTAATTCCTTAATCTCTGCCTTTTAATTGAGGTTTTCAGATAATTTACAATTAGTGTGCTTATTGATGTGATTGTATTTTAATCTTCCATGTTGCTGTTTCCTATTTGTCCCACCTGCCCATCTATTTGTTTTCTTTTTCCTTTTTTTTTTTACCTATTTGGGTTCATTAAATATTTTTATTATTCTGCTTGCTCTGTATTTTTATTAGCTCTGTTTGTTGTGTTATTTTAATAGATACTTAGCATTGTCTGTCTTCAAGTGGTATTGTACTACCTTACATATAAGAACCTTACTATCAATAACAATATATACATCAATTTTTTCCATCCTAAGGATTTTACATTGACATCATCATAGACTTTATTTGTACATATATTATAACCCCCAAATATATTATTATTTCCATCATAAATATTAAAGTTTACTTTAAAGATAGATTATAATGAGAAAGAATATTTTTTGTTTATCCGTTTAGTTATGATTTCCAGTCCTTTTCATTCTTTGTGCACTTCCAGGTTTCTATCTGGTGTTATCTTCCTTCTGCCTGAAGGGCATATGGTTCTCTCAAGTCTGTTGGTGATGAATACTTTCAGCTTTTGTATGTCTGAAAAACTCTTCATTTTGCCTTCATGATTGAAAGATACTTTTGCTGGGTTTAGGATTATGGGTTTTTGATTTTTAAAATTTTCCGTATGTTAAAGATACAGTTCCACTGTCTTTTGTCTGGCATTGCTTTTTACAATATTGCTATCATCTTTATCAGTGTTCCTCTGACCCCATCTCCTCTTGTATTTCACCCTCTTGACAGTGGGCTGGGGGCTCCTCTGTCCCCCATGTGGTCTGACGAGCCTGGTCCACTCTGAATCTCCACACTCTTCCCCTCTGCATTGTAGCTGCTCTCTGTGGAGACAAGCACCAGCACTGATTCCCTGCCTAGCTAATGGTTGTCCATGCAGACGTCTCACAAAGGGCCTTTTCCTCAAGTGAGACTAGTCCTGGAGTTAGAGATTAAGTTCTTCTCACTCTTGTTAAAGATGGTAAGGCGGACATTATTCAGGAGCATTGTGTTAGGTGTGGGAAGCACTGCATTGGGGAGAGAGATGAAGCTCCACCCTAAGTGTAGCATGGACAAGTAGGGGTTTATAGTCAAGGAGCAGGCTGGGGGATGGTGGATGGAAAGTCATTAAGAGGAGACAGCTGGGGTGAGGGATGTTCTGGCTGAACTGACCTAACAGGATTCATGCTGAGGGTAGGTCACGGAGATCTAACATCACCTGGGGAGGGTTGGAGATGAGGAACCTGATCAGATATCTGGGGTGATCAGATGTCAAGGATGGGGTATCTGGTTAAACTGACTTAGCAGGGTTCTTGATAAAACTAGACACATGAACACCCCAAAGTCAAGACCCTGTTGAAAGAGGGTTCAGAGTCTGATCCAGGTGAGAACTTGTCACACGGCGGGGTGTCAAGTAAGGGAGTGTCATATGGTGGGCTGTCAAGTGAGGGAAGGAAGCATGAATGGGTGGCTGGGTGACTGAATGGAGGACCCCCTTCCCAGGCAGAGGAGGAGCGGGATGACATGGAGAGAGTGAAGCTGGATAACAAGAGGATTCTCTTCAACCTCCTGCCAGCCCACGTTGCCCAGCACTTCCTAATGTCCAACCCTCGCAACATGGTGAGCCTAGGGCCTGCATGCACTGAGGTGCAGTGGCCCCGCTGCCCACCCTCAAGGGCAGGGCCAGATCCAAGACTCCTGGGACGTGGGGTTGACAGGTGCTCAGAATTAGCATGTCTCCCCCTTTGATCCTGGGAGAGAGCATAGCATCCTCTGTCCCCACAAGGAAGGCAGGATGCTGCAGTAAGTCACACACGAGGTTGCAGAATGCTGCCTCGAGGCCTGGGTGGCCCCCTCCTGGCTGAGTTTGGGCAGCAGATGCCTTCGAAACCACACCCCACCTGCTTGACTACTCACTCCCTTCTCTGTGCTCAGTGCTGTCTGGGTTGGTCTGAACATCCTAATGGCCACAACCTGCTGCAGTAAAACTCTGAAAGCACCTGGACAGCACAGAGCAGGGCTTACAAAAGCTGACAAGAGGCTCAGGCTCAGCTTAACCAGCTTTGACCTGGAATAGATCTGGGTCATCTTTTCACCTTGCTGGGACTAGGGGCATCCAGGGCCAGTTGTTTTCCCAAAACAGTGTGTCCTTCCTAGGTGCCTCTGCCTCTCTTTGAGGGGGCTCTGCACCTACCTGTGAACTGAATGACCCCCATCATCCTAGATCCTCTGAGCCCCTTCCTGGTGTGGCATGGGAGTCCCAGCACATCCTGGCAACCACATCTCAGGACCTGGTCTGCAGGGCCTGCCCCCAGTACTAGCCCTGAATGCTGCTCTGGCTGCCCATTCGCTGCCTGACCTGACCTTTGACACCCCCAGGACCTGTATTACCAGTCGTACTCGCAGGTGGGGGTCATGTTTGCATCCATCCCCAACTTCAATGACTTCTACATTGAGCTGGATGGCAACAACATGGGGGTGGAGTGTCTGCGCCTTCTGAACGAGATCATCGCCGACTTTGACGAGGTAAGGGCTGCCCTGCAGTCCTGACTCCCTGGGGCCTGGTGTCCTGGGGTGCCCCCTCCTACAGAGTCCTGGATTGTGTCCACTGATGTAGTGTGTGCTCTTCAGATGGCATGGGGCCAGGGGGATCACATGTATTTTGTCTTCTTGGGAATCCCAGCCAATCATGACATTTGAGGAAGAAACTTTGCCTTAAGATGGGGAGGGTGAATGGTGGTACCTGTGCTCTTCCTTATGAATGCCAAGCTCAGGTGGGCAGCCTCACCTGCAGGATGGGGGTGGGGGGGTGGGCACAGGTATCTCTGCACTGTCCACAGCAGGCCTCCGGTCTGTGCCTGCTTCCCTCCCTGGGGCCTGTCCTCCTGGGTGATCGTGAGGTCAGCTCCTGGAGGATGGAGGTGTGTTCTGCATGGTTCTTCCTTGGTGCCTCTTTTAAGCCCCTGAGGCCTGCATTTCTCAGTTCAATCCCAGAACTTGTCTTGTGCCCATACAAAGAAGACACATTGCTTTCCAGAACGCACCTATCTGCTCTGTGCTTGCTTCCAGCGGCTCTACACTGCTGTGACTTGTCTAAAATGTTATGTAACATTTAACAGTTTTGTGTTTCAAACAAAGCTCATGGACAAAGACTTTTACAAGGACCTAGAGAAGATCAAGACCATCGGGAGCACGTACATGGCTGCTGTGGGGCTGGCGCCCACTGCCGGGACCAAGGTGAGTGTGGACTGACAGGCGTGCCCTGTTCAGGGACTGGGTCCTGGCTCTGTCCCAAGCTGCCCAGGTTTCCATGGGCAGGCTCCCTGCTGTGGGCCTCAGTTGTTCCTCTGCTTTGGATTAGGGAGCAGCCTGAAGGCTGTCTTGTCAGTGGCCAGTTCTCTGTAGTCACAGCCTTCTGTGAAAAATCAATGCAGAATGCTGAACACAGGAACTTCCTCCAGCCCTGCCTCCTCACCCCTCCCCACCCCCCCACTACTATCCTGGCAACTGGCACTACTGAGTGTTTGTCTCCCCAGACTGCCCCTATAAAAAGACAGAAAAAAGAGAGGAAGCTGTTAAAAAAGAAAAATCCATGAATAGAAAGCAGTTATACACATGGTAGATGCTAACTGAATCAGCAGTCACCTTTAACGTGAGAGGTTTAATACATCAGTTTAAAAGCAGAAACTGACAGAGTCGCTAAAACTCAAGACCCAACTAGTTTTCTGCAAGAAGTACACTTTAAATATAAAGCCACAGATACACTGAAAATAAAAGAGATGCTAACCCTGTTAAAATTCAAGTAACTATCTTAATTTTAGACAAAGCAAATTTCAGATCAAGGAAAATTATCAAGGATGAAGAAGTACATTACAGAACGATAAAGAAGTTAATTCTCCAAGCATACATAGAAATCTTTGATATTTATGTACTTAACAACAGGAGGCAAAAACTGATAGAACTGCAAGGAGAAGTAGATGAATTCATTATTATAGTTGGAGACTTCCGTACCATGCTGTTGGAAATTGGTAGATCCAGTTGGCTGAAATCTGTAAAGAGAACTGAACTGAACAACATCATCAATCACCTGGATGTAATTGACATCTATAGACTACTTTATTGAAAAATAGCAGAATATACTTATTTTAAAGCTCTCATGGGACATTTACCAAGATAGATCACATTCTAGGCCATAAAACAAGCTTAAAAATTTAAAAGAATTGAAATAATATAAACTATATTCTCAGACTGGAGTGTGATTAAAATAGAAATCTACTGTTGTTGTTTAGTTGCTAAGTCTTGTCCGACTCTTTTGTGACCCCATGGACTGTAGCCTGCCAGGCTCGTCTCTCCATGGGATTTCCCAGGCAAGAATACTAGAGTAGGTTGCCACTTCCTTTTCAGGGGATCTTCCCAACTCATGTGTTTAACCCCGCATCTCCTGTGTCTCCTGGATTGGCAGGCGGATTCTTTACCACTGAGCTACCAAGGAAACCTTTGCTAGGAGAATCAATTACCAGGAAATAATTGGAAAATTCCAAAATATTTGGAGATGAAATAATATACTTGTAAATGATACAAAGGACACATGAGAAACCTCAAGAGAAGTTGAAAATATTTCGAACTAAATAAAAATGAAAATCAGTTCAATTCAGTTGCTCAGTCATGTCCTACTCTTTATGACCCCATAGACTGCAGCATGCCAGACCTCCCCTGTCCATCACCAACTCCTGGGGTTTACCCAAACTCATGTCCATTGAGTTGGTGATGCCATCCAACCATCTCATCTTCTGTCATCCCCTTCTCCTTCTGTGAAAGTGCTGCACTCAGTTCAGTTCAGTCTCTCGGTCATGTCTGACTCTTTGCAACACCATGAACCACAGCACGTCAGGCCTCCTTGTCCATCACCAACTCTCAGAGTCCACCCAAACCCATGTCCATTGAGCTGGTGATGCCATCCAACCATCTTATCTTCTGTCATCCCCTTCTCCTTCTGCCCTCAATCCCTCCCAGCATCAGGGTCTTTCAAATGAGTCAACTCTTCGCATCAGGTGGCCAAAGTACTGGAGTTTCAGCTTTAGCATCATTCCTTCCAAAGAAATCCCAGGGCTGATGTCCTTCAGAATGGACTGGTTGGATCTCCTTGCAGTCCAAGGGACTCTCAAGAGTCTTCTCCAACACCACAGTTCAAAAGCATCAATTCTTCGGTGCTCAGCTTTCTTCACAGTCCAACTCTTGCATCCATACATGACCACTGGAAAAACCATAGCCTTGACTAGATGGACTGTTGTTGGCAAAGTAATGTCTCTGCTTTTTAATATGCTGTCTCGGTTGGTCATAACTTTTCTTCCAAGGACTGTTTCTTAATTTCATGGCTGCAGTCACCATTGGCAGTTATTTTGGAGCCCCCCAAAATAAAGTCAGCTACTGTTTCCACTGTTTCCTCATCTATTTTCCATGAAGTGATGGGACTGGATGCCATGATTTTATTTTTCTGAATGTTGAGCTTTAGTCCAACTTTTTTACTCTCCTTTTCACTTTCATCAAGAGACTCTTTAGGTCTTCACTTTCTGCTAAGGGTGGTGTCATCTGCATATCAGAGGTTATTTATATTTCTCCTGGCAATCTTGATTCCAGCTTCTGCTTCTTCTAGCCCAGCATTTCTCATGATGTACTCTGCATATAAGTTAAATAAGCAGAGTGACCATATACAGCCTTGACGTAGTCCTTATCCTATTTGGAACCAGTCTGTTGTTCCATGTCCCATTCTAACTGTTACTTCCTGACCTGCATACAGATTTCTCAAGAGGCAGGTCAGGTGGTCTGATATTCCCATCTCTATCAGAATTTCCCACAGTTTATTGTGATCCACACAGTTAAAGGCTTTGGCATACTCAATACAGCAGAAATAGATGTATTTCTGGAACTCTTGCTTTTTCAATGATCCAGTTGATGTTGGCAATTTGATCTCTGGTTCCTCTGCTTTTTCTAAAACCAGCTTGAACATCTGGAAGCTCATGGTTCATGTATTGCTGAAGGCTTGGAGAATTTGAGCATTCCTTTACTAGTGTGTGAGATGAGTGCAATTGTGCAGTAGTTTGAGCATTCTTTGGCATTGCCTTTCTTTGGGATTGGAATGAAAACTGACCTTTTCCGGTCCTATGGCCACTGCTGAGTTTTTGAAATTTGCTGGCATATTGAGTGCAGCACTTTCACAGCATCGTCTGTTAGGGTTGAAATAGCTCAACTGGAATTCCATCACCTCCACTAGCTTTGTTCGTAGTGATGCTTCCTAAGGCCCACTTGACTTCACATTCCAAGATGTCTGGTTCTAGGTGAGTGATCACACTGTCATGATTATCTGGGTCATGAAGATCTTTTCGTACAGTTCTTCTTTGTATTCTTGCCACCTCTTCTTAGTATCTACTGCTTCTGTTAGATTCGTACCATTTCTATCCTTTATTGAGCCCATCTTTGCATGAAATGTTCCCTTGGTAGCTCTAATTTTTTTGAAGAGATCTCTAGTCTTCCCCATTCTATTATTTTCCACTATTTGTTTGGACTGATCCCTGAGGAAGGCTTTCTTATCTCTCCTTGCTATTCTTTGGAACTCTGCATTCAAATGGGTATATCTTTCCTTTTCTCGTTTGCTTTTGGCTTTTCTTCTTTTCACAGCTATTTGTAAAGCCTTCTTAGACAGCCATTTTGCTTTTTTGCATTCTTTTTTTCTTGGGGATGGTCTTGATCCCTGTCCTCTGTACAGTGTCATGAACCTCTGTCCGTAGTTCCTGAGGGACTCTGTCCGTCAGATCTAGTCCCTTAAATCTATTTGTCACTTCCACTGTATAAACATAAGGTATTTGATTTAGGTCATACCTGAATGGTCTAGTGGTTTCCTCCACTTTCTTCAATTTAAGTCTGAATTTGGCAATAAGGAGTTCATGATCTGAGCCACAGTCAGCTCCTGGTCTTGTTTTTGCTGGCTGTATATAGCCTTCTCCATCTCTGGCTGCAAAGAATATAATCAATCTGATTTTGGTGTTGGCCATCTGGTGACGTCCATGTGTAGAGTCTTCTCTTGTGTTGTTGGAAGAGGGTGTTTGTTATGACCAATGCAGTCTCTTGGCAAAACTCTATTAGCTTCATTCTGTATTCTAAGGCCAAATTTGCCTGTTACTCCAGGTGTTTCTTGACTTCCTACTTCTGCATTCCAGTCCCCTATAATGAAAAAGACATCTTTTTTGGGTGTTAGAATGAAGGGATGGAGCCAGAGCAAAAACAACACCCAGTTGTGGATGTGACTGGTGACAGAAGCAAGGTCCGATGCTGTAAAGAGCAATATTGCATAGGAACCTGGAATGTTAGGTCAATGAATCAAGGCAAATTGGAAGTGGTCAAATAGGAGATAGCAAGAGTGAATGTTGACTTTCTAGGAATCAGTGAACTAAAATGGACTGGAATGGGTGAATTTAACACAGATGAACCATTGTATCTACTACTATGGGCAGGAATCCCTTAGAATAAATGGAGTAGCCATCATGGTCAACAAAAGAGTCCAAAATGCAGTACCTGGATGCAATCTCAAGAATGACAGAATGATCTCTGTTTGTTTCCAAGGCAAAACATTCAATATCATGTTAATCCAAGTCTATGCCCCAACCAGTAATGGTGAAGAAGCTGAAGTTGAACGGTTCTATGAAGACCTACAAGACCTTTTAGAACTAACCCCCCAAAAAAAAAGAAAATATAACATCAAAATTTGTGGGATGCAGGAAAAGCAGTGCTTAGAGAGAAATTATGTCATTGAATTTATACGTTAGAAAAGAAGACTAATTCAAAATCAGAAAGCTTCCATCTTAGAAAAGTAAAAGTGAAAGTGAAGTTGCTCAGTTGTAAAGAAGGGCAATATAAACCTAAAGCAAGAAAAGGAAAGAAATAATAAAAACCTGAGCACATATGAATGAAATCAAAGACAGAAAGTGAAGAAAATCAATGAAACCAAAAGTTGCCTTTTTGAAAAGATCAATAAATTTGATAATCTCTAGCCATGCTAACCAAGAAAAAGGGAGAAGACAGAAATTACTAATATTAGAAATGAAAGAGTGGCCAATTCCATTGAACCAATGGATATTTAAAAGATATAAAGTGTATTATGGACAACTCTCTGATACTACAGTGGAGGTCCTGGCCAGGCCAATAAGGAAAAAAAAAGTGAATAGGTGCTTTATGAATTGCAAAGTAAGAACAAACCTTCATTCTCAAATTGCTTGCATATTTAAAGTATACAGGGCTGAAATGTTTGTATATAAACTGATAGAATTTTTAAATAACTTTGCCAAACTTGCTGGATGTAAAACAACATAGAAATTTCTATTTTATCTCTGTATCTTAACTACAGACAATTAGAAAATCAAATATTTTAAAAGTTCCTATTTCCAACTAGTATAAAAATATAACTAAATGACCACAAAATTTGGTAATCTAGGTGAAATGGACCAATTATTTGAAAGACATAATCTGCTAAAACTTGCATGAGGAAAACAGATAATCTAGATAGGTCTGTATCTATTTTTAGAAAATTAATCAGTAATTAATAACTCTCCAAAGCATAAAGCACTGAGCCCAGATGGATTTACTGTTGAATTCTAGCAGGCATTTGAGGAAAGTTGGCTCATATCAGTTTCCTAAAATCATACCAGTTTCCTAAAGTCTCTTTCATAATATAGAAGTAGAGGATATACTTCTAACTCATTTTATTTTACCATAATATCAAGGCCAGATAAAGAATTACAAGCGAGGAAAATTATAGAACTGTATTTCTCATGAATCTCAGATTCTCATGAATCTGAATATAGAACTGTATTTCTCATGAATAAGGATGCATAAATCCTTAACAAATATTTACCAGTTGAACCCAACAATATATGAAAAGAGCTATGTACCACAAACAGGTTGTTGGATTTATTCTAGATAAATGGTTTATTCTAGATGAACGGTTCAACATTTCAAAATGAATTAGTAAAATGTACCATATCAACAGGATAAAGAAGAGAAATCATATGAACATATCAATAAATGAAGAAAAATTATTTGACAGCATCTAACACTCATTCCTGATTAAAAACAAAAACCTCCCAGCAAACTAGGAAGAGACAGAGCTTCCTCAACTTAAAGAATATCTGCAAAAGCCCTGTAGCTTTGACATCATACTTAATGGTGAGAAGCAAATATCTCCCACTAAGATGAGGAACATGCCCCCTCTCACCACTCATAGTTGACATTCATACTGGAAGTCCTAGCTAATGCAATAAGACAAGAAAAGGAAATAAAAAATGTATAGACAGAGAAGGAAGAGTAAAAGTATCTTTGTTCATAGATAACATGATTGTTTATGTAGAAAATAAAAAGAATCAACAAAACAATGATAGTAAGCAATTATAGCAAAGTTGAAGGATACAAGGTTAGTGTAGAAAATTCAGTTGCTTTCTTTTATATCAACAATGAAGGGGAATTTACAATAACAAATACAATGCCATTTACATTAGCACCCCAAATTTTATATATATATATATATATATATATATATATATATATATATATATAATATCTCTATGGGGAAAACTATAAAAGTCTGATTAAAGAGGTTGAACATCTAAATAAGCCAAAAACTACTCAGTGTTTTTGCATAGAAAGACTCAATATCATTAAGATGTCAGTTATTCTCACTCGATCTGTAGACAGGGCAATCCTGATCAAAAGTATAGCAGGTTATTTTGTAATATTGACCAACTAACTGATCCTAAGTTTGCATGGAAAGACAAAAGACTGAGGGTAGTCAACACAACATAGCAGAAGCAGGCCAAAATTAGAAGGCTGACACTATCAGACACCAAGATTTATGGAATTTCCCTGGTGGTCCAGTGGCTAACACTCCTGGCTCCCAATGCAGGCGACCCAGGTTTGATCCCTGATCAGGGAACTACATCTCACATGCTGCAACTAAGATTTCATATGCTCCAACTAAGATTTCACACGCTCCAACTAAAATAAAGATCCTGCATGATTCAACAAAGATCAAAGATTTCACATCCTGCAGCTAAGACTCAGCACAGCCAGATAAATAAGTAATATTAAAAACTTTCTATAGAGCTGCAATAATCAATACAGTATGGTTTTGGAAAAAGAGTAGTGAAAGATTTCACATCCTGCAGCTAAGACTCAGCACAGCCAGATAAATAAGTAATATTAAAAACTTTCTATAGAGCTGCAATAATCAATACAGTATGGTTTTGGAAAAAGAGTAGTGAAATAAACCAGTGGAACAGAATAGAGAGCCCAGAAATAGATCTGCATAAATATAATCAACTGATCTTTGACAAATGGATCAAAGATAGTCTTCAATAAATGGTGCTAGGAAAAATTGGATATCTAGCTATCTATATTTGTAAATGAATCCAGGCACAGACCTTACATTCTTCACAAAAACTAACTCAAAATGTATCATGGGCCTATATGTAAAATGCAACACTATAAGACATCTAGAAGATAACATAGGAGAAAATCTAGGTAACCTTGGGTTTGGTGATGAGTTTTTAGATGTGGTACAAGAAGCATGAATCTGTGAAAGAAAACACTGATATGTTGGACTTGATTAAAATTTTAAAATTCTACTTGTGGAAAATACTATAATGAAAAGACAATCCATAGACTTGGAGAAAATCTTTGCAAACCACCTGATTTGTATCCAAGGAGATACAACACAATGAAAGAGAGTCTCAGTGTGAGAAAGGAGGTTGAAATTGCTCTCTGCTGTGTGAATGCTGACCATCCACTGCGCTCACCTTGCTTTGTTTATTTACAGTGGGCCAGTGGCAGCATTGTCTGAGCAGTGAGACATTTGGTTTCCCACACAGGGTCCCCTCCCATCCCACCAGCCCATTCCTGCAGAAGGGCTCTGCTTAGGTTCCAGTGGCCTCAGCCTCTACTCTCAGGAGCTGTAAGCCTTGAGCAATAATATTCTACATCTGTTTCAGTCTCCTACCTGTAGAATGGGATGATAAACACACCCTAGGGCAGCTGTAGGATGCCACTCAGTCCCTGATGGGAACCACCCAGCCAGCCTCCAGCCCCAGCCAGCCTCCAGCCCCCAGCCAGCTATTGACATGGGGATCAAGTCCCTGATCCCATGAGGGGCACAGGCTTCTCCCCCTCACCCGAGTGTCCCTGTCCTCTTTGCCCTTCCACCCTCAAATGTAATAACCTGTGTGTGCTCACGTCCAGGCTAAGAAGTGCATCTCCTCCCACCTCAGCACGCTGGCAGATTTTGCCATCGAGATGTTTGATGTCCTGGATGAGATCAACTACCAGTCTTATAACGACTTTGTGCTCCGTGTTGGTATGTGGCGGCAAGCTATCCCATCGCTTGGGCCAGCTCACCCTTTCTCTACTGCCCTGGAAGCCTGTGACTTGGGCCTTTCCTCATGAGCAGGGGTCACTGGTCCAGACTCCCTTATCTCACAGCAAGGAGGATGGCGCCACCCAGAGGAGTGCAAGGGATTCAGGGACCACTGGGTATCCATGACTTAGAGCCTGGAAGAATCATTGTCCAGCTCACACAACACAGGAGAAATCTTGATTGTCCTAGAGACTCAGATACACCTCTGAGCCCACACTTACCTGGAGGAAGATGCCCCGCTTCCTGTCAGCAGGCCTGGGTATCTGATACGCTCTGCAGGAGCCCAGCAGTGTAGGCTCAAGCTGGGCCCTTGGTCCTCCTGGGCTCCTGTTCCTCACCTATGAGTGAGGAGGGAAACCAGCTGGGATCTGAGCTCCTCTCTAGCTCTTACCAAACTACAGGATTTCTTTTTTTTTTAGTCTTAAATTCACTTTTTTTCCCCCTGGGTAGATAGGTTTAGCAGAAAAAATTGTATTAATTGAGGATATAGTTAAACTAGAGATTTCTTCCTCCCTCCCTCCCTCCCTTCCTCTGTCTGTCCCTTCCTTCCCTCTTTCTCCCCACCCTTACCCTCTATGATACAGTTAAATTGGACATTTATTATTGTTTTACAATTCAAATGTTTAGTGACCTTAAAAACAGAACCTAGAGCTGGGTTTGAGTGGGTTTGAGGCGTGGTAGCCAGTGTTCACCAGAGCAGGGGCAGTTCTGATGAGCTTAAACACGAGGGCTGACCTAGCCGTGGTGCCCAGCCTGCGGGAAGTGCTGGAGATGGGAGCAGGGCACCCTCTGCCTCACCTACAGGGTTCAGTTCTCCTCCCGGGGCCGCAGGCTCAGATTCATAGATGAACGGATGTGACAGGAAACAGATCCAAGGGTCCTTGGAGAGATTCTGTTTCTTACTCTCCTACTGAGGACCCACAGGCCAACTGGACCTCCGTGCCTGGGCGGCTGATCAGACAGGTGCTGGGTCCTGGCTCAGTCTCACCCACATGGATTAGGGCCTCCAGGGCGGTAGAGGGGGCTCCCCAGGTTCCCCCAGCCATCTGGAAGCGGCCCTTTTGGGGCTTCTTCCTGGGTCCCCGCATCCTCCGAGCCTGAGCCTCCTGGCTCACTTCAGCCTGTTCTGCCCCCCGCCGCCTCCCGAAGATGCCAAGCACCTACTGCCCAGGCTTTGGGGGGCTGACTGGGTCAGTGTCTGAAATGTTATTAATATGCTTGGGTGCACTTCGAAAAATTGATGCAGAGTCAGAAGGGGTGATGTGGTGCCAGCCCAGACCTGGCTGCAGGGGAGATTTTGGGGCACCTGGGCCTATGTCACTGGCCAGGCCAGTTAGACCCTGACCACATAAAGAGAAGGGAGCCTCACTCTCTTTAGGGCATCCTCAGATACTTAGTTCTGGGCCCCACACTGGGAACAGAAGGATCCCATCCGGGGAGACAGGAGCTACTGCCCTTTCTGGAAGAGGGAGCCGGCTGTGGGAACACAGCTGCAGACTGAAAGCTTAGCTTTAGCAGCAGGACTCAACGTGGGGTCGCGCTTCCAGGAAATGGGACTTCTTCTTGGGGTGGGGACCGCTGGCTAATGGTGTGGTGTGCAAGTAGAGGTCGGGAGCTGCCCCTCGGCAGTGCTCTAGGGTCCTTGCTTTGGGGAGGAGTGTTGCTTGGAGTGAAGCCAGGACTTCACGAAGGGCAGCTCCTCCCCTCGGAAGCCTCTGCACTGACACCACGCCATGACTGTTTTCCAGGCATCAACGTTGGCCCCGTGGTGGCTGGAGTGATTGGGGCTCGCAGGCCACAGTATGACATTTGGGGAAACACGGTCAATGTGGCCAGTCGGATGGACAGTACCGGCGTCCAGGGCAGGATCCAGGTCAGTTCACTCAGAAGTCCCCAGGGCCCAGTGTTCATCCTGGCTGTGGGAGACTGAGGTGAGAGGGGCAAGGGTCGTGTTGAGGTGGCCACCCAGTCCAGCAGCCTGTGTCCTCCTGTCCCTGTCTACCTGCAGCTCAGTGTATCTGCGGCTTTGGCGGCGGGGGCAGGGTGACCCCTCTGTGGTCAGGAGCAGAGTTAGGGTGATGAGTGGCAGGGGACAGTTAGTTGGGAGTAGAGACAGCTCCCTAGAAGAGAACAGGCTTCCTTGCCTTTGAAAGGTGGGTACAGTGGGGCCACCTGACCTGGGAACCTGTGGGTGGCTCATGGAGGGCGAGAACTTGCTGCCATGATGCCAGCTCGCACTGAAGTTTGAAAGACAGTGGCAGAGAATGTAGTCCTGGGTGAGCAGGGCCAAGCCCTTCTGCTGTTGGTCGGGCCTTGAGGCGGCCTCTGAGCACTGCACACCCAGCAGTCACCACCTTGCAGCCATTTAACGCTGGTCCTTTAACTTTATCACAGCTTCTTACTCGGTCCTCCACAGACCTGTGCATTCACTCTAGGGTTCAAGAGAGACACTGGGGTGTGATCGTGCAGGCTGCAGTTCACTGAGAAGGTTGCCAGCCTGGGGCTCTCCTGCATCATGCCCCTTCAGTTCCTGGGGCCCTGCCCCCATTCACTGGGCACTAACTCTCAGGCATGTACCTGTGATGATTCCCAGGTTCCACCTCAGCCATCTGCTTGGGGATCAAGCAGGTACTTCCCTGGAAATTCCTCTATGGGGGTCCAGCACTGTCTCTTAGACAGAGTGAGGTTGACGGGACTACAGAGCAGGTGTCCTCCCATCCCTGATGCTGGCCAGACCTCACAGAGAATTCTAGGGAGAGTTCCTAGTCAGACTATTGGGAAATAATAGGGATTCTCCTGAAGATGGTTAAAAATCAGACTTCCTGGGGGATGCCCTCTCAGCCTCTTGGGGACCTTGTGTCTCCGAGCCCCTGACCCGGACCCTCTCTGGGACCCACTACGGCAACATCATGCACAGCCCCGACTCACAGCCTGGGACTTCCTGGCTCGAATCTCAAGGTGGAGGGATGCAGAGGACAGGGGTAGCTGGAGCTCCCAGGCAACCTGGAAGGACACCCAGGCCCATCCCAATAAAACCTTCATTTTCAGCTTTACTCTGTGTAGTGGCGGATTACCTTTACCTTCAGCAATTATTTGTGCAATGATCTGGGAATTTTATTGCCTCCCATTCTTCATAAGGCAAGAAAGGAGGGAGCTCACCATAAGGATAAGACTCAGAGGGTTTTGTCAGTGTGTATATTTGGGCTCAAGCTGGACGTCAGGGTTCTAGGGAGTGCAGATCTTTGTGAGTGGTGGGTTCAATGTGAAAGGAAAGAGACTTTTATCACCGTATGTTTTGCCACCTTGCATCTCAGAGGCCACATCTGAGAGGTGACCTTTCTGACGATAGTATCTTCCCTGTGTAACTGGTTAGTCAGTGGCTCAGTTCCACGAGGGACTTCGGGGTGCACTGAGCCTGTTGGGGAACTGCATAAGGCCATGTAGCTCTGGCCCTCAGTTGGAGCTTGGTGTCCAGGCATCTGGCTTGGGGGTGACCACAGAGCTCACACGCCAGTCCTTGAGGCTGGGTCCTTGTGGGCCCCGTGCAGTCTGCTCGTCCACTCTCGGTACTCCTCATGGTGAGTGCTGTCCTCTCCTGTTTGTCCAGGGCCCCGTTAAGGCCCCTTTGAGTCCCATGCTCTTTGCATGATCACGTCCTTCTCACAGAGAGACCAGAGTGACCATGGGAGGAGCATGACTCAGCCTCCAGGCAGAGCTGGGGAGGCCCAAGACTGGGCCATCAGAGTGGGCAGTGCCGGGGGAGCAGGGACCCTCCCGTGGGCTCCCTGTTGACCGCCTTTCTCCGCTACAGGTCACAGAGGAAGTTCACCGGCTGCTGCGGCGGGGTTCCTACCGCTTCGTGTGCAGAGGCAAAGTCAGTGTCAAGGGCAAGGGCGAGATGCTGACATACTTCCTGGAAGGCAGAACTGATGGAAATGGCTCCCAAACCAGGTCCCTGAACTCAGAGCGGAAAATGTATCCTTATGGAAGAGCTGGCCTCCAGACCAGACTGGCCGCGGGTCACCCCCCCGGTACCCCCTGCAGCCGGCCTCCCGGTTGGAGCTGGGCCAGGGGCTCTGCAGGGCTCGGGGCTTGCCCCAGGTCCCCCAGGCCAGCACCTGTCCCCTGGAGCCTCTGGGAAGGAGGCTTAGTGGAGCCCATGCCAGCTGCTCGGGGCACAGGGCACAAATGCTTGAGGTGTTGGGGGTCTTTGGAGCTCCCGCAGGGACCAGCCCAGCCAGCAGAGCAGGGCCGGGAGCCGGTGACTGGGCTGGGGAAGGGGCACAGTCCAGGCATGACTTGAAGCAGCTGGGCAGTGAGTCCAGCAGTGAGTCGGGTGAGGGGCGAACCCTGACCGCATGGACACCGAGGTTTTAGCAGCGACTGTGTTTGCTTTGTCCTCACCTCAGTGGCAGAGGGAGGTTGGCTGGGTCGGCTGCAGGTGTCAGGACCTTCAGGACATTCTCCAGGGCCATAGGCTACAGTGAGAGCCTCAGAGGTCTGGTTGGCAGAGTGACTGGGGCGTCCACCTTGTGCCCTGAGATGGATCAGCGTCCACCCAGCAGTGTGGGTCCCATGGGGGCAGTGCCAGCCCTGGGCAGTGGCCTGCAGAGCCCCGAGTGGGAGTCAGGACTCTCAGCAGGGCAGAGCTGGACAGGCCTTGGGGGATGGTTTGGGAAGAATTGAGAAGCCTCTGTCCCATTGCATGCGTAGTGGTGGCCATTGGCTTTCTTCAGATTTAGTTTTCGCTGAGGGTCAGAGGTGGGTCTTCTGGAATTCTTGGGGGCCCTGCAGCCACATCTCTGTGACCAGCATAGTTCATGTTCTGCCTCTACGTTCTCCACCTGCCCTGCCTGAGTGCATCAGCTCCTGTGAAACCTGGACATTCCCTTTTCTGCCCACGCCACTGTTTGTTCAAAGGAGAGAAGGTAGTTGGTGTCATTTCTTACCTCTCTGCCATGGCATCTTGGGTTCCTGTATGCTGAACAGCAGTGCAAAGCTTCATTGACTTTGAAGATAAGTGAACCTCACAAGCATGAGAAAGCTTCTTCCTGGATGGAAGGCGTTTCTCCAGCAGAACCAGTCCCCTGGATGTGGAGTTTTGGCATTCATGGCTGTCAGTTTAGATGTCCCTGCTCTAATTTGCGGGAAAAACGACTGCAAATAATTCTGTGCAAGGCTGGGAATCTCCTACCAATGTATCTCTGTGGTTGCCATGGAGACGAGGAGCATGACCATGCTGGAATATGCTGTTGCAGGGGGCAGGGGTGCAGGAGGGCCAGGGGGAAGGAACTGTCTAGAAATAGTGGACGTGGAGACCTTGACTTGTGACAGCAGGGAGGAGGGCAGCTTGAAACTGGAGGGAAGATTCTGGGCAGGCAAGTCAGTGTGGGGGATGTCCATCCGAGACCCAGAGCTTTGACAGCATCTGGAGGGGGTCCTGTGGTTTGCAGGGGGAGCCCTGCTTGGCAGAGTCAGCAGCCTGGGTGTCCCTCTCTTCGCTGGTCTCCAAGGGCTCCACCCCCTCCCTGGGGGTCCCAACTTTTCTGTATTGGAACAGGGGCTCACTTTGGACTGAACCCCCATGTCCTCTGGGCTCCCCCATTTTGGGCATGTGTCTTGTGACCGTGGGGGCGGGTAGCCAACAGAGTCGGCTGCTTAGCCAGTGTGGATGGGCCAGTGACAGAGGTGGGCAGGTGGACAGTCTCTCCTCAGATGCACCCTGGATGAGTGGTCACCTGCCTCTTATAGACAGGGCAGAACCAAGTTGTCTCCAGAGCACATGGCTTCTGCTGGTGTGCACATCTGTGCCAAGCTGTGGGGCTGAGATGCTGTCCCGGGTCCTGCTGCCCATCTGCTCCCTGTGGCCGAGCTTCTACTCCAGGCACGGTGGGAGGAGGTGGACGGCTTAGTGGATCATGACACTGCGAATATGCTCTGTCCCTGGCAAAGGGGGCACTCCATTCAGGGTGCAGGCTGTAAGCTGCAGAGAGGATCCTGGGCCATATGAGTTAACTCAGTGTGACCAGTGTGATCACATGGCCCCTTAGAAGTGGATGAGGCAGGTAGGAAGTCAGGAATATTCTGAGCATGAGGTTTCTGTTTAAAGATGAGGAGCCACAGTCGGTCGAAGGTGAGGATGCCCCAGCCATCAGCCAGTGAGGAAGCAGTCGTTGCTCCCACAGCCACTGGCTCTGAATTCACATCGACTTAAGCGAGATGGACCCTGAGCCTGGGGTGAGATCCCAGCCTTGCCACGCTGGGACCTTGGGTCCACAGAGCTGCGGGATCCCCACGTGGGTTGGCAAAGCCACGGAATGTGTGGCCCCCCTGTCACCGCCGCCTCGGGAAGCCATTGGGGCCTCGGCTGTTCTCAAACGGCGAGGTCCCCCCTTCGATGAGCAGAACCACCTTCATCATCAGCAGCTCCAAACCCTACTTGCTTCCTGTGGGCACAGGGGCCTTGTTCAGCCATAACGTTCCTTGGGGTTTGGTCAACAATTTCCTTTTTATTTGTGATAAGACTGTATGATATTGCCTTATTTATTTTTAAAGTTGTACAATAATCATGTACAAATGTTAGAGCCTCCCGAGTAGGATTCTCTCTAAATTATTTATTTTAAGATGCTCTGTAAATAGTGCGCTGGGTAAGGTGCTGCCTACTCTCTTCTGACCAAAATGAAGGCAAGCCCAACACCCGGTGTGAACAGCACACTTTAGCCTACACGTGAGGTCCCTAGTGCATCCCCCTGCTTGGCTAGGCTGCTACCCTTTGGAATGACCCCGTCCTTGTGTCCTTTCAAGACCCTTGCATGCCTCTTGTGCCTGACCTCAGTAGATTAGAACGCAGCCCTGAACTTCCAAACTCTTCCGCGGCCCCCAACCCTGGACCAGTCCACTTGGAGGTCTGTGTCCTACAGGGTGGACGCCTCCCCCAAGACCCGGCCGCCGTGAGCCTGCCGTGTTTATCAGACTCCAGAGCCACCAGGGCTTCCGATCCTTTCTGTCACTAGAAGCAATAACTCTAACTCCAAACTGTAGAGACAGGTCTGGTCCAAAGCAGACTGGTGAGTCAGAGACAAGCCATGTGTACGTTTCCCCAAACTGAAGGGCACTGTGGGGCGCTGATACCCCCAATCCCTGGCTGATGTGCAGGCTTGGACAGGGTCCAGCCAGCCTTCCTTGCTTTCCACCTGATACCATTGTCCCAGCAGCGACCTTGATATAATATTTGAATCCTTGCTTTCACCTGCCGCTCAGGAAGGAAGAGCTGGGTTGGCCTGGCAGCTGTGTCTAGGTTTCTCCCTGGCAGGTGGACCCATCTCATTTCCAGGGTGCATCCGCCCTTCCACATGGCGTATTCTATGATTTCCTGAGTCTGGGGATCCTGGAGGTTTCTCCCTATGTGGCAGGTCCTGCTGGGGTCAAAATGCATGACTTGTAAGGCAAACGCTGCCTAAATGTACGTCCATCATGCACATAGGAAATGTGGGTTCCCATGATATGCCCTGCATCAAGCAGTTCCCTTACGGGGGGACCACAGACCTGCTGTCACACTTGTCATTCTGAAATGTGCAGGCCCGTCGATTGTGTATAACTAGCCCCCCCCCCCGAAAACTAACTTGCCCTGGTTTTGTAATGGCTTCAATTAACAAAACAAAACAAAAACCCAAATCCAAACTTCATAGGCAATTGGTTTCAAAGTATTTGCTTTGGTGAAATATTTAAATGAGAGGTGGGCTGTGGCTGGCTGGCAGTTGGAGGACACGACCGTGTCCCAGGGCCCGGACGTCGCCCTCGCCAGCTGCAGTTTGTTTTGAAAATTGCAAGTGTGCATTAGCTTTCCCAGATTATCACGTAACATTCCCGGTTACGTTGTGAACGATGAAAGATGTGACATCTCTTCCTGCAGCCTCCTGGGTTTGCATCTACATTCACAGGACCGTGGGCTGAGGGTGGGTCTACGTCAGGTTCCAGGTCCACCGGGGGCTGTGCTGCCAGGTCTGGAGGTCAGCAGGCCGGACAGGGGGCCCTAGGCCTGGGTGTTTGGAGGCTAGCTGTAATGGCTCAGGCCTCCACCTTGAGCTGGAGACAGATGGGTTTTACCCTAGGAAGTTTGCTGACACAGTGCCCAGTGTCTGATGACGTCCCTTGGTCTGTTGTGAGCAGAGACCAGGCCAGGTGCCCGAGGGTTGGCCTTGTGTGCCATGGGGGGAGTGGAATTGTGACTTTTCCCTGGTGGCCTCAGGAGCTTGGGGCTAGTGCACCTGCATGGGTGGCACCTGGGGAGTGCCACCAGGCAGCTGTTTCCCACCCTCAAAAGCAGGGAGGGCATCCTTGATTCTCTGTGAACTGATCGCTGGGAGCCCGGCACCAAGCAGACAGTGTAGGAGGGTGAGTGGGATGCAGGGGACAGCTGAGTGGCTGGGGCCAGGCAGGCATGGCCAGCAGGGTGGTCAGTCACAGCAGCTGTGGACCGTGGCCTCAGCCTCAGAGGCTGGGACCCGATCTAGATTTCCCTCTCAGGTCAAGGGCACACCCCAGACTGTGGGCATTCAGGGGAGCTCCTGGGGACTTCTCAATTCCAGGAAGCCCCAGGAAGCTTTGGGAAGGACTCAGGGGTTTTCCTTTGCTCTGTGCTCTGTCCTTCCCTCTGTGCTCACATGTGTGGGAGGCAGGTCCTGTGATGCTGAGAGGAAATATGTCTTCTTCTTTGTCCATCTCATGAAATTAACAAGCCTAATTTCAGGTGCCCCATTTGGGGCTGGACCTCCGTAAACAGCTTGACCTCATGGTAACAACTCAAACATTCATGTCCCTTAATTTTCTTGAAAGTATAACACATGTGTTCACTAAGATCAAAGATAACTTTTCTGCCAGAGGCCTAACTTAATCTGAATCTGTGTGTGTGTGTGTGTGTGTGTGTGTGTATGTGTGTGCACATGTGCCTGTGTGTTTGCATGGCATGGCATAAGCAAAATTAGAATCAGTTATTTGTTCCTGGAATCAGGATGGATTCATATAAGAAACAAACTAGAAATACAGGAATACAGACTACAGGAATAACTAGGAATACAGACAGATGACTGCCCCCAGGGCATCAGGTGAAGCCGTCCCTGTGTACCCCTAGGGATCCTGAGCCTGGAAGCAGGGGGCAGGGAGGGGTGGACAGAAAGGCAGCTTTGATCCTGCTGGCATCCAGGTGGAACCCAAGCCTCCATCTCCAGCAACTACTAGAGAGTAAGAAGGCTTCCCACCTCCCTCCCTCCCTCCTTTCCTCTTTCCCCCCTTTTTTTTTTTTTTTAAAGAATCTCTCCAGTGTCAGTACAAAATTCAGGGCATCAAGACCCCAGCCTGGTTCCACTTCCTGTTGTCTGTGTGGTGGTTTTATTTTTGTTGTGTTTGGGTTTTGCTATATGAGGCCTGTGGGGAGAGCTGTAGGTGGGTGGCTGTTGGTGCAGGAGTTCTGGAGGAAGGAGCTGGCAGGGCCCCCCCCCACCTCCCTGCACCTGGGGAGCCACTTGGAGGTCTGGCTTCAATCTCTGGGCTGAAGGAGAAAACAATAGACAGATGGTCTTCTAGGGAATGGGTCACAGTTGGCTGGGGAAGCCCCGGATCTCTCTTGTGATTATAGATGGCTCCCATTCTTCAGCCACAAGTAATGACTGTCCATGTAGTTATTAATCTAATCCTTCATTCCTTTGTGGAATTCCTGTACTTCCCTGGATTCAGTTTGTTCTACACTAATAACCACAGGGAAATGGCAGATCACTCCTCTGTGCAGTTAGACTGCCTCTCCGGTGGACTTTTCATGTGACCACAAGCTAAGGAAGCCATCAGGACTAAGACCCACGTCTAGCTCGGTAGCTGACGAGCATCTTCCCTGTGCTTCACCCCGCCCACTTCCAAACAGCCGGCAGGGGGAGGTGTGGCCGTGCTCCCCACGTAGCTGATGAAGAATCTGAGGCTCAGAGAGGCTACAGACGTGGACAAAGTCGCTCAGTCCTGAGCGCAGGACCAGGCTTCATCCTGTTGCCCATTCCGAGCTCCTGGTTTTCCATTCTATTCAGCGCCTCTTGACTCACGGTGAAACTGGGGAAGTTGTGTTGGTTTTGATGGCGCCCTTAGCTTCTGTACACGTGAGTGGTGGGGGTGCATGCCAGGCTGGTTCTGAGCAGCCAGGCGGGTCCCCGGGCAGTGAGTGTGCCCCACAGCCCACCCCTTGGGTGTCCCTGGGCACAGAGTCATGCTCAGCTGGGCCTGACACTGTGAGATGAAGACAGTGTGTGCTCTCCTCTCAGTGCGGCCCCTGCTCCAGTAGCTGGTCCCCAGCAAAGACTTACAACATTGGGCTGGAATCCCTGCCCTGTCTTGTCATCCTTTCTGTCCTAAACCTGAATCCTGCAGTACCGTCTGCCATTGTGTCTTAGAAACTGTCCCTCAGTGAGGAGGACTGTTGTCCTGTCACTTTCTATAAGGCCTCTCTGCCATCAGCCTGGGAGATAACCAGGCCCTCAGATGCTCCCAAGCTGCACACAGTTCTCCACTTACATGAAGCCAACCCAGCCCCCAGCAGGGGGCTCTACCAGGTCAGAATCCTCTGATGTCCTTGTCACGCTATGGCGTGGAGGAGGTGGTCAGTGTTCCTTCCTGGGGATTAGAGAACATCCAAGAGCAGGTTTCACTGAGAATGTGTGGAAGGTGAGGCAGACGTGATGGATGGTGAAGGATTGGGTGCCCCGAGAGCGCAGGTGTCCCTGACTCCCCCAGGGCTGGCTGGCTCCCAGAGCGGGCTGCTCATCTTCAGCAGGATTGGATTCCAAAAAGAGCTGGCAGTCCCTTATGGAGAACTGATGTTTAAGCAGAGAGGAATTCCTAGACGACCCCCAGAGATCTGCCCACCCTTGGGCTTCATGAGTGCATTCAGGGCAGCGTGCGGGACAGCCAGCCAGAGAGCCATGTCTGGGGCTCACGCTCCAGATGGCACTCCACGGGCAGTGGGCCCACCAGTAGCCAGAACTTTCTGCCTCCCACCAGCAACCCCCACGCAACTCCTGGCCCAGGCACGCAGCACATGTCTCAGGGCACCATTCCCTACGTTCCGGGAATCCTGACGAAGCCGCTGCTGCGGCCTCCTCCATGGGCCAGGGTCGCCGATGCTCCCTGGGCACCAGCCCCAGAGAGGCATGTGGTTTTGCCTTCATCTCTTTTGAAACTGTGGCCATGTGAGCCATTTGCACTCAACATCGCATGCTGTGAAATTCCTAACCGTGTAAAACTTAGTTTGGATTCCAAAACACGCAGCATGTGCAAAGGGACAGGCCCAGGCCACCCCGGGTCGTCTGCTGGCTGGCCGCAGTGCGTCCCGCCTCGGCAGATCCTGGACCCTGAGCCTATGCAGCTCCTGCACCCCTTCTGAGTGTCTCCTCTCAGCCTCAGTGCACTCCCTTGTCTCTCGTGCACACCGTTCACACCAACTGCACCCCACCTTGCACAAGCAGAGCTAATGTACCAATTCTGACCATCTCTTAGCAGCAGATTCCACTCCCATTTAAGGTAAACCCAAAGCTCACTCTTGGATTTTCTTTACTTATGGAGAAGGGTTGTGTGAAGCCCTCGCCCTCCTGTGTCCCTCCAGGGAGCACAGAGTCGGCTGGGGTGACGCGTTGTCCCACTGGTAGAGCTCACGGAAAATGCTTCTTTAGACATGGAAACGAAATGTCTGTACCCGAATGACAACAACTCAATATCACTGGGTAACTTCTCATGATAGATTTGTATAATCAATACGGGTCTATTTTTACGTCCACTGAACACTGTATCTTATCTTCCAGTCTTTTCCAAGATTATTAAATTGAGACAAGTAATTGAATAATTTGTCCTATTTTTATTTAAAAAAAAAGTGAATGGACTGAAATGTTAAATGTGAATGTACATTTCTTAATTGCAACTTTTCTACTGAGTGTTTGCACTATACTTTCTGGAATCTTATTTAACAAAAATAAAGGAAAAAAATTGCTTGACTAAACTCCTTAGCCATTTTAATAGAAAAGCAATCGGTTGTGTGGATATTTTAAACACTCCTATCTGTTTAACTTATCCTGTGGGGAGAGAGTGTAATTTTCTAAAATGCTGTCACCCCTTCCTTCCTTGGGCCCCAGTGTGGGCTCTGCTCCTCTGATGAACAGCCCCCTCAAGTGAAGAGCAATTGCTCCCAAGTGGGAGTGATGGATGGACACACTTAAGCTCTTTTAACTTCTTCACCTAAACATGGGAATCCAGGGAAGATAATCTGTATTATTTGGAATTCCCCTTGACTAGTCTCTCTCTGTCTAATGAGTGTCCTTTTGCTTAATCTTTTATAAAAGAACAGGGAAAAATCTTGCCTGTCTTGAATGAAATATGAAAGTTGGGGTTTGGTCTTGCTATTGACTTGCTGTGCACTCCTACAGGTCTAGTGAGTGGAGGGGCTCTGGGGTCCTGGGCCATTTGAGCAGGTGGGGATGACCACCTCCAGGCAGAGGCCACAGTGACTCAGCATATCTCAGGGCTGCTGCTGCTGCTGCTGAGAAGTCGCTTCAGTCGTGTCTGACTCTGTGCGACCCCAGAGACTCCAGCCCACCAGGCTCCCCCGTCCCTGGGATTCTGGGGACAGCATTTAGTGGGCTGAATGATGATTGTCTTGTGATTTACGAAAAAAATGCTATTCCAGCCCTGAGTGGAGTGTGGTCCCTAGTTGTGGCTGATTCTGAAACTCAGGCATCCTCAGAGAATGTCAGTGGACACCCCTGCCCACATCATGGCCCTCCTTGAGAGCAAGTTAAATTGTATCCCTGCCCTGGATGAGCAAAGCTTCTGGCCGGAAGAGGCTGTGGGGTGGTATGAAGAGTGGCCGGGCGACAGTCACCATGGACAGCTGAGAGCTACCTGTGGGGAGTCTGGACCACCAGAAAGCTGTGGCAGGGGTGGGCTCAGGAGAAGGGACAGGAGGAGAGGTGGGTTTCATGGGCTCTGGAAGCGCCCAGATATCTGATGGGTTCTGTGTCACGTGGATATGATGGATGCTTCTCCCTGGTTCCCACTGGACTCCTTGCTCCTCTAAGTCTTGGCTTAAATGTCAGCTTTCCCAAAGAGCCCCTTCACTTTTGTGGTTAAAGCTAGCCTCCCCACCCCTTGCCTCACTTTACTCTCTCCTGCCCATCATCACCTCTAAATATACGTACAATGCATAGGTTTTTTCTGTACCACTTCCTGACTCCTCACGGGAAGGTAAGCCCCTGAGAGTAGGGATTCTGTCTTTTGTACTCAGCTACTCAATAGAAATTTATCTCATGAATCAATGAATAAACAGGGTGACTATTTAGGTGGCCATATTAGTCTCCTGTAACAAGCTACCAAAAGCTGGGGGGCACTTACAACCACAGAAATTTACTCTCTTACAGTCTGGAGGCTAGAAGTCTGGAGCAAGGTGTCACAGGGTTGATTCCTCCTGGGGCTTGAGGGAGACTCTGTCCCAAGCCTCTTCTGTGTTCTGGTGGCCTCGGGGGTCCTGGGCTTGTGGTCCCATCACTCCGGTCTCTGCCACTGTCCTCACGTGGTCTTCCCCCATGGTGTCTGTGTCTTCTCTGCTGTCTGCTGCCGGAATAAGGGCCCACCTTAGTGCAGATAATCTCATCTCCAGAGCCTTACCTTTATTATATCTGCAAAGACCCTTGTTCCAAATAAAATCTTCTATGGACTGAATTATGTGCACCCCAAATTCATATTTTGAAGTCCATCTTCCATTGTGGCTGCGCTTGAAAATGAGGTCTTTATGGATGTCATCAAGGTTGAATGAGGATCACAGCAGAGAAGACTTGAGTAGCCCATGGATAATGATGGTGGTGATGATGATGGTGGGGAAGGAGGAGGATATGGAGAAGGAGGGGGAGCACCCACATCAGAAGAGCGCTGAGCACCCATGTGCATGAACCCGTTTACCCTCCTCACATCCATGCTGTGGTGTGGTCGCATTGGAGTCTTCATTTATGCCTCTGAAGAGACAGTGCTTTTTAGGGAAACACAGGTGAGTCACTTTTTCCTGAGCAGCTGCTGTTTTCCTGGGCTGACATTGCCTGCCCAGCATCCCAGGGGCCCAGAGTGGAGGAGTGCTCCAGGCAAGTGTTCACAGATTCCAGCAATGAACCTCTCCCAGCTGGGAGTCCCTGCTGGTGTAGCTGTCAGATAAGCAGTGCTGAGTGGGAGAGGGTCTAGAAGAAATGGGAAGGAATATAGATAGGGGCAAGTGGGAGGGCAGACGAAGAGATATGACTGAGGGTTTCCAAGGGGCAGGAATGAGGGGACCTGATGACTGGGCAAAGGATCCAAGGGGACTGAAAAACCACCACTAACAAAACCAAAGTGTTTATTCCCTTAACAGACACAGGGTCATGTCCTAACACTAGCATAGGAAAAGCAAAGACAAATGGGTCAGAAAAGAAACAGTCCAAGAGAAAAACAGGCAAACCAATATGACTCAGTGCTCAAGAAAAGCAAACCACAGGTTCCCCTTTCACTTATTCGGTGGGTCCAGATCACAGATTTTGGTGGTGTCTGTGCAGAAGGCAGCCCTTCTTCTGGGTCTGGTCGCTGGAATTCTAGACTGGAAGTCAGTTCCCTGAGAATTCTGAGGACATTAACTGCCACCTCCTGGTTCCCAGCGAGCCTTGGAGAAGTGGGACCCATAGGATCCTCAGTGGGAAACTTTGTAAGAGAGTTTTCCTTTCAGGAGGTTTCTTGAGTCAGGTCTCTGTCCGTTGTGCTGAAAATTTCTGTGCTGTGTGAAGGGATCAGGCTTACCCACTGTACGCTGTACACTGCATGCCCATGCCTTTTAATATGGAAATCACATCTTCCCTTTTGGGAAATACTCTTGAGTGATTCTATTGATAAATAATTCCTCTCCGTTTCTCTGTCTTCACTTTCCTAATCTCCTAGTATTTGGATAGGCGATATTGTTCCACTAATCTTATTTTTTCTCAGTTGCCTTTTGGACTCTTTATGGGAGAATGCCTCAGTTTCATCTTCCAATGCTGTTATGCAATTAATTCTGTTAAATTTTAAATTTCTGAGGCATCTTTTATCTGCTGGGTCTTTGTGTGGCATCATATTATTTCATCATTATTCCCTGAAGACAAACTCTAGGTTCTCTGATGTTTCTTGTGCTCTTTACGCACCTCAGCCTCTTTGTCATTTGAAATGAGTATTTGCCATCATTGTAAAAGCTCTGTGTATATGAGTGGGGTTCATCTCCTGTGGGACAGGCTGGGTGTTAATGATGTGCCTCAGTGTTTTTCTTGGAAATGATGCTCCATCTCCTGGGGCTCTGGGCCTGGCTGCATCCATGAACTCTAGGGAGGCACCTAGACCCTCAGTGTCCAGTATGTAAACCACCCCGTACCCAGCACGCACATCAACAGTGAGAACATCTTAGCCCTCAAAGCTCCTTCCATGCCTCCCTGTGAGTATTCCCACCTTTCTCAAAGGTCATCACTATCTTCAAAGTATCACATAACTTGATTAAAAAAATTCAATGTGAGACTCTGTCTTCTAACCAGGGAATTAAAAACATTTATTTTATTTATGCTATATTTGAACTTGAACCATCTTGCTTCTAAATTTCCCTAGTCTTGTTTCATTTCCTTTTTATTGATTCACTTTATTGTAAGTATTAAGATGTGCGTGTGTTCTCAGTGACTCTTTGTAACCCCAGGGACTGTAGCCCGCCAGGCTCTTCTGTCCATGGAATTCTGCAGACAAGAATACAGGAGTGGGTTGCCATTTCCTTCTCCAGGGGATCTTCCCGACCCAGGGATCAAACCCACATCTCTTGAGTCTCCTGCATTGGCAGGTGAATTCTTGATCACTGCACCACCTGGGAAGCCCAGAGTATCAAGACTGCCAGAGGGGGAAAAAAGATTTCATTATTCACAGTATTAATTGCTACATTATCCCCCACTCAGTAAACAATGCTGAGCGCCAAGATGGCAATGTTGTTTTGCCTCCATTCCCAACTCCTCTAAACGCTGGAGAATATAATTGGTAAAGTTAACCCAACAGTCAAGTGGAAGATAAAGCAACAGAGAGCCTTTTGCTTGACTGGAATCTTATTTCCTGTGGCATGCTCTGCCAAGTGATAGATGCCAGTCTGCCTTATTCTGCCCTGCCTTTGAGGATGATTTGTAAAAAGTTGAATTATTGATAAGAGAGAGAATGAATGTTTTGGGTGCTCTGATAAACATGAAAACAAAGTAAGAAAGATGGCAAATGGGAAAAGAAAAAGTGTTTTCACTGAAGCAGTAATGCATTCACTTCTGAATAATTCAGGGTTAAAAGGTAGAAACAAGATGATATTCTCACTGAAAAGTAGATACTGGAACTGTCATCATTGCCCCACCCTAATTACACACTATTCTTAGCTATTATTTTAGTCCTGTGCTTTTTAAAATTTCACAGAAAATATCTTTTGGAGATATCTTTTGGAGTTTTGTTTCAGATTACCACAGTAAAGTGAATATTACAACAAAGTTGCACAGTATTTTTGGCCTACTAATTATGTTTTTTGGCACACACAAAAAATATATTTACACTATTCTATAGTCTAATAAGTGTACAAAAGCATTATGTCTGAAAAATGGACATACATTAATTAAAAAATACTTTATTGGAACTTCCCTGGTCATCTAGTGGCTAAGACTTCATGCTCCCAATGCAAGGGGCCTGGATTCGATCCCTAGTCAGAGAATTAAGAGTTTGCATTCTGCAACTAAGCTTGTATGCCAAAACTAAAGATTTTGGTGTGCTGCAACTAAGAGCATAGTCAAGTAAATAAATATATATTAAAATAAATAAAAATTAAAAATACTTTGCTAAAAAATGCTGTTATTTGAGAATTCAGCAAGTCATAGTAGTAATAAAGATCACTGATTCACCACCATAACAGATATAATGAAAAGTTTGATATGAGAATTACCAAAATGAAGTCAGTGAATGTTAGAAAAATGCCTCTGATAGACTTATTCATTGCAGGGTTGCCACAAATTTTCAATTTGTAGGAAAGGCGTGATCTATAAAATGCAATAATATGGAGCATGATAAAATGACATATGCTTGTATTTCACTTTGATAATTTAGAGAATTTCATTTGTACTTCCCATTTTTCACCAGTCCTTTTTGCATCTCAGACTATCCTGATGGAATAGTCTTTCATCTTTCAGGAAATCATTTACCTCAGGGCTCAGTGATAAATTAACCTTATGTTCATCTGTAAATCTCTTCATCTCCTTTCTCAAAAGGTTAAAAAAAAAAAACCCTGAAGACACAGCTATAGGTTGACAGTTATTTTCTCTGAAATATTGTCCCATTCAAATTTAGTTTTTAGTGAGGGATGACTTCTGTGACTGCTGCTGAGAAATCTATCAATCAAATTGTTTTTCCTTTATGCTGTCTTAGGGTTCCCAGAGAAATTGAACCAATAGGTGTGTGTGTGTGTGTGTGTGTGTGTGTGTGTGTGTGTGTGTGAGGTCCAGGGGTTGGGGGTGGGGGGGATGAGGGAGAGGAAGAGAGGGAGGGTGAGAGAGAAAGAGAGGAAGAAAGAAATTTATTTTAAGGAATTGTTTCACAAGGATGTAGAGACTGGCAAGTCCAGATTCTGCAGGGCGGTTCAGCAGGCTGGAAATACAGGGAAGAGCTGAGGCTGCAGGTTGAGTCTGCAGGCCACCTGGAGGTAGAATCCCCTCTTCATGGGACCCCGGTCTTTTAAGACTTTCAGCTGCTTGGATGAGGACCACCCACATATGGAAGGTCATCTGCTTTACTCAAAAATCGACTGACATAAATGTTAATTTCATCTAAAAAAAAAAAAACCTTCACAGTGACATCTAGATTGATGTTTGACCAAACAACTGGGCACCATAGCCCAACAACGTTGACATATAAAATTAACCATCACTTATATGATGTACAGTTTTTCTCTGATAGTGTGTTTAATTTCAAATAAAATCAACTCATAGGAAAGAGATTTTAAAATCATTCTGAGAAGCACAATATCCTCAAAGTAGAAAAAGGACATTTACAGACTTCTCAGAGAAAAAATACAGCTGACTAGAAGACATAAGGAAATATGCTCAACAGAACTATACCAGTGAAAGAAATGAAAATAGAAAACAATTTTCCTATCACCTTTCAATTTGGTAAATGTCTTAAAAGATTTAAAAATATTTATTTGGCTGTATTCGGTCTCCGTTGTAACACGAGGGATCTTCCATTGCAGTGTATGCAGGCTTACTTGCTCTGTGGCACGTGGTTCTTAGTTCCCTGGTCAGGGATTGAACCCATGTCCTCTCATTGCAAGGTGGATTCTTAAGCACTGAACCATCAGGGAAATTCCTAGATTTTTTAACACTAGCGAAACCACAGTGAACTCCTGCTTGGGCACTGCTCTTGGGAATTTGTAACTCACTTGGTAACACAAACAGACCACAAAGCGCTAACATTCTTAAATCCAGTAAAATAACTTCTAGGATTCTACCTAACAAAATCGGTAGGCATGGGCACAAAGCATTTGGTACCAAAGTTGTCATCACAGTGTTATTTTTAATGATGAAAACTTGGGAACACATTGGTGGACAGAATTCTAAAGCTGCCTGTCACCAAAGAGTCCATGCCTTCTAATCTCCAGACCTGTGACTGGGATGAGATATAACCCCCACCTCCAGTTGTGCGATTGCTTGTATCACCAGGGCACACCAGACCTCACGAAAGCCCTTAAAAGCAGGGAACTTTCTTTGGTTGGTGGCAGAAAAGAAAGACAGAGTGGAAGCATGAACAGGTTCTGTTGCTCCGTTGATTGGTGAAGAGTGAGGAGGCCACGTAAATGCGGGTGGCCTTGGGGATCTAAGAGCAGCGCCTGGCCCACAGCGAGCGAGGAAAGAGGACCTTGAGTCCCATGACCACAGGGAACTGAGTTCCGTTCCTGGGCCAGGTACTCCAGGTGAGAGCCTGCCTTGATCTCACCTGGAGTGATCCCAGGCAGAGGCCCAACTGAGCCACCAGAACTGAGCTAATAGGTGGATGGAGCTGCTCAGTTTGTGGTCCTTTGTTGTGAAGTCATAGAAAACGAAAACACAACAGACAGTAAGATACACTAATATACGAACCAAACATTCAGCAATAGGGAAACTGGAACACATGAGGTGGGCGTGTTCATACAACAAATGCAATCTCCACAGAGCAATTTTCTGAACCATGCTTGACAACAAGGGGATTGCTTGCGCTGTGTGGACATCAAATACACACATTGTGTATAAATAGGATTTTAGGGAAAAATGTATTATTTAAATAAATATTTGAGATAACTTCTCATTTTAAGTTAAATAGAAACTGTACCAGGAAACAGCATGTATTTCCTCTCCTCATATATTTAAAAATTATATTTTTCTGCAAAACATATGGGTTTGCAAACAAAACAAGAATTAAGGAGATCCTTTTTCTTCTAGTGCTGGTCCAAGTCACACCCATGCTGGCCTCTAAATGACTATGATTAGCGTAATTCCCAGGGGCTGTTATTAGAGGTTTGTCATTTTGCCCACAGACCACTGTTCATTCTCATCATCTGTGCCACCTGAGTGGCAGCACCCATTCTCCTGAGTGCCGTGGTCTGAGAATATCCCCTCCAGCTGACACAGCTGACTGCTGGAGGTCAGAGGGACTCCACTCTGACTGCACCTTACTGCCCTCGGGCCGCAGACTGGCCAGCCCTGGCTCCTGTGAAGGAATTTCAACAGTCCGCTTCCCACCAGCGCCCTCCTGTGGACGGAACATGCTCTCAATCTGTGTTTTATGTGTGCAATATTCACAAGAAATGCACTTTAAACACTTTAAGGAGTGGGCCTACAGATGCTTACATATATTCCAATTGTATAAGAAATTTTTTGTCAAACCGCATGGCATGTGAGATCTTAGTTCCCCAACCAGGGATCAAACCAGTGCCCACTGGGAGCTCGGAGTCTTAACCACTGGACCACCAGGGAAGTCCCTGGATTTTTTTTTATTTTTTGGCCACACTGTGTAGTATGTGAGATCTTAGTTTCTCGGCCAGGAATCAGACTCACTGCCCCTGCATTTGGAGCACAGAGTCTTAACCGCCAGATCACCAGGGAAGTCAAGGATCTGTTTTGTTAATACTTGAGAGTGTGGACTAAGAATGTTGCCTGCCATTTCAGTAAACAAATGATTTTGTTAGCTAAGGTGCAGATCAAAGGAATGACTTCAACGAGTCCAAACTCTTGCGTCTCTCATACATAGAAAAGCACTAAAAGCTTTAACTTGAGATGATGTCTGTTTCTTTAATTAGCAGTAATCTTATGTTCGACCACCCTTCCCTCTCGCCACTCCTAGACTCAAATATATTCTGACTTCTCCTTTACCTCTTCAAAATAGTCTCTCCGAGTGATTGGAGAGGCTGTATAGTGGGCTCAAGTCCTCAGTAAATCTACAGAATAAAACAATGGTCAACTTTTAGGTTGTGCTTTTTTTTTCAGTCAACAAGAGAAAACTCAACGTAAAATATCTAGGAATTTATCTCATGGGTAAAACTTTCTCCCGAGTACCTGTAATTCCCAATCTTTCAAAAACAAGTTTTCCCACAGTCCCTGCATTATTTTTCCTTCCTTCCTGGACTCATTGTCAATAGGAATTTTTCAAAGGATGAAGAGAGAGAAAAGTCATTTGGTTACACATCAGAATCACTTTGCATCAGACACAGGCTTTGGAAACAGTTCTCATGAAAACAGTTTATTTTTAATAATAAAGGTGGGCAATAATCTCAAGATTTGTATGCAAATAAAAAAACCTCGAATAGCCAAAGCAATCTTGAGAAAGAAGAATGGAACTGGAGGAATCAACTTGCCTGACTTCAGGCTCTACTACAAAGCCACAGTCATTAAGACAGTATGGTACTGGCACAAAGACAGAAATATAGATCAATGGAACAAAATAGAAAGCCCTGAGATAAACCCACACACCTATGGACACCTTATCTTCGACAAAGGAGGCAAGAATATACAATGGAGTAAAGACAGTCTCTTTGACAGGTGGTGCTGGGAAAACTGGTCAACCACTCGTAAAAGAATGAAACTAGACCCCTTTCTAACACCATACACAAAAATAAACTCAAAATGGATTAAAGATCTAAATGTAAGACCAGAAACTATAAAACTCCTAGAGGAGAACATAGGCAAAACACTCTCCGACATAAATCACAGCAGGATCCTCTATGATCCAACTCCCAGTATACTGGAAATAAAAGCAAAAATAAACAAATGGGATCTAATTAAAATCAAAAGCTTCTGCACAACAAAGGAAACTATAAGCAAGGTGAAAAGACAGCCTTCTGAATGGGAGAAAACAATAGCAAATGAAACAACTGACAAACAACTAATCTCAAAGATATATAAGCAACTTATGCAGCTCAACTCCAGAAAAATAAACGATCCAATAAAAAAATGGGCCAAAGAACTAAATAGGCATTTCTCCAAAGAAGACATACGGATGGCTAACAAACACATGAAAAGATGTTCAACATCACTCATTATCAGAGAAATGCAAATCAAGACCACAATGAGGTACCATTTCACACCAGTCAGAATGGCTGCAATCCAAAAGTCTACAAGCAATAAATGCTGGAGAGGATGTGGAGAAAAGGGAACCCTCTTACACTGCTGGTGGGAATGCAAACTAGTACAGCCACTATGGAAAACAGTGTGGAGATTCCTTTAAAAATTGCAAATAGAACTGCCTTATGACCCAGCAATCCCACTGCTGGGCATACACACCGAGGAAACCAGAATTGAAAGAGACACATGTACCCCAATATTCATTGCAGCGCTGTTTATAATAGCCAGGACATGGAAGCAACCTAGATGTCCATCAGCAGATGAATGGATAAGAAAGCTGTGGTACATATACACAATGGAGTACTACTCAGCCCTTAAAAAGAATAAATTTGACTCAGTTCTAGTGAGATGGATGAAATTGGAACCGATTATACAGAGTGAAGTAAGCCAGAAAGAAAAACACCAATACAGTATACTGACACATATATATGGAATTTAGAAGATAGTAATGATGACCCTATATGTGAGACAATAAAAGAGACACAGAGGTATAGTACGGACTTTTGGACTCCGAGGGAGAGGGAAAGGGTGGGATGGTTTGGGAGAATGGCATTGAAACATGTATACTTTCTTGTAAGAAACGAAGCGCCAGTCTATGTTCAATGCAGGATGCAGGATGCATGGGGCTGGTGCACAGGATGATTCAGGTAGATGATGTGGGGTGGGAGGTGGGAGGGGGCTTCGGCATTGGGAGATTGTGTTCACCTGTGGCTGATTCATGTCAATGTATGGCAAAACAAATACAGTATTGTAATTTAAAAAAAGAAATAAATAAATAAAATTAAAAAAAAATAAAGGTGGGGAGAATTACATTGCAATGTTTATCTCCATGTTATTTAAGTCAGTTTTTTTGCTGCTTACATTTTTACAAAAGTATAAACATTTCTATAATCTGATAATTGCTATAAAAAGGAAAAAGTGAACATATCAAACAGCCATATAAAGGAAGAACTAGCTCATACAACTTAAATGTTTAAATGCGCTACACAGTAAATAAGTCCTTACCACATATATATGAACACCCACAAATGACATTTGAAGTAACTATTTCATCCTTGCAGCCCCCAGCCTGCATCTAATACTTCATGAGGAGTTCCATCATTCCTTCTTTATTCAAAACCTCTGCATAAACGGAGGCTTCTCCAGGAATCACCGTCCTGAGCTGGAATGCCCTCCACCCACCCAGTAGCTCCAGAGTAAGCCTTTCCTCTTTCTCTTAGGCCATCCTTGACCGTGCCTGCCCTTGCAACCTGCCACGTCCTGTCTCTTGTCATTTCCAGCCAGCCTGAGACTCTGTTTAGGGAGCCCTGTTGGAGTCTGCTCTAGCAATAAGCTTTATCTATGTCCCTGAGAAGAGCCAGGTCACCTAGGACTGGCCTGGAGGAGGGGCTGTGGAGGTGTGCAGGATGGTAGTGAAAACATAAGCAATCTTTGGTTTTCAGAAGGCAGAAAATAAACTTTTAAGGAGAAGTGGGGGGGGAGGGTGAAAGCATTTGCAAGAATAAGACTAGCTCTATATTGGTAACCGCAACGTGTCCACTAACAGATAAGTCTCAGAGACATCTGGGCCTGGGAAGCTAATGCTAGGTTTGTGTTGATCGAAGTGCCCTGGGCACCCCGCTTCATTGTCCTTACAGTCTGAGGGTAATAGATACCTCTAGCCCTTTGGTGGGATCCTTATCCTAAGCAATGAGGCAGAGAGCTCAGCTCTAGAAAAGGACGGGAGAAGGCCTCTGCTACTAGAGGGGGTTAAATTCCTCTCCCAACAATACTAAACAAACCCGTGCCTGCAAACTGTCAGAGTATCTTCCAAACAAGAGCCACCGCTCTGGTCTTTCCTGGAATGGTGTTCAAAGCCTGCTAGGTGTGAAGGCTCGTCCCTCTAAGTGGAGTGGGCTGCCTAGCAACCTGGTCTTTACCTTAAACTTGGTCCTGTTCCCTACACTGTGTTGTCCTAGTATCTCAGACTCACCTGGCTGTGCTGGGGAAGGAGGCAGAATGGGTGAGAAGAAGACATATCTCGTCTCTGGGTACTCCAGGGTAGCCCTGGGGCATCCATCTCCCCTGTCCATACCTTCCTCCTCCACCCCTTCATCTCTTTTGGGGACTCTGAGAACCATGTTTGGAATCTGAGTAACAAGATCATCAGCCAGTTCTTCCCACCCACCCAGAGACACAATGGAGGGCAAGATTGGACCCAGGGCAGGTCCTGAGGAAGGCCTACAGACATACAGATGGTTGGACGGACAGATGAGTAAGTCAGGCCACGGCAGGAGCTCCTGAGCATAGCTGCGTCCTGGGCCCAGGGCTGAGCACTCAGTCGTCCTCGATGGTGAGTTCATGCTGGGTGGCCTCCTCGATGCTCTGAAGCAGGCGGATTTCCCACTGCCTCACTCGCTCTGTCTGTTAACAGAAAGGCATCTCTGAGGTCCACCTTGTAAGGACACTGATCTTTGCCAGAGACAAGCTGGGTAGGAAAAGCAGATGTCCATCCAGGACTGCAAGGCCCTCACATGGGTCTGCTCTTGGGCACCATGCAGGACTCACAGGTGAAAGCTAGCCTGGCCAGCCATTGCATGCCAGGCACTATGACCCCATGATGGAGCCAGTCAGACCCCGGGGGACTGAACCCAGAGTGAGGACAAGCAGGTATGTAAGCGAACAGAGGGAGCTAGGATCCCAGGATCTGGGTCTGACAAGGGTGGAGAGGGGTTGCGGGGGAGGAGACAGGAGCAAGGAGGGATCCACCAGGCATGGGCAGAGAGTGTGAGGGGGTGTGGTGGGCACTTGCAGATGAGTGTGTGAGGCTGTCCAGACAGGCCATTTTCCTGCTGTGTCTTCTAGGGGCTCTTCTAGGGCGGCTGAGGGCAGGTAAAGGAGGAAGGGCCCCTAGGACAGTGGGATGGGGGTGGGATGACTCAGGATGCTGAACAAGGTACAGGCACGTAGACACACAGAGGGCAAAGTTCAGATGGCTTAGCCTGACCTGGTGGTGTGTGGTGTGAGGGCTGGATCTCAGAGGACAAGTCACAGCCGAGGGGAGGGCAGAGAGAGCGGCTTTCCAGGACTCCACTCCATCCCACCCCAGCCCCCCAGCCCCAGGGCAGGCTGATAGGTGTGCTATGGAGTTCGAGGAGTGCATGGGAACTGTGGGAGGCACCACAAGCAAAAGTCCTTCTTGTGGGGTCACAGGGACCCCCTCAGAGTCAGGGAAGGGGTGGGTACAGGCAGGGCCCTGGGCTGGATGGTCTCCTTCAGTCCTGGTGACGTCATGATGCCCAGGACATGACCCATCAGTGAGGAAAGAGCAGCATTTACTCTCTCAGCTGGCACTAGGCTGCCTTTTAGGGGGCCTTGGGCAGGACTCCAAGCTCTGGGGGATGGGCTGGGGTCGGGTCAGGTCGGGTCCTACCACAGCAGCCAGCCTCTTCAGGTCCCGAGGCCTCCTCCTGCCAGTGTCTGGGATCCCGGGCAATCCCAAGTTTGGTGATGATCTTCTTGCTGGTGGGGACTTGCCCTTCTGCTGCTGCTGGGTGACTGAGGCTGGCACGGGTGGGTCTTCCTCAAAAGCAAAGGGGTCTGAGTTGGATCCGAGCTGCTCACTGGACCCTTCAGAGGCCTCGATGGTGGAAAGCCGCCTCTTTCTGAAGGAGGCCATGAGGCTGACCCCTCCTGGGGATGACAGGAGGTCCCAGGAGGAGCGTGCAGGTCGTGGGGACTCGTCTGCAGGGCCCCTTTCCCGGTGGCTGGGGACATCACCCTGTAATCCTGAGTGCCAGCTGAGGGCAGCTCCCGCCGGGGTGCTGTGCTTCAGGGCCCACCTCAGGGATGACCGTCTGGTCACGAAAGAAAGGTTCTCATCCTCAGGGGAGCTCAACCCAGAAACCTGTCAAAACAAAACACAGAGGTCAGTGTCCCAGAAGGTCAGTCACAGCCAGGGGGAGCCTTGGCTGGGCACCAAGCCCCCAGGGAATCTTCCTGCGGTGTGACCACCATAAGGCAGGGCCTCCAGTTCTTCCCCAGTGAGGGGAGCCTCCAGCACTAAGCTGAAACCTGGCCTAGGACAAGACCACCCTCGTACTCTGCCTGCCTTTTTACTAGTTTTCTAGTTTTTTTTTTTGTTGTTGTTGTTAAAATGTTAAGCATCCATCATAAAGATTTTTTTTTAAGGATAAGACTGAAAAACAGATGACTTTTAGATAATGTTTAAGTAAAAAAGTTTGAAATGTCAATGAAATCATCTTAACCTTGAAACTCAGTATGAAAAAGCAAAGTTGCAGTTTTTTTTGTATGTAAATGCAATCACATTGGGTGGGCATGAGTGCTGAGAGTGGGGTAAGATGTTTTCTCAAAATCTTGATAATATCCCAATCCTAAACCCATTGATTGGTGGTAGTGACTTCATCATGGCCACTTTTCTTCTTCCAAAATAAATCCTGATTAAACCATCAGAGGTGCTGAAAATACAGTCTAGAGAGGGTTTCCTATGGAAACATTTAATCCATGGAGTGTGTTGGAACTTTCAAAATCTGTTCTCCTGGATTTCTCACAGTATTCTTGTAAGGTGGGTGTAATCATCACCCAGGAGCTGAGGGGAAGTCAAGTTCAGGTGGGGTGAGTGACTGGAAGCAGATAAGCAACAGGGCTGAGTTGTGGACTAGAGCTGGTGAAGCCTACATTTGGGGATGCCTCAAGCTGGGCCAGAAAGCAGGGAGGAAGTGCTCCCTCCGCTTGGGAGGATGAGCTGATCACAATCACTTACACACGGTCTACTGTGCAGCCCTTGGGGTCCTTTTGAACACTGTTTCATTTACCAAAAACCCTTAGAAATAGATTGTTGTAACTCTAACTAGGGCTTCCCAGGTGGTTCTGTGGCAAAGAATCTGCCTGCCAAGCAGGAGACCTGGGTTCCATCACTGGGTCAGGAAGATCCCATGGAGAAGGAAATGGCAATAAACTCCAGTATTCTTGCCTGGAGAATCCCATGGACAGAGGAGCCTAGTGGGCTCAGTCCATGGGGTAACAAAGAAGTCAGTCATGACTTATGTCACTAAGCAGCAGCAGCAACTATTAACCCGAAAGATAGGATTTACTAAACAGAATCAAGTTGGCATCAGAAATTGCCAAATTGTCTTCCAAAGCAGCTGTGCCAATCTTCCATCCCCCTGGCAGCACAGGAGGGTCCTGGTTCCTCCATATCCTCACCAACATTTGGTACTGTCTGTTTTATTTTTTTAATTTCAGTATTTCTAATATATGAGTCAGTTCAGTTCAGTCGCTCAATTGTGTCCTACTCTTTGCGACTCCATGAATCGCAGCATGCCAGGCCTCCCTGTCCATCACCAACTCCCGGAGTTCACTCAGACTCACATCCATTGAGTCGATGATGCTATCCAGCCATCTCATCCTCTGTTTTCCCCTTCTCCTCCTGCCCCCAATCCCTCCCAGCATCAGAGTCTTTTCCAATGAGTCAACTCTTCGCATGAGGTGGCCAAAGTACTAGAGTTTCAGCTTTAGCATCATTCCTTCCAAAGAAATCCCAGGGCTGATCTCCTTTAGAATGCACTGGTTGGATCTCCTTGCAGTCCAAGGGACTCTCAAGAGTCTTCTCCAACACCACAGTTCAAAAGCATCAATTCTTCGGCACTCAGCTTTCTTCATGGTCCAACTCTCGCGTTCATACATGACCACTGGAAAAACCATAGCCTTGACTAGACGGACCTCTGTTGGCAAAGTAATGTCTCTGCTTTTCAATATGCTATCTAGGTTGGTCATAACTTTTTGTTACTCCTTTTTTCCAAGCAGTAAGTGCCTTTTAATTTCATGGCTGCAGTCACCATCTGCAGTGATTTTGGAGCCCCCCAAATAAAGTCAGACACTGTTTCCCCATCTATTTGCCATGAAGTGATGGGACTGGATGCCATGACCTTAGTTTTCTGAATGTTGAGCTTTAAGCCAACTTTTTCACTCTCCTCTTTCACTTTCATCAAGAGGCTTTTTAGTTCCTCTTCACTTTCTGCCATAAGGGTGGTGTCATCTGCATATCTGAGGTTATTGACATTTCTCCCGGCAATCTTGATTCCAGCTTGTGCTTCTTCCCGCCCAGCGTTCCTCATGATGTCCTCTGCATAGAAGTTAAATAAGTAGGGTGACAATATACAGCCTTAGTGGTATCTAATTTGCACAGCAGTCTTCATTTGAATTTCTGTAATGTCTAATGATAGTAAATAAGTGAAAAGATGATCATTATCTATCTTGTTTGGTGGAGTAAAGTTCAAACAGCTGCCACATCAGCTGCCACATCTAGAGTAAGCTCACTTGTTCAATGACTCAGATTGGATTAGAACACAAATCCAGCTTCACACTGTATACAGTAGGATGCACTAAAGATCAGAAGCTCAAGAAAATTTCAAAGTGGGATGAAACAATGGAGGGGCTTCACTATTTATATCAGAAAAGGCTGAATTCATAGCAGAATACATTAATACCTCAAGACCACAAAAGTACAGGGTAATAAAAAATAAAAGTGAAAATTTTTTCTATTATAATTATCTTTGCACCAGATAGTATAGCATCATTCATAGAGCAAAATTTGAGAAATAAGGAGAAACAGAAATGAAGTAGTGATAATTCACTTTTCTTTTTTAGCCCCTGCTAGATCAAGGAGAAAAAGAAATGATCTAAAGCCCTTGGAAGATAATCAGCACCTGTGAAAGGAGACGAAGTCTTCCTACTTCAAACAGGGACCAAGATCTCACAATAAAGACGTGGGGTGAGGGGGAAGACTGGGACTTTCACAAAAGAGAAACTTCAAGGAGAGATATTTTTTATTAACAAGAGCTACCTTTAACTAACCCATTCATGAAAGTAAAAAAAAGGACCAATGATTCAGTTTTGGAAATTTGAATACAGTTATATTGTGACATATTGAAAGTTTACAGATAAAATGATTTAGTATTGTTTTGCAAATATTTATACACAGAGCTTACAGATAAAAAAATATTGTTTTACAAAAATGATCTCCTAGTCATACATATGAGAAATGGGAAAAAAGTGGGATTTCAAAGGAGTAGGGAAGAGAGATCTTTTTCTCATTACATGTTGTTCTGCCTGGTTGGCCATTTGGGGGAAAAAAAAGAATGGTAAAATCATGCCCCTACCTCATGCCTTACATAAAATAGATTACAAGGAATTGAATATTATACTCTTTAAAAATTCATAGATTATTAGAAAAGAACAATAATTTAAAAAAATCTAAACAAAGTTGGATTCTTATCCACATCATTCATCATGATAAATTCCAAATGGATATAAGATTTAAATATAAAAAAATAAGGCTATAAAAGTATTGGAAGGAAATGGTGGTGAATTTCTCTGTAAATTTGTCAGAAGTAAGGCTTTCTAACTATCTCATAATACAGAAGCCATAAAAAAGTTAAACTAAATATAATTTTCTTAAAGATGATATACTAAGTAGAATAAACCACAAATTTCAGAAGAGATAAATAAGGGCATAATCTTTTTAATACCTAGGAAAAAACTGACAAGCTAAAGGATAAATATGCTAGGACCTTTAACAGTGTTTTATATACAATGTTTTAAATATACTGACAAGGAAAGATCTCTTTGTTTTAGGTAGAATTCTTTTGTACAAACTGGGGAAAAAGAATCTAAAGAAAGTTCTAGAAGAGGCTAAAACCATGATGTTTACTTATGGTATAAACATAAGGGTGGACAGAGGGTGATGGAATTACTGTGTACTTGTTTATGTTTTTATTTTGAAACCAGTGGCATGTGTTACTTGTTTAAAAGTGAAAAAGGAAAAAGAAATCCCTACTTGTCTGGTGAAGGGACACAGAAACTCAAGAAATCCCAAGAAAATCCCTGGTTTTGGGGGAGTGGTGATTGAGGGCTCCTTAGTCAGCTGGTGCCACTGGAGCCAAAATACAGGGTTATGAAGGTCAGGTTTTGAACTTCACCTGGGGCCTGTTACCTAATTCTGCAGCCCTGCTTTCCATTTTGCATCTGGGACAAGGCAACGCCTGGGTTCCCCTCTGTCTCCCATTGATTCCCTTGGCCTCCAGGCTTTCCCCAGAGAGGGGAGTCCCTCGCTCATGTCCGACTCTTTGCAGCCCTGTGGTCTGTAGTCTGCCAGGCTTCTACGTCCATGAAAATTTCCAGGCAAGAATACTGGAGTGAGTTGTCATTTCCTTCTCCAGGGAACTTCCCCACCCAGGAATGGAACCCATGTCTTTTATCTCTCCTGCACTGGCAGGCGGATTCTTCACCACTAGCGAGCCACCTGGACTCCCCGGCAGGAGTGGGGAGGGGGCAGCAGAAGGGGCTGTGTGGTAGGTAGAACAGGGAATCCCCTCTGACGTCTCTGGGATGGTGCCCTCGGTGTGGTACCCAGGCAAATTGGGGCTCTGAGCACAGGTCGCTGGCGGGGGAAGAAAAGTGGACAGGTGTCTCTGTACCAGGGAAGTCGTGTGGCGCCTCGAACAAGGACCAGGAGGCCCCCTGATATTAGCTCAGGGCCTGTCTGACCAACCTGGAACTCAGGCAGGACTCTGCGGCTGTTTCCAGCCGTGCAGGAGCCGGGGATTCCTATCTCTGCCCCCTGAAGCATCCCTCCACTCCCCCACCCCCAGCCCCATCCTGCCCTGGCCTACCTGCCCCTGGACACATTCGGAAGCCTCCCTCCCCACCGTCCCAACTCGACCCTGCCTCCTCGCACCCGCTCCCCACCCCACCTCCTTTCCAGTCCTCACTCCTAAACTGATTCCCATCATGCTCTGGCCTACCGTCGCCCCAGGCTCCATCCTGCTTCCCAGCAGGGACCAGACGCCTGCAGCGCTCTTCGAGAGCCTCTGCGCCTTGAAGTACCTGCGGTGTCGGGAACCCACGCACTGTGCAGGAGCCCACCTGCGCGCAGTCTTCCGTTGATGACTGCGCAGGCGCAGGGCAGCTCGGGGGTGGGGCGCCGAGCCTTGAGGGTCTCCACCTGGCTCACTGTCTCTGTGTCCACTGGGTTGTGAGTCCTAACTCAGGAAGTCAGGGCCCATGGGTGCCTGGGGACGTCCTCCAACAATGGGCCAAGCGTGGCGCTCTCACTACGTGCCAAATGGGTTTATCAATATCCTCAAAGTAAAGGAGATCATCATTCAACTTAGTTCCCTAAGGGACTGAGACCAAGGACATGGCAACCCTCTTGCCCTTGCTGCTGCTGCTGCTGCTAAGTCGCTTCAGTCGTGTCCGACTCTGTGCGACCCCATAGATAGCAGCCCACTAGGCTCCTCTGTCTCTTGCCCTTGCTACTAATCTTCTATTTTTAGAAAGTGTTATCCATCTGAGCTTTGCCAGTAAGTTGCTGTGTGATTTTGTGTGGATGGATGTTGTCACTGTTTTTTCCGTTAGGCAATGTCTGAGGTCATAATTTTCCTAATGTTCTGAGATCTCTGAATCTTGGAGGCACCCTAGAGTACCTAGAGTACTGTACTAGAGTACCCTAGAGTACTCTGACAAGGCGATTGTCAGAGACAAGGATTCTCCAGGGAACCCTTCCCCACCTGTTAGCACAGACCATCACAACTGAGGACGCACTTCCGATTCAAGTGCTGCTGGGCAGTGGAAGGGAGCCCTCTTCACCGTGCTGCTGGGGCTTTTAGTGGACACAACCCCTCTGGAGGGCAGGTCAGCTAGGTGCAAGGCTTGAGAGCATGCTCAGCCTTTGACGGAGCAGTTCCATTTACAGGAGCACGCATGTCTGCGTCCTCAGTTGCTCAGTCATGTCCGACTCTTTGCAACCCTATGGATTGTAGCCTGCCAGGCTCAGTTCTCTAGGCAAGAATACTGGACTGGAGTGGGTTGCCAAGCCCTCCTCCAGGAGATCTTCCTGACCCAGGGATCAAACCTGCATCATCTACACTACAGGTGGATTCTTTACCATTGAGCCACAGGGGAAGGCTCTTGTAGGAGCACCAGGAAGCAATCAGACCAAGTAGTCACTCATTTTCTGTTATATCTGTGGAGTGCTGTCTTTAAGAACCCCGACAGAAGTGCACACACATCCAAGGACAAGGAATGCTCTGCAGCCAGCAATCTGTGTTTCAACATATGTGCGTCCATGTGCATGTATGTACGCACACATATGCTTGTGGATGTAAATACACACTGTAGACAAAATGTTCATAATATATTAAATGAAAAAATGCTGTAGAACAGATAGTGCAATATGATCCCATTTTAAATTTACACAGTACATGCCATACACACACACACACCCAAAAAGAGATTCGTGGAAATGGGAACATTGGTAATAGCTAGGTGTCGGCATAATAGGTAAATTTTAGTATCATTTAAATCCATTTTATATTTTTCTAAAAAGAACATGTAAATTAGTAAACAATAATTAAAAAAATAAAGCTCACCTGATACAGTGGATCATTTTCCAGATGGGGAAACTGAGGGCTGCAGAGGGGAAGGGTTTGCCCAAAGTCCCAGACTGAATAAGGTGGGGGCTGCCTGGACACCATCCTGGTGTCCTGAGGTCTGGGTCAATGTTTTGTTGCTGCATCGGTACACCCCTAGGGTCCTCCTGACCTCATGGCACTTAGGCACACTGCTTTGAGCGTAATGTAAGCCTCTTTTGTTTGTGTTTGTGAATAAAAACATTGTGAAATCTGCAGTGTGTGTCCAGAGTCGCATTAGTCTAGCACACAGGGTCACCTGTGAGCTGTGCCTTTCACTATGACATTGGGCTGCCCTCTGGGGAGAAACATGGGGGTCTGGGTATGTGCAAAGGCCCCACAGGGGCTCCAAGCCTGGCCCATGGCAGCAGCTGACCCACAGTCTCCAAGCTCCTCATCTTTGCCCACAGCCCAGTACATTCCTTGTGTTGACCCTTGGAGGTTCAGTAGCCAAGAACCTGGATTCCCCTCACTGTGTAGGCAAGGACCTGGAGAGGCTGAACTCAAGTGTGATTCAAGTACAAGTTTCAGGCACGCATACACCTGCTAGTCTGCCACACTGGAACCTGCATTATAGGTACAAATAATGCTCCTGGTGTAGAAGGGCTGGTTCAGAGCATGGGTCTGGTCATTTTGAAGGTGTGGGCCCAGGATGAGAGTCACCCCATGGTGTGTTCTGGTCATGGGTAGGAAACCCTCAGTACAGCGCTTGGCATGTGGTAAATCCTCAGCAACAGGCACGAGTCAGCCTGACTATTGCCCATGCTGTTATGGTTGCTGTCCTCCATTGGTGGTTGCCATTCGCACCTCACTTTGCTGCCTCTTCTGAACTCCAGCATGATGAATTACCTCTTGTTTCTGTATTGTATAATATATATTTTTATTTTCTGTATTGGATGATGTTTTGGCATCTTAGAAACTTTCTGGCTGGGGAGATATTGGTTCTCCTTGGGTAGAAAAGGGCTCATCCAGGAGCATGTTTTTGATATAAGAACCAATCAGCCCAGAGCCAGGCCTATTCCATCTAGGCTGTGCTTCCCTGGAAGCACAATTCTTCTGTCTTAGTCACCCTAGGGCTAGGTACCAGGCAACCAGAGGCCACCCCTATGCCTTAAACCACTAGCATTATTCAAACCAGCCAGTCCTAAGCTGTTCACCCTACTCTGCCCTGCGTTTCCCAAGGAGACCCCAGGAAAGGCCATGGCTTTGATCTCCCCCCTTGCTCTTGTTCTCTGTCTCTTGGCCACTCTTGTGCTTCTCCTGTGGCCCTGCATGGGATGCCGGACCTCCTGTGTCCAGGACCTGGGAGCAAAATACATATTTTATTTATTCAGATCTATTCCTGTGGTCCATCAGCTTTAAAGTTCCACACCCAAAACATAAATTCTTAGTACAGTTTCTACACAACCAATGTGCTCAGGGTTGCCTTTGACTCCAGGTTACAAATAAAAGGCTAATAGTTGGTACCACTTTACAATAATAGGAGGAGAATAAAATTCACAAAGTTAATTAATAAATAAGTACAAATATTGCTTTAATTCAAATCTGCAAAGAGAAAATGCCAGAATATTCTTCAAAACAGAAAGCACCAGGCCCACATAGAATCCTACTGAACATTTAAGGGAGACGTTATACCAATTCTCTATAATAATCTTGCAGAATATTGAAGCAGAGGGAATAATTCCTAGTCCATTCTACGAGACCAGCATTACCATCACACCAAACATGGATGAAGACATTACAATGAAAGAAGACTACAGACCAGTGTCTCTCGTTAACATAGAAACAAAAATCCTCAACAAAGTATGAGAAAGTTGAATGCAATAGTGTGTTAAAGAGAATCACATGACTGGACCAAATAGGATTTATCCCAGGTATAAGGCTGGATCAACACTAAAATTAATGTACTCTATCACATAATAGGCTAAGGAAGTACCACACAATAATACTAATAGACACAGAAAAAGCATTTGACAAAATCCAACACCAATTCATGATAAAAACTCAGTAGACTAAAAATAGAAGGGAACTTTCTCAACTTGTTGATGATTATCTACAAGAAAACTATAGCTAAGTCATGCTTAATAGCGAGAAGCTCAAAGCTTTCTCAATAGGAGCAGGCACAGGAAAGGATGACCTCTTTCACCATTACAACATTGTACTCGAAGTCCTAGGTAATGCCGTAAGACAGGAAAAGGAAATGAAAGGATACAGATTGGAAGGAAGAATTCAAAGTGGGTTTATTTGCAGACTGACATGGCTGTCTAGGAAAAAGAAATCTGGAAGAAACAGCAAAAAGATTCCTACAACTAATTAGTCATTTTAGCAAGGTTGCAGGATACAGGTTAATATACAAATGTTAGTCCCTTTTGAAAATAACAGTCTTAAATTAATGGAATTTGAAATTAAAAACAACACCCCCAAAAAAACCCACCCATTTACATTAGCATCCCCCAAAATGAAATACTTGTGTATAAATGTAACAAGATATGTATGAGATCTATATGAGGAAAACAAAACTCTGATGAAAGAGATTAAAGAAAAATTTAATAAACCTAATAATGGAATTTAATCATGGATAGGAAGACTCAATATTGTCAAGATGTCAGTTCTTCCCTACTTCAACTATGGACTCAAGACAATCCCGATCAAATCACTAAGTTACTTTGTAGATGTCGCAAACTGATTGTAAATTTTATCTGGACAGGAAAAGACTCAGAATAGCTAACACAATATTGATGACAAAAAAGTTGGAAGACTGACATTACATGACTTCAAGGTTTATTACAAATCTACAGTAAATAGATTATAATATATAAATGTATAGATCTATAGCACGGAGTGTGGTATTGAATTAATAGACAAGGCAATGCAGAAGTTTAGGGAGTCCAAAATAGAGCCCCATTTATACCATCAACTGGTCTTGTACAAAAGAACAAGGGTAATATAATATAGTAAGATAATTTTTTCAACACACGGTGCTGGAACAACTACACATTTACAAGCAAAAAAATAAAAATAAAAAATCTAGACACAGGTTTACATTCTTTGCAAAAATTAACTCAAAATGGATTACAGAACTAAATGTAAAATGCAAACTATGAATTCTTAGAAGATGACCTAGGAGAAAACCTGGATGACCTTGGATATGGTGATGGCTTTTTCAGATACAACACTAAACACATGATACATGAAAACAAAAATTCATAAGCTGTGCTTCAATAAAATTAAAAACTGGATCTGAGAAAGTAAATGTCAAGAGAATGAGGAGAAAACCTACAGATTGGGAGAAGATATTTGCAAAAGACAAATCTAATAAAGGACTGTTAGATAAAATGCTAAAAGAACCCTTAAAACTTAAAAATAAGAAAACAACTTCATTAATAATGGTCAAAGGCCTTACAAGACACATCCCCAAAGAAGATAAACAGATGGTAACTGAGTACATGAAAAAAATGCTCCACTTCATATTTCAGCTGGGAAATGAAAATTATGACAAAGAGATACAACCATAGAACTATTAGAATAACCCAAATCCAGATGTTGACAATACCAACTGATGAAGATGGTGTGGAGTAAAAGAACACTTATTTACTCCTAGTAAGGGCATCCACAGATGTTCACTCTCTAATGTGGCTGAGACCCCTCCCCCTGGGATGTACACACTTGATGTAGGTAACTGCTAGAGGTTGTAATGTAGGAGGCCGTGGCCTACTGCCCAGGGTCCCTGCCCTTTGCCCAGGTCAGAGAATTAGCAGAGTTGAGCAACCTCATGCCTGGTAGGCATGAGTAAGACACTACATTGTTGCCACATTGTGTGTGTGGCAGAGGTCCTGTTGCCCTTGGGCTGGTTGGATGGGGTTTGGTGAGGGGGATCCTGAATGTTTGAGGTTGACTGATGGGCCCATAGACATATTAGGGTCTTTGTTTGGACAACTGGGGAGGTAGACCTACTGAGGGATGTCATGGGGCCAGTCTGGTGCAGCAGTCTGTCCTACTCATAGAAGTCATGGACACTTTATCCATCTATGTAACCACAGGCCTCATTGCCAAGAAATGACCATCAATGCTTAACCACACGATATGATGCCTAATGTAGCAGAAAGGCTACTGATTTCCCACAGCTCACGGAGGGGTCTGGGGCAGACTCTTCCTTTGTACATAGGGCAGTGAAGTCTTGCTGGAAATGACTCACACAGCTTCTCTGCGCTGAGCAGTAGAACTGAGACCAGAGGGCTCAGGTCTCTTGGGTCCTTCAAGATCTCTCCATAGCCCCATGCAGCCCACCCCACCCGCTTCCAACAACGTTCTATCCTTTGCCTCATCCCCAGAACTTTCCATTCCTAGCTTCTCATGGGGTGATTTTGAATGGGAGTGGGATGCGGGAGTCTTCTAAACCCTTGCCATCAAACTTTAGTGAGCCTCAGGGTCCACTGGAGAGCTTGTGAAAACAGGACCAGCCCCCACCACAGAGGTTCTGAGTTAGTGTCTGGATGAGGACTGAGAATAAGCATTTTTATCCAGACTCAGGTGATGTGAGACTAGTCTAGACCATGACTGAGGCTCCTGGTGCAGGAGGAGGGTGGGGAATGATCACCCTTGAACACCGCCCATGTGCCTGGCACTTGTATTGCAGCCCCAATGGCATCCCAAATGGGGATGCAGGATGCGTGGTCTGCCAAAGCAGAGTAAACCCTGGTCTTTCTGTGGGGCCCTTGGGCACTGGCCCTGCCCGGGCATTCTGAGCTCCTGTGTTTGGGATCTGGGTTGTGTTGACGTGACAAGAGCAAGGTTTACTTTTCCACTTTGACTAGCTGGGGGAGCAGACTCGCCCTCGGTCTGTGGAGCGGTGCCCTTCATCGCTTAGGAGCTGGCCAGCGGGCCAGGCATTTGCAAGATTTACATCATTCCGGTGTGTTGATCGATTGGGAACACAACAGAACATCTTTTTGTTTTTTCCCTCCAGGTTAAAAACAACTTCCCTTCGAGGATCCCGGGATTGCAGTGCTCTCTCCCTTTGAAAGCCTGGCTTTGCCCTTGATCTTTGCATTGTTTTTCAAAGCAGGGATTGCCCAATTTTCCGGCTGCTAGTGAGTAAGCAGCACGCGGTGTGAAGGCAGAATTGGAAACAGTGGGTGACGGAAGGCCCCACACATTTTCATCATCCAGGGAGTACCCAGCCTCTGCTCTGTGAATACACGCTGTGGCCAGCTTACATTTGGTGGTGGTGGTGGTAGTGACAGCTTACATTTGTTCAGGGCTGACTCTGCCAGCCTCTGCATTATCCCCATTTTTCAGACAAGGAAACTGAGGCCCAGCGAGGTTACACAATATGGTGGACATGAAATTCAAGGTGTCAGCACAGGTGGGCTTGCTGGGGGGCTCCCGTGTCTGCCTGTCAGGGGCTGATGAAACTCTCAGAGATGGGTTCTTGGAGCTGCAACCAGAGATGGTGTGCTATAAATCATTATGAAATGATCAGCAAAGACGCTATGTGCAGCCCCATTCAGGTCCTATCTCCTGGGGCCACTTGGAAAGACTGCCAGGATTATGTGAGCTCCTTTGCTTTTCTGCAGTGGGAGCAGTGGTTTCCTTTCCTCTGCAGGCAGAACATTTACAATGGCGGGTAGGGAAGGGGACTGCAAGGCATCTTTGGCATTTTGCCTAATGGATAAAATACAAATTCCACAGCCAGCTCTGAAAACTTCTCACATGTACCCCTAAAGCTGATTTTCACCCTTGTCCCCCAGATACACTCCCATTGTCCTTGTAGGCACAAACAGTATTGACCCTTCCTTACATCAAATGTCTCCATGTGGTTTGGCAGGAAGGGTACCAGCTTGATTTGGGCAAAGGGGGCTTCCCTCCTGCTGGTGTGATAAGCCCTACCTCTAGGGCTCCTGGGGAGGACCCCTGCCAACTCTGGCAAGCACAACTTGGTGCGAGGGACACACAGTTCACGTGCAGGAAGTCACAGCTCTCCATTTCCCCCACCATGCCCTGTTCTCCATGCCCTGCCTCCAGTTGAGCCCGGCTGTTGGATTCTACAGCCCTTGGGAGGATGGGCTGGGCCATCTATTAGTGTCCCAGGTATGGATGGGGCAGGGGCCTCTGGGAGCCTGTCCCCTGCCCACCCAGTCTGGCAGGAGGCACACGGGTAAATGCAGATTTATGTAGCTCTTTGGTATCCCTGTAACCCACTGTCACACTCTTTGGAAGTGCAGAGGGGGGCAGTTCATTTTACCTGGGAGCTGCCCAGAAAGCGTCTCAGGGGAGAGGAGCTTCAGGTGGGCCCTGGAGGATGGAAAAGGGGCAGGAAGGAGTTCTGGGTGTCAGGAAGAGCAGGACTAATGCCATGAAGATGCGGGTGATAGGGACATGTGGGTGGTAGTATGAGGAAAATTTGAGCATGGAGAATAGCAAGAAGAAAGTCATGAAAATATGACAGTAATTTTCTTTTTTTTCCATGCGTGTGGGGAGGCGAGATCTTAAGCCTGGAAAATGAGCAGGGGTTTGCAGGGCTGAGAAGATGGGAGGTGGGTTGAGTTTCCAAGGCTACAACACTTAAGGAGGGCTTCCCTCTCTGGCCCACTCTCTACCTCAGGGCCTCTGGCAGGAGTGCCTCCTCATGCTAACAGAGGCCAGACCCTGGGAGTCAGACCACAGGGGGCATGGAAGGCCTGTCCTGGCTGTGGATGCTGGCCAGTGGGCAGTGGGACCTGGCATCCTGGATGCACCCAGAAATGAGCACAGGAGCAGCCATCTCTCGACCTGCCAGGGGAAGGCAGCTCATCGTCAGAGGACAGAGGGACAGGCCTCGAGGAAGGGCCCTGTCCATTCGTGTTGATGGAGTCGGGAGCAGGGAGACCTCTCTCTCTGGGTTAATGGCTATTTGGTTTACTGCGGCTATGAGGCAAGCCGGGGAAATGTTTGGGAAATTGATCAGCCAGGAGAAGAATTTCCACTACGTGCAGGGTGACTGAGACCTCAGAGAGGGAGGGAGGGATCTCACTGGGCAAATGCATAACTGGGTGAACTGTCCAGGGCTGGCAAGCTGCCAGGCACACAGTAGGCAGGCCCCAGATATTTACTGTATGATTCTCTCTTTCATGTGTGTCATTAAGAAAACATTTCCTTAAAAAAGAAGGAATATAATAGCTTTACAATGTCGTGTTAGTTTCTGTTGTACAATGAAGTGAGTCAGCCATATGCATACGTATATCCCCTCACTTTTGGACCTCCCTCCCACCCTACCAGCATCCCACCCCTCTAGTCATCACAGAGCACCAAGCTGAGCTTCCTGTGCTTTACAGCAGGGTCCTATTACCCCAGCCTCCCAATTCATCCCACCTTCCCCACTGTGTCCATATGTCCGTTTTCAGTGTCTGTGTTTCTAATCCTGCTTTGGAAATAGGTTTCAAGTAGGTACTCTGATTCTACATTGAGGAGGTCAGAGAGAAAATTCAGAGCACAGTTTCTTTGGGGAAATAAAATCCTCTAGGAACTCACCTCAAAAATAATGTTATAAAACTCAGAATTGTTGTCAGCTCCTGAACCAGAAACTAAAAATATGACCAAAATGACCGTGAACTTCCAATTGCAATTTTTCCCCCACCAACTTTAATTTTATTGTTGCTGGGGAGATGCTGGGGGCAAGGAGAAGTGTGTGTGTGTGACAATTTATTGATGCAGTAGAGCAGAACACAAGGCAAGTAACTTGGTGAGGGCCACAGAGCCAGTGAGTGGCTGGAAAAGATCCAGTAAATTTAAACTCGGTTCTTCTTGAGATGGGGCTTCCCAGGTGGCACTAGTGGTAAAGAACCTGCTTGCCAATGCAGGTAGATATAAGAGGTATGGATTTGATCCCTGTGTTGGGACGATGCCCTTAGAGAAGGAAACAGCAAACCACTCAAGTATTCTTGCCTGGAGAACCCAGTGGAAAGAGGAGCCTGGCGGGCTATAGTTCATGGGGTTGCACAGAGTCGGACACAACTGAAGTGATTTAGCACGCAAGATTCCTGAGATAGATAATATAACTGATAATGTAAGGACCTGATTATACCAAATAATGTAGTATTTACTAGATAATGTGAATCCAGAGGGCTAAAAAAGAGTGCGAAGGGAAGACCAGTCTCTTCCTTAGTAGCCTAATTTCACACCTTCCCCTGCAAGGCGGGCCAATTTCTTATGCATTCTTCTTAAAATAGTCCATACATTTAAAATCACAGTGGCACATACATTCACTTTACTTGTTTGTGCACAAACAATAGCATATTCTGTGCCTTCTTATTTTTACTTGACTTGGAAATTTTACTTGCCTAATCTAACAGACCTTGGAGATTTTTCTCTCTCAGTAAATATAGAACTGCCTTTTTCTTGTCAATAGCTACCTGGTTTCCAAGGACTGGGTGCCAGAGAGAGTGCCCTGTGTCTGGATGGGGAGCAGGCCCATTTCTCACTGTCTTGGAAGCTACAATGACATTTTTCTTTCCATCTAAGAGGATATCTAGAGACAGGAAGTTTAACAAAAGAGAAAGCTATGATCATCAATTCCTGATAAAAATCTGATCTGAGGCTGAAAGACAGGAAACCAGGGCCTGCGCTCAGTTCGTTAGCCTTGGCCCTGTCTCTCTCTCTCTCTCTTTTAACTTATTATTTTTGGCCACACCATGTGGTATGTGGGAATTTAGTTCCCCAAACAGGGACAGAACAGGTGTCCTCTGCAATGGAAGTGCAGAGTCTTAACCGCTGGGCCACCAGGGAAGTCCTCAGCCCTTCTCTTAATGGCTTTGAGTCCCTCTACTGGGCTTTGGGGGCTGTGGTGAGACTGAGGAGCTTGTCATCAGTCCTGGGAGGTATTGTACCTTTCCTTCCTTCTTTCCTCCTGAAAAAGGCTCTCAAAACAGCAACTGAGGGGCCTGTTTGTCTTTTTCCTGCAGAAGCAGAAACAGTTCCAGCTTTGCTACTGAGAAACAAGGCTTTTAGAGACTTAGGTTCAAAGCGTTCCTTCCTCTTCCCGGGCCTTGATTTCCCCACTTGAAAATTGACCAGTGGGCTGGCCTTGTCCAGCTCATCTCTCCTGCTTTCCCTAGGTCGTCCAGGGAGCACTGACAGGCTCAACCTGAAGATGTCCCTTGAACAAAACAAGCAAGTGCCATCCTTCACGTGGCCGTGCACTCCTGGCTGGAATTGCACTTTGGCTCCAGGTCCGAACCTTAACAACAGGACAAACACAGTCTGAAACGTGGACCGTTTGCCCTCCTTCCACCCACGGTTTGCGCAGGGCTGTGCACGTACAAACAAAACAAACTTATTTTGAACACTGCCCTCGAGCACGCGGCGCTGCCAATCATTAACCGCGGGTTGAGGCGACCCAGCCCGCGCCCTTCAAAAGGCGCACTCGGTGCTCAGCGAGCATCGGCCGCCGCTCCGCCCCGCCGGCACTCAGGCAGCATCCGCCAGCCGAGCCGCCCCTACCGCCCAGCGAGCGCCGGTTCCTGCCTGCCGCCCACCGCTGGCGATGCCCGAAGTCCTTGCTGTCCGAGCCTGGCCGCTTCTGCTAGCGCTGGCCGTCCAGCTCGGCGCGACGGTCGGCGCGCCCCAACCCTGGCGCTGTGCGCCCTGCTCCTCCGAGAGGCTGGCGCTCTGCCCGCCCGTGCCCTCCTCGTGCCCGGAACTCACCCGGTCCGCGGGCTGCGGCTGCTGCCCGATGTGCGCCCTGCCTCTCGGAGCCGCATGCGGCGTGGCCACTGCTCGCTGCGCTCGCGGGCTCAGCTGCCGCGCCCTCCCAGGGGAGCCGAGGCCCTTGCACGCCCTCACCCGAGGCCAGGGCGCCTGCATGACCACGCCCAGCGATGAGGCCACAGGTACCACCGTCTCCTCACCTGGGTTCCTCCCCTGGGACAGATGGGGTAGGAGGCTCAGGCAAGGCAGGGAAGGGTGCTCCACCAAAGCCAGTAGAGAGCAAACCCGGCCAGGCTCAGAGCTTGCAGCCAAAGAGTGGAAGGGGAAAGGATTTTAAGTCGTCCAGATGAACCCTATTATTGTGTGGTCCTGCAAGGGCGCTCAGGATTAGGGAGGACACACGCAACTTGGTGAGAGAGTTGAGGAGGGAGCCCAGAGCCCCCTTGGCAGCCCACTGATCTATAAAACCAGGACATGAGAAAACCTGGGGATGCCCAGGCAGTGGGTGCCACTCCAGGTGCCCCTGGCTCTCCTCTTTGCCATTTTCCAGAAGGCCTGCAGTGGGAGCCCATGCTGCTGGCCTCCTGGGAAGTGTTTGGAATGTCCTTTGTAATATACGTCCTGTGCAGACCGTTATGTGTATGTGCTTTACCAGATGTTTACAGAACAAAATGTGAGTTTTGGTTAAAAACATCACTTGCATTCATTGCCATAGAAAAATGGTGTTTGATGTGTGTGCCGCCTGCTCAGAGCTTGACAATTAGAGCTTTCCCAAATTTAGCAGTGATTTATTTGTAGTGGGAAGCAGAGGAAATACCCGCTTCTCTACCCTCTCTCCCTACCTCCCTGTCCTGGCAGCTGCGTGTCCAGTGTGGTTCTGTGATTCTTGGAGCCTTTCTGTGGCTCTTTGTCCTGATGGGGGTCTGCTGGAGGGGAGACGGGTTTTCTTCTGGTTCTCTGCCTTCAGAGTCAATGAAATGGAGTCATCTCCGTGGCCCTCAAAGGATAGGGCACCCCCACTCCAGGGGAGTCCCGTAGGAGAGCCAGTTCTCCATCATTCTATCCATGTACCAAACCCAAACCTTAGGACTCTCTGCATGAAATCTGATGACCCTCTCTCCTCTTCCCAGGGTTGTAAAGAAGTCAGTTTGACTGTTGGAAGTCAGGGTCCTTGGAAAAGAAGAGAGTAGAACTGCAGTGTAGACCCCACCTCTGAATGAACCCTACCACATGTTCATAGGGAATTACTAAAATGCCCATTTTATGGATGGGAAAGAAGAGGATGGGGTGAGGATTTGAATTTTGGTTTAGTTGCTAAGTCGTGTCTGACTCTTGTAACCCCATGGGCTATAGCCCACCAGGCTCCTCTGTCCATGGGATTCTCCAGGCAAGAATATTGGAGTGGGTTGTCATTTCCTTCTCCATTTGTACTGTAATCCATGGCTTTCTCAGGGCTCTTCTCAGGCTTTGACAAATGTGCATTTGGCTACATTAGAAACAGAATCACAGGGCACTCTTGCCTTTAGTATTGCTGTTGGGTTACCCCTCTACCCAGAAACCACTAAATGTTCCTTTAAAGAGGAAGTAGGCAAAACTCTGGGTCAGTATGACCATCCTGCCCTTGTTTGGTTTTGTGGGAAGGGAAGCAACTTCAGGGGGTCACAAGTGCAGATGCTTCAGTGAGGGGGCTCATGGGCTTTTGTTTTCTATTTTCAGATACAAAAGACACCACCAGCCCAGAGAATGTGTCCCCGGAGAGCTCAGAGATAACTCAGGAGCAGCTTCTGGACAATTTCCACTTGATGGCTGAATCCAGTGAGGACCTGCCCATCCTCTGGAATGCCATCAGTAATTATGAGAGCTTGAAGGGTCTTGAGATCAGTGATGTCAAGAAGTGGAAGGTGAGACCCTTGAAGCAGGTGGAACCTCTAGCTTGAACCTGCTGGGCCCTGCCAGTTTGGTCCTGAGCCCTGGCGATAAGCACATACTTCCCCCAAAGCCTAGCAGACATTCCTCAGTTTCAACAAAGGAACCTGCTGGATAGAAAGAAAAAGCAGTCCATGCTGTGCAACTTTAGATGCATTACCTCATGTCTCTGAGTTCATCTCTAAAATAAGGGTGTCAGACTAGCAGTGTCTAAAGAGACTAGCAGTGTCTACACTAAGCTGTTCTTATCTTCTTCTCCTGTCGCATCTTTTCCGCACTTTTAAGAAATTGTGTTAAAATATTCATAACATAAAAGTTAGCCCTTTAACCATCTTAAAGTATAAAGTCTAGTGACTTTAAGTACTTTCACATTATTTTGCTTTTTCATCTTCCCAAATGAAAACTCTGTCCCCATTAAACACAAACTCCGGGTAGCATCTTAATTGGCGTCTGTTTTCAGTTCTACCACTTGAGGGCGACAAAGAATCAAAGTTGGAGTGACGGTTCATTTGTGAAACCAAAAATCACTTCTGCAAACATGCATCGTCAGAACAGTGGGGGATTGAACTGTTTTCTAGGCACTTTAGAGTTTCATCTGGAAATGATAACAATAGGGAAAAGTTCATCCTTATTTCAGATTGTTCAAATGAATGCCTCAATCCTCAATGAATTTGGCTTATGTGAACTAACCTTGTAGAGGAAAGTTGTACAAAATTTAGAAGTCTCTGCTACTAAGTCCTCCATTCACAAAGTTGTGCCCAGATGACTGGTGGTAGAATTATCCATGGTGGGGAGGGAGGCAGGAGAGTCAGAGAGCTCATGGGGTTAGTGATGCTCTTGACTCCTTTATGTGCTTAGTGAATGTTCAGGAGGGAGGGCATGGGGTTCCCATCTTTTATGGTAACAATTCAGAACAGAGATTAGCCACCCTCCTTCTACAGGTGAGAGAGTGAGGCCCAGGAAGGCAGGTCAGGCCGGTGCTCAGAGCCCACATAAAACTTTCTGCATTCACTCCCCCACCTCTACTTGAGGCTGACAGTACACTGTCCTTTATCCCAATGTCAATTTATCCTTTTAGGAGCCCTGCCAGCGAGAACTCTACAAAGTGCTGGACAGATTAGCCAGGGAGCAGCAGAAGGCAGGAGACAAACTTTATAAATTTTATCTGCCAAACTGCAACAAGAATGGATTCTATCACAGCAAACAGGTATGTGCATCCTCACAGGACGGCCCCTGCTACTCACACTTCTGCTAAGCCAGTCTTTCAGTGAACAGGGTGTCCAGCTCCAAGTAAGCACCTTGGAGCCCCAGAACTGATCATATCATGTAAGACTAATTTCTCTGGGACTAGGAGCCACTAGCCCCTGGGAGGCTGAAGATCAGCTTGGTGCTTACCGTCAGTGGGGGACGCTAGACTCAGGGGTCCTGGGTTGAGCGTTATTCCGTCATCCAGCAAGTCTGAGCAGGTGGGGACCTTCACAGGCCTCTCAGGATCTCAGTTTCTCACCATAATAGAGAGGAAGGGGACAACTCTAACTAGGAAAACGATGATCTGTTTCGACATCTCTCACATTTTTCTCCCTACAAAGGAAAATAAATGAACTTTATAATTCAATACAGTAGCATTGTTTCTTGGATAATAAATGAGATGAACAAACCAAGACCTAATTTTGAAGAGCCCTTCCAGACTCAATGAAGCCCAGACTTCTGTGAATATTTCTGGAGGAAACTGTGGACCAGGAAGTGCTTTGTAACAGATGAGGAATTTGTCAGAGAAGGTCTGCCACACGCAGACAGGCTCCCTCTGGGCTCCGCAGCTCTGTTATATGGGCTGTGAAGCAAACAGTTGTGCACATGCCATACCATTCAACACACACCCGACGTCCTTATTGCATCGGGCACTTGATCTTTGTCTCCACTGTGATGTAGGATTTGCCCTCAGTCATGGTCACAGCCAGTTTGGGGGGCTGGGTTGCTCACAGTTGGTTCTCAGCTGGGCAGCATGGAACTCCCCCCTTCCCCTCAGCTTCACTGGGGCTGCTCTTGACCTTGATCCTTCTCTTTGCAGTGTGAGACGTCGCTGGAGGGAGAACCTGGGCTCTGTTGGTGTGTCTACCCTTGGAGTGGGAAGAGGATCTTGGGGTCTGTGGCCATCAGAGGGGACCCCAAATGCCAAGAGTATTTTAACTTACAGAACTGAAAACAGATGCAATATGATTGAATTCCTGCACATGAAATATTTAAGTACATAGTATATTTATACTCTGAAATACACACACACTTTTATATAGAGAGATGTATATGTATATATATGTAGGAATTACTTTTTATACTCCACATATTACTTGTAGTTTATTTATTCACCATAAATTTATTTTTTCTACACAGTAACTTGTGTTATATTAATTTATATATCATGAAACACTTCCCATCATGTTGTGTGTAAATACTTGTATTTTAGCTCTGCAGGGTTCGTGCTTCTGTCTTAAAGAGCATAGGAAAATATTGCCTAGCAAGTAGCAATGATTTTTTTCAAGTGATTCAATGGAGGATATTTAAGCTGCATGTAAGAATGATTTACTCTATTTACTGTGTTTAGCGTAAATTGGCAGGGGAAACTTAAATGTTGATTATGTAGTCAAAGGTACATGTGATGATGTCATTAAATGTTAAAATATGCATTGGATATATTGTCAAACATGGGAGCACAGTGTGAACATGGAATAAATGTCCCACCCTGGAACATTGCTATTGTCGTGGACATTGGTTGAACGTAACGTCTTCTTCCTTCCTGAATTCCTTCTGTCCTCCATCCTGCCCCTTCCTTGTGCAGCACTGGGGATTAGAGTCTGCAGGCTCCTTGTACTCACAGCTGGCAGGTCTGCTCTGCCCACCCCACTGCCCAGGGCACCCCTCCCTTTGCAAGCCCTAAGCTCTCCACTAGCCCTTCCCCTTCCTCTTGAAAACAGGCCAGGGTTTCTCCCATTTTCAGTGCAAGATAGAATCACTTCCTTAACCTCCCCCTCGCCTGTCTGTTCTCTGACTCTGCCTGACCCTGTCCTCTGCAGGCTCCGGTGGTGTCCTCCATGATGGCACCGTTGGCCCCTCTGTTTGCCGGACTAAGCCCTGAGCTCACAGCGTGGGTCCTCTGTTTTGTGGATTTCTTTCTTTCTTTAACTATTATCTGCTTGCTTTTCCTGACACCGCCCCTTCTTCATTCCTGCCTCCCCTGCTGACTGCTCCTTCCTTGTCTCCTCTGGATGGGCATCTCATCCCTCCTAGTGGATCCCACCAGGTCCCTACCTGATCTGGGCTCCCCATCTTGAGTCTGCCCCTTCACTGTCTGACCCCATGTCTGCTCCCTTCCTATGCCCGGTCCCCAGGGCTCCCTGTAAATTCAGCTCTCAGACTCATCATTTAAACTGCACCAGTCAGTCTGATGTGAGTCAACCATAGATAGCCTCATCCCACCCTGGGAAAGTGTACAGCAGCGTGGTCACCATTATCCCACGATGGCAATGGAAGCATTCTCAGCACTTCAGCCCTCATGAAACCCCTGTAGGACCCAGCTTGAGGGCCTGACTCAGGGGCAGAGCTGGGGGAAGGTGGTCTTCCCTCCCATGACATGCGGGGAGGTATCTTCTGGGCAAAACAACTAAAAGGACTCAACTCTAAACTTGAAGGTACCATCACAGCAGTGCCTATAGAGGTCCTCATCTCAACCCAAGTTGGGGGCTTTCATCCACCTTGTTTAGGTGGTTAATTGAACGTATCGGTTAAACTATAAAAGTATCAATATGGTCTTGGATTCAGGGCCCAGCCCTGTCCAGTCCCAAGGCTTTTGAACATGCTCTTATGAATTGGTCATAACCTGCCACCGTGTCTCATACTTCTAGCTCCAGTTTCTCTCAAACAAATCAGGAGTTGATGGGCATTTGTGAGGAATCTGAGTTAAGGGTCCTTCACGATTTCAGTGCCCCTTACCTATCTTTTCTTGTTGTTGCATCCACCTGATTCTCCAGCAACCTCTCAGCAGCTCCCTTGAGTCAGGGGGCAGCTCTCTCTGTTCACTGGTAGAAGTTGTGTACCCATGTGTGGAGAACGTAGTCACAACAGCAAGTCCCACGGGTGCACACAGGTGTCTGGGGGCATTGGCTCTGGGGACAGCTCCTTGGTGGGACAGAAGGACCTCTGCCCCAGATGTGTTTGGAAACTCTCCCATGTCTGATCCAGGCCATAAGCATTATTAACAGGATGGCTTCTCTGGGTGTGTCATTTCTGGAGTGCTGCTGCTCTTAGTCCTCACAGCCAGCAGAGGAAGAAGGTACGAATGGATCCTCTCCCTGGTTTTCATGCTTTTGACTCTATGGGTCTAAATTGGGATAACACGTCCCTACTTCCTGAGCTTGGGACTCCCTCAAATCTGAGGCAGCTAGAGCAGTGCTTAGAAGGAAATTTACAGCTGGACATACCCGTATCAAGAAAAGAAATCTCAAAAATCTTTAGGACAATGGAAAAGGAAGGTGAAACCAAATCTAAATCTAGCAGAAGCAAGGAAATAATAAAGATTAGAGGGAAATAAATGAATAAATGGAGAAAAGAAAATCAACTGAGAAAAATCAGTGAAATCAAAACTTGTTCTTTGAAAAGATCTACATGATTGACAAATCTTCAGCTCTTCTGACCAAGAAAAAAGACTCCAGTAAGTAGAATCAGAAATGGAAGAGGTGGCCTTACCACTGATTTTACAGGAAAAAAAAAGGATTATAAAGGAATACTATGAACAACTGTACACTAACAAATTGGATTACTGGGATGAAATGGAAACATTTTAGAAACACATAAACTACCCAAACTGACACAAGAATTAGACTATCTGATTAGACCTGTAACAAGTGAAATGACTGAATTAGGAAAAAAAAAACTGCCCATTAATAAAAGCCCAGACCCAGATGGCTTCTTTGAAGAATTCTACCAAACATTTAAAGACTACAAATTCTTTACAAGCTTTTCCAAAATTTAGAAGATTGGAAAATACTTCTCAATTCATTTTATGAGCCTACATTCATAAAAGTTTTTACCTTGATTCCACACCAGACAAAGACATCACAGGAAAAGAAAACTACAGCCCCAAATCTCCTGTGACCCTGGGCACAGAAATTCGCAACAAAATACTAGCAAACTAAGTCCAGCAACATGTTAGAATAATCATTCACCATAATCAAGTGGGGTTTACCTCAGGAAGGCATGGTTGTTTTAACATCCTAAAATCAACGAATGTAATAAACCATACAAGTAAAATAAAAAAACCCCACAGATCATCTCAACAGGCTCAGAAAAAGTATTTGATAATATCCAATATCCTTTCATGATAAAAACTCTCGACAAACTAGGAACAGAAGGAAACTTCTTCAAGTGGACAAAAGGCATCTTGGAAAACGCCACAGCTGACATCACGGTTAACGGTGAGAATCTATATGCTTTTCCCCTAAATCAGAAACAAGACAAGTATGCTGCTTACATTTTGCGGGAGGTGCTAGTCAGGTGAGTTAGGCAAGAGAAAGAAATATAAGGCATCTAGATATAGGAAGAAGTAGAGCTGTATCTGTTTGAAGATGACAAGACCTTATACATAAAAAAATTCTAAGGAATCCACTAAAAGATTATTAGAACTAATAAATGATACAGAGTCAATATATAAAAATTAAGTGCTTGCAACAATCAAAAAATGAAATTAAGAAAATTTCACTCACAATGGTATCAACTTAACAAAATAAATACAAAATTTGCATCTGAAAACTACAAAATAGTTTTACAAGAAATTAAAGATGAATCACAAGCTAGAACCGAGGTTGCCAGAGGAAATATCAATAATCTCAGATATGAAGATGATATCACACTAACGGCAGAAAGCGAATAGGAACTAAAGAGCCTCTTGATGAAGGTGAAAGAGGAAAGTGAAAAGCTGGCTTAAATTTCAACATTTCAAAAAACTAAGATCATGGCATCCAGTTCCATCACCCCATGGCAAATAAATGGGAAAAAATGGGAACAGGGACAGACTTTATTTTCCTGGGCTCCAGATCACTGCGGATGATGACTGCAGCCATGACATTAAAAGACACTTGCTCCTTGAAGAAAAGCTACGACAAACAGCGTACTGAAAACCAGAGACTCCACTTTGAAAACAAAGGCTTGTCTAGTCAAAGCTATGGTTTTTCCAGTAGTCATGTATGGATGCAGAGTTGGACCATAAAGAAGGCTGAGCGTTGAAGAATTGATGCCTTTGAACTGTTGGTGCTAGAGAAGACTGGAGGGTTCCTTGGACTGCAGTGAGATCATACCAGTCAATACTAAAGGAAATCAATCCTGAACTGGAAGGACTGATGCTGAAGTGAAGCTTCAGTACTTTGGCCACCTGATGCGAAGAGCTGACTCATTGGAAAAGACCCTGAAGCTGGGAAAGCATGAAGGCAGGAGGAGAAGGGGACGACAGAGGATGAGATGGTTGGATGTCATCATCACCTCAATGGACATGAGTTTGAGCAAGCTCCGGGGAGATGGTGAAGGACAGGTAGGCCTGGCGTGCTGCAGTCCATGGGGTCGCAAAGAGTCAGAAATGACTGAGTGACTGAACAAAATACAAAAAGGCCCAAACCCAACTGCCATTTCTGAGGTTCTGGGAGCAAAAGTGGGGGACTGCTCATGATCCCGGCACACCACAGGGGTGGCCGGACCACCTAAGCCACGCCTCCAGCCCACCTATCGGCCCCTCACCTTATTCCATGTAAGGGGCAGGCGCGCCCCACTCTGACCCATCTCAGGAAAGCAGCAAGGACACTTGTTACTTGCTCGCGCACCCTGGCGCTGCAGCAGGAGCCCAGCCTGAATTTCTCATCAGGCCTTTTATCAGTTTCTACTGATAAAGGAATCCAAGGACCCAAGCTGGTAACAAAGGGAAGGGAAGCCAGCAGCAATGATGCCTTGGACCTTACTCCTCCCGCTGTGCTCCCCTGCGCTCACTGCCCACCAGCTGCACGGCCCACTTGCTTTTACTGTTTCTCTACAAGAGCAGTGATGCTGTGTTTTGTTCTCTGCATACAGACAGTTCTAGGATAGAAAACGTGGACAACATTACTGGTGGAATGTGGGGCTGGGAGAGGAGGCCAGGCCATTCTGAATGTTGGGGTGTGGCTGGGCTGGGGTTGTGGGAGAGGGAGCCTGAGGTGGCCCACCCCCAACTTTGGGAACAGATGCCTTCCTGGGCGGTGGGCCGCCCCTCCCCACACCCCAGCAGGATACTTGGTAAATAAAAGGAATTCATTCCTGTTCACTATGGAAGTTGTCGAAATTGTAATGAAATAGAAACAAGATAAGGACATTACCTACATTCGAAGTATAACCAGGTTACCATCTGGGTGTATTTCCATTTAGTTGTGTGTGTGTTATGTGTGTATACATAATATAATTGCATTCTGCTTTTCCTTTACCTCACCATGAGCATTTTTATGTCTTGTTAACATCAAAAACATTTTAGGAATGGCATAATATTCCTTTCTACAGAGGTTATTTCAGTTTAAAACGTCCTAGTGGTCTCTGGGAACATTCCAATTAGGCCTTTCTGCTAAGTTTCTGTACAGGTATGGTTGGTTCAAGTTTGGACCACATGAGAAAATGACTCTGGACAGGTTGCCTCATCAGAGAAGCCCTGTTTCATGACACCCACATCAGCATGAGTGATTGAGATTTTCCTAGTGTGTTCATTTTCTGGCTGAATCCTGGTAAGGTGTTGTCATAGCAACCGTGTGGCCTGGCTGGCCTCGGTGAGTAGAGATAGCCCCATCAGTCATTTCCTCGTGCCCTTGGGGGTGGTGGCTGGGGACCCGCACTCAGGGCTGGGGAAAGCTGAAGCCTGAGGGTGGCAGGTCTACCTAGGTGACCGAGGAAGGGAAGGTATGGTGCAATTCACTTGTTTACTGGAGGTGGCAGGAGAGCATTTGGAAGAAAAGGTGACCACAGGTGTGGAAGGAGGTGGAGAATGAGGATAAGAAAGGGCACATGATTTGGGGGCTTCCAGGAAGACAAGCCAGAGGGCTTATAGAGTCAGCATCCTGGGCAGCTCACAGCTCACAGTGGCTCCAAAGGGCCTGCCAGGTTCCTGCCCAGGTCCCCAGGACCACCTCCCACGCCCCTGGTGCCCAGAGCACCCACAGAGCTCTCCGCTCATCACACACAGCTCTGTGATGCAGGGCCCACCTTAGATGTTCTACTAACAGGTCAGTTACGGTTCTAAACAGGAGATTCCTTGATGTGCATTTCATCCTTTGATGCCCAGAAGTCACAGGCTCAGAACGTTGAATGAAGAGGCTCTGTGACAAGGAGCAACTGTTCCAAGGCTGGGGAGAAGGGACGGAGACCCTGGAACCCCGCCCAGTATCTCCTGGGGTTTCTATCCTTTTCTAGCCTCATCCACTCATTTCTCCAGACCAGAGGGGTTGGCTGAGCAGATCACAGGAAAGGATGTGTGGCTGAATGCTCCAGAGTGTTCCATGCCTTCTGCTCAGCCATGGAGGCTGCCTGGAGTGGTGACAGACAGGACAACAGGGGATACAATCTAAAGGCCACAGGGTCAGGTGGTCACTCAGGTCAACAAGCTGGCTTCTTAGAACCAGAGGCTCACTGCAGACATACCCAGCGCCTCCATGGGTACCAGCAAAACCCTGGGTGGCTCCTTGGGTTCTCTTGCCAGAGACGCAAGCAGGGAAAGTTCCAACTACAGCCAGAACACCATTGCCCTCTGGTTTGTTAGTAACACAAAAACTGGAGGAAGAAGGACTTCTTTATGGTAAAAATTTTATTTACTATTTATAAATACATTGCAAGACAAACTTTTCAAAAATACTTTTTTTTCTCAAAAACTTAATTAAAAAAATAAAGGAAAGCTAATAGGTAGGCGGAACATCTTTGAGATCCCTTTGTGTTCTCCAGGAGGGCTGTGTGCAGCGTGGATCCAACCAGAGGCTGCAGGGGGTGGCCAGGGACCCCTCCCCGCTCTCCTGCAGACTTGGGAGGGCACCCCTGGGAGAGTGGCCGAGCCCCGTGCACAAGCCCCCTCCCTCGGTCGTGGCTGTGTTTATATTCTCTAGCAACGCTTACAACTCATCTAGGATTATCTAGTATAGGTGCTATCATATTTGGACGATGACGTATACATTGTGAACAGTCAGGAAGAGGGTACTCTGTGTGTACTTGTGACTTAGAAAGAAAAGAAGGAAGTCCAAGTGCACCAAGCAAGGGCGATTCTCTGTGCTCCCAGTGTCCCTGACCGGCTCCCCAACAAGCCACTCGTCTTCCAGGTTATATAGGATGATTATTTTTTATACTGTGCAAAGGAGGACAAAAGAGGAGAGATGAAAAGAAACCTTTTGCCTTCAAGGAGCTTATCCTCAAGAATAAACTTGCTCTTGAACGGCTGAGTGGGAAAACACTGTTTTCCGTAGTCATCTGGAGAGCCAGGCTCCTACTTGTGATGCCTCTGGCTGTCGCCCCTGCCCCCTTGCCCCATGGGGCTTCAGCCAAGCCCGCGTCTTCAGAAAGCTGCCGGGCAAAGAAGGGTCAGAAATCCCCGCCTTTGTCGGTTTCCAGAGTTCCCTAGAACATTCTTGTCATTTTTTTTTTTCAAAAGATTCCACTTGATTCTCTCCACTTGTTTCCAAGCAGTGCATGCCCCTTGAAGATACAAAATACCTTCTCGGTCCAAGGACCCCGGCCCCGGTAGCGCCAGGCCGGTGTGTCGGGATGCACAGGCATTAAAGGACAGGGCGTTCCTCTTCTTGATGAGGCCTTGTCTCGTCTTACAAGTAGAGACGAAGCGAGTTTACCTGAGCAACACTCGTTGCTAAGGCATGAAGTGGAGGGTTGGCTGAGGTGAACAGGTGGGGAGGGTCCCAGGGCAGTGTGAGCTACGGCTGCACCGTGCTTGAGCTTACAAGTTATTTTTATAGGAAGCAACGAGAAAATCCAACTGCGTTTCACTGACTACTGGAAAGTGGAAAGATGCCAGGTTCACCATGTGGAAGAAAACTAGGCATTTCAAACATCTCTTTCTAAACTTTGGTTTAAAAAAAAAAAATCAATTCACCACAAAAAGAAATAGAAGTTGAGGCTGTAGCCAGCTGCTGATCATGTCCTTGGCAGTCTTTTGTGCAAAATAAGGCATATTTGAGCTCCACATTAACTAAAACAGAAAGAAAAAAGGAATGTGTTGAAATAAATCTCCCCAAAATCAAAAGGGCTCAACGCCCACCCTGGGATAATCAGGGTGACACCCACACATTTGGCAGAGCAGAGGCTCACTCTGCACTTGTTAATGAAGCAGAGAACTCCATGAGATGCCCACGATGTCCACTAACATAGTCGCCCTAACATTACAAATTTTTTTTTAACTCGCAAGGAAACAGAACTGATCACTAAAAATGACATTTTCTTCTGTTTACTTAAATTTGTCTTGAGACCATGAAATATATTTATCTTTTTTCTCCCAGTGGCTCTCAGTTATGAAAAGAAAACAAAATGAAATATGATTTTATTCTTTCACACGATGGTTTGAAATTTCATTTTCATATTAGATTTTTAAAAGAAAATGATTCATTTATTAATGAGCTTGCTCAAAAATCAAGGAAATCACAAGTCAAAACCAGTGACTAGTTTGCAAAGGAAATACCTTTCATAAAGCCTGAAAACAAAAGTTCAAAAAAGTTAAACCAAAAACATGTTCATTGTTCCCATCCTTGCTAAAACCTGGGGCTGGTACCTGTTGCTTGAGGAGTTTTGTTCTATGATAGTGTAGTGTTAAGTATGACTCATGGGCTTTAAGCGATACTAACTAATCTTTGATAAGATCTTTCATTAAAAGCAGTATTTTATACCACAATCGGATACACTTTCATCTTATTGATCTGATTTTTCTGTGGCTCTTAAGAGTGTTACCAAACAAAGTATAATTAGGACAAGGCCAATATTATGTTTGGTGGTGCTGGTGGTTTGGTCAGTAAATCATGTCCAACTCTTGCAACCCCATAGAGTATAGCCTGCCAGGCTCTTCTGTCCATGGGATTTCTCAGGCAAGAATACTGGAGTGCGTTGCCATTCCCATCTCCATTCATATTAGATTTAAGTAAACTTTATATTAAAATGATACTAGCATTGACTCAGGATACCTGTAATGTATTTTACCAGAAAAAAAAAAATGCTACCATCTTTTAGAAACTCATTCTTTCAACAAGTGCTTCTGGATGAAAACAATTTACATGTGTAATTAAATGAACCATGAGTCTCATGGCGGAAAAGCTTAACTTTGGAAATCTCACACTGCATGTGTAAGAACGTTTAAGTGTTGTAAGTTCTTTAAAATGAAGCAAAGTGTCTCCTCCCAGGGTGCAGTGGCAAAGATCCACCTGCAATTCAGGAAATGCAAGAGATGGGGGTTCGATCCCGGGTTAGGAAGATTCCCTGGAGAAGGAAATGGCAACCCACTCCAGTATCCTTTTCTGGAAAATCCCACGGAAAGAAGAGCCTAGTGGGAGCATGCATGCGAGGTGTCTCTTAGACAGCCTGGCCACAGAGCCACTTTCCTGCTCTTGTCTGGGCAGACTGAGAGCGCTGTCTTGTGTGTGGGACCGTCCTCCAGGCCAGTGCAGCTGCTGGATCACCAGCCCCTGGGATCTACAGGTGTCCCCTCCCACCAGGGCCGGGTCCTGTGCCCCCGCGGATCCTTGCCAGTCCCCAGCACTTACGTGGCCACAGTCTACTTGCTCTCCATGCTGAGGCAGTGCACATCCCCTTTCCCCTTCACGCTGAAGCCCGGGAGGGGCTGCCCGTACTATCCACACACCAGCAGAAACCCCGCTTCCTGCCCTTGGAGGGGCGGCACTGCAGACAGAGCACAGATTAAATGAGCCCTGGGGAGGCCCCACCTTGGGGGTCCTATCCATGGGGCAGGTGGTCAGCACCCAGGATGGCTTCCCAGCACAGTCCCTGCTACCCTCAAAAAGCACAACTGATCAAGGCCTTGTGTGCACAGCGTGTATCTGGGGCCGTGATGGGTGGATGTGAGTGCCCCCTAAAGTGAGGGGGACCTGGTGGTTTTGTATCCCTCAGGGTCTCACAGGAGTGGACACTAGACACCGCTGGCCCTGCAAAGTCTACCTGCTGAATGGGGGAGGTATGACAATGCCCCTGTGTATGTGGTACCTTCTCAGGGTAAGTCTGCTGAATAAGTGATGAATAGAAATATACAAAAAGGCCAAAGAGATCTGTTCAGTGATCACTGAACAGGATGGGGCCCTCTGATAGAGGCCACTACCACCAACACTTTGAATATGGCTGTGCTGTTCTGTGATTAATTCTGTAGGTACTGTGGTAGGAGTTGTCCCACTAAAAGTCAGTTAAGATGCTGTTAGAACATGATCTGAAATCTACACAGGTGTACTCGCTAAGCCTTCAAATGAACATGTCTCCCATGTGTCTGATCCTGTACAGCTGGGCACCATCAGGAAGGCATGGGCATACAAGGGTCTGACATGGGACCTCAGAAGAAGCTTCCTGCCATAGGACATCACATCAGGCTTCTTGGGAATTCTCTACAACTGTTGATAAAAAATGTCCCTCCACGGTGCAATGCTAACATGTTCTGGTTCTTCCACGGCTAGTAAAGGGGTCCCAGGAGGCCTTACACTGCTTGCGGGTTGGGAAGGAGTCACGGACAGTGAGAAGACACTCAAGTGAAGCCCCTCAGGTCTTGGGTGTGGTAGGGGGCAGGGGGTGGGAGCAGGGGCTGCAGCCAAGGACTCAGGTGGAAGCCTGTTCCCTCGTCCATATCAGCGGAGGAAGGATAGGAGCAAGTTGCTTGGATGGTGCTCACCTGCTTTTTCTTGTAGAAACCCTTCTTGTCGCAGTTGGGAATGTGGACAGCCCTGGGGCTGAGTATGTTCAGGAACTTGAAGTGGTTCAGGGTGTCCTCCATTTCCCGGCGGCAGGGCCCCCTGGGGAGGAGGCATGGGTTAGCTGGGAACTCCGTGTCTGATAAAACCCCGTAACACCCAGGGAACTGACCATGTGCTCCTCGAGTATCTTTTGTCTGATTTAGTTGTCTCCATTCCTGTGCAGATGCCAACCACAGCCCCCTGTCTCTTTCGTGATTCCCCAGGGCAAGCTACAGGACTGGGACAGGGACACACCGGTCAGGACACCCAGAGGCCAAGTGAACAAAAAGAAGCCAGCTTTGTGAGAACACTGCTCTGCCCAGCAGAGGTCTGAAGAGCAGTACACTGATTCCCATGGGATCTCTGCCACAGGGGAGGGTCAATATCCCTTCTGTAGGAGGGGCTCACAGCTGCTCAGTGCATCAGCAGGACCACCGGAGTAACTGCTGGGCTCTTGAGTCAATGGTGACCCTGTGATCTCTGGATACCCAGGCCAGGCAGCCCCACCCCCACATCTGCAAGAGGAAAAGCTCTCACATATTCTGTCTCATGCTTGGACTCGGAGGAGTTCTGGGTGTCTGTGCTCTGAGACTCGTGGTCAACCTTGTAGCGCTGGCTGTCCTTGGTATGACCTTTCTTGATGACATCCATCTTGGTGTAGGCGAGGTGGGATTTGGAATCGGGTACCCGGCGTGTGCTGGGGAGAGCCTGGTTCTCCGTGCTCCCCATGCTGTGGTCTTCTTCCGACTCACTGCCATTTCCTTGAAGGACACAAGGAGGCACAGACTTGACAGACATTGATATTTAATGACCGTCTTTTCAAAATCTTACCATTTTGATCAAGTCTGATCCACATGGAAACGTGATTCAACAATTCCAAATAAGTTTAGAAAAAACACTGCGGTAAAGTATTATTCCATAATATTAGTGGTGAATGGTACTCCCTTGGCCTCAAGAAGTCATCTTTTAAAAATTAAATGTGATGTGCTTCTACAACATATGTACTGCTTAAGAAAATGCTTTTCACGCTCTCAGCTTTCCTGTTCTCTCTCACCCTCCACCAGGACGGGGTAGACCTGAGTCAGTGAAGGCTCAGGCCCATTCAGAAATCCGGTAGGGCTACTTCAGAGCCGGCCTCCTGGGTGTGGGACTTGTGGACAAGCGCATCTTTGCCCCACCTGGACTTGCTGCATCAGAAGCACTGGGGTAATGGCGGCACCTGGGAGTCAGCAAGACCCAGGGATTCTGATTCCAGCCTATCCTAAGTGGTACCAGGTAAAGGGCTCAGATGGAGAAACTGAATTCTCTGCAAAGTAGCTTTACCTCAGGCACCTGGACCCAGGAGGCCTGTCTGATAGTGTTCTATATGGTGTTCACGGTTGCATATCTTACTCACTGTCCAGGTGGGGTCTGGAACACTCAGGAAAGCTACACAGACCCTGTGTATCCTGGAGCACTGTCCTGGATGAGTCCTTTCTACTCCCTTTGCACAGGAGCAGAGGGGACAAGGACATCTCCATCTCTCAAGGCTTATAATCCTCTGTGCCAAAAAGCTTCACTCTGGAAAGGAAGCCTTCCTGCAGATCTCTGAGTGTAACCAAGCTAATGCAGACACACTTGCTATGGGCATTGGAATGTCCACAATGTCACTGGAATGTCAAGGACTCTGACTAAATGTACAGCTGATGTGGAGCCAGGACGCTCTGCCCATTTCTTTTCCTGGAGGAACCTGGGATGTTAAGGGAGAAGGGCCAGTAGTAGAGCCCCTTCCTTTTGTCTGGTTCTATGTAGCCACGACACTGTCATAGATGGCTTCACTCTGACAAGCAGTGCCCTTGAGGCTATCCTCCCAGGTGGGGCTCAGTTCACTATCTGATCCCGTGTCTACTACATCTGAGGTGCCAAGTGTACTGCTGCAGCTGACCTGTTCTCTACCCTCCTGAGAACACACCCATAGAGATGGCAGCCTGCCTACCCTCCTGGAAGCCCGCCAAGGCTTCTGGCTCCAGGCTCTGAGGAGCAAATGCCTTGCTCTAGCTTGGAGAATGCTTCTAGAGGGTTGAGTAGGGTTGAAAGATACTCTGCTCTGTTGCAGAAACTCTGCTCTCTTCAGGAGGCTCTTTGGACAGGTATGCTCACCGAGGTGTTTGGAGAAGTCCCCATTCCCTCTGGTTTTGATCTCCTCACCCAGAAAAGAAACAGTTCCTTGAAGAGAAGTGGCAAATTTCCCAAAGGATCTAGTATCTGGGAAAGTACAAATTCATCCAGCTCAGATCCAATACAGTAAGTTTTAAATTTGGTTCCAATTTCCCTTCATCTTAGTTTTCTCTTTTCAGGGAGTACTGGCCCAAAGGGGAATGTTAAGAATATGTAAATGAATATATTTGCATTTCTTTTTCAAGAACTCTTGAGTAATTTCTTTTGATTTCTTTCTAAGGCCTGCTGACAGGCACAAAGAGAAACCCCTTTCATTTAAGCCACAGATAATTGTCTTAAACTTTTGACTGTGACTTAAATTTACTTCTCCCCGCTCAAGTGAATTTGAGAAGTCACTTAGATCTTTTTGTAATTTTATAATAAACTACATCATCCTATACTATGGAAATCCTATGACACTAATCAGAATGCTTATTAAAGTCTGTCCCCAAAAGATAATATCTGTAACAACTTCTAAGATCACTTTTGAATTTCCCAAAATGCACAGTAACAGTGAAGTACTCACCCAGCAAATGACCCAACTGCTCTGAGTGTCAAACACATCCAGGAATTCTACCAGTCTACTATAGCCAATATGTTTCAGGCAGTTGTAATTTTACCTTTTCCACTAGTCTTGGAAAGGAAATAGCCTCACCTGGGAGAGGAAATCTGCACGGAGGGAAATCAGAAGGGGACTTCCATCCTTCTAGCCACGGATGTTGGGGGCGGGCGGAGGCTAGCCTACTGTGTGCTTTGTCCAGCTGGAGGTTGGAGGTGGGGGCTTTTTCTCCTAGCTTTCAGCGATGTGGAAACTTTTTCACTCACAGGACAGGCTGGCTAAGCATGCTTCCAAAGTTAGAGGAACAACTGCCACCTCAAGAGTCACTTTTTTCTGAACGTCAGGTTGTCCGACTGCAGAAGATAAACCCGGTTCCCACCTCCTGGTTTTGGGACACCCCTGGACGGGACACTGCTTTGCAAACTGTGGTCTGTGCATATCTTAGTACTTTTAAAACCAGGTACCATTTCCTACAACTTGCCTGCCCACATTCCCGGTCCAAATGCACCCGGTCCCGTCCCCTGCGCCTCTAGGTCCGCAAGAATCGTCCGCGCGGACACATTGGTTCTTAGTTCGTGGGAAACTCAAGTCGGAACTGGGCCGCACAGTACACGCCCACATTTCCGCGCGGCGCCTGCATGAATGGCCGGAGAATCTCCTCCGTCCAGGACCTCTCCATTGACCACTAACCTCCAAATCTGCTCCCTCCCTCCCCAGGGAATCTATAATCCGTTTTCGCCGAAAGAGTTTTACAATTTACCAGAGCGCGCAACTCAAAGAACGAAGAGAGTATAAGGCCGGTCGGGGAGGGTACCTCCGGCGAGCGCCCTCGCGTCTTGAGGCTTCAGCTTTCCCACGTACAACCCTTGGGGCGGGAATAGCTACGAAGTAGCACCACCTCTGACCTTGGCCCGGGGTGCGCTTCGGCAGCGCATTTCGCGCGAGCAGCTCACCTGGCGCGGGCGGCGCGGGCAGCAGGTAGCGGCCGACGGCGCTGGCGTTGGCGCAGAGCCCGCGGCCGTCCAACAACGCGTGTAGCGGGCGCGGATCGCCAGGCGGCGGCTGGCAGCGGAGGCCGGAGCCACAGCGCTCGGTGTAGACGCCGCAAGGCTGACCCTCGCGCAGCGCGCAAGTGAGACAGCAACCGCAGCCCGGCTCGCGCACCAGCTCGGCGCACGGGGGGCGGGGGGGGCGGCGGCGCGCACTGGGCAACGGCACGCGCGTCGCACGGCTCGCAGCGCACCACCGGGCCGGCGCCCACCGTGCTCGCCCCAGCTCGTGCCGCCGGCGGTCCGCGGAGCAACGCCAGCGCGGTCAGAGCCGCAGCCCAGAGCGCGGGGCGTGCCCGCAGCATGGCGCCCGCTGCGGGGCCGGATGCGTGTCCGGCCGCGGGGCGCGGGGAGTGGGCGGCAGCGAGCTGAGCGAGGCTGTAGAAGCGGGGCTGGCAAGGGCTGGCCCTCAGCGTGGAATAGCTGCCGCGCTCGCATCTGGGCTGTCCGGGGCGCGCCGGCCGCTATATAGAAGCCGGGCGGCCGAGGACACGCCCCGGAACGGCGCGCCGGCTGCGGGGAGGGGAGGGGGGGCGGGCCGGCGCAGACCCCGGCTCCGCCGACCCGCGCCAAGCCCTGTGTTGCAGGGTCGAGTGCGGGGCGCAGCAGCCCGCTGCCACCGCAGCAGGCACCTGTTTCGCTACCGCAAGCCCGGCGGGCCCCCCCGCCACCCCCATCACCCGCTACTACCCCTCCATTCCCGGAAACCTGGCAGCCGCACCAGTCTGCAGTCCCAGGTGCCTCAGGCCACCCAGGAGTCTTGGTCACCTCGGGATCTCCGGCGCCCTAGGCCACGCCAGCGACCCTGACCTGGGCCACTCCCTTGCAGCCGCCCTTCTCTCTCTGTGTCCCAGGTTGAGGTCGCTCCGTGTCCAAATGGTGTCAAGGAAATTGGTGAGCGCAGCTTCTCACCGTGTGTACTTTGCAAAGCTTAGAAAAATTTAATTCCTCGGGTCGGGGGTTGGAGGATGGATTTTTGAATGAGGATGCCCGATTCGCATCTAGGTCTCAGGGAGCCTAGGACTTGGGGCTTTACCACGAATGCGCGTCTGCAGGTGCTCACGTCGTCTTCGCTCTTTCCAGATAAGACTTCTCAATGCCTTGAGGGTTTGCACTTTCCGGGTGTCTGCAAGTCCCTGGTTATTAAAATGGACCGGCGGCAAATGGTTACTTAAAGGGTTTGTCAGAGATTTGACATCACGCTTGTCTTTGTTTTAGGTATTTTCCCTGATGAGGTTTTCAAATAGAGCTTATATTCACAACAAAACAATGTAAAAAATAAAACGAGCATTGCTGAAGTGTAATTAATAACTGAACAGTCCTTAAAACTGGTGATATTCACTCTTTTTTTTTTCAGGCTAGTTTTTTTCAAATTCCCAGCGGTGCGTTGAAATAGAGACTCTGGGAGTCTCGCTCGTCTGTGTAATCTGAACACCTCGCATTATGCGGGGCGGGGGTGGGGAGTGGGGGGAGCGGCGGGGTGGTGAGCTGGAGGGCACAATTGCTCCCGGAAGTCTCCGCTAATACGGTGGGCCAGCTCCGTGCGGGTCAATGGTGTCTGCCCTCCCCTTCCTTAGGTGACCAACAGAGGACGCCAGTGGTCCAGGATTGAATTGGGAATTATCAATACACTTTCAAGGTTCTTAAAAGAGCCTGTGGATCAGCGGTGGCAACCCGCGATACCACCACGGAAACGGACTCTCCTGGACGCTGCGGAAAACGGATACTTCCCGGCTAGGAGGAGGATAGGCGTCTAGGGAGGAGCCTTTTGCAGTTTGCAGTAGAAACATCAAATAAGGAATTCCTTGCCTTATCTTGTGCATAAAGGACAGGAGATAGGATGGGACATACCCTTTTCACTAAGAATTCAGCTGGCCTGATTGTGACTGGTGATCGCTGGGGTCAGCCTGGTTATCTTCACCTCATGACAGAAACCTCCCATCTCCTTCCTCCACTCTGGCCAGAGCTCTCCTCTTTGAGTGTGTGTGTGTGTGTGTGTGTGTGTGTGTGTGTGTGTGTGTTCTATCACCATAGCTAGCCTTCTTTTAGAAACTGGAAAGGCCAATTTACTCATACCAAATAAATAATAATAGTAATAATTGAGGGTCTTCCCTGGTGGCTCATATGTTAAAGAATCTGCCTGCAATGCAGGAGACCCAGGTTTGATCCTGGGTCAGGAAGATCCCCTGGAGAAGGGCTGGCAACCCATTCCTGTATTCTTGGCTGGAGAATCCCATGGACAGAGAAGCCTGGCTGGCTGAAGTCCATGGGATTGCACAGAGTTGGACACCTGAGTGACTAACACACACACACACACACACACACACACACACACACACAATTATTGAGTCTCTACAAAGGGAGAGGAGATCAAAGGCAAACAGAGAGGATTTTGCCTCCCCAGCCCACAAAGCCACAGCCCCTCATTTCTGTTACCCAGCTTAAGCCACCCAGAACTCAGACTAGACTGCCCTGCTCATTGTGAACTGTGCCATCACCGTTACTCTCTATTCCCTTTCTCCTGTACTACTTCTGCACCCATGTGTCATCTGCTTTGATAGCCAAGAGCAAGAACAGAGTCTCCAGTTCCATTGGAAAGTTAAAGGAAACAAAACTTGCTACTCAATAACTAACCATGGATAACTTGACTGATACTTTAGATGGTTTCTATATCAAAAGACTCTTGGAGTGGCAAGTCCTCCTCTGTTTAGTACTGTGTTATACACGGGATGAGCTGATCTTTGGTCAGTATGACACTTTTTACCAGCATTATCATCTGAGTAGTGGACACGGAAGCCCAGGAGAAAGTCACCCTGGCCTTGCAGTTCGAGAAAAGGTGAGTGCTTTGTGAGGGAGTCCCTAGGGGGCGCCTAAGCGCCAGGATGTCCTCCAACAAACCAGAGACCAGGAAAACTAAAGGTTACATTGTAACTTTCAATAACATTCCACAACCACGTTTTATAGACTGTCAGGGCCTTTTTTTCTGAAATCTTGCAACAGGAAGTAAGTAAATCTGTGGCAGTGATGTGGGAAGAACTGTATTTCAATTTTAGTCATTTTTATTTGACACAACTGCAGGGACCCACACTTCTCCGCATGGCCCTCCTTCCCCCTAATGTAATTGTTGCAGGGTAAACTTGGGGTCTTGAATGGGATAAAAATTTTATGGCATACTAGTTAATTTTGTCCAACTTTAATTAATCTGAAGTTTATGGTTATAACATAAACTATAGCAGTTAGTAGGAAAGATGGCTTTTCCCCTGGGGAAGGTACTTGGCATACAATTGTTGAACTGTAGAGGACAACCATTGGCTCGAAGGACAGGAGACAGGATGGGGCATTTACTTTTCACTAACAGAGTTCAGCTGGCCTGGTTGTGAGTGGTGGTCGCTGGGGTCAGCCTGGTTCTCTTTACCTCATGACAGAAGCCACTCGTTTCTTGGAGCCCACTGCTCAGCTCACAGACACCTTGTCTCCATATGACATCTGCCTCCCTTGCTTCTCTTCTGCCCTGGCTGGACACACCACCCTACCATCTCTCTCCCTGCCTCTAGCAGCAGGCTCTCTTCCACATCCCAGAGGTGTAGCTGTCAGGTTTACCTGCCAGAGTAGGCTTTGAACAGAAATGTTCCTAACTCCTAGAGGGGAGTGATGTTACAGACCTAGTTTCAGGGATGGGTGCCATTCTGCCTAAAGCTTTGCCATTTCCCACTAGAAGATGTTGGGGTAGGGAAAGGGAAACTAATTTCTCCTCTGTCAGATGGTCTGCTGGTAAGCCTACTGAATTTGTGGATGCATTACTGGGCTTCCCCAGTGGCTCCAAGGTACAGAATCTACCTGCAGGGCAGGAGATGCAGGGGATGTGGGTTTGATCCCTGGGTCAGGTAGATTCCACTGAAGGAGGGCATGGCAACCCACTCCGGTCTTCTTGCCTTTAGAATCCCATGGACAGAGGAACCTGGCGGGTTCAGTCCATAGGGTGGCAAAGAGTCGGACACAACTGAAGCGACTAATCACGCATGCACGCAGGACGCTACTGCTGGGAAGAACACTAGAAATTACCATAACCTACAAATGACACCATTAAGAGTTCATCTGTCCTCGAACTGAGCACCTCCATGTGCTGGCCACGGGGTCTCACAGGCTGTCTGGAAAGACTGAGAGGGACCAGACAGTGGTGGGTAGTATGACCTGGGATATACAGCAGAGTTTACTAAGTCTACCTGTGACCCCGAGGATGAGGGGTAAAGACTTTCCTATGGAAGGAGCTTCAGAGAAGTGGTGGCATTGGAGTTGAGTTTAAAGAGGGGTATGAACATGCAAGGACCTCAGCTCTGTGTACCTGGAGGGATGAGGGAGGCCTTGGAATGGACAGCACTGGTGTTGGCATGTGTCTGTCAGAAGAGGTGGACCTCTGAGGTTTGGAAGAGTAGAGAGAAAAGTTCAATAAACTGAATTGAGAAGGTGGCACTGGTGGCATTAGAGTGGGCACTTCAAAATTAGTGCCATCCTGCTTGGCTGACAGTTTGGAGATGAATGGAAGGCCTCCAGAGAAAGGGCTTGGACATGGTCTGAGCAGAAGACAAGCCTTCTGGGACCACCTGCACCCCCACCCCCTGCTCCCCAGGGGTTAGGGGTGGAAAGGCAGGTTTCCCCAGCACAATGATTCTGTGCCACAGCCTCTTCTCCTCCAAGGGCATTGTTCTCCCCATGCGCCCAGTACCCATGTCCACACAGTCATTTACAGGGCAAGGCCTGTTTCTCTGTTCTGGTTATACACAGTAGGGCAATTCCTATGTGTGTTTCAAATCCAGCTTTTGTTCAAGGCTGAAACTTCGGGAACAAAAAGGAGATTGGGACCTTGATCACAGGAAATCTGAATGTTTGCCCATTTGCTGACTCGTTCCTCCCCTTACTGGCTTCTGACCTAGAACAGGTTCTGAAAGGGCGCTGCAGTGGATCTCATGGCATCTATGGAAGGGTTAACTCTTGGAAACAGTGATGCCCACTCTGTGGGAAGTTTAAGTTTATTCCTGTATTCTCACAGCCACCTGAACAAACCTTCTATCAGAAGTTTTGTTCTCAGATGAATGCCAGCGCAGAGCACCTGCTCCCCTCAGATGCCTGAGTCCTTAGTTCAAATGTTTGCGTGTTTCCAGTTTCTGCTCTCTTTGGGGATAGTATGCAGTCTTCAGATTGTCCATGGACATAACAGGGTCTTTCCCTGGCAAATAGGGAGCAAGGAAGGTTTGGCGGGCATTTTTCATTCAGTTGGCACCAGCATACATCCTGTTACCTCCCAGCCAGGGATCTCCTTTCTGTCACCCTGGATTAGTTGGCATTTTCTGGAATTCTCAGTGAATGGAATCATACATTATAGACTCTTTTTAGTCTGGCTTCTTTTACTCAGCATAATTATTAATATTTTGAGATTTATCCCTGTTGAGTCAGGGATGAATAAGTAGTTCATTTTGCTTTTGTTGAGTTGAATCCCATTGTATAGCTACAATCCTGGTTTTTTAAATCTATTAACATGTTGGTGTATATTTGAGTTGTTTTCATTCTTTGGCTATTAAACATGAAACTACTATGAAGATTCATGGACAAATACTTGTATGGCTGCAAGTTTTCAGTTCTCCTAGGTAAATACTGGTAATGAAGTACCTGGAATATATTGTATATAATCATATATATGTAATATATATTATGTCATATAAGTCCACTTATATAAATTCATATTCATATATAGAATATGCATATATTTTTTTTGATGTTTATGAAGTGGACAAACTGTTTTCCAGAATGATTATATCATGTTCATTCCCACCCGTAGTGTGTGGGAGTTCCAGTTGCCAACAGTTGGGATGGGCAGTCTTTTTCATTTTAGCCATTCTGTTAGTTAAATAATGGTATCTCGTTTTGGTTTTAATTTGCATTGCCTTAATGACTAAGGATGTTGAGCATTTGCTTTGTGCTAATCTGTTGTCTGTGTATCTTCTCTCTTGTGAAGTGTCTGTTCAAATTGTTACCCATTTAAAAAAGTTGGGGTGATTGTTTTATTATTGAATTTTGAGATATCTTTATATATTTTTGGATACAATTCCTTCTCTACTGAATATATGATTTACAACTGTTTTCTTCTAGTCTGTAGCTGGTCATTCAAGGTTTTAACAAGGTCTTATGGAGAGTGAAGATTTTAATTTTATGAAGTGTAGTTTGTCTTTTTCTCTTATAAATTATGCTTTAGTGTTGCATTTAAGAAATCTTTAGCCAACTTAAGGTCACACACAAAGGGTTTACCTTGTTTTTTTCTTAAAGTTTTACAATTTTAGCTTTTACGTTTAGGCCTATGGTCCACTTGAGTTAATCTTCAAATATGGTGTGAGGTTTGAATTGAAGTTATATGGATATCTTTATTTCCAGCATTATTTTCTGAAAAGACTATTCTTCTCCACTGACTTGCTTTTATGCCTTTGATGAAAATTAGTTGTCTTTATATGTATGAGTGTATTTTTGGATTATTTGTTCTGTTCCATTTATCAATTCATTATGCCATCTCTACATGTCTATCTTTATGTCAGTATCATACTGTTTTTACTTAATGTAGCTCTATAACAATCTTAAAATCATATAGTAATAATCTTCCAAATTTGTCTTTTTAGTGAAAAATTGTTTTGGCTTTTCAAGCCTTATAATTTTCACATGCATTTTAGAACCACATTTTCAATTTCTCTCTTTCTAAATATGGTTACCAGAATTTTGGTTAGGACTTCTCTGATTCTAGAAATCAATTTGGGAAGAATTGACCTCTTAACAGTACTGAGTCTTCAGACTCATAAACACAGTATATATGTATTGACTTATTTAGGAATTCTTTATTTTCTCTTAGCAATATTTTGTATTTTTTTCAGTGTTTAAGTCTTTCATATATTTTGTCAGACATATTCCTAACTATATTATATTTTTTGGATGTGGTTGTAAATGGTATATTTTTAAAGTTTAAATTTCTAAGTTTTTATTGCTAGTATAAATTGGTATGGGTATACTGATTTTATATCCTGCAACTATGCAAAACTTATTAGTTCTAGTAGTTCTATTATTTATTATATCATCTGTGAATAAAGAAGTTTTACTTCTTCCTTTTTTTTTTTCTAATCTGGATGCTTTTACTTTCTCTTGCCTCGTTACCCTGGCTGGAACTTCTAGTATGATGCTTGATTTGGAATGGTAAAGAGGACCTCCTTGTTTTGTTTTTGATCTTGGGGAAAAACATTCAGATTTTCATAATCAAGTTTGATATTAGCTATAGGTTTTGCATGGATGACAGTTATTAGGATGACAAAGTTCTTCTCTCTTCCTATTTTGCACAGAGAGCAATTTTTAGGAATAGATATTGACTTTTGTCTAATGCTTTACTGAATCTATTAAAGTGATCTGTAGCTTTTCTTTTTAGTTTATTAGTCTGGTGAATTACATAGAATTATTTTCAAATGTTAAACCAGCCTTGAATTCCTGAGATAGCAACCACCCCTGCCCCCCAGTCTCTTCCCCCAGCCCTTTGGTCATGGTGTATTATTATTTTATGTATTTATGAACTTGGTTTGTGAAAATATTTTTCCAGAATTTTTGCATCTGTTTTCATGAATGTTATTAATCTATAGTTTTTCCCTGGTAATATCTTATTTCTGGGAGAGCTTGTATAGAATCTTGATATTACTTTATATATTTGGTAGTATTTATCAGTGAAAACATCTGGGCCTGAAGTTCTCTTTATAGGAAGTTTTTAAATTGTTTTGATTTTCTTCTCTGCAGGCCCAGAGGGTAGAGAATCAAATAACAGTGGATTATTGTCAGGTCTTGACACCTAGTGGAATTTTTCCTGCTGAGTTTTGGACTTGCTTGGGACCATGACCCTTTCATTCCTTCCAGTTTCTCCCTTTTGAAATGGAAATGCCTATCCTATGCCTGTCCCACCATTGCATTTCAGAAGCAGATAACATGCTTTTTAGATTAAAAGGTCTACCCATGAAGAGGGATTTTGCCCCAGGATGGGTCACATCCTCAGTATCAACCATCTGGGCCATTTAGGTAAGTAGATGATGGGACTGGGAACTTTTGAGTTGATCCTATTTAGATGAAACTTTGAGTTAATTCTGGAATGGAGGACTTTAAGATGAGGTGAATGTATTTTGTATGCATGGCAGATGTCAACTTTTGGAGGACAGAGAGTGAAGTTTACTGAATTAAATAGTGACACCTCAAAATTCAGGTACACATGGTTGGTGAAGTTAGTTTTAAATGTCTTTGCAGATGCAATTAGATAAGATGAGCTTGCACAAGATGAGAGGAGGTCTTAAATCCAGAGATGGGTGTCCATGGACGGGGAGAGACATAGATACAAACAGAGAGGAGAATGCCTCGTCAAGAGAGGCAGACATGGGAGAAAGGTAGCTGGAAGCCAAGGAACACCAGAGATTGTTGGCACCACCGTGTGCAGGGGGCATGGGGAAGGCGTCTACCTAGTGTCTTGGAGGAAACTGGCCCAGCTGACCCCTTTCTTTCAGGCTTCTGCCCGCCCCCGGTGCCCCCGAACTCAGAGATAATGAATTTCTGTTATTTTAAGCCACCTCATTTGTGGTAATTTGTTAGACAGCCTTAAGAAAGGAGTATATTTTGTATTTGAAACAATGAGATTGGATGAAATTACCGAAGTGGTGAGTGAGGTCATGAGAAACTAAAAGAAAAAAAAAAAGGCTGAGTTATCAGTGGGGAAAAGAGAAAAGCCAACACAGGTGGGAGGAGAGGGGGGAAAATAGAGATCTCGAAGCAGGGGGTGGGGGTAGAGGAATGGCTTGGGAAAATGGTACCAGTAAGGATCCACTGGAATGTCATGAATTTAAAGTAAGCCTAATTAGCGTGACTGTGTCCCGTTCTCCAGCCCCATTCAGCAACAGGTGCAAAGAGCCGTCAGACAGTTGGATTTAACTGGGGGTGGTTTTCCCAAGAGGTTGAGTTGGGGGAGGCAGAGCAGAAATCGAGACAGGCAGGCTGTGAGTGGCTACAGAATTTAAGCTCAAAAATCAGTTCTTTCAGTTTGATCAGCTTTTGCTTCAAGTATTTTGAGGTTCTGAGTTTTGCATATACATTTAGGATTTCTGTGAATTGATGTTTCACGATCACGCAGTGTTCCTTCTTGTCTTGTTAACTTTGCTCTGAAGTCTGCTTATTTGATGCTTATCTAGACACTCCAGTTTCTTCTGATTATTGCCTGCATGCTGTATCTTTCCCCATTCTTCTTTTTTAAATTGACCCACTTAAGAATTAGACAGTTGTTTTTAGAAGAATTTGAGAATTAGAAAATGAAGTCATTCTTTTTTAAAAAGTGTGGAGATATCTGTTTTTCAAGGATTAATCCCAGATCCTTAATTCAGTCAAGTAGTTTCCACCATCAGAACCAAACTTCTAAAATCATGACTTAGTGTTCACTGAAAGATTTATCAATTCTGTATGAAGTGTAAACTGTCATGAATATTTGTGTCCATTCAATAAGAAGATAGACTTCCCTGGTTGCAATTTGTACTGAAGAGTTATTAAAAAAACCTACATACACACGGATAATTTGCCTCAAAAATGTCTTAGAAACACAGTATAAACATTTATACTATAGACAGAGCTCCCTGTTTCCACTGGGGCTGTCTGCAGAATCAACAGGTTTTCTTTTTTTAAAAAAATAATTTTATTAGTTTTTTGGCTTGGCTGCGTCTTCCCCTGCTGCGAGGGCTTCTCTAGTTGCGGTGAGCAGGGGCTGCTCTTTGCAGCAGCGCAAGGGCTTCTCATTTTGGTGGCTTCTCCTGTTGAGCATCGGCTCTAGGGTGCACAGGCCTCAGCAGCTGCACTGAGAGGGCTCAGTAGTGGCCAGTGAGTCACCAGGGAAGCCCCAGGCTTTCTTGAAAGTAGTCAGAAAGTGACATAAGCAGGAGATCTGCTGGGATGACTGCCTCATAATAAAAAGTCGGGCGCGTTTATCTGTGGCTTTTAGCCTTGAGCTGTGGTTAGGCTGCAGATCCCCACCCTGGAAATCTAGAGTCAGCAGATGGAGAGGCAGCTTCTTCAAACATTGTTTAAACACTGGTTTCTCAGCTCTGATAGAGACCTTGGTGGCGATCAGAAGTCCATGTGCTCGCAGTCAGGGTAGGATGAACCTTAATATTCCACTTTTCCCAACTAGTAGCCAACCACATGTGTCCAAGTCTTCCTGGGAGTATCTGGACAACCAAGTGGATACTTGACAAAGCTCCCTTTACTTTTTAATCCGTGGCCATCTTCCTAAGCTGTTTTTGCCTTCCTACTTCGGAAGGAAAATCCTTAGAGAACATCTGTTCTCTTTTACGTAATGCATCAGATTCTTGGCTTCCCAGGTGGCTTAGTGGTAAAGATCCAACCTGCCAGTGCAGGAGATGCAGGAGATGTGGGTTTATTCCGTGGGTGGGGAAGATCCCCTGGAGGAAGAGATGGCAGCCCACTCCAGTTCTTCTTGCCTGGAGAATCCCATGGACAGATTAGCCTGGTGGGCTACAGTCCATTAGGTCGCAAAGAATAAAACACAACATAACAACTGAGCACAAACACACATCGCATTCTCTGGCTTTTTAATTTTTGTTTTTATCTTTTTTTTTTCCGTACAGTTTGATTATGAGGTATTTGGGTATGGTTCTCTTGGAGTTTATCCTCCTCCTCTTCTCACTTCTTGAATCTGTAAATTTTCATTTTGAGGGTGTAGTTTTCAGCTATTATTTTTCAAATTCTTTTTTCTGTGCCAATCTTTTCCTGTTTTCTTTTGTGTTACCTTGAGATTCTTATATACATCTCTGGTTCTCTGTGTACATCTTTTTTTTTTTTTGATCTTTTTTCTCTCTGTTGTTTACTACATTTCTGTCTTCTAAAATTTTTGTTGGGTTATTTTTACATTTCCTTTCTCTGTTGAGCACTTCTCTTTCACTTAGATTTTGTTTTCTTTCACCTCATGGAGCATGGTTCTAGTAGCTACTTTATGTGTTTGATCATTTCTACATCTGAGTTGCCTGGAGGTTGGCCTTTGTCGACTGTTTTTTCTCTTAAGAATTGTTCATACTCTCCAGGCTTTATAGCTGTGTCTTCCACATGAGGAATGTATATTCTCTAGACTTTCTAGTTGCAGGGTCCTCTGAAATGTTGATGCTTTGTTTACCCGTTTCTTGCTTTAGCAGGCTATCACCTTGGTCTCTGAAGTGTTGATGCTTTGTTTACCCGTTTCTTGCTTTAGCAGGCTATCACCTTGGTTTCTGAAATGCTGATGCTTTGTTTACCCGCTTCTTGCTTTAGCAGGCTATCATCTTAGTTAGGTCCGGCCATAAATTCTGTTTCAGTGTCTGTGGCCAGTGGTTCTATCTCAGTTCTGCTTTAAAGATTTCTAATACTCTTTTGCATCTGCGTCAGGCCTGAATCATTTAGGGGTTATTCTGTGATGTGATGTGTGTGTGTGTTAGTCTGTGTCCACCTCTTTGTGCCCCCCATGGACTGTAGCCCGCTAGTCTCCTTTGTCCATGGAATTCTCTAGGCAAGAATACAGGAGTGGGTAGGCATTCTCTTCTCCAGGGGATCTTCTCAACCCAGGGACTGAACCTGAGTCTCCTGTCTTGCAGGCAGATTCTTTACCATATGGGCTCTGGTCTAAATTTCAGTTCAGTTCTGAGAACATGTGTGATGCTGCTTTGGGTCCTTCCCAGTCATGTGCCTCTTGGGGATGGGGACCCACTTCCAAGATGGCTAGTGACATGGCTGTTGGCCAGAGGCTTCAGTTCCTTACCACTTGGGTCATCAAGCTGCTCATGACATGCAGTTGGCTTTCTCAGATCAAGTTGTCTGAGACAGAGAGCAACTGGATAGGAGCCACAGTGCCTTTAAAGACCTATTGTTTCCAGCCTTTTTTGTTTCTTTTTATCTTTTCATAAAATAATGCTACAGTGAGTAACCCTATGCGTATATCTCTTAAAATTCTTGCCAGTGCTTTCCTAGAAATGACGTTGATGGGTTAAAGGGTAAATTCATGTATGAGTTAGCTAAATTTCCCGCCTCAGGGCATGTGCCCCTTGGCATCCTCCCTGGGTATATGAGTGTATTTCTTTAGTCTTGCCTCATTATAGGTGGTCAGTCTTTTGAACTTTTGCCAACCTGACCAGTGAGAAACAGTTAACTCAGTATATTTGGAATTTGCTTTCCTCTGATTCTGAGTGAGTTGAGCATGTTTTCATAAACTTAAAGGTCATTTTAAATTCTTTTTGTGAACTGTCTATTCATATCTCTTAAGTCATTTTTTTCTATAGATTTTTTGTTCTTTTTCTTCTCTCTTTTCTATAGTAAGGAACTTAATATTTGTATATCACTTGTAATGTAGGTTGCAAATATTTTACCTTTTAATTTTTTTCCTATTCTTTTAATGTTCTGTGTAGACTTTTGAAGATCCATCTAGAATCTAATTCTTGAACACATGAATAGTCACTTTGGACACAATTGTACTTATCAGTTTTTTTTGTTTTTCCTACTTATAAGGTATATATAAGGTAAATTCCAGACTTAATGCAGGATCCCAGATAATTTTCTTTGGCACATCTTTATCTTCCAATAATTCCTTTATTTGTTTGGCCACACTAAATATGTCTTGAACACACCGTGCTGTTTCCTGTCTTTTGGGTAAGCCTTCAATGTTTTCCCTTCCTTCTCAGAGCTTCAAAACAAGGCTGGGGAGTTACCACCTCTAGATATTTTTTACTACTGCCCTTGTGATTTTCTTGTGCTCCCATCATAGAGCTTATTCTGCCTTTCAGAGTGTTGCCTACAGGTCTGTTTCTCTTCTTCAGGGCAGGAGCCAGTTCTTACTCTTATCTCGAATCAAATCCCAGGTCCTGCACTGAGGTGCTTGATGCATGTTTTAAAGAGGGGGAAAAGACTTGTCATTTGGCTCTGTCTCCAGGGCAGTTGGGATATCAGGGGTTTTAACCCATGATGGTAGAATCAGGTATCTCAGTGACTAGAAGCAGGGGTAGGGGTGTTTAAAAGTCAGAGGTAACTATAGGAAAGGCAGGAGGCTTGATTTGGGGTCAGGATCACGATGGACTGCTGCTGTGGCCATCCAGCGGCCGAATCATGGTGGAGAGGGAGGTGCATATATGGAACACAGAAGCAAGATCAGTCATTCCTTGGACACCTATTTGTGGCATTCTCTGCACTAGACCACTCAGTTTATAATATTCAATCCTTGCAGCAATTATTTTGTAAGAATTCTTTAGACCAGGAATCAGACTCAGAGAATCTCTCTGAGGAGGCCATTAAAGTGGGTAGTGGTGACCTAAGGGTGCATTGTTTCTTCCTACCTTGAAGTACATGCCATTCTCAGCTGTAGAATCATGCCTTCATTTATGATTGTCTTCCAGGGCAGTTTCTAGTAGGACTTCTCTATGCAGAGGCCATTGTTATTCACCAAATAGATGAACTTTGTTCTTACTTTTTGAGTTTGAGGACACAGGATAAAAAGCTAGTTATCCACAGAGTGAAACCCAGAAGGTGTTGGAAGTCAAGTGGCTGAGGCAGTGGGACACCACCAATACAATGGCATAGGTGAGATTTTACCCTTCATAGGTTATTTAGGAAGGCATATGTTCTGCTTTTTGCACCCCATTTAAAAAAATGTGATATGTCTCTTAATTGCACAGCCTGCCTCTGACAGGGCAGATGGAGGGGCCCCTGTATGGCCAGACTGACCCTGGGTGGAGGAGGAGGTCTCCCCTGAGTCCACTGTGTGCCACCCTTGCGGTTTCTTCCTGCCAGTAATTCCTGTGTGGGAATTGCCTGTAGTCCCTGCTTGTAGCCTGGGCACAGGGTAGCTGGGATGCAGCAGTTCCAGACCTCAGAGCCGTTGGCCTAGGTTCTGTGGGTACCTGGAGCCAGCAGCACAGCGAGAGCAAATGTACGGGTGCCCAGCACCGTGGCAAGCCTTTCATTTGTTTTATCTTGATTATTATTTCAGAAATTTGTATTAATCTGGAAGGTTTTTCAGCTAAGTACATGTGCAGAATGACGAGAGGGTTCTCTAGAGTCCATGCTCCACAGTAAATGCAGTGGGGTTACAGCCGTGTGTGGTTGGGAGGGTCTAGTCATTCTGGGTTCTGCAAAGACAGTCTCCTAAGTGTGGAGTCCTGGGCTGAGCCCAGAATCTGGAGTTTAGAGAAAGCCTAAGAGAATAAGAGGAGTCTTTCATGGTTAAATATCCCAGAGACTTAAAAAAAAATTAAAAACTTCCTCTGTGGCATGGGTACATCAGCTGCTTTTAAAGAGTTGGTGGAATATTTATTGTTGGACAGGATTCCATTTCTCAGTGAGGCAATGGAAAAGATTTTTGATCTCAGATGTTTTCCTCATTTCACGTAAAACAGCCTTCTTGAGGATTTTATATGTGTGTGTGAACTTGTATGGGTGTGTTTGTGCATACACACATTTGAGTGTGTGGATAGACACATGAGTGTGCGAGTGTGTGTGATTGGGAGTTTGTGTGTGTGTTTAAGTGTGTCTGCCTGTGTAATGCGGACACAAATCCACATTTTCTGATTTTATGACTTGTTTTTAGTGTAATAAAGTATTAGCTGAAGCCATAATGAAGCAATAATTATCAAGATTGGCAAAAGTGCAAGCATCAAGTTGAAAACAATTTTAATGGCCAAAATAGGTTGTATTTTGTTGAAGTGCAATGAGTAATTTTCATTAATTTTAGGTTGAGGGAGTTAAAAATAAAACCCGTGTAAAGTCTTCCGATTACTCCCCCATCTTTTGCTAAAATCCTGGAATAATGTGAGATTTATTAAAAATGTGGTTGTTGTAAGCTTCAAAAACTCATTAGCGACTAAGCACTCAAAAACCACACATTGAGATATATGAAATAAATTAAGAATAAGACTGAGTATCTTCTCTAACAAGCTACAAATAGGCAAATTCGCAGCCCAACAGAGGCAGACCAGATAGAAGTGAACCCCAGGTAGAGGTCTATCAGTTCAGTTTAGTCGCTCAGTTGTGTCCAACTCTTTGCTACCGCATGGACTGCAGCATGCCAGGCCTCCCTGTCTATCACCAACTGCTGGAGTTTCCCCAAACTTATGTCCATTGAGTTGGTGATGCCATCCAACCATCTCATCCTCTGTTGTCCCCTTCTCCTCCTGCCTTCAATCTTTCCCAGCATCAGGGTCTTTTCAAATGAATCAGCTCTTCACATCAGGTGGCCAAAGTATTGGAGTTTCAGCTTCAACATCAGTCCTTCCAATGAACACCCAGGACTGATCTCCTTTAGGATGGACTGGTTGGACCTCCTTGCAGTCCAAGGGATTCTCAAGAGTCTTCTCCAACACCACAGTTCAAAAGTATCAATTCTTCTGTGCTCAGCTTTCTTTATAGTCCAGCTCTCACATCCATACATGACCACAGGAAAAACTATAGCCTTGACTAGATGGACCTTTGTTGACAAAGTAATGTCTCTGCTTTATCTAGGTTGGTCATAACTTTCCTTCCAAAGAGCAAGCGTCTTTTAATTTCATGGCTGCAATCACCGTCTGCAGTGATTTTCAGTTCACTCAGTCGTGTCCGACTCTTTTCAACCCCATGAATCGCAGCACACCAGGCCTCCTTGTCCATCACCAACTCCCGGATTCCACTCGGACTCACGTCCATCGAGTCAGTGATGCCTTCCAGCTATCTCATCCTCTGTTGACCCCTTCTCCTCCTGCCCTCAATCCCTCCCAGCATCAGAGTCTTTTCCAATGAGTCAGCTCTTCACATGAGGTGGCCAAAGTACTGGAGTTTCAGCTTTGGCATCATTCCTTCCAGAGAAATCTCAGGGCTGATCTCCTTCCAGAATGGACTGGCCAGATCTCCTTGCAGTCCAAGGGACTCTCAAGAGTCTTCTCCAACACCACAGGTCAAACGCATCAATTCTTTGGCACTCAGCCCTCTTCACAGTCCAACTCTCACATCCATCCATACATGACTACTGGAAAAACCATAGCCTTGACTAGACGGACCTTAGTTGGCAAAGTAATATCTCTGCTTTTGAATATACTATCTAGGTTGGTCATAACTTTTCTTCCAAGGAGTAAGCATCTTTTAATTTCATGGCTGCAGTCACCATCTGCAGTGATTTTGGAGCCCGCCTCCCTCCAAAAGTCTGACACTGTTTCCACTGTTTCCCCATCTATTTCCCATCAGGTGATGGGACCAGATGTCATGATCTTCATTTTCTGAATGTTGAGCTTTAAGCCAACTTTTTCACTCTCCTCTTTTACTTTCATCAAGAGGCTTTTTAGTTCCTCTTCACTTTCTGCCACAAGTGTGGTGTCATCTGCATATCTGAGGTTATTGTTATTTCTCCCAGCAATCTTGATTCCAGCTTGTGTTTCTTCCAGTCCAGCATTTCTCATGATGTACTCTGCATATAAGTTAAATAAGCAGGGTGACAATATATAGCCTTGACGGACTCCTTTTCCTATTTGGAACCAGTCTGTTGTTCCAAATGTCCCGTTGTTAACTGTTGCTTCCTGACCTGCATACAGATTTCTCAGGAGGCAGGCCAGGTGGTCTGGTATTCCCATCTCTTTCAGAATTTTCCATAGTTTGTTGTGATCCACATAGTCAAGTGTTTGGCATAGTCAATAAAGCAGAAGTAGATGTTTTTCTAGAACTATCTTGCTTTTTCAATGATCCAACAGATACTGGCAATTTGATCTCTAGTTCCTCTGCCTTTTCTAAAACCAGCTTGAACATCTGGAAGTTCACTGTTCATGTATTGCTGAAGCCTGGCTTGGAGAATTTAGAGCATTACTTTACTAGCGTGTAAGATGAGTGCAATTGTGCAGTACTTTGAGCATTCTTTGGCATTGCCTTTCTTTGGGATTGGAATGAAAACTGACCTTTTCCAGTCTTGTGGCCACTGCTGCAGTCCTGTGGTCCTATGTGAAATTTACAGAAGGTTGCTTGAATAGAGTGAAGTGGCAGAGCTTTGGAGAAGCCCGGAAACCTTGCCTAAATCGCAAACTTGAGAGCATATTAGGTTCTACTTTGTGTGATAAGGGAAAGGCAGTGAGGCAAATCCAAATGCTTACTGTCCTGAAGTTCAAAGTTGTGCTCTCAGATGAATGGTTGAATGTCCACGCTGGACCCAGAACATGGCCTCTCCTGGGAGAAAGTGGTGGGCTCTCTCTTGGGAAAGATTTCCCCTTATGGAGCTTCCCTTCCAGGGTCCAGGCCCAGCACAGGCAGGGCAGCCACAAAGGCCTCATGAGACTGGCCTATGAGACCCCCACCGTTGACCCTGGACCCACCTAGTCTCAAGGAGCAAGGCAAGCTGCTTCCACCGAGAAACCCTCAAAGCCTCCTATAGAGTTCTCTTGGCAAAGGGAGTCCCCATTCAAATGATCACACCATCTTCACGTGTTATCACACTTTGTTTTTGTTTGTTTAGTTGCTAAGTCATGTCCAACTCTGCAGTCCCCTCGACTGTAGTTCGCAAGGCTCCTCTGTCCATGGGGATTCTCCAGGCAAGAATACTGAAGTGGGTTGCCATGTCCTCCAGGGGATCTTCCCAATCCAGGGATAAAACTTGTATCTCCTACCTGAATCTCCTGCATGGGCAGGGAGATTCTTTACCACTGAGCCACCAGGGAAACCCATTGCCACACTTATCTGAGGGTTATTCTTATTTGGGAAACCCCTTGAGGAGGTTGAGTAATTAGGAGTCTAGACCTGTTTAAAGTGTCTGATGGGATCTGATTTCTGGGGTGGCTGAGTTCACACAGCCTCTGCATGAGCCTCAGGTATGACAGCCTTCTCCACTTGGCTGAGTTATGAACATGCAGAATTCATCACGGTGAGATCACGCCACCCACAAGTTTATTTTGGTGCACAACAAATGTTGCCTGCTGTTAGGCCATCAGCCACTGCCATCACCCCTCTTCCCAGCCACGATGTGCCCTGAGGGAATTCAGGATGAGAAAAATAGGAAACTGGCCCTGGATATAGTTAAGATGGTGAATGAAATGGCAACCCACTCCAGTATTCCTGCCTGGGAAATCTGATGGACAAAGGAGCCTGGTGGGCTATAGTCCATGAGGTCCCAGTCAGACACAACTCAGCGACTGAATACCATATTTAAGATACATATCAAAGCAATAACTTCAGTGAGTCCAGACTCCTGCTGTTCCCCATACGTAGAAAGGCTTATGACTAAAGGTTAATGATTAAAGTCATTAACTTGAGTTGTCTGTTTTTTATGTTTAGTGGTGATCCTTTTCACTAGTGTATTTTTTTCAGCAAAGACTCCTTTATATCCTGGCTCCTCTCTTACCTCTGTGGAGTAGTTTTCTCAGAGCTATCTGAGAGATTCTCTTCTGGACTATAGTCCTCAGCAAGGACCTTGAATGAAGCATAATTCTCAACTTTGAAGCTGTGCATTTTTTCAGTCAACATTTTCATACTGAAAGATCGGATGTGGTTTCTTTCCTGAGGAAGGCTTTCCCCTGGAGCTATGAAGTGACACCAGTCTTTAGGACTCTGGAGAGATTGTTCCCTGCACGTCCTGGAGCTGACCCTCTTTCTTATCACGGTCCATAGCCCTTAGAGGCTTCCCAGGTGGCACAGGGGTAGAAAATCTGCCTGCCAATGCAGGAGAGGCAAGAGACATGGGTTTGATTCCTGGGTCAGGCAGATCCTCTGGAGTAGGAAATGGCAACCCTCCCCCCGCCCCCCCACCGCCCGCCCAGTATTCTTGCCTGGAAAATTCCATGGACAGAGGAGCCTGGTTGGCTAGAGTCCATGAGGTCGCAAAGAGTCAGACATAATTTATCAACTGACTGAGTGTGCCTCAGTGGGACTTGTTGATGTCTCTTGGGTATGACTGAGCATGCAGGCATATGCAGCGCTTATGGGAAGATTTAGTTTCACAGACTGATCCTTGGAACACACCTGTCTGTCTGTATCCTGATCTGTTCTGACAGGTAGAGCCCTCATCAGCTCACCACCTTTGGATTTCCATGGATTCAGACTTACATTATCAGGAAAGATGCTATAGTGACCCTGTGGTGGTGGTTTAGTTGCTAAGTCCTGTCTGACTCTTTCCAATCCCATGGGCTGTAGCCTGCCAGGCTCCTCTGTCCATGGGATTTCCCAGGCAAGAATACTGGAGTGTGTTGCCATTTCCTCCTCCAGGGATTTTCCCAACCCAGGGATGGAACTCATGTCTCTTGTGTATCCTGTTTGGCAGGCAGATTCTTTACCTTGGAAGCCCTACTGGTTACTTATCCAGCTAACCAGTTTGAAGAAAATAGTACTCTAAGGAAAAGTTACATCATTGGTAACTCAGGTTGTTGAAATCTTTTTTTTTAGTCAAAAAGTCATAAGTTTGTTAATTAATATATTAATGCAAATTAATGTTTAGTTAGTATGTGCTATTCTGACACCAGCTATGTATCAGATCACCAATTACCATGCTGAGTTTTTCCTATGTGACGTCAAACTGAGTAGCCTGCAATTCAGCTTAATTCTGACTGTCTACCCTCAGGAATATCAGGCCTCACAGGTTAAGGGCTCTTTCCTACAAGACTGTACCCCAGGAGGTTGGGAGCCCCAACTTCACCACTTCCATGCTGTCACCTGTGCTTCTGACCAACTGGCTCTGGATAGGGCATTCCAGTGACCCCCTCTGTGGGTTCAATTAATTTGCTGGAGTGGCTCTCAGAACTCAGAGAAACATTTTACTCACTAGATCACCAGTTTATTATAAAAGCGTATAACTCAGAAATAGCCAGATGGAAGAGATTCACATGGCTAGGTATGGTGAAAGGGCATTGTTGAGGAAAAATTAATCAGTTGATCTTAGAAAGAAATGGAAAATTTTATTCAAGCCAAACTGAGGATTATAACCCTGGAAGAGCATCTCAGAAAGCCCCAAGAACTGTTTAGCCCATTAGAAGTCAAAGCACGGTTATATAAGTTTTTGAGACAGAGGACTGTATTTTTAAATGACGTATTATTGACAGTTTACAAAATCCAGATCTGCAAGCACAGAGTGGGGGATCATCACTGTAAGGAGCAGGACACTATGGGGCCTTCCTGGGACACACTCCTTCCCCATATCCTCTGCTGTAGCTCCTCTCTGAAGTACCTAGATAATAGCATATGATGTGCCTTTCCCGAGTTGTTTTACAGATGCTGAACCTTCCACCAGATGAAAGAATTAACCACTTGGTGACCATGAGCATGTAGCTTTCCAGACTTACCGGAGCCTAAGGATCTATAAGGTTGACCCATGAGACACTGCCCTGTTATCTCGCCATCAGCCAACCAGAGAACTGTTCACAGGCTCATTACCAATCTCACCCCCACCCCGCAACTTGGCCTTTAAAAATGCCTTTGCGAAGCCCCCTCAGGGAGTCTGGGGTGTTTTGAGCCACCCAGTCTCTTCCTGTGGTGCCTTATGACGAACGCTGCACTTTCCTTAACCACAGCTGGGTGTTTAGTAGATTGGCACCACTGTGTGTGGAGAATGGACCCAAGTTTGGTTCAAGAACATCACGACCCCTTACAAGATCAAGAAGGAAGGCTGCCTTTTAAGGAGTTGTCTTGCCGATGCTAGGAGAATGTTGCCATTTATGGTTGAGCAGGTATTCATATGGATGGAGAGGTTAAGTCCATGCACAATGCACAGTGGGGAGAGAGAGGAGGCCAAAGGGCAGAGAAAATTTTTATGTTAAAATTTTTCTTGTCTTGCCATAAAATATGAATTTTATTTCACAGCCAGATGGAAGAGATGCACAGGGCAAGTTAGGGGGAAGACTGTGGAGCTTCCATGTCCTCTCTAGGAGCACCACTTTCCCAAATCTCCATGTGTTCACCAACCAGAAAGCTTTGGAACCCTGTCCTTTGAGATTTTATGGAGGCTTTATTACATAAGAACATTTGATTAAATCATTGGCCATTGGTGACTGATTTCAACTTCAGCCCCTCTCCTTTAATGGAGGTCACTGATGGAGAAAGTTCTAACTCTCTAATCAAGTGGTTTGTTCTCTTGGCAACCAGACTCCATCCTTAGGTACTTTCCAAAACCACCTCATTAACATAATGAGAAACCTTTATAACTCACATCACAAGAAATTCCAAGGGTTTTAGTACCTCTGTGCCAGAAAGGGGATGAAGATCAAATTATGTATATTTTGTAATAGAATACACTAGCCCAATATGTTAACACATTAATCAAACCCATAAAAAAGCTGATTGTACAGCCCCTTTTAGAATATGATGTGAACCTAGCAAGTTCTCTCTGCCCCAGGGAGTGGTTGGAGACACACTTTTTGGTCCCTGATTCCTTTGTGAGATCCCTTACAGTGGTCTTGCCCGTGGCTCTTGGAAAACAGTTCTGCTCCCAGACCAAATGCCACTAAATTCCCAGTGAGTGGTTACAACTTTGTTTTCTGCAGTAACTGTTTCCAAGGAGTGCTATTAGCATTGGGTGGAAACCCACCAGAAAATCCACTGTGAGGGGATTTTCATCTTCATCTAGAGCAGGAAACCACGGGAATATCTTAAGTGGAGTCTGCCTGGTGCAGCCTGGCCAACTAAACTGGTTGTTTGGTTGTGATCTGAGGTTCTTAAAACGTTGGGTGAATGAATGGAGTTCTTTATCCATTTTCATTGATGGCTGCCAGTTTGAAATGAAGAATAAAAATTGTGAAGGTCTGTACAGATGCATTGACAGGCTTAAACAGAACAAGATTTTTTTCTATTCTTTTTTAAAAAATGATCACTTTGCTGTGATCCTACAGGATGTGGAAACTCAGTTATTTGGAAATACTAAGTACTATGTAATCACCTCAAAGAAATTAAAATGCTGATTTACCTTTAAGAAAATTTAGGAAAAGGTAATAAATACAGTTATATGTAACCATTTTATGTCAAGGTCTTTCCTGGTGGTTTTGTGGTAAAGTATCCACCTGCAATGCAGGAACCATGGATTCAATCCATGGGTCAGGCAGATCCCCTGCAGGAGGAAATGGCAAAACCACTCTAGTATTCTTGCCTGGGGAATCCTATGGACAGAGGAGCTTGGTGGGCTACAGTTTATGGAGGAGGTCTTAAGAGTTGGGCACAACTTAGCAACTAAACCCCTACTACCACCATTTTGTATCAGAGTAGACATTTCCAGAAGGTACTTGTCTTCTATGATCATAGATTTCCCCCAGGTATTAATGGATTTGGACTCTAGAATATCTGCTAAATATCTTTCCTTCCTGGAATGGAAGCCCCACTCCTGCATATGTCAATCTTGTTAACTCTAACTTAAGTTCTAAAGGACACATTTTATTACTTTTTGGTTACTCTTATTACAGAAGCTTTTCGAAGGATGAACATATTTTAGATTGAAGGCTGAGGAAGATCTTCACTACAGTGGCTGAGTCAGTGTGCAGATATGGCTGATGGTACAGGGTGAGCCGATGGTCCTGAGACGTCCGAGGCAGGTCCTCTGGTTTGTGGTTTAGCATCCTTTGGTCATTTTTTTCAGTGATGCTGGAATTGTTCCCAGGCCACTGTCCCACTTCTGCATGAATTACTTCCGTGTACTCCTGTTGGCAGGAACCAAGGCTGCAGTTACACAAGGCAGCCCCAGGGCCTACGGAATGTCCGAGCTCAGCGTTCCCATACCAAAAGAGGGCGCACTGTGGTCTTCCACAGACAAAGAAGACACACCGTTGGGCTTCCTTTTAGCTTTCTTCCTGCATCTTCATTTTTTTTTTTTGTAAACTGGGATATAGTTCTTTACCAAATTTATTACTCCACTTGAGGAAGAGGATCAACATAAAACCATGAGTTCACTTTTCTAATTCCATCTTCCTGTCCCCTCCAACAGGCACTCTTTCTCCAGCCCTCCCTGCAGCCTTCCCTAAAGCCAAGGGTGGGGTGCCAAGACCAGCCTGGCACATATCCCGAAGTGTCTGGTCTGGATTCTTTAGTGAGAAAGGACTTGGGCCAAGAGAACAGAACCTCATTGTCTGACACAGGGGATGTCAAATTTATATTTTTTGGGGGAGGGGGGAAGGAGCCCTTTGCTGTAAGACTATGGTCTTAACTGTTCCTGTAAGAACACTGAACTCTCCAGGTCCCTGAAAGCCAGTGTGAAGTCATCCCTCCCTGCAGAGTAGCTGGATGAGTGGCAGCCCCTCAGGGTGAGTGAAGAGTGAAGGCTTGCTCCAGGAAACCCAGCTGCCCTGGCACCCACCAACAGCTTGCCTCCTCCAAAGTGGACTCTGGGCCCTTGGATCTGACTTGGACTTGACCAGGTTGTCTCACACCCAAGTCTAATCCTCGGTACAGATGAGAGATTTCAAGTGATGCAGCCAGCCTGCATGACTCACCTGTGAGCTTACATTAGCCACCATAGAGGGAGTGTGCTGGGCAATTCTATATTCTCTGTCTTGGACCAGCTTCTCCCTGTGTCCCCATGTTCACTGTCAAAAACTTATCATTAGGAGAGAAGAATTGGTGCCTCTGAGTGCTACCCCTCCCTGGAAGTTGTGGGCTCAACTTGATTTTTATCCCTGGTCAGACTCCACTTCACCTTCAGCACCTGTCAAGTTCACATGAGAGAGATCCTACCAGGAACCCCATCCCCTTTGCCTCACAGAGGGTGCCAGGCAGCCTCCTGCCCCCTCCCCTCAGGGTGACGATGGTCATCGTCCTCCTTTTCCTCTGGGGTACACGTTGGGGCATTTGGCAAGGCCTTCTCCTTGTATTGAGGGGTACAGACTAGGGGGAGCTCGAAGTCTTGCCCTCCCATTTTTCAGAGAAAGATTCCAGCAACACGGGAAGTGTAGAGTAGGATGAGCCAGTTCATCTGACCTAATCCCACTTGTCCCCACCTGCCATGACCTGCCCTCACCAAACCCCACCTGCCCTCACCTGTCTTCACCTATCCTCACCTGTCCCCACTTGCCCTCACCTGCCCTCACCTGTTTTTACCAGCCACCAACTGCCCTACCCTGCCTTCACCTGTTCCCACCTGTCCCTACATGCCCTAACCTGACCTCACATGTCCTCACCCACCCTCACCTGTTCCTTCTCCTCCCAGAGGTGGGTGTGGCTATTGCTTGGTAAGTGTCCTGCAGGACCTCCCTATGCACTTCTGTTCTGAGTAGGATTTAACCAGGATCGGGCTTCCCAGGTGGCACTAGTCATAAAGAACCTGCCAGTGTAGGAGACATAAGAGGCACGGGTTCGATCCCTAGGTTGGGAAGATCCCCTGGAGGATGGCCTGGCAACCCACTCCAGTACTGTTGCCTGAGAATCGGCTTAATCAGAGGAGCTTAGAGGGCTACAGTCCATAGTGTCCCAAAGAGTCAGACACAACTGAAGTGACTAAGCACACAGGCACACGTAACCAGGATCTGTGTACCTAGCGGTGTGCACAACTTGTTCCCTACAGTAGGTCTCCAGCTCTTTCTATGGCAGCACACAGACATCTGTTTCATTCTTTTAATGGATGTGGGGTATTTTGCATGGTGGATAAACCTTGATATATTGAACTTCCCCCTTTTATTCCAGGCAGATAAGTGATCCGTGACTAAACAGTAGCAATGGGATGATGGTGTGAAGCTTTTAATCAGCTAGCAATCATCATGACTGGTGTTGGACATCAACAAGGGTATCTATTGGGTGCCAAGCTTTCCAAATGAGCTTTCCTTTCCCTTCTGACTCATTGTTTTCTTTTATTTTTAATTTAAATTTTATTTTATATTGGAATATAGTTGATTTACAGTATTGTATTAGTTTCAGGCATACAGCAAAGTGATTCAGTTACGTATATACTTATATCCTTTCTTTATCAGATTCTTTCCCCATATAAGTTAGTATAGAACTGACTCACTTTTTCTTGATATAAGTTGAATTGTGAAGAAAACTCAATTCTCTTTAGATGAAGAATATTCATTAATTGAGAGGTATCTGGGTGACCATTTCAAAAATTTGGTTGCAGAAAGATGAGGCTATATTACGTTCTGTTTTGCTTTTCTCCTCTCTGTGTACCTTCCCTGTGTGCAGAGCTCCCCTCAATTTACCAAAGGCTTTGCAAGGAGGAACCCCAAGCACCTTGGTGGAGGCTCTCAAGTCAGCATAGATGCTTTCAATTCTGAGCATGTGTGCTCTGTGACACTGCACACCAGGCTGTTAAGTCTGAGAGGACCATACATAGTGCATAAGTGTATCCGTGGTTAACATTCTGGCTTCAGCTACCTGTCCTCATCCTGTGCACAACATGAAATACTTTATTTTGGTGAGGATCCGGAGCTGCCATGGCTCAGGTGGACAGGTTTCTGAAGCTTCGCGCACACTGGGCGTGGTGACAGTGGTTCTAGCCCAGTCACTGCAGGTGACTTGTCTGTGCAGGTGTTTGCCACCTCCTGGGACTTAGCGGTCTCTTGCTGCCTCCTGAACCATCAGAGAAGACACATCAGATGCCCACTGAGGGGCAAGGAGGGGCCTGATCGAATAAGCCAGGTTAGTGGAAGCTTTCTCACTTAATACTTTTCACGGGCATCTTCCTGCAAAGGTTTGAAATGTCCCAATCCATAGAGGAACTTCCTCTTCTAAAAGCGTGCTGTTTCTGTGGCCCTCGTGTTGGCCATTTCTTATTGCACTGTTTCTGAAGTTGACATGGCTATGTGCTATTTCAGAGGTTGACAGTGAGGCCACCAGCCCTGGGGAAGGTGTTCTCAGAGTGCTGCTGTTTAGAAACCATCCAGTGTGAGTTGACTTCCTGGTGCTGTGCTCTTTTTCAGATGGGTTTTGGCACAAGGAGAAGGTGTGGGTTGGAGCCCCTGGCCTTTTGGAGTTGTTTTTGGAATGGAAAAATGACCTTAGGGCAGTTGCCTTTAAGCCAGAGGCCTTGTATCAATCACCAAACAGGTACCCGACATTTATTGAGTGTGAAGGGTGCCAGGTGCCAGGACAGGCTGAATACAGAGTGGTGGAGAGGGGCACACCACCCAAGCGTCATGGGCTCTGGGGACATGATTTTGGGGTTGGGAGATGAGAACTATGGGGGACGGTTCAGGGCAGGCTGCCCAGACCGAGCGTTGCTGGGACCTGGCCTCAAGGGTAACTAGGCATTTGCAGGCAGGAGTAGTGGAGAGAGCAGAGGTGCAGGAGGCCCAGAGATGCTGCATGTTTGGGATGAAGGGAGAATTCTGTGAGGTCGAGGAGGGAAGTCTGGGGGCCCTCTGGGACCAGACAGTGGGTGGCCCCCTGTGTGGCCTGCACTGCGTCTGACCCTCATTTTCATACCCTGCTGCCATGAATTTTTATGTTATTGTCTTATGTTTCATTTTGGCAGGACATTTTGATGGACTTCTAAAAATGTACCTGACTGTTATTCTAGCCCTTTGTGGTGAGTGTGAGGGCCTGCTTGGTGCTGCCCTTGCAGGCTTCTTCCTTGGGGCCAGTGTGGTTTCTGTTTCCAGAGCTGCTAACCCTCTGCAGACGCTTCATAAGCCGGGTCAGCACTCCTGCCTGGATCCAAGTCTGCCACCTTGGAAAGTGCCAGAAGGGCTAATGGGTTTGGGCTGCTGTGTGCACTTCTCATCTTGTTCAGAAGGGGAAATGTTGGGCGTGGGCCACAAGACCTCTGTGGCTGTGAACTGCTCTGGTCTCAGGCAGGGAAGTAGCTCAGACCTATTGATGAATTGGGAGCCGACATAAGACAGGAGTGACCGCAAGTGTCCGTGGACAAGAACAATGACCCCAGGCGTGCCATGTCCCTCCACTCTGCCTTCTGGCCTTGAAATTCCGTCTCCCTCCCTCCCTTCAATTCTGTTTGCTTTTGTTTCACTTCCTTCATCCTGTCTGTTTCTCTCATTTCTGAGAAAATGTCCCGGGTCACCTCTCATTTAAATTCAGTGACAGCTGTGTATCCACAGAGCCTGCACTTCTGTCAAATCATCTTCCTGGAGACCTGGGCTGCTCTAGGTTTCCTTAGGAATGCTAGGGCCTCCAACAATGTCTTCTCACAGCAAAGCAGCCCTTTCATTTAGAGGGGCTGCCTCTCCCCATGAGAAGCATGTTTTTAGGTGGGGGGCACTCGCAGTCGGACATCCCAAAGTAAATGCTTCCTTCCAGGAGTGGACGTATGACCTGCTCTCAGCCAACAGGAGTGCTTCCCAGGGGATTTTTCTATGTGGAGTTGGCAGGGAGGACAGGTGTCCCCTGTGGTTATAGAGTTTCAGGTTGTAGACCTGGAGAGGCTTCCAGCCTCATGGAGGAGGGTGAAGGACTTCCTCTATAACAAAGCAGGACCCTATGGGCCTTTCTCAGGTCAGAACCTGTACCCATCCACACCATGTTCTCTGCCTGCTTCTCACCTATAGAAAAACTTTATCAACAGATTTAATCAGAGAAGGGAGGAAATGCAGAAACAAAAGAAAATAGGTAAATAAGACAAAGTGGTAGCAGTTTAACCATTAAACAAACTACTCAAAGACATTTAGCTCCTCCTCGAGGGCTCAAAGATCCCCTGGAAGAGGACATGGAAGTCCAATCTAGTATTCTTGCCTGGAAAATCCCATGGACAGAGGTGCCTGGTGGGCTACTGTCCATGGGGTTGCGGAGAGCTGGACACAACTGAGCGGACACACGTGCGCGAGGGCTATAGATAATATTCTGAGCTGCATCCTTCGGGTTGTTTTGCAGAGACTGAGGCCCCAGTCAGGTGGAGAAACGTAATTACGTGATGACCAGGTGGTAGCCATGACATAAGCTGTTTCATCATGCACAATGCTGGGAACTGGCCTCAAGGAAATTGGAACACACTGACTCTGGAACCGAACGTTAAGTGTACTTAAAACAATCAGGATGACATTGATCAGACCACTGCATGACTAATTTCAAGGTGATTTTTGGAGTTGACAGTGCTGTTCTGCATGTAGCTACCCCCCAGCCTCTGTACCCCTGAAAGCTCTTGCCCTGTGACTGACAATATCCTTCATAGCTCATCAGTAAAGAATCTGCCTGCGATGCAGGAGACCTGGGTTGGAGACCTGGGTTTGTTCCCTGGGTTGGGAAGATTCCCTGAAGAAGGAAATGGCAACCCACTCCAGTATTCTTGCCTGGAGAATCCCATGGACAGAGGAGCCTGGCAGGTTATAGTCCCTGGGGTTGTAAGAGTCAGACACGACTTAGCAACTAAGCCACCACCACCTGATTGACAGTGAGGAGTTGATTCTTTGGGACATAAGTCCACCTTCATCCCAGAATTGCCAGCTTCCTCAGTAAAGCTGTCTGTCCCCCAGCGCTTGTCTCTCAGTATTGGCTTTCAAGGAGTGAGCAGCTGACTCTGAGTTGGGTTAACACCTCCCTGAGAGAATGACCCATCACCAACAAGGAGAGAAAGAAACAGAAATAGAGGACCTATTATGTTTGCATCTGAGGCTGTACCCTTCCTTTGGTCCCTTCACCGTGCTCTTGCCCTCACCTGCGCCTGCCCTGCTCCCTCTGACCGGTTGCCACGCCCTTCATAGCATTACTGTGAAGAGTGGCGTGGCGTCTGGACCTTCCTGGTCAGTGGGGCACAGCCTCCTGGGACTGCGGCCCCATTCTTAACAACTGGTGCCCCAGGCCCTCTCCTAGTGTTTTCTTCCCTGAGCCTCTCCCTGTGTTGGAGGCCTCAGGATGGTATCTTGGCCCTTCCCAGCTCTCTTCAGAGAGGCCAGCTGGCTTGCTCCCTCAAGGAGACTCTGTCCTCACTCCAAATTGTGAATTCCTAGCAATTCCTTTAAAGCACTCACCTCATTCTGTACTTCCCTTTTTATTTGTTTTCTGCTCCTCAAGGAGGTCTTTGAACAGTGGTGTTGGAGAAGACTCTTGAATGTCTCTTGGACAGCAAGATCAAACCAGTCAATCCTAAAGGAAATAAGTTCTGAATATTCATTAGAAGGACTGATGCTGACACTCCAGTACTTTTGCCACCTGAGGCAAAAGCTGACTCATTGGAAAAGATCCTGATGCTGGGAATGATTGAGGGCAAGAGGAAAAGGGGGTGAGATGAGGATGAGATGCTTGGATGGCATCACTGACTCAATGGACATGAGTTTGAGGAAGCTCTGGGAGATGGTGAAGGACAGGGAAGCCTGGTGTGCTGCAGCCCATGGGGTCACAAAGAATCGGACATGACTGAGCGACTGAATAACAAGCACAACCTCAAGGAAGACAGTGCTGTGGGAGTCCACCTGTCCAGGACCCAGTGGCTGCTGGTCCCCCGGGGTGGGCACAGAAACTGCTGGCTGAAATGAGCACAGAAATGGGCACAGGTGGGTGGGTCCCCCTGTGTTCCACTGTCCCTGAAGTGAGCTGAATCTGACTCTGACTCTCCCAGCACCTTCTCATGTGTGCCCTGGGGCTACAGGTGCCATAGTTCCCTCATGATGCCCACATTTCACTGCTTCAAAGGGCAGGTTTAATACAGTAAAACTGGGGGCATTGACCTTGAGCTGGGAACAGGGACATGTGGCATTTGGGCCCAGGAAATGTTCAGAGATGGGTTGGGCCTGAAACCGCAAAGCTAAGTCTTTCACAGGTCCCCTGCCAAATCCCCCTGTTTTAGGAAAAGCCCTCTGGATGGTTGATTCATGTCCCCTGCACCCTTGGCACACCCACTCTCTGATTTATCTACTTTAGCTTTGCCTGTGACCCTCCTGATGGAGGATATTCTGTTCTCTGTGCCCTGTGTGTTGGACCAGGAGGCTGGACCCTGAGAGCAGAAAGAGATCTGTTTCTTGGATGAGCCGTGGCTGTGGAGGGCCTCAGTGGAAGGATGTTGGTAGCATTAGCTGGGGATGTCGAGTGAGCAGAGGAGAGCAGCATGAAGCTGGCTGTGGCTGGGTTTGGGGGTGGGAGATCAAATCACCTGCCTAAAACAGTATAGGCCTTGACTGGAGCAGTGGGCTTCAGCAGACCAGCATGGATGGCAGTCATTAGGTTGTGGAGCCCCAAGGAGCCATGGGGGCAGGTGAGGGTGTGGACACATTGTGTTTGGGCCCAGGGCCCCCAGGTGTGGGGTGAGACTCGTGGAGGAGGAGCCTAGGGGTGTGTCTGGGTCATCTGTCAGTGTCTGCATGAAAACTGGGGGAACACCGGGTCAAGGTAATTCCCTCAGTAGGAGGGGACCCAGAGCTGTTTCAGAGGAGAGATCCAGGATGTGGGCAAGAGGAGAGGTGACTAAGAGAAAGGAACACAGTTGCTTTCTGAAATAGCTGCACATCCCACTTGCCCTCTGGCATTGCCCAACGCCTGCAGGTACAGCTTCTTCGTTCAGGAGAGAGCACAGGTCTGAAGGCAGGGCTCCAGGCAAGAGGGTCCCAGGGCCCCTGAGACACAGCTGCAGTATTTCTGGTCCTGGGATCCCCTAACCCCAGAAGCTGACTAGCCTCACAGAGGCCTGAGCTGAGTGTAAAATTTTCTTGAACAGCCCCTCCTGCTTGCACACCCTGAGGGAGTGGGCACAGAGCTTGAGCGCTCACAATCCACATTAAAAGTGGGTGCTTGCCTTATATTCTACCGGAATATATCTTTTTATTTTAGGTAAGTGTCATGTTTTAGACTGTTTACTATGAGGGAAATTTAATGCTGCGGTATCTCATTTAACTCAGACTGCAGTGTCTCAAGGAGGGTTTTGTTATTATTACTACTGGAACCTCCACTTTACGTTGAAATGGATTCAGGGAGACCCAGAGGCGTTAGGAGTCTATTGTCACATTGTATGTCCCAGAACAAAACCTCGATCTCACCCAGAAGGGAATAAAAATAGCCAGCAGTTCCCGAGGGGCAGGGCCTGAAGTGCCCATGGCATGGTGCCTCTGTCCTGAAAAAGGTGAATTGCTAAGCAATGGTGGGACTCTACCCCATGCTTAGTGTCAATAGGCACCCTCAATCTTGGTTCCCTTAACAGGTGGTGTCCTGAAACCCTGTGCTGTGGGCCGAATATTCTTGTTCCCCAATCCCATATGTTGAAGACCTCATTCTCTATCTCCAGTGGGATGATATTTGGATGTGGGACCTTTGGGAGGTGGTAAGAGTCAGATGAGGTCATGAGGATGGGGTCCTCACAATGGGATTAGTGTCCTTATAAGAAGAGGCACCAGGATGCTTGCTCCTTTTCTCTCTCTCTCTCCTCTCCCTATCACATGAGGACACAGTGAGAAGAGAGCTGTCTGCAAACCAAGAAGTGAGTGCTCACAGAATCCAAACTTGCTGGTACCCTAATCTCAGCCTTCCCACCTTCAGAACCCTAAGCAACCAATGCTTAGGCTGCCTGGACTTAGTCATGGGGCCCAGGCTCACTAAGACACTCCAGTTCTCCTGGGCTTGTGTGGAGCCCTCTCATCACCGACCTGGTCTGCATGGTCGGTGGTGCTCAATGTGGGGGCAGCGGCAGAAGGGCTGCTGGGGGAAACCTGGAGATGACCTCTAGACAAGTCTCTTCTCCTGGAGTTCTAAGGAGGCATCAGCTCTGTTTTGGGAGTCAGCAGCCTGAAACACTGACTCCGGAATCCAGTGTCCCTGGGTGGATCCTGTCCTCTACTTTCAGGAGAGGATGGCGGAATTTCCACATGTTACCCATGCCTCCTCCATGCTGCTGGGAGGGAGCCTCTGCTGTCCCTGTGGAGTCTGATGATGTGTGAGTGGGGAAGTATGAGCTGTGGATCACATGGGGCCTTGTTTTGTTCTGACCACTAGGCACCACTGCCCAGGGAAAGATGTGGGCTCTGTGGGCTCCTTGTGTGGAGGCCAGAGATCCCAGAGATTCCTCACTGCTCTAGAGCCAGGCATACAGGTAACATGGCCACAGCTGTTAAAATCTGCCCCAGAGGCAGCCACCATAGACATGTAGTCAGAGCCAAAGGCATTGCTCTCTTTCAGAAACAATGTGTTTTGAAGGATCCAGATTCACCATCTCTAGGCATCATCCAAGGGCTCCAAGAGGAGGTAGGGGTGACAGAGGATGAGATGGCTGGATGGCATCACTGACTCAATGGACATGAGTTTGAGCAAACTCCGGGAGATGCTAAAGGACAAGGAAGCCTGGCGTGCTGCAGCTCATGGGGTCGCAAAGAGTTGGACATGCCTGAATGACTGAAAAACAAGGGCTTCAAGCCTGCATTATGTGGTCTCATTCTCAAAGTTGTCCTTTGAAGTGGGTGTTATCTCATTTTCAGAGACAGAGAGGCCAATGCTCAGAGAGATGCAGGCCCACTTCTGCAGACATACACTAAGCGTCTGTCTTTGATGGCAAACCTCGGGTTCAGAGCTGTCGGGGGTCCCCAGGACCTGCCTTTCTCCTCAGCATTCAATTTCCCCTTTGCAGGAAGCGTTCTTTTCCTCAAGAACTGATGTCTTAGTGGGTGGGAGCGGTCAGGGTTTAGGCACCATAGAACACCGGTGTGGCAATTCTGTCCCAAGTCGAGTGTGCTCTTGCCACAGCACCAGAGGGCCCCTGCTTTGAGGAGGGCCCACCCCAGGGGGTCACTGAGTGTCCACGGGCTTTGCCTCTAGCCCTACAGTAAGGCAGAGAGGCAGCACCATTGTCACCTCCACTTCCCACAGGTGCTGAGACCCCGAGTGCCCGACAAGGAGGCCCACAGCTCACTGAAGGGCATAGACGTTCTGGGTTGTGCCCCAGGCCATCTTCTTCCTGCCCTGGGTCTCCCCTCACACTGCTACACTGTACCAGGCATCCTCAGAGAGTGGCTTTGGATGAAGCCCACGAGGGAGGAAAGTGTGAGTCCTCTGGTGGTGAGGGGGCAGCATTCAGACCCCTGCCAGGGTTTATGGATTTTGGAGGAAGCGTAAAGTGAGACTGACAACATGGCTGGGGCGCCAGAGGAATCTGTAGCCTGAGGTTCCTCTCAAGGCACCTCTGGGCAACCCCACTTGCCCCTTCTCTGTCTTCTTGTGGACCACTAATGTGGGACCACCAGGACCCAGCAGGACAGGGTGCTGAGGATGCCAGGAGTGCTCCATGAGGGTGCCCATCCTCAGAGCACCAGACTCCATGGGTGCCCTGGAGAGCATTCCAGCTAAGCAGGGCTGTGAGCCATGGCCCCACTGTTTCCTCCGAGGAGCTTGGGCTGGGGATCTGGTGGGCACCCATGTCTGTGGTCAGGTTCTGAGTCTGAATTTCCAGCAGCTGAGTCTGGGCATTGGGGGAGGTCATAGAGAATAGCATATTCCCACTGGGGGCCTCTTGTTCCTGGGCAGAAGCCTGCACTGAGAGCTGGGAGCAGGGTTACAGAAACTCAATGCTCTGGGGCTGGACGGCAGAGCCAGCTGCTCGTCATTCCATTGTGTGAGATCTTAATAAGCAGGGTAATTCAGTCTGACAGCAGCTCAGGGGCAGGCGCAGCAGGCGATGGCGGGGTTGGATGGGTTGGGGGGCGCCTGTAGGAGCATGATGTCACCGGGCTCCCAGGTGGATGGGGTTTCAGGAGGGCTAATTCAGTCACATTTAACTGATGAGAATTAAAGTCCCAGAAGGGGAAGTGAGGAGCTGATGTCATGGAGGCACCCGGGCCGTGAGAATCACTCTCACTGACTGTGAAGCAACTCTGAGCCTCAGTGCCTTGTCTCCAGCCACCTCCCTGTCCTGCCAGCATCACTTGCCCCTGAACCCCGTCTCCTGTGACCTCTGGGACAGCCCCTGTCAGCTGTGCCTCCCCTGTGCTTCTCCCACAGGGCTGGTGGATGGTGATGTGCCCAGTCCATGTTGCAGTCAGGAAACGGCGGGGCTGCCTGGAGATCCTGCAAAGACGCCTTGAGAAAGGGCACGTGCTGCTTCTCTGTGGCCGAAAGCACGAAGGACTAGGGCCAGGATGGAGGAGTTGCAAGGGAGACAGACTGGAGCAAACATTCTGCGGACCACTGTTCATCTGAAGCAAACATTCCACCCCAAATAAGTGCTCTTCTACCCCGAGGCTGCCTCTCCCCACCATCCTGTGCATGTGGGAGAGATGAGTAGCTTTTGCCCATGGTGGGATTCAAACCTTGGGTGGTAGGCAGCCAGATAACCCCAAACAGCTCTTCTGACAGCAAAACATGAGATGTGTGAGTTCAGCTTCCCCCTCCTGCCTTCAGTGGTCGGCCCTCCTTTGACAGTATAAGGAACAATGACTCTGCTGCTGCACCTCCTGTACTGTGTGTCAGTGCTTTATTTTAGCCTCACAGCAACCCTCAGGGTAGGTCTGTTAGCCCCATTATACAAGGATTAACTGCTATCCAAGGTCACTGCTGGGTTTCCCTGGTGGCTCAGCAGTAAAGAATCTACCTACAATGCAAGAGACCTGAGTTTGATCCCTGTGTCAGGAAGATCCCCTGGAGAAGGGAATGGCTGCCCACTCCAGCATTTTTGCCTGGAAAATTCCATGGATATAGGAACCTGGTGAGCTATAGTCCCTGGGATTGCAAAGAGTTGGACACAGCTGAGCAACTAACTCACACACAGTTACTGGTAGGAAATAGCTGGGATTGAAGCCAGCTATTCAATTAGATTGAAGATCTAAGCCCCTGAAGCTTCTACTCTTTCTGCCTCCACCTCAGCCTAGACTTTTGCCTAGCCGACCTGACACTACTGGACAGTCTGGTTCAGGACCCTGGACAGTGACCCAGACACGTGCTTGGCCCCACGGGGGTGGGGGGTGGCGGGGGGAGCGGGTTGGAGGTATGGACTTTTAAGACCTGGGGGTTCTCTCCGTCCTTTGATTACTTCCTCAGGGCTTTTGGCTCCTTCCTAACACCTGGGCTCCCAGAGAGACCTTTCCAGACCACTGACTAAAACAGCCTCCCCCATCCTCTTCTAAAGCTCCAACCCTCACCCTGGTCTCCACAACACCTAGAATACCAGCTCCATGGCTGTCCTGCTCACACAGTTCTGGAATACCACCCAGCACAGAGTAAACACTCAATGGTTTTTGTTGAGTGACTGCAGGAAGGAGGCAGGAAGAAGAAGTCCTGTCCTGCTTTCTGAGGTAGGTGAGATGCTTTCTAAGGTAGGCTTTCTAAGTGGAGAGATGCAGTGAACAAACCAAACAGGCCAAGATGACTTTAGGTTGTAATAAATGAAGGTAGAGTGATAGAGATGACAGGAGGGCCTATCAGAAGAATGACACTTGCTTTAAGTCTGAATCATGTGAGGGATCAGCCATGGAAAGAGCCAAGAAAAGTGTTGAAGGCAGGACAAGAGCTTGCGAAGGTCCTGACGTAGGAACCAACTCAGCAGCTTCAAATACGGACTTTAGGTGAGTTCCCCTTGGAAGGGATGCAGCAGGGGAGGACCCTTGGGTGGCCCCTGATGTCCTTTCGGAACTCTGGAGTCACTGGTCTGGGGTTGTCAGGCCTGCAGGTGCTCCTAGGGAGAAGCCAGGACACATGCACAAGTCTGACTCATGGGGCACATCGAAGGATCTGGGCAGCTGACCCTCACAAATGGCCTGTGAAAGAGCCACTGCAAAGTGCAGACGTTTGACGGGGGCCCTTGTCAGTACGCATGTTTCACAGCCTTTGCATCTTTCTTCCTGACATTGCAAGTCTTGATTTCATGAAACTGAGAAGAATCACTGGGAAAACAGGATTATGCTGGCTGAAACACTGCTGTCATGCTGAGTCATGACAGTTGCCAAAAAAGAAGACTCCTCCACTCTTTGAGAACTACTTTACAAGAAAGTAGTCTATGAAATATATTTTTGAAGACAACTAGAGACCATAGCCATGGGGAGTGAGTGAAGGCAGTGAGGAGGAGTCCCCCTCATACCCCCGTTGCCCAGGCTTGGGGTGTGTCTCTGAGCTGCTATCCACAGTCCCCTGTTTCAAGTGTGAGTTGTTCTGGATTGATTGACAAAGATAAACCCGATCACACCCTTAGATGGCAACTCGGGGATTCAGTCCCATCAGCTGCACACAGCCCCAAGGCTTTTGTGTCTAAATTATGGGAATTTAGATTTCTCCTTGGCTGTCTACCACCAGAAATCAGGAAATCTCTGAAAAGCAAACCACACAGACTCCAGCTGTCCAGGTGTCATTTGCCAGAAATGGCTCCAGGGAGATTTTATTTACAAGAGAGTGACTGGCCCTGCAGTGTAAGTCCTTGACCGGCAGCCTGCAGCTGTCCCGTGAGGCTGGGGGTGGGAGTCAGACACTGTGCAGGCGGAACCAGACCTGGCGGAACCCACCCGTGAGCGGCAGGCAGGTCAGGGACCAGATGGGGCTGCGGTGAGGAGGCGGGGCATCTGGGCAACTGCCCTGTTCACAGGCTGCTGGCCGCATGCTATGGGATCAGAGGAGAGCATCACGGCTGGTCCACACTGGACACCCTACTTCTTTGAGCCTCGTTTCTCATCAAAAGAAGGGATGGATTATAGAAGCTGCTTCTTCATTTATTTCAGCTACACCTGCCTCTGTTCTGGCCAGGCGCTGGGGCAGTGCAATTAGACGCAGTCTGATAACCCAGACAGTGGCCCCCAGTGAGCCCTCTTTCCCTCTGGGGGTTGGGGGGAACTTTCCTCCCTCAACCTTGCATGTAATAAACAACTGGCCACTGTCCCCTGCTCAGGCCTTTTCGTGCCTCAGGGCTCCAGAGTTCCTGGCATCAGGGGCAGAGATCCCAGGAGAAGTTCTAAGAATAGCATCCTTTCCATGACTGTTATGTCCCAAGTCAGACCTGACTTTGCAGTACTAAATAAATATTAACAAAGTTGATGCTCTCTCCAGCCCAAACTTCAGTTTTTTTCTAAAATCTACATTAATGGCATCTTAACTTTCCCCTGTAGCAATCCCCTTCTTTGGACTGACTGCTAAAAAGCTGGTATCTCATAAAATAAACCTGGAAGAACTTAGGAAGCCCAATGCAGTCTAGGAAACATCATAACCCGCTAAGAAAATCTTACAAAATATCTTTCTTAGTTTCTTGAGTAGTGGAGTTTAGACTTTCAGTTCAGTTGCTTAGTCGTGTCCAACTCTTTGCGACCCCATGAATCGCAGCACGCCAGGTTTCCCTGTCCATCACCAACCCCTGGTTCACTCAGACTTGTATCCATCGAGTCAGTGATGGCATCCAGCCATCTCATACTCAGTCGTCCCCTTCTCCTCCTGCCTCCAATCCCTCCCAGCATCAAAGCCTTTTCCAATGAGTCAACTCCTCGCATGAGGTGGCCAAAGTACTGGAGCTTCAGCTTTAGCATCATTCCTTCCAAAGAAATCTCAGGGTTGATCTCCTTTAGAATGGACTGGTTGGATCTCCTTGCAGTCCAAGGGACTCTCAAGAGTCTTCTCCAACACCACAGTTCAAACTCATCAATTCTTTGGCGCTCAGCCTTCTTCACAGTCCAACTCTCACATCCATACATGACTACTGGAAAAACCATAGCCTTGACTAGATGGACCTTAGTTGGCAAAGTAATGTCTCTGCTTTTGAATATACTATCTAGGTTGCTCATAACCTTTCTTCCAAGGAGTAAGCATCTTTTAATTTCATGGCTGCAATCACCATCTGCAGTGATTTTGGAGCCCCCAAAATAAAGTCTGACACTGTTTCCACTGTTTCTCCATCTATTTCCCATGAAGTGATGGGGCCGGATGCCATGATCTTAGTTTCTGAATGTTGAGCTTTAAGCCAATTTTTTCACTCTCCTCTTTTACTGTCATCTGCCATAAGGGTGGTGTCATCTGCATAGATGAGGTTACTGATATTTCTCCCAACAATCTTGATTCCAGCTTGTGTTTCTTCCAGTTCAGCATTTAGACTTTACGCAAAGCCAAACTTAAAATCTGTTGCTATTTTGTATTATTTAACAAAAGCCTACCCTCCCTATTAAAGATGACTTGAATATTCATTCTCTTCAGAGTTTTCTGCTTTCAGGAAACATAACAGACAAATGGTGCCAATTTGATTAGATTGTTTTGCTTCAAGTCCTGAGGGCTCCTGATGCCCTTTAGAGGAAATCTCAGCCCTGAAGAGGGCCCTCACTATGCAGTCTTGCCTTTTACCACGCTGTCCACCCCATTCCACCCGGAACCTTCTCCCCTGAAACTCCAAGGCCTCTCTCAAGTGTCCGCATAGACCATGGGGCAGGGTTGGAGCTATGGCTGAATTCCAGTCTTTTCAGAATGCCTTGTGCTCTTCCTAGACCCCAGGATTGGTTGTGAGGGGCTTCCATCTCTCAGTCCCTTCCCTGGATCAAGAAGGCTATCTCAAGTGCTTTCTCATTTGCCTCCTGAATTTTGAGGAGGTGTGGAGTCTTCTGCTCACCTCACCTCCCTTTAGATGATAGAACTGTTTCTCTGCAGTGGACCAAGGTGCCCCGTTTCTGCCTGTCTGTTCTCTGGCCCCCTAGTCTTGGTGCCACCTTCCACGAGGACCTGGGGAGCTGGCACCTCTGGCTGCTCTTCCCCCTGCATCCTTGCATGTAATAAACTCCTAGAATGGGAGCAGGGGGACCTCTCTGTTCCTCTCCCTGCTGAATCATCAGGTCAGACCTGCCTTGTGCTCTGCACCCGCCTCCCACTTCCCTCCCCACTTCTTCCCTTGCCCCAAGATTCAAGTCCCTGTTTGTGGTTTTCTACTTGGAAAAAGGTAGCGTTGGGAGCACACGGAAGTGATGGATGACGTGCTGAAAGCTGGAGTGTGCCGGACACAAAGGGGGCACCTTCAGCACTGCTTCTCTCATCTCACTCCCATCATGTCTCAGATGGGACGTCATTGTCCCATGTGAAGAAGAGGAAATGGGGGCTCAGAGGGAAAGTCCCATGCCCACGTTGCAAGGCCAATGCATGGCAGGGCTGTGATGGGAGGCCTGGTCCGTCAGACTGGGGAATTACTTCGCTGCACTGGGATCTCAGCAGAGGGAGTTGGATGCTTTCCCTATTGATACCTTCATAGCTCTTGACAGCTTTCGAAAACTCTCCCTTGTGTCCCCACATTGGATCTTAACCTAAACTTATTGGTGGACAAAATTAGCATCCCATCCCCAAGATGAGGGGCAAGCCCACAAGACAGTGGCTCGTCCAATCCTGCATGTGTGGCCGTGGGACAGCTTTCCTCATTAGAGGTGTGTTAGGGTCCCCAGGAACCTGGGACCGAAGAGTGTGACTGGCACAGGCAGAAGCTGCGTGCTGATGGAGGGGGAACCCACAGTTAAGGCGGTGCCTGGGCACACCAGACAGAAGGAGCATGAAGTTTCACAAGGTGAAAGGCCAGAAGGGTCCCTAGGCCAGCACAGAGGTGGAGTCCGGGCGGCAGAAACAGGGCCATCACAGAGCTGGAGGGAGGGCTTGCATGCCCTGACTCCTTAAACAAGGACCTCTGGTTTCCCGTCACACGGCCCGGGTTCTGAGAAATACTGGGGTGACCCACAGTCAGAGGCATGAGCCAGGCAGAGCATGATGGGGAGGGGTGGCCAAGGGCGAGAGTCAAAGCTGTGGATGTGAGACGGCCCCCAGGTGTGACACCCTCTCTTCAGTCCTGGGGGGCTTGGAGCCTGCCCTCTTGGCAGGGACCCTGGCTGGCTCTGTGGTGACCTCCCCTGGGTCATGTGGACATGCATCCCCCATCACTGTGAGAGGCCATGAGGGAGGGGCTGGGGCTGCAGATGTGGGTTGGGGTGAGGGTCTTGAGGTCAGTCCTCACTGGTCAGCGGGTGTAACCCTGGGCCCTTCCCAGATGTTTCAGAAATGACTTCCCAGAGTCAAACAATCAAGTTAAAAGCAGGAGTGGCCACTCTCATGCACTTCTGAGTGGAACTGTTCTCTATATAAAACCCCTCTTTTCCCTGCTCTCTTCTCTATGACTGGGCTCGAACCTGGAGCAGCAACCCAACAGGCCTTGTCCTCAAGTGCCCCGTCCAAACTGAGTCCAAACTGGGTCTCAGGAGTGCTCTGGCTGGCAGAAGACAAAGCTGCTTTTACTCTTGTAAAATTCTGCAGCTTGGAACGGGGCATGTGTAAGGCTGTAAACATTGCTAAGGTCAGAAGTTTTTGACAGTGGGTTGTTGGCCAGTACGGATCACTGAGGTCCCCTGGGCCAGGCAAGTTAACTTTTGAGTTTGGGGGCACACAGGCCACATGAGTTTCTTCAAAACCAGAAGACAGGTGAGGCTCCTTGGGGTTCTTTCTGTCTTAGAAACTTTGAACTGATGGAGTTTGGAATCTGGAATGAAACCAAAGAAGTTGGCAAAATGAAAGTTGGAGAAAGACCAAAGCTTGGTTGTGTTTGGTCCCCTGGATCCAGCAGTTCCTGAAGTCCACACCTGAGTGTGAAGCAGTAATTCTTGTTTGTCATTTTGCTTAAGCCGATTTGAGTTGAATTTGTGTTACTTGGAACTAAAGGGGTCCTGAGGAATTCAGATACTCCTGAGAAAGATCGCAGGATGGTGGGTGCATCCATCCTCAGGGGCCCATGCTGGAGGACAATTTGTGAAAGGGGTGGGAGACAACATTGTTTTCTGGAGTCTGATCAAGATAAACAGGACGTATCCTTAGGAAAACACTGAACATCAGGCTTGTAAAGACCCTCGAAGGCAAGGGATACCAGCTTTTATCCATGGATTTGCATCCCAACTAAAGTCACGCTTCTGTCATCACAGCAGAAGGTGGGTGTCTCCCTGAGACCCGGGGGGATGAGGCAGAGAATCCGCATCTGCCAGCTGTCTCGGTGCTGCTGGGGGAGGAAGCCCTGATTCTGGTGGTCCACCTGCTCTTGCCAGCAGGATGTGTCCCCCAAATGGACTTTTAACACTTCCCAAATCATTGGGGAAAATCTTTGAAAATGTGCAGGCGGCTTATTCTAATTCTGACAGTGACTTTCTCAGCTATTCATTGACTGATTTGGAGATGAAGAAGATAGAGAACTTGCCAGACAGAATAAACAGGAGGGTGTGCCTTTTAACCTTGAAGCTTGATGGATCCATGCTCTCGAGGTGTTCTCTTCCAGAGCACATGCCTTGATTGGTTGCTGAGCTGGGGTCACCATCTGTGGCACAGAGATCTGTCAACTTTGGGGAAGCTTGGCCGGCAGGAGCCTAGGAGGGCTTATCCCTTCAGGTAGGCTGGGTTTAAGGACCTGAACACAGAGGTATAGACTCTGCAACAAATGCTTTTCATTGAAGTTTAAGTTCCCAAATAACATAACCAATGTAATCTTGAAAATAACAGTCTTGTAGCAAGTTGTCACTAGTTTCTGATTTCATACCTAGTAGAACATTAATTGGAGCAGGCAATGGCAACCCACTCCAGTACTCTTGCCTGGGAAAATCCCATGGACAGAGGAGCCTGGTAGGCTCCAATCCATGCGGTTGCGAAGAGTCGGACACCACTGAGCAACTTCACTTTCACTTTTCACTTTCATGCATGCACGGGAGAAGGAAATGGCAACCTACTCCAGTGTTCTTGCCTGAAGAATCCCAGGGGCGGGGGAGCCTGGTGGGCTGCAGTCTATGGGGTCGCACAGAGTCAGACACAACTGAAGTGACTTAGCAGCAGCAGCAGCAGGACATTCATGAAATATGTGTTTCTCCATCCATTCTTTTTCAGGTTTCTTTCCATTATAGGTTATCACAAGATACTGAGTATAGTTCCCTGTGCTATACAGTAGGTCCTTGTTGGGGATCTATTTTATATATAGTAGTGTTATGTATATTAATCCCAAACTCCTAATTTATCCCTCCCCACCCTTCCCCTTTGGTAACCATAGTATATTTTCTAGGTCTGTGAATCTATCTCTGTTTCAAGTTTCTCTTTCTTGACTTGGTTTGTGAGTAAGGAAGGCCCTGTCAGCCAAATGGTCACCATATGTACACTCACAGAAGTGGAAGCGAGGAGGGAGAGCACACACCTATGGCAGACACACGTTAAAGCAGTCTTGGGTGCACGGGGCCAACAGGACCCTGACCCGGGGCAGGTGGGAGCTTGTCAGCGTCTTGAGGAATGCCTCCAGCTGATGACTATCCACCTGAAACTATTAGTTGAGAATGGTCACTGGAGGATAAAGCTGGACAGAGGGAGACAAATAACAAGCCTGTTGAGACAAATGACCCATCCCAGGGTGGGGGTGAGGATGGAGGTAATGATGGGATTTCACAGAGTCCCCCGGCGACAACATCACAGTCAGCAGAGGTGGAACACTGCCCATCAAGGGGTCTGGAGGAGAGACTAGGCATCAGCTGTGGGCATGTGGAGTGTGAGATGTAGATTAGTCAAGCGTGGGTAGGGGTGCTGCAAGGGGAATACACGAGTCTGACTTCTGACTTCTGTATGGAATGGTCTCTATCCTGCCTTCTCTGCCTCTCCCTCAAGAGAACTATTGATGAAAAAATTAATCAATAGTCAATCTAAGAAAGAGATGGAAAAACTTATTTGAGCCAACCTGAGCTTTATAACCTGGGAGATGGTCTTTCAGAGGGCTCCGCGTACTGTTCTAAAGTGGTAAAGGGGCGGCCAGGATAAATGTGAATGACAAAGGGGTACATACAATCAAGCACACATTTTGGTGGAGGGTTGCTGCTATTATCCAGAAACAAGTATCTTAATTAGTGGCCTCAAGGCTCTTCTAAGTATGGGAAGAGGCAGGAGACTAGGTTTATAAAAATTGCTCCTGAAAATATCTGACTATCTGAGGACCAGTTTTTTTCCCCCAGTTTTCTTAGTGCATGAAGTGCCTCATCCCGATCTTTGCCCCAGACTCCTTTCAGGGTGCATTGTAGGTCAGTGACTGCAGTGTTAATGATTTGGTTCTTGTAGAACTGAATGGTGGGCACCATTCTTTGTTTTACAATCCCTTCCCTTTTGACCTTAATTACGACCAAGGTTTGGGAGGCCTTCTGTGACCAAGTTGTCCCACAGTGCTTAGAATGTTCATTCCTAGATTCCCTCTTTTGCTTTTCCCCATATCTGTAGTTTTTACACTATTTTCAATCACTGATCTTTTAGAACTATATATTTGATCAATCATTTCAAATCACCTAATCATCTGTGACTCAGTCATACACTTGATAATGCAAGGAACTAATCTTATAAAATGGCAGAATACAAGTAATACAGCTAGTGATAATGTATCATAAACATTAGGGCTTCCCAGGTGGTGCTAGTGGTAAGGAATCCATCTGTGAAGGCAGAAGACACAGTAGATGTGGTTTTGATCCCTGGGTTGGGTAGAAGGAAATGGCAACCCACTCCAGTATTCTTGCCTGGAGAATCCCATGGACAGAGGAGCCTGGCCAGTGTCTCCCCAGGTCATCTGACCAGTCTCTTCTGTGCCAGTCACTGTCTTTGTGGGAAATGGCTCATTGGCATTGTATGTAGAGTTCACCAAAGATGTCTACGTGTACAAGAGGAGTGGTGGGTCATGATGACCCGTGACAGGATTGAGAAAGGAGTTATTATCTAGGGAGTTAAAAGGCTGTCAGAAAATTGAAGAAAATGAGTAAAGTTGATCTTTATGGTTGAGCAGGCATCTCTGTCATTGTGGGGGCGGGGGGGATGAGAGGGAAGGGAGGTGGCCTACAGTGGGCAGAGAAAAGCTTTATGTTTTCTTGTCCTGCCTCAGAATATGACTTTTATTTAATCAAAACTGATTCAGATCTTCAGTGACCCACTAAGCTCTATGCCGACCCCCTAGAGTAGCATTGTTATTGAGGTGTAATATACCTTGGCAAATACCCATTTGTATTGGACATTCAGTGTTTTGTAGTATAGTTACAGCATTGTACAACCATCATGACAATCTTATTTTAGAACATTTTTGTCACACCCTCTCTCTGCCAAAAAAGGCCATTATCCTTTAGCAAACACTGTCCATTCCCCAGTATGGTGCTTCTAAATATTGATGATTCCTATTTTTAATCCTATCTGTAAATCCTTTAATGATTAAAGAACCACATGGAACTTGTTTTTGTGTAACCAGTCTATCAGAAGTACTCAAAAACAGCTTATATATGAATGAGGCATACTTTTAAATTGAAAAGATTAAAAAAATATTACCCAAGGATTCTGCATCTTTTAGAAAGGATGACCCCTTTGCATTTCTGTGCTATTTGTATGGCTGATGCAGTATTTTTCAAATCTTGAGAAACTGGTGGGAGGCTATGCAGATAAGTGATGACTGCTTTTTTCTTTCTTGGCTATATTTTTCTAGCATCTGCTGTAAACAAAACAGAGAAAAGAGCCTTTCTAAACCTGGTGCAAATATCTCAGATTCAAGGAAGCCAATGATGGAAAATGTAATATCGAAGTTCAGATTATTATAAATACATGGCATAAATCACATCTGCTCATTAAACTTAATTCCAAGGAATAATAGCAACAGCAAAGAGATGTTGGAAACTCTCTTGGGAGAAATAAAGTAGTCGACAAATTCTTGGTTTTAACTGTTTTCTATCATGAGGATGCTTTGTTTTATTTTGGCCTGGTGTGTAGGGACCCAGACTACACACGTAGCTCAAGGATCACAACGGAACCTCTTCCAACACATCCATTCCAGAATTAACAAGTAGGTAGTGGTGCCCTGGGACCTCCAGTGGTTTGTGGCAGGACTCACCCAAAGCAGGAAGCCATAATGTATCAGTTCAAACCAGTTAAGAATTAGGTACCAACTAGGATAGACCTGTCATCTTATTTATTTATTTTGCTGTCAAAGCAAGAGACTTTATTGGGGGGGGGGTGACTGAGTGGAGAGCAGGAGGGGGAAGGAACCCAGGAGGACTGCCCTGCCTCATGGCTCACAATCTCAGATTTTGTGGTGAGGGAATTAGTTTCTGGGCTGTCTCTGGCCAGTCCTTCTGACTCAGGGTCTTTCCTGGAGATGCATGCATTGCTCAACCAAGATGGATTCTAGAGAGGTGGGTCCTAGGAGGTTGGTAGGTCAAGTGGCATCTTCTTTTGACCTTTGCTGAATTCTTCTGGTTGGTGGTGGCTTGTTAGTTCCATGTTCCTTACCAGGACCTCCTCTTGTAACTCATGCAAATGGTTACTGTGGTGCCTGGCCAAGGTGGGCAGTTTGAGTCAGTGTTTCCCCTGTTTCTGGACTAACTGAGGCTCAGGTTCTTTGCATCTCAGTGCAGAAGGAATTCAGTGAGAGGCAAAGTGATAGGCAAGAGGTAAATTTATTGGTAGAGGACATTTGTCAGAGATACATGTGGGCAAGCAAGAGAGTTCTGTCTAGACTTGTCATTTTAAACATTAAGGCTAAGGAATGTTTTGTCAAACACAATCTTATGTGGGCCAACAATAAGAGGCAATTAGGGCAGAATAGTTCTGATGGGGCCTCAGGGGCTGGCCCTCTCCCCTGGTGCAGTTGTGCCAACTTGGTTACACGAGTCCTGAGAACGTCTTGTGGAAGTCCATTGCTCCCCTGTGCCCATCTTGAGCATGGGAGCCATGCTCTCAGTGTGATCACTGGGTTGCTTATTTCTCTTTCCTTCTCAACATGGAATCCCTGAACAGAATGATTCTATGTCTCATGAAACTGTTTGTCTCAATGGATGACCTCAGGAAAGATAAACTTAGCTCTTCCACCTGCCAGGTACTGTTCAAAGTGCTAGAGATACAGCCCTGAGGAAAGTGGTTGTCTTATGCTCATGGAGCTAACCTGTGGGATGGGATGTACAGAAGGATAATAATCAAATAAGCAAACAGCTAAGTGACAAGTGGAGAAAACGCAACAGAGGAGAGGAGACGCAGTGTCAGGGCAGCTGAAGTGGCTAAACTTGCTGGCTTATCAAAGGCAGTTAGAGAAGGCATCTTTAATCAAATGACATTGCATAGATCCATAAAGAAAAAATAAGAGAGGAGGACTTCCCTCGTGGTACAATGGACAAGAGTCCACCTGCCAATTCAGGGGACCTGGGGTCGATCCCTGGTGTGGGAAGGGTCCACATGTTGCAGAGCAACGAGAGCCTGTGTGCTACAACTACAGAAGCCCATGCTGTCTGGGGTCTGTGGGCCACAGCTACTGAGCCCGTGTGCTGAGACTACTACGCGTCTAGAGCCCTTGTTCCAAAATAAGAGAAGCCACCGCCACGAGAAGCCTGTGCAGTGCAGCTAGAGAGGAGCCCTGCTCGCTGCAGCTGGAGAAAGCCCCCATGTGCAGCAGCCCAGACCCAACATAGCCAAAACATTTAGAACAAGCAGCAAAGGGAGAAATTGCGCATATCAGGGAACTTAAGTGCCATGGTCCCGAGGCAGAAGCCTGGATGGTGAATTAAAACAGCAATGAGGCCAGCATGGAGCAGTGCTGAATCAGAGTTAGGAGATGTGAACAGAAACGTCTCAGTGAACCAGAATACACAGGGCTCTGCAGGCATCGTACGGATTTGGGATAGGGCACTAGAGTAGAAGAGGAAAGGCTCACTCTGTTGAAAATACACAGTAGAAGACTACGCATAGAAGCAGAGACCAGTCAGGATGTTTCTGCCGGAATCCATGTCAGATGGTGTACCCATCCTTCATCAGGCATCTCAGCTCCACGGTTTTCATCACCTAAGTTCAAATCACTTACAATCCGCTGACTATAACTTCCAAATATTTCCAGAACCTGTCTGTGTCTCATCACTTCCTCTGCTCCTAAGGGTCTAAGGTACCCTCACATCTGATCTCGTTATTGCTTCCTGGCCTCAGCCCTCCCTTTAGTCTCCCTTGACATAAGCACCAATGGATCTTCTAAAATGTAAGTCAGGGAGTGATGTCATTGAATATGGCAGATTAAGGATTCTTAGAACTCTGTTCCTCCACTAAAACAACAATGAAGCTGGAAAAAAAAAAAAGCTATAGGCATCAACTTTTTCATATTCTAGAATCTAATAAAAAAATGGGCCAAAGAACTAAATAGACATTTCTCCAAAGAAGACATACGGATGGCTAACAAACACATGAAAAGATGTTCAACATCACTCATTATCAGAGAAATGCAAATCAAGACCACAATGAGGTACCATTTCACACCAGTCAGAATGGCTGCGATCCAAAAGTCTACAAGCAATAAATGCTGGAGAGGATGTGGAGAAAAGGGAACCCTCTTACACTGCTGGTGGGAATGCAAACTAGTACAGCCATTATGGAAAACAGTGTGGAGATTCCTTAAAAAATTGCAAATAGAACTGCCTTATGACCCAGCAATCCCACTGCTGGGCATACACACTGAGGAAACCAGAAGTGAAAGAGACACATGTACCCCAATGTTCATTGCAGCGCTGTTTATAATAGCCAGGTCATGGAAGCAACCTAGATGTCCATCAGCAGATGAATGGATAAGAAAGCTGTGGTTCATATACACTATGGAATACTACTCAGCCCTTAAAAGAATAAATTTGACTCAGTTCTAATGAGATGGATGAAATTGGAACTGATTATACAGAGTGAAGTAAGCCAGAAAGAAAAACACCAATACAGTATACTGACACATATATATGGAATTTAGAAGACAGTAATGATGACCCTATATGTGAGACAACAAGAGACACAGAGGTATAGAGTGGACTTTTGGACTCTGAGGGAGAGGGAAAGGGTGGGATGGTATGGGAGAATGGCAATGAAACATGTATATTTTCCTGTAAGAAACGAAACGCTAATCTATGTTCAATGTAGGATGCAGGAGGCATGGGGCTGATGCACAGGATGATTCAAGTAGAGGATGGGGGGTGGGAGGTGGGAGGGGGCTTCAGCATTGGGCGATTGTGTTCACCTATGGCTGATTCGTGTCAATGTATGGCAAAACAAATACAGTATTGTAATTAAAAAAATAAATAAATTTAATTTAAAAAATAATAATAAATAAATTAAAAATTTTTACAACAACCAGGAGAGTGTTTTATGAAGGAAGAAACTCCTAGATTTCAGCATGAGAGCATCATCATGGCATTTTAACTCACCCAACTACAACCTTCCAGTTCCCAGCTCCATAGTGGCTATGGGGATGTTGACCTGTATTCCTAATGTGACTGGCTGGTTCCAGAGGAGGCAGTATAGACCTTGGTCTCAAATACGTATGATTGTGTGTCTGTCCGGTGGTTCCCTGAGGGATTGGTTAGGGGCTCTTTTTTTCACTTCCCTTGGAATTTTCTTGGGGCTAAAGTAGTCTCCTGGATGGCATTGATCAGAAGTATTTAAAGGCAAATATACAAGCTATAGGGCTTCCCAGGTGGCTCAGAGGTAAAGAATCTGCCTGCAATGCAGGAGATACAAGAGACATGGGTTCTATCCCTGGGTCAGGAGGATCCTTTGGAGAAGGAAATGGCAACCCACTCCAGTATTCTTGCCTGGAGAATCCCATGGACAGAGGAGCTTGGTGGGCTACAGGAGCAGGGGTTGCAAAGAATCAGACAAGACTGAAGAGACTTAGCATGCACGCATGCCTACTAGCTATAGGGCTTCCCAGGTGGCTCAGTGGGTAAAAAAAAATCTATCTGCAATGCAGGAGATGCAAGAGAAATGGGTTCAGTCCCTGGGTTGGGATAATACCCTGGAGAAGGGCATGGCAAACCACTCCAATATGGACAGAGGAGCTTGGTGGGCTACAGTCCATAGACTTGCAAGAGAGTCAGACATGACTGAAGTGACTGTGCATGCACCTACCTACTTTGAGGCAGAGGATAGCAAATGGACAAGCAGCAGACAGACTGGAAGCCTTAGGAAGAGGATGGGTAAGGATATAAAGGAGGCAATAAGGCTTCACAAAGCTTCCACATTTTCTAGTGAATATAGGAGGCTACGTGTGTGCCCAGGGCTGAATGTATGCTCAGAGAAGATGAGAGAAGACCCTAAATTTTATCTCTGGCTGATCTTTAGGTTCTGCTCAAGCTGGAAATGAATGCTAAGGCAGAGCTGTGAATGGCAAAAGCATTGAAAGATTGCCCAAACACATAGCCTATGTGCAAAGACTAGGAGAGTATGTCATTATGTGGGCTTCAGGCATTTAAGGAAACGCTGTTAAATCACCAGCTGACCACTAAACTAACAGAAGTGGGATTTAGTGATCACCAAGACAAAGAACAGTTGTTACAGAAAGAGTTTAGAAGTGTTATTAAACAAGCGACTGCAACCCCACAAAAAGCAGCAAACAACAAACCCTCACGAGAAGGGGATTATGTTTTCCAGAGTTACCACATTATAATATTTAAATGTCCAGTTATCAACAAAAAGTTGCATTCTGTGCAAAGAAACACGAATGCATAACCCAGTCTTTGGAAAAACAAAATACGAGAAATTTTCCCTGAGAAAGTCCAGGTATTGGATTTACTATAAGACTTTAGATCAGTGATCTTAAATCTGCTCAATGAGCTAAAGGGAATCATAGACCAATAACTAAAGGAAACCATGTCCCAGAGCGGTGTCTGGGACACAGAACATGACCAGTGGATATGAGCTGAGTGTGGGAACCCATGCATCACAGCAGCAAACCAAGGTGGCAACGCAATCAGTAATTATCACAGAAAGCACAGAAAGCACAATAGTCTATTTGACTCAGACCCAGCCATGACGTGGGTGCTGCCCTGACCTTTGATGTGAATCAACTAGTAATCTCCTTGATGGTCTAATTCACTTTTCATCCTTGACTTGACTATGACGTCAGTCAAAGATAAACAGATCCACCTTAGGGAAGATTTGTTTGAACTGAGGCAGGAGAGATACATTCTCCTATTTTTGATGCCCATTGAAATGTCACATTGATTTCTTTTCAGAAAGCAAGGATGACATCATATCCTCTTGAAACAGTGTTATTTATGATTTCCAACGAGTTTGTGATAATTTTTTTTTTTTACCCAAATGGGAGAACAGCTTTTTCATGATAATACAACTTTGGGGGAAAAAGCATTCCTTGGCTTGTGTTTATTTTAAAATTAAAAAGGCAAAAATAGATTATAGAAGCTAAACGTCACCAGTGGCCACAGTAAGTATTTGAGCCCTACTCCCTGTCTCCTGGGTGCAGACCTTTGTTACATTAGTGTCCTGCTGAGCACGGGCGCTGTGTGACCATGTCCTGCCTGATCTGGGAGGCACCTTCTTGAGCTCCAGGCTTACTGGTCTGGGCTGTAGCCCCTTTGCGAGCTTCCAGCCACACAGTGTTGTAAAACAGCCCAGCTTTTAAGTCTTGGGCTCCACTTGGAATTTGTATATAGAAGGAATCTGGAAGAATAAAATCACATAAAACCATGTTTATCCAGTCTTAACACTTCTCTTGTTAATCCTCAATCTTGGAACCTGTGTGGAGCTTTTTACAATAATTAGTCACTTAAGGTTTTATTTCCTTGTCCTGTTGTCTTGATGTTTACTGTCTGTTTCCCAGGATACAAACAAGGAAATGAAAGGAAAAGGCCCTTGACAAGCTTTCTACATGGTCCCTGCAGTTGTAGTTGGCAGAGGGGTTTCTGGTTCACAGCATGAAAGTAGAGGTCCAGGTGGCTAGTTTGGTCTCTTGGCTGCATTTTCCTGTGAGTTTCTCTCTGTTTGGGCTATGCTTCATCTCAGGGGTGCAAGGGATTGCTGGACGTGTTGAAACAAGGGCAGCGATGTGGCCAGCGATGTGTCATAATTGCAGAAAATGGTTCTCAGGAGAAAGAATGGCTTACTCAGTGATGCCCCATCTTATTGTGGAACACTGGTGTAGAGTCGATGAATGATGTGTGATATTATCATGGACTGTCCAAAGCACAGCGGACAGGGAAGATGTGCCACGAATGAGAACAGTCTGGGGACATCCTTGGCCTCGCTAAGCCTCAGTTTCTCCGTCTGAAGGAGGAAGGGAGGAATGTGTGCCCAGAGGTCCCAAGGCTGGCTCTGGTGCCTGAAACAGTTGGGGGCACCAGGGGTGATTTCCCCTCTCCTTGGTGCTCCTTCGTCTTCCACTCCAGAATCCTTGCTTGCATGGTGCAGAGTGTGCCTACTCAAGTCACACAGCCCTGAGTTTGAGTACAGGGTTTCTCTTTCCTTGACTGTCTTAGGGAAAATTCTTTTACCTTAACCAGCCTCTGTAAGAGGGCAAAATTTTACCTGTCTTATTGATTTGTTTTAAGGGTAGAAAAAATACTCTGAAGCATTTAACATGTTTGTTGTTCATCATAATACTTAGTTCATGGTAACTATTACTGTTTTTAGAATAAAATGTCTCTCAACTCTAGAAGGGCTTCAAACACATTGATATTTTTCCTTTTGATGTCTAGAACTGTCAAATGCCAAATGCTCTTGGGATATAAAATTCTAACTTTCTGGAAATCAATTTGTGGGTCAGAGGATTGGCAAGAAAAATATTTTGCCCTGTGTTTTCTTCTTTTACTCTCTTCTCACAAAGTAAGAAATTGATCATTGGCAACCCTAATTTAAAATAATGCTAAACATGAAGTACAAGCAGCAGTGCTTTTTATTCTGGGATTTTAAAACTATGTGTAGTGAAAAGTGTCCTGGGCCAGGGGTCAGCCACACATTTTCTGAAAAGGACCAGATGGTAAATATTTTAGACATTTCAGGCCATAATGTCTCTGTTGCAAATACTCATATCTGTCCTTTTATTACAAAAACAGCTGTAAATAATACAAAAATGATAATCATGGCTATGTACCAGTAAAAATCTACTGACAAAAACAGACAAAGGGCTGGATTGGGTGTGTGGGCTGCAGTTTGCCAGCCCCTGTCCTAGATTACAGAGTTCAGCTTCTGTGACACTGGTTTGTCACGTTCTCCTGCTGTACCTTACTATCCTCAATTCAAAACAAGGGTCAGTCTGAAGATGCTGAGTTCAGTTCAGGTCAGTTGCTCAATCATGTCCAACACTTTGTGACCCCATGGACTATAGCACACTAGGCTTCCCTGTCAATCACCAACTGCCAGAGCTTGCTCAAATTGTTGTCCATTGAATCACCGATGTCATCCAACCAGCTCATCCTCTGTCATCCGCTTCTCCTCCTGCCTTCAATCTTTCCCAGCATCAGGGTCTTTTCCAGTGAGCCAGTTCTTTGTATCAGGTGGCCAAAGTATTGGAACTTTAGCTTCAGCATCAGTCCTTCCAATGAAAATTCAGGACTGATTTCCTTTAGGATTGACTGGTTTGATCAAGAGACTCTCAAGAGTCTTCTCCAGTATCACAGTTCAAAATCATTAATTCTTCAGTGCTCAGCTTTCTTTATGGTCCAACTTTCATTTCCGTACATGACTACTGGAAAAACCATAGCTTTGATTAGATGGACCTTTGTCAGCAAAGTAATGTCTCTGCTTTTTAATATGCTTTTTAAGTTTGTCATAGCTTTTCCTCCAAGGAGCAAGAGTCTTTTAGTTTCATGGTTGCTGCTGCTGCTGCTAAGTCGCTTCAGTCGTGTCTGACTCTGTGCAACCCCATAGACAACAGCCCTCCAGGCTTTGCCATCCCTGGGATTCTCCAGGCAAGAACAGTGGAGTGGGTTGCCATTTTCTTCTCCAATGCATGAAAATGAAAAGTGAAAGTGATGTCGCTTAGTCGTGTCCGACTCTTCGTGACCCCATGGACTATAGCTTACCAGGCTTTTCCGTCCATGGGATTTTCCAGGCAAGAGTAAAGGAGTGGGATGCCATCACCTTCTCCATTCATGGTTGCAGTCACCAGCAAGTGAATATATCCCCTGAATCCATCGCAATTCCAGGCATGAACTAATGGAATTCACCCTGGTCTTTTATGCCTTTCATCCATGTTTCTATTCCTGATTAATTTAATTCTGGAATAGTGAAGGCATTTCATATCTTATCTATTCATGGGGGCTGGGTACTGTGTTGAAAAAGATTCTGAGACTGTCTGGGCTTGGTTGATTGTCCATTCTTGACTGATGGTTCATTCTCTTCCTGTTTCCCTTGTTATGCTCTTTGTAGTTCTCGTCTTCAGTCATTTCCTTTTGATTTCTTCTCTCACAGCACCCTAGCCTTAATTTACACTGGGAAGTGTTGATATTTATGATGTTGGTGTAGGGAGTAGATGCTGGCATGACTATTTCTTGAAGTTTTATATGGTTTAAAAATCTAACTTTAATTTAAAAATCTTGTGCTGAGTTGTTTGCGACCCCATGGACTGTAGCCTGCCAGGCTCCTCTGTCCATGGGATTAAAAACATTTATTTATTTATTTTAATTGGAGGATAATTACTTTACAATATTGTGATGATTTTTGCCATACATCAGCGTGAATCAGCCATCAGTGTACCTGTGTCAGGTCAAGAAGCAACAGTTAGTACTGGACATGGAACAACAGACTGGTTCCAAATAGGAAAAGGAGTACATCAAGGCTGTATATTGTCACCCTGCTTATTTAACTTCTATGCAGAGTACATCATGAAAAACCCTGGACTGGATGAAGCACAAGCTGGAATCAAGATTGCCGGGAGAAATATCAATAACCTCAGATATGCAGATGACACCACCCTTATAACATAAAGTGAAGAAGCTAAAGAGCTTCTTGATGAAAGTGAAAGAGGAGAGTGAAAAAGTTGGCTTAAAGCTCAACATTCAGAAAACAAAGATCATGGCATTTGGTCCCATCGCTTTATGGGAAATAGATGGGGAAACAGTGGAAACAGTGTCAGACCTTATTTTTGGGCTCCAAAATCACTGCAGATGGTGACTGTGGCCATGAAATTAAAAGACGCTTACTCCTTGGAAGGAAAGCTATGACTAACCTAAACAGCATATTAAAAAGCAGAGACATTATTTTACCAACAAAGGTCCGTCTAGTCAAGGCTATGGTTTTCCAGTAGTCATGTATGGATGTAAGAGTTGGGCTATATAGAAAGCTGAGCTCTGAAGAATTGTTGCTTTTGAACTGTGGGTTTGGAGAAGACTCTTGAGAATCCCTTGGACTGCAAGGAGGTCCAACCAGCCCATCCTAAAGGAAATCAGTCCTGGGTGTTCATTGAAAGGACTGATGTTGAAGCTGAAACTCCAGTACTTTGGCCACCTGATGTGAAGAGCTGACTCATTTGAAAAGACTCTGATGCTAGGAAAGATTGAGGTTGGGAGGAGAAGGAGTTGACAGAGAATAAGATAACTGGATGGCATCACCGACTCAATGGGCATGAGTTTAGGTAAACTCCAGGAGTTGGTGATGGACAGGGAGGCCTGGTGTGCTACAGTCCATGGGGTTGCAAAGAGTCAGACACAACTGAGCAAATGAACGGAACTGAACGTGAATCAGCCATGAGTATACCTATGTCCCCTCTGTGCTGAACCACACCCCTCCCCCACCCAGATTTTTCAGGCAAGAATAGTGGAACAGACTGCCATTTCCTCCTCCAGGGGATCTTCCTAACCCAGGGATCGAACCTGTGTCTCCTGCATTGGCAGGAATATTCTTTACCACTGAGCCACCTAGGAAGTCCAATTTTAATTTCATGAATAATAAAAATGTGCATTTTCATAAGTTAGTATTTTCTTAAGAAAGATGATACAAATGTTTCTATGTGTATGTTTGTGTGAGGTGTTGTCGAACTTATTTTTGACAAGACTCTTTTTTCCTTTTCTAAAATTTGTTATTTTCTTGGCTTCCAGGATTATAAAGTAAGTGATGAATTTCTGTCCTCCTGAGTGGAATGAAGATAATGAGACCATATTCATCTTCCTACCGAGGTACGGGCTCCATCCATACAGAAGGCAGGGAGAGCTGGACCAATCCTAGGAGGCTTCATGTGCAGATAAGTGTTTCTGGAAAAGATTCTTTCTCTCTGTTTGTGATGTTAGGGGATTGTTGAGCTATATGTTTTGATAACTCAGTAGGAAGATTCGGAACTCACTTGGAAGCTGCTCTGCTCATGATTATGGTTCATTACTGTAAAGGACACAGATTCAAATCTGTCAAGGGAAGGGATGCAGAGGCAGAGTTGAGAAGGGTTCCAAGCAGGGAGGTTCCGAGCAGGGAGCTTCCAGCTGTCCTCTCCTGAGGGATGTGGGCAGTGTTAGCTCCTGCTGGTAGTGATATGTGATAGCACACCCGCAGGACTGATGACTAAGGAAACGTACCTGGTTTGCTGGATTCAAGTTTCTCCTGGATCTTGATCACGTAGGCAAGATTGACCAACCTTTGACCTTCAGCCTATCCAGAAAGACAGTGATACTGCAAGGACCCAAAGCTTTTATCATAAGTCATATGGTTAGGCTGCCCAAAGGACAAAGCCCCTGGGGTGCAGGTGACCTTCCTCTTTGAGGTGCCACACATCTTTGCTGGGAGTAATTGGTGCTGCTCTCAGCTCCACTGGGATAGGACAACAGGAAGCTCTGCACTGGAACTCTGCTTGGCTCTGCCTTAGCTGTCCCATCTCTGACTTTAATCCACACCTTTTAGAAGAAAAACCACACACATGAGGCTAATAGCTTTCAGAGAGTTCCATGAATCCTTCTAGTAGACATGAGGTTGGTCCTGAGAATCCCCAGACTCCCTTCTAACTTTGTTCAGTTCAGTCACTCAGTCGTTTCCGACTCTTTGCAACACCATGAATCGCAGCACGCCAGGCCTCCTTGTCTATCACCAACTCCCGAGTTCACTCAGATTCAAGTCCATCAAGTCAGTGATGCCATCCAGCCATCTCATCCTCGGTTGTCCCCTTCTCCTCCTGCCCCCAATCTCTCCCAGTATCAGAGTCTTTTCCAATGAGTCAACTCTTCGCATGAGGTGGCCAAAGTACTGGAGTTTCAGCTTTAGCATCATTCCTTCCAGAGAAATCCCAGGGCTGATCTCCTTCAGAATGGACTGGTTGGATCTCCTTGCAGTCCAAGGGACTCTCAAGAGTCTTCTCCAACACCACAGCTAAAACTCATCAATTCTTTGGCGCTCAGCCTTCTTCATAGTCCAACCCTCACATCCATACATGACCACAGGAAAAACCATAACCTTGACTAGGCGGACCTTAGTCTGCAAAGTAATGTCTCTGCTTTTGAATATGCTATCTAGGTTGGTCATAACTTTTCTTCCAAAGAGTAAGCATCTTTTAATTTCATGGCTGCAGTCACCATCTGCAGTGATTTTGGAGCCCCCAAAAATAAAGTCTGACACTGTTTCCACTGTTTCCCCATCTATTTCTCATGAAATGATGGGACTGGATCCCATGATCTTCGTTTTCTGAATGTTGAGCTTTAAGCCAACTTTTCCACTCTCCTCTTTCACTTTCATCAGGAAGCTTTTTAGTTCCTCTTCACTTTCTGCCATAAAGGTGGTGTCATCTGCATATCTGAGGTTATTGGTATTTCTCTCGGCAGTCTTGATTCTAGCTTGTGCTTCATCTAGCCTGGCATTTTGCATGATGTACTCTGCATATAAGTTAAATAAGCAGGGTGACAATATACAGCCTTGACATACTCCTTTTCTTATTTGGAACCAGTCTGTTATTCCATGTCCAGTTCTAACTGTTGCTTCCTGACCTGCATACAGATTTCTCAGGAGGCAGGTCAAGTGGTCTGGTATTCCCATCTCTTGAAGAATTTTCCACAGTTTATTGTGATCCACACAGTCAAAGGCTTTGGCATTGTCAATAAAGCAGAAATAGATGTTTTTCTGGAACTCTTGCTTTTTCAATGATCCATTGGATGTTGGCAATTTGATCTCTGGTTCCTCTGCCTTTTCTAAAACCAGCTTGAACATCAGGAGTTCACGGTTCACATATTGCTGAAGTCTGGCTTGGAGAATTTTGAGCATTCCCTTACTAGCATGTGAGATGAGTGCAATTGTGTGGTAGTTGGAGCATTCTTTGGCATTGCCTTTTTTTGGGATTGGAATGAAAACTGACCTTTTCTAGTCCTGTGGCCACTGCTGAGTTTTCCAAATTTGCTGGCATATTGAGTGGAGCAATTTCACAGCATCATCCTTCAGGATTTGAAATAGCTCTAGTGGAATTCCATCACCTCCACTAGCTTTGTTCATAGTGATGCTTTCTAAGGCCCACTTGACTTCACATTCCAGTATGTCTGGCTCTAGATGAGTGATCACACCACTGTGATTATCTTGGTCGTGAAGATCTTTTTGTGCAGTTTTTCTGTGTATTCTTGCCACCTCTTCTTAATATCTTCTGCTTCTGTTAGGTCTATATCTTTTTCTGTCCTCTATCAAGCCCATCTGTGCATGAAATGTTCCCCTGGTATCTCTAATTTTGTTGAAGAGATCTCTAGTCTTTCCCATTCTGTTGTTTTCCTTTATTTCTTTGCACTGATCGCTGAAGAAGGCTTTCTTATCTCTTCTTGCTATTCTTTGGAACTCTGCATTCAGATGAGTATATCTTTCCTTTTCTCCTTTGCTTTTCACCTCTCTTCTTTTCACAGCTATTTGTAAGGCCTCCCCAGAGAGCCGTTTTGCTTTTTCACATTTCTTTTCCATGGGCATGGTCTTGATGCCTGTCTCCTGTACAATGTCATGAACCTCATTCCATAGTTCATCAGGCACTCTATCTAACAGATCTAGTCCCTTAAATCTATTTCTCACTTCCACTGTATAATCATAAGGGATTTGATTTAGGTCATACCTGGATGGTCTAGCAGTTTTCCCTACTTTCTTTAATTTCAGTCTGAAGTTGACAATAAGGAGCTCATGATCTGAGCCACAGTCAGCTCCTTGTCTTGTTTTTGTCGATTGTATAGAGCTTCTCCATCTTTGGCTGCAAAGTATATAATCAGTCTGATATCAGTGTTGACCATCTGGTGATGTCCATGTGCAGAGTCTTCTCTTGTGTTGTGGGAAGAGAGTGTTTGCTATGACCAGTACATTTTCTTGGTAAAATTCTATTAGTCTTTGCCCTGCTTCATTCCGCATCCCAAAGCCAAATTTGCCTGTTACTCCAGGTGTTTCTTGACTTCCTACTTTTGCATTTCAGTCCCCTATAATGAAAAGGATATCTTTTTGGGTGTTAGTTCTAAAAGGTCTTGTAGGTCTTCATAGAACCGTTCAACTTGAGCTTCTTCAGCATTACTGGTTGGGGCATAGACTTGGATTACTGTGATACTGAATGGTTTGCCTTGGAAATGAACAGAGATCATTCTGTCGTTTTTGAGATTGCATCCAAGTACTGCATTTCGGACTCTTTTGTTGACCATGATGGCTACTCCATTTCTTCTAATGGATTCCTGCCTGAAGTAGTAGATATAATGGTCATCTGAGTTAAATTCACCCATTCCGGTCCATTTTAGTTCGCTGATTCCTAGAATGTCGACGTTCACTCTTGCCATCTCCTGTTTGACCACTTCCAGTTTGCCTTGATTCATGGACCTGACATTCCAGGTTCCTATGCAATATTGCTCTTACAGCATTGGACCTTGCTTCTATCACCAGTCGCATCCACAACTGGGTATTGTTTTTTTTTGGCTCCATCCCTTCATTCTTTCTGGAGTTATTTCTCCATTGATCTCCAGTTGCATATTGGGCACTTACTGACCTGGGGAGTTCCTCCTTCAGTATCCTATCATTTTGCCTTCTCATACTGTTCATGGGGTTCTCAAGGCAAGAATACTGAAATGGTTTGCCATTCCCTTCTCCAGTGGACCATATTCTTTCAGACCTCTCCACCATGACCCACCCTTCTTGGGTTGCCCCACGGGTATGGCTTAGTTTCATTGAGTTATACAAGGTCTAACTTTGTAGTTGATGTTAAAAGTGGGATTCACTAGACTGACTTTTTCTGACTGAAATATTTAGTTTGGGAAAACAAAGAGTGTCACCAAGTGTCAGTAAGAACTGACAAATATTTGGTTTCTGGAAGGCCTTGGTGTCACCCATGATATGAAAATGCAGCTGTGCTTGGCGCTGCTGCTGCTGCTAAGTCACTTCAGTCGTGTCTGACTCTGTGCAACCCCACAGATGGCAACATACCAGGCTCCTCTGTCCCTGGGACTCGCCAGGCAAGAATACTGGAGTGGGTAGCCATTTCTGTCTCCAATGCATGAATGTGAAAAGTGAAAGTGAAGTTGCTTAGTTGTGTCCGACTCTTGGAGACTCCATGGACTACAGTCTACCAGGCTTCTCCATCCATGGGATTTTCCAGGCAAGAGTACTGGAGTGGGTTGCCATTTCCTTCTCCAGGCAGCTGTGCTTATAACCAGTTAAAAGAGGTTAACACTTACGATGGAACTTGGAGATGATAGATGCAACTCCTGAGAAGACTTGTTTACTGATTGCATAAAGAAATGAAAGTAATTAGAAATAATCAGAATATACAATCTCTTAGCTCTTGTATTTTTAATAGCTAAAAGTAAGGTATTGGGGAAGATCCTGATGCTGGCCAAGCTTGAATTCCAACAAGTCTAACCTATAGCCAGTACCCTCAAAGTTGCCATCAATGGAGAAAGTCTTACTGAGATGATAGACAGCTAAGAAGTTTAGTGGGATTTGTAAGAGAATAAGGAAAGACAAAGTAAGAGTCAAGGGACTTATTCCAGCAAGTTGGAACACTCTGAATGGTAATTAAGAAATGAGATTTAAAAAATAAAAGTGAACACTGATGGGGAAAGCAAAGGTCTTAGTGCAGCACTATCAGAGGCTGGGTGGGTAGATGGAAGTCCTGCTGGTTCCCCAACACTGAAAGGTCCAAAATAAATCTGCTGTATTTGCCCTAGTTTGGGGGAATTAAATAAGCTAGAACGTTCAGAGACAATAGGAAAATTGAACTTGAATTGTCTTGGTTGATGGTCCTATAAACTAATCAGTGTAGTGAGTGAGTGAAAGACAGTCAACTGTGTCTGACTCTGTGCAACCCCGTGGACTGTAGCTCATCAGGCTCCTCTGTCCATGGAATTCTCTAGGCAAAAATACTGGAGCAAATTGCCATTCCCTTCTCCAGGGGATCTTCCTGACCCAGGGACCATATCTGGGTCTCTTGCATTGCAGGCGGATTCTTTACCAACTGAGCCACCGAAACTCATCAGTATAAGTGTTGACTAAAGGGCCAGGGTGTTGGCCTGACTTCAGCTTTCTCTTTCCTACCTGATGCAGTTGTCCCAGGACCAGAGATGCAACAGCAGGTACTGAGAGCAACCACAAGTCCTAAATAAAAAGCTGCTTTATCTTTAAATTTTATGTCATAATTCCTAGGGATTCTTGATCTTAGCCTCTATATGAAAATGAGGAATTAGTGGAATCCTCGTCTGGAAAAGTCGGAGTTGACAGTGAATGTAGCTGTTTGCCTCATTGTTGAAATAGCTCATCAGTTCTGGTTCAATGTAACCCTGCCCTACACAAATGAGCTTAGACTGAGTATGAGGCATTGTTAGACTTGTATTGCCTCCTGCAGTCTGGACCAGCACTAAGCAACATCCCTTCCATAAGTGGCAAAGTGTGGGTAAAAAGTCAATGAAAAATGGAGAGAAGGAGAAAGAGTAGCTCAGGCTGAAGGGATGAATAAACAGGATAAATAAAATAAACAGTCCTTGTGAATAAAATGCCACAAGGATTATCCAATTTACACTGGTGCCTTGAGAGAGATTTGGAGCAAGAGGTGATATTGTGTCTTAGCTTAGTTATACCAGATGACGAAAATGGTAATGCCATATGCTAAGAGCTTTGCTTGTGGAACCTGGCAATGTCAACAGGAGCCTGTAAACTTGAGTGGCATCACTCTAGGAGACATTCGGTTATATGCTGTCAAGATGGCCCAGAACAATTGTTAATGACTCAGTGGTACTTGAGTGATAATACCAGTGATATATTTTGTCTCTAGTAACAGAAAGAATGCAGTATCCAAAAAATGTGAGGTAATTATATAAAAAATGTAAAAGGCATACAATTGGAATACCAGGAGAATTAAAGACAGAATACGGTAGAGAAATACTTGGAAAAGTAACATCAAAGAATCTTCTAAAATTTAGGTCAGATATCAAACCATAAGTCCAAGAAGCTAGAGAAACATTGAAACTGCAGACAACCAAAGAGAAAATTTTGAAAAATCCAAAGAAAGCATGTATCTGACTTCTAAAGGAATAAGGAGAAGTACTGTAGCAGATTTATCATAAGAAACTATGCAAGCAAAAGGAAAGTGGAATAAAATCTTTAAAGTACCAAAAGGAAAAATATTCCTACTCAAAATTTTATAGTCAGTGAAATTATAACTAGTCATTTCTCAAAAATAAAGCAGAAATAAAGACTGTTTCAGATAAACAGAAAATGAGAGACTTATTTTAAGCTTATCTACTTGGCAGAGGAAACAGAGATCAAATTGCCAACATCCAATGGATCACTGAAAAAGCAAGAGAGTTCCAGAAAAACATCTATTTCTGCTTTATTGACTATGCCAAAGCCTTTGACTGTGTGGATCAGAATAAACTGTGGAAAATTCTTCAAGAGATGGGAATACCAGACCACCTGACCTGTCTCTTGAGAAATCTGTATGCAGGTCAGGAAGCAACAGTTAGAACTTGACGTGGAACAACAGACTGGTTCCAAATAGGATAAAGACTATGTCAAGGCTATATACTGTCATCCTGCTTACTTAACTTATATGCAGAGTACATCATGAGAAACTCTGGGGTGGATGAAGCACAAGCTGGAATCAAGATTTCTGGGAGAAATATCAATAACCTCAGATATGCAGATGACACCACCTTTATGTCAGAAAGTGAAGAAGAACTAAAAACTTCTTGATGAAAGTGAAAGAGGAGAGTGAAAAAGTTGGCTTAAAGCTCAACATTCAGAAACGAAGATTATGGCATTTGGTCCCATCACTTCCAGCAAATAGATGGGGAAGCAGTGGAAACAGTGGCTGACTTTATTTTTTCAGCTCCAAAATCACAGCGGATGGTGATTGCAGCCATGGAATTAAAAGACACTCCTTGGAAGGAAAGTTATGACTAACCTAGATAGCATATTGAAAAGCAGAGACATTACTTTGTCAACAAAGGTCCGTCTAGTCAAGGCTATGGTTTTTCCAGTAGTCACACATGGATGTGAGAGTTGGACTATAAAGAAAGCTGAGCACCAAAGAATTGATGCTTTTGAACTGTCGTGTTGGAGAAGACTCTTGAGAGTCCCTTGGACTGCAAGGAGATCCAATCGGTCCACCCTAAAGGAGATCAGTCCTGGGTGTTCATTGAAAGGACTGATGTTGAAGCTGAAATTCCAATACTTTGGCTACCTGATGTGAAGAGCTGACTCATTTGAAAAGACCCTGATGCTGGGAGAGATTGAGGACGCGAGGAGAAGGGGCAAACAGAGGATGAGATGGTTGGATGGCATCACTGACTCGATGGACATGAGTTTGGGTGGACTCCGGGGGTTGGTGATGGACAAGGAGGACTGGCATGCTGCGGTTCATGGGGTCACAAAGAGTCAGACATGACTGAACGACTGAACTGAACTAGACTGAACGACTGAACTGAACTGAAAGGCAATTTACTGGAGAAAAGAGAATCTTTTCTACAAATTGTGTGGCTGTAAGTAGATATATACAAGCAAAAAAAAAGGAAATTCCACCCTTACTTTATGCCATACCAAATATTAACTCAAAGTGAAAGTGAAAGTGAAGTCGCTCAGTCACGTCCAACTCTTTGCGACCCCGTGGACTGTAGCCTACCAAGCTCCTCCGTCCATGGGCTCCTCCAGGCAAGAATACTGGAGTGAGGTGCTCATTTCCTTCTCCAGGGGATCTTGCCGACTCAGGGATCAAACCCAAGTTTCCCGCACTGGAGGCAGACACTTTAACCCCTGAGCCACCAAGGAAGCCCAACTCAAAGTGGGTCACAAACCTAACCTTAAAAACACAAAACTATAAAACTTTTATTAAACAGGGGATAAAATTTGCTTGCTCTTAGTTTTGGTGAGGAACTTATAGATACAATACCAAAACACTCTCTCTGAAAGATTAAAGCTGATAAGTTGAATTTTATTAGAATTTAACACTTTTTCCTTCATTAAAGACACTATGAAGAATCCAAGGAACTCAAACTGGTTATTTAAAAATTGAATAAATAACCAAAGATAAATGAGAAATTTAAAAATTCATCTGAGAATACTACGAATTATTTTATGTGAAGAAAGCCAAAAATATTAAACAAAATTGAAAATTTCTTAGAAAAAATATAACTTAGCCAGAAGACACTCAAGAGAAATATTAGTTTAAAATATTAGGCAAAAACTGTTCTAGAACTAAATTCTATGACAAAGTTAAGGAAAAATCTATACTTAACATTTTATAAGCTGTCACAGAATATTCCTCAGGAGGGGACTTCCCTGGTGGTCCAGGGGTTAAGAATCCACCTGTCAATGCAGAGAACGCAGGTTCGATCCCTGGTCTGGGAAGGTTCCACATGCTGGGGGCAATTAAACCTGTGTGCCACAACTACTGAGCCCAAACATGCTCTAGAGCATGTGCTCTTCAATAAGAGAGGCCATTGCAACAAAGACCTGAGCACCGCAATGAAGAGCAAGCCCCTGCTTGCTGCAACTAGAGAAAGCCCTCTCACAGCAGTGAAGACCAAGTACAGTCAAAAATAAAGAAGAAATTAAAACAAGAATATACCATAGAGAGAAAAATTGTCAAAAGCATTTGCAATATTTAGAATACTCTTGACCTACAATTAGAGAAAGACCTGAAAACAAAAATTATAGGTACAACTTTTTCATTCATTTATTGTTACATTTCACTAGCATCTACCATGTAGCACCAGACACTGTCCTGAAGCTCAGGATACATCAAGGAACAGAACAGATGAAGAATTCTGTCCACATGGAGCTCCCTTTGTAAAGGGAGAAATAAAATAGTAATTAATATAATAATGGAGTCGGTGTCTTAGTGTATTGGGTGATTAATGAAATGAATAAAATAGAGCAGATTAAAGTTTTATTGGGGTACTGCTGGCAAGTTGGGGGTGGCTTTGCAATCTAAACTTAGGGTGAACTTTAAAAATGACTTTTTGATATGGCTTGAAGGGAGTGAAGGGTAAGGCATGCATTTATGCGAAGGAAGAGCCCCCAAGCTGAGGAAACAGTCACTCCAGAGGCTCCCAGGTTGGATCCTGCCCAGCACAGACTAGGAAGAATTAGTCCAGGGTCTAATAAGAGAGGGTATAGGAGAGGGTATAGGAGTAAGAGAGGGTATAGGAGATGATCACGTCAGGCCTTCTCAGCATCACATGACATGGGCTTTTACTCTACATGAGATGAGTTTGAGCCAAGGAGTGATAAACTCTGATTTTTTAGTAAGGTTAATTTATTAGGAACTGATGGTAGGAAACCATGATGTGAATAAAGGGATCAGTTAGGAGGAGAGTAATACAGGCCAGAGAGAATGTTTGCTTGATGAAGGACACTATCTGTAAGGATGGTGAGAAATGGTTGGATTTTGGCTTGTTTTAAACCTGGAGCCCCCAGAATGCACTTACATCTAATGAAATAGAGATGACTCCAGATTTTTCAGCTTGAACAAGCAGAAGTTGTCATACAAAATGGAAACAAGAAAGCTTACTGGTGGAGTAGCTTGTAGGAGGCAAGATGAGGAGTGAGGGCTGTCTTGACCATATTGAGTTTGTGATCTATTAGATATCCTAGTGTGAGTGTTGTTTGGGCTACTGGGCAAACACATGGAACTCAGGAGCGTGTGTGGGCTGGGGAGAGGAGAAAAGAGTCATTAACTTTGAATGGAAGTTATGTGTCTCTATAAGGTTTTCAGAGAGTTAGGGTAGAGAATATGTGAGAGAAATACAGATAGGCATTCTAATAGGAAGAAAAGCAGGGCTGATTGGAGGGGTGGATGAGGAGTGATCCTTGGAACTGGCAGAGAATCAAGAATAAATGACACTCTAAAAAATGCAATGAAAAAGTGTGGCCAAACAAGACTGATTATACAAAATGGACATAGAAATTTGACATTGCATTGGCAATGTTGCTGATGACCTGGACCAGCACGTCATTACAGATACAAAAGTCTTAAACTTGAGTAAACTGAAGCCAAGAATATTCGGCAGATATGACTATATTGGGTTTATCCTAGGAAAGCAGAGGTGAGAACAGGAGAGGTGAGTCATTCTGCCATCCACCTCTGCCCCCATTATGAAACACCTGAATGTCCACCATATTAGGAAATTCTTGAACCACATTAACCACAAGCTGGTCTGTTTTATCTACCTAGGTCCCTGCAGAAAGTCTTGCATTAACCCTCTGTTGCCTCCCAGAGGAAGTCCAGGCTCCTACCATGCTGTGTAGGTTGTTTATTCTCCGCCCTTGTCCTCTTCTGCAGGCTTGCTTTTTATGATTCTTTGACCCCATGTGCACCCAATGAACCAGCCATACTGAATTACTTGGACTTCTCCAGTTTGAGGAGGGCATCAGGTTGGGCTTCCACATTATTACATGTTCTTGTGGATGAGACATTTTTTGTTCAAGGAATACCCAATTCTCCTCCATGTTACCCACCCCTTTCAGTGACAGGAGGGACAATTGTGTCCCTATTTTTGGGAGACAGGCTCTGAGCAGAAATGACCTATTATCTTAGACTCTGCAGACTGGCTCTGTGTTGGAGCACTCTTTTCATGCTCGCTGCACATTTACAGTCCTGCCTTGCTTGACCTTCACTTCCTATTTGCACAACCCTGGAGGGTCAGCCAGGCAAGAAAACTTAGGGTCCTCTCAGGCCATTTCTAAGAATGCATCCATCCCCCTGGCACCAGCAGCCTCCTCTGAGGGTGAGGGGGAAGCTGCCTTTCTCATGACTACCACTGTTCTTGGGAGCAGGGACAGTAGGAGAGCAATTTAAAATGCCACAGCACTGTTTGACGCAACACAGTGCTTCTTTCTTCATTAAGATTCCCCTGGTTGTCACAAGTTAGGGACTAGATTCCAGAGGTCTGCAAATGTTGATTCTGGCAGTTTTGTAGGCTTGTTAATTGTTTTTATGGAGGAAGAAAGATCTGGAGTTTCCTACGCTGCCATTTTCAGTGATGTCTAATATATTTCAAATCTCACATACATCCAATTTGGTTTAATAACACTATTTTTGCAAATATTATGATCATTGAAATATTTAGCAGTTCTCTTTTGAATCCCCCCCTTTATCCTTCATTCCCAGTACTACACTCTTTGCTCATATGTAAATTTCCATGCTAAAATACTCAACACATGTCCTTTAAGACACTAGATGTACATTTGCTTACAAATATATTGATCTTCAAGAATGTAAAGTCATCTTTTGTAGCATCAACAAAATTAACAGAGTTCTGTCTTTCTTTTCCCACCGAGTGCCTGGAGCTTTAATTCATTAAAGATTTCTGACACTTTAGTGGTAGGGCCATTGACTTGGCTCAATCATTGTTCTTGATCCTGGAAAATCACATCCACCTTGAATCATGTTTCTATCCACAGCACATTTTTTTTTTTTTTTCTGGTTCAGAGCAGGGACTGTAGTCCCAGTGATATTTCCTGTATCCATCTCAGAACTCTCTTGGGAAACCAAGGATTCTCAAACTTCATGAACAGAGGGTCAGCTCCCAGTATGACACAGAATCACTTTGATAATGTGTGCACGTGCACATACACACACACATACACGCACACACACACAAGTTCACACACACATACCATCTTTGTTTTACATACCATTAATCTTCCATTTCTACCGCATAAATAGTTATTGGATTCCAGTGACAGGTAAGGAGACAAGACAAACACCATCTTCTTACTGCAGAAGAACGTGAGTTGGGATTTATCATAGAGGTTACGCTGTCATCACGCAAAATTCCTGACTGATCTGGGACATAGCTGAAACTTCATGAGAGGAGGTGACATCTAAAATGCAGCTCAAAGATAAGTGTGATTATCTAAGTGGAGGTCAGAATCCCTGGCTGAGGGAACTGAGAATGCACCAAGAGAGGGAGCTCAGAAACCACACAAGGATGAGGGGTGAGTCGGGTTGCTGAGGAAAGCACGAGGTCCTCAGGTACCACAGATGAGCCTGCAAATACCATCTGGAATCAGATATGAAAGTTGTCCTAGGTTGTGCCAAGGAGACTGGGGGAGAACTGGCAGCTCTGTGGAGGGGGAGGGTGGAGTTTGGCTGGGAGAAGCTCAAGGCCGAGACAGAAGAGAGGTCCTTGTCGTTGCACAGCTGAGGAGAATGGAGGGCAACTGCGGACGTGACAGAGCACAGGGTGCAAGCTGAGGTGCCCCGGGAGGCTGAGGGCTTCAGAAAGACGCCTGCAACTGGAAACTGCAGATCTATCATGGCCAGAGGTGTAGATGAAACGTGTGCCCATGATACAGTGTAAATTGCCAAATTTTACCCCTTCCCAGGGATATACCATCAACCCCACCATCATGATAGGCAACATTCTCATAGGATGAGACATTCAAGGCTGGTGAGAATGGATCTCAGATTGATCCACTGACACTGATGCTGTTGAATATCAGTGCCCTGCTGGCAGCTGAAAGAAGGAGGATGAGAAGCCTCACCATCTGCCACAGTGAAGTGAGGAAGCATCTTTCTAATGTGAAGTTTCCCCAGAACAAGTGTAACATTCTGTAGCCTAGGAGGCTCCAGAGCAGGGTCTCGACCCTGGTAACTTGTGTCTTTTCCTTTCTTTCCTTGGTCAGACCACAAAATAGCATGCAAACTTAATTTCCTTAGCTAATTATGCATGCAATTTTTTCTACATTATACTTTCTATGACTTTCCAGGGTCTTGGAAACAACTCAGAAAAAATTAGGCCATAAAATCGACAAATGAGATTTTAAATGACTAGTTTTCCTTTTGTAGCTATAATGAGTCACAATTAGATAAAAATGTCATTTTACATTTCAGTCCCTGCTGGTACCACTAAGAGCTATTTTTTTTCCCTCTGTGGATTTGTCTTCAATTGTAGAAAAGAAAGGATACAGTGGCTTGGCTCCAGGAAAGAAGGTAATGTATATAGAAGAAAATGCACAGGCAATTTAAACCCAGCTGTTCCAAATCTGGAATACTTCAGTGTGGGGACAAATAAATTGCAGTCACTGAAGTTTCAAATTTCAACCCATTACAGCAGAACAAGGGTGAGCTTCAAGCAACCTAGAATTCTGCCAAAGCATTTGTAGTGCTGGGTACAGCCACGTTCCCAGAACACAATTGCAACTTCGTAAGTAATTCTTTCTCATATGGATCTTAACTGAGATGATTTTTCTGAAAAAGTCAATGCTTTTGAAGTCAAGAAAGAAAAATGGCAGTTGAAAAAGCTCAGGAGTAGTAGGAATGTTAAACATGGAAAAGTAAGCCAAAGTCAAATATCAGGGTGTGATCAAAGTATAAAAATGTTCAAAATCTTTTGGGCAGCACTTCTGGGTTATCTGAATGCCAGATCACGTCCAACCAAGTAGCCAAAGCCATCTCATAAAGCACCCTCCTGTACCCTCCCTGTATTTTCGAAGAGTTGGGGTGGCCAATTTAACCCAGACTCAGGTCCCAGTGGATGGGGACACATTGTCAGGTTTGTTAAGCAGAGTGAATGAGATTCCCATCATCAGAACTTGTTTATAAACTGGTGCATCTTAAGTGCCAGGCCCAGGGCAGATAAGGAAAAAGCTAAGTATTTCAGAGATTTTGTGTATGACATGGAGGTGAGTTTGAACAGAGGGGAGGTAGCCTTAAGTAATGTTTTCAGGACACGTAGTAAAAGTGTGTGGAAATGCCATGTGTAAGTTTCAGCTTTACTAACTGCTTGCCTTTTAGACCTAAGGCCAGCTGATCATTTCCCATGAGCCTCAGCTTGACCATATGTGAAGTGGGGAGAATAGTGTCCAGCATGCGCCTCCTGGGCTATAGGTGTTCCCTGTGCTCATGTGTTTATCCATGGCATGTGCTGATGGGGTCTTCCACACCAGTTCTAGAAAAACTGTGGCACATAGGATGCTAGCCCCTTTCTCCCTGGTAGGGTTTAGACTCCCATTGGGTGAGGAAAGCAGAAAATGGACAGGAAAACAAGTAAGTGCTTAAGATAGTCTCAGAAGTGATTTGTGAGAAATAGACATGTGCTGAACCAGTGGGAAGAACGTGTAAGTGGAGGGAACAGTGATGCCAAAGGCCTGATGTGGGAGTCAAAGAATCACTGATAGCTTAGAACAGTGTTCTCACTCTGCAGCTGCCTCAGCCATCCCTTGGGGTCTGGTGAGAACATCAGGTGCTAGACCCCGGCTCAGAGGTCTGGGACCAAGAATCTGCATTTCCAGTTCCATCAGTGGTGCTGATGCTGCTGGCCTGGGCTCACATTTTGAGAAGTGCAGGGTTAGAGGGACAAATAGATGTGGAGATGGGGAGCAGGGCAAGTGGAACCTGAGAGGGAAGTGGCCTTGAGTGGTACAGGGTTTGGATTTTGCTGATTGAAATGGAAGCTGTTAGCAAGATGGCTCTGGTGCTTTGTGGAGACTGGCCCTTAGAGTGGAAGCAGGGATCGGGCTGGGGATGTTTGGGCCAAGCCAGTGATATGGATGGTCTAAACTTCTGAGAACTGTGCAGAAGGCCATTTTAGAGTTATATGTTGGAGGTAGAGATGTAGGACTTGCTGATGGATGGGATCTGGGGTGTGAAGGGAGAAAAGGAGCAACCTACAACTGGTCAAATGTAAGTGAAGATACTGGCAGATACATGAGGGGAAGGGGTGGGGTAGGCCAGCTGTGGTATAAAAGAGCAGCCACGCAGACTCATTGCAGAGTGAGGCCATCAAACAAATCAGGCTAAGCTATCAGAGGTCGGGGCTAGGTCCTCTCTCTGAGATCCCTGCCTACAGGGGAAGGGTCTTCTGGAGGGCTCTGGTTGACAAGTTAATCCTTTAGTGTGGTTCACTGATGGGTCAAACTCTGCCCATTTCTGCAATATTCCCTCCCCACTTCAGAATACTATCTGGAAATCAGTACTCTGGTGGGTCTCTCTAATGCTCACCCTTAGAGACCACTGGGGAAATGTTTAAGAAGGATGGTGTGACATCAAGGAAAAACAATGGTGTTTAGAATACAGATGTGGGCTTCTCTCTTTATTTCCTCCTTTGAGCCTGCAGGCATTATTACTTCATGTCTCTGTGTCTTCATTTTCTTATTTGAAAACAGGGGATGTTCATGTCCACTTATTTACAACTTTTTAAAGGTGGCATGATAGAGCGTGTGGAGGTTTTGTCGGTCTAAAGGTCTATGTGAAAATAGATAAGTTGTTATTATCGCCATACTGGGAGGTTGTGAAAGAGCTTAATGAATTGCGGATTATTCCATAAGTGGAAGAGGTTGCTCTGTGTTTATAAAACGTTTGAGTCAATTCATGAGTTCTTGGCTCTGGGCGGTGCCTGGGTTTCACAGCTCACACGTCTTGTCAGACAAATTGTCTGGTATATTTGAGTGTCTGCCATGGGTGATGAGTAGTTTTGGAGGGTAGAACAAGGCTATTGTGAATTTCACATTCTTCTGATTTTGCTAGGGTATTTCCTGACCACTATAAAAAGAGGTAGTTCTAGATGCAAAGATGCTCTGATTTTGATATGACTTTGGCATTCCAGGGAACACCCGCCAAATGAAGACAAGAACTGTGGTAGAGGGTGTGTACAGTTTTTATTGGTTCAATGGCTATAATTCTGGATACAGATTATCCAAACCTGCAAATAATTTTAGAACTGGATTTGTAAGGATAATGTAGTGAAAGAAAGTCAAAGTGTTATTTGCTCAGTCCTGTCCGACTCTGCAACCCCATGGACTGTAACCCGCCAAGCTCCTCTGTCCATGGGATTTCCCAGGAAAGAATATTGGAGTGGGTTGCCATTTCCTTCCTCAGGGGATCTTCCTGACCCAGGTATAGGACCCAGGTCACCTGGATTGCAGGAAGTTTCTTTACCAGTGGAGCCACCAGAGAATCGCCAGGATAATGTGGTAGTATGTGAAACCTCACTGGGCTTGGGGAATGAAAGAATCATGAGCACTATGAATTTACTGTTTCTTTTTTTAAAATTTGTTTTTAATTGAAAGATATTTGCTTTACAAAGATGTGCTGGTTTCCGCCATATGTCAACATGAATCAGCCAAGGGTATGCATATGTCCCCTCCCCTGAACCTACCTCTTACCTCCCACCTGATCCTGCCCCTCTACTTTGTCACAGAGCACCCTGCTGAGCTTCCTGCACCACATGGCAAACTCTCACTATTTATGTTACACATGGTAGTGTACATATTTCAATGCTCCTCTCTCAATTTGTCTCACCGTCTCCTTTCCTGGCTGTGTCCATAAGTCTGTTATCTATGTCTGCATCTCCACTGCTCCCCTCCAGGTTCATCAGCCTACTCTGTAGGTTCATCATTGCCATTTTCTAGATTCCATATATATGTGCTAATATACAATATATATATTTTTTCTTTCTGACTCACTTCACTCTGTATAACAGACTCTAGGTTCATCCATCATTAACTGTTTCTTATGGAGGAATCAAGTCTGGATGGTAAGTCAGGTAGACACACAGGTTATATCCTGCCCGATGCCCCCAGACACCAGCATTCACCACCACTGCCTTCTGTGAGTCTTCTTAGGAAATTCTTGTTTCTCTACAGCTGACTCCTCTCAGAGAGCCTGAAAATATTTGCCATCTACCATCATGACAACCACCTTTTACTGAAACCAGATGCTTGTGGTGCTCACTCTGAGGACCTTTCCCCGTCCTATTTGTAGTCCTGGCGATAACCTCTGAGCCAGGAGCTAGCACCAACTGTCTTCCACAGCTGAGCACACAGAGGCTCAAAGAAGCAGACCACTTGCTCCAGGTCCATCACCAGAAAGAGATGGGAGGAGCATTCAGCTCTCCCAGTCAGACCTCTGTGATCCCCAGTGGGATATGGGTGAAACATTTCTTCTGTTTGTTTTCCATTTAAACTTTGGTACTTTGGCAATATGCAAGATTTCGTTTTATGATTTCTATCTTTTGAAAAACACTTGAAAAGGCATATCCCAGTGCTTACAGAATACATCATTTTAAAAATCACATGGTTGTTAAAATTACTCAATTACTTTTTATAACCAGACTTGACAATAATGTTAGAAATGTTCTAGCAGATTTTCATAGATTATTTTTGAGTCTCATAAGCATGTGCTACAATCACATTCAGTAAATGAAACCAGCAGAAAGTTATTTGATGTAGCTCTGCTAAACTGAGAACTCCGCACTCCTTCCACAGGACCAGGTGCCTTTTAGAGTGTAAAACACAAGACTTCCTGTGGAGAGACTGGATTCAGTTTTCTATTCTTGAACAGATCATTTCTGTTCAAAGACGATGTGAACTAGAGATCTCATAAGATGTGCTTTGCTGAGTGGAAGACTGTTCTCAGTGAAGAGGCTGTGGATGCCAGTCTCCAACTTCTTCACCCAAGAGCTCCATCAGTGGAGGTGGGAAACTATGGCGGGCTTTCATCAAGGGAAGGGGATGTCACAAAATAGTGAAGTTTGAGCAAAATTTCTTACAATTCACAGTTTGGGGTGTGTATGTGTGTGTGTATGAGTGTGTGCATAGATACATCATTAATATACATAGAAACATAGATATATATTGGATATGTCTGTGCATACACACACATGCATATATGTCTAGATAGAACATTATGGTTTTCTTTATAAGACCTCTGTTGAATCAGGATAAGCACGTATGCTTTGTTCATTTGTCCCCTTAACATCTAGTAGGGTGCTTGGCTCAGTGCCAGTTTTCCATAAAGGGTGATGAAATGAATGAACAAATGAATAAAACTTGCACATTAAAATAAGATTTTATCTGGTTATGAAACATATATCAAGGGTTTATAGTTTACAGTCTCTGAATGCAGTTGAGTGGGGCCATTAGAGGCTAAAGGAAAGAGAGGAGGAAGGGTTAGTGATGCCCTCCAAGGCTTGCAATTTGACATTTCCGCTTTGTTCTTGGACAGCTACATCTCCACCTGCCATCAACCTGCTCAAAGACAAAGACACACACTTGAGTTGTTGTCTGCCATGAGTGTACTCTGCTGATGCTGGGCCTGCAGTTAGTAAAGATCTGTTTCCCATGTTACCTTGGGCAGATAACATTGTCTCTTTGAGTGGTTAGATTGATATCACATAGATTGATATCTCTCTCTCTCTCTCACACACACACACACACACACACACAAGTTAAGAGCTTATCCTTTTGGCACCTGAGGTATTTAACTGACTACGAAATCCATTGACATGTGGCATCAGAATGATTTTTCAGTAGTACTGGATATTCCCTGGTGAATAGAAGAAATAAAAGATCACCATCTTAGTTTGATAGGGTTCTACCTGCTATTAATAGCAGCCACATTTTATACTGGCTTTGCCAGTTGGAGCCCAAACTGCTACCATTTTCCACTGGAGAGACTTCAACCATCTAGTTGATTATACTTTATTTTCTTTGGAAATTTCTTCTGCAGTAAAGCCCATTTCAAGTTGCCAGAGACCATGCCAAGAAAATATTCTCCAGGATTCATTCTTCTGCGTCTGCATCCTTGAAGCTCAGATTCCCTAATTCATCCCCGAGTACCAGCATCATGTCCGGGACTGGCTTCCCCACTGAGTGCATGTGGCACCTGAGGATGTCTGCGAAGCTGCCCATCCAGGCACCGCCCGCAGTTCTTTCAGGAAGCAATCCAAGATTAGGTCCAAGACTCCTCCATCATCCACGTCTACAAACTCCAGAGCAATACCTCCAGCCTGACCTTGGCACGGCTCTCTGGGGCTTCACTCTCCAGCTTCATGAGAGATGACATTTCCATACAGTACTATATAGCACAACATCTGAAATCACCAGGGTAACTAAAACAAAAAGGGAAAAGTGCTCATGGAGTTGAATGGCCTTGAAAGACACTGCGGCCAGACGTGGGGACTGGGAGCCACCCTTCTCTGCCAGACCGCACACCAAGAAAGAGCAGAGGGCAGTGGGGACCATCTCACTGCTATGGCTTGAACTGGAGCACTTCATTTTTATTCTTCAGAATCATGTTTGCAGGGCTGTCAGCCAAGGACTTGGTAGCACTTCTGGATGACTAGATGGTGTCGCTCCTTTCTTTTTAGGGACTAGATGGTAGCTTCTTCATACAGGGATGGAAAATGTGTAAATGAGACCAGTCCAGTCAGGAAGAGTGAGCTAACAGTCTCAGCCTGTCACCCTCAGAGACCCCCAGCGGCCCCTCTGAAGTAACTCACCCAAATCCATCTCCACCCCACCTTTCTCCTTCCCCCTCTCTCTTCCTGGACATCTGCAGAGGGCTGTGTTCCTTCCTCCAGGGCCTGCAGCTGAGTGAGGTCCAGAGGAAGGCTGAGGCCAGCTGAGAAGCCTGAGAAGCAGCCAAGCCTCAGAGAAGCACAATGCCCGCCCTAGCTAGCTTTGGATGTTTCTGGCTACTTGACACTGAGCAAGGGCATTCCTCCCAGAATCTCTTTTCCTCATAAAATGGGGAGGATATAAGCTTATAAGGACTTAGTGAGAGTGTGCCTAGGTGATCTCACATGGTAACTGCATGTAGTTGTTACCCAATATATGGCATCTCTGCTGTTAGAGAACACATATATATGCACACAAATACATGTACATGTCAATGTGATCGTGTGTATATGCACACATGTACTCACACATGTACATATTCACACGTGTGCTCATACACGCACACATACGTGCACTTGTGTATGCACATGCACATTCATGTATACACATGCATGGAGAGGTGTGTGTATGTGTATGTGCACATGTGTATGTATATGTGCAAGTGCACGTGAGCACATAGAATACCAGAAGTGGTTCCATTTTTAAATTAGGAAGATGTCTTCTTTCTGGGCAGCAGGGGACAGCGAAGTTTGCGCAGCTGAGCTCCTGTGAGGTGGGCAGGGTAGGGGGTGGTGGTGGGGAGGAAGAGAAGGAAAGGAGGTATGTGGGGCCTGCCTGAGAGCAGGAGTCCCACATGGCTGCAGCCCTTCTGTCTGCTCCCCTCTTCCAGGCTGCAATTGCTCAGTACCTCCTGTGGGGTCAACCTACTCCCGACACAGAGGTGGGAAAGGAGTCAGGTCCTATTTGTCATACTCAGTCTCACCCATGTCTTGGTTCTAGAACTCAGCTTCTCTTGGGTTGCTCTATTTTGGTAAAATACTCAGAGCTTTCATCTTTCTAGGACCCCCAGGAACTCCTCACTGCATCCTTTCCTGCTCCCTGGCTCCCAGCCAGCTCTGCCCCAGCCTCCCCAGTCCCTCTGTGTGCCTGGGCTGGCATATGTTTTCTCACTTTCAGGCAGAAAGTGAGCCTGAGCCCTTCCTAGAAAAAGAAGAATGAGACAAGAGTAAAAGAGTGAAGACATAAGTGTTGCCTGATGCGTGGAAGGAGCAGAGGGTCTCACGCTGACACAGGAATGACGATGCTGTCTACCAGCAGGAGTATTTAGAAGTTTAAGTGAAACAATTCAAGCATTTCCCACACTGCCTGACACACAGCAGGAGATGCGAGTAATTAAAAATTAGTGCTTAGTGCTTAGTCACTTTGCTCAGTCATGCCCGACTCTCTGCAGCCCCATGGACTGTAGCCCACCAGGTAACTCTGTCCATGGAATTTTCCAGGCCAGAATACTGGAGTGGGTTGCCATTTCCTATTCCAAGGGATCTTCCCGAGCCAGGGATCGAAACCATGTCTCTCACGTCTCCTGCACTGGCAGGCAGAATCTTCACCACTAGCGCCACCAGGGAAGCCGGATTCCGTGATGTTGAAGAACTGCTGGGGTCAATATTTTTGACTGTTGTAAATTAGAAGGAGATGCCTTAGCCATGCAGTGTTTCAAAGGTGGTGATTGTGAGTTGGGTGCCATTTTCCAGGTCCAAAGGGAAACCAGTTTGGGAAGGAGCAAAAGCACTTTCTCTTGCGACGTTGGAAGAACGGGAACCAGAGCTGTTTCCTGGCAACAAAAGCTAGGCTGTGCAGCACGGTGCCTAAGGCCATGGCTCTTGTAGTGAGTAAGGGAAGAGCCGCTAGACGGGGTGGGTCTGATATCCTGGTATCCTGCAAGCAACAGCGACTTAAGCTGGAGCCATGTACTGACTCTAGGAAGAACGGACAGCTGATCACACAGAGCCACCAAGGCTATCCCCAATAAGGCAATTGCGTGAGCCATCACCAGTCAAATCTTCTGCGATGCTTCCTCATCTTCTCTGTAAAACCTCTCCCTAGCTTCTCTTGGGGGATGGTTGTAACCACCTTTGATTTGGTGCTGCCATTTGGAACGGACGCATGCTCAGATAAACACTTGGGAATTTTCATATGCTTCAGTTTATCTTTCAGCACTGAATGAGAAAAAGGCAGTGAGGAGTGGGCAGAAGTGGCCTTGCCCTAACTCCCAGTAAGCTGTAGGAAATGCCAAGTGACAGAAGCCCGAGGCTGGCCAGCAGTGTTCTTCCCTGCAGGTTTCCTTGGCTCTTGGCTTGGGTACTGGGGCAGTGTTTCGGTGGGGCTGGTACTACCCTAACTCAGTGAGGAGCAGCTCACCCCCAGCTTTTTATCCATTACCCAGTCTTTTTGTTCATCCTCATGCATAGAGAAAAATTGAAATCCACATCTGTCTTCATGAAGTGTCCCTGGGCATCTGATCATCTTGTCAGAGCTGGTCACCCTTGTGATACTCCCTATAAGAGAGAGAGAGAGAAAGAGATTATGAGGAATTGGCTCCTGTAGTTAATTATGGAGGCTGAGGAGTCTCTTGATCTGCCCTTTATAAGCTGGAGACCCAGGAAAGCCAGTGATGTAGTTTGAAAGCCTGAGAGTGAGTAGATTCCAGTCCAGGTCTGAAGTCTGAGAACCAGGAGTGCTGAGGACAGGGGATCAATGCCTCAGCTCATCTAGTCAGGCAGAGGGTGAACTCAGTCTTCCTCTGTCTTCCTGTTCTGTTCAGCCCTCAGATATGGGAGATGCCATCCCCAAGGGGGGAGCCACTTGCATTACTAGGTCTACTGATTAAAACATTGACCTCTAATAGAAATACCCTCCTTGACACATCCAGAAATAATATTTAAACAATTATCTGGGTATCCCTTAGCCCAGTCAAGCCAATTCCTCATAATCTCTTTCTCTCTCTCTCTCTTATAGGGAGTATCACAAGGGTGACCAGCTCTGACAAGATGATCAGATGCCCAGGGACACTTCATGAAGACAGATGTGGATTTCAATTTTTCTCTGTGCATGAGGATGAACAAAAGACTGGGTAATGGATAAAAAGCTGGGGGTGAGCTGCTCCTTACTGAGTTAGGGTAGTACCAGCCTCACCGAAACACTGCCCCAGTACTCAAGCCAAGAGCCAAGTTAAGTTGACACTTAAAATCAGTCATCATGTTAACCAATAAATATTCTCATCTTAACGTAAGAGGAAGAGACTTTGCCTTGAATGGCACTTTAAAGAGGGAAGTTTTAAGGATGGTTTGGCTTCCCTGGTGGCTCAGAGGTTAAAGCGTCTACCTGCAATGCGGGAGACCTGGGTTCGATCCCTGGGTCAGGAAGATTCCCTGGAGAAGGAAATGGCAACCCACTCTAGTATTCTTGCCTGGAGAATCCCATGGATGGAGAAGCCTGGTGGGCTACAGTCCATGGACTCGCAAAGAGTCAGACACGACTGAGCGACTTCACTCTCTCACTCTCTTAAGGATGGTTTAGACCTTTATGCTCATTCCCAAAGGGGAAATTGGTATAGAGTGAGGTGTCATGGCCTGTTGGGGGTCAGGCACCTTGTCTTGGCACAGCTTAAACAAGAACTCATCCACTGGAAAATCGTAAAGCATATTCTTAAACATCACTCATATGTTCCTTCCAGCACACAAGTGGAACATTTAGGACAATCCTATTCTCATTCTATGGACAGTAGAGCCTGGAGGACTTGAGTCATGGGCTCATATCTTTATTTATAAGCTTAGCATGAAACAACAGAGCCTATTCCTTTAACTACTTTATTATTACTTTAGTTATATTTTCCTTAAAATGCAATTTAAAAATCATTGTACTTTCATTTTAATGTCATAATGTATGGCTAAAACTTGAATTTCTGTTACAGATTACCTCGTATCACAACTGTTTGAAATTATCCAATTGAATAAGTATGCAAAATGCCATTTATGTATCCCTAAAGCCAAAATATGGTTTCCATTGATTTGAAAAATGAAACATGTCCTTTAATTTGAGCTCGTGTGTGGAGTGTTAACATTCGCTTCATATTACATCTTGAGCTGTCCTTCTTGGAATTCTCTTTCTAGTAATGTTCAATCCAATTATATATGGACCCTTTCTCAGTAGGGTCTTTTCAAAGTTTAATTGAAGCTGCAACTCTTAATGAATGAACTCATGGCTTCAAAGACTTTGGAAAATATGTAGTAGGCCCAAATGGCAACTTAAACTTGATTAAATGACCAGCCAGAAACAAAGGGAGGGTCTGAAGGCCCTCTGGGCCACAGGGGCCATGAGTCATATGGGGACACACACACTAGGAAAAAGTTGTATTCAGGCTTTTATTCACATGGATCTGTCTAGTTCACATTGTTGTTGTTTAGTCACTAAGTCATGTCAGACTCTTTTGTGACCTCATGGACTACAGCCCACCAGGCTCCTCTGTTCATGGAACTTCCCAGGCAAGCATAGTGGAGTGGCTTGCTGTCTCCTTCTTCAGGGGATCTTCCTGAAACAGGGATTGAACCTGCGTCTCCCTGAATTGGCAGGTGGTTTGTTTAACATTGAGCCACCAGGGAAGTCCTCCTAGTTGACATAGAGGAAGTGAAAACAGGAACAAAAATATTATGAAGTGTCTTTCCTTGTCTTATGCACGCCACTCACAAAGGCTGCGTCTAGAGGGGATGCTACAGTTCACGTACATGAACCCTCAGATTTTATAAATTAAACATGAAAATCTGGAGGACAGAAGTTACCCAGTGAGGTCCTTCCAGGTGTCCTAGGTTCTGATGGACTCTCCTTTCTCTTATATCCTGTACGTATCTTCTGTTCACATAAGGCCCCCATCAAGACTGAGAAAAAACAGTATTCAATCACTTTTTCTTGCTCCCTAAGATATACAATCCTATAAAACAGTTTTTGGGAGGTGGTAAAGAGAATTGAGACTGGAGGTGAACATGAGGAAGACTCTGAGACTCAAAGTGTTTGAGTCTCATCTTCAGCTATCATATGATGATCAAATACCCACCTTGAGAAGAAAGGCAGGAGGATTGGCAAGATAGCCCTGCACTAATAGGAGAGGTGTGATGATTGGTTTCACAGTTTTCTGGGCTTTGGGGGAAATAACTAAATAAAACAGGTATACAAGGCTGTTTCATCCCTGTTAGAGGACATGGAACTACTCAGAGAGCAACTTCACTTTCATCCATTTTGTGGTCAAGGATTCATTAACAGTCAGTGGTTCAGAACATATGCACTGGATCCAAACTGCCTGAGTTTAGATGTCGGCTCATCTAAACTTTAGGAAACTTACTTAACCTTGCTAAGCCTCAGTTTTTTCTGTGGAATGGAGATAATAGCAGTACTCATGTTGGTGGGTTTCCATGGGGAATCACATGAATTAATTCAAGTAGAGTGTTTAGAGCTCATGTGCTTAGACACATGACAATAAATAGAATTAGTTGCAGTTGCATTTGTGTATGTTATGAAATAGCATGTCAGAATGTATATGCAGCTTTTGTTTCATGGGAAATAGATTTAATGCCTATATCAGGCTCTACCTCCCTTTTCTTCTACACAGAGTAGTGACAATAGAATGAACACCAAATTTGTTTTTTCAACATTTCACAAAAATGACTCTGCCAAATATAAAGTAGGAGTGAATTTGTACATACTCAAGTCATTTAGCGGGTTTCCCAAGTGGCAGAGGTAAAGAATCCATTTGCCAGTTCAGAGGCAGAAGAGACCGGATTTGATCCCTGGGCTCAGGAAGACACCCTGGAGGAGGAAATGGAAGCCCACTCCAGAATTCTTGCGTGGAAAATTCCACGGAGAGCGGATCCTGGGGGGTTATAGTCCATGGGGTCACAAAGAGTGAGACATGACTGAGTGCAGGAGCAAGATCACTTCAGTGATTTCAGGTGAGGACACGGCATGTGGCGTGAGACTGAAAACTGACACAGCCTCCCATCCGCACCAGAACAGCCTGCATGGGAGCAGGGGAAACGCTCCTATCCTTTCTCCAGAACCTTCTCAGCGTGGGTGCAGTGATTAGCTGAGCCAAATATCAGGCCCAAGGCCACCTGGAGTAGAAGACCCATCAAACAGGCGGCTGGCAGTGCCACCTTCTTGTTCATCAGGCCTGGGCAGGGCCTCCCACCACTCTCTAACTCTGCACCTTCTACTTGATATTAAGCTTGGAACTACATTTCTAGGCATGAACCAACAGAGGAAGTCATCACTTTCTCTGTTAAAAACAGAGAAAGCACTTTAGTACAGAGGAGATGTTTCCATAAAAATAAACTCGTTAAAAAAAACTGGGTGAAATATTAGAGTTTTTCAAGTTAAAGTTCTTAGTAGATTCAAGAAAAAAATTAAAATAAGCTGTAAGATGGATTCACCTGAAATAAGGGAAGATGAGTTGAGATCCAAAAAAACGAATGAAGCAGTGCAGAGCAAATTCAACACTGCAGAAAATACAATAATTGAGGTTAAATATTAGAAGTTATTGAAGTTAAAACAAATTTTAAAAATGTGTTTTGAAAATAGAAATTATGTAATATAGAAACATTAATGGTGGTCTAAAATTCTATACATATACTAATATATTTTGAAATTAAGGACTTGGAAAAATATCCTTAATTTCTCATATTATTCCCAAAGCATAAAAGTATGATTGGTAGTGGTGGTTTAGTTTTTAAGTCATGTCAGACTCTTGCAACCCCATGGACTGTAGCCAGGCTCTGTCTATGGAATTTCCCAGGCAAGAATACCGGAGTGGGTTGCCATTTCCTTCTCCAATAATGTATAATTAAATTTTCTTAATATAATGGGAAGGATATTTTCCTCTGCCTCTCATCCTGAATAAGAACTGGTATGATAAATATAGTTTCAAATATTTTAAAAATGAAAGTTATTCACTAGTAGAATACTGAAAAGTTTTTAATTTCTGAATTTCCTGAAAGATAAATAAAAGCAAAAATATAATGTATGTAAAATAGAAACAAATCAGGAATAAATTTCCTTTTGAATATATTTTTCCTTCTACTAAATTTCCTTCCTACTGAATTTCCTTCTAAATACTTCACTGTTTGCCATTAGTTTTGGTATGTTGTTTTTATTTTTATTCATCTCAAAGTCTTTTCTAATTTCCTTTGTGATTTCTTTTTGAACCATTGGTTGTTTAGGAATGGGTTATTTAATCCCCATACATCTGTGAATTTTCCAAATTTCCTTCTTTTACTGATTTCTAATTTAATTTCACTGTGGTTGAGAACATACTTGGTATGATTTAATTCCTTTTAAATTTTTTGATGCTTGTTTCATGGCCTCTGTCTTGGGGAATATTCCATGTGTCCTTGAGAAGAATGTATAATCGCTGTTGGTGGGTGGCTGTTGGTGGGTGGCTGCTGCTCCTGCTGCTGCTGCTAAGTCACTTCAGTCGTGTCCGACTGTGCGACCCCAGAGACGGCAGCCCACCAGGCTCCCCCGTCTCTGGGATTCTCCAGGCAAGAACACTGGAGTGGGTTGCCATTTCCTTCTCCAATGCGTGAAAGTGAAAAGTGAAAGTGAATTCGCTCAGTTGTGCCTGACTCTTAGCGACCCCATGGACTGCAGCCTACTAGGCTCCTTCGTCCATGGAATTTTCCAGGCAAGAGTACTGGAGAGGGGTGCCATTGCCTCCTCCAGTTTGTGGGTGGAGTGCTCCATATATGCCTGTCAAGTCTATGGTGATGATGCTTTCTATTTTCTTGTTGCTATTCTGACTAGTTGTTTTCTTCATTACTGAAAGTGGAGTGTTGACGTTGCCAACGGTTGCTGTTGGATTGTCTCTTTCTGCCTTCGATGCTCTAGGTTTTGCTTCATCATCTTGAGATTCTGGTTTTAGGTGTATATGTATCATAACTGTTACATCTTCTGATGGACTGATGCTTTTACCACTAAAAATGCTCTTGTTTCCAGTGAAAATTTTTGTCTTAGAATCTATTCATGTAGGTACTCTACCTTTCTTTTGATTATTGATTGTATGGTACATATTTCCTTATCCTTTTGTTTTCATCCTCTTTATGTCTTTCAGTCTAACATGTATCTCTTATACAACATATAATTGAATCATCTGAAAAATCCATTCTGCCAATCTTTGCCTTTTGACTAGAGAGTTTTATCTATTAACATTGAATGATAATACTGAAGATAGGATTTAATTAAAAAATATTTTTTAAAATTTTGTATTGGGATATAGGCATAGACAATGTTGTGATAGTTTCAAGGGAGCAGTGAAAGGACTCAGCCATACCTATACATGTATCCATTCTCCCCCAAACTCTCCTCCCATCCAGGCTCCCACATAACGTTGAACAGAGTTCCATGTGCTACATAGCAGGTCCTTGTAGGTTAGGTAGGATTTAATTTTGCCACGTTTTCTGTATGTATTATGTCTTTTTATTCCTTTATTGTTTGTTTGAATCCTACCTTCTTTTGTGCTAAATATTTTCTAGTGCACCATTTAATTTTTCTTGCTGTTTCTTTTCTAAAAATTTTGAATTATTTTCTTGAGTTATTTTCCTAATGATTCATTTGGATCACAGTTGAATTCTTAACTTTAATTGAGTTTGATTAGTGTTTGAAATTAATAGTAACTTAATTTTAAGAGTATACAAAAGTTATGTTCCAATGTATATCTGTTTAATCTCTCTTTCTTTGTATTATTATTGACATACGAAAGACATCTTAACAAACCCATCAACAGAGTTCATATACTTATTACTTTATGCAGTTATTTTTAAAACAGAAAAAAACAGTTATTAACAAAAGTATTTTTGTATTGTGCTTTCTAATACCTATGTAGTGTTTTTAACCAGCAATCTTTATTTCTCTGTATATAATTGAGTTACTGTTTAGAGCCTTTTAATCTTAGCCTGAAGGACTCCTTTCTAGAACTAACACCCAAAAAAGATATCTTTTTCACTATAGGGGACGGGAATGCAAAAGCAGGAAATATGAAGAGATACCTGGAGTAACAGGCAAATTTGGCCTTGGAGTACAAAATGAAGGAGGGCAAACAAAGGCTAACAGAGCTTTTCCAAGAGAAAGCACTAGTCATAGCAAACACTCTCTACCAACAGCATAAGAGAAGACACTACACATGGACCTCACCAGATGATCAATACTGAAATCAGATTGATTATATTCTTTGCAGTCAAAGATGGAGAAGCTCTATACAGTCAGCAAATACAAGACCAGGAGCTGACTGTGGATCAGATCATGAACTCCTTATTGCCAAATTCAGACTGAAATCGAAAAAGTAGGGAAAATGCTAGATATTCAGTTCAGTTCAGTCGCTCAGTTGTGTCCGACTCTTTGTGACTCCATGAATCACAGCACACCTGGCCTCCTTGTCCATCACCAACTCCCAGAGTTCACTCAGACTCACGTCCATCGAGTCGGTGATGCCATCCAGCCATCTCATCCTCGGTCGTCCCCTTCTCCTCCTGCCTCCAATCCCTCCCAGAGTCTTTTCCAATGAGTCAACACTTCCCATGAGGTGGCCAAAGTACTAGAGTTTCAGCTTCAGCATCATTCCTTCCAAAGAACACCCAGGGCTGATCTCCTTCAGAATGGACTGGTTGGATCTCCTTGCAGTCCAAGGGACTCTCAAGAGTCTTCTCCAACACCATAGTTCAAAAGTATCAATTCTTTGGCACTCTGCCTTCTTCACAGTCCAATTCTCCCATACATGACCACTGGAAAAACCATAGCCTTGACTAGATGGACCTTAGTCAGCAAAGTAATGTCTCTGCTTTTGAATATGCTATCTAGGTTGGTCATAACTTTTCTTCCAAGGAGTAAGCGTCTTTTAATTTCATGGCTGCAGTCACCATTTGCAGTGATTTTGGAGCCCCCAAAATAAAGTCTGACACTGTTTCCCAACCTAAATCAAATCCCTTACGATTATACAGTGGAAGTGACAAACAGATTCAAGGGGTTAGATCTGATAGGCAGAGTGCCTGATGAACTATGGACAGAAGTTTGTGATATCTTACAGGGGGCAGGGATCAAGACCATACCCAAGAAAAAGAAATGCAAAAGGCAAAATGGTTGTCTGAGGAGGCCTTACAAATAGCTGAGAAAAGAAGAGAAGCTAAAACCAAAGGAGAAATGGAAAGATACATTCATTTGAATGCAGAATTCCAAGGAATAGCATGGAAAGATAAGAAAGCCTTCCTCAGTGATCAATGCAAAGAAATAGAGAAAAAAACAGAATGGGAAAGACTAGAGAGCTCTTCAAGAAAATTAGAGATACCAAGGGGAATATGTCATGCAAAGACGGGCACAATAAAAGACAGAAATGGTATGAACCTAACAGAAGCAGAAGATATTAAGAAGAGGTGGCAAGAATACACAGAACTATACAAAAAAATCTTCATGACCCAGATAATCACAATGGTGTGATCACTTACTTTGAGCCAGACATCCTGGAATGTGAAGTCAAGTGGGCCTTAGGAAGCATCACTACAAACAAAGCTAGTGGAGGTGATGGAATTCCAGTTGAGCTATTTCAAATCCTGAAAGATGATGCTGTGAAAGTGTTTCCCTCAATATGCCAGCAAATTTGGAGAACTCAGCAGTGGCCACAAGACTGGAAAAGGTCAGTTTCACTCCAATCCCAAAGAAAAGCAATGCCAAAGAATGCTCAAACTACCACACAATTGCACTCATCTCACACGCTAGCAAAGTAGTGCTCAAAATTCTCCAAGCCAGGCTTTAAGAGTACATGAACCATGAGCTTCCAGATGTTCAAGCTGGTTTTAGAAAAGGCAGAGGAACCAGAGATCAAATTGCCAACATCCACTGGATCATGGAAAAAGCAAGAGAGTTCCAGAAAAACACTTAGTTCTGTTTTATTGACTATGCCAAAGCCTTTAACTGTGTGGATCACAACAAATTGTGGAACATTCTTCAAGAGATGGGAATACCAGACCACCTGACCTGCCTCTTGAGAAATCTGTATGCAGGTCAAGAAGGAACAGTGAGAACTGGACATGGAATAACAGACTGGTTCCAAATAGGAAAAGGAGTACGTCAAGGCTGTATATTGTCACCCTGCTTATTTAACTAATATGCAGAGTACATCATGCAAAATGCCAGGCTAGATGAAGCACAAGCTAGAATCAAGATTGCCGGGAGAAATATCAATAACCTCAGATATGCAGGTGACACCACCCTTGTGGCAGAAAGCAAAGAACTAAAAAGCCTCTTGATGAAAGTGAAGGAGGAGAGTGAATAAGTTGGCTTTAAACTCAACATTCAGAAAACTAAAATCATGGCATCTGCTCCCAGCACTTCATGGCAAAGAGATGGGGAAACAGTGGAAACAGTGACAGACTTAATTTTGGGGCTCCAAAATCAGTGTAGATAGTGACTGCAGCCATTAAATTAAAAGACCCTTGCTCCTTGGAAGAAAAGCTATGACCAACCTAGACAGCATATTTAAAAGCAGAAACTTTACTTTTGCCAACAAAAGTCCATCTAGTCAAGGCTATGGTTTTTCCAGTAATCATGTATGGATGTGACAGATGTACTATAAAGAAAGTTGAGTGGCAAAGAATTGATGCTTTTGCACTGTGGTATTGGAGAAGATTCTTGGGAATCCCTTGGACTGCAAGGAGATCCAACCAGTCAATCCTGAGGGAAATCAGTCCCGAATATTCACTGGAAAGACTGAGGCTGAAACTGAAACTCAAATACTTTGGCCACCTGATGCATATAACTGACTCATTAAAAAGATCCTGATGCTGGTAAAGATTGAAGGCGGGAGGAGAAGAGAATGACAGAGGATGAGATGGTTGGATGGCATCACCAACTCAATGGACATGAGTTTGAGTAAACTCTGGGAGTTGGTGATGGACAGAGAGGCCTGGCATGTTGCACTCCATGGGGTCGCAAAGAGTCGGACACAACTGAGCAACTGAACTGAACTGAACTGGACTGAAGGACTCTCTTAGGGATGTGATAGCAACACATTCTCTCACTTTTTGTTCATCTGGAAAGGTTTTAATTTCTTTGTTTTTAAAGGATATTTAGCTAGATAGATCTCTGGGTCGGCAGTCTTTTCCTTACATTTTGCATATATCATCCCACTATGTTCTGCCCTCCATGTTTCTCCATGAGAAATTGGCTGTTCATCCTGTTGAGATGCCTCCTCCATGGCAAATCCCCACTCACTGGCTGCTCTCAAGGTTCTCTCTTTGTCTTTGAGATTTTTCCAATTTGGTGTGGCATGTATAGGTTTATGGGCTTCCCTTGTGGCTCAGACGGTAAAGTGTCTGCCTGCAATGCAGGAGACCCAGGTTCGATCCCTGGGTGAGGAAGATCCCCTGGAGAAGGAAATGGCAACCTACTCCAGTATTCTTGCCTGGAAAATTCCATGGACAGAGAACCCTTGTAGGCTACAGTCCATGGGGCCGCAAAGAGTCGGATATGACTGAATGACTTCACTTTTATTTTACTTATAGTTTGTTGAACTTCTTGTATATGTAGATTAATATTTTTGATAAAATTTGGAAATTTTTGACCACTATTTCTTCAAATATTTTCCTATTCTTTTCTCTCTGCCCTCTTCTTCTGCTCCTCAGACTGAATAGTCTTAATTGAGCTGTCTTCAAGTTTGCTGATTATTATTCTTTCTGACAGTTCAGTTCTACTAGTGAATTTTTTGTTTTGATATTGTACTTTTCAGTGGGCTTCCCCAGGGCTCAGCAGTAAAGAATCTGCCCACAATGCAGGAGACGTGTGTTTGATTCCTGGGTTGGGAATATTCCTCAGAGAAGGAAATGGCAACCCACTCCAGTATTCTTGCTTGATAAATCCCATGGGCAGAGAAGCCTGGTGGGCTATAATCCATGGAGTTGCAAAGAGCTGCATACAACTGAAATAACTGAGCATGGCACTTTTCAGCTCCAGAATTTCATTCCTTTTATAATTTTGATCTCCTTATGTCATTCTGTATGTGATATCTCTTGGTAAGACATCATTGTCATGCTTTTCTTTGATTCTTTAAAATAGTTTTCTTTAGTTTTTGAACATATGTATAATAGCTTATTTAAAGCCTTTGTACTCTAAGTCTAAAATTTAGGTAGTCTTGAGGTCATGTTCTGTTGACTTCTCTTTTTTGTGTGTATATGGAATAATTTCCTGTTTATTTGTATGTCTCATGTGTGTCTAAAATCTAGACACTTGTTTTGTAAAAACTGTGGTATCTGATATCTTGTTGTTGCTGCTTATTTGCTTAGTGACTTTCCTGGACAGATTCATAGATTCTGTATTCCCTGCAATGAGGATCCACTGCATTCTTTGCTATCTTTTTTTTAAGTTTCTTTATTTTTTTAACTTTAAAATCAACTTCCTGGGGATAACACTGGGGTCAATATAGTTTAGTGGACAGTCACTATGATTGGTCAGATTCCTAAATGCTTTGTTTGTTTGACTTTTCCCTTTGCCAAGCTCTGCATTCAAACTTAAAGTGAAGTCGCTCAGTCGTGTCCGACTCTTTGGGACCCCATGGACTGTAGCCTACCAGGCTTCTACGTCCATGGGATTCTCCAGGCAAGAATACTGGAGTGGGTTACCATTTCTTTCTCCAGGGGATCTTCCCGACCCAGGGATCGAAGCCAGGTATCTGCACTGGAGGCAGACATTTTAACCTTTGAGCCACCAGGAAGCTCCTCTAACTTAAAGGATTTCATAATTCTTGACTAATTAGCTCTTATTTCCCAGTGGTGTGGAGTTTCTAGATCAGCCAGGGGTGAGTGACTGGTGACTTCTGCTTATGCAGATTCTTCCTGATCATGCCTATAGTCTAGGTGTCTAGGAATATGCTGTAGCCTTTCAAAGTTCCCTATGGCCCTCTAGTTAAACAGGATTAAAGAAATATTCCCCACCAGGTTCTTATTTGCTCTTACTTATATCATGGCTTTAGGTGGTTGAGATGTTGCCAGAAATAACTGTTACAGTAAAGTCCTGTGAGTAGGTCCCCACCCCTGCTGAACTGAACTCTAAATCAAATCAAATCAGTCATCATATTCTAAAAATACTGACTTTTCAGTCACCTGAAAGTTCAAACAAAGTACTGCTTGTGATCTGGGGATGGCACTCTTCATAGAGCTCTAAAAATGGTCATATCTGTTGTCTGTAATGTTCCAGGTTGTGGAACCTCTTTACTGAGCTGGAGGAATAGCTCCAAGTTAAAGCATCACTAACTATGGCCCTGCTGAGGCTTGCAGTTTCTTCTGGAAGGATGTTTATTCTGTTCTGAGTATTGTTTAATGGCTTGCATTTTGAAATGGTAAATTTTCTTTGTTTGGCTTTATGTTTTTGCCTTTTTTTTTTTTTTTTTTGGTGAAAGTGCAAGTTCACTGAAGTTTGCACTCCTCCATTCTAGAAGTTGATCTCCACATGCATTACTTTATAATTGGAAACATTTGGTAATTTTAAAGGGACTATGAATAAATTAGAAGAAGTTCCTTCCTCTCCTACTTTGCTGAGTTGACATTTATTGTCGTAAGGGCTACCATGGCTTGTAATTTACTGAGCTCATTCGTATGACTACATGTCAGAGGACTTACAGTGCACGTGCAATCGTTACTGGGCTATTTCTGTCTTAAAAAATTTTCTGCTCATATTCATTAGCTTTACTAACATTCATTGAGCAGGGTAGAATCTATAAATGTGATAAAAAGAATCTAGTAATTTCCTTCAAAAGGCAAAAATATGTAGAAAAGAAGTATTTAAATACAAGTTGGCAGGGGGAATTAAAAATTCTTGACTAAAGCAATTTTTAAGCTTCTGCACAGCAAACTGAAACACTTGGGTGATTTTTTTAAGAGTGAAAATATTAAAATTCAATATACATAAAAATATTACTTTTAAACTTATGAACAGAGGCATCCAGAATTTCAGCACTCAGATAACCATGCATGACATGGATTGCATGTGTCTAGGCAGAGCAGTATAGAAGTTTTAAACTTGATTCCAATATTTAAAAATTCTGATTCAAACCACGTGCTCTTTCCCCAAAGGTAAGCACCGTTAAAACTTTTAGATTAGTCTAAGTGTGCTAAAGTGGACTCTTTCAGATTTAACTGTAGAATCAGTGCATAACTCAATATTATCTACGTACACGCGCATCTATCTGTCAAGAGAAATCCTCGAGAGAGAAGTAACTTACTGCTGCCCTAGCCTCACATTCTGTTGTAAAGAGACAGAATGTTCCAGTTAGAAAGCAGAAAAAATATTGAATAGAAGAGAAGCTATTAAACCCCACCCTACCCACATGCTTGATGATAGAACAACATGTCTTATTTTGTTCTCAACAGAAAGAAAATGAACTCCATAAAGTTGGAACAGCTTGACAATAGCCCGGATGCTTCAGAAGCTGGTGAGTTTCTCACATCCAGGAAGAGGGTAGCCTCTGTTCTCACACAGGGCGGCAGCTCTCGAGAATTTGGGCCTCAGGTGCCTTTATATTCTTAAAAATTGTTGAGGACCTCAGAGAGCTTTGGTTTATGTGGATGACATCTACTGATATTTACATGTAAGAAAAGTTATATCTTAAATTATTATAAAAGTAACAATAAACCCATGACATGGATGCACATAATGTATTCTTTAAAAATGCACTTTCTAAAAGAAGTAATGACAGAAATGTCTTTGTTTCATAATCCTGCAAATTTCTTGAATTTCTGGCTCAATGAAAGACAGATTCTCATGATCAGTGTCTGAATTCCAGTTTTTATGGTATTACACATCATGTGGAAACCACGTCTATATATTCTTGGGAGAATGGATTTGAAAAAGGCAAATTACACCTCATTATTACTGTGACACTAATTTGACTACTGGACTCCTTGAAGATTTGTCGTGAGCTCCACAGGGGCTCATGGAGCTCCTTGAGGATCACAAATCTAGTATGAGTTCAGGAGCGAGTTTCTTGAATGGCAGGTCCATGAGTCCTTGGGTATCTGCTACTTCATCATTCATTGTTCATGAGTTAGGGAAAAGTAATCATCATATTTTATACATCTGATATCATTTAGCCAAGCTATTTCTCAGTCAAGTAACAGTTTGGTTTATGCATTCTTTTAATCCCTGTGTAAATAACTCACACCTTTAACAGATGTGTTAATGTTTATTGTTAATGGATCTGAATTAGGTTGTATAGATCTATCAGTTGAGATTCAGGTGGCAGTTCTTTGGGATGAAAGTTATTTTATACCTTTGATAACAATGAAACATGTTGGTCCTATGACTAGAAGTTTCTCTGAAGCAGTGACCCTATATCCCAGCTCCATATCTTTTGCAGGCTTCAGTCCAAGCCCTTCCTATCAGTCTTCACTGAAAGGATAAATCTACCTTGAGTTAATAAAATGTTATTTCATATGCACGTTATTCTAAACCTTTCTTAGAAAATCACTATTAATGACGGACTTATTTTTTGTAATGGCTCAGATCTTAAAAATCATTTATTTTGGAGAACAAATTTGGTCCTATTAGAAATAATTCTTAGTTGTTCCTTGAAAGGTTCTTCGGAACAAACTTGCCCTGATTTCACCTGTGTCACTGACAATGATATGATGACTAGATTCCCTTCCCCCAAACAAGCCTGAGTGAACAGTGTGTACTGAGCTGATGCTGGTCTTTCTGTGGATGTGTTGTTTTTCCTAATAGTCATGGGCCTCTTGGCTCTAGTGACATTTATGTTAAATCTGGGCATAGTCAGAGGGTGCTCAGGGAGAGAAAAGTGTGAACGATTAGCCCCAAACCTCACATAATGAAGCAAACAGAATGATCAGCCATGATGCTTATTTGAAATTTTAGAAACAGTATTCAACTTCCAAACTGATGTGTTTGTGCCCTAATGTGGCTGAATTATGCCCCAAGTACACATGCTGAAGTCTTAACCCTCTAGCACCTCAGATGTGATTATATCTTGTGACAGGTTCTTAAAAGAGGTAACACTTAAGGCAAAATGAAGCTGTTAGGATGGGCCCTAATTTATTCTGACTGTGTCCTTAAGAAGAGGAGATTAGGACAAAATAGGCCCAAAGGAAAGATTATGTGAGGACACATAGAGAAGATGGCCGTCTACACACCAAGGACAGGAGTCTCAGGAGGAACCAGCCCTGCTGACACCTTGATCTTGAACTTCTAGCCCCTAGAAGTTTAGTTTAAACCACTCAATCCATGTGGTATTTTCTTAGGACAGCCTGAGCTGCCTGATACACGCTCTGTTCAGATGCTGCTCTGGGCATGGGAGTGGAGTGAAGAGAATGGATGAGATGGGGCTGCTCTGTGGAGCTTATGCTGGGCACACTTCCAGACACATCCCCCACAAGCTAGGCCCTTGATGGACATGAGTTTGAGTAAGCTCCTCTGGGAGTTGGTGATGGACAGGGAAATCCTGGAGTGCTGCAGTCCATGGGGTTGCAAAGATATTGGACACTACTGAGCTACTGAACTTAACTAAATATTCATTTAGCATTTACTGCATGCCAAATACTGTAAAATATGGTTTTACTTGTGTGTTCTCATGTTATCTTCACAATAGCTGTGTGATAAATTGTCATTTCCATTTCCCAGATGAAGGAGATTTTATGGGCCTTTATGTGAACCATGAACTTTCTGATGTTCAAGCTGGTTTTAGAAAAGGCAGAGGAACCAGAGATCAAATTGCCAACATCCGCTGGATCATGGAAAAAACAAGAGAGTTCCAGAAAAACACTTAGTTCTGTTTTATTGACTATGCCAAAGCCTTTGACTGTGTGGATCACAATAAACTGTGAAAAATTCTTCAAGAGGTGGGAATACCAGACCACCTGACCTGCCTCTTGAGAAATCTGTATGCAGGTCAGGAAGCAACAGTTAGAACTGGACATGGAACAACAGACTGGTTCCAAATAGGAAAAGGAGTACGTCAAGGCTGTATATTGTCACCCTGCTTATTTAACTTATATGCATAGTACATCATGCAAAATGCCAGGCTAGATGAAGCACAAGCTAGAATCAAGATTGCCGGGAGAAATATCAATAACCTCAGATATGCAGATGACACCACCCTTATGGCAGAAAGTGAGGAGGAACTCAAAGCCTCTTGATGAAAGTGAAAGAGGAGAGTGAAAATACATTCAGAAAACTAAAATCATGGCATCTGCTCCCATCACTTCATGGGAAATAGATGGGGAAACAGTGGAAACAGTGTCAGATTTTATTTTTTGGGGCGCCAAAATCACTGCAGATGGTGATTGCAGCCATGAAATTAAAAGACGCTTACTCCTTGGAAGAAAAGTTATGACCAACCTAGATAGCATATTCAAAAACAGAGACATTACTTTGCAGACTAAGGTCCGTCTAGTCAAGGCTATGGTTTTCCCAGTGGTCATGTATGGATGTGAGAGTTGAACTGTGAAGAAAGCTGAGCACCGAAGAATTGATGCTTTTGAACTGTGATGTTGGATAAGACTCTTGAGAGTCCCTTGGACTGCAAAGAGATCCAACTAGTCCATTCTGAAGATCAGCCCTGGGTGTTCTTTGGAAGGAATGATGCTAAAGCTGAAACTCCAGTACTTTGGGCACCTCATGGGAAGAGTTAACACATTGGACAAGACTCTGATACTGGGAAGGACTTGGGGCAGGAGGAGAAGGGGACGACAGAGGATGAGATGGCTGGATGGCATCACTGACTCAATGGACGTGAGTCTGAGTGAACTCCGGGAGTTGGTGGTGGACAGGGAGGCCTGGCGTGCTGCAATTCATGGGGTTGCAGAGAGTCAGACGCGACTGAGCAACTGAATTAATTATTAAGTTTCTTTGAGACTTCTCTTGATGGCTCAGTGGGTAAAAATCTGCTTGAGATGCAGGAGACATAGGACATGTGGGTTTGATCCCTGGGTTGGGAAGATCCCTGGAGAAGGAATAGCAACACACTCTTGTATTTCTTGCCTGAAAAATCCCATGGAGAGAGGAGCCTGGTGACTACGGTCCAAAGGGTCGCAAAAAGTCAGAAATGACTGAGTACACACACACGTTTATTTTTAAAATAAAAGTATGATATAATCAAAAGTCATGCAGTTATTACGTGAAGAAATACACAATATGTACATACACATACATGCACACACATATGTGCACAATACCTGTGAACAATGCACACGCACAGCAGTATAGCTAGGGCTTCTCTGGTAGCTCAGCTGGTAAAGAATCCACCTGCAATACGGGAGACGCTTGATTGATTTCTGGGTTGGGAAGATCCCCTGGAGAAGGGATAGGCTATCCACTCCAGTATTCTTGAGCTTCCCTGGTGGCTCAGACAATGAAGAATCTGCCTGTAATGTGGGAGACCTTGGTTCAGTCCTGGGTTGGGAAGATTTCCTGGAGGAGGGTATGGCAACCCACTCCAGTATTCTTGCCTGGAAAATCCCATGGACAGAGGAGCCTGGAGGGCTGCAGTCCATGGGGTCACAAAGAGTCAGACACAACTGAGGGACTAAGCGGACAAACACAATCACGTGGTATGAGTATCAGGGCAGTGTACTACTCACTCACACCTCCTGTGGTCACCTTTGGCTGAGGAAATGCAGCATAGTTTTCATTTTGAATACTGATCCTTCCTCACTAGGGTTTGGGAGAAACCCTTAGAGCAAGTTGGCTTGGAGTTTGTTTGGGTAAAATTGTTTGATGCCAGGGGACACTTCCTATTAATTCAAGGCACCTGCTTCTTTCAAATTGCACTTAGGAGGAGAAGCCTCTTTTGAACCGTTTAGGGACTCCTGGAGGTCCTTACACCTCCATGTCCTGGAATTGTCCATTCATTCTGGAAGTTAATCGCTGAGAGAAAAACAATGTGATGTTAGAACTTGCTTGGTTCAAAGGCTATGAACACTGAGTGAAAGAAAGGTGACATCTGTCTTCTGTTACCTGTGGACAGAAGAATGGACAGACACATGGACAGAGCACAGTTCTCCCCTCAGAGGCTGGACAGTGGTGCCTTTCTGTGCTCATCTCCTGGGACGGAGGGAGCGTGGAGGGTGGTCTGCAGAGGTGGTCATGTTGAATTAGGTGGAATAAGTCCTGGGATGTCTCTGACTGTCCTGGAGTGGCCGCCAGCCTGTCTGATGGCCCAGGGTCACTGCTAGGTAAAGAAAGATGGAAGCAGATAGTAACAGCAGGATAAACTGTTGAACACATACCAGCTGTGGATAAGGCATATGCTTGTTGGCCTGCACCTAGAGCCTGCATACAGGGGTGTGACTGTTCTCTGGTTTCTGTCAATTTACAACTAACTTTGCTGGGCTTTTGCAGGAACTTCTCTGCTCTGCTCTACACTGATTTCCAGCCCCAGGCACCCCTACTGAATGCCTCCAAATCCCAACACATATGCTTCTCTGAATTCTTGAATGAGTCATCAGGATTCTTGAATGAGTCATCAGAATTCTTGGGAAGACTTGAATCATAAATTACACTTTATTTTTCGTAGCACTCTATTTACAAGTCCTTAAATAATGAGGGATCAAATAATAAAGAGTGAATCAGGTTTTTTGGTGACACAGTTACAGTAAAAATTTATGGAGATTTTTCTGTAACATAAAAAGCAATAATAATAAATGCAAAGCATGATTTATTGCTACTATGAACTGATGTGCTGAGGCATGATCATGTGTTTCAATACACAAACATGATCTCTATATGATACAATCACTTGATAAAAGAAACACTTAGAGAAGGGAACGTCGACCCCAAATAAATGCCAAATAAAAATCATTAAAAAGTTGAAGGTCAGTGCCACAAGCATTTAATATGAACATTTATCATTATTAAAATTGAGGTTTATTTTGTACTAAAAGTTAAAATACACAAAGCAGGCATTACCTTATCCAAAAGACTTAATCTTTGTTTTATGACAGATAGTCCAGACATACAAAAATTTCTTTCAGTTTTTATTGGCACCTCTGGTCAAATTATTCAGAAAATATTGTCAGTTTGGGGCTTTGGGTGCATACTGCTTCTTATAAGTTCATTTTCTTTTCATTTTTGCTTACTTGCCCTGGCTTTGATTTTGCCATAGAAATCAACATTGTTTCTGCTGCTTCAGTCACTACATCTATTTCTCACTTCATTTCACAAGGACCACAACAACCTGCACTTTTTCTCTGTGAACTTCTTCTGTTTAAGCACATTAAAAAAAAATCTGTCTGTTAATGAGTTTCCAAAAAGCAATTTTGACAACAAAAAGGCTGTCCTTTTCCACTTCATATAAATAGCGAACATTAAAGCAACTTAATATTCTACTCACAACTTCCTAATATTCTTCTTTATATCAACAACAGAGCTTCAGCTGTCATAAAACAATTTTATTCATATGTACCTCTGAATTATTCTTTATAATACATATCCTAGTATATTCTACTGTCTAAAATGACTTGTCTCATTTATTTTTGGCTCTTGAGTATTTCCTCCTACAAAGAAAAATTTCTCAGTGGAGAAATATTTTAACAGTTTTGCAGCTTATTCTACTAAAAATTGTGGCAGAGATTGTTTTTCATATCACACTGATTAGATTTGCCTTCATAATCCAAATCAGAGTTATTTTTTCATTGTGCTAGCTTCTAAATCTCCACTGCATTTAGTTTTCCTGCTATTTGTTTCTGATACTTCATCTTGCCACCTGTTCACCTCAGGACAAACTTGTTATCACAACCAAATGAAATTCGTGTTTGTAGGGTATCTGCTGAGTCACTAATGATGCCTTTCTGAATTTTCTCAGAGCTGCTGTCCCATCACTTCTTGTCATCCATGTTATTTATCTATGACTGGTATAAATTATTTGCAAACTTGGCAATTTGGGAGGAAAAATAGGTAATATCTCCCATCTGTGGGTCAGGAATCCTGACCAGGAATCCTGGCTGTGCTGAATGGCTTTGGCTAAGGTCTCCCTGGAGGTTTCAGTCAAACTTTGGGCCAGGGCTGCAGGTGCCTCAGGACGAGATCTGCCTCTGTGGTTGTTGGTAGGCCTCAGAAGATACACATCCAAGATTTACCCACATGGGGCCTTGCACAGGATTCCCTGATGACATGGCAGCTGGCTTCCTTCAGAGTAAGTGATGCGACCCACTCCAGTGTTCTTGCCTGGAGAATCCCAGGGATGGTGGAGCCTGGTGGGCTGCCGTCTCTGGGGTCGCACAGAGTTGGACACGACTGAAGTGACTTAGCAAGAGAGCTATAGAGAGCCCTTAAACCGCACACAGGCTTTTTGTAACCTCTTCTTGGGAGTGACACTACATTTATTGGTGGTGGTGTTTAGTTGTTAAGTCATGTCTGAGTCTTTTGCGTCCCCACGGACTGTAGCCCACCAGGATCCTCTCTCTGTGGGATTTTCCAGGGAAGAATACTGGAGCAGGTTGCCATTTCCTTCTCCAGGGGATCTTCCTAACCTAAGGATAGGACCCATGTCTCCTGCATTGGTAGGCGGATTCTTTATCACTGAACTACCTGGGATGCCACATCTGCCATTAGTTAAAAGCAAGTGGACAAGTCCAGCCCATATCCAGAGGCAGGGCATCATCAGGGGCCATCTAAGAGAGCCTTCCACACAGCCACCTTCGCTTCAGGTTTTAATTTGAGAAATTTTATTCTTTCCTGAAGTAAAGATAATATTTTTTGCCCAGTCCTGCCCCCATGAATTCTATTACGCCAAGGTTCAGTGAAGCCTCAGTTTAGTGGATATGGACGTTTGTATATTAATATGTCTGATTTTTTCAGTTGGTCCAGACATCCATATAAATGTTATTTTCTTATTCTTACATTTGAAAGACCTAAAATGATGCACATTGTTCTATTTTGTAACAGTTATGTATTAATAGCTGTTAATGTAATAATTATGTTCTAACTGTAATAGTTATGTATTAATGCCTCAACTGATAATGGACTTGATGGCCATTGTAGCCCTTTGCTGAGAAATTTGCCCTAGTTAACTCAGTCTTCCAAGTTCTTAAAAAATCTTCTTTGAGACTTGGATTTAGAAAATATATAAAGCAGTATTTATTATTATACAATAGATATAATAAATATAGTTTTTATATTTTTATACTTTATGTATACTTATATAAATATAAGATATAAAAATTATATCTATTATATCTACTTTATATCTATACAGAGAGAGACTTTTAAATAAATAAAGCATTCTTTATCACCATATATCCATATGACTTAAGGAATTTAAAACATTTTTAATTTTTATTACTTTTTTATTGATGTTTAATTGCTTTACAATGTTGTGTTAGTTTCTGCTATACAGTGAAGTGAATCAGGAGATGTGGTACATATATACAATGGAATATTACTCAGCCATAAAAGAAAGAAATTGGGTCATTTGTAGTGATGTGGATGGACCAAGAGTCTGTCATACAGAGTGAAGTAAGTCAGGAAAGAAAAACAGATGTCCTATATTAAACACATGCATATGGAATCTAGAATGATGGTACAGGTGAGCCTGTTTGCAGAGCAGCAATAGAGTTGCAGATGTAGAGAACAGACATATGGACACAGAGTGAGAAGGAGAGGGTAGGAGACAAATTGGGAGAGTAGGATTGACTTTGGAAATTTTATTTGGATTTTGAGATTCAGATCTTATAGTCAATGTGGGCAAAAGTTTGCAGTGGAGATAAGTTGATATGGCATATTTTTTTGGCTTCAAACAACACCTGATAGGTAACACGCTATATCCTCCAATGGGCTTCCCTGGTGGCTCAGTGGTAAAGACTGCGCTTGCCAATGCAGGATACGCAGGTTCGATCCTTAGGTTGGGAAGAGCCTCTGGATTAGCAAGTGGCAACTCACTTCAGTATTCTTGTCTGGGAAATCCCATGGACAGAGGATCCTGGCAGGCTACAGTCCATGGGGTTGCAAAAGACTCAGACATGACTTACTGACTGATCAACAGCAACAATATCCCTCAAAGTCTAATGCTGACTTGACTGATATTCATAGAAACACGCATAATGCTATATCTATTGACATTTCTAAACTTCTTATAGTGAAAGTGTTCTTTAGTGCAACTTAATGTAGAAATATTGAAGTGGAGGTATAATAAAATAATGAAACAAAACAAAAATCTTAATAGCAACAACACAGTGTCTTAGCTTTTTTTCCAGAAAATAGAGGTGAAAAAAATCCAAAGTTAAAGCAAACAAAGCAAAATTAAAAAAATAAAAACACACAAAATGAAAGGCACCAGATTCTAAGCAAAAGGCTCCTTGAAATCTCACTGACAAAGCCAGCATATGGGTTTTTCCTCTGTGGTTTCTGAACCCAACCAAATGGCCACAACTTGACCAAGTGACCTTTTATTTTACTTCTGTAATTACTGTAATTGCTTGTGACACAAGTAATTTATTATGTGTGGATAATCATTGTGCAGTTAGTTATATATTTTTACTCTAAGTGAGCACACAGCTTCAACCACAGGAGGTTGTGTGTTTATTCTTTCTAATGTCTCTGCATAAGCCACCCATAGAAAGAAGCCCAGAGAACTAGCAGAATGAGCCAGCTATCCACAGTGTACATGCAGTTTATGAACCAGGTAGCCACAGTGAACATGCAATTTACATTTTATGGAAAGTGTAAAATACATGTGTGTATATGTACAAATAGGGGAAGAGTGAAATGAACCCAATTGCTTCAGCAGTGATCAATTTATGGTCAATCTTGTTCCTTACTTTCCCTATCCCTGGATTATTTTGAACAATTTCAGAGACCTTAGCAATCTCAAAAATTATTGAATCTGTATATATTTCTGGATGTATTTCTAAAAGAATAAGAGCTTTTCTCTTTCATATATAAAAACTGGTTGATAGTCTATCATTATAAATTTTCAGGGTGACTTCTCTTTCCTCTTTTTCTCTCTCTTCTTGTTTCCCCCTCTACCTCTCTCCCCTTCTCTTTCTTCTTCTTTTGAAAATTATTTGATAAAAAACCAGATCATCGGTTCTATAGAATTTCCCATGTTACATTTTGCTGACTGTATCTCCTTAGTGTGCTTTGACATGCACATCTTGCCTCCTATATTCCCTGTAGTGGTTAAATTGAGAGGCTTTATCAAACTCAAATCCAATTTTGTGGGAGCATCTCGCAACATGGTCTCCTGAGCATCCATTAGATGGTGACTCTTCTTGTGAAGAGAGCAGCATGGGAAAATAAGAAGCACTTGTAATAATAATTTCATATTTATATAGCTAAAACAATTTAAAGCATTGTTTTTCGCCCAGATCACTTGGCTGTAGCAGTAGTACATATGCTAGTACGTGGGCTTCCCAGGTGGCACTAGTGGTAAAGACGCAGGAGATGCAGGATGTGTAAGAGACATGGGTTCAGTCCTTGGGTTGGGAAGATCCCCTGGAGGAGGGCATGGAAACCCACTCCAGCATTCTTACCTGGAGAATCCCATGGACAGAGGAGCATGGTGGGCTACGGTCCATAGGATTGCAAAGAGTCAGACACCACTGAGGTGACTTTACACATGCACAGTAGTACCTAGAACATACTTTGAGAAAAAATGAGCTATACGAACTTGAATGTATCTCTATTCCAACCCACCTTACCAAGCCATATGTAATTAGAAAAATACGGTTAGGTTAATCATATCTGAGGTGTTATTTACTACCACTTTCTTTTATTCCTGCTATTTTCACCTGAGTTCACAATTTAATCCAAATTGGCAAATAAAATGTTCTAGTCTCCAGCTTGTCAAATATACTTTCACAATGTCAAACAGAAAGGTATGTTTAATTTGTGGTTTTTAACCACTGGAAGGATCTTCTGTTGGTGGCCCACTTTATCAGGTAGTTAGTTATCTGAGTAACAAGCCATTCATGAAGCTGTGCTATAAAACAGTAAGGATTATTACTTTTTGTCAGTCAATAGGTCAACTGGTAATGCCTGCTGTTCTGGGCTGGGTGTGGGCTTACTTGTTCTGCAGTGACTGGTGGGTCAGTGACTCTGGGATGGACCCCCTGTATATCTGGTGGTTGACTGGCTATAGACTAGGGGAATGGGAATACCTGGGCTGTGTGTCCCCCATCCTCCCAGCTGAGCCCAGGCTGTTGCTCATGGTGCATATGGGAAATTGAAGACAGCAGGTGGAACTTGGAGTGCCTCTTGAGGTCTTGGAACTGACAAATAATCATTTTCTTCATATTTGGTTGACAAAAGCAGGTCATAATTCCAGATTAATTCAAGGAGTAGGGAAACTCTACTTCTGGATGGAAATAATGCAAAACTACATTGCAAGGTCTGAGGACACAGGAGGTAAGGAATAAAGAACAGTCATTTTTGCAACCAATCTATTATAGCTAGCAACATTCAGCCAGCAATATGAGCAGTAATATATATTGCTGTAGTTTAGTTGCTTAGTTGTGTCTGATTGTTTTGTGATCCTGTGGAATGTAACTTGCCAGGCTTCTCTGTCCATGGGATTTCCGAGCAAGAGTACTAGAGGGGGTTGCCATTTCCTTTTCCAGGGGTTCCTCCCAACCCAGGGATTGAACCCACGTCTTCTGCATTAAAGATGGATTCTTTACCACTGAGCCATCTGGGAAACCCATATATATATATTAAATGCATATATATATATAAAATATATATATACAATTTTATATTTTTATCATTATTTTTATTATTATATATTCTTTATTATATTTGTATTTATATATATTTTATATTTATTACTTATTTAGAAATCTTTGTTTCTTGCATAAAGTGAAGGGGATAACACTTAAAAGGTAAAAATGAAAGATAAAAAGCATAAAATAAAAGGTAAGAGCTACATAATGAATAAATTTAATAATCATTATAGCCAAAACCTTCAGTTGAGTAAAGGAAAGATAAATCTCAGTCATTTCTATGCCTAGGCTTCCTGATTGCTTTCACTCTTTGTGTGCTTTTGAGGATCTGGTCTGTGAGGTCAGAGGTTTTCCCAGAGTCCCCTGACTGCTTCTAGGAACCTGGCCTCTATTGCTGTCCGCTCATCCAGCAGTGAAGTAAGTCAGCCCCTGCTGGAACTCTCATTGTGGGGAAGAATAAAATGCTTCTCTGTGTGCTTCTTGGGCTTCAGGTAGATGAGGTCATGAGGGTAGATAGCTAAGTGGGTATCATTTTCTTTCTTATCCCAAGATCTCAGCTTAACGTCAGGCAAAGTAGACATCAGAGTAAGAAGTATTATAAGGAAAAACAAAATTTATTTTATAATTGCAAAGAGGTCAGTTTGTCGACAATGTAACAATCCTAAATGTCTATATACCTAATAACAGAGCTTCAAAGTATAAGTAGTGAAACTGATGGAGCTGTAAGAAGAAATAGACAATGATACAGTCAAAGATTTCAGAGTCCTCGCTCCAGAAATGATAGACTAAGAAGAAAGAAAAATCAGTAAGTGACTCACACTATCAACCAACTGGACCTGATTAAAATGTATATTAATAGGACATCTTCCCAATGAGAGTAGAATACACTTTTTTGAATGTATATGGACATATACCAAGATAGACCATATTTTGAGTCATATCAGTTCAGTTCAGTAGCTCAGTCATGTCTGACTTTGCAACCCCATGGATTGCAGTATGCCAGTCTTCCTTGTCCATCACTAACTCCCAGAGCTTCCTCAAATTCACATCCATTGAGTCGGGATGCCATCCAACCATCTTATCCTCTGTCGTCTCCTTCTCTTCTTGGAATCAGCCTTTTCCATGTCCAGTTCTAACTGTTGCTTCTTGACCTGCATACACATTTCTCGGGATGCAGGTCAAATGATCTGGTATACCCATCTTTGAAGAATTTTCCACAATTTATTGTGAACCATAGTCTAAGGTTTTGGTGTGGTCAGTAAAGCAGAAGTAGACGTTTTTCTGAAACTCTCTTTACTTTTTCGATGATCCAACAGATGCTGGGAATTTGATCTCTGATTCCTCTGCCTTTTCTAAATGTAGCTTGAACATCTGGAAGTTCATGGTTAACTTACTGTTGAAGCCTGGATTACAGAATTTTGAGCATTACTTTGCTAGTGTATGAGATAAGTGCAACTGTGTGGTTGTTTGAACATGCTTTAGCATTGCCTTCCTTTAGGATTGGAGTGAAAATGGACCTTTTCCAGTCCTATGGCCACTGCTGAGTTCTCCAAACTTGCTGGCATATTGAGTGCAGCACTTTCACAGCATCATCTTTTGGGATTTGAATTAGCTTAACTGGTATTCCATAACCTCCACTAGCTTTGTTTGTAGTGATGTGTTCTAAGGCCCACTTCACTGCTCTAGGTGAGTGATCACAACATTGTGGTTATCTGGGTCATGAGATCTTTTTTGTCTAGTTCTTCTGTGTATTCTTGCCACTTCTTCTTAATATCTTCTGTTCCTGTTAGGTCCATACCATTTCTGTTCTTTATTGTGATCATCTTTGCATGAAATGTTCCCTTGGTATCTCTAATTTTCTTAAAGAGATCTCTAGTCTTTCCCATTCTATTGTTTTTCTCTATTTCTTTGTATTGATCACTGAGGAAGGCTTCTCTTATCTCTCCTTGCCATTCTTTGGAACTCTGCTTTCAAATGGGTATATCTTTCCTTTTCCCATTTGCTTTTCACAGCTATTTGTAAGGCCTCATCAGACAACCATTTTATCTTTTTGCATTTCTATTTCTTGGAGATGGTCTTGATCAGTGTTTCTTGTTCAGTATCATGAACCTCCATCCATAGTTCTTCAGGCACTTGGTCCATCACTTCTAATCCTGTGAATCTATTTGACACTTCCACTGTATAATCGTAAGGGATTTGATTTAGGTCATACCTGAATGGTCTAGTGGTTTTCCCTACTTTCTTCAATTTCAGTCTGAATTTGGCAATAAGGAGTTCATGATCTGAGCCAAGTCAGCTCCCAGTCTTGTTTTTTGCTGACTGTATAGGGCTTCTCCATCTTTGACAGCAACGAATATAATCAATCTGATTTCAGTATTGACCATCTGGTGATGTCCATGTTTAGAGTCTTCTCCTGTGTTGTTGGAAGAGGGTGTTTGCTATGACCAATGCGTTCTCTTGGCAAAAACTCTACTAGCCTTTGCCCTGCTTCATTCTGTACTCCAAGACCAAATTTGTCTGTTACTCCAGGTATCTCTTGACTTCCTACTTTTGCATTCCAGTCCCTTATAATGAAAAGGGATATCGTTTTTGGGTGTTAGTTCTAGAATGTCTTGTAGGTCTTCATAGCACCCTTCAACTTCAGCTTCTTCAGCATTCCTGGTCAGGGCATAGACCTGGATTATTCTGATATTGAATGGTTTTCCTTGGGAATGAACAGAGATCATTCTGTCATTTTTGAGATTGCACCCACGGGAAATAAATGGGGAAACAGTGGAAACAATGTCAGACTTTATTTTGTTGGGCTCCAAAGTCACTGCAGATGGTGACTGCAGCCATGAAATTAAAAGATGCTTACTCCTTGGAAGAAAAGTTATGACCAACCTAGATAGCATATTCAAAAGCAGAGACATTACTTTGCCAACAAACGTCCATCTAGTCAAGACTATGGTTTTTCCAGTAGTCATGTATGGATGTGAGAGTTGGACTGTGAAGAAAGCTGAGCACCAAAGAATTGATGCTTTTGAACTGTGGTGTTGGAGAAGACTCTTGAGAGTCCCTTGGACTGCAAGGAGATCCAACCAGTCCATTCTGAAGAAGATCAGCCCTGGGTGTTCTTTGGGAGGAATGATGCTAAAGCTGAAACTCCAGTACTTTGGCCACCTCATGGGAAGAGTTGACTCATTGGAAGACTCTGATGCTGGGAGGGATAGGGGGCAGGAGGAGAAGGGGACGACAGAGGATGAGATGGCTGGATGGCATCACTGACTCAATGGACGTGAGTCTGAGTGAACTTTGGGAGATGGTGATGGACAGGGAGGCCTGGCGTGCTGTGATTCACGGGGTCGCAAAGAGTCGGACACGACTGAGCGACTGAACTGAACTGAACTGCATTTTAGACTCTTTTGTTGACTATGATGGCTACTCCATTCTTCTAAGGGATTCTTGCCCACAGTAGTAGATATAATGGTTACCTGAGTTAAATTTGCCCTTTTCAGTCCATTTTAGTTCACTTACTCCTAAAATGTTGATGTTCACTTGCCATCTCCTGTTTGACCATTACCGATTTACCTTGATTCATGGACCTAACATTCCACGTTCCTATGCAATATTGCTCTTCATTTACATCAGCAGTCACATCCACAACTGGGTGTTCTTTCTGGAATTTTTGCTCTACTCTTCACCAGTAGCACATTGGGCACCTACCGACCTTGGGGTGGAGAGGTGTTTCTTTCAGTGTCATATCTTTTTGCCTTTTCATGCTGTTCATGGGGCTCTCAAGGCAAGAATACTGAAGTGGTGGTTTGCCTTTTCCTTCTTTTGTCAGAGCTCTCCATCATGACCCATCTGTCCTGGGTGGTCCTACATGGCATGGCTCATAGTTTCATTGATTTAGACAAGGCTATATTTTCTGTTACTGTGGTTTTCATTCTGTCTGCCCTCTGAAGGTTAAGGATAAGAGGCTTATAGAAGCTTCCTGATGAGAGAGACATCCTGTGGGGGAAACTGGGTCTTATTCTGATGGGCGGGGCCATGTTCAGTTCACTTCAGTTGCAGAGTCATATCTGACATTTTGCTACCCCATGGACTGCAGCATGCCAGGCCTCCCTGTCCATCATCAACTTCCAGAGTTTATTCAAATTCATGTCCATTGAGTAGGTGATGCCATCCAGCCATCTCATCCTCCATCGTCCCCTTCTCCTCCCGCCTTCAATCTTTCCCAGCATCAAGGTCTTTCCCAGTGAATCAGTTCTTCACATCAGGTGGCCAAAGTATTGGAGTTTTAGCTTCAGCATCAGTCCTTCCAGTGAATATTCAGGACTGATCTCCTTTAGGATGGACTGGTTGGATCTCCTTGCAGTCCAAGGGACTTTCAAGAGTCTTCTCCAATACCACAGTTCAAAGCATAAATTCTTCAGTGCTCAGCTTTCTTTATAGTCCAACTCATATATGGATATGATTCACACATGACTACTGGAAAAACCATAGCTTTGACTAGATGGACCTTTGTTGGCAAAGCAATGTCTCTGCTGTCTAGGTTGGTCATAACTTTCCTTCCAAGGAGTAAGCATATTTTAATTTATGACTGCAGTCACCATCTACAGTGATTTTCAAGCCCCCCAAAAGAAAGTCTGCTACGTTTCCCATCTGTTTGCCATGAAGTGATGGGACCAGATGCCATGATCTTAGTTTTCTGAATGTTGAGTTTTTAAGCCAACTTTTTTACTCTAATCTTTCACTTTCATCAAGAGGCTGTTTACTTCTTTGTTTTCTGCCATAAGGGTGATGTCATCTGCATATCTGAGGTTACTGATATTTCTTCTGGCAATCTTGATTCCAGCTTGTGCTTCATCCAGCCCAGCATTTCTCATGAAGTATTCTGCATATAAGTTAAATAAGCAGGGTGACAATATACAGCATTGAAGTACTTTTCCTATTTGGAGCCAGTCTGTTGTTCCATGTCCAGTTCTAACTGTTGCTGCCTGACCTGCATACAGATTTCTCCAGTGCTGTGCAGCTGCACAATGAATGATTAGATGAATGTATAAAACTGTAGCTCATTCACTAGGCCTGAAGGTTGAGAATTGTAATGAGTCATTCCTGGTTTTAACATTTGACTTCTCACAGCCAATATTTTTCATTATTAGTATTGTTGCCATCATTAGTATTATTAGAACATGGGACCTCTTTGCTCTAAACCAATAAAATATACTCTCATGTTATTATTATAATTTGTATAATTGTTACATGGAACCCATATTTCCTAAAGTATGAATATATTTGTTTTTATTTTTATATGTAACTAGCTCCAGGAAATTTAATTATTCTTTCAAAAAATGCATTTCTCAATTGATATTTATGAACATTTGTTTCTATGCCTAGCTTAAATTAGGAAAGTCCATAGTGTGATCTTCTGGAGATTTCATAAGAGACTTTAATATGTGACACCGGTAAAGAAACACTAAGTTGGTTTTAATTTAAAGTCCTTCCCTTTTATCTGACTGTTTAAAATAGGCTTTTCCCCCTCATTTTTTCAAAATACTCTGTAGATAATCTAATATATGCCAAGCTTCAGGATAAACATTCAAAGCAACAAAATTGTATTTTGTTACTGTATTTTGTATTGTAAAAATGTTTTTTACTTTGGAAACAGTTTGGAATAAAAATAAAGATCTTATAACTATACAGAATGGAATATTACTCAGCCATAAAAAGTATGAAATAAATAATACCATTTGTAGCAACATAGATGGACTGCCATAGGGGTACACATATCCTTTTGAATTATAGTTTTGTCTGGATATATGCCCAAGAGTTGGATCGTATGGCAACTCTGATTTTAGTTTTCTGAAGAGCCTTCATACTCTTTTCCATAGTGACTTCTTCGATTTACACTCCATCAACAGTATACAAGGGTTCCCTTTTCTCCACTTCTTTACCAACATTTGCTATTTGTAATCTTTTCGATGATGGCCATTCTGACAGGTCTGAAGTGACATCTCATTGAAATTTTGGTTTGCATTTTTCTGATGATTAGTGGTGTTGAGCATATTTTCAAATATCTATTGGCCATCTGTATGTTTTCTTTGGAGAAATGTCTATTCATGTCTTATGCCTCAGTGTTTTCTGATATTGAGTTGCATGAGCTGTTTATATATTTTGAATATTAAAACCTTATTGATCATATTATTTGCAAATATTTTCTCTCATTCAGTTCATTTTGTTGACAACTTCCCTTGCTGTGCAAAAGCTTTTAAGTTTAAATAGATCTCATTTGTTTATTTTTGCTTTGGTTTCCTTTGCCTTTGGAGACAAATCCAAAAATATTGCTACACTTTATGTCAAAGAGTGTTCTGCCTATGTTTTCTTCTATGAGTTTATGGTTTGGGGTCTTATATTTAGCTCTTTCATTTTTCAATTTTAGTGTAAATTTTTCTTATTTCTATATGGTTTTGTTGAAATATTTCATCTTTTCAACAATTTGTCTTATTTTTTCTCTACTTGAATAAACATATTTAAACAGTTATTTTGAAATCTCCAAGTCTATATTAATTTTGAATGTAATTCTAGGGTTTTCTTTTCACCTCACAGTCCATTCCTTTCTCACATAATTAGTCATTTTTTAAAACTGAAGCTAAGATATTTTGTATTAAAAAAAACTATAGTTTCCAGATGATGATGTCTTCCACCAGAAAGATTTTTCCCATTTCCCTGATTATCTTAATTCAATCATGAATAAAACAGAGTTAAGGCTGAGTTGCAGTTAACACTCAGTTTTCCCCTGGTATATTCTCTTTTTTAGGTTAGGAGCCCTTGAGCTAAGTGAGATGAAGGCACACTATTGTTTCCTCATCAACAAGAAATGATTAGGATTTCCCCTTTAATTTAGAAATTTTTACTTAGCTTTTTTAGCTTTTTAATACATGGGGTTTCATGCTTTGGTAAAGTTCTTGAAGAAGAGATCAGTTGTGGGTCTGAGGGTCCTCCAGCCAACAGTCTTACTGCTCCAGCTCTGGCCAGGAACCTAAAGCTCAGCTGATTTTCCAGTCCTGTAACAGCAGCCTCTGTCAGTGTTCAGGCGTATGTTCTCAGCCTCTAGTTATTATTTTAATAGCAAAAGTGGTTAAATAGCAGACTTTTTATTTTAAAAATTGTGCTACTGGTTAAAAATGACCCCCAAGTTCAAAGAAAGCAGAAAAGTAATGCAATCCCTAACAGGAATGCAGGAATATATGAAAGGGCTCCAATGACCATAAGTTTGTAGGTTTGTGAAAACCTCCAGGGCATATTATTCAAGTATTATGACATCTTGAGAGACAACATGATGTGTGTGACTTGGTTTTCTGAGTTTTCATAAACATTATCTGGTAGCCCTGAGAAGCGGAGTAGAAGAGAAAAAAGAGGAAGCACATCAACATGCCATCACTGCAGAGAGCAGCCTCTGGATAAGAAAATATAGGGGGAAATGGTACTACTCTGAGATAAAGTAAAATTAAAATTGCCTATCTTGATTGGCTTGGGATATTTTAAAATTATAACCCGTGCTGAGTCACTTCAGTATGTTTGACTCTTTGCGACCCTATGGACTGTAGACCACCAGGCTCCATTCTGCATAGGATTCTCCAAGCAAGAGTACTGGAGTGGATTGCCATGCCCTCCTTTTCCAGGGGATCTTCCCCACCCAGGATAAGAACTGCTGTCTTCTGCCTCTCCTGCATTGCAGGTGCATTCTTTACCCACTGAGCCAACTGGGAAGCCCATTAAAACCCACATAAATATAAATATAAATATAACTTAGTGACAAAGAAATTCAATATATATAATGGAATATATAGAGAATATATATGTATATGGAATATATAGATATATATCCATCTAATGGAATATTTTTCATTATTATAAAGAAGGAAATCTTGCCATTTTCAACAACATAGGTAGACCGGGAGGACATTATGTTAAGTGAAATAAGCCAGATGCAGAAAGACAAATTCTGCATAATTTCACTTATATTCAGTTCAGTTCAGTTGCTCAGTCATGTCCGACTCTGCGATCCCATGGACTGCAGCACACCAACCCTCCCTGTTCATCACCAATTCCCGGAGCCTAACCAAACTCATGTCCATTGAGTCGGTGATGCCATCCAAATATCTAATCCTCTGTCGTCCCCTTTGCCTCCTGCCCTCAATCTTTCCTAGCATCAGGGTCTTTTCAAATGCGTTAGCTCTTCGCATCAGGTGGCCAAAGTACTGGAGTTTCATCTTCAACATCAGTCCTTCCAATGAACACCCAGGACTGATCTCCTTTAGGATGGACTAGCTGGATCTCCTTGAAGTCCAAGAGACTCCTAAGAGTCTTCTCCAAACCCACAGTTCAAAAGCATCAGTTCTTCAGTGCTCAGCTTTCTTTATAGTCCAATTCTCATATCCATACATGACTACTGGAAAAACCATAGCCTTGACTAGATGGACCCTTGTTGGCAAAGGAATGTCTCTGCTTTTTGATATTCTGTCTAGGTTGGTCATAACTTTCCTTCCAAGGAGTAAGAGCCTTTTAATTTCATGGCTGCAATCACCATCTGCAGTGATTGTGGAGCCCCCCAAAATAAAGTCAGCTACTGTTTCCACTGTTTTCTCATCTATTTGCCATGAAGTGATGGGACTAAATGCCATGATCTTAGTTTTCTGAATGCTGAGTTTTAAGCCAGCTTTTTCACTCTTCTCTTTCATTTTCATCAAAGAGGCTGTTTATTTCTTCTTTGTTTTCTGCCATAAGGGTGGTGTCATCTGCATATCTGAGGTTATTGAGATTTCTCCTGGCAATCTTGATTCCAGCTTGTGCTTCATCCAGCCCAGCATTTCTCATGATGTACTCTGCGTATAAGTTAAATAAGCAGGGTGACAATATACAGCTTTGATGTAATCCTTTTCCTATTTGGAACCAGTCTGTTGTTCCATATCCAGTTCTAACTGTTGCTTCCTGACCTGCATACAGGTTTCTCAAGGGACAGGTCAGGTGGTCTGGTATTCCCCTCTCTTGAAGAATTTTCCACAGTTTATTGTTATCCACACAGTCTTTGAAATGAATGTTTTTCTGGAACTCTCTTCCTTTTTCCATGATCCAGTGGATGTTGGCAATTTAATCTCTGGTTCCTCTGCCTTTTCTAAAACCAGCTTGAACATCTGGAAGTTCACTGTTCACGTATTACTGAAGCCTGGCTTGGAGAATTTTGAGCGATGAGTGCAATTGTGCGGCAGTTTGAACATTCTTTGGCATTGCCTTTCTTTGGAACTGGAATGAAAACTGACCTTTTCCAGTCCTGTGGCCACTGCCGAGTTTTCCATATTTGCTGGCATATTGAGTGCAGCACTTTCACAGCATCATCTTTTAAGATTTGAAATAGCTCAACTGGGATTCCATCACCTCCACTAGTTTTGTTCATAGTGATGATTTCTAAGGCCCACTTGACTTCACATTCCAGGATGTCTGGCTCTAGGTGAGTGATCACACCATTGTGATTATCTTGGTCGTGAAGATCTTTTTTGTACAGTTCTTCTGCATATTCTAGCCACCTCTTCTTAATATCTTCTGCTTCTGCTTCCAGAAATGGTCCATACCATTTCAGTCCTTTACTGAGCCCATCTTTGCTCAATGTTCCCTTGGTATCTCTGATTTTCTTGCAGAGATCTCTAGTTTTTTGCATTCTATTGTTTTCCTCTATTTCTTTGCACTGACCACTGAGGAAGGCTTCCTTATATCTCCTTACTATTCTTAGGAACTCTGTATTCAAATGGGTATATCTTTCCTTTTCTCCGTTGCTTTTGGCTTGTCTTCTTTTTACAGCTATTTGTAAGGCCTCCTCAGACAGGCATTTTGCTTTTTTGCATTTCTTTTTCTTAAGGATGGTACTTATATCTAGAGTCTAAAAGTGTCAACTATGTTGCAACCACATAACATTGTACCAAAATTCTAGCTACTTTAATTCAGCCTTTAAAAATATACAGGTTGAAAATGAAGATATAAAGCTTTATTTATTCTTAGATGACATGACCATCTAATAATGAAAGATCCAAAGAACCTACACATTCTCCAGGAGAAAAAGAGGAAAAAGAATCCAAGGAACAAATGTCAGAGGAAGATTATTCACCAGAAAACTTGATGTTTTGAAGCAGATGAAAATGGTGATCACTGATCTTCTTGTAAGACAAGTTTAAATTCTGGTCAATGAGCACTGAATATCAACACAACAGCAAAGCACAATCCACAGTAAGTATATGAAGTTAGAAACTAGACCCCTTTCTAACACCATACACAAAAATAAACTCAAAATGGGTTAAAGATCTAAATGTAAGACCAGAAACTATAAAATTCCTAGAGGAGAACATAGGCAAAACACTCTCTGACATAAATCACAGCAGGATCCTCTATGATCCAACTCCCAGTATACTGGAAATAAAAGCAAAGATAAACAAATGGGATCTAATTAAAATTAAAAGCTTCTGCACAACAAAGGAAACTATAAGCAAGGTGAAAAGACAGCCTTCTGAATGGGAGAAAACAGTAGCAAATGAAACAACTGATAAACAACTAATCTCAAAGATATATAAGCAACTTATGCAGCTCAACTCCAGAAAAATAAAGGATCCAATAAAAAAATGGGCCAAAGAACTAAATAGGCATTTCTCCAAAGAAGACATTCAGATGGCTAACAAACACATGAAAAGATGTTCAACATCACTCATTATCAGAGAAATGCAAATCAAGACCACAATGAGGTACCATTTCACACCAGTCAGAATGGCTGCAATCCAAAGGTCTACAAGCAATAAATGCTGGAGAGGATGTGGAGAAAAGGGAACCCTCTTATACTGCTGGTGGGAATGCAAACTAGTACAGCCACTATGGAAAACAGTGTGGAGATTCCTTAAAAAATTGCAAATAGAACTGCCTTATGACCCAGCAATGCCACTGCTGGGCATACACACGGAGGAAACCAGAATTGAAAGAGACACATGTACCCCAATGTTCATTGCAGCACTGTTTATAATAGCCAGGGTATGGAAACAACCTAGATGTGCATCAGCAGATGAGTGGATAAGAAAGCCGTGGTACATATACACAATGGAGTACTACTCAGCCCTTAAAAAGAATAAATTTGACTCAGTTCTAATGAGATGGATGAAACTGGAACCGATTATACAGAGTGAAGTAAGCCAGAAAGAAAAACACCAATACAGTATACTGACACATATATATGGAATTTAGAAGACAGTAATGATGACCCTATATGTGAGACAACAAAGAGACACAGAGGTATAGAGTGGACTTTTGGACTCTGAGGGAGAGGGAAATGGTGGGATGGTTTGGGAGAATGGCAATGAAACATATATATTTTCTTGTAAGAAACGAAGCGCCAATCTATGTTCAATGTAGGATGCAGGAGGCATGGGGCTGATGCACAGGATGATTCAAGTAGAGGATATGGGATGGGAGGTGGGAGGGGACTTCGGCATTGGGAGATTGTGTTCACCTATGGCTGATTTGTGTCAATGTATGGCAAAACAAATACAGTATTGTAATTTAAAAAATAAATAAATTTAATTAAAAAGAAGAAAGTATCTAAGTGCTAACATTCTTTTTAAAAGGGAACTGAAAAATGCAGTAGAAAACTGAGAGATAAAGTGGAAAAACTGAGTTTGAAGAAATAGTAAGCATTTTATTAAGACAGGTTTAATTGATATATAGTAATAATTGATATATATATAATATAATATTTCCTATACACTTTCTATACAATTGCCCATGGAAATTCAGGACAATAGACCACACATCTGGTCAGTAACTCCTTATAGTGGAAAGAGGACAATGTTCTCTGACCACAATATAGTAGAGCCACAAATTGATAAAATAATTTAAAACAAAACCCTACCACCTAGAATTTTAAAACACTACTGATAAACTCATTGAAGGTCAGGAACGTGGCGGTAAGGAGATACCCCTCATTCAAGGTAAGAGACAGCAGCTGTGCTTTGCTGGAGCAGCTGTGAAAAGATACCCCATGCTCAAGGTAAGAGAAACCCAAGTAAGATGGTAGGTGTTGCAAGAGGGCATCAGAGGGCAGACACACTAAAACCATACTCACTAGATTGACTAGTTAGTCAATCTAATCACACTAGGACCACAGCCTTCTTTAACTCAAGGAAAACAAGCCATGCCTGCGGGGCAACCCAAGACAAGCGGGTCATGGTGGAGAGATCTGACAGAACGTGGTCCACTGGAGAAGGGAATGGCAAGCCACTTCAGTATTCTTGCCTTGAGAACCCCACGAACAGCATGGAAAGGCAAAATGATAGGACATTGAAAGAGGAACTCCCCAGGTCAGTAGGTGTCCAATATGCTACTGGAGATCAGTGGAGAAATAACTCCAGAAAGAATGAAGGGATGGAGCCAAAGCAAAAACAATACCCAGTTGTGCATGTGACTGGTGATAGAAGCAAGATCCGATGCTGTAAAGAGCAATATTGCATAGGAACCTGGAATGTCAGGTCCATGAATCAAGGCAAATTGGAAGTGGTCAAACAAGAGTTGGCAAGGGTGAACATTGACGATCTAGGAATCAGTGAACTAAAATGGACTGGAATGGGTGAATTTAACTCAGATGACCATTATATCTACTACTGCGGGCAGGAATCCCTCAGAAGAAATCGAGTAGCCATCATGGTCAATAAAAGAGTCTGAAATGCAGTACTTGGATGTAATCTCAAAAACAAAAGAATGGTCTCTGTTCATTTCCAAGGCAAACCATTCAATATTTCAGTTATCCAAGTCTATGCCCCAACCAGTAATGCTGAAGAAGCTGAAGTTGAACGGTTCTATGAAGACCTACAAGACCTTGTAGGACTAACACCCAAAAAGATGTCCTTTTCATTATAGGGGACTGGAATGCTAGAGTAGGAAGTCAAGAAACACCTGGAGTAACAGGCAAATTTGGCCTTGGAATGCAGAATGAAGCAGGGCAAAGACTCATAGAGTTTTGCCAAGAAAATGCACTGGTCATAGCAAACACCCTCTTCCAACAACACAAGAGAAGACTCTGCACATGGACATCACCAGATGGTCAACACTGAAATCAGATTGATTATATTCTTTGCAGCCAAAGATGGAGAAGCTCTATACAATCGACAAAAACAAGACAAGGAGCTGACTGTGGCTCAGATCAAGAACTCCTTATTGCCAAATTCAGCCTGAAATTGGAGAAAGTAGGGAAAACCACTAGACCATTCAGGTATGACCTAAATCAAATCCCTTATGATTATACGGTGGAAGTGAGAAATAGATTTAAGGGCCTAGATCTGATAGATAGAGTGCCTGATGAACTATGGAATGAGGTTCGTGACACTGTACAGGAGACAGGGATCAAGACCATCCCCATGGAAAAGAAGTGCAAAAAAGCAAAATGTCTGTCTGGGGAGGCCTTACAAATAGCTGTGAAAAGAAGAGAGGTGAAAAGCAAAGGAGAAAAGGAAAGATATACGCATCTGAATGCAGAGTTCCAAAGAATAGCAAGAAGAGATAAGAAAGCCTTCTTCAGCAATCAATGCAAAGAAATAGAGGAAAAGAACAGAATGGGAAAGACTAGAGATCTCTTCAAGAAAATTAGAGATATCAAGGGAACATTTCATGCAAAGATGGGCTTGATAAAAGACAGAAATGGTCTGGACCTAGCAGAAGCAGAAGATATTAAGAGGTGGCAAGAATACACAGAAGAACTGTACAAAAAGATCTTCAAGATCCAGATGATCATGATGATGTGATTACTAAAGACAGACATCTTGGAATGTGAAGTCAAGTGGGCCTTAGAAAGCATCACTACGAACAAAGCTAGTGGAGGTGATGGAATTCCAATTGAGCTGTTTCAAATCCTGAAAGATGATGCTGTGAAAGTGCTGCACTCAATATGCCAGCAAACTTGGAAAACTCAGCAGTGGCCACAGGACTGGAAAAGGTCAATTTTCATTCCAATTCCAAAGAAAGGCAATGCCAAAGAATGCTCAAACTACCGCATAATTGCACTCATCTCACATGCTAGTAAAGTAGTGCTCAAAATTCTCCAAGCCAGGCTTCAGCAATACGTGAACCGCGAGCTTCCTGATGTTCAAGCTGGTTTTAGAAAAGGCAGAGGAACCAGAGATCAAATTGCCAACATCTGCTGGATCATGGAAAAAGCAAGAGAGTTCCAGAAAAACATCTATTTCTGCTTTATTGACTATGCTAAAGCCTTTGACTGTGTGGATCACAATAAACTGTGCAAAATTCTGAAAGAGATGGGAATACCAGACCACCTGACCTGTCCCTTGAGAAACCTGTATGCAGGTCAGGAAGCAACAGTTAGAACTGGACAGGAAACAACAGACTGGTTGCAAATAGGAAAAGGAGTACGTCAAGGCTGTATATTGTCACCCTGCTGATTTACCTTATATGCAGACTACATCATGAGAAACGCTGGACTGGAAGAAACACAAACTGGAATCAAGATTGCCGGGGGAAATATCAATAACCTCAGATATGCAGGTGACACCACCCTTATGGCAGAAAGTGAAGAGGAGCTAAAGGGCCTCTTGATGAAGGTGAAAGAGGAGAGTGAAAAAGTTGACTTAAAGCTCAACATTCAGCCCTTTTGGCTCTCTGAGTGGTACCATGGCGGTCGGCAAGAACAAGCGCCTTACGAAAGGAGGCAAAAGGGAGCCAAGAAGAAAGTGGTTGACCCATTTTCTAAAAAAGATTGGTATGATGTGAAAGCACCAGCTATGTTCAATATAAGGAATATTGGGAAAACATTGGTCACTAGAACTCAAGGAACCAAAATCGCATCTGATGGCCTCAAAGGTCGTGTTTTTGGAGTGAGTCTTGCTGATCTGCAGAATGATGAAGTAGCATTTAGAAAATTCAAGCTAATTACTGAGGATGTTCAGGGAAAAAACTGCCTGACTAACTTTCATGGTATGGATCTTACCCGTGACAAAATGTGCTCCATGGTGAAAAAATGGCAGACCCTGACTGAAGCTCACGTTGATGTCAAGACTACTGATGGTTACTTGCTTCGTCTGTTCTGTGTGGGTTTTACTAAAAAGCGCAACAATCAGATTCGGAAGACTTCTTATGCCCAGCAACAGCAGGTGAGCCAGATCCGCAAGAAGATGATGGAAATCATGACCCGAGAGGTGCAGACAAATGATTTGAAAGAGGTGGTCAATAAATTGATTCCAGATAGCATTGGAAAAGACATAGAAAAGGCTTGCCAATCTTTTTATCTGCTCCATGATGTCTTCATTAGAAAAGTAAAAATGCTGAAGAAGCCCAAATTTGAATTGGGAAAACTCATGGAGCTACATGGTGAAGGTAGTAGTTCTGGAAAAGCTACTGGGGATGAGACAGGTGCTAAAGTTGAACGAGCTGATGGATATGAGCCACCAGTCCAAGAATCGGTTTAAAATGCAGACTGTTAATGGTGACAAATAAAAGATCTTATTTGTGGTAAAAAAAAAAAAAAAAGCAGCTCAACATTCAGAAAACAAAGATTATGGCATCTGGTCCCATCACTTCATGGGAAATAGATGGGGAAACAGTGGAAACAGTGTCAGACTTTATTTTTTTGGGCTCCAGAATCACTGAAGATTGTGACTGCAGCCATGAAATTAAAAGATGCTTACTCCTTGGAAGAAAAGTTATGACCAACCTAGATAGTATATTCAAAAGCAGAGACATTACTGTGCCGACTAAGGTCTGTTTAGTCAAGGTTATGGTTTTTCCTGTGGTCATGTATGGATGTGAGAGTTGGACTGTGAAGAAGGATGAGCACCGAAGAATTGATACTTTTGAACTGGGGTGTTGGAGAAGACTCTTGAGAGTCCCTTGGACTGCAAGGGGATCCAACCAGTCCATTCTGAATGAGATCAGCCCTGGGTGTTCTTTGGAAGGAATGATGCTAAAGTTGAAACTCCAGTACTTTGGGCACCTCATGCGAAGAGGTGACTCATTGGAAAAGACTCTGATGCTGGGAGGGATTGGGGGCAGGAGGAGAAGGGGATGACAGAGGATGAGATGGCTGGATGGCATCATGGACTAGATGGACGTGAGTCTGAGTGAACTCCGAGTGATGGTGATGAACAGGGAAACCTGGTGTGCTGTGATTCATGGGGTCGGGAGAGTCGGACACGACTGAGCGACTGAACTGAACTGAACTGATAAAAGCAAAGCTATATTTAAATCTCCTCTTTGAAAGTAAATTCATTTTGAAAAATATTTCAAAAATGAAGAAAATATTGCATATAGAAATAATGAATTATAACATTTTTAAGAAGAAAATATATTATTAAAAACATTAATTAATATAAAAGTGGAAAACATACAAATTGATTGCAAAACTTACTTAAGAAGTTGTGAATAAAAGCAATATAATAAATTCAAGAAAATAGAATGGAAGTATTAATACAGACACAAATGAAAATTAATGAGTCATAAAGAGAATGTTTTCTTTAAAAACCACATTAACAACAAAAATAATTTAGCTTACTCTTTCATGAAAAAAATAATCAAATATCTAACTGCCTTAAAATCCACAGAGGAATTCTATGTAGCATACCTTAAAAATTAGGCAGTGCTAATAATATTTAAATTATTGTAAAATTTGAAAAACATTAGAATTTTCTTGACACATGCATAGTATTATTACCCAAACCCTTAAGCATATACTAAAAATTTGTAGTCCAACTTCATTTATGAATGAAAATGCAAAAATTCATAAACACTTTAGAAAACCAAAGCCAGGAGCCCAGTAAATATATATTCTAATTAAGACAAATTCATTTCAGGAATTGTTGTTCAGTCACCCAATCATGTCCAATCTTTGTGATCCCATGGGCTGCAGAATGCCAGGCTTCCCTGTCTCTCACCATTTCCCGAGGTTTGTCCAAGTTCATGTCCGTTGTATTGGTGATGCCATCCAGCCATCTCATCCTCTGATGCCTCTTTTCCTTCTGCCCTCAATCATTCCCAGCATCAGGAATCTTTCCAATGAGTCAGCTGTTCGTATCAGGTGACCAAAATACTGGAGTTTCAGCTTCAGCATCCATCCTTCCAATGAGTTTTCAGGGTTGATTTCCCTTAAGACTGATTGGTTTTATTTCCTTGCTGTCCAAGAGACTCTCAGGAGTCTTCCCAAGCACCACAGTTTGAAGGCATCAGTTCTTTGGTGCTCTGCCTTCTTTATGGTCCAGCTCTCACAACTGTACACAACCACTGGGAAGACCATAGCCTTGAATATACGGACATTTGTCAGCAGAGTAATGTCTCTAATTTTCAACAAACTAAGTCTGTCATAGCTTTCCTGCCAAGAAGCAATTGTCTTCTGATTTTATGGCAGTAGTTACCATCCACAGTGATTTTCAATATAATAAAACAATGTGTTGGTGTAATATAATATGTCACCTTATAATACTTTCTAATTCATCCATAGAAAATATAATAGTAACCAACATAGATGGTGAAAAGCCAGTGAAGATACGCATCCCTTATTCATTATAAAGAAAACAGAAACCTTTAATGAACTTAGAATAAAAAAATGTTCCTTTTACAAGATGAAATAGTTAGTGTTATATATCATAAGAGAACATTTTGAGAGTTTTCAGCAAAGCCCTGGAGGTACTAGTGATGACAAGAAATTAGAGAAAATACTAAGGTATAAAAATTGGGGAACAAGTCAATTTGTATTCATTGGAAATGATACAATTATTTTCATGGAAAATTTGAAAACTGAAAATTATAAAACAATATAGAAAGATAGCTGAGTACAAATATATAAAAACCATATCTCTCATGTATCCAAAAGAACCAGTTACACATATGAAAGAGATTCTCTGGTGGCTCAGAGGTTAAAGCATCTGCCTCCAATGCGGGAGATCCAGGTTCGATCCCTGGGTTGGGAAGATCCCCTGGAGAAGGAAATGGCAATCCACTCCAGTATTCTTGCCTGGAGAATCCCATGGATGGAGAAGCCTAGTAGGTTACAGTCCATGGGGTTGCAAAGAGTTGGACACGACTGAGCAACTTCACCTTCACCATACCATATATAATAGAAAACACATTTATGAAAAAGTGTTAAGTAAATTTGCAATGTATGTATGAACAAACTTTAGGACACAATACAATGAATTTCAGTATTCCTGAGAGATTGTATTTTTCCACATTAACTTAAACATTTAACATGATCACAATGAAATATTGCACTTTTTAAAAACTTGACAAGTTGATTCTAAGTTAGAGTAAAAATATTCCGGAATATTTTGGAAAAATGAAGAATGAAAAAGGAGCATTGGCCCTAGGCAGATAGCAAAACATATTATAAACAAAATAGTGTGACACAGCCATGAATAAATAAGAAAACACAATAGAACCCAAAATTAACACATAAACAGAAATGTATGGTCCAGAGAATGAGTTGGAAAATGATAGCTTTTCCATAAATTTCACTGACAGACTATTGGAAAGATGACAGTTTCTTTTTCTTATGACAAAATAAATTTCAGATGAGCAAATTGTTTAAAGGTAAAAATACTGGCTTACTAATACTAGAAGAAAACATGGGAAAACACTATTTTTTAACCATCTTAGAGTAGAGATAACATGTATCAGTCGATAAGCCAGTTGAGGAAAGATTCATCAATTTGAAAGCCAACATAGGAAATATATTTAGACTGCCTATACCAAGGAGAAGGCAATGGCACCCACTCCAGTGTTCTTGCCTGGAGAATCCCGGGGACGGGGAGCCTGGTGGGCTGCCGTCTCTGGGGTCGCAAAGAGTTGGACACGACTGAAGCGACTTAGCAGCAGCAGGAGAAGCCTATTCTAAAGAGTGAGTTTCCTTGATATTAAAATATCTCTTAAAAAAGACAAATACAACCTCTAGCTAAATGTATAAAAGGCTGAGTAGTTTAAAGAAAATTTTTAAATGTTAAATATTTGACAATAAGTTCAATGTTACACAAATCTTTTTTTTTATTTGAAATTAGCAAGAACATAATATTCAGAGAAACTCATAAATCACAAACTCTCAAAAATTTATAGTTCATGCATAAATGGCTAGAGCATCTATGAACAGTAACTGAGCAATATCCATTGAAGCAGTAATATACTAGTTTTACCAAGCAATTCTACTTTTGAAGGTTTATCCTACAGAAAATTTTCACCCTCATCTGAAATGCCAAATGTGCCAGAGTACTGGGCACCATTGTCGTCAATTTCATGAAGTTAAATTTTCTTTGTCGTGGAAAGGGGTTATTAATCTTCATATACCCCGATTGCCACCCTGCATACCATTCTCCCCTACAAATAACATGGTTTGCCTCTCAGTTGTGCCTGGCTCTTTGCGACCCCATGGACTGTAGCCTGCCTTGCTCCTCTGTCCATGGAATTCAGCACGCAAGAACGCTAGAGTGGGTAGCCATTCCCTTCTCCAGGGGATCTTCCCCTCACGGGGATCAAACCTTGATCTCTTGCACTGCAGACAGATTCTTTACTATCTGGGCCACCAGGCAAGCCCCTACATATAATAGCCTGACAATATGCTTAAGGAAGAATATTCAGTTTCTCGGAGGACAAAACCTCCCAGCTGATGCACCAGATACTCAGACAGCTGTGTCTTCTGTATGCGCTGGCCAGCAGGCACCACCTAAGCTGCCACTGCGTTGTCCCACCTCCACTCACACTCTGAACTCCGGTTTGCACAGAGGAGCGCTCACCATGGCAGAACTTGTTCCCTTGTGCAGCGAGGACTCTGAGAGTCCGCGGGGTTCCCAATGGCATTAGTGCCTGTGTGGCAATGTCATGGGAACAGATGAAGCTCAACTGAACACAGCAACACAGATCTTAATTTTTCATAAAATCAGTTCCTTCAAATAATCAGCGAAAGCAGAGCTGTTGTAATGATACTTTGAGAGAAAACTATGCTAATAAAAATACTAACAGGCATCTGAATGCCATGTCATATGAGGACATGAGATGCTCAGTCTGGAGAAGGGATGTGTGAGGAAACATGATCACCATCCCCCAACATATAGGGCAGTTTCTTCTGCGACGTTCTTGAGGGCAAAGTGGGAGAATCAGACACCAATGGGTGGGGCTGGAGCTGGGAGAGGGCACGGCGTGTAGAGAGTATGGAAGTCTCCCAATGGAAAGAGAGGTTATGGGCAGAGAGGAGGAGGAGCAGCCACCAGTCCAGGGATCACTGAAGTCTGGGGATGGGCAGTTCTCTTTTTCTGGGGCCCTGAAAGCATCGGGTCAGTCCCTAAGTTGCCATCTCAAGACAAAAACAAATGAAGTCGTATTATCCCAGCTCAGAGGAGAGGGCAATCACAGCCCCAGGGCTACTCTGGGTGCAGGTCTGCGGGATGGGCACTCTGCCCATGTGCTTTGGAGCTCCCCTTGTCATGCCTGTTAAGAATGAGAAAAGTGCGTTTGAGAGTGCTTATCTAAACCCTCTGTCCCTTTGCAGGAGGCAGGCACCAGACACGGGAGAAGTGCCTTGTAATGGAGGGTCAGACAGTGCTCAGCATGGGCATGCCAGCCCGGAAGAGGCAGGTGAGGCTGGGCCAGGGCAGGTGGTCTCCAGGGCAGAGAGCTAAGGAAACAAAAGTCAGGCCTCAGGAAGACAGTCTCTGAGCAGGAGAAAGCAGAGCAAGGCCCAGAGGCAGAAATGATGTTGTGAGAGGCGGGGCAGACACCTTGCAGCAATGGTAAGAGCAGAGAGTCTACATGAGAGTCTCACGGGTGTCTGCAGTCCCTCCTGGCCTCTGGTTCTCCCTTCTTCACTAAAGAATTGTGGGTGGTTCTACTTCTCTCCATCACCCAGGAAGTCAGCACCATGCTTTCCAGGAAGCTGCTGACCAGACCCTGGCTCAGTGGGCTCCTTCAGTGTGGTAAAAGAAACGTTTACATATTGAAGCATGGAAAAGTCATTCTGGCTTATACATGCGTTAACTTGAATTTTATGCTACCTAGAACAGCCTGTTTGTGGCTATCAAACATACATTGTACATCTGCTTTAATATTAAAGAAAAAGTTGGCAAGGAGTAAAGAATATCCATGTTAAAAATAAAGATTAAATGCCTCCCTATCTGGGATGTCAATGCTGGTCCTTCTTCCATGGTAAGATCCCATTTTCAGGTGCCAAGGCCATGCTGACTCGTTGTGTACATACTGGCTTGTTTTATTTATTTGTAATTGGAGGATAATTTCTTTACAATATTGTGTTGGTTTCTGCCATATGTCAACATGAATCAGTCATAGGTATAAACATGTCCTCTCCTCTTGAACCTCCCCCCTACTTCCCACCCCATCCCATTCCTCTAGGTTGTCACAGAGCACCAGGTTGAGCTCCTGGTTTTTTGGTCTTTCTAAATCCTGACCTATTTGATATTCTTTGTTCTGCAAAACAAAACGTGTGCTGAAAACCTTGCTTCTTTGGAGCAGTTTCTCTGAGTTATCTGAGAGGCTGTCTTCCGGGCTATGGCCCTCAGATTGGCTCAAATAAAACTCTTTTCTATTCCTATTTTAGATTGTTCATTGATTATTTTCATTGACAAAGGCAAAGAGCATTCATTCCCCAGGTCAGCTTTTTCTTTGTTTCCTGTGTAAAAACTTTCCTTTCCTTTCTAAGGTTTTATTATTGTATTGTCCAGATTGTGAGGTTGAGAGCATCACAGTCCTCTTGGGAGGAAAGGTGGGTCAGGTTCCCAGGAGCAAGGCTCTGGCTATGGTCTCCCACGAAGATGGCGTGAACTCGTCCCAGGGCCAGGAGCAGTGAGAGCCTCCTAGTCTGACTCTGAGCAGTGCATTTAACCAGCAACTCAGTCCCTGGAGGGTGTCGGGTGTGCCTCCAGGTGGATCTCTGCCATCCTGCCTCAGACTTAAACCTACTTGAGGATTTTGGATTCACAGCAAGAAGGGGCTCCTTTTGTGTGCTGATACATCACCATTTCAATATGTGGAAATCATGACTCTTTTATCTACTTTCCTATCGTTAGGAAACATTTGAAATTCTTGTCAATTGTTTCTGGTTTCCATTGCTTGATTTTCTCTTGGGGTATACTTTTTCCTGCTGGCTTGAAAATTATACATCTTTTTGTGCTGCAGGAGAACAAACAAAACCTCTTAAATTACCTGTTCTCAGCAGTTTCGCTAGAGTTCACTGTAAAATCACTGAACCTCTACAGTTTTTATTTATTTTAGATTTGTGTGTGTGGAGGATAGGGTCAACTTTATAATTTCCTTTATGGTAATAGGGTTTCCTTATTTTCTTAAATACATTTTGGAGTTGTTTTCTCTAGAAATATATTGATTTCAACAAGATGTCAAAATGTATTAGTGTAGCAGGTGTGAACTAGAGTCAGACATCATGATGAAAAGAGAAATGTTGCTTCATTTTGATAAGTTTTATGAGCTTTCTCCCAAACCTCCATTGCAACGACAGCCACAAATAATAATCAAAATCCAGTCTGGTAAACTCAGTGTCTTCTCGCCATTTTTAAGTCACTTGGAATTGTGCTTCTTGGGCAATATTTATTTCTATGCAAGTTATATTATCAGCAGATCCTGTCCAGCTGTGATGATTCTCTGATGCCTTCGCTGAGGCTCACAGGACCCCTCAAGCCCTTGCATCCCACAATCAAAGTCAGCAAGAAGGAAGGGAGGGGATTCATACCTGCAGCTCTGCAGCCTGGCTGCCTCATCTGTCTGATGGGAGGTGCCCTCCATCGTGCTTTATCATCGGGACTCACTGTTGTCCAGAGAACTGGGCCGGTCTCTGCCTCAGCTGTCCATGTTGAAGCTTCTGTGAATACTGGCCTCTCCCCTCCCCTGCCTCCTAGGGGGCTCGCCCCTGCAGCTCAAGCTTTAGTTTGCCAGATGGTCCCTTGGGACCTTCTCCAGTGAATTTGGACTGTGGCCCTGGTCTTGGTGAAGCCTGTATGTCTCTGACCAGCTCCTTTCTGGAGCACTGAGCCTGGTGTGCTTCATCCCAGCTACATGGTTGTACTAACCATTCATGTCCACTTGTTTCAAACACTTCTGGGTCATCTACTTTTAGTTCTGAGGCTAGAAGCTGAAAATGAAGGTGTCAGTAGAGCCGTGTTCCCTCAGAAATTCTAGGGAAGAATCTTTTCTTGCTTCTGTTTCTAGTTTCTGGTGACTGTGACAATCCTTTGTGTTCCTCGCTTGTAGATACAAATTGATCTGCACCAACTGATATTATCATACAGTTTTTTCTTTAGTATGTTTCCATGGCATATTAGTTTTTGATTAATATTTTTGAATGTTGAATCAGCCTTGCATATTTGAAACAAATCCCACTGGGCAGTGGTGTATGATTGTTTTTGTACTTTGCTGGGTTTCAATTGCAAATATCTTATTGAGGATTTTTGTGTCTTTGTTCATGAGAAATACTAATCTGTACTTTTCCTTTCTTTAGTGTCTTTATCTGGTTTTGGTATTAGGGTAATGCTGGCCTCTTTGAATGAGTTAGGAAGCATTTCCTCTGCTTTTTCTTTTTCCTTAGTGAAATATTTTATTCTTTATATGTGTTTTTATAAGTGTACAATTACAGTCTCAGAAAATAGTGGCAATATTTACAGTTTTTATGCCTCTGGTTTTAAGTCACACATGTTTCAATTAATTCAGATTCTATTGTTTTTGTTTTTAATTTTATTAGTGTATAGTTAATTTACAAAGGTAAGTGAATCAGTTATACATATACATATATGTATTCTCTTTCAGATTTGTTTCTTATATAGGTTATCACTGAATATTGAATAAAGTTCCCTGTGCTATACAGTAGGTCCTTGTTGGTTATCTATCTTATATGCAGTGTTGTGGAAACCACTACTCGAGAAACCAAGCACCACACTTGGAGAGTTGGAGAACTCAGGTTTATTATGCCGGTGAGCCCAGAAGTTTCAACACTCCAAGCTCTGAGCCCCCGAACAAAGGGGTTACAGAGATTTTTATACAAGGACAGGCATGATTAAGCAGGTTTGCGAGTTTGCAGGGGCTAGGGCAATTGCAAAGAGCAGGACAAGGGTGAGTCAGATAAGCTCCAGCTCCTAGTATTGTGAGTCCCCACTTTCTGAGACCTATGTGATCTAGACTTTGCAAGGAGCAAGCTGGGTTACAGAGGCGGAGGAGCAGGCAGTTTTGTAAAATTTTAACTTTTCCTCTTCAGTAGCAGTGTGTATATGTCACTTCCAAACTCCTGACTTATCCTTCCCCACCATGTTTCCTCTTTGGTAACCATAAGCTTATTTTTGATATTTGCAAGTCTGTTTTTGCTTTGTAAAAAGGTTCATTTGTATCTTTTTAAAAATTAGATTCCATATATGAGTGACATCATACTTGTCTTTCTCTGTTTGACTTACTTTAGGTGTTCCCCAGTTGATTCCAAAATATGCATTATTGATATATATTTGTGTTATTTTTTCCGTTTAAGAGCATGGAACTGCAGTACAAGTTTGGCATTTCTATTTTCCCTATGACTGTTAGGATTTATAAGGCTCTTCTAGCTCTGTATATTGTAACATGCAGGACAGTGATGTTCTCAGAATCTGAAAAGAAGGAAAATGAATACTTACTCAATATTATCCACAGTCCATTAGCATCTTTCTCAAACATCCACTGGAAAATTGTTGCAAGTAGGTACTGGAAACAATTTCCGGGACTCCAGGGTGGATACACATGTTATAAAAGGGATTATTTAGCTGCAACTGAGTAAGAATATTTTGAAATATTGGTGGGAGCTGTGTTTTCAAATAGTTTCTAAATACATCAAGCTTATTCCATGATGTTAAATGTACTCCAGATATGCATATAAGGTATTGTCATGACCTGTACTTTAACCATGCAGTGTCAGAAGCATAGCTTTATGTCCTTTCTGACTGTAGAGAGATTCTATATATAAATAAATGCTCTCCAAAGCAAATAATAGATTAAGCACTCCAGCTAAAAGGTAGAGATTTTCAAACTTGATGAAAGAAAGCACCTCTATCCCCAGCAAAACCTTGAATGTTCCTTAACAGATGAATTTTAAATATATGGACACCAGTTGAAAGTAGAGAAGGAAAGATAATCTAACCAAGCCATAAGTTCATGTAGGTTAGTGACAATCTTAATATTAAAGGAAATCAATGAATGTTGGCAAAGATCAAGGGCCTGTTTCATAAAAACAAAAGAAAGAGATCTGATCATTGGAAATATGTGTGCACCACCTCATAACAGAGTTTATGCAAAGTCATAAGCTTAAAATCATGATGCAAAATTACTATAATGGAGCATGATGAAATACAAGGGAGAAATAAAGCTGCTTTTAATCCTGACAGTGTAGAAAGATTGGCACAAGGGTGGACATGCATTAATAGAATGAAATAGAGAATCTATACATACACTCTCATATACAAGGGCAATTGTTTTCAACAAAGATGCTGCAGTCATTTAATGGTATAAGGATATTCTTTTCAACAAGTGAGGTTGAAGCATCCTGGTATCTGCATAGGAAAAATAAATCTTCAACATTTATTCCAAATCATACTAAAACATGAGGGATTCCTAGGTGGATCAGTGGTAAAGAATCTGCCTGCTAATGCAGGAGATGCCAGAGATGCAGGTTCAATCCTTGGGTCGGGAAGATTCCCTGGAGGAGGAAATGGCAATCCACTCGAGTATTCTTGCCTGGAAAACCCCATAAACAGTGGAGCCTGGCAGATTACAGACCACGGGGTTGAAAAGAGCCAGACATGACTGGAGCAACTTAGCATGCACTCAGGAAGACAACAATCCAACAAATCAATGAAAAAGAGGCAAAATATTTGAATAGCCCCTTGACAACCCACTCCAGTATTCTTGCCTGCAGAACTTCATTGACAGAGGAGCCTGGCAGGCTACAGTCCGTGGGATCACAAAAAGTCAGACACGATTGAGTGACTAATACACACACTTCACAAGAGAAGATGTGTGAATATGTGTGAGTAATCAGTTAGCACATGGGAAGGTGCTTGACATCATTAGTTCCATGGAAATGCACATTAAACCCACAGTGAGGTACCACTTTGAATCCCTTAGAATGGAAAAAAAAACAAAAAACCACAAAACTTGACAAACTCAGTGTTAGAATACAGAGAAACTGGATCTCTCATATATTGCTGCTAAGAGCATAACGTGGTCCAATCTTTTGGGGGAAAGTTCTGGCAGTTTCTTATAAAAGTTATGCATATAACTGCCCTGTGTTCCAGCACTTCTACTTGCACATATTTTTTTCCTAAGAGAAATAAAAACACATATTCTCAAAAACAGTTGCATGAGGACATTCAAAATGGCTTTATTAATAATTGCCCCAACCTTGAGAGGACCGAAATATTCATTAACAATAACATTTGATGCAGAAATGACGGTATTCCTATGCCATAGGATGTCACTCACTAATACAGAGAAATAAACTGCTGCTGTGTGTGGGTTTCCTAGGTGGTGGTAGTGGCAAAGAGCCTGCTTGGCAGGGCAGATGCAAGAGACATGGTTTTGATCCCTGGATGAGGAAGACCCCTTGAGAAGGGAATGACAACCCACTCCAGTATTCTTTCCTGGAGAATCCCATGGACAGAAGAGCCTGGTGGGCTGTGGTCTATCAGGTCACAAGGAGTTGGGCATGACTGACATGACTCAGCACAAGCACACAAGCACTGATGCATGCAATGGCATGGATACTTCTCAGAAACAGCTCTTCATGATTCTATATATATGAATATTAAGAGCAAGAAAACAAAATCTGTGGTGATAGATATCAGAACATGCATCATCTTTGGGAGTTGGGGATTGATTGGAAGTGTTCATGGGAAAACTTTCGGGGATGACAGATGACAGAAGGAGTAGATATCTTGATCAAAGCATGGGTTACATAGGTATATACATATATCAAAATTCATATAATTACATAGAATCTGTTGATTTCTAATGTAATAAATTTTATATCAACATAAAGTTGAAAACATTCTTAGTGTCAGTCAGCCCATGTTCTGTCAGGTCCCTGGCCATGGCATACTTTATCTACCAAATGTGTGCATTCGACTATCTTTGTAGTGATGGTGTCACTACAGTTAAATTCTGGACCTGAGTTTCAGTGCAAAACACCTGTAGTAGCAAGAGATAAGCATCTCTCTCTGTCCTACCAGAGAGGCTGTCTGGACTTTGAAATCCTACCTTGAATGGATAGCTGGGAGACCTGAACCGATTATTTTTTTCCCTAGGACTTTCAATGCTGGTAAGAAAATTTAAAATTTCCTCTGTCCATTGGAAAAGGGAATGACAGACCACTTCAATATTCTTGCCTGTAGAACCCCATGAACAGTATGAAAAGGCAAAAAGATAGGACACTGAAAGATGAACTCCCCAGGTTGGTAGGTGCCCAATATTCTGCTGGAGAAAAGTGAAGAAATAGTTGCAGAAAGAAAGAAAAGGCTGAGCAAAAGCAGAAACAATACCCAGCTGTGGATCTGACTGGTGATGAAAGTAAAGTCCAATGCTTTAAACAACAATATTGCAGAGGAACCTGGAATGTTAGGTCCATGAATCAAGACAAACTAGAAGTCGTCAAACAGAAGATGATGAGTGAATATCAACATTTTAAGAATCAGTGAATTAAAATGGACCAGAATGGACAAATTTAACTCAGATGACCATTATATCTACTACTGTGGGCAAGAATTCCTTGGAAGAAATGGTATAGCCCTTAGAGTCAACTAAAGAATCCAAAATGCAGTACTTAGGTGCAATCTCAAAAATGACAGAATGCTCTGTTCGTTTCCAAGACAAACCATTCAGTATCACAACAATCCATGTCTGTTCCCCAAATAGTAATGCTGAAGAAGCTGAAGTTGAACGATTCTGTGAAGACCTACAAGACCTTCTAGAACTAACACCCCAAAAAAGATGTCCTTTTCATTATAGGGGACTGGAAAGCAAAAGTAGGAAGTCAAGAGATGCCTGGAGTAACAAGCAAATTTGGCCTTGGAATGCGGAATGAAGCAGGGCAAAGGCTAACTGGTCATAGCAAACACCCTCTTCCAATAACACTGGAAAAGACTCTACACGTGGACATCATCAGATTGATTATATTCTTTCCAGCCAAAGATGGAGAAGCTCTATATAGTTAGCAAAAACAAGACTGGGAGCTGATTGTGGCTCAGATCATGAACTCCTTATTGCCAAATTCAGACTTAAATTGAAGAAAGTTGGGAAAACCACTAGACCATTCAGGTATGACCTAAATCAAATCCCTTACAATTATACAGTGGAAGTGACAAATATATTGAAGGGATTAGATCTGATAGAGTGCCTGAAGAATTATGGATGGAGTTTCATGACATTGTACAGGAAGCAGTGATCAAGACCATCCCCAAGAAAAAGAAATGCAAAAGGCAAAATGATTGTCTGAGGAGGCTTTACAAATAGCTGTGAAAAGAAGAGAAGCAAAAGGCAAACGAGAAAAGGAAAGATATACCCATTTGAATGGAGAGTTCCAAAGAACATCAAGGAGAGATAAGAGAAGCCTTCCTCAATGATCAATGCAAAGAAATAGAGGAAAACAATAGAACGGGAAAGACTAGAGATCTCTGCAATAAAATTAGAGATACCAATAGAACATTTCATGCAAAGATTTCTTACAATTTCATACCATTTGGACCTAAAAGAAGCAGAAGATATTAAGAAGAGGTGGCAAGAATACATAGAAGAACTATACAAAAAGATCTTCATGACCCAATAATCATGATGGGGTGATCACTCACCTAGAGCCAGACATTTTGGAATACAAAGTCAAGTGGGCCTTAGGAAGCATCACTACAAACAAAACTAGTGGAGGTGATGGGATTCCAGTTGAGCTCTTTCAAATCTTAAAAGATGATGCTGTGAAAGTGCTGTACACAATATGCCAACAAATTTGAAAACTCAGCACTGACTATAGGACTGGAAAAGGTCAGTTTTCATTCCAATCCCAAAGAAAGGCAATGCCAAAGAATGCTCCAACTACCACACAATTGCACTCATCTCACATGCTAGCAAAGTAATGCTCAAAATTCTGCAACCCAGGCTTCAGCAGTATGTGAACCATGAGCTTCCAGGTGTTCAAGCGAATTTAGAAAAAGCAGAGGAACCAGGGATCAAATTGCTGACATCCAGTGGATAATTGAAAAAGCAAGAGAGTTCCAGAAAAACATCTGCTTGTTTTATTGACAATGCCAAAGCCTTTGATTGTGTGGATCACAACAAACTGTGGAAAATTTTTCAAAAGATGGAAATACTAGACCACCTGATCTGCCTCCTGAGAAGTCTGTATGCAGGTCAGGAAGCAACAGTTAGAACTGGACATGGAACAACAAACTGGTTCCAAATAGAGAAAGGAGTATGTCAAGGCTGTATATTGTCACCCTGTGTATTTAACTTATATGCAGAGTACATCATGAGAAATGCTGGGCTGGATGAAGTACAAGCTGGAATCAAGATTTCCAGGAGAAATATCAATAACCTAAGATATGCAAATGACACCTCCTTTAGGGCAGAAAGCGAAGAACTAAAGAGACTCTTGATGAAAGTGAAGAAGAGTGAAAAAGTTGGCCTAAAACTCAACATTCAAAAAACTAAGATCATGGCATCCAATCCCATCACTTCATGGCAAATAGATGGGGAAACAGTGGAAACAGTGTCAGATTTTATTTTTGGGGTCTCCAAAATCACTGCAGATGGCAACTGCAGCCATGAAATGAAAAGACCCTTGCTCCTTGGAAGAAAAGTTATGACCAACCTAGACAGCATTTTAAAAAGCAGAGACATTACTTTGCTAACAAAGGTCCGTCTTGTCAAGGCTATTGTCTTTCCAGCAGTCATGTATGGATGTGAGAACTGGACTATAAAGAAAGCTGAGCACTGAAGAATTGATCCTTTTGATTTGTGGTATTGGAGAAGACTCTTTAGAGACCCTTGTTCTGCAAGGAGAACCAATCAGTCCATCCTAAAGGAAATCAGTCCTGAATATTCATTGGAAGGACTGATGTTGAAGCTGAAACTCCAATACTTTGATCACCTGATGTGAAGAACTGACTCACTGGAAAAGACCCTGATGCTGGGAAAGGCTGAAGGTGGGAGGAGAAGGGGACAACAGATGATGACATGATTGGATGGCATCACCAACTCGATGGACGTGAGTGTTAGTGAACCCCCAGGAGCTGGTGATGGACAGGGAGGCCTGCATCACATCCTTTGGTGATAGAGTCCATGGGGTTGCAGCGTAGGACATGACTGAACGACTGAACTGAGCTGAACTGAACTGTCTTTTTAATTCTATTGCCTTCATGTCATATATACATGAAGACTACTGTGTAAAGTAGGTGTGAGTTTGAGAAGGAGGAAGGAAGAGTGGGTGGGAGAGAGATTTTATATCAAGTTTTCTAAGTTTTCAGCAAATATTCTGTTCCATGACTCAAAAGTTTGCCAGCCAAGGTAGATACTGGTTAGTGATGTGGCGGGCAGGAAAAGAATATACAGCAAGCCAAGAATTTGATGTTTTAGTCTGTAATTCTCTTTTTGGCTCTCTTTAATTCATTTGTTCATTCCATCATTCGTCTCTGCCCCCAACACTTCACCAGCCCTTGAATATACAAGTGATTTTCCTTGGTCCTCCAATGCAGAATGCCATTTAAATAAACACTTGGTACTGGCAGTCCATTTTTATTTTAAGTATATACAGTCGAACAGATATGGCTGGGATATGCAGCTGCAGCCCATCATTGCTGCTATCTGATGGCAATTTTCCTTTAGGCTTATAAAATGGATTTCCTATAGATGATGCTGTTTTCAGCTTTGGGGTTCTAGAAGGGAATCTTCAGTAAGACGGAATCAGCTTTTTGTGTGTGTGTATTTCTGTGTAGGAGTCTGAACATTTTCCTGATCTACTTTGAAAACATTCCACACTCAGGAAAAAACCACCCAAGTGTAGGAGGTCTGAGACAGACCTCAGATGGGGTGACCACTCCCAAATGTGAATGATAGAGGGAGGTGAGTGTTTCCAAGCTGGAAAATCCAGGCACTCACTGTGCCTCACCCACTGGTGGGACCTTGGAGCACCACCAGCTCAGTGTCCTCATCTGTGAAATGGACAAAATGAATGTGTTCCTTCCTGAGATGGCCCCTATGTCCTCTGAGTTCACATGCACAAAACGCTAAAAGCAGTGCTTGGCACCTGCATTTGATCCATGCTTGTTATTTTATTCTCTGTAACACTGTCATGTACAATGAGACGGCGTGGTAGAGGCTGGAGAGGAATGGACACCAAAATGTGACTCAGGAGATAACTAGTTCTCACTCTACTAGAGAGGAGCTGAGTAACTCGGGGAGTTATTTCTAGACCCCACTTTTCTTTCTGTGCAAAACAGGGAAGAGGATTAGCGGGATAGCTCAGAGCCCATGCTGGTCTTTGTTTTGTACTAACTTTCTTCTGGTATTTCATACTTTACTCAATATCCCAATTAAGGCAGTCCTGCATTTCATCAGCTGCTCACATCTCAAGCAGGCCTGAACTTTAAAAACCACAGAAGAAATTAGTAGTCAATAACACGCCTTTGAAATTGGGTGAAAGTAATCATATTAATTCAATTGAATCACTTTCTGGCACCGGAACTTCTACAGATGTCTGTCTCAATTTCAACTCTGGGACCTGGCCAACGTAACTGTGTACCAGTTACTTTGAAGGATCACCAGCTGATGCAAGTGTGGAGTTAATTACCAGATGCTCCACTAATTAGTTGTTAAATAGGTAAGGAGAGGAATGTAAAAACAGAACACTAAACTCAGCATATTAACTCACATGGGTAATGGAGAAATTGAACTGAAGCATATTTCTTGAAATATGGCTTCCGAGTGGCTTAGCAATAAAGAATTTGCCTGCAGTGCAGGAGATACGGATTCCATCCCTGGGTCAGGAAGATCCTCTGGAGAAGGAAATGGCAACTCACTCCAGTATTCTTGCCTGGGAAATCCCATGGACAGTGGAGTCTGGCAGGATACAGTTCATAGGGTTGCAAAAGAGTCGGACATGACTTAGAGAATGCAACATTTCTTAAAAAGACAATTCCCAACATTTGATGGATATCTATTTGCTTCAGTCTTCTCTCTCCCTTTCTTTTATTCTCTCTCTTGCATTTTCTTTCCGTCTCCCCTCCTACTCCTTTACTAAGAACAACCCACAGGCCCATTATATGCACAGCATCATTAGTTGTAGAAATGGACAAAAATGGTCCTGGTACTGAGGTCCCAGCTTGGTGGCAGGAGTGGTGAGCAGTTGGGGGAAGAGAGATCAGTGCTCTCACCCTGATGGCACAGGGGACTGCTGAGGGGATTCCCAGGCAGACTGAACCTTGGAGTGATCCTGAAGTCTGGTAAGCACTGAGTCCATAAGGAAAAGAGGCAGGTTCTAGGTGAGACAGGGCTGATAAGAGAATCAAATCTGGAGCAAGAGTGCTCCCAGAAGGACAAGCCCCACTGATGAGGATGACTCGGATGTGGTCATCAGAAGTCCTCTGAGATAGGCTGAGGACCTCTGGTTTCATTCTGGAGGTTGAACTCCCAATTGAATCCTTTTTGTTTGATTTTTAAAATGAAATATACACAGTGTATAAAATCTATTTGTACCATTCAAGGAATAATACTTGGAAACCAATGGGCACAAAATCTGACTTCAGAAGGGGAGATCAGCAGAGGTTTTGAGGCCCCTCTCCAGTCCTCCCCAATTACTTCCCCCATTCCCTCCCCAGAATTGTGTCTACTCCCCTGACACTTTTCAGTTTCATCACATATGTATAGCTCTTGAAGCAAAACATTGCCTGACTTTAGTGACAATGAGCTTTATGTAAGTGGTGTCACCTTTCATGTGTCTCTCTAACTTGTTCAATAACAGGTATTTGAGACATCTCTATTGGTTTTATACTAATAATTGAGATGCATTTGTATTCACTATCGTATACTATCCATTGTGTTAACCTATCACAAGCCACTCATTTACTGTACAATATCTTGGTGGGCCTTTGGGTTGTCTCCAGCTTTTATTTTCATCAACAGTGCTGCTCTGAGCCTTCCTTAGCATTGCTGTGTCTCAACATTCAGCTTTCCTAAGTAGTGCAACTCACTCAGCAAGTACCAGTGAGAGTCCTGACAACATCCCGTTAAGTGGTGCTGTTGTGAGTTATTTATATTTGTTTTAAGATGAGAGACATATTGGAAAAGATGGTTCTGGCTCTGAGATGAGGGCTGGATTGGAGCAGGACCAAGTTACAGTCAGGAGGATCAGGGAAGAGACTGTTGAAGGGTCAGGGTGGGAGGTACATGGACCTAGAGAAAGCAGAGACATTGAGAACTGAAGTCAATGCATTGGAAAATACCTGCTATCAGTATTGAGAGCAGGAGGAGAAGGGAGCGACAGAGGATAAGCTGGTTGGATGCCATCATCAACTCATTGAACATGAGTTTGTGCAAACTCTGGGAGATAGTGAAAGACAGGGGAGCCTGGCATGCTGCAGACCATGGGGTCGCAAAGAGTTGGACACAATTGAGCAACTGAACATCAACAACAAATCGGGCTTGTAGATGGATTTATTGATTGAGGAGTCAAGGTGCAGTTCAGAAGGATCCTGAGTCTTGCCCCAGACACTGACTGGATGGTGGTGCTGGCTGCTGAGACAGAGGCTACCAAGGGAGGGGGAGAGTGAGTCAAGGAATAGGAGGTGACATCCCCTGGGCTCTAAACTCTTGTGACATCATAGTTAAGAAAGCAAGTTAAATATGTTTTCTACAGAGTTACACCCCTTTCCCAACCACTTAGCCCATTATTCCCTGGAGTACAGTAGGTGTTCAATAAAAATGGACTGCTGGTCTTACTCTTACAAAGTCTTAGGAGCAGATACATTGCCAGGAGTGTATACTTTAGTTCTCAGAGTTCCCAGAGAAAATTTGGGAAAATCAGTCTTGAACATAGCTTTTTGAAATGCAAATGTTTTCACTGAAATTGCTTGCAATTTTGTTCTCTTTACATGAGTCATAGCATCCAAAGGTTGATACTTTCGAAAAATGATTTGGAGTAGTTAACTGCCTATTTAATCAAATGATTTGTTTGGTTAGGACTACTCTTAACTTAGCTTTTTTTTAAAAAATCTTTTTTTCCCTTCAGCATGCAGGATCTTAGTTTCCTGACCAAGGATCAAACCCATGCCTCGTGCACTGGCACCTTCCAAGGTCTTAACCACTGCCACCAGGGAAGTCCCTTAGCTTATCTTTCAACTGCCTAAAATAGCTCGCATAATATTTTTCAAAGCAAGCAGGGTGTGTTAGCTTGCATGATAAGAGGATGGGTGGCTCATTTACCAACTAGTGTAGAAGATCTCTGAAGATGGTTCTGAATTAAATCCAAACCCGATGCACTGAGTGAGTCAGCCGGTTTTTACTCGCCCCTGTGCTCCTTCAGACCCAGATCTTGAAAGCCTGCTCACTGTGCCCTCCCTCCCCACGTGCCTGGCTCTGTCTCTTCTTCCTCCTGTGTTGCATCCTTCTCCATGACCACACTACCTGCTTGTTCCACAAAGACTCCCTCCCGCCGGATGCAAGGGGTGCTGTTCTTGGATTTGGGATTGTCGCATTAACATGCCAACTGCTCTCCCTACATCCAGATGCAGCCTGCTTATTGCCCTCTATCCTGGTTGCCAGAGTCATCATTTCAAACCCCAGAACCAACTGATCACATCACTGTCATGCTTATAAGCCTCAGGCTCTCCGTCTCTTGCCTCTCCTCCTTCCTGGCCTACAGTGTGAAGGCGGATCCTGAGAACACTAGCTCTCAGGCAAAGCACTGAGTCAGCCCTTCCTTACTCCTTTACCCATCCCAAACCTGAGGACCCAGGCGGCTGCTTCTCATCCCTCCTGACTGCATCACACCTCTCTTTCCCTCTGGGCTTCCTCATTGTCCTTTCTTGTGCCTTGCATGTCCTTCTTCCTCCTGCCAACAAGGTGCTATCCATTCGCTAAGGCTTCCCTTGTATACCCTGGTTTGTCTCACTGGAGGGTCTCCAGAGCAGACATGATGTCCTATGTCTCTTTAACTCTATGTCCCTAGAGTGACTCCAGTTACCATAGTTCATAGAAGGCAGTCCTGGGTTGAAATCTCAGCAGTAACATTATTTTTCTGTGAGAACTTGGAAAGTTACGTTACTCATCTTACCAACATGTCTGCAATAAAGAGGATAATGAAGACCACCATTCCAGACCACTAAGCCAACTCAATGGGATAATACAAATACAAGTGAAATACTGTTCATTCATTCAACAAATATTTATTAAACACCCATTTTGTTCTAGGTTGAAATCTTCCATACAGCCTATAGTATCCAGAGGAATACCTATATATCTCTGCAAACATCATTATGTTACATAAAAAAAAATTTGGCCACACCCACAGCTCCCAGCCAAGGATCAAACCTGTGTCCCCTGCATTGGAAGGACAGAGTCTTAACCACTGGACCACCAGGGAAGTTTGGCATCATATTTTTGAATGAGCAATGAATACAAGGGAGAAGGCAATGGCACCCCACTTCAGTACTCTTGCCTGGAAAATCCTATGGATGGAGGAGCCTGTTAGGCTGCAGTCCATGGGGTTGCGAAGAGTTGGACTTCCCTTTCACTTTTCACTTTTGTGCATTGGAGAAGGAAATGGCAACCCACTCCAGTGTTCTTGCCTGGAGAACCCCAGAGACTGGGGAGCCTGGTGGGCTGCCATCTAAGGGGTCACACAGAGTCAGATACGACTGAAGTGACTTAGCAGTAGCAGCAGTGAATACAAGTAGAAGGTCTGGAGATGTACATGAGAAGGCAACCTTACTCAGCTTGGGAGGGAGTCAGAGAGGGGATATGATTTAGGGTTGGAAACCTATCAAGACCTGCATTTTAGTTGCCTGAAGCCCAGAAGCGTGTTTTTCGTGTGACGTTCCTAGATTAGTGATCTGGTCCGCAGCTATTCTCTTCTGTGTGGTTACTCAAAGGCCAGGAGGGCTGCTGTTCTCATTTCCAGGGTGTGGCTTGCCTGTTATTATGGGTATCACCACCATTCAGGAGGAGATCGCAGGAGCCATATGAAAAGCCTCACCATGACTGCTGCTCGCATGGCATTCGCTATCACTGGCTGCTCTGAGCTGCCAGGGATGCTGGGACATGGGGCAGAACTGCACACTGGGAAGGAAGAGAACATGGGTTTGGTGCCTATCCTGTGGTGTTGATGCAGAGGGTGTTCTGCATCCTTGTAGGATGCTTACAAGTTGAAGGACAAGGATGGGGGGAATGCATGCTCTGGCAGAATTGGTCTTGCTCATGAGTCTGAGCAGGGTGGAGCCTGGCTTGCAGAGGAGGGCAGAGAGCAGTGGGCTTTCACTCACTGCCTGATCTCCGGGGGGCCCTGGGGGTGAGCAGTGCCACAGTCAGGGCCTGGACAGCAGCTGTAGGGCACTGCTTCTTGTCCAAAGAGCAAAGGTTTCAAAGCAGACATTTCCAGGGGTAGATCGTTTTGTATGACCCCTCCTGGCATGATGTGAGGAATCTAAGGAGATTCTCAAAGTGGCAGTTCTGCAGTGAGACCTGGCAGGCACTTGGAGCATGAGGGTAGCAAGGGGCTTCCAGGTGATGGGGGGACTGGAAATGCTGACCTGCCTAGGGGAGAAGGCTGGTGCACCTCCTCTGGGCACCACCACAGTGACTGCAACTTTCGTGAACCATTTACATGAAGCAAGAATTTCATCCTAGGATGCATTCCAAGTCAAGTGAGACGTGGACCTATTAGAATATGGAAGAAAGACTGTGAGATGCATTTGAAGTAGTCTGCCACTGGCTACAGCAAGCTCTGAAGAAAGGCAAGACTTTAGAATGCCTTATGACTATTCTGTGATATTTGTAATTTAATTCTCCGAGAGAAGAAAATGCTTTCACAAATGTACTACTGACAAAATGACATTAGAACATCAGTGTATCAGAAAGATATTTTCCAACTAGCTTTGAGTGGAAAATGCTCATTTCCTCTTTTTCTCTCTCCACCCTGCCTTAGGCTCTCCCTCCATCTGACTGACAAGAGCTGGGTTTTACGTTTCCTTCCTTGAGATTCCCCCTGAGGCACCATGCAGGTCCTGCTGGGAAGGCTTACCTCTCATCAGCTCAAAAACCACAAGAAAGAGCAGTCGGTCATTTTTTCAGTTGATACACCACAAAAATGCTGTCTCCTGTGGTAACTGGGTTTACACGCAGATGGCTGTGGCAGAGAGCCTCTGCTGGGGAAGAAGACGGATTTTTCCATTTAGGCTCGTCAAAGGCTTTGGAGACTCCTTCAAAGTTAGCATTTTGGCTCACAACAAAACTATTGCAACTTGGTCTTAAAACTGTACAGATTGTCATTCATCCTTTTCCTTTGGGCAGACTTAGAATGGTTGTCAGTATCTCAGATGGTTCTGACTTGTGGGTACCACCACAAGGGATGAGTAAAATAGAGATCCGGGTTCTGCAAGGGAGAGCCCTCCCTCACCCCTCTTCTTCCTTCCCTCTTCTCCTTCTTCTTCCTTCTGTGATTCCAGAAGTTTGGCATTTTTGTGAGCAGCTTATTAGTAAAAGCACACACATGGGGTATATTGTTCGCAGCATCGGTTACACATCATGTCAGCCCCACCCCTGATCTGAGGAGTTTTTAGTCCCTAGACTATTCCATGGCTGGTGGTCTTTGGGATTTGCAGCTCTGACATCACCAGGTGCTGGGAATTATTTCATTCAACCACTGACTCCCCAGCTGGACCCACTTCTAAAATATCTTTCCAAGCTCCACATGAACTGTAGGGAATGTGTCCCTGGGAAGGAAATATAAGTTTTTCCAGAAAATATAAGAGGAAGGAAAACTTTCCAACTTATTTCAAAAGATCAACCTTAAGTTAATGCTGATACCAAAGCTTTATAAGAAATGAAAATCATAGAACTAGAACTCTCATGAAAAGACACAGTAAAATCCTTCTTAGAAGTAGAATTCATCAAATTGCAGAAAGAATCATGACCGAATGAGTTTTATTCAGTAAACACAAGATTGTATAAACATTTGAAAATCAAACAATATAATTTATCATATTAAAATGATAAAGGGAAAAAGTTCTATGATTATCACAATGGATGCAAAAATATATATATATATATAATTTTACATATACATACATACATATATATATATATAATCTATCTAATACATGTATGTAGGGATAGATAGGGGCTTCCTGGTGGCTCAGTGGTAAAGAATCTGCCTGTCAATGCAGGAGATGCAGGTTTTATCCCTGGGTCAGGAAGATCCCCTGAAGATGGAAATGGCAACCCTCTCCAGTGTTCTTGCCTGGGAAATCTCATGGACCGAGGACCCTGGTGGGCTACAGTTCATGGAGTCACGAAGAGCTGGACATGACTTATCTATTAAACATTAGCAACAAGGGATAGATAACCATAATTCAACACAGATCCATGATTTTAAGAAAGTGATTTCTTGGCAGATAAGGAATAGAAAGAAACTTCCTCAACTCAATATGCCCTTTATCAAGTTGATGTAAAAGCTTACAGCTAACATCAAGTGTTGCTGGTAGCTCAGTTGTGTCTGACTCTTCGAAACCCCATGGACTGTAGCCCATAGCCTGCCAGGCTCCCCTGTCCATGGCCTTCTCCAGACAAGAATATTGCAGTGGGTAGCCATTCTCTTCTCCAGGGGATCTTCCTGACTCAGGGATAGAACCTGGGTCTCTTGCACTGTAGGCAGATTCTTTACCATCTGAGCCACGCAGCTAACATCAAGCTTACCAATTAAAGAACCAAATGTTTACCTTATGAATAAGAACAAGGCTAGATGCCCACTGTTACTGATATCATTAAATTGGAGACACAGGGCAATAAGGCAAGATAAAGAAACAAAAGTCATGAATTAGAAAATAAGAAGTAAAATTGTGTATAATGAGTAGCAAGTTTAACTTCATAGAAAACCCTAGTGAATCTACAAAATTCTATTAAACCTAGCATGTGAGTTCAGCAAGAACACAGGTATGAAGTTTACACAGAAAAATTAACATGCATAGTATAGCAAAGAACAATTGCAGTTGAAGCTAAAAAAATCATACCACTTGAAATAATCTAATTAGAAATATATTAACACTACCTTAATGCATTGGGAGAGTCAACATGGTTAAGGTTTTAATTCTTTACTCTCCAATTCAAAGAAATTCCAATTAAAATATCATTATTTTTTCATCTTATAAATAACAAGTTGGTTCAAAAATTAGAGGGGAATGCAAATAATGCAGAATATCCCAAATTTTTGAAAAATAGGAATGAAGTTAAAGAGATCACTCTATCTGCTTTCAAGCCTCATCATAAACTGATGGCAGCCTGGACAGTGTGTGGAGGGAGATGTAAACTTGCCCATTAGTGGAACAGAACAGAAAGTACAGAAAGAGACCCTTTGACTTTTGACAAAGCTGTCAATGTAATTATTTGGGGAAAAATTGTCTTCTCGACAAACAGTGTTGGAAAAACTGGGTAACGATATGTAAGATAAATAAAAATCTGTATCTAAATAAGCAGACAGTATAAGCAGGCTTGATATACTACTTTTCCAATTTTGAACCAGTCTGTTGTTCTATGTCCAGTTCCAACTGTTGCTTCTTGACCTGTATACAGGTTTCTTAGGAGGCAGGTCAGGTGGTCTGTTATTCCTGTCTCTTCAAGAATTTTCCAGTTTGTGGTGATCCACACAGTCAAAGGCTTTAGTATACTCAATGAAGAAGAAGTGGTTCCTCTGCCTTTTCTAAATCTGCTTGTACATCTGAAAGTTCTCCGTTCATGTGCTGTTGAAGCCTAGCATGAAGGATTTTAGTTTTAGGAGTTCTTTATTTTGGATATTAATTCCTTATTTGATAGGTGATTTGCAAATATTTTCTCCCAGTCTGTGTTTTGCCTGTGGGGTCTCTGTTGATAGTGTCTTTTGATTGTACAAAATTGAAAACAATTTTTTTCCACTGAGATCTAGTTTGTCTAGTTTTTTCTTTTACTGCGTATGCCTTTAGTGTTATATCCAAGAAATCATTGCCAAATTCAGTGTCGTGAAGTTACTGCCTTATTTTAATCCAATAGTTTTATAGACCTGAGTCTTATTAGTACATTAAAGTCATGGCTCTGTTTTGACTTAATTTTATATATGGAATTAGGTAGGGTTCCAATTTCATTCTTTTACATGTGAATATTCAGTTTTACCAGTACCATTGGCTGAAAAGACCGTCTTTTCATCACTGAATGATCTTGGCAACCTTGTTGAAATCATTTGACTATGTATGTGGGAAATACTAAACTTTCCCTAGAATGACTAAAATTTAAAAGTATTACATCTCTTTTAATACTTTAAAAAGTATTAAAATTTCCTTTAAGATTATAAGATGATACCACATTGTGGAAAACAATTTTGCTGTTTCTTTTAACCATTCACTTACCATACAATACAATCCTGAAACTCTATTTTTAGATAATTACCTAAGATAAATAAAAATCTATATCTATATAAAATGTATTAATATATACAAGTGTTCAAGGCATGCAGCTTTGTTTATAATGACTCCAAACTAAAAACAACCCAAAGTGTTCAACAATGAATGAATGGATAAACACGGTTTTGTATCACTCTTACCTGACCTCTTCTTGGGGTAGAAAGAAGGTCTCCTGATCCTGAAAAGAGAGATGCTTTCTATCTTCCCTGGGGGTTCCTGAGTGGACCCCAGTGGAGCCCAGGTCCAGGGGACCAGGGAGACTCTGAGTCGTAAGCTTCTGTGGCTGTGGGAGGTCAGAACTCTTATTTAACACCCCCACTCCAAACTTTAATGAAGAAGGAGAAAATGTCCCTAAATACCAGTAATGTTGGGGACTGGTGACTAAATGTAAATGTGAGAACTTTTATTTTCTTAGCTTCTCTGCTGTTGTGTTTTTTGAGCCAGACATGATTGCTTTTATCAGTAAGAATGCTCAAATATAGAATAGTAAAGTGAATGCTATAAAATAAACACACTCATACATGCATTACCCAAAATCTGCTCTGTGACACTGGATAAGGAGCTGAGTTTCTTCACAGCTAACCTGAGAACACCAGAGGAAGAGTGCCTTCCTCACCACTCCATACCAAGGGTACCAGCTGTCAACATGACTTATCACTGCTGCTGTGAGGTTTTTTTTTAATAGGAAGAATAAGGATTGAGGGCTTTTTTTTTTTTTTTTTTACTATTTTTCTCTCTCTCTCTCTTTTTTTTTTTCCAATTGTAGGACAATTGCTTTACAATGCTATGTTGGTTTCTGCAATACAACAATGTGAATCATCTTAATTATACATATATTCCCTGCCTTTTGAGCCCTTTCCCTGTCCCACCCTCTAGGTCATCATAGAGCACCAGGCTGGGCTCCCTGTGTTATACAGCAGCATCCACTAGTTACCTATTTTACACATGATAGTATATATATGTCAATGCTACTTATTCAATTCATCCTGCCCTCTCCTTCCCCTGCTATGTTCACAAGTCTGTACTCTACATCTGTGTCTCCATTTCTTCCCTGAAAACAAGTAAATCACTACTCTTTTCTAGATTCCATGTATATGCATTAGTATACCATATTTGTTTTTCTCTTTCTGACATTTCACTCTGTATAACAGGTTCTAGATTCATCCACCTCACTACCACTAACTAAGATTACTTCTCTATGGCTGTCACTGTTTAGTGTTGAGTCGTGTCCGACTCTTTGTGACCCCATGGACTACAGCACACCAGGCTTCCCTGTCCTTCACTATCTCCTGGAGTTTTCTCAAGCTCATGTCTGTTGAGTCACTGATGCCATCCAACCTCTTTCTACTCCTGAGTAATATTCTATTTTGTATGTGTACCACATCTTTATCCATTCATCTGTTGGTGGGCATCTCGGTTGCTTCCGTGTCCTGGCTATTGTAAATAGTGTTGTAATGAACTCAGAGGTACATGTGTCTTTTTGAATTGTGGTTTCCTCCAGGATTTACACTCAGCAGTGATGTGATCTTGATCACCCGGCCGAAGTCTGGTCCTGTCATTTCTCCTTCATAAAGTTATTCTTTGTTTCTAACTTTCTATACTCTGTTCTTTGGTAGGATATCACTGTGCTCAGCCCACACTTAAGGAGGGGCATTTATGCTTTCCCCCTTGAGGGCAGAGAATCTGCATAAATTGGTTTCAATGCTTCTGCATCAGAGATGTGTCTCTTCTCCCTCATTTGTCTATTTATTCAATTTTTATTTTTATCAGTGTGAACTCATGATGGCTTATTTCCTATTTAGAAGGATGATCCGATATTACTTACCTATGTTCTCAGATTTTTTTAACTTTGGCTGTTGGGAGCTTTTCAGCAGGTTTTCTGTCCCTCTGACACAGCCCCATCATTGTGTTTGTTGTTGTGGTTGTGGTTATTGTGTTTAGCACTTCTTTGCTTTCTGGTGCTGCAAGAAGTTCCAGGCTTGTCTTGTGTATTTCCCATCTTGGCCCTAGAGCCAGTCGTTTCTCTGAGGAACCATGGTTTCTTTTATTAGAGAATTGTGTTAGAAACCAAGATCTGGATGCTGAGTGTGTGTTTTTGAAACTACTTGAATGGGGCTGCTCTGAGTTATAACTCACAGAAAAGAAAGAAAGAAAATAAGTAAGCACCGTGAGCCATGTGTGCTCATCTCTCTATAAACCCTTCTCTATGTGTCCATCTGTATTTTTATTATATTAAGCTAAGGTAAGTTAGCTGATGCCTCCAACTGTAATCCATTTCACATGGATAATTCTAGCCTTCTCCTCTTGCTTGTCTGAAACTTCCACTCCAACAGAGAGAAACTTGACTCCCACCATCTGCCATCCTTTTATTAACCATTCAATCCCAGTGTGCATTTATAGTCATTTCAGAGTTGTTCTTTCCACTTATTGTTAAGCTATCAGTAATTTCCTGCCTTGCATCAGTGTTTCTGTGCTTATGCCTTGCATATGGCATTTGTGCCCGATTCTTCCCCAGTCCACAGGACTCCCTCAAAAGAAGGAGTTCTGCAACTCCTGAGGGATAAATTGATGCACACTTTAGACTTCTGTTAGCAAGAAAAGCAAGTGATGATGGGTATGAACATGAGTAGCAGGCAGCTGGACTGAAGAAGGTGCTTCCAGACTAAAGAAAGATATGAAATTAACATGGTGGATTATGTCTCGGTCATGCATTATCTCTACGTGAAACATGAGATGACAAGTCTCTAACTCAACAATTCTCACCCTCTGAAAGCCTTAAATGATGTGATTGCCAGCACAAAGAGTGATGACTTCTCCTGGGCTCATGGGACAGAGGAGTCTGCAAAGCAGAGAAATGAAGCAATCACTGGAGAAGTCAGGGGTGGGGAGGGGAAAACTAGCATACAAACCACGAATCCTCTAGGAGAAACTGATTTCTAAAGGCTTAAATATATGCTGTGGATGATATTTCTTCCTTCCTCTTTTTCTATGAATACGTCTTTCTAAATGTATCTACTGAACTGAACTGAAATGTTTCTAAATGGCAATATATTATCTTTGAAAGTATAGAAAATATTTAAAAGATATTTTGCATTGATATATCACACACTGCTAGAGAATATGGCTTGATTTCCACTTTTTAGCACCAATGAAAAGACCAGTAGACCAGTATGCTTAGACATTCCTCTGTGCAAGTTTAGAGAAGCTGCACTTCTGTCGTCAGTTTTAAGGTCATATGACAAAAGCTAAAATTTAACTAAGGAAATATCTAAAAATGGAAAGGAAGAGCTCAGTAAACTCTTAGACATGGAGAGACTGTGATGCAGACCCTTAGCTTCCCTACTGACATGTTCCTATATCTATAGAAAGAGTGGTAGAGATTATAGACCCATCCCTGAGGGTAGCATGCTCAACAAATGAGATATTACTGTTATTGCAAAGAACATGTGCTAAGGAGAAGGCCTGAATGTATAAGAAATGAAAGGTAGAAGACTCTAGTTGTTGGTGTCTATGCTACAGCAGCGCTTTATCAACACATTGCCAAGCACATGAGTCACATATATGTGTGAACTGATGAAGGATGGGAAAGAGTCGGGCTTCTCAGGTGGCGCTAGTGGTAAAAGAACCCATCTGCCAATGCAGGAAACATAAGACTTGCAGGTTTGATCCCTGCATTGGGAAGATCCCCTGAGGGAGGGAATGGCAACCTGCTTGAGTATATTCTTGCTTGGAGAATCCCATGGACAGAGGAGCCTTGTGGGCTATAGACTATATTGCTGCCAAGTCAGACATGACTGAAGCAACTTAGCACTCACAAAAGAGAAAGTTCAGTTCAGTTCAGTTCAGTTCAGTCGCTCAGTCGTGCCTGACTCTTTGTGACCCCATGAATTGCAGCACGCCAGGCCTCCCTGTCCATCACCATTTCCCGAGTTCACTCAAATTCACATCCATTGAGTTGGTGATGCCATCCAGCCATCTCATCCTCTGTCGTCCCCTTCTCCCTCCTGCCTCCAATCCCTCCCAGCATCAGAGTATTTTCCAATGAGTCAACTCTTCGCATGAGGTGGCCAAAGTACTGGAGTTTCAGCTTTAGCATCATTCCTTCCAAAGAAATCCCAGGGCTGATCTCCTTCAGAATGGACTGGTTGGATCTCCTTGCAGTCCAAGGGGCTCTCAAGAGTCTTCTCTCCAACACCACAGTTCAAAAGCATCAATTCTTCGGTGCTCAGCTTTCTTCACAGTCCAACTCTCACATCCATACATGACCACTGGAAAAACCATAGCCTTGACTAGACGGACCTTTGTTGGCAAAGTAATGTCTCTGCTTTTGAATATGCTATCTAGGTTGGTCATAACTTTTCTTCCAAGGAGTAAGCCTCTGTTAATTTCATGGCTGCAATCACCATCTGCACTATTTCCACTGTTTTCCCATCTATTTCCCATGAAGTGATGGGACCAGATACCATGATCTTCGTTTTCTGAATGTTGAGTTTTAAGCCAACTTTTCCACTCTCCTCTTTCACTTTCATCAAGAGGCTTTTAGTTCCTCTTCGCTTTCTGCTATAAGGGTGGTGTCATCTGCATATCTGAGGTTATTAATATTTCTCCCGGCAATCTTGACTCCAGCTTGTGCTTCTTCCAGCCCAGTGTTTCTCATGATGTCCTCTGCATAGAAGTTAAAGAGAAAGAGTTATGTATAAATATGGGTGTTGGGCAGTGCAGCTGGAAGGTGCCAAATGATCTCCATAGAAACACCTCAGATGGACTCTGTCCAAGCTGGACTCATAGGCAAAGTTACTACAAAGTTACTGAAGCATGAGTAGAGCTACTCCAGTTTTAAGTGTTTAGCTTGATGAGTTTTGACAAATATTACAGAGGTGAGACTACTACCAAAATCAAGGTATAGAATGTTTCCATCCTCTCAAAAATTTTCTTTGTGCCTTTTTCATGCAATGGGTCCCAGACAACCGCTGATTAGATTCTGTCCCTGTATGTTGCCTTCAATGTTTTAAATTTCATAAAGATAGAATTATGGCACATGGAGTCTCTTATGTTTGGCTTCTGTCAGAAAGCAATGCCCTGTGGGTATTTTCAAGTTTTCATATGATAAGGGCTTTTGCGGAAAATGTCCTGCCTGCCAGGGTTGAAGGATGCAACCATGCTGGGAAGGTAAGAGCCCATGAACTACTTCAGAGACACTCACAGAGTTTCTCCTCTGGAGCCTCTAGCTTATGTTCCAGAAGGTAATGGACCTAAAGCCTTTCCCCCTGGCCTCCCAGGAGAAGACCTGGCTAGATCAGAAAGACGAGGTTTCTCTCGCTTTTTCTCCAAGGGGGAGGGAGGGCAGCAATGTCTATAGACCAAAATTATACATTTGTAAAGACCTGTTGCTGGGGGAAAGATTGAAGGCAGGAGGAGAAGGGGGATGACAGAGGACGAGATGGCTGGATGGCATCGCCAGCTTAGTGAACATTTTGAGTAAGCTCTGGGAGTTGGTGATGGACAGGAAGCCTGGTGTGCTGCAGTCCATGGGGCCACGGAACTGGACACGACTGAGCAGCTGATCAACATCAATACTTTGTAATTTTGGAGCTCCTCTTCCAGGGCACACGTCCTTTATGCACACGTGTCACTGCTGTAATGAGATTAGCCCTCAGGGAATGGGGGCTTGGGGAGCTCTCAGGGTATTCTGAGAGTACTTAAAAGTCCATCTCTAACTTAGAAAGTACCTATATCCTAGACCAACCTAGTCAGCATATTAAAAAGCAGAGACGTTACTTTGCCAACAAAGTCTCACTAGTCAAAACTGTGGTTTTCCAGTAGTCATGTATGGATGTGAGAGTTGGACCATAAAGAAAGCTGAGCACTGAAGAACTGATGCTTTTGAACTGTGGTGTTGAAGAAGACTCTTGCAAGTCCCTTAGACTGCAAGGACATCCAACCATTCAACCCTAAAGGGAAATCAACCCTGAATATTCTTTGGAAGGACTGATGCTGAAGTTGAGACTCCAATACTTTGGCCACCTGATGCAAAGAACTGACTCATTTGAAAAGACCCTGATGCTGGGAAAGATTGAAGGTGGGAGGGGAAGTGGAGGACAGAGGATGAGATGGCTGGATGGCATCACTGACTTGATGGACATGAGTTAGAGTAAACTCCAGGAGTTGGTGATGGACAGGGAAGCCAGGCATGCTGCAGTCCTTGGGGTCACAAAGAGTTGCACATGACTGAGTGACTGAACTGAACTGAACTGATATCCTGTCAGGCAAACCAACTAACTAGCAAATAAATATATAAAAACTTAACTTCTGCCACTCTGCCTGATGTTTTAGAGACTCATGTTAGTGTGCTCTTCATAGTTTCTTATTTTCACTGACTAGCATTGAAGCTGAAGCTTCAATACTTTGATCACCTTATGTGAAGAGCCTACTCATTGGAAAAGACCTTAATGCTGGGAAAGATTGAGGGCAAGAGAAAGAGGTAACAGAGGACGAGATGGTTAGATGGCATCACTGACTCAACTGACATGAATCTGAGCAAACTCTGGGAGACAGTGAAGGATAAGGACGCCTGGAGTGTGGCAGTCTATGGGGTTGCAAATAGTCAGACATGACTTAGTGGCTGAACAGGTATTGAATTGTATAGATATGGGGCAGGCTTTTTTCTATTTTGTCGTGACATTTTGGGGAAAACTTTCATTTTAATGCTTAGACAGATTTTTATTGTACATTTTGCCTTTAGCTTGTATACATATGACCCTAAAGCCCAGATAAACATATAAAAGGAAGACAGGTACCCATGTATGTCTCACTATGATCTAGGGAAGGGAGACCTGGAGATGTTAGCAAGCAAAACCTTCTCATGAGAAGACAAGAGATTAGTGTGATTTCACCAGTTAGGCAGGGCTGGCCTTAGTAATGCTTGCTGGGAGCTTTCTTACAGGCAGGGAATATCTTTTATTTTCATCCTTCATGATTTTAAAGAAGTTTATTTTGAAGATTTGTGTGCAAGACTTTCTGAGAATTTTTAAAATTTCACTTGGGTAAACATCCAGGAGTGGAATTGCTAGGTCACATGGAAATTGTGTTTAACTTTAGGAAAAATTGTCAGACTTGTTCAAAGAGGTGGTACCATTTTTCATTCACACCAGGTCTTCACCTGGGCTTGACCTGGCAAGCGCCGTGAATTTTAGCCACTCTAGGCAATGTATCAGGACGTTTGTGTTCTTCTGACAATTAATGATGTTACACATTTGAAGTTTTTCACTGACTGTCTTGTGTTAGTGAAATTTTATTCACAGTCCTCCTAGCATCAGTCTGTCCAGGATTCTGTCTTTCTCTAATCTGTTCTGTCCAAGTGAGTGTTAGACTTATCAGCACCCAGCAAGTAGGGGCCACATCTGCAAAGGCAAGCTACCAGCACTTTTTTTTTTTTCTTTTGCCAATTCACACTTTGTCAGTCTCAATCACACTTTATTCAGACTTAGTCATTAACAAGGGTTGTGTGTTTCTAGGACATTTTAGATTTTAGATAGCTCTTCTTACATAATGTTGGCATCTCCCACAAACATTTGGCCGTTTTCAGCTCCTCATGGTGTTGGGTCTTGTTTTTTCCTCATGGAATCTAAGCTAATCCATTCCAGGTAGTGTCATTGTGAGGTATGTCATTTGGTGCTTCTGAAATTGGGGTCCACATTGTAACATGGGTGCTATATCTCTGCTCTCCCAACCTGGCACCCAAGTACAGGGCTCTCTTCACAAAGTAGACCTTGCTGGTAAGTTCCTGACCTCAGCAGCTAACTTTCTGGAGTAAGAGCAGCTTCTCTGATGAGGCACAAAAGCAGTTTGTGGTGGTTGTGAAACCTAAAGTTCTCCACTGGGGTGAGTTACTATTTCCACCTAGTGCTGTGGGTGGGAGGGGCCACCTCGCTCCAGAGCACTGCCTGCTGATGTGCATTGCCTGGAGCAGAAGCAAGGCACCTGGAGCCTTCCAGGCGGCACCCTCCTGGTATTCCCTGCCTCACAGCCAAGGCAGCTGAAACTACATGGAAACCTGCTTTTCTACTCCCTACACTCACCTGTCGTTGGAGCTGTAGTGCCGCAGGCAAGAGATTAGTGGGATTTCACCAGTTAGGCAGGGCTGGCCTTAGTAATGCTTGTTAGGGAGCTTTCCAAATGGAGTGGAGAGAAAATACATGATGCCTCCCTACATTCCTGGGTGATCTCACCCTTGAGTAAGAGAAAGTAAATGAGATCCTTAGGGCAAATCAACCAGAATTCCAAAGAAGGAATTTCTGCAAAGCAGAGTAGCACTTTACCCACGGTGTGGAGTCATCAGCAGGGCTCATATCTGGAACTTTCTCCAACCACGAGATCATCACGTACTGAATTTACTAAGGGGAACTTGTGGCCAGAGTGGGTGTCACCTCTGTAGCACAGATATCACAGAGCTGGAGTCACTGGATGATTGCTTTTAAATTCTTCCTGCCATCATGCTACTTAAGAACTTTAATTTTTACAAACCAATGGTATTACATTCTACTTGACTCACTGTGTTTCTGGGCCACTGTCCACTACATATGTGAATGACACAAAATGTAAAAGATAAAGCAAATATCAGCTTCGGCCATTGTCCCAGCTGTTACTGAAGTCAGGTTTGGCTACTCATGGCTTAAGAATCCAATACTGAGAGACAAGTGTTGGGCAAAGGGAAAGATAGCTTTATTGAGGAAGCCAGCAATCCTGGGGAGGAGGTGGACTCAGGTACCAAAGAACTAACTTCCACTGTTGAAAAGGGGATAAGAGCTATTAAAGGAGAGTTTCAGGGGTGTATAGGCAGAAGGAGGGGCTATGCGTAGAGCAGTGGAGTCAGCACTTACACTCACCTTGAAATTGGTCATGCTGTGGTCTGATCAGCATCATCTTGATTAAGTACAATTGATGTTCAGTTTGAGGGTTAATTTTGTTCCTATTTCCTTGAGGCCAGTTCTCAGAATTGTGACAGCTTATGTCATGGCTACAGACTGGTCATTATGTAGTTAATTTCTTCTACCTTGTGGGGTTTTCAGTATTTATAAAACAGCTCAAAAGATATGGCTCTTAATATTATTTACAGCCCTTGAGGAGGAACTAAACATCCTTGACTTTGTTTAATAATTAAACTGTTATTATTTGTTCTTATTTGACTGCTTTCCTTTACTTCTGCATTTTCTCGTTTTTTTCTGATTTAATTTATTCTTTGGCTAAAGATTTTTCTACAGACAAGAGACAGGCAGAGGACATGGAGAGGGGTCTGTCCTGGGAAAGTCTCATAAGATCTTACTCTGTTACACAGTCATTGTGCCCTTTTACTTGGGATGGTCTCCAATATTACCTTCCTGTGTATCATTTGATAATACAAAGGTAATAAACACACTGGACATGGCAATCATGCAATGACAGCATTCTGTTGAATGGCTTTTAGAATTCCTTTCTACAAACTGCTTATAAGTGATTTTGTCATTTTCCTATGATGAATATTTAGGTTGTTACCCTGTCTAGCTGGATTAAGAAAAAAAATGACTGTCATATATACCAGTGTAGATACCTAACTTTTCATGTGTGGCATTATATGTGTTGTGGGTAAATTTTTAGAAATGAAATTCCTAGACAAAAGCCATATATATTGTATATATATAATTTTTACACACCAATCACATTTCATTGTTTCAACTTACATTTCTCTCACTATGATGGTGGTTGAGTATATCTTCATTGTCTTTCTCCTTTATGGACAATTTGCTTCTTCAGTCAGTTCAGTTCAGTTCAGTTCAGTCACTCAGTCATATCCAACTGTTTGCGACCCCATGGACTGCAGCAAGCCAGGTTTCCCTGTCCATCACCAACTCCTGGAGTTTACTCAAACTCATATCCATTGAGTCAGTGAACCCATCCAACCATCTCATCCTCTGTTGTTCCCTTCTCCTCTTGCCTGCAATCTTTCCCAGCATGAGGGTCATTTCCAATGAGTCAGCTCTTTGCATCAGGTGGCCAAAGTATTGGAGTTTCAGCTTCCCAACATCAGTCCTTCCAATGAACATTCAGGACTGATATCCTTTAGGATGGACTGGTTGGATCTCCTTGCAGTCCAAGGGACTTGCAAGAGTCTTCTCCAACACCACAGTTCAAAAGCATCAATTCTTTGCTGCTCAACTTTCTTTATAGTCCAACTCTCACATCCATACATGACTACTGGAAAAACCATAGCCTTGACTAGACAGACCTTTGTTGGCAAAGTAACGTCTTTGCTTTTTAATATGCTGTCTAGGTTGGTCATGGGAGAAGGGAATGGCACCCCACTCCACTACTCTTGCCTGGAAAATCCCATGGATGGAGGGAGCCTGGTAGGCTACAGGCCATGGGGCTGCGAAGAGTCAGACACGACAAAATGACTTAGCAGCAGCAGCAGCAGCAGGTTGGTCATAACTTTCCTGCCAAGGAATAAGTGTCTTCTTATTTCATGGCTGCAGTCACCATCTGCAGTGATTTTGGAGCTCATAAAAATAAAGTTAGCCACTGTTTCCCCATCTATTTGCCATGAAGTGATGGGACTAAATGCCATGATCTTTGTTTTCTGAATGTTGAGCTTTAGGCCAGCTTTTTCACTCTCCTCTTTCACTTTCATCAAGAGGCTCTTTAGTTCTTCACTTTCTGCCATAAGAGTGGTGTCATTTGCATATCTGAGGTTACTGATATTTCTCCCAGAAATCTTGATTCCAGCTTGTGCTTCATCAAGCCCAGCATTTCTCATGATGTACTCTGCATATAAGTTAAATAAGCAGGGTGACAATATACAGCCTTGATGTACTCCTTTCCCTATTTGGAACCAGTCTGTTGTTCCATGTCCAGTTCTAACTGTTGCTTCCTGATCTGCATAGAGATTTCTCAAGAGGCAGGTCAGGTGGTCTGGTATTTCCATCTCTTTCAGAATTTTCCACAATTTATTGTGATCCATTGATTCTTATGTGCCCCAAATATTCATTTGTACCTTTGAAGTCCAGTCAGTTTATTAATATGTTTGTAGGTATGTTTTGCCCTATAAAAACTACCCCTGAGATGGAGTGTTGTTTTAATGACTGGATTTGTCTCATGAAAAATTTTCTTGAATTGTTTTCGATTTTTTCCCATTACATTTACAATGTTTGTTTTTACAGTTATACCATTACATATTCATGAAACTCCTTTGTTTATTTTCCCTATCTAGCATTTTGTCTTTGTTTTAAATGTTTATTTCTGCTTAATTTTAGCTATATTTGTCAGGACACAGAGAATTGTCTGTTTTTAAAGTTTACCAGTATTTATATTTGCTGCACTCATTTCTAAGTTATTTTTTTCTCTGTTTTATCATCATGTGTCTTTTAAGGCTCTTGGGTTTATCTTTGAACCCTTTGATATTTTCAAAGCAATGAGTGTGTAAACTATGACACATTCTGTTTGTTTACTCTGGTGGGCACTTGGAAACAATTACTAAATGAATGAATTTCTGAATTCATATCCACAAAACATAACTAACACTTTTTATGTCATATTTTAAAATGGAATCTTTTTATTCTATTTTAATTGAAATGTGGTTTGCAAATAAAATTCTCATTTTCCCGTCATTGAATTTTTTCAGTTTCCAAATGAAGAAGGGTAAGACACAAACTTTGGCTCTTTAAAAAGAATTAAACTTGTTTTTAGAGCACTGATTGTCTCCTTGACCCTCAAATCAAGACAGCTTGCCTTCTGAAATGGGGAGCTCGGCTCTGACTATTTCACTCATTGAGATAATTCACAAGAGCTTTCGGGTATGCTTCATGTGAAGACACTTCACTGCCTTCTGTCACAAGAGCAGACTAATCATCCTTGTCCTAAAAGAAAGCGATACAAGTCCATTTAAAGCACGACAAAGTTTTATAGCTCCAGGGGTTTCAAACCTGCCTTGCCTGTCTTTCCAGGTGAACCGGGAGACGACATTCCTCCCGTACGCCCCAGACCCTTTATATGAGAGCGAAGTCTGGACAGGAATTCCAAATCCTGTTTAATCCCTAATGTACGTGACTGTAGGGACATTTGGCTTTTGCTGAGTGTTCTCCTTTGGCCACTCTTGTTCTGTTTCTTACCAGATTGACCACTTCAGATGGCATTACTGGGCCTCCTTGACCTCCAGCCTCTGGCTGATTGTGGCCAGTGGGCTCACTGGGAATTAAGTCCAAGGGACAGACATTTCTCCACTGTTGGCACAACCAGATGGGCATTGGAAAAAGGTTTCATGGGTGTCATGTAGGAGAATCTTGATTTCATGTCTTGATCAAGTAAATGAAACATAAGCACCCTTTCAGTTGGAAAGTTCTATGAGTCATGAATAAAATGGAATACAAATTTTACCCTGTAATTTAAATTTCAGGGGTCATTTTCTGAAAATTGTCATTCCTTCCTCTCTTTCTCTCTCTCTCTCTCACACACACACAGAGTACTTTTAGATTTAGTAGCAAAATAATGAAGATTGTTCCAAAATAGTAAAGTGAGACTATATTTTGGATTTATTTTCCCCAAATAATAGTGTTTCTCCTGTAGTGAAGAGGAAAAAAACTCTTAATTTAAATTTGTCTTTTGAAAATGTTTCTTCTCAGAAATGTATATTCTAAGTCTCGTAGTAAAACCAAAAAGGTCATCTATTTATAAATATTTCTTTGATTTGTCTAAAAATTGCTTATTTTTTCCTTAGTTCAGAATACAGTGATATAGCAAGTATCAATTAGCACGGTATACCAGCAGTGTTTATATTCAAAGTTAAAAATTGCTTTTCTATGTGGAGCTAGACACCAGTTATAGGAGCCTTTGTGGCCTTAGAAATTGCACTCAGGGGACCCATAAGGTTAGTATTACATTGGAATAGATGATAGCCTATAATTCACAGCTGTGGGGACAAAGCTTTTGTCAGACTACTTAATTGTATAACTTCATTACAATCCCCCTTGCAGGAAGTCTGAGAGCCAAAATGGGATTCCTGAAATTTATAGACAGAAGCACGTGCGTTTATAAGAAAACTCAAAACAGGTGGAGCAAAATCGGAACCTCACGGCTGAATGAACTTGCTCACCCTAAACAGCTGTTGTAGATGGTCATGGTTTTGACAAATAGCAGGTTTGTGGCTTTATTCTCACATCTTAGAAAGATTGACCACTGACTGTGTCTTGATGAGAGTTGTTGTTATATTCATCAACTTTAAAAATATGATTACATACACAAGACTACAACTCATGGGTAAAAGAAATTTTTAGTAGCAATAATATTTGTCAGGGAAAATCTTGAAGAATTCACTCATTCAAATATTGGGCTGATGTTGGTTATTTTGATTAGAACAAGTGGAACCAAGTCATGGTTTTGAAGTCTTTCACAAATGTCTATTTTTTCTGTTCATTCATAAATTCAACAGGAACAATTTGCTCAATCATATTGTCTTTTACTAGGCTAGGTTATTAACGCTTTTGTTTTAGGTTCATATTTTACCATGCTATAAATAAAAAGAGTACAAAAATATAATTTAAAATGTTGTGTAAAATGTATTACTTGTTTTCTAGACAAAAATTCCATTAAATGTTCCTTAAGTTTCATTAATTATTGATGTCAGTTTAGCAATTATTTGCTAAGTTCCCACCAGAGTAAACAAACATAGAATGCTTTACAGTTTTCAAAACTTGTACTTTATTGAACCCTGAGAGGTCAGCAGGCAAGTGCTAGGATCACCTCACATTACAGAGAAGGACAGAGAGGGTGCAGAGCTCGCCCAGTGACATATTAGTCATAAAGAGAGAAGCTGGGATGCAGACTCATGTCTTTTCAGTGTAACAGAGCTATTTTCCCCTGTACCCTCCACCTTCCAGGACTGTGCTAGAGTGATGCAGAGTGTCAATATGGATGATGAAGTGGTGTCTTAAGTAGACTTGGAGGGGCTTACAAATCAGTGGAATAAGGAAACAGATGATTAGGAAACAATCTAATAAATATTCATATTAAGAATAAATCATTGATTCAATGGAGTTTTTAAAATTTCTACCTTGAAATCTGTGAGTAAAAGCAAGATTGATTTTTCAGTCTATTGTTGAGTAGAGGGTGGGACAAGATTTTCCAGTAACCACTTTCTGTGTCTTTTTCCTCATGGTAATGAAGCTATATAGAATCTCAGATTTCTCATTTACTGAATAGAAGAATAATTCCTACCTGACACAGTTACCATGAGTATTAAAGAAGAAATAATTGCTTAACTTTTTTTCTATTTCTGATATATTTCTCATGAATTCATAAGGACTAGATAGCTTTCTGCAAAATATCTTTGCTTACAAAAGGCTTTTTTTTTTTTTTTTCTCCAAATAGGTAATATAAAAAAATCCCTCAAACTCAGGCCAGGAGGCTGGAAGCATCTGGAGGCCTGACAATGATGAATTTGAGTTAATTAATATGCAGATTCAATCTGTAGTGCTGCTTCCATTAAAGACAAATTCATGCTAGTAAAATTCTCATGGATAGGGTTAAAACTATTACCCGAATTCAAGTTCTAGCTTCCTCATGTTGTACAAATAGATTTAAACTCTCTAGAACTCAATGAAATGATGAATAAAATGTGATTACATCCTTTATTCCCAGAGTACTGTATTAACATGCATGTGTGCTAAGTTGCTTCAGTCATGTCTAACTCTTTGTGACCCTCTGGACAGTAGCCCGCCAGGCTCATCTGTCCATAGGAATTCTCCAGGCAAGAATACTGGAGTGGGTTGCTGTGGCCTCCTCCAGGGATCTTCCCAGGGACCGAATCTGTGTCTCTTTGTCTCCTGCATTTGCAGGTGGATTCTTTATCGCTGTTACCACCTGGGAAGCCCCACTGTTGTTAATATCAAATAGCAAACTCTATGGGAGAATCAGTATGAAGGTGTATTATACGATTATCCCTTAGTCATAGCAAGTGCTGTGAATATAGTAGATGTAGATGCTTAATAAATAGTTGATGGTTATGTCCTTTATCTCCTCCAATGGGTGTTCAGAAGCAGTTTCTCAGATTTTAATCAAACATAGGGATGGGAGGACTGGCATCAAGTTTTGCTGGATTATCATGAGGGAGAATTTCCTTGTCTGAAGAGCCAGTGCTGTGGCCTCACACACAGCTGTCCTGGCTGCCAAGAACTCAGTACCCCACTGGGATCAAGAATGGGATAGGCTAAGATTTGTCTCGCTTCTCACATTTCTGGCTTCAGTCATAGCTCCATTGTCTGGGGCTCTGGTAAAATGGCCAGTCTCCTTGGACTGTGGTGTGAGGACAGGGCTTCCACAGCAGTGGATCAGTAGGCACTGAATGTAAATGTGTTTAATCTGGGGTTTGCATTTGGCAAGGGACTTTGGAACCATTTGCACTGCAAGGGGGCATGTTCAAGCCTGGAACTTCACTGGCTGTTTCTGCCTTATTTAGTACTCTAATACATTCTTAGCTAAACTTGCTGGAGGAATCCTCATGCTTTAAGTCAGGTCTCAGGGCGTTGAATCATTGGCTGGGTGTTTCAGCCAGTGTTCTCCAGGGAAAAAGAACTAATCAATTTCTATCTCTATCTATACTGGTTTATACAACTATAAAGACTGGCAAGTCCAAAATATACAGGGTGGGCTGGCAGGCTGTACTAGAAATTTGCAATTCTTGTAGTTCAAGTCCACAGGCTCTCTGCTGGAAGAATTCCCTCTTGCTTAGGGAAGGACAGTCTTTCTTCTATTCAAGCCTTTAACTAATTAGATGAAGCCCACCCACACTATGCAGGGGCTGACACAGAAGTATCCTCAGTGATCTGCCCTAGGTCAAGGCTAAATGCAGAGGAAATCAGTGAGCCAGAGTCAATAGCCAAGACATGGAAGCTTCCTAAGTGTCCCATGGTGTTTGCTCTATGAGTTTAGGATCTGAGCGATTACAGTGTTGAATGCAAAAGTGAATGCAAATGTTAAATATTAATTTAGCCATTGTTGTTTAGTTGCTAAGTTGTGTATGATTCTTTGCAATCCCATGGATTGTACCTGCCAGATTTATCTGTCCATGAGATTTTCCAGGCAGGAATACTGGGTGGGTTGCCATCTCCTTCTCCATGGGATCTTCGCATCCCAGGGATCAAATCTGCATCTTCTGCATTGGCAGGTGGATTCCTTACCAGCAACCTACCCAGAATGTCTAAAATACAACCTTGAAGGACTGAGGAGGAGGGCACTTTGGTCCTGACCACAAAAATTAATATAAAAATGGAAAATTTTATTCAAGCCAATTTGAAGATTATACTAATAACCCAGAAACAGCCTCTCGGAAAACTCTGTTGGTTAGAGGTCAAAGCACAGTTATGTAAGTTTTAGAGACAGAGGGCTATACACACTGCATGATGTAGTATTGATGGTTTAACATGATCTAACCAGTAGTAGGTCATCGATCACTGTGACACCTTACAAGATAAAGAAGGAAGGTTATCTTTTAAGGAGTCGTCTTGATGGTGCTGGGAGAATGTTGCTTTCTTTTATGGTTGAACATGTATTTCTGCCAATAGGGAGGTCTGACTGATACATAAGGAAGATACACAAAGCACAGTGAGGGGAGAGAGGAGGCCAAAGGGCAGAGAAAACTTTTTATGTTTAAATTTTTCATGCCTTGCCATAAAATATGGATTTTTATTTCACAGCCCAGAGTTTGCATTAATACAGTAATGTTAATTGGCCTTTCAATCTCTGAACTGGGAATAAGGTTTAGAGTCAACGGGCCAACTCTAGGTCTTTCCCTTCTTCAGGATCTGGCATCTGTGAAAAGATGGCCATCTGTGGTGCAGAGTAGTTTCTCTTTTTCTTCAAATTTGCTTCCTTCATTATTTGAAAATGGGCTGATTTGTTTAAATTTGATTAATCTGTGGAGTACTGAAATAGCCATCTACACTTTTTTTCCCCTCTAAAATCATGCGTAATGAGACAGAAGTCCTGCCCTGGCTTGCCCTTGGCAAGGTGGCCATGAGCAGCACTCTGGGTGTGGGATGACTCATTTCTCAGTCTCAGGAGCCTCCCGCCCGCCCTCGCGCCTCACAGTCAGACTGAGGCCCTGGGGGAGGGGATCGTTGCCTCACCTGGTTGAGGGCTCAGACCCCAGAGTTACCAGAGCTCCACCTGTGAAAGGATAACAGGTCCTGAAGGTCCTAGGAATCAGAATATTGGTCTTGGAAGGTGGTTTAAGTCAAGATGAAGGGGACATATAATACCAAACTGAGGTTTTATCACACAATGGAAGCAATTTTATATTTTACTTCAGCTAGTTCTTTCACTTCACTTTCACTTTTCACTTCATGCATTGGAGAAGGAAATGGCAACCCACTCCAGTGTTCTTCCCTGGAGAATCCCAGGGACGGGGGGAGCCTGGTGGGCTGCCTTCTACAGGGTTGCACAGAGTCAGACACGACTGAAGCTACTTAGCAGCAGCAGCAGCAGCAGCAGCAGCAGTTTTTTATACATTTGACTGTTTTATCAACACAAAATTAAGCCCAGCCTCACAAGGTAGCTCTGGCAGATCACAAGGCTGAAGGAGTCCTGGGCCCAGATGTGTGAGAGCACACTCAGCTCTGATCTGTCCCCTTGAGATGCTGGGCACCATTGCCTGGATCTCATGGCCCATTTTCTCATTGTCACGTGGGGACACCAAACTCCATGGCCTTGGAGAGAGCTAAGGAAGGTGGCAACCATCTCTTGGCCCAGGCATGGGGGTCAAGGATCTCACATGCCACCAAATCTGTAGGAAATTCCTTAAGAAGACTCCCTGGAATGTTCAAACCCTTGCCAGGGGCTTGAAATCAAAACTATGAAAAAATTAGACTGGGAGGACCTTAGTAAGTCTTGTAACAAACTCTTATATCCAATACTTGAATCCTTCCACTTAACCCCACCAAATTCCTCCTCCTGACTTTGTTAGGAAGTCTTTATATTACTGAGCCACCCATCCTTCCTTTCTTCTTTCCTTTCTTCCTCCCTTCTCTTCCTTTTATATTTATTAAACACTACAGGCCAGACAGCATTGACCCCATGGGTCATAAAATGAGATGGAAGGAAATACATAGACACATTTAAAAACAAAAATAGTAAATGCCTCCCTGTCTTCTAGAGTAGGGGCTGGATCAGTCACAGTGGGGAAAGAGGGAAGCTGAGGCCAACAGTGGACCAGGACTTGACCTCCAAAGGCCTGTGAGTGATGCTAGGCTGTTTGTCTTTGGAGCTAGTCCTTATACCTGGTTGAAATTGGCCTACCTTAGAAATAACTCTGAGAACAGGTGCCAAGTGCAGAAATTCTATTCATAAAGACTTTTTCCACTACTTTTTTCAGCTGAGGTCAAAGGACAGTGCCCTTGCTCACAGTGTGATCTGACTTTCTGTGGGACTGGGGGTGACAGGAGGCAGGCAGGCTTTCCTACCCTCACTTTTCAGCTGAGTGACACAGTGTCCTTGCTCCAGAGGGTGAGTCCCAATCTGATCCAGTGGGTCCACTGGCACCACAGATCCACTGAGTCAAGTTCATCTTCCCTGCGTCTTGTGTGTGTGCTGTGCTAAGTTGCTTCAGTTGTGTCTGACTCTTTGCGACCCTATGGATTGCAACCCACCAGGCTCCTCTGTCCATGGGATTCTCCAGGCAAGAATACGGAAGTGAGTTGCCATATCCTCCTCCAGGGGATCTTCCCAGCCCAGGGACTGAACCCATGACTCTTATATCTCCTGCACTGGCAGGCAGGTTCTTTACCGTTAGTGACACCTGGGAAGCCTAGGCCTCTCCTTTCTTCATGTTTTGTTACAGATCTGCTCAGTTTTCTTTCTGTTTCAAGCAAAGTGCTGTGCTTCCTCGTGTCAGGGCATCCATGCCTTTTGTCCCATCTCCTTCCTCTCATGCCCTGTGTGTTGGCTCTTATTCTGGGCTTTCACATGCAATAAGGGTTATCTTCTTTTCGCCTGTGTCTGCTGGCCTGATGCTCATTATTCTGAGCCCTTTCTCTCATTTTTGACCAATCTTCAAACGTGTAGTCTTTCAGTGGTCTCTTTTCTGTCAAGATCTAACTGGCCCTGAGCCCCCACTGGTTTGTTCACTGTTGTTTCCCAGAACTTAGGCGAAGACAGCTGGCTTCTTTTCAAGTTCAGTAAGTATTTGTTGAAGGAATGGAGAGGCCAGGTGGCAGCCTCATGGTGGTGATGTCCACCATCACATCATTGTCCCCTTCTGGGATGAAGGACTAGAGATTTTGTTGCTAGAGCTTCTCCAGAACTTTGCTCAAAATCCACCAGTTTCCACCTTTAGCATAAATCTTTAAGTTAAAGCATTCAGAGATAAGGAAACTGTAAAAAAAAAACCAGATGGAACCAGCTGGGACCAAGATAGTGATGAATTTGACCTTCTAACAGACCTCAGACCTCGTTAAATGCTGTTTTTATTATATTAGCATATTAGTGACACACCCACCAGTGGCCATGATGGGGTATTAAAGACCAAAAACAGGATACAAAGGAGGTGGCATCCCACTCCCTCAAGAGAATCCCTGCTGGTAGACTAGTACCTCAGCCTCTCCATCATTAACCTTGCTCCCCCCACCTTTGTCTTTACTTGTAAAAATTAAATCCCTCTTTTCTGGTGGGCAAGAAGCTGATCTGTGAGCTGTCGACTAAAAAAAAGAGGCACAAGTGAGAGCTGTGAGTTAAGTTTTACTGGAGGCAAAATGAGGACTGCAGCCTGGAACACAGCACCTCAGATAGCTCTGAGAAACTGCTCCAAAGAGCCAAGGGAAGTCAGTATACATGATTTTGGTAAAAGTAGAATAAATATATGCCCATCAAGAACATACTTTTTCTGTAGAAAGTTTCTGCTAGTCAAGAGAAAGTCGTCACCATGAAGGATTTTAGTGCTTTTCTAGATATAAGGAGATACAAGAATTGGAATCATGAAACTGGTTCCTGAAAATATCTGCCTAAATATCTGTTCCACCAGTTTCCCTGGAGCAGAGCGCCTTACTCTCCACCCTGAACTTCCTTCAAGGCATGTCAAAGGTCAGTAGCGGCAGGGTTCAGTCTCCAAAGAGGCAGATGGCAAATGCTCTTGGCAAGTGGCGATTTTTAGTTGACAGAGCTTAGTTCTCACTTCTTTGTTCTCTGGTTACTGAATAAAGCTTGTGCTGTGTTGATCTCAACCCAAATAGCTTTTCCATTTCTTTACTGAACCCTCCCTCACTGAGACAGAGAGCCTCAGTGGCTGGGCTAGGGCCATGCAGAGGTCATACAGCTTAATTCAGCAATGATTTCTGTTGAACACAACATGATCTCTGCTTTCATAGGTTCAAAATCTGGGGGAGGGAGAGAGAGAAGAATATCCTGTGGTGAGGAGCAAGCACAGATTAGGCTGGAGGGGGAATCTTCACAGACCAGGGATGGGGGTGGTGGGAGGGGTGAGGCTTCCTGGAGCTTGGGCCTTGGCACCCAGCCTTCCTGTCTCAGCGCAGCCCCTGCCCTCTCCCTCAAAAGTCAGAAGTAAGATGAGTGGCTACATCTCCTTACACATTCTTCATTTCATAGAATCCCCTTGTACCATTTCTTGCATAAATGTGCTCATCTGGGACTGGCTCTACCTCCAGAGGGGGCAACGCAAAGCTCTGGGCTCCCCTGGTGGCTCAGATGGTAAAGAATCCTCCTGCAATGCCGGAGACTGGAGTTCAATCTCCAGGGGAAGATCCCCTGGAGAAGGGAATGACTACCCACTCTGGTATTCTTGGCCTGGAGAATTCCATGGACAGGGCAGCCTAGCAGGCTATGTTCCATAGGGTTGCAAAGAGTCGGACACGACTAAGTGACTAACACTACTGAGATCAGCGCTGTTAACACTTCATCATTACTCTGGGAGGTGGTGTTGGGTGTGTATAGTCTGAAGACCTTAAGCTATTTTGTCTCCATCAAAGCAAAGATGCTGCCTGCCTTCCTGAAGTCCGACTGCCCTGACCCTGTAGCTTTCATTAGAGGTCCTAAAAATGTGGTCTCCAGGACAACAGCATTAGGTTCTTTATAGAACTTTATAGAGCTTCTCTCAGGAGCTTTATAGAACTGCCAATTCTTGGGCCCCTCCCCAGACCTATCGGAAACTTTGGAAGCACCCCCAGCAATCTGGGTTTTGGCCAGCCCTCCCCAGTCCATGGGGTTGCTAAGAGATGGACGCGACTGAGTGACTTCACTTTCACTTTTCAGTTTCCTGCATTGGAGAAGGAAATGGCAGCCCACTCCAGTGTTCTTGCCTGGAGAATCCCAGGGACGGGGGAGCCTGGTGGGCTGCTGTCTAAGGCGTCGCACAGAGTCAGACACGACTGGAGCAACTCAGCAGCAGCAGCAGCCTGTGACTCAATCAATGTAGGCTAATCCTGAGAACTCAAAAATCCTCACAGCTGAGTGTAGGGAGGATTGGAATCTGGGAAGCACAGGGAGGGGGCATTTGAAGTCAGGAGGACCTTTCAGAGGCTGTTAATTGTTCAGACCAGAGAACACCAGGGTCTAGACTGCGGTATGAAAGGTGCAGATGGTTCCCTATGTATTCCAAAGGGGGTGGCTCCCCTCTGGTCAGTGGAATTGAGGAGAGCAGGGTCAGTGGTGTCCGCCTTGCTTGTCACCTATGACCTGGAGTGATTTTGCTCCTTCAGGCTCCCCTGGCTGCTGGCTCCAGGCTCCAGACCCAGGAAACACTGTCCTGCTCAGCCTGCCATTGTGTCAGGGCTCCCCCCCACCAGCACTGTTCTGCCAGTCTATTGAGAATCAGATTCTTGCCTGTTCTGTCCCCTGGCCAGAGCCTATCTGAATGCCTACAGAAGGACCAGCTTGATTTGAATGGTTCTTAGGATGCTCACCCCAATTACCAAACTTTATCCTGATCTGTGCCTCTTGCTTGGGCCCCTTTCTGATCTCTTCTACCCAGAACCACTGTGGACTTCTCAGAGCTCTTAGAACATTGAGGTTGGAAGGGAAAGATGGCATTTTCTTGGGCAATAGTAATAACCCTCCTTGTTTTCCATTGTCTTCATTTCCAGTATTATTCAAAAGCATGTCAGGCTAACCACATTTTATCCTTGGAATTAATTCATAATTTATTGAGGCCTTAGGTATTCTTAGCTATGTATGTGACTGTCTGACTCCTGGCATCTCCGTTATGGAGGTATGAAAAGAGCTCAGCATGGGTTTCAGTGTGCCAGTGGTTAAGGGTTTAACTAGAGTGTAGCTGTTTTCAGTCTTGACCAACCTGGAAAGGGAATAAAATTAGGCTTTCTCATGGGATTTCTGGCTCTGCTATTCCAAGTTACAGCCAAATATGCTTTTCTGGGGGAGGTTTGACATTTCCTTTTCCTATCCTGGCCAGAAACCAGATTTTATTAATTTTTTAAGGAATTAAAAGTTTCTGCAGACTTTGGGAAAAAATGGTATAATTCAACTTTGTTTCCTGACATGGGCAAATGTTTGAGAATTTATTATGATTTAATCAGTCAATTATTTCATCCCTAATAAAGAAAAGCAAAAAGAACCATGTTTCCTCAGAAAGCAGATTTATCAGCAATTAAAAGAAAGAGATTTTTCTTTTATAACTAATATATTCTTCAGTTGTTACCGTGAAGCATATTTCAGAAAGTGGGGGAGGGAGAGAGACAAAGGTCAAGAGTGCATTTATGAAAAGAGGAGGCTGGGCTGGCCACTGGTATGTTTGGTGCTTGAGGGGCCAGTGATTGTGCTGCACCTTCCTGGGGCAGAAGAATGACCCAGAAACCTGGCATTGTTGTCAATATCTCTCTAGGTTTTGCAGCATAAAGCATCACCCAGAACCATGTTCAGGCTGTGTGTGTTCTGCCCACAGGCCAAGTCCAACCCACATGAGTGCTGGAGCAACACTCTCATATCCCTTCTATGGTGGACATTGATTCATTCAACATATTTTTCTTGAGTGTCTGTTGTATAGAGGTCTCTACTGGGGGCACTTAAGACACATGGCTGAACAAAAAGATTCCTGCTTTTACAGAATTAAGAAAACAGATAGGATACATGAGTGGATCACAGAAGAGTGCAGGTGCTGAGCACCAGGCAAAAAGCTGAGCCAAATGGAGGGATCAGGAGTGTGAGTGTGGGGCCCTGGCACTTAGGGAGGGAGTGAGGTCTGACTGCTGGACAGAGGTGTCATTGGTTCTCACAAGAAGCAGAGACTGGTGAGAGAGGGAGTCAGCCGCCTGAAAAGCACTGTGGCCTGAGGGCCCTGGGCTGACAGACCAGAAAGTGTTGCGATGAGTATGAAGGGCTGCAGGGTGACTGAAGTGGCAGGAGTGGAATGAACAGGGCCAGGGTGGGCTGAGGCTGGAGCTGCAGGAGGTGCTTTGTAAGAGGAGCGGTCAGGCTCCTGGGGGAACAGCACTAGGCTGCTGAGTGAACAGACTCCTGCAAAGCCCGGGGCGGGGTCTATTACAAGGCTCCTGCTGGAGTGTTTCAGAGAGACACTTGAGAGGGCCTTACCATGTGGGAGGACTGGGAAGTGGAAAGAGATGTGAAATCCATGGCAGGCCCAAAGCATGGGACCAGAGCGGGAGCTGGGTTTGGAGCCTTTTCTGGAGAGGCACACCTTGCAGAAGTGAGGAAGAGAAAATCCCAGGCGGGGGGCAGGCAGGCATCTTTGGGAACCCATCTCACCTCTGAAGAGAGGGGGAAGCCCTACTGGGGATGCAGAGCTCTTAGTGTTGGCACAAGTCCTGATGCTGGGTGAGGGGCATAGATCCCCTCTAAGTGGCTGTAGGGTAGGATGTCTGGGGACAGAAGGGTCTACTCCTGAGGTTTCGGCTTCCTCAGTGAGCATTGCTGTTGGGTCAGGGGACTCACACACTCTAGATTCAACCTCTAGCTTGAAGAGGATCCAAAATGCTAAAGGTCACCTTGATAAGGGGTTGAAGATAAAAATGGTTCAGTAGGGAATATATTTTGTGGATCAGAAATAGAACATTAAAATTTTTTTTTTAATGACGTATGTCATTGGAAAAGACCCTGATGCTGGGAGAGATTGAAGGCAGGATGAAAAGGGGATGACAGAGGATGAGATGTTTGGATGGCATCACTGACTTGATGGACATGAGTCTGAGCAAGCTCTGGGAGTTGGTAATGGACAGGGAAGCCTGGTGAGCTGCAGTTCATGGGGTCGTAAAGCGTAGGACAAGACTGACAGACTGAGCTGAACTGATTGAGCTGAGTATATAATGCAAATGAGTAAAAACATTAGGAATATTTAGATAATAATCAACTTTTAAGACATAGAAAAAAGGGAGGAGGGTAAGGAACTAACTTTTCTTTTGGAATTAACACATTTATGTTTATTTACATATAGTTTCATTATCTGTATAATGTTTTCTTAAGCATTCTTATTTGATCAACATGATGACCCTATTAAAGGAGTGTTCTTTCTCTTATTTAAATGAGGAGAAAAACCAGAAAGGGCAAGACCTTTGCTGGGGGTCCTCCAGCTTGGGAGAGGCCAGCCTGGGAGCTGAATCCACTGACTCCAATTTCAATTCTAATTTGTGCTGAGTTCACTGTACAGTTGCCTGGTTCAGCAAATAAAAGCACAGGATGCCCAGTTTAATTTGATTTCTAATTGCCTTTGTATTGAGAAAAAGAAAATATTGCATGGAGATACTCATACTAAAAATTTACTTTTTATTTATCTGAAATAAATGATGTCTCCATCTACTCCTTATTTCATTCCTTTATCTCCTGACTCTATATTAGTAAGAAGACATGTTTAATGTCAGCACTATGAGCTGATCTATTGAGCATGTACTGGCAGAAAGTTGGCATCTTTGAGAACTGTCTAGCTAATTTGAGTTCTGGAGGTGCGTCATACCACCTTTTCTGGTAGAAGTCCTTTTTCATTTTTCAGGATTCTGTAACATCTGTTGTTCGATGACTTTTAAAAATGTTGTTCTCTCTCACACACACACACAAATACACACTTACTTGAAAGATCATCACTGTCAATTTTTATTCCCTTCCTCTTTAACACTGCACAAGATGTTTTAACTTGCCCCAATGCAGTAAGAGTTTTTAGTAACATCTATATAAAAGAATTCTTAAAGGAATGAAATTCATTTGAAATACAGTTAGGACAAGGATCATACTAATTATTCACTTCAACTCAGAATATCTTTTTCTGTTTATAAGCAATTTTGTCACTTTGAATAAAAGACCTGGCCCTTAAAGGGATGTGTTCTTTGTTCAATTATTTCTTTAATGCATTTAACAGGTCCCCTTTAAGTATAATAATGTTATTTGTCTTTTGATTTGCATAATCCTATTGGAGGAGACTGGTTCCAAATAGGAAAGGAGTACTTCAAGGCTGTATATTGTCACCCTGCTTATTTAACTTGTATGCAGAGTACATCATGAGAAATGCTGAGCTGGAGGAAGAACAGGCTGGAATCAAGATTGCCAGAAGAAATATCAGTAACCTCAGATATGCAGATGACACTACCTTTATGGCAAAAAGTGAAGAAGAACTAAAGAAACTCTTGATGAAAGTGAAAGAGGAGAGTGAAAAGTTGGTTTAAAGCTCAACGTTCAGAAAATTAAGATCATGAAATCCTGTCCCATCACTTCATGGCAAATAGATGAGGAAACAAGGGAAACAGTGGCTGACTTTATTTTTCTGGGTTCCAAAATCACTGCAGATGGTGATTGCAGCCATGAAATTAAAAGACGCTTACTCCTTGGAAGGAAAGTTATGACCAACCTAGATAGCGTATTAAAAGCAGAGACATTACTTTGTCAACAAAAGTCCATCTAGTCAAGGTTATGGTTTTCCCAGTAGTCATGTATGGATGTGATAGCTGGACTATAAAGAATGCTGAGCACCGAAGAATTGATGCTTTTGAACTGTGGTATTGAAGAAGACTCTTGAGAATCCCTTGGACTGCAAGGAGATCCAACCAGTTCATGCTAAAGGAGATCAGTCCTGGGTGTTCACTGGAAGGACTGATGTTGAAGCTGAAACTCCAATACTTTGGCCACCTGATGTAAAGAGCTGACTCATTTGAAAAGACCCTGATGCTGGAGAAGAATGAAGGCAAGAGGAGAAGGGGCTGACAGAGGATGAGATGGTTGGATGGCATCACTGACTCAATGGACGTGGGTTTGGGTGAACTCCGGGAGTTGGTGATGGACAGGGAGGCCTGGCATGCTGCAGTCCATGGGGTCACAGAGAGTTGGAGATGACTGAATGACTGAACTGAACTGATTGAAGGAGAGATCTTGAAAACTATGAATAAGAAACAGGAAGACTTCACTCAATGAATTGTTTAAAAAATAAACATGAATTTTGGGACTTTTATTCAGAATTAAAGGATTAATTCATTGTTTCAAATAAAATGAAGATTCTCTCAAGGGCGTTTGTTTAAGAGAGCCAAGTGGTTTTTAAATGTGAGTGAACCAAACACTAAATGCCAACAAAATCACCCAAGTTCTTTAATTGCCCAGTTTGAACCCTATAAATGCTGAAGTTAGAGAACCATTCCATGACACTGACATCAACAGAAAAACATCCGGTGTTGATTGAGAAGCACTAAGCAGAGTCTGGGAAGTACAGTCCGCATCTTGGAATTGTTCAGGCCTTGCTTCGACTTTGAGTGGACGTCACCCCTCTGTTCACTTCTGTCCACCAAATATGCATTTGTATCATCTCCACTGAAATCAATGCATTTTATTTTCCTCCATTAACTCCTGACTCAATAAGAGAATTTATGCAAAAATTCTTATTCTATCTGAAGTTTCATTTGGAGGAGGTTTTACTCAAAATTGCTTCATAAGCAAAGGGTTGGCGTAAGAAAAGCTATTTCACAAGCAAAGAGAAATTTTTCCTGCATTGTGATTTTTCTTTGGCTATGCTTTTAAAAAGGCGACGTGTTGAGTTTCTTAATAATCTGTGTCACGGTGAATGGAGGGATTACATTTCTAATTATAGTAGTCTATTCCAGCCTGCAGTTTTCCACTGTCTACCCTACAGGAGAAGCTTGGTTCTGAAAGCTATCTGGGCAGCTCTTGCTGATGTTGAACTGACTTTCAGAAAGCACTGCATACCGCAGGGTTTGGTTTTAGTCAGCTTGATGGGGCCTTCTTTTTCTGTGCTGTTATTTGGTGGTTGCAATCAATGTTTTAACTTCCTGCATTCCATGATACACGGAGAGTAGAGGAGAACTAATCTGTGAGCTGGAGGTATTTTCTATTTTTTCATAGCTCGGTTGTTGCAACTTGTGAGTTCTATCCTGGCCTTGATGAGCTGTGACACACAGCTATTACTTACTGCCCTGAGCCATCTGTGTGTTACCCACAGGCTCAGCTGGCAGGTGCTTGGACTGTCACTGCTTCTCCGTGCACCTCTTCAGGGACAAATTCCAGGAAAGATATACTATCTGAGCAAATTAGAGAAGCTATCACTGCTCACAGCTTAGCTTTGCTGGGAGGATCAAAGTTCCTCCCAGAGATCAAGAATACCTGCCGTGGATTCTACATGTGTCATCAGAATCCTCCTCAGAAGGTGAATAGTGAGTCATTATGTGCTGGGTTTCATATGATTAGAGACCATGCAAGTGCTGTCTCTTGGAGATGAAAGAGACCCTGAGGGCATCTAATCTAACTCTTTTCAGATGGAAGAGCCTTTCCAAGGTGGGTAGATGCTTATTCAGAACCATTGGCTTGGCTACACTGTGCTCTGCACAGCTCTAGGGGGTGCCAAAATCTAGCCCAAATCTAGCCCCCACCCTTTGAAAGTGCTGTGTGCCCTTTATAAGAGGGTGCCTGGTGTAGATGGTTGGATTTGTAAAACAGGTATACACTTGGTTCATGAGCCAGCCTTGATGCTGAGGTAGAGAGAAAGCCAACAGGAAGGGCAGAGGAGCGTCCCAGAGCAGAGTTGCACCGTAACTGTCTATAGGGCTCTAATCAAACACTGTCTTGTTTTTTTCAGGGCTGTGAGAAGTCCACTCAGACCATAAAGGTAGGTCTCCCACATCGCATGGTTGCTGTCTCCACTTTTGGGGTCTGAAGGAATGTTAATTTCTTCCAGCTTCATAGTAAATATGTACCACAAGACCCTTTAAGAATGGAAAGGACATTTTCTGGAAGGTTATATTATTAACACCACAGAATTTATTTTGTTTTGTTATTTGCCTCCCAATAAATAGAGAATTACTGCAGTAAATAAATATTCTGGTTGTTGAGGAAGGCAGCCTGAGTCTGGAAAGAAAACTGGATTGCTTTGGCCACAGAAATGTCCAATTGGGAAATCTCCTCCCATGGGGGCCTTTCAAGCAACACACCAGGGGCAGAGACATGCAGACTTCTCACAGACAGAGGAAAAGCTCTCAGAACAATAAATCCATCTACCAAAGGGCCTCACAAGGAGTGAAGTTCCTGTCACATCAGCCTGGCTTTTGTTTTTTTTGTAGTCCACGTCATTTGCTCTGCCTGGAACATGATTCCTTCTGGTTTTACTGTTCTGACTTCCTTTTTCCCAGATGCTTCTGTTTAAAGCTGTCCCAACAAGTTGGCTCCCCAGCAGCTGATGGACAGTCACATTACTTACCACTATTGGAGATATGAGTATCTGTACATTGTCAAGTGAAACAAAATGTAGAAGGCATTTTTATTTCTTGAAGATAAAAGCAGAAAAGAGAATATGTTTGTGCACAAGAGGGAGCAGCTATGGATGGAGTAAAGTAAACTAGGAGGATACCTGTGTACTTGAGGGAGCCAATGAATGCCACTAATGAAATTCTGAAAGAGATGGGAATACCAGACCACCTGACCTGCCTCTTGAGAAATCTGTATGCAGGTCAGGAAGCAACAGTTAGAACTGGACATGGAACAACAGACTGGTTCCAAATAGGGAAAGGAGTCCGTCAAAGCTGTATATTGTCACCCTGCTTATTTAACTTCTATGCAGAGTACTTCATGAGAAATGCTGGGCTGGATGAAGCACAAGCTGGAATCAAGATTGTTGGGAGAAATCTCAGTAACCTCAGATATGCAGATGACACCACCCTTATGGCAGAAAGTGAAGAGGAACTAAAAAGCTTCTTGATGAAAGTGAAAGAGGAGAGTGAAAAAGTTGGCTTAAAACCCAACATTCAGAAAACAAAGATCATGGCATCCAGTCCCATCACTTCATGGCAAATAGATGGGGAAACAAGGGAAAGAGTGAGAGACTTTATTTTTCTGAGCTCCAAAACCACAGCAGATGGTGACTGCAGCCATGAAATTAAAAGACTCTTGCTCCTTGGAAGGAAAGTTATGACCAACCTAGACAGCATATTCAAAAGCAGAGACATTACTTTGCCAATAAAGGTCCATCTAGTCAAAGCTATGGCTTTTCCAGTAGTCATGTATGTATGTGAGAGTTGGACTGTGAAGAAAGCTGAGCACCAAAGAATTGATGCTTTTGAACTGTGGTGTTGGAGAAGACTCTTGAGAGTCCCTTGGACTGCAAGAAGAACCAACCAGTCCATCCTAAAGGAAATCAGTTCTGAATGTTCATTGGAAAGACTGATGCTGAAACTGCAACTCCAATACTTTGGTCACCTAATGCAAAGAACTGACTCATTTGAATAATGCTGGGAAAGATTGAAAGAAGGAGGCGAAGTGGACTACAGAGGATGAGATCACTGGATGGCATCACTGACTCTGGACATGAGTTAGAGTGAACTCTGGGAGTTGGTGATGGACAGGGAGGCCTGGTGCTGCAGTCCATGGGGTCACGAAGAGTTGGACATGACTGAGCGGAACTGAACTGAACTAGATGAATGCCACTTCCCTGTATCTCAATGTCTTGATGTGTCTTTGGCAGGCGTAGGGGAGCTTATGCTGGCTAGAGTCTTCCACCATGTTGTGGGTACAACCCTTCAATGCCAAGGGCAGTATGAGAAGGAGAGCCATGTGATAACATGATAAGTAAGGTCCTATGAAAAATATTGAGAAAAGCTGCCTATAACTAAGGAGCAGCTATTCCAAAAGGCAATGAAAATCTGTATGACATCACAAAAGGACAAATGCTGACATTCAACAGCTATAAGATTGTGAAATAGTGGTGTCTTATGTTTATTGAACAATGTTGTCTCATTTTTATGTCTCCCTAGAGAACTGAACAGGATGAGAAACACTCCATGAGGAGATATTCCCAAGGGGATTGTGGTGTACTATTTGCAACAATATTACGTTTGCCTTGTGATATATATGACAAGGGAGCTTCCCCGGTGGTCATGTGGTAAAGTATCTGCCCACAATGCAGGAGACCAGGGTTTGATGCCCCCCAACCCCGCCGTGTGCCCCCCTGCCCAGTCATCATCTGTGTCTTTTACTTCTGAGAGTACATCAAAGCATCTCTGGAGTTCTGTTGTTTTCCCTAAGTGTAATTTTAGCCCATTTTCAAGAAGTTGTATTAACATTTTGAAGGGACTTTGAGTGTTGTTATAAAGTCTGAAATATCTATCCTTCAGCTACTAGAATCTGATAGTCATGTCGCTTGCCATATGCAGTTATAGCCTAAAGCTTCTTGAGGAGGTAGGATCTGTAGGATCTTGGAAGGATGTGAAATGGGGTCTGTGGAAGACATCTCAGGCAGGGAGGCAATGGTAGGAGGAGACAGCAAGTCATTCCATGAGGGCAGAGTGCAGGAAGGGAGGGGCAAGTCAGGTCACCCCTCTCACTTGGAAGGACCTTGAACCTTGTTTATACGGGGATCTGTGCTTTGACCTGATATGTAAGTCAGGAAGATTACTCTGAGTGCTCCTGCAGAGCTGAATGGAGGTAGGATCATCAAGAGAAGTAAACCTAGGTGGATGGTGGCAGTAATAATTTTGACAGGGAGAATGGAGACCCAGAGGGAGACTCCAAAGGAGAGGATGAGTGGACAGAAGAAGGGAGGCTTGAGTTTGTAGGCATAGTAACAAGGGAACAGGTTGGATCTCTGTAGTGAGGGGAGAAATGGATCAGTGATATATTTTTCAAAATACTGTGGAGTATTTTCCAAGAAGAAAGGCTGAGAGCTGGAAGACCAGGGGTAGCAGGCACAGGCTAGGGCTGTGGTGGATGTGCCAGCTTTGCCAATCATTTGAGGGAAGAGGACCCCACGGTGGGTGCCTTAGGATACAGTTGTATTGGGGTTTGAGGGCCATTAGTAGATGGCAATTAAAGCTGTGGTCTGGATGAGCTTGGCCGGGAAGAGAATGCTAAGAGTAAAAGAAAAGGGTATGAGGTTTGAATTGGGTGAATTCACATGTCCAACAAAAGCTATGACAAACTTAGCATATTAAAAAGCAGAGACACTGCTTTGCCAACAAAGGTCTGAATGGTCAAGGCTATGGTTTTTCCAACTGTTGTGTACTGATGTAAGAGCTGGTCTATAAAGAAGGCTGAGCACTGAAGAACTGATGCTTTTGAATTGTGGTGCTGGAGACTGTTGAGAGTCCCTTGGATAACAGAGATCAAACCAGTCAATCATAAAAGAAACCAACCCTAAATATTCATTGGAAAGACTGATTCTGAAGCTAAAGCTCCAATACTTTGGCCAGCTAATGTGAAGAACCATTGGAAAAGACCCTGATACTGGGAAAGATTGAGGGCAAAATAAGAAGAGGGTGGAAGAGGATAAGATTGTTAGATAGCATCACTGTCTCAATGGACATGAATTTGAGCAAACTTGGGTAAACAGTGAAGGACATGGAAGGCTGGTGTGCTGCAGTTCATGGCATCACAAAAAGTCAGACACAGCTTAGCAACTGAACAACAATAACACGTGTCCAACAAAGGGGCACCAAGGGAACTGACCTAGTGAGTCTGGAGGAAATGTGTTGGAAAGGAGGGTTTGGGGAAGCAAGGTGTGGTCAGTAGGACCAATCAAAGCCACACACATTAGGGGAGGGGAGGGGGTGAAGGGAGCACACTCTTAGGCCAGGGCTGCCCCTGGCAGTCCCACAGGAGGGCTGCCAGTGGAGGAAGTTCCCAATGGGGGGGCAGCATCACTGGCCTCGCTGCGTGCTGCTGCAGTCACGTGGTCAGCAGCCCTGAAAGAGTACCTGGCACTGCTCTTCCTGGCCGATGTGGATTTGGGGAAATGTCTTTTGTCACTTCCTCCCTCAAGTCCTGCTGCAGGAAACCTTGTCCTCCTGCGTGAGTGAGTTCAAAGATGGGAAAAAGAGTTTTCTCATATGTTTGGCAAGGAAGGGACACCATAGTGAGGGGAGAGCCCTGGGCAGGAGGAATTTGAGTGGGCCTCATGTCTGGTTCTCAGAGCCCCGAGGAAGCAGTTATAAAACTCAGGTGTCTTAATATCAATGTCATCTTTTGAAGACTCAGAAACAACTCAGGAACCCAGACTGTTCTTCCCTCACTTGTGGGTGAAGGAATGAGGTCAGAGGAGAGCTGAATGCCAGGCCTGCTCCCCTTCCTGCTCTGGGTCTTTCGCTGGTGGTGTTGTGAGGTGGGAACAAGGGGCTTCCTGAGAGGTGCTGCAGAGAACTGGGGAGTGTTTTTTCCTTTATGCCTTGGGAAACCATTCATTGTCAAATTCAGAGTGAAAACTGTAGGTGATGTAAGTATATAGCTTATTTCTGTGCTACTGTGCTTGTTTATTTATTATGATTAAAATTTAATTTTTACCTTTAGGACTTCACACTTTTAGGGAAATTCTAGGATCACAGCAAAACTGAGTAGAAGGTACAGAGATTTCCTATAACCCCAGGGTCCATGCGAAGCTTTCCTCACTCTCAGCATCCACCAGAGTGGACATTTGTTAATAATCCATGAACCTACAATGACACATCATAACCACCCAAAGATCATAGTTTCCATTAGGGCTCATTCTTGGCATTGCTCATTCTACTGGTTTGGACAAATGTATAATGACACTGTCTATCACCATTTTTGTTGTTCAGTCGCTAATTCCTGTCCGACTCTTTGTGAGCCCGTGGACTGCAGCACACCCGGCTTCCCTATTCCTCCCTGTCTCCTGGAGTCTGCTCAGACTCATGTTCATTGAGTCGGTGATGCCATCCAACCATCTCGTCCTCTGTTGCCCACTTCTCCTTCTGCCCTCAACCTTTCCCAGCATCAAGGTCTTCTCAAATGAGTTGGCTCTTCACATCAGGTGGCCAAAGTATTGGAGCTTCAGCTTCAACATCAGTTCTTCCAATGAATATTCAGAATTGATTTCCTTTAGGATTGACTGGTTGGATCTCCTTGCCGTCCAAGGGACTCTCAAGAGTCTTCTCCAGCAGCACAGTCCGAAAGCATCGATTCTTTGGCACTCAGCCTTCTTTATGGTTCAACTCTCACATCTGTACATGATTTCTGGAAAAACCAATGCTTTGACTATATGGACCTTTGTCAGCAAAGTGATGTCTCTGTTTTTTAATACACTGTCTAGGTTTGTCATGGCTTTTCTTTCAAGGACCAAGCATCTTTTAATTTTGTGGTCGCAGTCACCATCTGCAGTGATTTTAGAGCCCAAGAAAATAAAATCTGCCACTCTTTCCACTTTTCCCCTTCTATTTGTCATGAAGTGATGGGACTAGATGCCATGATTTTAGTTTTTGAATGTTGAGTTTCACGCCAGCTATCTCACTATCTTCTTTCACCTTCATCAAGAGGCTCATTAGTTCCTCTTCACTATCATTAGATCCATCACCATAGTATCATATAGAATAATTTTGCTGCCCTCAAATCATCTGTGTTCTGCCTACTCACCCCACTCTTCTATCCCTAGCAATCTCTGAGCTTTCTACCGTCTCCACAGTTTTGCTTTTTTCTGCAATGCCAAATGGTTGGAATTATAAAGTATACAGCCTTTTCAGATAGGCTTCTTTTACTTAGTAATATGTATTTAAGCTCTATGTCTTTCCATGGATTGATAGCTCATTTCTTTTTAACACTAAGTAATATTCCATTTCCTGGATGTACCACAGTTTACATATTCACAGCACTTTGTGCTTTCAGTTTTGCTGATTATAAATAAAGCTGCTCTAAGCATCTATGTGCAAGTTTTTGTGTGGACACAGGCTTTGCACTTCCTTGGGTAAATATCAAGGAATATGATTGATGGGTTGTTGTTACTTTATTTTAGAAAATGGATGTATAGCATAATTAGCAAATGCAAACTATATATTTACAACACAAATAGTGGATACTTGAGATCATTCTAAATTAGCACAGACAGTTGAGCTAGAAATGCCCTTCTTTTCCCTTTATGGTTTCACTGTTTTTCAAGATATTGTTCATTTTCCCTTTTCAGACCAAAGACCAACCTGAGGATGAACTCAGCACAGGTCTTCATCCCACTTTATGAATGAAGAAACTGAGGCTCAGGGCAGGTAACCCCACCTGAAGGCCCAGGCATCTCCTGTTCCTGTGGGTATTGGCCCTGACATCCTACATTTGCAAAGCTGGGTGGGGGGGATGGGAAGGAGAGTATTCAGATAAATGCCCTGCATTGTCCTTCCTAAGGATGGCTGCAAGAACTTCTTACCATTTGGTGGATGATGCCCACAGAGTATTCTATGGAGGAACATGTTCCAGCTTGAAAGGGTCTCCTGGTTACCATCATGTGAAGCCTTGCTGGGAGCCAGGAGGGCAGAGTTGAGATCATAGCCAAGCCACTCAGTTACTCTTTTTGAGGGAAGCTTCTGGGTGGCCCTCAACTTGAATTGTATGTTTAGCTCTTTATCTTGTTTGTGATCTTGTTTCACAGCTGTGTTCACTTCCTATTCATTTGAGTTCTTAGCTCCAGGATGGTAACTTGAAACTCAAAACTCCTAGAGATGAGTTTGGGCCTCTGACTGACTACACTGTCTGGGTTTATGAAGTAAGTGCTGATTGGAATTTCCAGTCTAGGTTGTATTGCTGGTTTCTGGATAAAAAAGTATTTTGTTTGGCCCAAGAATGGGTGCTATGTGACTTTCAGGAAAGCATGTGACATTTCAGGAGAATGGAGAATAAATTTCCTTAGGTAAGAATTTATAAGATTTCAAAGTGAAATCTAAAAATGGAGATTTTAATATTGAAATAACATGATTTCCAGACATAAGTTTGCCTCAGATTTGGAGGCGAGCAAGGAGTTAAGATTTTTATTTGTGTACTTTGAGACAATGGGTCAGTTATCAATTAATAGGTAATAAGCAACTCCAGAGTTTTAGTGGCTTAAAACATCAGCACCTCTCTGTTCGGCAGGTCAGGAATGTGTGTTGTGCTCAGCCCTGTGTTTATTTGCTGGTCTTGCCTGGAGTCACTTGACAGTTACAGTCATCTGGTACAGGGGCCACTGGCCACATGTGGCTCTTAAAATTTAAATTTGAATTAGTTTAAAAAAGAAAATATCAGATCCTCAGCCAAACTAGCTACACAAGGCCATGGCAAAGAGCACAATAACAGAACATTTCCACTAGTGCAAAAAGTTCTCTTGGACAGACTGACCTAGAGTTTTGACCCAGGCTGCCTAGATTAAGATGACCTCTGTCCTTGTGGTTGGTGCTGGCTACCTGCTGGGCTAGAGATGTTCAAGGCTGGTCTGGGCTTCTTATGGAGGCTGACTCCAAAAACCAGCAAGAGAGGAGGTGACCCACAAAGTCCAACGTCCTCAAAGCCTCTGATGGGTTGGTGTGTGTTCATAACTCATTAGCCAAGGCAGTGTGCAGACCAAACCTGGAGTCAGTATGAGAGAAGCCAAGCAAGGGCACACATTCTCAAGGGCGGGTGGGAAAGGAGCCTCTCAGTCTACCAAAGACTAAGACTTGCATGCATTTGGAATTCTCAGTAAGAACTTTTGTTTGTAGACCTGGACAGTTTTCAAAGTTGCATTAAGCTCCGGTCTTCACTGAGCTCACATTAGCCAGTTTTGCAAAGTTGTCACATCTCTGCTGAATGCACCTTCTGCCCTCCAGGATCCATGCCAAAGGGCACCTCTACTTGGGACACATTTTCCACCTGTGGGAGGACAGAGTAGTTAAAGCATGCATGTGTACTAAAGGGCTTCAGTTGTGTCTGACTCTTTGTGACCCCATGGACTGTAGCCCACCAGGTTCCTCTGTTCATGAGATTCTCCAGACAAGAATACTAGAGTGGGTTGCCATGCCCTCCTCCAGGAGATCTTCCCAACCCAGGGATCAAACCTGTGTCTCTTACATCTCTTGCACTGGCAGGCGAGTTCTTTAGCATTAGGGCCGCCTAGGAAGCCTGGTTAAAGTGTGCAGTGGCTCTGTACTTTTCTGCTTGCATTCAGACGGTGCTTTCACTGACTGTTCCAGGGAGAAGGCCATCACCCACCACCCATGGGGCATGGAAGTCTCATCTCACCAGGGCCTGCAAACAACATACCAATATGTAATGTGATAATGTGATTTATAATAGGAAATATCCATTTAGTCTTCATCTCGGTTTCTGGCACAGATGTCCTAAAACCTTTGGAATTTCCCAAGTGCTAAAAAGATCTAGATGTCCTTTGTTACGTTAAATGACATAACTTTTGGAAAGCCTCTAGGTAACTAAGGATGGAGGCTGGTTGCCTGTGAGAACCAAACATAGGATTAGAGGATTGGAGCTTTCAGTCCCACCCTCAGCCTTCAGGGAGGGGACAGGGGCTGGAGATTGAGTTCAATTGCCAACTGATTCGGTCAATCATGTCTATGTAATGAAGCCTCTGTAAAAACTCAAAAGGGACAGGTTTGGAGGACTTCTGAGTTGGTGAACATGTGGAGATTTGGGGAGAGTGGGATGCCTAGAGAGGGAATGGAAGCTCTGCTCCCTTTCCTATACCTTGTCCTGTGTGTCTCTTCCATTTGGCTATTCCCGAATCATTTCCTTTTGTCATAAACTGATGATCTATGAGTAAAATTTTTCACTAAATTCTGTAAGCTGCTGTACAAATTAATCAGACACAGAAAGGGAGTTATGGGAATCTGGATCTATAATTAATCACTCAGAGGCACTTGAACTTATAATTTGCTTCCGAAAGGGGTGGACAGTCTTGCAGGACTGAACTTTTAACCTTTGGAATCTAGAGCTATCTTTAGGCAAACAGCGTCAGAATTGAGTTAATTGTAGGACACCAGCTGGTGCTGGAGCATTGCTTGGGAGCGTAGGAAAAATCTTCCCACATTGAAACTGGGTACAGAACTGTTGGATGGGGGTGTGCATATTTCCTGTAGGAAGAGGAAAATCCACTCAGAACAATGAGTCAATGAAATCCCCGTCACAACAGCCTTCCTTTTGGTTCTTTTGTCATCCTTGTTACTTACTCTGCTTGGGACACAATTCCTTTCAGGTCTTAATGTGCAACTTCCTCTTCCCCTACCTAACCCTTCTCTAAAGTTGTTTCAACAAGACTACATTCCAAGAGTCAAAGGATATGCACTTACTTATCACTATCTAAAAATGTATTTTAAACGAATCATCCGCACTTATTAAGAAAAATGATATCATTTGATCACTCTTTATACCTTTTATACCTTGAAAGCACAATGAGTATTCAAAAATATTTGTTTAATAAAGTAAAGCATCGGAAGGTAAGAAGACAATTATCTCATTTTTTAAATGAGCAAATGGAAGTTGTACATGATATATACCTTGGAAATAAAGACAGGTGGTATATAAAGAAGAGAAATCAGTGGTCAACCCAACAGCCTGATAAAACCACTTCCGTGCAGCATTTCACTTCTCAGGTGCATTTTCATGAGCTTATTATTGCTATTGGGTGCGTATTCATGTGTATTACTGCCATCAGGCTTTGCTCTAGGTGATCAGACACAACCAGTGAGCAAGACGGGCAAAGATTGCTACCTTCCGGCACTTAGATTTTGGAGAGAGAAAGGCAATAATATAAAGATCCACTAAATGATGCGGAAGGTTGGAGGGGGCTGGGCAGAGCAGAGCTGGCATAGAATCTGGGATCTGGGGCTGGATGGGTTGTAGTTTCCTACTGTGTTCAGATGGGCCTCATCTGGTAGGTGAGGGAAAGTCCAGTAGGCATCCTGGGGGAACTGCACCAGGGAGGAGAGTAGCTCAGGACACTGGAGGGAGCTGGGGGAGGGGGAGCAAAGAGGTCAAGGGTCAAGGGCCCAGATACTATCTTACGTAGATACTGTTCTGTCATTGAGCTCTTCTCAATGGCAAAAGGGATATGAACTTCCTTACAATTTACAAGTTTCACTCTGGGTTAGGGATGGCATCTGTACCTAGGTGGCTCAGAGGTAAAGAATCTGCCTGCTAATGCAGGAGACTCAGGACATGCAAATTCGATTCCTGGGTCAGGAGTATCCCCTGAAGGTGAAAATGGCAACCCACTCCAGTATTCTTGCTTGGAGAATCCCATGGACAGAGGATCCTGATGGGTTACAGTCCGTAGGGTCACAAAGGGTAGAACATGACTGAACAATTGAGCATGTAAGCACTGTAACTATAACAGTATCTCTATTTCATTTATTTTTTTTCCCCTGTCTTCACCTTTTAACATCACATCAAAAGCATTTCCCCATGTCATTTAAAAACTTTGAATATTTAACATAATGGCCATAGAAAGCACTCAATAGTTTGGACCTTGGGAAGTACAAAGCTTTATTCATGGAATCATCTGTTCAGGGCCATGGAACCAAGAGGGCTGATATTTTGACCATCAGTCAAGGGCGACCCAGTCTTTAGGCTGGAAAAGGTATCACTGAGACACTACCATCTGTCTTTTGATATTGGTCTATCTATCTATCTGTCTATTCATTTGCCCTTCCTAAGGTCCCATTTGTTAGACAAGCATAGCTTGGTGGGTGGAGAGGAGGCATTTTTGAATGGAGTACTGCCTAACTCTGAAAGGTAAAGGAGATACTTTCAAGAGAACAGCGCCGACGGAGGGGAAAGCACAATGCAGGATGGAATCTGTGTTGACAAAGGCACTGAGTGCAAAAGAAATGGAAGTAAATATTCACCCTAACTGCAGACACAGTGGGAGCTCAGAGGGAGGGTGATTTTGAATGGCAAATGTTCCATACCACCTTATTTTAGTTCAGGATCTTTTCCCTATAGTGCGAAGTTACATGTGTGAAAACGTGTTTCCTTACCTCCAGAATAATGGACACATGTAAATTCTCATGGATACTCAATGGCGAAAACCTTTGCCAAAAGATAGCAATCTGTTTTAAATTTTAAAATTAGTTTACTGAATCTGCAAGAAAATGTGGACTTTTTTCTGGATAACTTTTTTCTCCTAATGCTTTCCTTGGCCTTTCAGTAGGAATTATGTTTGTGCTCCATTGCTTTTTAATGGAAAATTTACTAAGGAAATTGAAAATCAGATGTAAGTTTGTGAAATTTGGTAATTCAAATGCCTCATTTGATGAAATTAGATAATGTTAAAATTCAGTTGCAAGAATTTGCAATTTCAAAAACTTAGAACAAATAATGCATTTTTATTGTTTCAAGATGAAAACCAAACTGTTGGTTGCCTTGTTTTAGCTCTGGAAGGAGAATACAGATGTTCCATGTGGCTGGTCAGTTTCATAGCTGCTTCTTACCCCCATGCCTCCAAAATGCAGCCTAGTGTGGCTTGTTATACCAGCCTCAGTTCAGTTCAGTTCTTTCAGTCGCTCAGTCACGTCTGACTCTCTGTGACCCCGTGGACTGCAGCACACCAGGCTTCCCTGTCCATCACCAACACCCAAAGTTTGCTTAAACTCATGTCCATCGAGTCAGTGATGCCATTCAACTGTCTCATCCTCTGCTGTCCCTTTCTCCTCCTGTCTTCAATCTTTCCCAGCATCAGGGTCTTTTCCAATGAGTCAGTTCTTCGCATCAGGTGGCCAAAGTATTGGAGTTTCATCTTCAGCATCAGTCCTTCCAATGAATATTCAGGACTGATCTCCTTTAGAGTGGATTGGTTTGACCTCCTTGCAGTCCCAGGGACTCTCAAGAGTCTTCTCCAACACCACAGTTCAAAAGCACCAATGCTTTGGCACTCAGCTTTCTTTATAGTCCAACTCTCACATCCATGCATGACCATTGGAAAAACCATAGCTTTAACTAGATGGACTTTTGTTGGCAAAGTAATGTCTCTGCTTTTAAATATGCTGTCTAGGTTGGTCATAACTTTCCTTCCAAGGAGTAAGCGTCTTTTAATTTCATGCTGCAGTCACCATCTGCAGTGATTTTAGAGCCCCCAAAATAACATCTCACACTGTTTCCCTTGTTTCCCCATCTATTTGCCGTGAAGTGTTGGGACAGGATGCAATGATCTTAGTTTTGTGAGTGTTGAGTTTTGGGCCGACTCTTTCACTGTTCTCTTTCACTTTCATCAAGAGGCTTTTTAGTTCTTCTTCACTTTCTGCCATAATGGTGGTGTCATCTGCATATCTGAGATTATTGATATTTCTCCCGGCAATCTTGATTCCAGCTTGTGCTTCATCCAGCCCAATGTTTCACATGATGTACTCTGCATATAAGTTAAATAAGCAGAGTATAAATAAGAGTATAAGAGTGTAAGTATAAATAAGCAGAGTATAAGTTAAATATACAGCCTTGACATAGTCTTTTCCCGATTTGAAACTAGTCTATTGTTTCATGCCCAATTCTAACTTGCTTCTTGACATGCATATAGATTTCCCAGGAGGCAGATCAGGTGGTCTGGTATTCCCATCTCTTGAAGAATTTTCCACAGTTTGTTGTGATCTATAGTCAAAGGCTTTGGTGTAGTTAATAAAACAGAAGTAGATGTTTTTCTGGAACTCTCTTGCATTCCTGATGCTCCAATGGATGTTGGCAATTTGACCTCTGGTTCCTCTGCCTTTTCTAAAACCAGCTTGGACATCTGGAAGTTCATGGTTCACATACTCTTGAAGCCTGGCTTAGAGAATTTTGAGCATTACTTTACTCGTGTATGAGATGAGTGCAATTGTGCAGTAGTTTGAGAATTCTTTGGCATTACCTTTCTTTGGGATTGGAATGAAAACTGATCTTTTCCAGTCCTGTGGCCACTGCTGAGTGTTTCAAATTTGCTGGTATATTGAGTGCAACACTTTTATAGCATCATATTTTAGGGTCTGAAATAACTCAACTGGAATTCCATCACCTCCACTAGCTTTGTTCGTAGTGATGCTTCCTAAGGCCCATTTGACTTTGGACTCCAGGATGTTTGGCTCTAGATGAGTGGTCACACCATCGTGGTTATCTGGGTCATGATGATCTTTTTGTATAGTTCTTTTGTATATTGTTGCCACTTTTTTCTTAGTATCTTAAGATATTAATACACCGGCCTCAGTTCATCTTAACTGACTTTAGCAGTGCCTAGTTTACAGTCCCAGCTCAATAAATAGTTGTACACAAGTAAGTGGATCAACAAAATGATGCTGGCTGTTGACATCAGGAGAGTCTGAGTGAACTTCGAGAGATGGTGAGGAATAGGGAGGCCTGGCATGCTGCGATTCATGGGGTTGCAAAGAGTCGGACACGACTGAGCGACTGAACTGAACTGTTGACATCAGGAGAACAAGGAGTCAGTGGTTGAATACACTTTTTCTTCTGGTTTCAGATGTGGAAGTGCCCTGAGATCCCAGACTGGAAGATAACTAAGTCTGGATTGCTTTTGGACTTGGAGACAAGACAAAAGCTTCCTGTAGTTTCAGTAAAAACCAGTGCTATTTGGGAATAAGTTCCCTTTGAAATTAGGCTATCTTCAAAATCCAGTGGTGGTTAATATTTTCAGCTTACTAATGTTCATGGATGTACACTTAAAATTTGGGTACCCATCTTTGCAGCATCATGCAGAAATGGAATTTCCACTTGTAATATTCTTGAAGGCTCTCCTTAGGAGCTTGGGAGGATATGGGCTTGGCCCAGGTAGACACACCACCTCTCAAGACTCATGTCATATTTCATGGCTGATCAGTTCTTAGTGAGCCTCTGTCTCCCCCAACCTAGTTCCAGAAGCACGGAACAGATCCCTGGATCAGGCAGGGTTCTGATGACAAAGACCAGAGGACCCTTGGCATTCCCTTGGCCTCTTTCTTTCACCACGAGTGAGTCTGACAGCTTCATAAGGCTGTAGCTGGCTTTGAAAATGGAGGAAGAGGACGCAAGCCAAAGAATGAAAGTAGAAACAACTCTCAGCTGACAGGCAGCAAGGAAATGGGGCCTCGGTTCCATAACATTCAAAGAACTGAATTTTGCTAAAAATCCAGATAAGCGAGGAAACACCCTCTGGAGCCTCTGGAAAGGACCACAGCCCTGCTGACACCTTGATTTTAGACTGTACCAGATTTCTGATGTATAGAACTATAAGATCATGTATCTGTGTTGTTTGACTGCTACTGCTAAGTCACTTCAGTTGTGTCTGACTCTGTGCGACCCCATAGACAGCCTCCCACCAGGCTCCCCTGTCCCTGGGATTCTCCAGGCAAGAACACTGGGGTGGGTTGCCATTTCCTTCTCCAGTGTTGTTTGAAGCTGCTGTGTTTGTGGTGATTTGTTTTTGCAGCAGGCAGCAGCATAGAAAACGAATACAGTGATGTATATTCCCTGTTCCATGAGGAGGACATCCTGGCTCAGGAACATGCTCAGCACTGTGCAGGTATTGATGGGGACACCAGGATGTCCCACCCATAGCTCATCCCTCACCACCTTTCCACACACTGTGGATCAAGTGAGTGTCTGAGGTGCATGGAGAGGAGGAAAAGAGGCTGTTCTCTGTGCAGATACTCTGCACTTAGCTCAGGCACATGGGAAGGAAAAGATGGGCTATTTGTTGATTTTCTGCATGACCAAGCCAAAGACATGGGTTTCCTGATTTGGGGTCATCCTTAGGAACTACCTCCACCTTTGAGAAGTGATTCAATGGGAAATTCACACTTATTTTATGAATAAGAAATCTAAGGGCTATCATGTGCTCTGTTGTCAGTATCAAGTTTGGATTTTTAGGCTCAGTTTTAGTAAATCCAATAAAAAAATATTAGAGAAATAACCTCCTTCCACCAACTAAATCAGGCCCTGTTTTGTGGCCATTTCTCCAGGAACAGCTCTGTTAAGTGATCTGTTAGGTGGACATACATGGGGGACCATGTTGAACCACCCTCTGTGGCTTCTCTCTGTGTTCCTCTGGGCAGGTTTTCTGTACTTGGTTCTCAGGGATGTGGCTCAGCTGGCCTAGCTCTGACAATTCATTCCATTAAAACATAGGTGCCTTCTTAAACACTCATCCCAAGAGCTCTGCCACAGCAAGGATCTGCTGAAAATGCATGTCCTGGAGAGCTCTAATTTCTGTTAAGACAGATAGTCGCCAGCACCCCCAATGTCTCTCAGGGGCTTGGAAAGCAGTTTAGGGGATGCATTTGGTCAACAATGTGGACTCGTCATGTTTTACTCACATGTCTCCAAAGCAACCATACTGCTAGGTTAAAATGTGAAACTGAGTTAAATTTCTCCTATGGACTCATTGAGTGCTATGAGGAATGTAAATGCACTTGAATAGGAAACCTGAGAGTTAGCTCACAAGTCGGAGAGACTTCTCAGTTCTGACAAAACCCCCATGGTGGCCCACTGCACATGTCTGTTGTTCTCTTGTGTAACCAAGGGGCTAGCACAGTCAGTCCTTCTCCTGGTGAGTACAGAGCACAAGGGGGAACAAACGATTTACAAGGCTCTACTCATGTCATATCTGGTAGTATCTCTTTGACCAAGAGCGTAGTTACATGACTGAGCCTGGATTTGGGAAGTTATAGGGACCGAGATTTGGAGAACTTGCATCTTTACATGGCAGAGAGCATGGTTAGAATTTGCGCAGGAGATCTGGGACCATTCATGCAATCCTTTGGCCACTTGATGTGAAGAGTCAACTCATTAGAAAAGACCTTGATGCCCGGAACGATTGAAGGTGGGAGGAGAAGGGTATGCCAGAGGATGAAATAGTTGGAAAGCATCACTGACTCAAAGGACATGAGTTTGAGCAAGCTCTGGGAGATGGTGAAGGACAGGGAAGCCTGGCATGCTGCAGTCCTTGGGGTCACAAAGAGTTGGGCATGACTGAGTGACTGAATAGTAACATCAATACAACCTACCATATCTAATAATAATTTTTACCTGTTGTATATTTTTCTTTTTTGTGTATAGAGTTTATAATTGATATTTGATTTTATTGTTGCCTCAATATAAAATCACTTTTAATGGGAGAATATAGCACATTTCCATTTGTTGTTGTAAGTGACTGCTGTATTATTACTGTTTAATCTTTGCCTTCTTTCTCCATGACCACCTGTGTTTGCTTATTTGTGGAATATGTCTCTTCTCATATATTTCTCTAATATTCTGGACATTATTCTTTTCAACTTTAATACTGAACACAGTTTCCCTCTAATGCCCAGTGTTAATAATCATTCAATTTACATTAAATTCCTCCATCTGACCAATATATAAAATGAATAGGTTAACAAGCTATTATTTTTCTTAATTTCCCCCAATAATGATTTCCATTATGGTTCTTCATATAGTTTGTTCTACTGCTGCTGCTGCTGCTAAGTTGTTTCAGTCATGTCTGACTCTGTGCGACCCTATAGATGGCAGCCCATCAGGCTCCCCTGTCCCTGGGATTCTCCAGGCAAGAACACTGGAGTGGGTTGCCATTTCCTTCTCCAAGTTTGTTCTGCTAGGGTCAGCTTTAAGTATTATCTTGTCTTTTTAAACATTATCTAATTTCTCTTATAAGAACTATTTTGCTCCTTACATTACAATTTCAACCAAAATTTATGGCAAATATTGATACTAGAACTGACTGGCCCTTTGTGACCCCATAGACTGGGGCATGCCAGGTTCTTTTGTTCATGAAATTCTCCAGGAAAGAATACCACAAAACCAATACAATATTGTAAAGTAATCAACCTCCAATTAAAATAAATAAATTTATATTAAAAAAGAGAAAAATGTCTTGATTGAATAAAATTAAAATGTTGCAACCAGCCACCAAAAAAACCACAAAAAACAAAAAACCAAAACTGGAGTGGGTTACCATTTGCTTCTCCAGGGCATCTTCCAGACCCAGGGGTAGAACTAGGGTCTCCTGATTGCAGGCAGATTCTTTACCATCTGGGCAACCAGAGAACCTCACTTTTTCACTTTTCTTTCACTGACTTGTCTTATAAGAACTATTTTGTGCTTTACATTAGAATTGCAACTAAAATTTATGGCAAGTATTGATACTAGAACTGACTGGCTTTGATATTTGCCACAACTAATTTTTTTTTTAACACTCACTATCATGAGTTTTGTGCCCTGATTAATCTTTTGCTTGGCTGGTGTTGATTTTCAGGAAACAATTCTCAGGGTGCATATATCTTGATATTCTACTCTGTGGGTAACTCAAAGTGCCACTCCTTTGTTTTTATTCAAGATTGAAAACTTGTCTAGAAAGCAAATTCTAGCATAAAAATAGTTTCTCTTTGAAATTATATTAAACATGTTCTTTTTTTATTACAAACATGTGGAATTGGAAACCAATGCATATTTATTTTGTAGATAGTTTTTCTTCTTCATCTGTATTGTTGTTTAGTCACTAAGTCGTGTCCAGCTCTTTGTGACCCCATGGATTGTAGCCCATGCTTCCCTGTCCTTCACTATCTCCTGGAGTTTGCTCACACTCAGGTCCAATGAGTCAGTGATGCCATCCAACCATTTCATTCTCTGTTTCCCCTTCTCTTCCTGTCCTTAATCTTTCTCAGCATCAGGGTCTTTCCTTCATCTGTACATTTTCATTATTTTTAGAAACTGTCAAGTTTGTCTGTTTTTTTTCCCTTAGAATTCTGCCTGTACCTCGTATTTGACTCTTTCTTTGGCTCAGAAATTTTGCTTTCATTTCTCTGATTAAGGACTTGGCTCCATTTCTCAGTTCTTTCATGATGAAAGTGTCATAGCTTTCCCAGATCCATTCTCCTTATTCCATGGCTTTTACCAAACATGTTCATATATTCATCCATCTTCCTCCACATTTTGCATGGAATCTTCATGTTAGCATTCTATTCTAATAACTCAGTACCTCACATTGTCTACTCAGCTTTGTGTTGCCTCTGTCTTTATTCCTAATTATCATGGCTGTTTTGGTCTACTTCACTCTTTGAGCCCTAATTTTAATTTTTCCTCCTCCTGAAAACTTGTCCTAATTGGGTGAATACAATATATTTCTGTTCCTCTTTGCTGAGAACATAACTAGGAACTCTCTGCTTTCCTGGGAAAAATGTTTTTATCAGGTAGCATTTCTTTAGATGCACATGTCTCTCTTAACAGCAATTTCTCTTTGTCTTTATTTTCCACCATTTTGGAGATGAATTTGGTCATGTTTAGTCCTGGGTTATTACCGTGGGAGCTGAGACAGAGCATTTGTCATCTCTGAATTGTGCAGGTATCCACTCAGTGTCCTGGTGTGCCCTTTCCTCTGCTCACTGGGGCTGGGGCATCAGCCAGGATCCTGAAACTGTGCACTGCCTGGTGGGGTCCATACTTCTCGATCATAGAGATGAGAAGGCATGTCTAGGGTGCCCCGATGTCCTGCCTCACAGCCCTTTGCAAACACCTACCTTCTCCCCTCCATGCTCATGGATGTCAGAGAGCTTTTTCCAGTACCTTCCTTGACAGCCTCCTGGCTTTGCATTCACCCTCTTGGAAGTCCTTCACATTGGGCCTGCAACGTGATTTATCAGGCAGTCATTCTTCACTGTCTCTGGTATGTGAACAGGTCTTTTCCAACATCGTTTTAAGACTTTTCTATATTGCACATTCTACTGTTCATCTCAGAAGCAATCTTGGAGAATGCTAAGTAGAGTGACACATGTTGCTAGCCTATCTTGCCAAGAATTCTTGACCTTTTTCTTTATTAAGAATCCCATTGGAAAGCTTCTTGGGAAAACATGTGAAGTGGAACAAAGTTAACTGACCCAGAAAGGTGATTAAAAATCCCAGAATTCTGTCAAAGTCTTGGAATCAAGTTCTCCAGTTGTTTACACAGGTCTGTCTGGCGACGCAGAGAGGCCTGTCCCTCTTAGCTCTTCCCTGTACTCTCACTTAGATGGACAATTGGAATATCTACATACAGCCTCTCCCTCGGCCCCACCCCCTTCCCCACCCCAGCTGACTGTAGTGTTTGCGGCCTTCTTTATGTCTGTAGCAATTCTACAATTCCTTAAGATTCCATTGTAGTGTGACTTTCTCCATGAAGCTGTCTGCTTCCTCTCCAACAGTCAAAAATAAGGAGGTGGTTGGGGAAAGTCTGAATATATTTAGGTATCATTTATTCTCCTCTTTTGGGAGCAGGTAGTAGATTTTCTTGACTGATTATCTAAAAAGCTGTCATTTTTTAAAATATAAGATATAAGCATGAGGTCCTGACTGACCCTTTTACAGCAGTTACACATGTTGATGTCATGCAAAATTGGACTTCTAACCCAAAGACATCACAATACTTGGCCTTAGAGTTATAAAAATTGATGTTTCCTGTTTAAGTACAGCTTTCTGTCAACACTTCAAATACTCATGCACAATGAAGTGCTTTATTTTGTTCTTCACATGATAGTCAGAAACAACCTTTTTAAAACAAAAATATATATGTTTTACTATTCATTGCAGCAAAATTATCTCTTTAATTCCATCATTATTTTCAGAGTAATTCAGATAATCAGAAAACTTTGCATTTTGAAGCAAAATCTTGATGCATACCACCAGCATAAATGTACCTTTGTAATCTGTCTATAGAACCTGAACAGTTACAAACATACGTCTTCCAGAATCAGAAAAAAATTAAGGCTGGAAAGTACCTTCATACACATCTGATGAAAGAATGGATGTGCCATGAAGTAAAATACCTTTTGGGTCACAGAGACATCACAGGAAAGCCAGGCCTCCCAGGGTCTATAGTAAGACCCCTACATATGAACAAAATCCATTCTGAGAACACGCTTGTTAAGTCCAGTTTGTTGGTAAGTCCAACAATGTTAGCCTAGGTACCCAACTAACACAGTCAGCTACCTAGTACTGTACTGTAATAGGTTTATGGGTTTCCCAGGTGGTGCTAGTGGTAAAGAAAACCCCTGCCAGTGCAGGAGACATAAGAGTTATGGGTTCGATCCCTGGGTCGAGAAGATCGTCTGAAGGAGGGTATGGAAACCCACTCCAGTATTCTTGCCTGGCGAATCCCATGGACAGAGGAGCCTGGCAGGCCATGGCCTATAGGGTGGCAGAGTCAGACACAACTGAAGCGACTTAGCATGCATGCTTGTAGTAGGTTTATAATACTTTTCACATGAATAATACATAACATGCAAGCAAGTACAAAACTAAAGAAACAGTTTTAATCTTACAGTGAAAGTGAAGTCACTCAGTCGTGTCTGACTCTTTATGATCCCATAGACTGTAGCCTACCAGGCTCCTCAGTCCATGGGATTTTTCAGGCATTAGTACTGGAATGGGTTGCTTTTCCTTCTCCAGGGGATCTTCCCAACCCAGGGGTCGAACCCAGGCCCCCCGCATTGTAGACAGACTCTACCGTCTGAGCCACCAGGGAAGTCTTAAAAAGTACAGCAGTACCATCTATAGCACCACTGCCTTTCCATTTGCTTCTGGACGTCCTGGGCTTGAAATAAAGACCCTGTTCTAATGTACTCTGTGCAACACCATACAACAAAGAATACAAACGCACAGCCACTTGGAGAGGACGCACACGTGTGACGAGGTATACCAGACATGTGGACTAACTCACAGGACTGGACGGGTGAATGCACGTTTGCGTATTTGAAAGTTCCCAACTGGAAAGGTCACATGTAGGGGACTTAGTGTATGTGGGTCATGAAGTGCATGACTGCAGGGGGCATGCCGATCGAAGCCACCACTTTGGAAAACTCTTTGTTAATGTCTCCTAAAGATGAACTCAGGCACCTGCTTGGACCCAAGCTGTTGCACTTCAAAATATACACTCACCAAGCATACATCTATCTAACCACCAAAGACTTTGCAAGCACTTACACTAGCAGTGTTACACTAACTCCCAACTGGGAAGGACCCAATGTCTGAAAAGTGTAATGGGTGTGTATACTTTGCTATAGTCCTACAATAGAATACAAAGCAGTAGGGAGCAATAAGAAATTACTCCTTCCTGCAACTTGTATGAATGACAGAAGTGTGATGCTGAGAAAAGAATCACACTGTATGGTTCCATTTATTTACAGTTCAGGAATGACCAGTGACAAGTGGCCTACAGAGCAGTTGTCCCCGAGGGGGCCTGTGGAAGAGGCAGCACAGCTGGCGCCTCTGTGTCGTGATGTGTGGGTGGCAGTGGCTCATTGACAAGACCTGCACTTGTTTTTGATGTAAATTATACTTTAATATGTTCTGAAACTCCAATCCTTTGTCTACCTGAGGCGAAGAGCTGACTCATTTGAAAAGACCCTGATGCTGGGAAAGACTGAAGACAGGAGGAGAAGGGGATGACAGAGGATGAGATGGTTGGGTGGCATCACTGACTCAATGGACATGAGTTTGAGTAAACTCTGGGAGTTGGTGATGGACAGGGAGGCCTGGTGAGCTGCAGTCCATAGGGTTGCAAAGAGTCAGACACAACTAAGCGACTGAAATGAACTGAACTGAATACTTTAATAGACACACATATTTATAAAATATTCACAAGCATAAATGCACACGGTCTATCTATGACTTTTGTCAAGCCTCTTTCTCTCTGAACGCCTCATTGTTCCCATCTGTAAAATGGGACAGATACGTGAGTTATTTCCAATGGCCTGCCTTGCTCTGACATTGCCTGATTCTCTGCTCACAGACTCTGGGCTGAGTGAGCTCCCAGGGGTCAGGGGCACCTAGGGGGAGGGCTGAGCCTCCTGGAGACCCCTGCGCTCTGTTTAGTGCTGGAACTGTTTCCCCAGCTGGTGACTGTTTGACTGCTGCTGGGAATTTCCCTGAAGTGAGTAAGGACCTCTTCATTTTGAGAAGTCTCATCCATTTCAGAACTGCTCTAATGACTGAAAACACATCACACATTAATGTGAAATATTCCCTGTTGCCACTTACTCTCCAAATAATTACCAGAGCAAAACAAAACCGGCTTTCTGGGGCCTTCCCAGGGCTGGACATAGGTGACATCATAGGACTCCCACTTGCTGGGCACCCCCAGGTTTCAACCCTCATCCCCATCCTCCAAGCACCACCGCTGAGGTCACCTCACTCTCCTGCGTTTGCCTGCCCCTCACAGCTTCATCACAGCCACACATGGAGTGTGAATGGGGGTGTGATGAGAGTGACACAAAGCTTGTTGTTTGGCACAGTAGGTAGTGCTGAAGTGTGTATGTATACATGCATGTAGTGTGCACATGCGTGTTCTCCTGTGTGATGTGTGGGCACTCACATGTGTGTGCCCTGTGTCCCCTGAACCGAGGAGGTACCCCTATCACATGCCCAGAATAGCTGTCAGTAAGATTTGTGTGACTGAATTGAGCACTGCATAATGGAACATTTGTGCTGTATTCTCTCCCTATACTTAAACATTTAATTCTTAATTTTCCTAAGAAAAGCCAATGGGGCAAATAGAGCTGGTGAGTCAGGAGGCTAGGGCACATCCTCTCGTGGGCCCGTCTCTCTTCTCCCAGCCTCAGGTCCTTCCTTGGCTCACAACACCTTCCAACATCAGCTGTTAGCGTATTTATCTGAATTTACTCTCATGTAGCCTCTGGCATCATGATTCACACCTTGTCCAGAGGTGGGCTATTGTGCTTGTAGAAAGTGACATCTTAGGGAAGGTGGGGTGGGCAGGCAGAATGCTGACTCTTCCTTGTTTGGTCCAAGGATCCAATGTCCTCGGCGCCCCCCCCCCGCTGCCCCAACCTGGTAGCCTGTGGCTGGAAGGGGACGGTCACTTGGCTGTTAAACTTCAGTCATAGAGATGCTAGGAGGAGGCACTTTCCTCTCATGCATGATTGGGAAATTGAGGTCACCACCTCCAAGGACACTGAACTTTCTCTGAGGCATTTTTTCTGTTTACATCTCAGATGGCTTTCCAAGTAGAGGGTTTCTTTCCTTCTAACAACCTTCTTTTAACTACAAAGTGACACTATTAAAATATGAATTACCATCTATGTTTTTTTTTCAAAGTAGCATCCTATGCAGTCACCCTTCTGGGCTGGGGACGCATAGTGACTGCATTGTGGGGGTTCTGTGGGCATCACCCTCCCTCTGCAGGCCAGATCCTGCTCTTCCTCAAAGGCTTGTTTGGGGTACATATGGTGTATTGATAACACAATTTCTTTAGCTTTTTAACTCTAAGAAGGCTTGAAGTGAACCATATTTTGGAGCTGGGACCCTGATGGTTTAGTTTACTCTGTAGAACACTGAGAAAAATTGTCGTATTTTGAGAAGAACCTGTTACCTAAACAAGGTGGTATGCTTTTTCCATCTGTGATCAGGGCTATGTAACGAAGGCTGAATGTTCTTTGAATTCAGATAAAAGAGCTTCCGAGAATCACCTGGGAAGGCAGTGCCTGGTAGATGACACCTTTCCTTTTGGCCTGTGCCCCTACCCCCACCCCAGCTCTGCTTTCCTAGCTCCTCCCCTGCCAGAGGGGCCACGCCCTCCCTTAGGAGCCTTCGGTGGCCCTCCATTTCTGGTGGGATGAAATCCAGACTTGCTTCTCAGCCCTCCTCCGTCTGGTCCCTTTTCTGTCCGACCTCTCCTCTTACCACACATCCACCACACAATCTAGATCCAGCTGCAGATTTTGCCGTTGCTTGAGCTAAGCCTTTAGTTTTGCAACTTCAAGGCACTTTTGTTTCTCAGCTCCAGAAAACCCTGGTCACCGCCTTCACCATCCAGAGCTCCTGGTGCTCCCCTCCCACCCCCCAAGGCCATCTCTAGACCCTTCCATTCTGTCAGAGCCTTGGTCTCCTTTCGTCACAATTATTAATACACATGTCTGTTTTTCCAGGAGCCCGAGTCCCCAGATGCTGCTTGAACGTTTTGGCATCCTCCGTATCCCGTAAACGTCAAGGACTTCATGAACCTCCCACAGTTCTGTTTCACGTCACGGCTTACAGAACGGCTCTTCACAGCTGCTGTGGGAACACTCATTTCATCCGGACTCTGACGTGTGGGGCCAGGGGCTGGTGTGAGCATGTGGTGCTGCCCAGAAGGCGAGGGGTGGCCTGGATGCAGATCAGGACTCTGGACTTTCCCTCACACACAGCTGTTCCATGTTCTCCCGGAACCGGAGGCCGAGCAGAGGATGCTGCTGCTTAGCGCGCCAGTTCTCAGGGGCGTGAAGATCGGTCTTATACGGAAGGAGCTGCTTCTGTCTGCTCCATGGCTTGGCTAATTCCTGGAACCTGCAAGAATTGGCTTGACTACTCAGGAAATCACCTATTAGAGGGGCATCTAGAAATAGCATCTAGAGTGTGTTTTTAACTCTGGACAGAAAGACACCAGAATTTACCCAGAGGAGAACACGGTTTTCATCTTGAAATCCTCTAAAGTGTGCTCTGTACTCTCTTTGGCCAAAGTGGCCTGATTTGTCTTAGTTGTGAGAAAGGTACCAAATTCTACCTTAAATCTTCTTCATATACTTTAATCTACCTTTAACATTTTTATTTGCAGTTTTCTTGCTTCCCTGTTGGCTCAGATGGTAAAGAATATGCTTGTAATGCAGGACACTCAGGTTCAATCTCTGGATTGGAAGGATCCCCTGGAGAAGGGAATGGCTACCACTTCAGTATTCTTGCCTGGAGAATCCCATGGACAGAGGAGCCTGGTGGGCTATAGTCCATGGGGCCATAGAGTCGGGCATGAGTTAGTGACTAACACGTTCACATTAAAACTAAAATATACCCTCTGTTAAAGATTAAGCCCCTCCCCGGAATCACCTGTAATTTCTGCATCTTAAAACAACTCCTATCATTTTTCTCAGATAAGCACGTTTTTTTATACAATTGAAAAAAAAAGGAAATATCAGTTTGTAACCAGTTTTTGCTTAAATAGTAAGGGTACACATTGCTACCTAGTCTTCCTAATTTTCTCTTCTGCCACAGTTGCAGCTCTTTCTTCCTAGCCAAGTACCTCCCCACCACTCCATCCTCAGGTGTCTCATACAGGCCCTTGGCTGTAGCGAACGTTGCAGTCTGCTGTGTGGATTTATTCAGTCTGCCCTTCTCGGCATCCCCATGCCAGGAACACTTCTCTCAGTTCCTGTGTCCTCTGGGCTGAGAACAGTGGAGTCCAGGTTCCCTCTGTGCTGAAGGCTGGATACCGGGATAAAGGATGCTGTCTGTTATTTAAGAGATGCTCCTAGTGTGGTGTGATGTCTGGTGCTGATTAGCTTCTTATTTAGCTTTTGGGGTACAACTCTATGTAGACATATAGACTTATATCCTTGTAAAGGAAAATAAGATTTATGTGTTTCCTCAAACGAGATCATTTACTTTTTAGCAAATAAATGCACTCCCATTTGGTCAAGGATATGCAATGAGAAAACATCTGGAAGAAAAGTGAAAATTGAAAATCGAATCATCATGATGTTTAATCTAGAGGCTGCCACACACTCAGCTATATTCAGATAGATTTTTGATGTGCATAATTGTTTTGGCATGTGGAGCTGACCCTGGAGAGAGCCCGTGCTTTCACTCTGCTCACCATCTTCATCAGAGAGCTGATAGTTCATGATGACAATGAGTTCATCTCCACAGAGGGCCTGCCTGCCCCTCAAATGATGGTCACACCAGACGGAAGACACTTGCCAAGGCCCACGATAAGTACCTAGTGTTTGGACTGAACTTGCTCCTCCAGAGAGGTAATCTTGTTATTAACTTTGGACTTACCTGTATTTGTTATGAAATTGTTTCATCCCAAATTTCGTATAAATTTAGCAAGTGATCATTCTCCTAATTTTTTTAATGAACCATGATATTCAGGTATGGTTGACATACAAAAAGCTGTACGTACTTCAGGTACACAATTCAGTGGGTTTTGGAGGTAAGTATACACCCATGAGACCATCATCAACATTAATGCCATAAATACAACCACCATCTCCAAAAATTTCCTTCTACTATCTTTAGTTGCTATTATTTTCTTTTGTGATGAGAAGACTCGATATAAGTCTTACCTTCTTAGCAGTTCTTTTGTGTATGATGCAATATTGGTAATTATAGACTCTGTGCCATCAGTCTCTAGGACTTATGCATGTTGCATATGCTGAACTCTGTCTTACACTAAGACTTCCCACTTCCCCTCCCCCAGCCCCTGGCGACCACCACCACTGTCTGCTTTTCTGATTTTGACTATTTTATATTTCTTATCTTCATGGTGTCTTGTAGTGTTTGTCATCCTATGTCTTGTTTATTTCACTTGGGAGAATTCCTTCCAGATTCATCTACATTGTAGCCAATGACAGCCTTTCGTTTTTGAAGCTGAATGATATTCTACTGTCAGTATGTACCGTACTTCCTTGATCCAGTCATCTGTCCACGGGCACATAGGTTGCTTCTATGTCTTGGCTGTTGTGAATAATACGGCAGAGCACATGGGAGGCTCCTCATAAATCTTGCTTGGTTGTGATATATAATCTATTCTTTTCTATTAAATGAAGAGAACTTTAATACTTAAGTAGGAATCTTTTTCTTCAAAGGACAAACGTGGGCCCTTGAGGAAGGACTGGGTGAGGTCAGGACACGCCTTCCACCTGCAGTTTCTGCTTTCCCCAGCTCTTCTCTTTTCTAATCTCAGATTCCTGAGCTATAAATGAAGGTGATGCATGTGAAAGCACAGGGGAGGTTTTCCATGAGTCTTTCCTATGCTCTTCTCTCTAACTGATATGCTTTGGTCCTTCTGGTCTTCTGGAAGCTTTTCTAAATATTTAGCTTTTTTGAAAACCCATCTTAGATGCCACTTTATCCAGAAAGCCATTCTAGACAGCTTGTTAACAGGGACCTGACCCTTCTCTTTCTTTGCTTTTTTTCCTAGAGTTCAAACCTCTATCTTGCTCTGTGTCTTCATAGCACATATTCATGGGTGTGTGGTATATCATTTACTTATTCCTTGCATTTGTTAACCAACACTCCCATTACAAGGTGAACTCCATGAGGACCTAGATTTTCTCTTGTTGATATTTTTTTCAGTTCAGTTCAGTCCCTCAGTTGTGTCTGACTTTGTGATCCTGTGGACTGCAGCACACCAGGCTTCCCTGTCCATCACCAACTTCCAAATCTTGCTCAACCTCATGTCCATTGAGTCGGTGATGCCATCCAACCATCACATTCTCTGTCGTCCCCTTCTCCTCCTGCCTTCAATCTTTCTCAGAATTAGCCTGGGAAGCCTGGCATGCTGCAGTCCATGGGGTCTCAAACAGTCAGACTTGACCAACTGACTGAACTGAACTGAAACTGATTATTAGTTCACTTATTAATTCCAAGTGTCTAGAAAGTGACTGGCATAGTGTAGGCAGTCAGAAAAATCTCTGTTGAGTAAATATTGTCAACTTTATGTAAAACAGCACTGTGATTTATGAATTAACATGCTTGTTTTCTGAGTTATACTGAAAGCTCTATGAGGACAGAGGCTGTTTTCTTGTCCTTGTACATAGTGTGTGTGTTCTCGGTGTCTCCTAGGAAGGTGAGAACCTGAACAGAAGAACCAGAGGTGCAACTTGTACCTACCTAGTCAAGGCTGCTTTAGTCTCACTACAGGAGCTCTCAGAATTTCAGATTCATAGCACAAAGTAGAACACTGATATTTTTAATAGCATGGTAGAAGGGACTAAAGCCAAACCTTACGATTAAACGGTAGTAACAAGCCTAATCCCCTCCAGGAAGTGGAGTGTCTCCCAAATCTCTGAACTGCTCACAGGACAGGGGCCTATCTAGAAAGTCTGTCTGGATACTCAGAGGCTGTTGGAGAAGACACCTTCCTGTGGTATCTGCTCAGCATGCAGGATTCCCTGGAGGAAATGATGAGCTTCTTCTGATGCTCTGTCATGTCCTTCTTCCCATTTTATCATTTCTGAGCTCCATGTGAAGGCTTAGTCTTCTCACACCAAGACACACAATCGTCTAAGCTCAACTCTCTTTCTTATAGAAAGTTCAATGAGAAATGATAATGTGCTGCCTTGTAACTTAAGATCCACTCCCCTGGAGCTGCTACTGCTTTATGTCAGAGACACAGCACCCCATCACCTGGAGAGGTCACGTTGTGGTCACTCCGAGACCAAGCATACCCAAGACACCTGGGGATAGAATCGTTGCACCATGTTAGACCTCCTAAAAAAGCTTCAGCATTTTAATAAGATCCATAGAATTTAAATGCCCACTGAGGTTTTAGAAGCACAATGGTTCAATGCAAGTCTTATTTTTGAGCTGCATTTTTCACTCAAAATAATCTACTTCTAGGGTCATTCTCACCAGCTTAAAGATCAATCCCCATGTAGCTCACAGGCATAAACTTGTGACTCCAGCAAAGGTGTTGAAATAAGGAGGTAGAGTGAAATGTTGACAATGACAAATAGGCAGCTGTGCAAACATAGAGGAAACTGTTCAAATGAGATCAGTACCTGGAATCACATTCATTAAATGACAGGGAAGGGGTATTGTTTGTAATAGGGAAGTGATGAGTGAGTCATATGTGTCTAGGATGCCTGACCGGGAAATGGCTTCCTCAGTTCCAGTCAGGAGAAAAGGATGTGGATGTGGATTCTAACCACTATTTGAATAATTTCTTTGAAAGAATGGCAATTATTAACATCTAAACAGAAGGGCTTGGGGCGGAAATGTACACCCACTTTAGATAGAAAAGTTCCTGGGTCCCCTTGCAGACCTACTGAATTAACATCACCATGGGTGGCCTGGGAACGGTCTTTTTAAGGAACAACTTCACAGATGAGCACAGAAGCACAGATACAGCCCAGCATCCTCCCATGGGTAAAGCACCACGTGGGCAAGGACTCCCATGATGTTTGCATAATGCCCCTGGTGACTGCATGTCCTGCTCCCAAGCTCATTCATTTAACTTCCTTTAGCCGTGTTTTGAATTTTTATACAGAGTTTTAATTTCTCACCCTCTTCCAGCAACGCAAGAGAAGTCTCCACACATGGACATCACCAGCTGGTTGAAACCAAAATCAGATTGATTATATTCTTTGCAGCCAAAGGTGGAGAGGCTCTATACAATCAGCAAAAACAGGACCGGGAGCTGACTTATTGCCAAATTCAGAACGAAATTGAAGAAGGTGAAGAAAACCCCTAGACTATTCAGATAACACCTAAATCAAATCCTTTATGACTATACAGTGGAAGTGAGAAATAAATTTAAGGGACTAGATTTGATAGAGTGCCTGATGAACTATGGATGGAGGTTCATGACATTGTACAGGAGACAGGGATCGAGACCATCCCCATGGAAAGGAAACGGAAAAAAGCAAAATGGCTGTCTGAGGAGGCCTTACAAATACCTCTGAAAAGAAGGGACGTGAAAAGCAAAGGAGAAAAGCAATGATATACCCATTTGAATGCAGAAATCCAAAGAATAGCAAGGAGAGATAAGAAAGTCTTCCTCAGTGATCACTGCAAAAAAAAAAAAAAAAAAAAAAAGGAAAACAACAGAATGAGAAAGACTAGAGATCTCTTCAAGAAAATTAGAGATACCAAGGGAAGATTTCATGCAAGGATGGGCTTGATAAAGGACAGAAATGGTATGGACCTGACAGAAGCAGAAGATATTAAGAAGAGGTGGCAAAAACACACAGAAGAACAGTACAAAGAAGATCTTCATGACCCAGATAATCATGATGGTGTGATGGATCACTCATTTAGAGCCAAACATCCTGGAATGTGAAGTCAAGTGGGCCTTAGAAATCATCGCTACAAACAAAGCTAGTGGATGTGATAGAATTCCAGTAGAGCTATTTCAGATCCTGAAAGATGACACTATGAAAGTGCTACACTCAATATGCCAGCAAATTTGGAAAACTCAGCAGTGGCCACAAGAGTAGAAAAGGTCAGTTTTCATTCCAATCCCAAAGAAAGGCAATGCCAAAGAATGCTGAAACTACCCCACAGTTGCACGCATCTCACATGCTAGTAAAGTAATGCTCAAAATTCTCCAAGCCAGGCTTCAGCAGTACTTGAACTGTGAACTTCTAGATGTTCAAGCTGGCTTTAGAAAAGGCAGAGGAACTAGAGATCAAATTGCCAACATCTGCTAGATCATGGAAAAAGCAAGAGAGTTCCAGAAAAACATCTATTTCTGCTTATTGACTATGCCAAAGGCTTTGACTATGTGGATCACAATAAACTGTGGAAAATTCTTCAAGAGAAGGGAATACCAGACCACCTGACTTGCCTCTTGAGAAACCTGTATCTAGGACAGGAAGCAACAGTTAGAACTGGACATGGAACAACAGATTGGTTCCAAAAAGGAAAAGGAGTACGTCAAGGCTATATATTTTCACCCTGCTTATTTGACTTCTATGCAGAGTACATCATGAGAAATGCTGGGCTGGATGAAGCACAAGCTGGAATCAAGATTGCCCAGAGAAATATCAATAACCTCAGATGCAGATGACACCATCCTTATGGCATAAAGTGAAGAAGAACTAAAGAGCCTCTTGATGAAAGTGAAAGAGGTGAGTGAAAAAGTTGGCTTAAAGCTCAGCATTCAGAAAACGAAGATCATGGCATCTGGTCCCATCACTTCATGGGCAATAGATGGGGAAACAGTGGAAACAGTGTCAGACTTTATGTTTTTGGGCTCCAAAATCACTGCAGATGGTGACTGCAGCCATGAAATTAAAAGATGCTTACTCTTTGGAAGGAAAGCTATGACCAACCTAGACAGCACATTAAAAAGCAGAGACATTACTTTGCAAACAAAGGTCCATCTAGTCAAGGCTATGGTGTTTTAGTGGTCATGTATGGATGTGAGAGTTGGACTATAAAGAAAGCTGAGTGAAGAAGAATTGATACTTTTGAGCTGTGGTGTTGGAGAAGACTCTTGAGAGTCCCTTGGACTGCAAGGAGATCCAACCAGTCCATGCTAAAGATCAGTCCTGGGTGTTCATTGGAGGGCTGATGTTGAAGTTGAAACTCCAATATTTTGGCCACCTGATGCGAAGAGCTGACTCATTTGAAAAGACCCTGATGCTGGGAAAGATTGAAGACAGGAGGAGAAGGGGATGAGAGGATAAGATGGTTGGATGTCATCACCAACTCGATGGACATGGGTTTGGGTGAACTCTGGGAGTTGGTGATATACCGGGAGACCTGGCGTGCTGTGGTTTATGGAGTCACATAGTGTCGGACATGACTGAGCAACTGAATTGAACTGAACTGAAAATTTCTCAACTTTGTTTTCCCAAGCTGATTAGAATTCCACCACTTAAGGGCAATAGAACAATTCCTTTCTATGTTCTGCCTTGCTTTAAAATTAGCTCTGATGATACTTCTCTTCTCTACTAAAGAAGGGACCAGATCACCTTCTTTCAAAAAAAAACCAACAACTTATTTTTTAGTATAAGTTTGTATTACAGAAAAATTGCAAAGAGAGTAGAGAGTTCTCATCTACTGATACCCCTTTCTCCTGTTAGTAACATCTAACATGCCCATGGTGCACTGGTTACTATTAATGGGCCTGTAAGATGTTGGTTGCAAGTTTTTATAAATGTTTTATGTCAGGTTGAAACAATTCCTCTTTATTGTTAGTTTCTTAAGAATATTTATCACATATGGGTGTTGCATGTTTTCACATGCTTTTTCTGCCGTAATTGTTATGAAAATATAATAATTTTCTTCTTTAACTTGTTGATATGATAGATTATACACTAGTTGATTGTGGACATTAATTCATGGTTACAAACATGAATCGATTTTTGAATGTAAAACAAGTCTTGCATACTTGAAATAGATCTTGTTTTGTTGTGGTATATAATTCTTTTATACATTTTGAATTTGATTTGCTAGTATTTTATTGATGATTTTGTGTTCAATTTCATGAGAAATATAGATCTATAAATTTCTTAACTTGTAAATCTTGATCTAGTTTTGGTAGTGGGCAAATACTAATATCATAAAATGGGTTAGAATGTGTTTCTTTTGCTTCATTGTGGGAAGATACCGTAGGGAATAGGTATAATTTCTTTCTTAAATGTTTGACAGAATTCACCATTGAAACAATTTGGGGCTTTTGAGGCTGACAGTCTTCTTTTTGGGGGTTAATAATAATCCATCAACTTAATAGATTTTAGAATTTCAGGTTACCTGTATCTCCTTGTGTGTGTGTGTGTTTAGTTTGTGTCTTTCAAGGAATTAGTCCATTTCATGTAAGATATCTAATTTGTGGGCATGGAGCTTTTTGGATTTTTCCTTTATTACCATTTTTGCATCCATGGGTCCAGTACTGATAATTTCTCTCTTATTTCTAACACTGGTAACTTGTGTTTTCTCTTCTTTTTCTTGATTAGACTGGCTAGTGGAGTATGAATTTAAATGATCTTTTCAAAGACCAACTTTTGATTTCATTGATTTTTTTCTCTATTGTTTTCCTGTTTTTAAATTTATTGGTTTCTGCTCTAATTTTTGTTATTTCTTTTCTCCTGCTTGCTATATGTATAAATTCCTCTTATTTACTGGTTTCCTAAGGTAGATTATTGATCTTAGATAGTTCTTCTTTTCTAATATATACATCAATGTGATGTTTGCCTCTAAGCAGTGCTTTGCTGCATCTCACAAATTTTGCTAAATTGCATTACATTTTAATTTGGTTTGAAATATTTTAAAGTTACTCTTGAGATTCTTTTCTGACTCCTGAGTTATTTGGAAATGTGCTATCCTCTTAAGTGCAGTCACTGTGTCTACATGACAACCTCAGCTCCATGTTCATGATCCACACATGTGCCTTTCAGCCCAAACTTGGAGCTTCAACTTGTGACACCACTGGCCAATGCATCTCATTAGGGTGATGATAAATATTTTAGACCCAATACCACTGTATTTCCCCATGTTCTAAGTGATTAACAAATTCTTTCAGTTCAGTTCAGTCGCTCAGTTGTGTCCGACTCTTTGTGACCACATGAATTGCAGCATGCCAGGCCTCCCTGTTCATTACCATCTCTCGGAGTTCACTTAAACTCACATCCATCAAGTCGGTGATGCCATCCAGCCATCTCATCCTCTATTGTCCCCTTTTCCTCCTGACCCCAATCCCTGCCAGCATTAGAGTCTTTTCCAAAGAGTCAACTCTTCGTATGAGGTGGCCAAAGTACTAGAGTTTCAGCTTTAGTATCAGTCCTTCCAATGAATACCTAGGACTGATTTCCCTTAGGATGGACTGGTTGGATCTCTTTGAAGTCTAAGGGACTCTCAAGAGTCTTTTCCAACACCACAGTTCAAAAGCATCAATTCTTTGGTGCTCAACTTTCTTCACAGTCCAACTCTCACGTCCATACATGAACACTGAAAAACATAGCCTTGACTAGATGGACCTTTGTTGGCAAAGTAATGTCTCTGCTTTTAAATATGCTGTCTAGATTGGTCATAACTTTCCTTCCAAGGAGTAAGCACCTTTTAATTTCATGGCTGCAATCACCATCTGCAGTGATTTTGGAGCCCCCAAAATAAAGTCTGACACTGTTTCCACTGTTTCCCCATCTATTTCCCATGAAGTGATGGGACCGGATGCCATGATCTTCGTTTTCTGAATGTTGAGCTTTAAGCCAACTTTTTCACTCACCTCTTTCACTTCTATCAAGAGGCTTTTAGTTCCTCTTCACTTTCTGCCATAAGGGTGGTATCATCTGCATATCTGAGGTTATTGATATTTCTCCCGGCAATCTTGATTCCAGTTTGTGCTTCATCCAGCCCAGCGTTTCTCATGATGTACTCTGCATAGAAGTTAAATAAGCAGGGTGACAATATACAGCCTTGACTTACTCCTTTTCCTATTTGGAACCAGGCTGTTGTTCCATGTCCGGTTCTAACTGTTGCTTCCTGACCTGCATACAGATTTCTCAAGAGGCAGGTCAGGTGATCTGGTATTCCCATCTCTTGAAGAATTTTCCACAGTTTATTGTGATCCACACAGTCAAATCCTTTGGAATAGTCAATAAAGCAGAAATAGATGATTTCTGGAACTCTCTTGCTTTTTCCATGATCCAGTGGATGTTGGCAATTTGATCTCTAGTTCCTCTGCCTTTTCTAAAATCAGCTTGAACCTCTGGAAGTTCATGGTTCAAGTATTGCTGAAGCCTGGCTCGGAGAATTTTGAGCATTACTAGCAAGTGAGATGAGAGCAACTGTGGGGTAGTTTGAGCATTCTTTGGCATTGCCTTTCTTTGGGATTGAAATGAAATCTGATCTTTTCCAGTCCTGTGGCCACTGCTGAGTTTTCCAAATTTGCTAGCATATTGAGTGTAGCACTTTCATAGTGTCATCTTTCAGGATTTGAAATAGCTCTACTGGAATTCTATCACCTCCACTAGCTTTGTTTGTAGCGATGCTTTCTAAGGCCCACCTGACTTCACATTCCAGGATGTCTGGCTGTAAGTGAGTGATCACACCATTGTGATTATCTTGGTCGTGAAGATCCTTTTGCACAGTCCTTCTGTGTATTCTTGCCACCTCTTCTTAATATCTTCTTCTTCTCGTAGGTCCATACTATTTCTGACCTTTATAGAGCCCATCTTTGCATGAAATGTTCCCTTGGTATCTCTAATTTTCTTGAAGAGATTTCTAGTCTTTCCCGTTCGTTGTTTTCCTCTTATTTTTTGCATTGATCGCTGAAGAAGACTTTCTTATCTCTCCTTGCTGTTTTTGGAATTCTGCATTCAAATAGGTATATCGTTCCTTTTCTCCTTTGCTTTTCACGTTCCTTCTTTTCAGAGGTATTTGTAAGGCCTCCTCAGACAGCCATTTTGCTTTTTTGCATTTCTTTTCCATGGGGATGGTCTCGATCCCTGTCTCCTGTACAATGTCATGAACCTCCATCCATAGTTCATCAGGCACTCTATCTAACAGATCTAGTCCCTTAAATCTATTTCTCAATTCCACTGTATAATCATAAGGGATTTGATTTATGTCATACCTGAATGGTCTAGTGGTTTTCCTTCCTTTCTTCAACTGAAGTCTGAAACTGTCAGCAAGGAGTTCATGATCTGAGCCACAGTCAGCTCCCAGTCTTGATTTTGCTGACTGTATAGAGCTTCTCCATCTTTGTCTGCAAAGAATATAATCAATTTGATTTTGGTATTGACTGTCTGGTGATGTCCATGTGTAGAGTTTTCTCTTGTGTTGTTGGAAGAGGGTGTTTGCTCTGACCAGTGTGTTTTCTTTGCAAAACTCTTAGCCTTTGCCCTGCATCATTCTGTATTCCAAGGCTAAATTTGCCTGTTACCCCAGGTGTTTCTTGACTTCCTACTTTAGCATTCCAGTCCCCTATAATGAAAAGGACATCTTTTGTGGGCTATTAGTTCTAAAAGGTCTTGTAGGTCTTCATAGCACCCTTCAACTTCAGCTTCTTCAGCATTACTGGTTGGGGCACAAGAGGGCCAAGAGGAGCTATTCAATGTTCAAAGTCAGGAGGGGTGGCCATGAGGAGATACCCCTCGTCCAAAGTAAGAGAAACCCAAGTAAGATGGTAAGTGTTGCGAGAGGGCATCAGAGGGCAGACACAATGAAATCATAATCACAGGAAACTAGTCAGTCTAATCACACGACCACAGCCTTGTCTAACTCAGTGAAACTAAGCCATGCCATGTGGAGCCACCCAGGATGGGCTGGTCATGGTGATGTCTGACAGAATGTGGTCCACTGGAGAAGGGAATGGCAAACCACTTCAATATTCTTGCCTTGAGAACCCCGTGAACATTATGAAAAGGAAAAATGATAGGATTCTGAAAGAGGAACTCCCCAGGTAGGTAGGTGCCCAATATACTACTGGATATCAGTGGAGAAATAACTCCTGAAAGAATGAAGGGATGGAGCCAAAGCAAAAACAATACCCAGTTGTGGATGTGACTGATGATAGAAGCAAGGTCTGATGCTGTAAAGAGCAATATTGCATAGGAACCTGGAGTGTTAAGTCCACGAATCAAGGCAAATTGGAAGTGGTCAAACAGGAGATGGCAATCGTGAATGTCAACGTTCTAGGAATCAGCGAACTAAAATGGGCTGGAATGGGTGAATTTAACTCAGATGACCATTATATCTACTACTGTGAGCAGGAATCCCTCAGAAGAAATGGAGTAGCCATCATGGTCAACAAAAGAGTCCAAAATGCAGTACTTGGATGCAATCTCAATAACGACAGACTGATCTCTGTTTGTTTCCAAGCCAAACCATTCAATATCACAATAATCCAAGTCTATGCCCCAACCAGTAATGGGAGAGGAGTCTAGAGGTGGCAATTTGGGTCTCACAAGATGGGATCCCTTTTAGAGAAATTCTGGAATGCTGGAGCTAATGGGATTTTCTGGGGAAACAAAATAAATGATTTATTTGTATCCAAATGCTGTCAGCTCATGTTGTGGTGGAAACTGACCAACTGGTATCTGAGTTTTTTGTAGTCTTTTAGCATATCTGATTCCCTTCTTAGACTTAAAAGACTGACTTAAAATTAAGAGATATTTATTTTTTATTGATCTTTTCCTAGCCTCTGGCAGACTCCAAAGAGTCTGGAGTAGAGAGCAGCTCATTCAACGTTTGTTAAATTGAAAGAACATTCAATGCCTTGTTCACACCTTTCTTGGAGCTCATCATTCATGATGCTGAGAAGGCTGGACTATATTCTCCAGGGAGCCATTTTATGTTCTTAAGTAATGATATGCCAAAGTCAAGAATGAATATTGAAGGCATTTGCTGTGCTCTTGGTACTACTTGGCACTTAATAACTTCTATTTTTTTTCCTTTTTCTCAGATCAAATTTACTGCCTAACCAAAGTATAATTTTAACTGTTTGCTTTAAAGAGATAGCCGTACAATACTAGTTTCAGTAATCCCAATAATATGATAAGTCAAATGTCAGATTTCACACTTACCATAAGGGATAACTATGAGGAAAATCTAATTACAAATCCCTGTCCTTGTGAAATATGGGCATTTGATTCTGTTAATAAAATTTTCTTTCCTAGGATAATGTTACAGCCTAAAGAAGAAAAATTGTGTGTTAATTTCCTATTGCTCTGTTACTATCACAAAACTCATGGCTTAAAAGAACACACATTTATTTTCTTCCAATTCTACAAATCAGAAGTCCAGTATGGTCTCACTGGCCTAAAACCACAGTGTCAAAAATACAGAAAAAAAAATCACAGTATCAGCAGACTGAATCCTTTTAGAGGGCCCAGGGGAGAATCTGCTTCTTGACTTGCCCAGTTTGTAGAGTCTGCAGTTGTGCCTGGGCTTGTGGCTGCATCTGACCATCCCTACGCTGTCTCCTCTTTCCTCTGGTTTCATGCCTCTCCCTTATAAAGATACCTGTGATTATTCTGGGCCCACTCAGATAACCCAGGATAATCTCTCAAGTCCCTTCACTTAATCATACCTGCAAAGTCCCTTTTTCCTTAGAAGGCTACATTCACATGTTCTGAGGAACAGTGCATTGACAACTTTGGGGACCATTATCCAGCTTACCATGATTTAAAATATCTTGAGCTTGTCTAAACTTTCGTTTATGGTAGAAGAAATTGAGTATGGAGATGACAAGACTCCACTCAGATCACAAAACCAAGAAAAGAACTTGTTCCCTTGGTCTAAGTTCTGGTTCTTTCCAGAACACCGCTGAGGCTTCACCCTAAATGTAACTAACATTCATCTGTGGATGAGAACCTTTCATAAGCACATTCATAGTCCGCCAAGGAAACGTGACTTTTAAGAGAGAGTGAGCAATATTTTAGAGACTGTTTTTCTAGCATGTCATATAATATTACACTTTAGTGCAATATCAGAATGCTCCCATAAATTAAAAAGAAAAAGCTTTTAAAAACTCAACAAACAAGCATGCAAATATCTTATAATGACTAATAATGCAACTCTAATGGTTCCAATTTTGGAATAAGGAGGAAGGCAAATATGTGCTTAAAACAGAATCACATGTGAATTAAGATAATGGTTGGCAAGGCTGAGATGTCAGCTCAGGTCATTCTAGATCTTTTTCAGCATCCTTGTGGCCTATGAAACAGAGGCGGGACCTGCAGTCATTTCCCAATGACCTGTCTTCCTGTAGATCCCCATACATTCATCCTTGAGCAACACAGGCAAATAGACTCAGAGGTCCAACTCCTTTCTTCAGACGGGATCACTCCAGACAGTCCAGGAACCAAGGCGGGAGGAGTTTACTTCATACTGGAGTGTCTTTCTCTTCTTGCCTCAAGTCATGAAATTTGCTAGCTGTTGCGTCCTGCTCCACCCCCATTGGCCCCAAACGCTCTTGGATCTCACTAAAAGTAATGGCAAGGGTACAATAGAGACAACTTATCCTATATCAGGAATCGTCCTACATTGTGCTCTCTCAAGTTGATTCCAAGTTCATAAACTAGAAGCTGAGACCTAGAGAGACTAAGCCACCCTACCCCACTCCCTGCAGGGGATGCAGCTAGTAATAAGCAGATTAACCTCTTCCACTTACAGTTACAGTCAGTGTAAGTTTCCTTATATCCCAAGACTAAGGAGTGCCCTTCAGTTTTTCAAAGCCAAGACTATAGAAGTGGTTTGGCTTGGAGCTGCCTACTCATGCTCTCATGTCCCAACTGTTAGAATCTGGACCTGGATTTTAACCATGTCCTTAGTCTTTCTGATGCTGGCTCACTACCCTGACTGCTCCGCTGACATTGAGTTTGCTCCTCACTGTGTCCTGAGCTCTTCCAGCTTTCCTTTTGGTTTCCTTTCTGTATGTATTTAGATTTGCATTACTTTCTTCTTTTATTGTATTTAGCTTCTAGTCTATGCCAGCCCTTATGCTAGAGCTACAAAAATACATATACTATAGTACTAGAACTCAGAGTCCTGGGTTAAAGTCCGGGTGGTAAGAGTTCTCCGAAGGGTAGGTATTCTTTTTTTTGGTTTTATTGAGAAATAATGTACATCACTGTGTAAGTTTAAGATGTGCAGCATGGTGGTTCGATTTACTTATATCATGAAGTGATTACCACAATAGATTTAGTTAAGAGCCATCATCTCATAGAGATACAATGAAAGGAAAAATACTCTTGGTGATGAGAACTCTTAGGAGTTTTTAAAAACAAATATCCTATATATCACGCAGCAGGGTTAAGTTTGGTCATCACATTTATGTTATATTCCTAGTACTTATTTATCTTGTGACTGTAAGTTTATACCTTATGACCACCTTTCTCCAATTCCCTTTTCCCCCTTCACACTCATACTCTATCTCTGGTTTCCACAAAGCTGATCCCTTGTTCTATGTGTTTGTGGTTTTGTTTCTTTTAGAGTCAACATATAGGTGAAATTATACAGTATTTGTCTTTCTCTGGCTTTCTCTTAGCATAATGCCTTCAGGCTCCAACTGTGTTATTGCAAATGGTAAGATTTCCTCATTTTTATGGTTGAATATTCCATTTTACATCTACACCACAACTTTATCCATTCATCCACTGATGGACACACATATTTATTATGGAATATTATTAATTTCCATGTTTCGGCTATTGCAAATGATGCTTCCATGAACATGGGGGTACACTTGTATTTTCAAGTTAGTGTTTACATTTTTTGATACATGCCCCAAAGCAGAGTTGCTGGATCATACAGTCATTCTGTTTTTAAATTTTGAGGATTCTCATTATTTTCCACAACAGCTGAACTACTTTGCAGTCCCACCAACAGGGCACATGGGTCTCCTCTTCTCCAACAACCCCTGCCTCCACAGGCCCACCTGAGCACTTGGCCTTTCTGAATTCGTCCATCATGGATTGTAATGAGGTATGGGGGTTTCCTGGTGGTGGTTTTACCTGTTCTTGAGCAAAATCAGTGCAACATTTCAGACTGCATCACCTTTCAGGGAGTTCCAGTACAAAAAATATGTTAAAATTCCACATACCTGCTTAAGTTTGCTTTAGTGTTTTTTTTTTTTTTTTTAAACAAATACTTATTGATCCCACAAACATGCTTAGAATCAGCCTATGGAAAGGTAAGCGGAGTACACTTCTCACTTGTAGCTGCACCTGAGTGTGCCTGGGAAAGACTTGGATGAGCAGACTCCTCAAAGGCCTGGGTGTAGAATATGGTTGGGAAGAATGACTCAATCAGTGAGAAATAGTGTCTACATATCTTGGATTATTTAACAGATACACACATGGTGCTCACTGTGTACCAGGAACTGTTTTGACACATCAACCCCTGCAAAAAGGTATTTTATTACTATTACTATTATTCTTATTTATATCCCCATTTTCCAGATGAGAAAATAGAGGCATAATGTCAGCTTCTTTCCCCAGGCCTTACATTAGCACAGGTGTCAGTCTGTGCTTATCTTGCTCTGAGCCCCAGCTGTTGGTGAGGTTCTGTTGCCCCTGTGCCTTTCTGAAATGAAACATGAGGCTTCCAGCACATTCTGGGTCTTACAGGGCTGTGTTGGCTGATTGTGTGGGATCCCTGAGGCTGCCTAAACCCTTCTCCGTCTCTTGGTCCATTTAGATGCTCAGGTCAGAGAAGAGCTGACCCAGAACATCTCTCTTTGTGTCTCTCTTTAGGGTTAATTTTGCCCATCTGACTCCCCCTTCCAAAGACTGAGCTTCCTAGGTGGCATAGTAGTAAAGAATCTGCCTGCTAATGCAGAAAACACACGGACTCAGATTTGATCCTTGGGTCAGGAAGATCCCTTAGAGTAGGAAATGTCAATCCACTCCAGTAGTCTTGCCTGGAAAATCCCATGGACAGAGGAGCCTGGTGGGCTACAGTCCATGGGGTCGCAAAGAGTTGGACATCACTGAGCATGGACGCATGCGCTCCAAAGACTGTTCAAATCCTGAGTGCAGGAACTGCACTGTGACTTTGTGACTTTTTCCTTTCCCTTTAGCTCACAGGACACCAGTGTGCTCATCTGCTTGCTCCCCTGGCCTGAGGGACTCCCACAGTCATCAGACAAGGCGCTTCCAAGCTGTGGATGATGGTGGTCCCTTCCTGTGGTTGTCAGACTTCGGGGTTTTGTGAGTTGAGGTGTTAGGTTACCCCAGTTGGCAGGGCTGAAATATTACTGACACACAGCCATTGGTCACCTTTCTTATTAAGGATCCATGACCACTTTGAGTACATGGGACAAGATAAGATCACACAGGGTCCATGACAGTCCTGAGTCTGAGTCAGATGAATCAGAGGGAGGGCATCAGGAGTTGCTCTGCCCAAGTCTGGCTTAGAGAGAAGGACTTTCATGAAGATTCTTCAGGCTGAGTTCATATATCTTGACAGTCTCACATTCCAACTCCCATCTCTGTTTAAGCGGGTATTTCTGGTCTCTCCTCTCACCTGGTGTTCTCTGACTTTCTTCAAAGCCAGGTCAGCGTGAGACAGGGATGTGCCATGTCACACCATAGAGTGTATCCCTGGCTCCATCAGGGAAGTTAAGGTAATGTGGGCATTTTAGTGAGAAAGAACCTATTGTCAAGAGGAAGCCATTCTGCAAATGTGTGGCTGTTTACAATGATTTTGTTCTGAACACCTGGGCAGGGTAGGTACCAGTAGAAAATTCTAGATTGTTCCTCTTTCTGAAAGGTGTCAGCGCCTCATGGTTGATTCCAGGCTAATGTGAGAGACCCTCGTGAGGCTCATCCCAGGAGTGGATATCACTGTGAGCAGTTGCACTCAGGACAAGAAAGAGGGGCAACTTCACCTTCATTTTGGGGGAGAAGGTGCAGGGCTTGGGAGTGGGGGAGAGGGGCAGGGGCTGAAGGAACTTGGCTGCCTCCTCCCTCCCACCCCTCCCCCACAGTGGCATCCTTCTCTTGCCCATGTGTCCTGCCCGCTCACTCCACCTGGGTCCTGGGGTGCCTTTGCCAAGGCTGGAAAGTCACAGGAAGGGCACACTTTTCCTGTCAGGACTCTCCTTAATGCAAGACACAAAAGCACTGCCTATCACCTCTCCTGTAACTCTGTCTGCTTTAGAAGCTCTAGGTGGCTCCTTCATACCTGCTCCCCTCCTCTCGTCTCCTTGCCTGCCTCCCTGTCCCTGGAAACCTTCTTATCCTTCTATTTCCCTTTCTTGTTTTTCCTCTATCTTGCCTCCTTCTCCCCCTCCCACCCCTCCTGTCCCCCTTTTCCTCCCTCTTCCTACATTTTGCTCTAAGAGCTTCACACTAACAAACTGAGCTTATCTGAAGATTTAGCCTTGGATTCTTTTCTGCGTTGTGCAATAGTAATTGTGCAGAGATAACAATATGGTTTGTGAATCTGCCTGGATTGCTTCTTTCACCCAGTGTGTTGCCCTCCTTTTAGAATGACTTTTATTTTGCTGGTTTATGATCTTGAATAATGTTTTTAGAAAGGCTTTGTGTTTGGTAAGTTTCTTGAGACTCTGTATGTATGTCTTCCCTCCCTCCCCCTCCCCCTTCCCCTCCTCCCTCACTCCCCCCCTCCCCCTTCGCCCCACCACAGATGAGCTCCAGTGAGGCTATGTCAGGAGTACTAGGTTTGCAAACATTTTCCTCCAGAACACTCTGTGGCTGATGGCTGAGCCCACTTTATTCTCATCGTTCTGCAGACAGTGAATTTTCCTGCCTGATCTCAGAGGCTTTTAGAAGTCTCCCTTTATCCTTGACATGAGGACATGTCCCTGCATCTGGCTGGATCCCTTAGAAGCAGAGGCTGATGGAGGGTGGGGTGTCAGGTGCTTCCCTGAACTCAGCACTTATGGGAAGAGGGGAGAAAGAGGATGGATCCCGACATCACCTGGGGCAGCCTGGGTAGCATCTATCGAGTCAGTGGGTTGGGAAAAGCAGCAGAAGCGTGCATCATTCCACACGTTCCATCCATTCTTGACTCTCCTGGACATGCCTATATTCTGCTGCCCTTTATCCATAACAGAAAAGCAGGCTCTAGCTTCAGCTCCTAAAACCTACACACACACACACACACACACACACACACACACACACACACACAGTCTCACACTCACACACACACTCAGCCAGCCCCTAGGCCCCTTCACAGGGCTCTCTGTTCCCTCACAGCCCAGTTTTACGGACAGGAATCTGGCTTCCTTTCTGATTCCCATTCTGCCCTCCACAAGGTCCCTGTGGAGCTGGTGGGCTGGCCTGTGGGGGACAACATGGGCAGGACCCAGGGTGCCCACTGTGGCTGCTCTGACTTGCTTTGTCCTTGACTCTGCACTTGCAACCACATCTTTTTATTTGGGAAAAAAAATCATGAATCAGAGAAGTATCTTCTGAACTTTAAAATCAGAAATGCTACATTTCTATCTTCCATTTAAGTGTACTGGGGACCATAGGGTTTACATCTCCTGCACTGACCCTGGGTGCACTGAGGCAAGTCCTAACAGCGCCTCCCATTCAAGTACCTCTCCATGGAGTGGCCCATTTCACCCCACCCTGGAGTCCTCAGAGTCTTAACCGCTTCTCTAGAAGATGCCAAATAAAATTGCTAGTTGCTAAATACAGCCCAGGGCATGAGGTATTTTAGACGCCTTAGCGAGTGGAATCAGTGTTTGCAGCCTCCCTCTGAAGAGAGTCAAGATAACGTCTTTACTTATCTCCAGGAATTTGCACAGCACGAAACTGCCTGGAGAGATGTCTTCCAACCTAAATTATTTCTGATTAAGTGTTGGGAAGAAAAAAGAGCGAATGAGAGGATGATTCAGGACAGTGTTTGTACATTTTTCTCTTGATAGAAACCTTTCTTTTCTGAATTCTTGTTTTAGTTTAGTGTTTTTTTCCTTGAAGTATAGTTGATTTACAATGTTATGTTAATTACTGCTGTACAGCAAAGTGATTCAGTTTTACACACACACACACACACACAGTGTTTTTTTAAATAGTATTTTCCATAAAAATCTTTCATATGCTACTGCTACTCTGCAAGGCAGAGTGTAGGATATTCAGAATTTGTTTTGACCCTTCCAGGAACTCATGGTCAAGAGGGATGTGGGGCGTGTCTATGAGCTATGAAAATGGAATGCATGGATGACATGAAAGGGTAAGAAGCTAGAGAAGGACAGATGGCAGTATGAGACCTGGGTCAGATCAACCATGCTTCCCCATCTCTTTCAATGGTCCCCCAGGCCCTTGGTTTAACCCACCTCTCCCCTGCCTCTTCTCCCTCCCTCTCTCCACCCCTGCCCATGGGCCTGACACCTGCAGTTACCTTGACCAGCCACAGTCTGAGCTCCCCATCTGCTCTGCCCTCTGCCCAGGCTCCTCCCCCAGGCTGATGCCCCCTGCACAGGTGTTTCCACATTTGAGACCCCTACTCCTTTCCCTCCTCAGCAGGATTCCCTGAATGTCTGTGTTTGCTGTCTGCTCCCCTGAAATGCAGGTGCCCAAGGATGGGACTTTCTACCTCCTGCTCACCCAGATGGTTATCTGGAAGCAAATGGAACTCTAGATTGTTACCCTTTCTGGGATCCTGGCCCTAATTTTGATTTCACCATTAGCATCTGTTTCCTAAGGTCAGCCCCCAGCCCCCAATTTATGTCGTGTATCCCACAGAAGCCATATTTGTGTCCCTGTATTCCCAACTCCAGAAAGAGTGCTGGTGCTCCCAGGCTGCTTGCTAAATCCTACCCCCTTACCTGCCTTCCTGACCCAGTGCTTCCTCTGTCTCTCTCCTCCACCGGCTCCTGGGAAATGTGCAGGGGTCAGAGTACATGGAGTCTCCTCCTGGGGCAGGCAGCCAGAAAGACTGTCACAGTTTATATGGGCCCCAAGGAGCCTTAGGAGCAGCAAACACAGGGTCCAGCCCTTGCCCGCATGGCTCTGGGACAAGGCTGAACTTTGCTCTTGGCAGAGCTCCAAGGACTGAAGTGAGGCATCAAGCAGAGCTGAATCTAGCCTGCAGAACCCCAGGTGATTCCCTGAAAGTCTCTGGGGAAAGTCTCACCATTTCAGCAGAGCAGGAGCTGTTGGGGAGGAGTAGACAGTTCTGGGAAGGGATGTGTATGTGCAGAGGAAGATACACTTGTGAAAAAGGCACAGATTACATTGGAAAATGGTCTTCTCAATCCTTCCCAGTGGATGGAAATTGGGAACAGCACAGAGAGGCCAGTGCTTATGTGACGTCAGGACAAAGTTGGGAGAATACGAGCCAGAAGGAAAGCCTGGGGATGCCCTTTTCCCACCAGCTCGTAGGACAGTTGAAGAAACTGAGTCTTGTTGCAGCCAACGTTCGAGGAGGGCTGTCTGGCCTTACTCTCCAGGGCTCAGCCCCCTGCACACCTACCGTGGGAGTAGGATGGGAACTGTGGCCGTTGATGGCGTCCATTTACTTTATGGAGTGCTGAAAATGAGAATACCGACTGAGTGGGAACACGTGACTGGAATGTAACGTGTGCCTCCAGGAAGCAAGACTCTTTCCAGGACATGTGAGAAAGAGCTAGAGATGGAGGTGCCTCTGCCCTCCGTGCAAAGCACACTGACCTTACCCTCCTGGCTCCTCTCTTCCAGCCTTCAGATGTGGCCATGGTTTCCCAAACCCAAGTTGTACCCAAAGACAGAGGGCAATGAGTTCAGATGGAAGACTCTGCTCTTATTCAAGGGAGCCAGGGTCATATCTCAGGCTCTGATTAATTGTTGTGGAGGAGAGAGGTGGCTGGGGCTTGGGGCCAGGCAGGGGGTGGGCCAGGTGAGATGGCCAGGTGGATGTGGGCAGTAGTGCCCAGGTGGCAGGCCAGCAACAGGCCTGCTCTGTGCTCCCTGCACCCCCAGGCCTCACCTCCCCCCGCCCCTCCAGGCCTCACCTTGTTCCAGGAGAAGCCACCACCGGGTAGGGTGGTGACAGAAATCTATATTCGGGAACACATGCCTCCCCACATAGCCGTGATGGGGAACCAGCTGGAAGTCGACCATTTCAGGGTTTCCCATTACAAGCCCTGCTGGTGTCACTCTCTTTGTCACCAGCTGAGACTCTCAGGAGACAAACAACAGAGGAGACAGACAGCCACAAGAGAGAAGCTGGTGGCAGAGGCCCAGGGGCAGGACTGAGGATGCTGGGAGTGGGAAGCTGGGGGAGGTGGGGAAGGCCATGAGGGGTCTGCCCCAAGGGAAGAGAAGTGAAAGCAGGAAATGGACAGAGGCCTTGGCGACACTTGGGCCTCCTCAGGCTGTCTGCACCCATCAACACCAGCAACAAAAGTCAGTGCTAGTCTAGAGACAATGGGGTGGGGCTGGGGCTGAAGGGCTTTCTGTAGTCTTGACTGTAGTTACTAATGGCTCAGCAGTTAAAAGAATCCACCTGCAAAGCAGGAGACACATGAGATGCAGGTCTGAATCCTGGGTTGGGAAGATCCCCTGGAGGAGGGCATGGCAACCCACTCCAGTATTCTTACCTGGAGAATCCCATGCACAGAGGAGCCTGGAGAACTAAAGTCCAAAGGGTCACAAAGTCCAACATGACTGAATGACTAACACACGCATATACACCACTGATTTTATTCAGGTATGGTGAAGACGACAGATCAGGAGACAGTGCCACACAGAACAGAGACTCAAAGACTCACAGATCCCAAGACGAAGGGACAGGCCACAGCAGTAAGGGTCACACAGGCAGGCATCGAGGGCCAGTTGTTGGGGGAATGGAGGAAAGAGGGAATCGGGCAATTGCCTTTACCATGGCTTCTGCTGGCAGGGACGGGCAGCAGGCTCAGGACTGGCTGGTGTGAATAATTTCCATGGGCTCTGGGGGCATCAGGATGTCCCGGATTGTCTGGCCCTGCAGTTTTAGGGCAGGGGGCAGTGGACCAGAGTATGAGAATCTGATAGAAAAGGTGGCTGGGGATGGGTTGTAGGCTCTGCATTGGTTGGTTTGCAAATATAAAAGACACAATTGCTGGAGAGTTAAACCTCCGAGGGGTATCCCTCCAGGGCCAACAAAGCCCTGAGATGTCAAAAGGGCTCAGAACACAGAGAATAAAAGTCATTGTTAATGCCTTTTCAGGCCTCAGTAACCTCTGGTGATTGCAGCTTCCAAGTCCAGGCAATGGGGGAGAAGATCCTCTTTGCTTCAGGAAAACTAAGCAAACAAAGCACAAATCAGCCCAAAGAAAGCTGGGCAGCAATTGGGACGATGTCTACCCTGGTAAACTGGGTCACAAGAGCACACAGATGGCTGTCAATCAGGGCTGAGCAGACACTTGGATACAGTGTGGTCATGAAGGGGCAGGTTTAAGATGTGGCTGCGCTGCTTACATCGGCACTGACACCGGAAGCAACCAAATGATGGGCTGCTGCTGCTGCTAAGTCGCTTCAGTCGTGTCTGACTCTGTGCGACCCCATAGACGGCAGCCCACCAGGCTCCCCCGTCCCTGGGATTCTCCAGGCAAGAGCACTGGAGTGGGTTGCCATTTCCTTCTCCAATGCATGAAAGAGAAAAGTAAAAGTGAAGTCGCTCAGTCATGTCCAACTCTTCGTGACCCCATAGACTGCAGCCTACCAGGCTCCTCCATCCATGGGATTTTCCAGGCAAGAGTACTGGAGTGGGGTGCCATCGCCTTCTCCGAATGATGGGCTAGTTACCCTCAGAAACCAAATTCCGCTGATCTTTTCTCCCAGTGGTTATCTGGCTACTCATAAACATCTAGGACAGGAAGTAAACTAGGACAAGGTGATAGTGATCAGGATGTTTTCTTCCCATTTGCTGCCATCAGCACCAGGCAGCTCTCAACACTCTGGTGGATGAAGAACTGCACCCAAATGCATGGGGCCCGGAGCAGCAAGATGGCTGGGTGGACCTCCTACAGCGCATGCTCCAGAGGACAATGCTGTGACCCTGAGGATGGAGCCCCTCCTCCTCCCAGTCCTGGGAGGTTGCCTGGCCCTGTGCTCCTGCCCCATGCTGCTTCTCTTCTATTGTCCTTGTTAGGACATCTTCTGCTCTGAGGTACAACTCCGCCTTCTGTGCAGACCCCATCTCATCCTTGTTTTAGCTCCCTGAGCTCCCAGCCTGGAATCCCAGCACCAGATGCATCATGTCCTCAGCATCCCTCACTCCTGGCATGCAATCTCCTTCCCTGAGCCTGAGAGGGATCCTTCTTTCATGCTGAGCTCCTCACCAGGTTAGTTTGGTTTGGGGGTTCTGCCAATACTGCATAGACTCTACTCCATTTAGAAACTCACAGAGGTATTCACAACTCTCCCTTTTCCTTATTTGATGATCATAAGTGTCCTGTAAACCATTGGCACACCCATTACATGAATGAGGAAACTGAAGCTCAAAGATTAGGGATTTGCTGAATTTCTTGATGGCAAGAAACTGGTAGCTTCACTGGTGGCTCAGACAGTAAAGAATCTGCCTATAATACAGGAGATATGGGTTCGATCTCTGGGTTGGGAAGGTCCTCTGGAGAAGGGAATGACTACCTATTCCAGTATTCTTGCCTGGAGAATCCCATGGACAGAGGAGCCAGGAGGCTATAGTTCATGGGGTTGCAAAATAGTTGGACACGACTGAGTGACTAGCACACTTTTGATGCTGGTGTTGTGGAGACTGACATCTGCATTTTCTATCAAGCACTTTCTCCTTGGTCTGCGTGGTCCATGGCTAACCTTTCCCAACAGACCCCCAATCCAGGACACCCCAGAGCTGTGATGACCATGCATTTGCTTCCAGAGGCTGGAGCAGGGATTCTTAGCCTTTGCTTGAGAAGAGATTCTAATGAATCTGCTAGAGACTCTTCTCCTGGGAGGAGAAATAGAGACAGTGACAAAGACACACAGAGATCAAGACAGACAGGTTGAGACAGAGACCCTCTGAGATATGATCTTGGCCCCTAACGGTGCAGGAGTCCAGCATCCAGGCTGGAGTGGTGAGCATGACCCCCAGGGCCTCACTAAGAAGCAGAGGGGCTCTTATGAACAAGGGCCTGCTGGGCCTCAGGCAGAGAGAGGCTTTCTCAGCAAGGAGGAAGGATGTCGGAGCAGAACAATGGATTCTAGTGACCTTAAAATGTCTTCTTTGACAACTAAAGTTCTGGTGGGCCTGCCTTCTCTCATCGGAGGTCCTCTGCTGAGTGCCCTTGTTATCTGATATTCCTGTGAATGTCTGGGAGCCCCTGAGCCAGTGCGGAGGCTTACGTAATTGGGTTTTAGAAAGGAAAGCTTTGTGCCGGGAGGTAATGAGGACTCACCCACAAAGAAGCAGGCCATCCCTCCTTTCCTTGTGGCCGAGGGATGAATGGGCCAGGGGACTGTGGGACAAAGGCCCATTCATAGCACAGTCTCCACCGCACTTCTTGGATAACCAGGACACTGACCTCAGAGTTCTAGCATCATCATCCTACACTTGCTGCAAGACCCTGGGCCTAGCACCCACTGCCCTTCCGAGTTTAGGCTTCAGTGTGATGCTGCAGCCGGGGACCAAGACTACTTTTCTCTGGTGGAAACATTTGTGTGGGTGTGTGGCTGCTCCTTTATTCAGAAATTATCCTACAGACAGGTCATCAGTCATTGAATGACTGGCTTTGTCACTTACCCCAGCAGCAGCCTGTGGGGCTCTGGAACTTTCTACATTATCACCAGGTATACATTCTGCAGCAGGGCCAGGGCAGGACCAACAGTGTTTGGTTTTAACCTCTCACCCCCGAGCCTTTTCATCCCCACCGTGTTTCCTGGCCTTTCTCGCTCTGTTTTCATGAGAAACTCCATTCGCCATAGGCCCTCTATGCCAACAGCAATCACTACCCACTTGCTTCCAAATCAACCTGACTCTAGGTTCTTGTATTTGGCACAATGTTCCTGGTGAGGGAGAGTCTGTATCCCTCCAGGATGGCTGCAGTCTTGCCTTCAGTTGTTGGATCATGACTATAATATAGCAGCCTTGTGTGATGTTTATAATAAGTATCTGGAGAAGGGAAGGGAGAATCTAGCCCAACTACCCTGCCCACCTGGGACTCTCGAGGCTCACATTTATCCTCCTGCTTTCTCTTGGGACATCGTTTCTCTGGAGTATCCATCCCCATCCTCACGTGCAAGCTCGGATCCTTGGAGACAGCAAGAAGAGCTCACTGTCTCCTTTTCACCCAGTGGCTTATGTGACCATGATCATTTCCATCCTCATAGCAAATGCTCGCGCTCTTCCCTTCTGTGCGTGTGTGAAGTTACTTAGTCCTCATAGCAGCCCACACAGGGGAGGATGGATACCATCCTACACGCTTTCCTTGGTGTGAGAACCAAGGAAGCAGCAGTTCACCAACCTTTGGGGCCGCCACATGCAGGGGGTGGAAGACTGCCCTCCCCAGATGCATCCTTAGCCCTACGCCCCTCCCCCATGCAGAGGTGTTGCTAGTCACCTCAGAGACAAGGGTAAAGTAGAAAAAGAGTTCTTAAACACTTTGAGAAAAGAAAACTTTGGAAATAACTTAGCGGGAAATTGAAGGAAATCTCAGAAGGTAAGGAAAGGTGTCACATTGCTCCGTCTAAGGGGGTGAGCACATGTTATGAAGCTTCAGGTCTGAGAAATTGACTTCATTTTTTCCCCTTTTTGTATTAACTACTTTTATTTATTGGAATACAATTGCTTTACTTTGTTGTGTTAATTTCTGCTGTATGACAAAGTGAATCAGTCATATGCATACACATATCCCCTCCTTCTTAAGCTTCCCTGCCATCCGACCTCCATCCCATCCATGTAGGTCATCACAGAGCACCGAGCTGAGCTGCCTATGCTTTATAGCAGCCTTCATTCTGATTGAGAGAAAAAGTCAAGACTTAGGCTTAGGGTGGAAAAAGCCTCCTGCTCCCCAGAAAGATAGCACTGAATTGATTTGCCACCAGAGAAGGCTGTCATATCTGAGGCAGTCTGGCCCCACCTGACATCTTGGTTTTTTGTTTTATTGTTATTTTTATTGACTCATTGACTCATAGTTGACTTACAATGTTTTTTTATTACTGCTCTACAAAAAATTGATTCAGTTACAATATATATACATTCTTTTTTATGTTCTTTTCCATTATGGTTTATCATGCATGCCTTGCTAAGTCAGTTTAGTCGTGTCCAACTCTTTGTGACCCTGTGGATTGTAGCCCGCCAGGTTCCTCTGTCCATGGGATTCTCCAGGCAAGAATACTGGAGTGGGTTGCCATGTCCTTCTCCAGGGGATCTTCCAAACCCCAGGGATCGAAGATGCTGTGTCTCTTACTTCTACTGCATTGGCAAGTGGGTTCTTTACCACTAGCGCCACCATGGAATGTTTCTCAGTAGGAATATTTTGGTTACTTAATCCTGCATGAGGGATATAATCTGATATCTGGATTTTGGATCCAATAGAAAAGGCTCTTCAGCTGCTCCATCAATGGGTTCTATGACATGTGGAACCCATTGACTTGTGCTGAGTTCACGATTATCACAATCCAGCATCTTTGAATCATCCTATCTTCCTATTGTTCCCTCTCATTAGTATTGCCTGTGTATTTCACAAGAAAATGAATATTGTTCATTATACATCTTCGCTAAAAATTGCATGTTTTTGCTGCTAAAGTTATGCATCCTTTTAAATATTTTCCATGATGATTTTTTATCAGACTTTAACATCCCAAGATTTCCATCTCTGTGGAAAACAATGGCTTTTCTGTCCTTAAATCCAGAGTTTTTCACTGTTCTCTGAGGAAGCTGCTCTTCTGTAATGACTGTGTCAACTTTTCCATTGCCTAATATTTAATGAACATGTTTCATTCATCTGTTGCAATTACAGGCTTTTCTTTCCCTAAAAACAACAGCTAGGTTTTAATATAGAACAGTTATCCCACGATTATTAGAACCGTGTAGCACGCTATTCTTGTAATATCCTTTCACAATTTTAGTGTCATATAGATTAGCTGGGTCTCCAGAAATGAATTTTGTTGTTACTACTGAATTAGTTAAAACACAACTCTTAGAAAATACCTGATGTGCCTCTTCCCTGAATCCCTGCCCTACAGGGATTTCTTCATCCTCCAAGGTCAGTTGCTCCACCAGAGGGATATGATGGGAGAGGGAGGGTGTGGCTCCCTCAGCCTTTCTGAAATGTCTCTTTCCAGTGCTGTTTGATCTCTTCCTCTCATTCTATACAGCTGGACAATGATCCACTTCTTTTTTTTCTATCATTCAAAAATAAAACAGTTTGATGTTATGGGGGCCCTCTGAACACCAGGCAGTCCCCCAAGAGCACCAGGATATAAGCTGTGAGTCCCACCCATTAACTGGATGGATGTAGAGGAGGATGTTGGTGTGTTTATGAATAAGATCTCCCCCTCCTCCACGCTGGAAATGCTGGGAGGAGATGGGGAATCTCAGAGTAAGCGTTAAAAAGGACTTGCCTCTTCTACAAACTGCTGTTGCTGCTTCTAAGTCACTTCAGTCATGTCCGACTCTGTGCGACCCCACAGACGGCAGCCCATGAGGCTCCCCAGTCCCTGGGATTCTCCAGGCTAGAACACTGGAGTGGGTTGCCATTTCCTTCTCCAATGCATGAAAGTGAAAAATGAAAGTGAAGTCGCTCAGTCGTGTCCCACTGTTAGCGACCCCATGGACTGTAGCCTACCAGGCTCCTCCGTCCATGGAATTTTCCAGGCAAGAATGCTGGAACAGGGTGATATTGCCTTCTCCATCTGCAAACTGAGAGGGGGACTAATGGGCCTCTGGGTTTGCAGAAGTCTCCCTAGAAAAGGTGAGATTTCTCTGAATAGATATTTGCATGGCAGGGGCCTTGGAGGTGGATACCTATCATCTAATGAAGATCATGGCATCTGGTCCCATCACTTCATGGGAAATAGATGGGGAAACAGTGGAAACAGTGTCAGACTTTATTTTGGGGGCCTCAAAATCACTGCAGATGTTGACTGCAGCCATGAAATTAAAAGACATTTACTCCTTGGAAAAAAAGTTATGACCAACCTAGATAGCATATTGAAAAGCAGAGACATTACTTTGCCAACAAAGGTTTGTCTAGTCAAGGCTATAGTTTTTCCAATGGTCATGTATGGATATGAGAGTTGGACTGTGAAGAAGGCTGAGCGCCAAAGAATCAATGCTTTTGAACTCTGGTGTTGGAGAAGACTCTTGAGAGTCCCTTGGAGTGCAAGGAGATCCAACCAGTCCATTCTGAAGGTGATCAGCCTTGGGATTTCTTTGGAAGGAATGATGCTAAAGCTGAAACTCCAGTACTTTGGCCACCTCATGCGCAGTGTTGACTCATTGGAAAAGACTCTGATGCTGGGAGGGATTGGGGGCAGGAGGAGAAGGGGACGACAGAGGATGAGATGGCTGGATGGCATCACGGACTCGATGGACGTGAGTCTGAGTGAACTCCAGGAGTTGGTGATGGACAGGGAAGCCTGACGTGCTGCAGTTCATGGGGTCGCAAAGAGTCGGACACGACTGAGTGACTGAACTGAATAGTTTGCCAGGAACAGAGTTATAAGTTCCCAGGTCACCATGCTTCTTGGCTCCATTTAAATGAGCTGAAAGCTTTCTGTTCATGTGCATCACTGATCATGTGACAAAGTGACTCTGACCAGGTCACTCCTGGGCTGGGAAATGAGAATTGTTCTCAAAGTAGGAAGTAAAGCCAGGAAGACCTGTGGTCTCTGCAGCCTCTGGTTCCCCTGCTCCCAGGCCATGTCCTTCATCTTTGTGGCGGTCCCCTCGGTCCTCTCGGGCTCTGCCTAGTCCCCGCCAAGTCCCCTCTGCCCAAAACCTCCTGCTAACATGTGCCTGCCACCTCCATATTTCAGAAGGCTCTATTTAGAGATGCCTTGTCCATCCACCCTTCTATCACTAATCCTCACCCCCTGCCAGGTGCTCACTCCCTTCCTAAATCTCCCTTCCTTCATGGGTTTCTTCCTTGAATCTACCTGGTCTCCTGTCCTCTATACATTTCAGATATTAACTTCATTTACTGTCTGTCTCACTTACTAGAATGTGAGCTTTAGGAAGGTGGGGATTGTAGTCTCTTGCTTTCTGAAGTATCCTCAGCATCGATGACCTTGCCTGGCATGTAGAAGGTGAAAACAGGTGTTCCTTGTAGCATCTGTGTGATGCCTCTGTCCCTCAGACATATCTGTGACCCTGGAGTGCATCCTGACCCACCGTCCCACATATCCAACTCCTGTCCTTGTTGGCCTCAGGTGAAAGTGAACCAAAGTGTTACAGTCTGGCTCCTCCCCTTCCAACCAGGAGTAGCTGACTGTAAGCACAATGGCAGAAGGACCTCTGTGACCTATTAGGTCAATTATGAGGCTGCCTGGACTTTACCTTAACCAAAAGTGTCTTGTTCTTAACCAGGAACCACACAGATCACAATGGGTGTGCACTGACCCTAATTATTGGACAGACCCACTGATGTCTGAGCTGGCCAGTAGCCCTGAGGCACTGCCCATGTACAGATGGCAGAAAGCAAGCCCATTGGCCTTCCCTCCCTCTTTTCCTTACCATTTCTTATCAGTAGGGTTTCTGTAGGAACCAAGTGAGCAGGAAGTGCTAAGGAAGAAATTGTGTCACTACTCGTGATAATTTTCATGAAATTAGTTACTAAAGGGGCAATTGAGAGGTCCAGCCCTTTCCTACTAGCTCTCCAGGCCTGGCTCCTGCCTGCCAGGTTCCCATGAGGTTGCTGTTAACCTCAGAGCAGGGATGCTCTTACCAGCACTTCTAACCCCCAATCTGTGAGGTTGCCTGACTGCAGAAGATGAAGGAGCCATTCATGAAGTCAGAGGGGAGGAGAGAAGGGCACAGGTGAGTAGAGGCAGAGCCATGGACATGGGCCTTGCAGGGAGATGAGGGGAGGGTGACAGTGGAAACTGCAGAGAAGCCATCATCTTCTTAATTTTCCTGAAAAATACTGCTTCAGAATAAGGTGCACCAGTTGTTGTGCAAGCCTAGGACTCCAATCCCAAGGCCTAAAAGGAATAGAGGGGATGGGTGGAAGGACAGCCACAGCCAGGGAGACCGATATGCCTGAGTCCAGTGTGAAAAGCTGGATGTTAGCTGGATCCCATGTTAGACCTGCATCAGGGCTTTCCCACCTTCAGTGACAGTTCCACAACCACCTTGCCAAGTGGGTACACATGACCATTTCACAGATGAGGAAACTGAGGCACAAAGAGGATGACTGTGCTCAGGGTCACATAGATCCCAAGTGACTCCACAGGTGCAAAGCCCATTAGTCTGACAGCACGGATCTTTCTCTTCTTTCTTTGTTCTTTCATGCAGCTCTGCAGAGCTGTGCACAGAGCAAATTAATCCACACCTGTGCAAATGACTGAGCCCAGTGGGACTGTAGTGACAGAAGTGCTGTCCTGAGACACAGTTGGGAGTGGAACCCATTCCAAGAAGCAAAGACCTCCTTTGATACCTTGAATCTGGGAAGATCATGTGGATGAGTTGACAATGAATATGAGCCTCGAAGGTGCACTGGGAATGGATAAAAAGAAACGTCCAGTTCCAGAAGCCCCATTATCCTTGATATTGTCAACTAAAACAAATGCACAACTTAAAAGTTGAGAATTATGTTTTATTCAGCAAATAAAACTAAGGAATTAAGCCCAGGATACAGCCTTTCAGATAGCTTTGAAGGACTGTTCCACAGAAATAAGGGAGGAGTCAGGATATATAGAAATTTTTGCAAACAAAAAAACACAGGTTGTCAGAACATCAAATGATTCCTACTAAGTAATAAAACCAGACATCTCAAGTTAATGAATGTAGCATTCTTCTATGCAGGGGAAAATCAAGTGTCTGGGCTGATAGAACTCATTCTTTTGACATGCACATCAGCTGTCTGGAGCCAGTATCCTGGTTTCCCATCCAGAGTCTCCTCAGGGTGTACCACTGAGGGTGCCTGCAGCAGCTGAGAGCTTGATGGTTGGCATCCTACTTCCATTCTGAGTTCCCTCAGGGCACACTCTCCAGGCAGGCTATAATGTGATGGCTTGAGTCTGTAACAAGATATGGCAGGGGACATTTTTTCTTTCATTGACAATATTTAGTAGCATTTTATTGATTGCAAGATTTCTCATATTTATTTTGTTCTCATTCATCTACATAGTGATATTCCTGGAGTGACACAGGCATGTGGACAGAACTGAGAACATGTATGATGGGCAAGGAGGACAGCAAGACATCTGGAGAGAGGATAGAGCAAAGGATCTGCAAGTGCCTGGGGCTCGGCTGGCCTCGGAGCATGGAGGAGAGGAGATGCCATAACCTACCACCTGCAGTGAGAACCCTCTAAGCCAGTGCTTTGAAAAGATGAATATAAGTGAGAAATCTCTAGCTGGGAGGGAAGGAGAGATAGAGAGAGAGAAGAGATTTTGAGGCATGTTTATATGCAGTCATCCAGGGAGCACAGAAAGAGGTTTTTACCAGGGAGCCTGGTGACCCAGAGGGTTCATTGTGGGAGGCGGTTAAAGGTGGGAGGTCTGGAGGGAGAGAGGAGACCCTGAGAACACGTCAGTTGGAGAGTGGTTTTATTGCTGCAAGGGACCTAGGGGCAGGAGCCCATATGAGACATTTGGAAAAAGAACAGTTCAATGCTGGAGACAGGAAGGCTGACAGTTATTATCCAAATATGGAGAAATCAATAAGTTGTCTCCTTAACACAGAAGAAATGTTGGCAGGGATGCACGAATGCAGACGTTGTCAGCTCATCGGGCTGATGTTAGAAGAGTGAGTGTCCTTGGAGAATGAAAGGAGGTTTGGGGAGATAGGTGCATGAAACACAAGAAAGCCAGGAGCCTATGGGGTCAGGAAAGTCAGGCAGAGGAAGCGTTTTCTTAAAAAGCGCTGCATCTACTGTGTCAACAGCTGTTGAAAGGGCTGGTATCCTAAAGATGAAAAATATCCCATTAGTTTAATAAAGTTGAATTTATTAGTGATCCTGATGAGTACACTTCCGCTGGAAGAAAGAGAATCTAGCTTAATGGGATAAAGAATGAAAGGACAAAACTCTGAGACATAAAAAAATTCTCTCATGGATTTTCAATGTAAAGGAGAAAACCGTGGTGCAAAGGAAGAGAATATTTAGATCATGGTACTACCCTGATGAGAGAGAAGAATTGTTTCAAAAGTGAGGGAGAATGTAGATCTTACGAGGCTGTTTGTAACTGCTTATTAAATATTGATGGGATTGAGTTGGAAATTTTTTTACAGAAATCAAATATGCAGAAATGAATTTTTTTTTTTTTTAAGGTCCTGGGATGCCCTACTTAATTGCAATGTGGGGTGAATTCTGCAGAGTGAAACATCTCTTATGGAAAGACTATGTTGGCTTTCTCTTGGAGCCCACTTGTTCTCTACCTGATAGAGTGTGGCCCGCTGTGATGGCTACCCAGGTTGGCCCCTCTGGTTGGTAGCCAGGTTGGCTTGCAGATGCTTCAATACATTCTCTCTATAGGAAACTTGAAACAAAAGGTCAGACAGGAACCTGAAGTTGTTCTTAGCATCAAGGAATGTCTGGATGAACACAGGCATTTTCCAAAAGCTCATTTTACAGTGATTAAGACATTTCTTGAGAGAAGGTCTAGAATTTAGAAATCTTTTGGCATTTCTGGCATAACAGAGCTTTTTCCATCCAGAAGTTCTTCCACTGCCTCATTATTTTTAAAATAAATGTTTATGGAAAGACATTGCTAAAGAAAACCAGAGCTTAGCAATTATTTCTATCCTGATTCTTTCCCCTTAATTCCTTAAGATTTTAGGTTGGACCTACTCACATATTTTTCATATTGATCAGCATCACTTGTCAATGATTCTTATGTTCACTTGAAATCAGTTTTAATCTGTATCAAGCATTTGAGGGACTTTGGTTGACAGTGCTGGGAAAAGCATATAACTTACTCCTTACTCTCCTTCCGTCTTCCTTTGTTAAGTATTTATTGAAAGCAACAGTGTAGAGAGAACTGTGCCATTTGATGGAGATTCAGAGATGACTCCAGTACAGGTGCTGCCCTTTAGGATTTCACAGCCCAAATTGGGGACAGTCACAGAAAGAAATGATGATCACTACTAAGAACACTAGGAGTAATAACAAGCGCCTTCTATTCAGTGAGTGCCAGGCTATCTGCAAGCACTGCACGTGGATTATTTCCTCACCACCAAAAGCGCTTATCATGATCACCCTGCTATATCTCAGATGAGGAAACTGGAGCTCAGAGAAGTGACACTTCCAGGCTCTCACAGGGCTGATGATTGACAGACGTGTGGGCCACACTGTGCAGAATGACCCAGAGCTGAGCAGAGGGGAGAGCCTGGTTGAGGTGACACCAGGAGAAGTCCTTCAGAGGCAATAGGGAATAAGCCCAGAAAACAGGGGCTCAGCCAGGTATTCCAGTTAGCAGGAACCAAGTGACAGAAGGCCTGGCGGGGGAGCATGGGTGGGGAGGGGACATCATGTGAGTTACTGCTGTGGCCGGGAAGCCAGAGAGGAATGGGCGTGACTGAGGAGAATGGAGAGGTGTCCAGGACATAGGGGTTTGTCAGGAAGATGGGATGTAATCTCATAGGCATTGGAGGATACTTGGGTGGGGGAGGGCATGCTGGTCAGATATTCCTTTGCACAGAGCATTATGGATGCGCCACAGAGCTCAGCCCCCAGGACAGGAAGGCAGGCTGGTGCAGGGTCTCTGTGGGCTGACTAGTCTTGGGCTGATGTACTAGGCTGGAAAGGGCAACAAGCAAACACTTGGAAATAAACAATGATGCAGCTTGGGGAAAGCTTGCTTCTGGAAGGTGAGGTGGGAATGAACCAGGAGTGCCTCTAAAATTTCCTGTTTGGGTTCTTGCTCTTTCCTTTTTCTATTTTATTTAATTTTCATGATAACTCCCTTTTACATGTGGAGGTCTAGTCAAAGGAAGTTTCTGCTCAAGGAAAGAGGGGTCCTCTCTGAGCACACTCCAGCTTCAGTGTGACCCCATGGCAGTATGAGAGGGCAGGGACCCCTGCCCAGGATGCCACATTGGGGTCCAGGTGACAAGTGTCACAGGCAGAGCCTTTTACAAGTGTTGGGGTCCAGGGTGAGGAACTCCTCCCATGGCAAAGGTCATGAGGAAGGGGGCTTCGGCATACGCAAAGGCGTGACCAAGTCTCAGGAAATTCCCCTGCTCCCGAGCATCTAACCCCAAAACCAGAGTCTGCCTTGTACTCTCACCTACAGGGGCTCTCCCCATAACCGTTTCTCTTGGAGAAGGAGTTAATGTGCAGCTCCAAGGCAGTAAAAATTCCTGGATGTGACTAGAGTGTTTCAACTTATGGGACTCCTCTGAAGGTTATCTAGCCTGCCTGTATAGGTTCCTCTGGCCACAACAGCCCTCCAACCATGAGAGGCACAAGATGTTTTGACTTATTAAAGGCAAATTCTTATGGGAAGTTAGAAATTATTAGTATAGTGGGTTGGTTGGGAATTATATTGATAAAAGGTTTTTTCATTTATTGTGTCAATAATTGCTGCTAATTCCCTGCCTTAGGTGGGAAAGGGCGTCTCAGGTTAAGCCTCTCTCTGGACACATGATTGTTTACTACCTCTCAACCATTAACAGCACAGAGAGTTTGGGAGTATTTTGAGAGTCTTAATTAACATAGGGCTTTTTCTTGTTGTTGAGTCAATGATTGCCACCAGGCCTCCATATCCTTAGACACCTGGGAATATATTAATCAATGTATTTGGAATATAGAAAAGGAAATATAGGCAGGAAGGGGGAAAAAAATGGCGGAGGAATAGGATGGGGAGAACACTTTCTCCCTCTCTACCTCATCAAAAGAACATTTCAACGCTGAGCAAATTCCACAAAATAACTTCTGACTGCTGGCAGAGGACATCAGGCATCCAGCAAAGCAGATCATTGGCTTCAAAGCCAGGTAGGAAATACTTTATTTTATTTTAAAGAACGAAGTTATAGACAAAGGAGGTAGGGAGGGAATCCCGGCACGGGAAGAGACTCTTAAAGAGAGAGGTTCCCTAAAATTGGGGAACTTTCTCACAGCTGTGCATGGGGCGAGCCCTGGAAACACAGAGGGCAACATAACAGGAAGGAGGAATAAATAAATAATTAAAACCAACAGATTATGAATTCAACAGTATAACCCCCAGCGGATAAGCAGCGCAAACGCCTGCTTCCGACAGCAGCGGGGGTTGGGCAGGGGAGGAGCGCGCCCGCGGCAGCGCTTTCTAAGAATTGGGCTGCGGGAGACGTAGGCTGCAGGGCTTTTCTCGAGAATCGGGGCATAACAGGGCCAGAATCGGGTCCGCGCGTGGATAGAACGATTTATCCCGGACCAACAAACCAGACTGGGGGTAACTAACACGCGAAACGCTCGAACGTAAGACACTGACAGGCCCGCGCACAGAACAAAGGACGGATCGGAAATAGCCGGCTGCAGACCATCCCCCACCGGCGACGGGCAGCCAGAGCCTTAAGCGCGGGAAGAGGGCAGACGCAGCTCAAGAGAGACATTACCTACCAAATTGCAAGCAAGCTTCTTTATTGAGACTTCTGCAACAATAGTCCGCGCCAAAATCCCTACCACTTGGACTTGGAACCAAACCCGGCACCCGGAGGGGACTTCCTGAGCGCCAATCCTGAGCGGCTTAAACCGGGGAATTGCATGAAACATAGGGCAGGCCCCACACGGTTATCCCGCGGATTGGGAAGGGGCAAGCCCAGTGCAGAGCTCATCACCACCCTCCTTGTGGCACGACAGAAATCAGACGCGGAAGAGACCAGCAAACAGAAGAAGTCAAACAGAGGGAACTGTCTTGGTAGTGACGCCACACAGCTCTCAACGACAGAGAAAGCGCCAGATACGCCGTTCCTACTTTTATGATCAAAAAAAAAAAAAAATTTTTTTTTTTTTGGGGGATGATGTGGAAGCGTGATTTTTTTTTTCTTTTAAGAATTTTGTTTTCTTTCTTTAAAAATTATTTTTTTTCCTTTTAAATTAGTTTATTCTTTTCTTTTTCATCCTTTTTCCCCTAAACTTCCTTAAATTTTTAAGTATTCTATATTTCTAGTTATTATTTTTAGAACCTAATATTACTTAAAAAAAAAAACCCTATAGTTTAAGCAAACGCCGTATATAGTCTTATTGGTGAAGGAAGTTGTCTTTTAATAATTCTGGAGTCTTTTATTATATTTTACTTTTTTTTTCTTTTTTTTCTTTTTTCTCTTTTTTTTTTAAATTTCTCTCTACTTCTTCATCTTCTCTTCAATAATCTATCTTTGAAAATCCAATTTATACTCCAGATTTTTAATCTTGGCATTTTGGTATTTGTTGCCAATTTTGTTCTTTTGAAAACCTAATCCTCAGTACCCAGTTTTACATGAGTGCAAGACTACTGGCTTGACCACTCTCTCCACCTCTGGAATCTCCCTTTTCGCCACCAGGTGGCTTTTGTCTCCTCCCCTCCCCCTCCCCCTCTCTACCCAACCCTATGAACCTCTGTGCGTTCCAGAAGGAGGAGAACTCTAAGGGAACTGGTCACTGACTGGATCTGTATCCCTCCTTCCCATCTCCCTCTTTTATCCTCCTGTCCATCTCTATCTACTTCCTTCCTCTCCTCTTCCATGTATAACTCTGTGACCACCTCTGAGCGGTCCAGACTTCGGAGCACACACAAGAAAGTGGTTACGGGCTAACTTGCTTTTCCCTCTTATGATTCCACCTCATCCCATTCCACTCACCTCTAACTACTCCCTCCCTCTTCTCTCCTCCAAGTAACTCACCGATCCTCTAGGGACGACCCTCAAGGTGGAGAAACCTATCATCATTAACCTAGATGTTTTAACATTAGTGCTGAATAGACGGAGAAATCATGAGGCTATTGTAAAAATAAATCTGAAAACCAGAATCAGGAGGCGTAATTCCAAATCCTGAGATCATCAAAGAATTCCTGAATACAGGGTACATTATCCAATTAGAGCTCATCAAACGCCTTCATACCTATACTAAAATTGAGCACTGCCCAAGGGCCAACAAGCTCCAGAGCAAGACATACCACGCAAATTCTCCAGCAACACAAGAACAAGCCCCTGAGCTCCAATACACAGGCAACTCAAAATACTCCAAAACCACTGACGTCGCATAACCCATTACTTCACACGTCACAGCACTCCAGAGAGAGGAAATCCAGATCCACCCACCAGAACTCCAACATAAGCCTCCCTGATCAAGAAACTTTGACAAGCCACTGATATAACCCCAAACACAGAGAGGAAACTCTATAATAAAGAGAACTCCACAAATTCCCAGAATATAGAAAAGCCACCCCAAACGCAGCAATATAACCAGGATGAAGAGACAGAGGAATACCCAGCAGGTAAAGGAACAGGAGACATGCCCACCAAACCAAACAAAAGAGGAAGAGATAGGGAATATACCTGAGAAAGAATTCCGAATACTGATAGTGAAAATGATCCAAAATCTTGAAATCAAAGTGGAATCACAGATAAATAGCCTGGGGTCAAGGATTGAGAAGATGCAAGAAAGGTTTAACAAGGACCTAGAAGAAATAAAAAAGAGTCAACATATAATGAATAATGCAATAAATGAGATCAGAAACACTCTGGAGGCTACAAATAGTAGAATATCGGAGGCAGAAGATAGGATTAGTGAAATAGAAGATAGAATGGTAGAAATAAATGAATCAGCGAGGAAAAAGAAAGACGAATTAAAATAAATGAGGACAACCTCAGAGACCTCCAAGACAATATGAAACGCTCCAACATTCGAATTATAGGAGTCCCAGAGGAAGAAGACAAAAAGAAAGACCATGAGAAAATACTTGAGGAGATAATAGTTGAAAACTTCCCTAAAATGGGGAAGGAAATAATCACCCAAGTCCAAGAAACCCAGAGAGTGCCAAACAGGATAAACCCAAGGCGAAACACCCCAAGACATATTTTAATCAAACTAACAAAGACCAAACACAAAGAACAAATATTAAAAGCAGCAAGGGAAAAACAACAAATAACACACAAGGGGATCCCCATAAGAATAACTGCAGATCTTTCAATAGAAACTCTTCAGGCCAGGAGGGAATGGCAAGACATACTTAAAGTGATGAAAGATAATAACCTTCAGCCAAGACTACTGTACCCAGCAAGGATCTCATTCAAATATGAAGGAGAAATCAAAAGCTTTCCAGACAAGCAAAAGCTGAGAGAATTCAGCACCACCAAACCAGCTCTCCAACAAATACTAAAGGATAGACTTTAGAAAGGAAGCACAAAAAGGACGTATAAACCCGAACCCAAAGCAATAAAGTAAATGGCAACAGGAGCATACTTATCAATAATTACCTTAAATGTAAATGGGTTGAATGCCCCAACCAAAAGGCAAAGACTGGCTGAATGGATACAAAAACAAGATCCCTATATATGCTGCTTACAAGAGACCCACCTCAAAACAACGGACACATACAGACTAAAAGTGAAGGGCTGGAAAAAGATATTCCATGCAAATAAAGACCAAAAGAAAGCAGGAGTAGCAATACTCATATCCGATAAAATAGACTTTAAAACAAAGGCTGTGAAAAGGGACAAAGAAGGCCACTACATAATGATTAAAGGATCAATCCAAGAAGAAGATATAACAATTATAAATATATATGCACCCAACATAGGAGCACCGCAATATGTAAGACAATTGCTAACAAGCATGAAAGGGGAAATTAATAATAACACAATAATAGTGGGAGACTTTAATACCCCACTCACACCTATGGACAGATCAACTAAGCAGAAAATTAACAAAGAAACACAAACGTTAAATGATACAATAGACCAGTTAGACCTAATTGATATCTATAGGACATTTCACCCCAAAACAATGAATTTCACCTTTTACTCAAGTGCACACGGAACCTTCTCCAGGATAGATCACATTCTGGGTCATAAATCTAACCTTGATAAATTCAAAAAATTGAAATTATTCCAAGCATCTTCTCTGACCATAATGCACTAAGGTTAGATCTCAATTATAGGAGAAAAACTATTAAAAATTCCAACATTTGGAGGCTGAACAACACCCTACTGAATAATCAACAAATCACAGAAGAAATCAAAAAGAAATCAAAATATGCATCGAAACAAATGAAAATGAAAACACAACTACACAGAACCTTTGGGACACTATAAAAGCAGTCCTAAGAGGAAAGTTCATAGCAATACAGGCATACCTCAAGAAACAAGAAAAAAATCAAATAAATAACCTAACTCTACACCTAAAGCAACTAGAAAAGGAAGAAATAGAGAACCCCAGAGTTAGTAGAAGGAAAGAAATCCTAAAAATTAGGGCAGAAATAAATGCAAAAGAAACGAAAGAGACCATAGCAAAATCAACAAAGCAAAAAGCTGGTTCTTTGAAAGGATAAATAAAATTGACAAACCATTAGCCAGACTCATCAAGAAACAAAGAGAAAAAAATCAAATCAACAAAATTAGAAATGAAAATGGAGAGATCACGACAGACAACTCAGAAATACAAAGAATCATAAGAGACTACTATCAGCAATTATATGCCAATAAAATGGACAACTTGGAAGAAATGGACACATTCTTAGAAAAGTACAATTTTCCAAAACTGAACCAGGAAGAAATAGAAAATCTTAACAGACCCATCACAAGCACGGAAATTGAAACTGTAATCAGATATCTTCCAGCAAACAAAAGCCCAGGTCCAGACGGCTTCACAGCTGAATTCTACCAAAAATTTCGAGAAGAGCTAACACCTATCTTACTGAAACTATTCCAGAAAATTGCAGAGGAAGGTAAACTTCCAAACTCATTCTATGAGGCCTCCATCACCCTAATACCAAAACCTGACAAAGACACCACAAAAAAGAAAACTACAGGCCAATATCACTGATGAACATAGATGCAAAAATCCTCAACAAAATCCTAGCAATCAGAATCCAGCAACACATTAAAAAGATCATACACCATGACCAAGTGGGCTTTATCCCAGGGATGCAAGGATTCTTCAATATCCGCAAGTCAATCAATGTAATTCATCACATTAACAAACTGAGAAATAAAAAATCATATGATTATCTCAATAGATGCAGAAAAAGCCTTTGACAAAATTCAGCATCCATTTATGATAAAAACTCTCCAGAAAGCAGGACTGGAAGGAACATACCTCAACATAATAAAAGCTATATATGACAAACCCACAGCTCACATTATCCTCAATGGCGAAAAATTGAAACCATTTCCCCTAAAGTCAGGAACAAGACAAGGGTGTCCACTTTCACCACTACTCTTCAACATCGTACTGGAAGTTTTGGCCACAGCAATCAGAGCAGAAAAAGAAATACAAGGAATCCAAATTGGAAAAGAAGAAGTAAAACTCTCACTGTTTGCAGATGACATGATCCTCTACATAGAAAATCCTAAAGACTCGACCAGAAAACTACTAGAGCTAATCAGTGAATATAGTAAAGTTGCAGGATATAAAATCAACACTCAGAAATCCCTTGCATTCCTATACACTAATAATGAGAAAGTAGAAAAAGAAGTTAAGGAAACAATTCCATTCACCATTGCAACGAAAAGAATAAAATACTTAGGAATATTCCTACCTAAAGAAACTAAAGACCTATATATCGAAAACTATAAAACACTGATGAAAGAAATCAAAGAGGACACTAATAGATGGAGGAATATACCATGCTCATGGCTTGGAAGAATCAATATAGTGAAAATGAGTATACTACCCAAAGCAATCTACAGATTCAATGCAATTCCCATCAAGCTACCAGCAGTATTTTTCTCAGAACTAGATCAAATAATCTCAAGATTTGTATGGAAATACAAAAACCTCGAATAGCCAAAGCAATCTTGAGAAAGAAAAATGGAACTGGAGGAATCAACTTGCCTGACTTCAGGCTCTACTACAAAGCCACAGTCATTAAGACGGTATGGTACTGGCACAAAGACAGAAATATAGATCAATGGAACAAAATAGAAAGCCCTGAGATTAACCCACATACCTATGGACACCTTATCTTCGACAAAGGAGGCAAGAATATACAATGGAGTAAAGATAGTCTCTTTAACAGGTGGTGCTGGGAAAACTGGTCAACCACTTGTAAAAGAATGAAACTAGACCCCTCTCTAACACCATACACAAAAATAAACTCAAAATGGATTAAAGATCTAAATGTAAGACCAGAAACTATAAAACTCCTAGAGGAGAACATAGGCAAAACACTCTCCGACATAAATCACAGCAGGATCCTCTATGATCCAACTCCCAGTATACTGGAAATAAAAGCAAAGATAAACAAATGGGATCTAATTAAAATTAAAAGCTTCTGCACAACAAAGGAAACTATAAGCAAGGTGAAAAGACAGCCTTCTGAATGGGAGAAAACAATAGCAAATGAAACAACTGACAAACAACTAATCTCAAAGATATATAAGCAACTTATGCAGCTCAACTCCAGAAAAATAAATGATCCAATAAAAAAATGGGCCAAAGAACTAAATAGGCATTTCTCCAAAGAAGACATACGGATGGCTAACAAACACATGAAAAGATGTTCAACATCACTCATTATCAGAGAAATGCAAATCAAGACCACAATGAGGTACCATTTCACACCAGTCAGAATGGCTGCGATCCAAAAGTCTACAAGCAATAAATGCTGGAGAGGGTGTGGAGAAAAGGGAACCCTCTTACACTGCTGGTGGGAATGCAAACTAGTACAGCCATTATGGAAAACAGTGTGGAGATTCCTTAAAAAATTGCAAATAGAACTGCCTTATGACCCAGCAATCCCACTGCTGGGCATACACACCGAGGAAACCAGAAGTGAAAGAGACACATGTACCCCAATGTTCATTGCAGCGCTGTTTATAATAGCCAGGACATGGAAGCAACCTAGATGTCCATCAGCAGATGAATGGATAAGAAAGCTGTGGTTCATATACACTATGGAATACTACTCAGCCCTTAAAAAGAATAAATTTGACTCAGTTCTAATGAGATGGATGGAATTGGAACCGATTATACAGAGTGAAGTAAGCCAGAAAGAAAAAACACCAATACAGTATACTGACACATATATATGGAATTTAGAAGACAGTAATGATGACCCTACATGTGAGACAACAAGAGACACAGAGGTATAGAGTGGACTTTTGGACTCTGAGGGAGAGGGAAAGGGTGGGATGGTATGGGAGAATGGCAATGAAACATGTATATTTTCCCGTAAGAAACGAAACGCTAATCTATGTTCAATGTAGGATGCAGGATGCATGGGGCTGATGCACAGGATGATTCAAGTAGAGGATGGGGGGTGGGAGGTGGGAGGGGATTCGGCATTGGGAGATTGTGTTCACCTATGGCTGATTCGTGTCAATGTATGGCAAAACAAATACAGTATTGTAATTTTAAAAATAAATAAATTTAATTAAAAAAAAAAGAAAAAAAAAGAAAAGGAAATATAGTAGTTTTTGATGTTAGCAATATTAGACTTTTGAGTTAATGAATTTTCTCTTTTGTTATAGATCACTGTACTTTATTATAAATCATTGTGTCCTTGCTATGTAAAAATGTAACCTTATCACTATCTTAAGACTAAGTAGATCTTAAGAGGAACATTGGTGAAAGGATTTTCATTTGTTGGACTGATGTTTGCTGCTAAATCTCCATATTCCGTGCCCTTATAATAAATATAACTAGCATATGGGAGAAATGCATATTAACCTTTAAGCATATAGGGAGAAATAAGTATTAATCTTTAAGATTAATCATGTTAACCTTGGGTTAAATAAATTTCTTTCTTGATTGTAACTCACTACACCCTCACCCTATAGGGATGCAACTTTATTTGGAGGGTGGTGCCTGGTTTAAGAAAAAACACGCTTGGAAAAAATAAGTTTTCTGGTTATCAGAAAGAAAGCGTTGTAAATGCCAGCAGGCAGAAATGGCTTAAAGATAATGTAAAACCCCTAAGACCTTTTTTATATAAAGCACCTGATTTTGATAAAGGTCAGGACTGCTGACCCCCACGTGACTCTGTATTCATCCCTATATGTAACAAAAGGTATATAAGAAAATCAGAAAAATAAAGAAATGGGATCAGTTCCGGGGAAGACTGACTCCCCATGTCGTTCATTCTTGCTCCCTGTTTTTCTGGCTGAATTCCCATCTGGACCATGGATGCTATTCCATGTGAACCAAGTTATTCAGTCTCTTTTTTCTCCACTAATTTTCCTACTACACTCTCCGCTTCTAATCTCTCTATATCTGTAACTAAATATGTATTTTTCCAAGAAGGACGCCGACGCCATTTCCACCTTCGAATCATCCTGGATCCACGGGGGCTGGACCCTGGCATACAAGGTCTTTGGACTCTATAATTTTTTTATTTCATGGTGCACATGTTGCCCGAGAGGTTGCTCTCCTCTCTTTTGATCTTCTCTTTTGATACAAACCTAATTCTGTTTATGCACAAGGACTCTTTAACACTTGAAAACAGTGATTTGGGTCTGTGTTTCTCTGCTGTGAACTTTCTCACCTCCACTGCCACTCTCTTCCACTTGTGATTTCACTGGAAACCCACCTCCTTCACCCAGAGCCCATGCTTCCCCTGCTACAGACAGGGACATAAAGGTATCATTTTTTTCTTTTTTGTTTCTTTGATTTTGGTTAGTACATATATATGGAATCTAGAAAGATAATTTTGATGAACCTCTGTGCAGGGCAGCAAAAGAGACATAGACATTAAGAACAGACTTTTGGACATAGCCACAGAAGGAGAGGGTAGCATTGAAACATATACATTACTATATGTAAAATAGTCAATTTATGATGCAAGGAACCCAAAGCCAGTGCTCTGTGACAACCTAGAGGGATAGGGTTGGGAGGGAAGTGGAAGAGGGGATCAAGAGGGAAGGGACACATGTGTACCTATGGCTGATTCATGTTAATATATGCAAAAACCATCACAATATTGTAATTGCCCTTCAATTAAAAAAAAAAAAAATATTTTTAAAAATGCTTCTTTCTACCCTTAAAATGTACTAACAATTTACCAACTTCCAAATCCAGCACTCAGTGTTGATTTCAGTTGGTACTGATTGCAATGGCAGAAGGGACCTTGTGGGGATCTTTAATGGCCATCACATGTGGGAGAAATCTGCTGGTGGGTTTTCCTTATGTAATCAGAATTCTAGTGTAGACCCAGGCCTGGGAGAATTCCATCCCCAGGGGACTGTATGAGCTATAGAAGGAAATGAGCAGGTTTCATTCAAATCTGAATCCTAAAAGCCCAGGTGGTACCTGGAAAAAACTGGAATTCAACATGCCTAATAAAAGGAAAGAACAATAATTTTACAGTGGGAATATCCGCAGACTCACCTTTAATCAGGTAATTGAGTTCACATCATAGTGACAACCTGTGTTGACATTACAGACTCCAATATGCTCTGATGGGGGGCATGTTGCCACTGTCATTATCTCCAAATTCATATCTCAGTCTAATCATAAGAAAACACCAGACAGACCCAAACTGGGGACATTCTACCTCATGCCTGACGAGTACTCTTAAGAGCGCTGGATCAGAATAAATGAGGAAAGGCAGAGGGCTGACCACAGATGAGGGACAATGATGAGCTTCCCCTGAACCCCTGTTCCCAGAAACCCACTCGCCCATCCATGTATTCTGAGATAAGGCTCGCCTCCACCCTTCTGTGATGATTATGATTCTCTGTCCACCTGCCTCTAGAAGACCCCTGATTCCATTCTCTTTTAGACAGACCTCCCTAATGCATGTTCTCTCATTGTCATTGCCAGGATAAAATCATGTTAATTATCTGGTGCATTTTTTTGTCTTTCAAAGACTGAGGAGCCATGAGAATTCCCTGCTGTCCAGTGGTTAGGACTACTTGCTTCCAATGAAGTGGGCAAGGGTTCAATCCTGGTTAGGGGACTAAGATCCTGTGTGTATGATGTGGCTGAAAAAGAAAACAACCATGGTGTCATCACTACATATAATGGGATGGGCTATCCTAAACAGATGATGGCTTTCACGAGATGACTGAGGAAATCTGAATAAAGTCTGTAGTTCAGTTAATCTTATCACTGTTAATGTTTTAGCATTTAGTGATGCTTTATTGTGATTATGTAAGATGTTGATGGAGAAGGCAATGGCACCCCACTCCAGTACTCTTGCCTGGAAAATCCTATGGATGGAGGAGCCTGGTAGGCTGCAGATCACTGAGTTGGACACGACTGAGCGACTTCACTTTCACTTTTCACTGTAATGCATTGGAGAAGGAAATGGCAATCCACTCCAGTGTTCTTGCCTGGAGCCAGGGATGGGAGATCCTGCTGGGCTACCTTCTATGGGGTTGAACAGAGTCGGACACGACTGCAGTGACTTAGCAGCAGCAGCAGCAGCAGCAGCAAGATGCTGACAATAGGGAAAGCTGGGTGAAAGTAAACAAAACTCTCCTTAGTATCTTTATAGTATTTGGTGTGCCCAAAATTATTTGGAAAAGCATTTTTAGAGTTCTTATTAATGGCTAAATAAATGTCTATTAGTATTTCTGTCTTAGCTGTAGCCTGCTTGAATGCTTGGTTGCTTCAGTTGTGTCTGACTCTTTTATGTACACATATATACACTCACACATACATCTTGTATACAAAAAAGGGAGAGAGAGAAAGAGATAGAGACAAAGGGAGAAAAATGGGGGCAGGGAATGAAATGAAGAGATACATATTTTAAGGAATTAGCTCACATGATTTGGGGGATAGCAAATCTGAATTCTGTGAAGCAGGCTGGGAGGCTAGAAATTCAGGGAAAAGTTATTGTTTGAGTCTGAAATCCACCAGGCTGGAAACTCAGAGAGGGTTTCTATGTTGTAGTCTTAACATAGAGCTTCTTCTTTGGGAAATAGTCTTTGCTCTTAATGTCTTCAACTGATCAGATGAGGCCCCTTGACATTATTGAGGGGGCTATTCAAACTCTATTCATATTGCTATTCAAACTCTATTGAATTTAAATGCTAATTATCTCTGAAAAATACCTTCATAGCAACATCTAGACAGGTGTTTGAACAAATGACCGGACACCGGCCTGGTAAAATTGACACATACATTTACTATTACAGTGCACCTCACACTGAAAGCAATCACAGCTACCCTTGCCCATGACATGGGCTGTGCTGTGCTGTGGTTAGTCGCTCAGTCATGTCCAACTCTCTGTGACCCCATGAATGGTGGCCTACCAGACTCCTCTGTCCAGGGGGATTCTCCAGGCTAGAATACTGGAGTGGGTTGACAAGCCCCCTCTCCAGGGGATCTTCCAAACCCAGATATCAAACCCAGGTCTCCCACACTGCAGGCAGGTTCTTTACCATCTGAACCACCAGGAAAGCCCAAGAGTACTAGAATAGGTAGCCTATCCCTTTTCTGGGAGGAATTGAACCAGGGTCTCTGCTTTCATGCCAGATTCTTTACCAGCTGAGCTACCAGGGACGATGACACAAGATAGGAAGGGCCAAGCTGTCCAGAGGAGTCTCATTCTCTGCTATGGAGACTAAAGATGTCTTTGAGGTCAGGACTGAATCAGAAGGAGGGATGTGGCTTAAGGCTCCATTCCTATTTGACGTCACTGGGCTGTATTAAATGCATGATTTTCTGAGTCCATACTTATTTATTTGGAAGGGTATGAAAGGGGCTATGAATAGTGAGCTGGATAACATGACTTATGGAATGTCATCAAACCTTAATCTTACTTTTATCTATTACTGTCATTTAGAAGTATTCAGTATAAGAAAATTTCCCCAAGCTGCTATATAAAAACTGAAGCCAGATCTAATCATTTTTTCCTGGCTACTTGAAAGGAGAGGATTTTATGTTAATTTTAATTTTCAAAAGAGATTCTCAAGTCAGAAATTATTCTCCAAGTCAAAAATAATTATTAATACTTTGATCTTTAACCAAAGTTAAGATTTTCTCTCCCCACAAAGCATCCTGAGAAGGGCCAGTTAGTGAGTCATCACTAGCAAGTCTATAGGTTGATAGCAGTAAATACGTTTATGTTCTAAAAATATCATTTGAAATATTTAATATAGAGCTGTGTACAAAACAGGCATTTATTCTCTGTAAGATTAGCATTGTCTCCTAGAAGCCAAGCAAGAAAGTATTCTCATGAGGAGGGAATGATTGTGTGTCAAACTTGGCCCATGAAATGAAAACTAGATTGGATTTAGCAGTGTAACATCATTTGTGGCCTATGTAAGAGTAATTTTGGTGGCCTGTTGAGAATAACTGGACTGTAATAAAAAGTGAGAGGAGAGGCAATGCATTTGGTGGAAGAGAAGGCCTGGGGTGTCCTCTTAAAGGAAAAGCAGAAAAATAGGGAGACAGACATCACAGAAAGTTGAATCGTGTGTGCCCTGTGGGTATGCACGTTTATATGGGTTTAAAGATGTGAACTCCATAACTCGGTTGGTAAAGAATCCACCTGCAATGCAGGAGACCCCAGTTTGATTTCTGAGCCAGGAAGATCCACTGGAGAAGGGAAAGTTTACCCACTTCAGTACTCTGGCCTGGAGAATTCCATGGACTATACAGTCTTTGGGGTTGCAAAGGTTGGACACGACTGAGTGAGTTTCACTTTCAAAGATGTGAAAGATACTATGGTTTTATACTGATGATAATTACATAGAAGAGAGTGTGTGTAAAACAACTGGTCTTATAGAACAGAGGAGAGAATTGCTGGTAGGTGTCTAAGTGGAAAGAGGATGGGATGTGGTGCTGGTTGGAAGAGAGAGCAAGGAGCATGTGGGTTCAAATGTGGTGCAGGAGACTGTGGATGTCCCCTGGGAGTTCTCCTCTAATTGTTTAATTTATCAAATGATAGCCCAAGGTATTTGGAGAATTAATTAAGTGGGAAATCTTATGATGACGGGGCAGCAATAATTCATGGATCAACCCCCATCTCTATCTGAAGCAATAATTCATGTATCTGGTACAGTAGGCCCCTCCTCAACCCCAGGGTCAAATTAAGAGGACAGATCCACTTCCCTGCTTTTGTCTGGGACTTGACTCCTCAGCTCTGGCAAAATGGGATGACTGGTCACCATATCAGAGTTCTGCTCGTCATCACCATTGAGACTGTCCTCTCCCTTGGTGGGGAGAGGGTGAGCTGCTTCCAAAGCAATCCTCTGCATAAAGTTCTCCCCATCTGGACTCTCATTTATAGCATCAATATAAATTTCAAAATTTGAAAGTGTTAGTTGCTCACATGTCCAGCTCTTTGTGACACCATGAACTGTAGCTTGCCAGGCTCCTCTGTCCATGGAATTCTCCAGGCAAGAATACTGGAATGGGTAGTCATTCCCTTCTCCAAGGTATCTTCCTGTCCCAGGGACGGAACTCGGATCTCCTGCGTTGCAGGCAGATTCTTCACCACTTGAGCCACCAGGCAAAAGCACATTTCCAAAAATGCATTGTTTAAAATTAAAAATATATATGATATGAGTATTTTAAAATATATTATTTTAAAATATTTAATAATTTTAAAGAAAATTTAATATTATTTTAAAAATATTATTTAAACATTTTCTTTAACATATACTGAAAGTATTGCCTTGGTTGGACCTTCAATTTCTTATCCTGTTACACTGGTTAAAGGTAAATAAATAAACATCACCATATTTATTACCTCTTCTGTTTGTTATAGATTATACTGTTGGCTTTGAAGCATTTCACCTCATTTGCTTGCCTCTGAATTATATTTGTATTTAAGGCAACTCCCAAAATAAATTATATGTTTATTTGGACTCATCAAGAATGGAGAATATTGCTGTAATAATTAAACCAAACCCTCAGCAGTGATTTAATGAGATGGTCTCTTTAATCCCCTCAGCCCCTCATGTCTATTTGAAGTTTTATGAAAGGCTAAGGTGGTGTTGGAGAAGACTCTTGAGATCCCCTGGACTGCAAGGAGATCCAACCAGTCCATTCTGAAGGAGATCAGCCCTGGGATTTCTTTGGAAGGAATGATGCTAAAGCTGAAACTCCAGTACTTTAGCCACTTAATGCGAAGAGTTGACTCATTGGAAAATCTCTGATGCTGGGAGGGATTGGGGGCAGGAGGAGAAAGGGAAGACAGAGGATGAGATGGCTGGATGGCATCACGGACTCGATGGACGTGAGTTTGGGTGGACTCCGGGAGATGGTGGTGGACAGGGAGGCCTGGCGTGCTGCAGTTTATGGGGTTGCAAAGAGTCGGACACAGCTGAGCAACTGAACTGAACTGAACTGAAAGGTTAAGAAAGCCTTTGATGCCTATGAGCCAGATGAAAATGTTCTGTTGGATGACTTGAAAAGCAATAAATATTCAAAGACACTGGTTATATAAAATTGTACACATTGCAATTTAGGACAAGATCCTTTGACATCCATTTAAGGTTACAATCAACAAGTTAATTCTTTTTTTTTTTTCTTTTGCAAAGCTCCTGTTTTTGTTCTAATTTTTTTTTTTCAAGAAGGGTGGAGAACACATATTATACATTACTCAAGGCCAAGCAAATTAGTGTTACATAATCTCAGCTTATCAGTTCAATTATCTTGTATCAAGGAGGGTGTGTTCAGTTATTCAAATCATTATGAAAGTTCTTTTTCAAGCTATTGCCAAACCACTGTTCAAGGAAAACACCTTTTCTTCATTTAACCTAGCTTTCATTTTCCTTTATGAGGAACTGAAATCATGTATATTGACTGCTCTTTTTTTTCCAGCTGAATTATTATTTTCTTTGAAAGAAGTGTCAATGAACTGGCAGTCCAGGGTGGTTAATAAAACAGTAACAACAGTAGGGATTGTGAAGGCACCTGCCTCCCAGGAGGATCGCATCATCCACTCCAGATCAAGTCACTGTCATCCACAAGCAAGGGAGAGAAATTCCAGCTTCTTCCACTGGCTGTCTTCTTAGGATCTGATACTCCACTGTTGTGGTTACTCTCCTGAAAGTGGATAGGATGGCCTGGGAGCAGAATGGAGGGTTAGCCTAGTCCAGTAGGGAAAACCACGGGCTTTTCTAGGAGTTCATTGGGCTTGATTCCATCACTTATTCAGTATATAAAATTGGTCTAATTCTCAGTGTCCAAATCTAAGAACGAGGAATAATAATTCCCTCATAAAATTGTGGTGGAAGGCTCTCTGCTCCATGAGGTCACTCACTGAAGGATAGCTGAACTTTGAAAGCTTAAGTACAACTCCTACATATTCCCTTAAATTATCACCAGAATACAGCCCACTCACACCTTCTGCTCTGCAAAATGGAAAAGTGTTCCTATAATAAATTCCCCTATGTGACAGATAGCAGCCGTCCTGCTCATTTAATTGGAAATAGTGTTCCTTTTAAAAGTGATTTTACCTTACAGACATCAGTTATGCTTTCAAACAAGATTCAATAATGATTTTATCTGGCACATTTCTTTTGTTTTCATCATGCCCTGCATTAACTGTTTATGGTTACCTCATCTCAACATGGACGTAGCAGGACTTAGTCTGGGCCTCTACTGCTGCACAATGTTAATTCAGTCCCCACACTCACAGCCATATTCTGAATGATTAATAATTTCCCTCTTTACATTCCCAATTATGGTCTATATATTTAATAATTTCCCTCTTTACATTCCCAATTATGGTCTATATATTGCTACCTGAACCTGTATTGTCAGAGCAGACTGCCTTTTGAGCTCCCAGTGTATCCCTCAGTTCAATTCAGTTGCTCAGTTGTGTCTGACTCTTTGCGACCCCATCGACTGCAGAAAGCCAGGCTTCCCTGTCCATCACCAGCTTCTGGAGCTTACTCAAATTCATATCCATTGAGTTGGGGATGCCATCCAACCATCTCATACTCTGTCGTCCCCTTCTCCTCCCGCCTTCAATCTTTCCCAGCTTCAGGGTCTTTTCAAATGAGTCAGTTCTTTGTGCAGGTGGTCAAAGTATTGGAGTTTCAGCTTCAACATCAGTCCTTCCAATGAATATTCAGGACTTCCTTTAGGATGGACTAGTTGGATCTCCTTGCAGTCCAAGGGACTCTCAAGAGTCTTCTCCAACACCATAGTTCAAAAGCATCATTTCTTTGGCACTCAGCTTAATTACACTCCAACTCTTACATCCATACATGACTACTGGAAAGACCATAGCTTTAACTAGATGGATTTTGTTGGCAAAGTAATATCTCTGCTTTTAATATGCTGTCTATGTTGGTCATAGCTTTTCTTTGAAGGAATAACATCTTTTAATTTCATGTCTGCAGTCACTATCTGCAGTGATTTTGGAACCCAAGAAAGTAAAGTCTCTCACTGTTTCCATTGTTTCTCCATCTATTTGTCATGAAGTGATGGGACTGAATGCCATGATCTTCATTTTCTGAATGTTGAGCTTTAAGTCAACTTTTTCACTCTCCTTTTTCACTTTCATCAAGAGGCTCTTTAGTTCTTCTTCAATTTCTGCCATAAAGGTGGAGTCATCTGCATATCAGAGGTTATTGATATTTCTCCCGGTAATCTTGATTCCAGCTTGTGTTTCTTCCAGTACAGTGTTTCTCATGATGTACTCTGCATAGAAGTTAAATAAGCAGGGTGACAATATACAGCCTGACGTACTTCTTTCCTGATTTGGAACCAGTCTGTTGTTCTATGTCCAGTTCTAACTGTTGCTTCCTGACCTGCATACAGATTTCTCAGGAGGCAGGTCAGGTAGTCGGGTATTCCCATCTCTTTCAGAATTTTCCACATTTTGCTGTGGTCCACATAGTCAAAGGCTTTGGTGTAGTCAATAAAGCAGAAATAAATGTTTTTCCTGGAACTCTCTTGCTTTTTGATGATCCAACAGATGTTGTCAATTGTTCTCTGGTTCCTCTGTCTTTTCTATTTCCAGCTAAAACATCTGGAAGTTCATAGTTCATGTACTGTTGAAACCTGGCTTGGAGAATTTTGAGCATTACTTTGCTAGCACTGTGTGAGATGAGTGCAGTTGTGTGGTAGTATGAACGTGCTTTAGCATTACGTTTCTTTAGGATTGTAATAAAAACTGACCTTTACCAGTCCAGTGGCCACTGCTGAGTTTTCCAAATTTGTTGGCATATTGAGTACAGCACTTTCAAAGCATTATCTTTTAGGATTTGAAATAGCTCAACTGGAATTCCATCACCTCCACTAGCTTTGTTTGTAGTGATGTTTCCTAAGGCCCACTTGACTTTGCCTTCCAGGATGTCTGCCTCTAGGTGAGTAATCACACTATCATGGTATTCCTACAGCCTCATATTTGGCCTCTCCTCCTGATGTCTTGGTCTCCCTGGTAGCTCAACTGTTAAAGAATCCTCCTGCAATGCAGAATACTCTGGTTTGATTCCTGGGTCAGGAAGATCCTCTGGAGAGGCCATGGCAACCCACTTCAGTATTCTTGCTTGGAGAATCCCCCTGGGCAGAAGAGCCAGTGGGTTATAGCTCATGCAGTCGCAAAGAGTTGGACATGACTGAGTGACTAATCACAGCATCAGATGTCTTATGGACAAAGCACAGCACCAGATGTCTTATGGACATCACAGATCAACAAAGTTGTCCTTGTTGGCTGCCCTCCAACCTGTTTCTTCTAGCACAGTCAGATGGTTTCCCCCTTTAGGGAATAAAACCTAGCTTACTATGAAAGGTTGTTGTTGAATTATGTCGCTGGGATTCTTGGCCCCTGGAGGAGAAGAATTCAATCCGGGGCCAGAGACGAGGCTTGATCGCTCAGAGCTTTTGTGTAACAAAGTTTTAGTAAAGTATAAAGGAGATAAAGAAAGCTTCTGACAGGGTATCAGAAGGGGGCAGAAAGAGTACCCCCTGCTAGTCTTTAGCTGGATGTTATATAGTCATCAGCAGTCTGTTAATGAAAGAAAGGAATGTCTCAAAACTTAGAATGGCACCAGGCCCTCACCCATAAGATGTATTTTGGCATAACCTTGGCTCCAAATGGTTTATCTGGGGCCATAAAATGATTAACTTGAATCTTGAAGAAGGGCAGATCACCATACAAATAGTTTCATTTACATAGATTAGAGGAACAATATCGGAGTATAACATACTGGTTTATCAGGTAAGTTCTGGGCCCAAAAGGCAGAACCGGAACCGACTTGAAGACAGAGTTTGGGGTAAATGCACAGTACATTAGCATAGCTTAAGATAAACATTTCCATAAGAAAAAGGCAATGGTTAACTTCACGTGAAACCAGGTGTCAGTATGGCAACACAGAATTTTAAGAGAAACCTATTTTTAAATTTGTATAGAGAAGGAAAAATATTGCTAGTTTGTTTCCTCCTGCTGCTTAAGAGAGATAAAATGTCTGACACTTGCAGGCTATTTCCTCCTTTTGGAGACCCCCTGGCCTTCCTGCCTGTTACCCTCTCAACTATGGGTGGAAATCTTCTTAGATTCTGTTTTATTCCTGTTGTCCCATCTGAGTTCTCTCTGTTATGCCTGTGTCATTATATATATATTATTTTCCTTTTCAAAATTTATACTGAAGCATATCCAAATAGGAAAAGGAGTACATCAAAGCTGTATATTGTCACCCTGCTTATTTAACTTATATGCAGAGTACATCATGAGAAATGCTGAGCTGGAAGAAGCACAAGCTGGAATTAAGATTGCCGGGAGAAATATCAATAACCTCAGATACACAGATGACACCACCCTTCTGGCAGAAAGTGAAGAGGAACTTAAAAGCCTCTTGATGAAAGTGAAAGAGGAGAGTGAAAAAGTTGGCTTAAAGCTCAACATTCAGAAAACGAAGATCATGGCATCTGGTCCCATCATTTCACGGGGAATAGCAAAACAGTGGAAACAGTGTCAGACTTTATCTTTGGGGCTCCAAAATCAATGCAGATAGTGACTGCAACCATGAAATTAAAAGACGCTTACTCCTTGGAAGAAAAGTTATGACCAACCTAGATAGCATATTCAAAGGCAGAGACATTATTTTGCCAACAAAGATCCATTTAGTCAAGGCTATGGTTTTTCCAGTAGTCATGTATGGATGCGAGAGTTGGACTGTGAAGAAAGCTGAGCACCAAAGAATTGATGCTTTTGAACTGTGGTGTTGGAGAAGACTCTTGAGAGTCCCTTGGACTGCAAGGACATCCAACCAGTCCATTCTAAAGGAGTTCAGCCCTGGGTGTTCTTTGGAAGAAATGATGCTAAAGCTGAAACTCCAGTACTTTGGCCACCTCATGTGAAGAGTTAACTCACTGGAAAAGGCTCTGATGCTGGGAGAGATTGAGGGCAGGAGGAGAAGGGGACGACAGAGGATGAGATGGCTGGATGGCATCACTGACTCGATGGATGTGAGTCTGAGTGAACTCCGGGAGATGGTGATGGACAGCGAAGCCTGGTGTCGCAAAGAGTTTGATAAGACTGAATGACTGAAGTGAACTGATATTTAATTTACAGTGTTGTTTAGTTTCAGGTGTACAGCAAAGTGATTCATATATATATATATATATATATATATATATAAAATTTTTTTCAGATTCTATTCCCATATAGGTTATTAGAGAATATTGAATGATATTGCCTGTTCTATATAATAGGTCTTTGTTGATTATCTATTTTATATATTGTAGTATGCACACATTAATCTCACATTCTTAATTTATCTCTCTTCCCCAGCCTTTCCCCTTTGGTAACCGTAAGTTTGTTTTCTATGTCTGTGAGTCTGTTTCTGTTGTAAATATGCTCATTTGTATCATTTTTTTAGATTCCGTATATAAGTGCTATCATATGGTATTTGTCTTTTTCTGACTTCCTTCCCTTGCTATGATGATTTCTAGACCATCCCTGTTGTTGCAAATGGCATTATTTCATTTATTATGGCTGAGTAATAAAGATAAGGATGTTGATAGCTTATGGTGAACATATCAGATTCAAAATCTCCAAAGAAGATTTAGCTTCAGGATCAGAGACCAGGCTTGACCACTCAAGGCTCTTGTGTGGCAGTTTTATTACAGTGAAGAGAGGGCAGAGAAAGCTTCTGACACAGATATCAGAAGGAAGCAGAGAGTTCCCTACTCACTAGTCTTTAGTAAGGGAGCTATGTACTTTTTAAATTAGTTATTACAATAAATCAAAAGAATGTCTCAAGATTGTAAAAATTTTATCAGTCTCACTCCCACAATTTACATTTTAAGATAACAGGATTAGAATTTAACAATATAAAGATTTTGCCAGACCCACTCCCATAATATAGATTCTAAGATATCAGGATTAATCAGAAGGTTTACAGGAAGAAGAAACAGTCCTCAAGAAGGATACATTGTTGTTATATAATCCTTAGTACAGCGCTTAAATTGAGTTGTTTGTTGTATAATCATCAGCTCCAGGCTTAAAGAAAAAAATGTGTTATGTGATTTAAGACTAAGGAATGGGTGAATTTAACTCAGATGATTATTATATCTACTATGGGCAATAAGTCCGCAAAGAGTCGGACATGACTGAGCGACTGAACTGAACTGATGGGCAAGAATCCCTTAGAAGAAACGGAATAGCCATCACAGTCAACAAAAAGTCCAAAATGCAGTACTTGGATGCAGTCTCAAAATGACAGAATGATTTCTGCTTGTTTCCAAGGCAAACTGTTCAATATCACAGTAATCCAAATCTATGCCCTGACCAGGAATGCTAAAGAAGCTGAAGCTGAAGGGTGCTATGAAGACCTACAAGACCTAGAATTAACACCAAAAAAGATGTCCTTTTCATTATAGGACTGCAATGCAAAAGTAGGAAGTCAAAAACACTTGGAGTAACAGGCAAATTTGGCCTTGGAGTACAGAACGAAGCAGGGCAAAGGCTAATAGAGTTTTGCCAAGAGAATGCACTGGTTATAGGAAACACCATCTTCCAACAACACAAGAGAAGACTCTACACATGGACATCACCAGATGGTCAATAGCAAAATCAGATTGATTATATTCTTTGCAGCCAAAGATGGAGAACTGCTATTCAGTCAGCAAGAACAAGACCTGGAGCTGACTGTGGCTCAGATCATGAACTCCTTATTGACAAATTCAGACTTAGATTGAAGAAAGTGGGGAAAACCACTAGACCATTCAAGTATGACCTAAATCAAATTCCTAATGATTATACAGTGAAAGTGAGAAATAGGTTTAAAGGACTAGATATGATAGACAGAGTGTTTGATGAACTATGGATGGAGGTTCATGACATTGTACGAGACAGGGATCAAGACCATCCCAAGAAAAAGAAATGCAAAAAGGCAAAATTGTTGTCTGAGGAGGCCTTACAAATAGCTGTGAAAAGAAGAGAATCAAAAAGCAAAGGAGAAAAGGAAAGATATGCCCATTTGAATGCACAGTTCCAAAGATTAGAAAGGAGAGATAAGAAAGCTTTCCTCAGTGATCAGTGGAAGGAAATAGAGAAAAAGAACAGAATGGGAAAGACTAGAGAACTGGTCAGAAAATTAGAGATAGCAAGGGAACACTTCATGTAAAGATGAGCTCAATAAAGGACAGAAATGCTATAGACCTATGACAAGAAGAAGATATTAAGAAGAGGTGGCAAGAATACACAGAAGAACTGTACAAAAAGATCTTCAAGACCAAGCTAATTACAATGGTGTGATCACTCACCTGGAGGCAGACATCCTGGAATGTGAAGTCAAGTGGGCCTTAGAAAACATCACTATGAATGAACCTAGTGGAGGTGATGGAATTCCAGTGGAGCTATTTCAAATCTGAAACGATGATGCTGTGAAAGTGCTACACTCAATATGCTAGCAAATTTGGAAAGCTCAGCAGTGGCCACGGGACTGGAAAAGGTCAGTTTTCATTCCAATCCCTAAGAAATGCAATGCCAAGGAATGGTCAGACTACTGCACAATTGCACTCTTCTCACATGCTAGTAAAGTAATGCTCAAAATTCTACAAGCCAGACTTCAGCAATACGTGAACTGTGAACTTCCAGATGTTCAAGCTCGTTTTACAAAAGGCAGAGGACCCAGAGATCAAGTTGCCAACATCTGCTGGATCATGGAAAAAGCAAGATAGTTCCAGAAAAACATCTATTTTTGCTTTATTGAATATGCCAAAGCTTTTGACTGTGTGAATCACAATAAACTGGAAAATTCTAAAGGAGATGGGAATACCAGACCACGTGACCTGCCTCTTGAGAAACCTGTATGCAGGTCAGGAAGCAACAGTTAAAACTTTACATGGAACAACAGTTCAGTTCAATTCAGTTCAGTTCAGTTCAGTCGCTCAGTCGTGTTCGACTCTTTGCAACCCCATGAATCGCAGCACGCCAGGCCTCCCTGTCCATCACCATCTCCTGGAGTTCACTCAGACTCACGTCCATCGAGTCCATGATGCCATCCAGCCATCTCATCCTCTGTCGTCCCCTTCTCCTCCTGCCCCCAATCCCTCCCAGCATCAGAGTCTTTTCCAATGAGTCAACTCTTTGCATGAGCTGGCCAAAGTACTGGAGTTTCAGCTTTAGCATCATTCCTTCCAAAGAAACCCCAGGGCTGATCTCCAGCAACATACTGGATCCAAATAAGAAAAAGAGTACGTGAAGGCTGTATCATTGTCATCCTGCTTATTTAACTTATATACAGAGTACATCACGAGAAATGCTGGGCTGGATGAAGCACAAGCTGGAATCATGATTGCCAGAAGAAATATCGATAACCTCACATATGCAGATGACACCACCCTTATGCCAAAAGTGAAGAAGAACTAAACAGCCTCTTGATGAAAGTAAAAGAGGAGAGTGAAAAAGTTGGCTTAAAGCTCAACATCAGAAAACAAAGGTTATAGCATCCGGTCTCATCAGTTCATGAGAAATAGATGGAGAAACAGTGGAAACAGTGTCAGATTTTATTTTGGGGGCTCCAAAATTACTGCAGATAGTGACTGCAGCCATGAAATAAAAAGACATTTACTCCTTGGGAGAAAAGATATGACCAACCCAGACAGCATTTTAAAAGCAGAGACGTTACTTTGTCAACAAAGGTCCATCTAGTTAAAGCTATGTTTTTTCCATTGTTCATGTATGGATGTTAGAGTTGGACTATAAAGAAAGCTGAGTGCCAACAAATGGACGCTTTTGAACTGTGGTGTTGGAGAAGAATCCTGAGGGCCCCTTGGACTGCAAAGGAAATCCAATTAGTCCATTCTGAAGGAAATCAGTCCTGAATGTCCACTGGAAGGACTAATGTTGAAGCTGAAACTCCAATACTTTGACCACTTGATGTGAATAGCTGACTCATTTGAAAAGACCTTGATGCTGGAAAAAATTGAAGGCAGGAGGAGAAGGGAACAACAGAGGATGAGATGGTTGGATGGCATCACTGACTCAATGGACATGAGTTTGCGTAAACCCTTGGGAGTTGGTGATGGACAGGGGAGGCCTGGCCTGCTGCAGCCCATAGGGTCGCAAAGAGTTGGACACGACTGAGCAGCTGATCTGAACTGAACTGAAGACTAAAGAGTGTAGAGAAAAAAAGGAAAAAAAGCATTTGTCTTTTCCTCTTACTTGAGAACCCCAGACCCCTCTCTCCTCTTTGGGAACCCCAGACTTTTTGTCAACCTGCTTAGGAATTGACTCTCTCAATATCGAGGAATGCTGGCAACACCAGAAGCTGGAAGATGCAAGACAAAACATCCCCTGGAACCTGCAGAAGGGCCCGGATATGTTGACACCGTGACTTCCAGCTTTTGCCCTCTAGAAATGAGAAACAACACCTTTCTGTTCTTCTAAGCCACCTGGTTTGTGGTACTTTGTTACAACAATGTGAGAAATTAAAGAAAATTATCTAAAATTAAAGGATAGAGAAAAATACTGAGAAAAATTACATCAACGGAGTTTCTGTGAACTAAGAGACAGCTTTGTGCAGCCAAATATACAGGTGACTGAAATATCCAGACTAAGGGTCTGGAAGGAAAACACTTGAGAAAATTAAGACCAAGATTTCCCCAAACCTATAAATCCCACAGATCCTGGAGATGCAAAGCTATCAAGCTCAAGAAAAATGCACCAGGCACAATTATCAAATTGCTAAGAATAGGTGATAAAGAGAACATGTTAATAGTAGACAGGAAAAAGAGGTAATTTAGATACAGAAGAACAAAGCTACAGTTGACTCTTCTTTAGCTGTGTTGGGAATGGAGCTCCAAGAATGATTTCTCATCAAAAACCATGCATGTTAGAAGTCTGTGAGAAATTATTTTTCAGATATTGAAAAAAAAATCCATGAACATAGAATGCTTTAATTTACCCATTGAAAATGGCTTCCAGAAACAAAGGAGAAAAAGATGGGTCTTGACACATTGGAGCAGAAGCCCACAATGAGCCGACTCACACTGCAAGAAAGGAATGCCTTCCTGCAGATGGAAGCTGGGCCTTCAAAATAATAAAATAAACTGAAAGTGAAGAGACATAAGTGAATGCAAAGATGTTTTCCTTCTTCTTTAATTCCTTTTCAAAGATAATTGATTGATTGAGGCACAAGTAGTAAAAACTTACTGTGCTTTATCACAAATGTATAAATAAAATATATAACAATAGTAGTACCAAGGCTCTAGTGGTACTCTAGATGAAGCAATATAATACCCCTTTAAATCATGATGAGTTGAAGATGTATAGTATAAACCCTACAACCGTCATAAAAATAGCAAAATAACACAACAGGGCTACTAAGTCCATGAAGATAATGCTAAAATAGAATTATAGAAATGTTGAAAATGTTTTCAATTCCAACACAGAAAGTGTGAAAACTGACATACACATATAAATACACACTCACATGGCTGTACAAACTGAGAAAAATGATTTTTATCGGGCCCACCAGAGAATTCAGGTTACAGGGTGAAACTTTACCCTGAAACTGGGAAAAATAGTTGAATACAGAGACCCAGAATCAATATTGGCTCATCTGGGGCAAAAGTCACTGGACCATAAACCGGTCATTTGAGAAATTTTTGGAGGTGGACTGCAGATGAGAGTTGGAGTACGGACTTCTTGGGAGCTTCAGACTTAGGCTTACACTTCCTTGGGTTTTACCTCCAAGAATCCGGCAAGTTTTCATTACAAAGAGCCAAGGAAACAGGCACCTCCTATTTTTGTCAGGAAGATAGGACAATTTACCATTCTGAGATTTCCCCAAAGTGTTCTCCATCCAGAGGCATGTTCTGCAAGGGGAAGGAATTTATCCCAGCTTTATCAGGCTCAGGGAAGTACAGTGATCTAACTTCAGCCCCCTGTCTAAGAGGAAATAAAACAGAAGAAAATTTGTGAAGGTTATTTCCCAGGGACACAAAAGCTATAAAAGACTGGGATTCATAAGATTATCAAATGCTTCCTCTGTCCCACACCCAATACCACATCCTCAGGGCTCTAATATAATATAATAACAGTGGGTTACCACTGAAAGAGCTGCAAGGCTCAGACCCTACTTAAGAAGAAAATTTAAAGGAGACACTGAAGCAGCAGGAATGACAAAAACAGGGACCCTGGAGAAAACGGACGCTCTGATTCCTGCACACACAGCAAATATTAAACTCAGCTGGACTCCTAGCCAGAGTAACTGAAATCTCACTCTAGAACTCTATTTGCTTCCACTCTTATTATGGGACATATCATGTCTACGCTTCAACAACAACAAAAAAATTCCAAGCCAGGCTAAAAGGCAAGGGGGAAAAACAGTCTGAAGAGACAAAGCAAGCATCAGAATCAAATTCAGATGGGCAGAGAGTTTGGAATTATCGGACAAGGAATTTAAAGTAACTATGACTATGTCGAGGGCTCTAGAGGGAAAAAATGGACAACATGAAAAACAAATGAGTAATGTAAACAGAGAGATGGAAACTCTAAGAATCACAAGGACATGTTAAAAATAAAAAACAGCATAACATAAATGAAGAATGTCTTTGATGGACTCATCAGTAGACTGGACATGGAGGAGGAAAAAAATCAGTAGCTTGGAGATATGTAAATGGAAACTCCCCAAACTTAAATTCAAAGAATTACAAAAGAAAACAGAACAAAACATCCAAGAATGGAAAGATAATTTCAAAAGGTTTAATATAAATGTTACTGAAATGCCAGGAGAAGAGAAAAAGATACAGAAGACATATTTGAAGCAATAACAGGTAAAGATTTTCTAAAATTAATGATAAACATCAAATTGCAGATCTAGGTAGCTCAGAGAATACTCCACATAAATAATAGCAAAGACCTGCACATAAGTATCTCATAGTCAAATGGTAGAAAAGCAAAGGCAAAGAGAAAATTTTGAAACATGTTGTTGGGGGGGACATTTTACATAGACATGAGTAGACATAAGAATCACATGGTATTTTTAACACATTGTCTAATTCTTAGAAATAAATTGTCTGAGGAGATACATGTGCATCAAAACCACACCAGTGGGGTATTGAACATGCTAGAAAACAAACAAACAAGCAAAAACCTAGCAACATAGACTTCTATATCCAGAGAAGTGTTCCTTCTAAAGTAATGTTGACCAAAAACTATTTACTATCTAAAATTTGATAGCTATGTTTTGTTTGGCAGGAATTTTTAGGACTACAAGTCTTGGAGGCAGTATTTCAAGTAACCCTGAGAGAACTGCTCCAAAGAAGTGAGAGTGGAGCTAGGACATATAAGAACTTTGCAACAGAGGGCAAGTAGTAGGCTCAGACAAACAAAAACTTGGGGAAATCATTGCCAGTCAGTGTTGTCTATAAGAGATGTTAAAAGAAGTACTTAGGGAGAAGAAAAATGTTATCAATCAGAAACTGGTATCTACAAAAAGGAAGGGAAGAATCAGAGGATTAAATATATGTAAAATAAAATCTTGTATTTTTTCTTACTCTTAATTGATCCAGTGTAAAAATATTATCAGTGCATTGGGTGATTATAATCTGCATAAGGGAAGTGGTTGACAAAACATTAATGGAGACAAGAGGCAGTAACTGGGAATACACTAATAGAAGGTGTCTATGTTTTCCATGAAGGACTCTACTACTATATGAAAGCCGACCTAATGCAGTTGTATACAGCAAACTCTGGGGCAACTGCTAAAAATGTTTCTAATGATGCAGATATTCTCCAAGAAATATAGCAAAGAGAAAGACAACATGTAAAACATGCACCTACCACAGTGTGTCAAAATCCATGAGGCAAAACTGGCAGCACTGCAGGAGAAAATAGACAAATTTACAATTACAGTTGGTGGTTTTACCACTTCTGTGTGTAACTGATAGATTGATCAGGCAGAAAGTCTAGAAGGGAATAACTTAATAGCAATGAACAGCATCAAACAATTTGATTTAATTGATATCTATAGAATATTCATCCAACAATACCAGAATATGTACTCTCATCAAGATCTCATGGAATAGTCATCAAGTTGAATCACATTCTAGGCCATAAAGCATACTTAATGAAGAGTGCTGCTGCTGCTAAGTCACTTCAGTCATGTTCGACTCTGTGCGATCCCATAGATGGCAGCCCACCAGGCTCCCCGTCCCTGGGACTCTCCAGGCAAGAGCATTGGAGTGGATTGCCATTTCCTTCTCCAGTGCATGAAAGTGAAAAGTGAAAGTGAAGTTGCTCAGTTGTGTCTGACCCTCAGCGACCCCATGGACTGCAGCCTACCAGGCTCCTCCATCCATGGGATTTTCCAGGCAAGAGTACTGGAGTGGGGGTGCCATTGCCTTCTCCAAGAACAGAAATACAAAATACTTGCTCAGAATGATCTTGGGTGGACTCAGTCTTGTGGCTTGAAGTAGGGGTGGAGATTGAGGTTGAGTTGTGGCAGTGAGAACACTGAATCCTAGCCACTAGACAGAAAATAGTGAAACAACTAAGGTATTTATTAGGAGGAAAAAAGGGTACAGTCTGTTGGGGTAGACACATGGATGGACTCAGAGGGAGAGTCCCTGAGTTGCACCCTCACTGTACTTTGAGTTACTTTTATGGGGCATTACTTCCAGGTTTCCTTTGGCCAATCATTTTGACTCACCTGTTTCAGGGTCCATCTTTGGTATATCTCAGGATCCTCACATGTGTGTGCATGCCTCTCTTACCCAAGATGGGTATTAGTGAAGAAGCCAATGGGTAGTTAGTATCACCTAGTATCACTCCACTTTTGACCTTCAAGGAGCCCTGCTACACATGTGTCGTTAGGGTGTTCTCCTGACTTTGAGAATGAAAAATATGTGGTCTCTTATCTTCTATCTGAGTAGGACCTAGCCTTCTTTCTCAATTGTCCTGTATTCTTTTCTGGAGAAGGAAATGGCAACCCACTCCTGTACCCTTGCCTGGAAAATCCCATGGACAGAGGAGTCTGGTAAGCTATTTGGTCCGTGGGGTCACAAAGAATTGGACATGACTGAGTGACTTCACTTGTCTTGGACTATTGGTCCACAGGGGATGAATCTCCAGTTGCTTTACTTTAGGGAGCCCATCTACCTCCTGCCTCAAGATCACAGTAGAGTTAATCTAAGAATCAGTAGTCAAAGCTAGAACAATTTGAGTATGTTATTTGTTCTTCTATGGGATGGTCAGCTATGGGATAGTCAGCTAGCTCCAGGCTTCCCTGGTAGCTCAGAGGTTAAAGCGTCTGCCTCCAACGCGAGAGACTCTGGTTCGTTCCTGGGTCGGGAAGATCCCCTGGAGAAGGAAATGGCAATCCACTCCAGTATTCTTGCCTGGAGAATCTCATGGACGGAGAAGCCTAGTAGGTTACAGTCCATGGGGTCGCAAAGAGTCGGACACGACTGAGTGACTTCACCTCACCTCACCTCAGCTAGGTCCAGTCACAAGAAGAGACAAAGGGAGTCTCAGGAAAACAAAATTTACTATTCTCCCAAGGCATGACACACAATGCAGGGTCAGGGGAAAGCACCAAGGTAGCCAGATAACTGAAAACAGGAGTCGGGGAATGCAGAGGTCAGAGCCTTGATTGGGGTCTCCTTGGGCACAGTAAAGCAAAGCAGAGCAAAAAGCCTAGGAGTGCCTTAGTTTGAAGACTTTCAGAAGACTTTGAGCTACTGAGTGGTCCCTCAGTGCCTGGTACCTGGCCCTGGGATGCTTAAAGCAGATGAATATTGCCTCCTGGGGTGCATAGTCCAGATAGAGGAGGTGTGGCTTTGGGTTGATTAGTTTGCATATCACTGGCATTGGAGGACCTTTGCTATCTCTAAGAACTGGAATTGGTTAACCCAGGATGGTCAGGGTCTTCCCACTACAGTACAGTTTTAACATCTTAAAAAAAAAAAAATCTGTTTATCTCATGTGTTCTTTTTTCTTCTTTTTTCTGACTTATTTTAAATAAATTTAAAATTTGTAATTGACCATTCTAGAATGGTTTTAGAGAGACAGAAAAACTGAAAAACTCTCCAGAGTTCCTCTGTAGTTTGTATTCACCTCTCCCATTAAATCTTACATTGGGATGATACATTTGTAACAATTAATGAATCAATATTCACATCTATTTTTAAGATGTTAAAACATCATATTATGCAGAAAATAAAATAACACATAAACAATAAAGAACAACACCAAAAATTAAAACAGTGTTAGATTAAAGCCTAAGATATAAAATAAATATCTTTGTATCCATACATATATTTATATATGATTGAAACATAAATAAATGGGGGCAAAGAGACAAATATCCCATGCAGAAGAATTTAAAATAGTTTAGGTAGATGAATCTTCGCTGTTTAAGTGTGCACTCTGCAGAGTTAACTCCTTCCAAAGAATACAGCATGGAAAAGGAGGGGCAACTTACAGAGGATACACCTGACAAGCATGACCTCCCAGTGCAAACACTTTTGGTCAAGATCCCCAGAAGTGGTAGATGATGCTGACAGTATGCACTCTTGATTAAATGTGCTGAAAATTGCACTTTATGATCTTCTTCATATATTACCATCCATAACTGAAGCAGAGAAAACCATCAGACTAATTCCAATAGAAAGGCTTTCTACAACCTATTCCTTAAACGGTCAAGGTCATCAACAACAGAAACTTTGAGAAACTGTCATATCCAGAAAGAGCCTAAGGACACACACAGGGCAGCAAAAATGTAATTCTGTATCCTAAGTGGGATCTTAGAAAAGAAAAAAAAGGGGTTAGGTAAAAACTTGGAAACTAAAAATAAACTATGGTCTTAGTTGATACTATGCTTAGCCGCTCAGTCATGTCTGACTCTTTGTGACCCCATGGACTGTAACCCAACAGGCTTCTCTATCCATGGGGATTCTCTAGGCAAGAATACTGTAGTGGGTTGCCATTCCCTCCTCCAGAGGATCTTCCCAATCCAGGGATCGAACCCAGGTTTCCCACATTGCAGGCAGACTCTTTACTGTCTGAGCCAAAAGGAAGCCTGGTATTAGTTGATAATAATCTATTAATATTGATTCATTAATTGTTACAAATGTATCATCCCAATGTAAGATTTAATGGGAGAGGTGAATACAAACTACAGAGGAACTCTGGAGAGTTTTTTCAGTTTTTCTGTCTCTCTAAAACCATTCTAGAATGGTCAATTACAAATTTTAAATTTATTTAAAATAAGTCAGAAAAAAAGAAGAAAAAGAACACATGAGATAAACAGAAAGCAAGTAACAAAATTGTAGCTTTAACTGAAGGGTGTCAACAATGTCAGATGTAAAATTAAGAGGCGGGACTTGGGATTTCTGCCTCTGGATAGGTGCAGGAGATATGCTTTTCTGATTCCTCCTATAAATACAATGGCTTCTCAGATGACACAGGGGTAAAGAATCTGCCTGCTAATGCAGGAGATGCCAGAAACACAGGTTCTATCCCTGGGTCAGGAATATTCCCTGGAGAAGGAAATGGCAACCCTCTCCAGTATTCTTGCCTGGAAAATCCCATGAGGGAGGAGCCTGGTGGGCTACAAAGAGCCTGGCAGGCCACAAAGAGTCAGACACAACTGAGTGGCTGAGTAGGCCTTATTTCAGTACCTGTGCACAGTGGGTTCTGAGCCATTCCTTCCCCCAGTTTTCAACTTGGACTTTCCTTTGTGTGTCCTCAGTCACTCAGTCGTGTCTGACTTTTTGCAAGCCCATGGACTCTAGCCCGCCAGGCTCCTGTGTCCATGAGATTTTTCAGGCAAGAATAATTAATTGGGTTGCCATTTCCTTCCCCAGGGCATCTTCCGGACCCAGGGATTGAACCTGGGTCTCCTGAGTCTCCTGCATTGGCAAGTGGATTCTTTACCACTTTACCACCTAGAAAGCCCTAGGAGTGACTGAGCACGCCTATTGAAGACAATAAGCAATCTGGCATTACATGTCAAACATAAGAAGACTGTGGAGTATGAGCAGGCAGACTGCCCTGGGGCCTCTGGATTCTAGGAAGAACATTCTGCCGGGGCCCTGAGCTTTCTTATGACTCATCTATTCTGGACTTGGAACCAAAGAAGCTAGGGCCCCTGAAATACCAGTGGGTGTAGATAAGATGCCAAAAAACCTGCTTTCTCTGGCCACAGGATCAGGAAAGGACAACCTAGCACACAGAAGACTTTCTGACTCCAGCTGTCTTCTCCACAACCATCATAGGTCCACTACCTCTGATCCCAGAAGCTCCACACAGGAATCCTGGGTATCCACTCTCACCAGGCTGTAAGGAGACACTCTGGTCCTCCCGGGGCGGGGGAGGAGGGGGCGTGTCAAAGGAGGCCAAGCAGGTGCTAGGGTGCTCATTTCTGCCGGTGGTCACTAGCTCATGTTTCCAGGTGTGTGTGGAGGCCATGCCAGACCCGGATGTGCTCCTGGCCCCTCTGAGATGCAGCACTGCTTCCCCTTCTCACTGGATAGTGTCAGAAAGGCCCGACAGAGAGTCAGGACTCTCACCACTGAAAAGCTGTGATTAGGACACCCATCCAATAGCATCATCAGGGGTCGTGTGTGGTGAGGTGATAAGGTATCCCACTGCAGCCAGTGAGGAATCCATGGTGCCTTCAGGCCTTTTGAAAAGCCAGAATTCCCACATCCACCTAGAAGGAAAAGGAGTGCCCCCACCTTGGGTGCCAATGGAGGGCCGCAGAAGCTAGAATGCTTGCCTCAGAATAAATCAGTGAAATGGAAGACAGAAAAACAACAGAGAAAATTAAGAAAGAGGTGGTTCTTTAAAAACATCAACAAAATTGACAAACGTCTAGTAAGACTAACAGAGAACTAATGAGCTAAGACACAAATTGTATTAATATGTATTAGGGATGAATCACGCAGATGTCACCACAGACGGTGCAGATTCAATAATAAGGGACTACCACAAACAGCTTCATACACATACAAATTTACAGCTTAGAAGAATTGAACTAATTCCTCCAGAAGCACAAACTGGCGCAACTGACCCCAAATTGAAACTGATAATTTGAATAGCCCTGTAACCGTTAAATTGAATTTCTACTTAGAAAACTAGCTGCCCTGCCCCAATCTCTAGGCCCAGATGATGTCATTGAAGCATTTTACCAAATGCTCAAATAAGAACAAATATTCATTGTTCACAATGAGAATGAATATTCATTCTTCACAATCTATTCTAGAAAAAGAAAAGGAGGGAAACTTCCTAAATCTTTTTATGAAGTTGATATTAATTACTCTTTTATCAGAAGTAAGCAAAGACAGTATACATGCCCATAAAAGAAAACATTAGATTTAACATCTCATATAAATACAAATGCAAAAATTCTTAACGAAACACTAGCAAGTAGAATTCATCCATATATAAAAGGAATTACAGACTATGACTAAGTGGGATTCATTCCAGGTATGAAAGTCTGGTTCAATATTCATGTATGAATTACTGCAATGCACTATATTATTCATTAAAAGAAAAATCACAGGATCATATCAATGATGCAAAAAGTATTTGTCAAAATTGAAGACATATTCATGAAAATAACTTAGTAAGTTAGGAATGAAAGTGAATTTTCTCAACTTGATAAAGAATATAGATGAACGAATGCACCAGGCAAAGTGAGTAACATGGCCCAGATGCAGGCGGACCAGCTGGGGCCGCCTATTTCACAGCCCTTTCCTTAAACTGTTGTAGCCACGTGTTCTGGGGAAACAAACTCACTCAGAAGGACAATGCAGATAGTGGAGTGCAGTTTATTACACCGGCAGGCCCAAGGCAGAGTCTCCTTTAGCCAAGGACCCCGACAAGCATTTGTGAGAATCTTTTATACCCCATGTGTACGTGTCTGAACCCTCCACCCCAAATTCCATGAGAATTACATAAACCAAGGAAAATACCATCCGAATAACCCCCTCATTCACGTGCTATGTGCTCAAACAGTCAAACAATTAGCCAATAATCAATAAACCCGAGGTTACACTCCGATAGATACAGAAAAATGTATGGCCTGTCTGGAGGAAGGGGTGATTAGTGTGTTTTCTCTTAGGCGATGAGCAACCTAGATATGATCTTCAAGTTTCCCCTGTCTGGAGGGGGTCTTATCCTTCTATTGTTGTTTTCATAGGCACTAAACACAGAGTTCAAAGTCCATCGGAAAGGTGGGCTGAGCATGATCAGCATGAACAGGCCTAAGGTGGAGTCCAGGGCCTATGAATTCCTTCTTCATTCCCCCTCTTGATGCTCTTAACTCATATTATGAGCATCATTCATAGGGATATATTGCACCCTGGCTCTCTGACCGCCAGTTTGGGAGAATGACATCAACTTTCAGGTTACAGAGTTCATAATACATTGTAAAATTCAGGGTCCACAAAGCAGAACTATCAAGACAACTACAACAGTGGTAAATATAGTTTTCCACCAATCGCCCTTCACCCAAGATAGGACCAAAGTCCAGAAAGGAATGTTTTCATTTGACATTGCTCTTACCTGGTTTTTCATGCCATCTAAAGCAGTCGATACATTGCCAGATAAGTCAGGAATGCATACACAACATTCAACCTTAATTATAGCACAGGCCCCTCCTTGAGCAGCTGTGAGTATGTCCAAAGCCATTCTATTTTGAATTACTGCTTTTCTCATTTGGATTTGCTCTTCATTTATGGCTTGGATGGCTTTTTGTTCTATCTAGGAGGACCTGTTTTGTGAAATTAGTCAACGCTTCTACTTTAATCATATCTGTTGTCCCTGTAGAGGGTACGAACAAGGCAGCAATATACTCATATCATTGAAACATGAATCTTGTCCACCTAGGATGTAAATAAGGTAGATTTACTGGGGCTACCAGGGTAGATTTACAACAAGTAGGTTAGGCTCTCGTTACACTGGCATTTATATCAAATGTAACCCCATGACCCGAGTCTATTGACTGTAGGTCTTACACCAAGAGAGCAAGGAGAGGTTATGATTGGCAAGAGAGAGGAAAGTCTCTTTTTGTCATCCCAGAAAAGAGCAGAGTGGTTTAAAATCTCCTTGGCAGAGCAGTGACACCCACCAAGGAAGTCCATCCGTCACCGACAGAGGCACAGCCCTACATTTCCGGCAGTTGGGAGTGTTGCGGAAGTCTGCGTAGGAATGTGCCCATGAAATGAAAACATTGTCCTGAGTTGAAACGGAAGTTAAATTCAAAATCACGTTGATGAGGCCAAGCGGCAGGAGTTGATTGCGCAGCTTCATCCTGAAGGGGCTCCTCCAGGATCTTCTTTTCCTTCTTCTTAAGGAAGGTCTTAGTCTCTCGAGGGTCAGTGGGGTCCCTCTGTGCAGTCCACTCAGCGTTTTTTGGGTCTGCATGGTATGTTCTCTTCACCCCTCGTATGATGGATCCAAGGGACAATACCTGCAACTTTAACTGCAGTAGGGATAGTTAGAATAACAAAGGGGCCCTGTCACCAAAGGGCTAGCAAATCATGTTTCCAATCTTTGACCCATACTTGGTCACCAAGCATAAACTCATGAATCTGTTCCCCAATGGGGAATGGCACCCTTCTTGTACAAACTTAGTTACCTGATTTATTACCTTACCCAGTTTCATCTGCTGTGAAATCCTATTCCCCCTTACCTGAGGCAAATTTGTGGACACCTGTTTTATTATGGGAGGGGCCTCTCATTCACAATTTCGTATGAGGAATAGCCTTGGGACTGTGGGGTCATCCTGAGTCTGAGCAGAGCCATCGGAAGCAAGCCCACCCAGGAGCAGACAGTGTCTATGATCCACTTGGAGAGTCTCTTTAATGTCCGGTTGGTTCATTCCACCATGTCAGAACTCTGGGCCTATATGCAGTGTGCAGTTTACATTTGATGTTTAAAATTTTGCTTACTTGTTGTACTAAATCAGCTACAAAAGCTGGGTCATTGTCTGAACCAATGCTGGTAGAAAGTCCAAGTCTGGGAACTATTTCCCTAAGCAGGCACCAGGCTACTTTTGATGCTCTTTCAGTCCAGGTAGGAAAAGCTTCTACCTACCCCAAGAACGTACATACCATGACCAGCAGGTAATGGTAGTGTTGGTGAGGTTTCATTTCAGGGAAGTCCACTCCCAGGTGTTCAAAGGGCAGTGTGCCTTTCAGCTGAATACCCAGATGTTTTTGTTTGAATACCTGAGAGGCAGCATTAACCTGTGAGCAGGCAGCCTGGCCTAGATGGGTCGCTTGGTGTGTTTGGCTTACCAGATTGTGTGCCAGCTCCTCTGGTACCAATAGTTTGCCACTTGGCAATTCCCACCATCCCTTTTCAGTCTTGATAGCTCCTTCTGCTTTGGCTAACCTGACAGCCTTTGTCCTTGTTTTATCAGGCTAGAGCCATCAGTATACAGGACCCAACTAGGGTCTGAATCTTGTGTCCTTCTTTAAAACAAACCCGATACCTTAACCTCCTCCTTGCAGATCTGTGCCTTCTTCTTCGACACCTGGTAACCTGGACCATTGCTTTTGTCCCTTCCTAGCATTTTTCCTTGGTCTCAGCAGCCAGCAGCAGGTCATCCCAGGACCTGCTAGAGTCTGAATCTTGTGTCCTTCTTTAAAACAAACCCTATACCTTACCTCCTCCTTGCAGATCTGTGCCTTCTTCGACACCTGGTAACCTGGAGCATTGCTTTTGTCCCTTCCCAGCATTTTTCCTTGGTCTCAGCGGCCAGCAGCAGGTCATCCCCATATTGTAGGAGCCAACATCCATCCTCTTCCAGATGGAATGAGTTCAGGTCAGAAGCCAAGGCTTCCCCAAAGATGGCTGGGGAGTTCTTAAACCCTTGTGGGGGAGTCCAGATGAGCTGTTGCTTGGTGCTCCTGACTGGATCTTCCCATTCAAAGGCAAACATGGGCTGTGACGCTGGGGCGAGGCATACGCAGAAGAAGGCATCCTTGAGATTTAGGCGAGTATAAACTTTAGTCCTCTGTGGGAGGAGGCTAAATAAGGTATAGGGCTTTGGAACAGTGGGGTGTAAAGTCACAGTAGCCTGGTTGACTAGCCTGAGATCCTGTACAGGCTTATAGTCCTGTCCTCCTTCCTTTTTGACTGGCAGGATTGTTGTATTCCAAGTGGACTGGCACTCTGCTAGAGCCCCGCTTGTTTCAGTCTATTGATGTGGGGCAGCATGTCAGCCCAGCCTCTATCGGTAGCGGGTACTAGCACTTTCTAACCGGGATGGTGTGTGGTTTGAGTTCTTTTATCACTGGGGCTTGATGTTTAGCCAGCTTGGGAAGAGGGAGGTTGTCTTCCCCCCAGACCTCAGGGAATAATTGAGTTAGCTCTCTCTCATGCTCTTCCGGCCCACCTGGTTCTTCCTTTGGAGGTTCATGCACCTCTACTCATCTTGGGGTGGTATTTAGAGAGCAAATAAGTCATAGTGTCCATCCGGAATGTGGGCCTCTCCTCAGGGGAGAAAGTCACTTGTGCTCCTAGTTTGGAGAGCAAATCTCTTCCCAGCATGGGTACTGGGCACTCAGGAATGCAGAGGAATTCATGAATCACTTGGTGCACCCCCCCCCATCTGACATTTTCTGGGCTGGCAAAATGATTTAGTCATGTCTTCTCCCGAGACCCCAGTTACAGCGGTAGTCTTTTTGGACAGTGGTGCCACAGGCTTTGTTACTGCTGACAGTTCTGCTCCTGTATCCACCATGAAGTCAATGTTTTGGTCCTCCACTTTTAAGGTTACCATGGGCTCTCAGGGACCTGATATCTCTGAGTCCCAGCAGCCCTATTTAATTTCCAAGTCAGCAAGCCCCACAACTGTGGGAGTTTCCGCTTCCTTCCTTGCCTTAGGGCATTCATTCTTCCAGTGGCCAAAAGTTCAGCACCAGGCACACTGGTTTGGCTGTAATGGGGCCCAGGGCCTCCGTTGGGATCGGCTGAAGGACTGTCCTGTCCCTGGGGCAGAGGAGGTTTTCTGGTGGGCCCGAGATAGACTTTCCCAGAGCAGCAGCTAGCACTGCAAATCTCTTGTCTGTACTCTTTCGTTTCCCTCCGGCTCTCTGGTAGAGCGCAGTTCAGTTCATTCACTCAGTTGTGTCTGACTCTTTGCGACCCCATGAATCGCAGCACACCAGGCCTCCCTGTCCATCACCATCTCCCGGAGTTCACTCAGACTCACGTCCATCGAGTCCATGATGCCATCCAGCCATCTCATCCTCGGTCGTCCCCTTCTCCTCCTGCCCCCAATCCCTCCCAGCATCAGAGTCTTTCCAATGAGTCAACTCTTTGCATGAGCTGGCCAAAGTACTGGAGTTTCAGCTTTAGCATCATTCCTTCCAAAGAAATCCCAGGGCTGATCTCCTTCAGAATGGACTAGTTGGATCTCTTTGCAGTCCAAGGGACTCTCAAGAGTCTTCTCCAACACCACAGTTCAAAAGCATCAATCCTTCGGCGCTCAGCCTTCTTCACAGTCCAACTCTCACCTCCATACATGACCACAGGAAAACCATAGCCTTGACTAGACGGAACTTAGTCAGCAAAGTAATGTCTCTGCTTTTGAATATGCTATCTAGGTTGGTCGTAACTTTTCTTCAAAGGAGTAAGCGTCTTCTAATTTCATGGCTGCAGTCACCATCTGCAGTGATTTTGGAGCCTCAAAAAATAAAGTCTGACACTGTTTCCACTGTTTCCCCATCTATTTCCCATGAAGTGATGGGACAAGATGCTGTGATCTTCGTTTTCTGAATGTTGAGCTTTAGGCCAACTTTTTCACTCTCCACTTTCACTCTCATCAGGAGGCTTTTTAGTTCCTCTTCACTTTCTGCCATAAGGGTGGTGTCATCTGCATATCTGAGGTTATTGCTATTTCTCCTGGCAATCTTGATTCCAGCTTGTGTTTCTTCCAGTCCAGCGTTTCTCATGATGTACTCTGCATATAAGTTAAATAAGCAAGGTGGCAGAGGGCAGTCTCTGCTTAATTCCAACATCTCTTCCCTTCTTGTCAGTACTCACTGGGAGAGATGGTATAGCTTAAGTGGTTCGGCTGGAGTCGGATCCTGGAAGTGCTGGCCAGAGGCTTCTGTCACTGGGATCGGAGCCTGCCGACGTGGTGGCTCTACGACCTTGGGAAGAGCTGGCAGAAGAGCAGCGGCTGCTGCAGGACTTCACCTGACCCTGGCTTGGGCATTAAGGCGGCCTCTGATCCTGGTGAAGCACTGAGGATGGAGCATCATTATTCAGTATGGAGGAGACGTCAGGTCGACCCGTCCAAATCCTGTAGAATTTCCTTTTTTATCATCAGTCAATTTTTGTGCCATTAATATTATTTCCCTTTCCCTTCTGGATACAGAACCTTGTCCAAGTCGGAGGCTCTTGAGTTAACCCTAGCCATGAGTCAGTATATGGATACTGATCCAGGGCTCCCGGTTCTCCTACTGTATAGGCTGCTTCCACTATTTTTAAGTTCATGGTGTTCTCTGGTGGCCATCCTACTCCCACAGGGGGCCACTTGACCTCACAGAGTATGTGGAGGCGGTTAGGCGTCATCTTCACCCCATAGTCTCCTCCTAATCCCTTCTTAAAATTTTTAATCATGCACTCCAGTACAGTTGCCTTAGATTCACTTCCCCCCATCTTGCTTACCTTCTCAGACCTTCTTCTAATTTTCCTTTTCATTCTGTCTACGAAGTTCTCAGTACCCTATGTACTTCTGATATTTCCACTCAATGACACTTGAATTGCCATTCTACTTCCTTTCCTAATTGGGGTGAGAAGAGCCTCACCTGCCAGATCCCAGAGGGAGAAGGGGGATTGGTGTGCCTTCACCTGCCGGTCAGTACAGCTGAACAAGGAACCACGTGGTCCAAGACTGTTTCTCCCTTAAAGTCCGTTCTGCCTTGGTGGGCTTGATCAGGTATGGATGAAAACACAGATGGGTTAAATATACCATGTCCCAGGCCATCTCCAGGAAAGCCAATTCATACTCACTTATGTATCCCCTTCCTTCTAGCCTAACAATTCCGAGGGGGTCAAGAATTTCACAGCAGATGGGACACGTCCTTGGGGAGGGCAGAATACGAGCATACAAGGGCCAGTTTCCTATCCTAAAAATCCCCTGGCGATTGCTGGTAATAATTTCCCCTGAGACAACGTGGACACACCTCCTAAATGACCTTCACAAATTTTCTTCCTAAAAGGTAGCACGCTCGTCGACCTGTGTACCAAGCAATCGCTGCTGCCTGCCTATTCCAGGCCCCTGTGGGTCCGTGCCCCTTCTAGTCCCTCCAAGGGGGGTCATCAGGCCCCCTCTTCCACCCTGCTGGGTGGGTTCCTCCCCACCTGAGCATTCAGTTCCCTTGCTGCCGTTCACTACCTGCCAAAGCAAAGAAACTGGACGTTGAAAGGCTGAATTCTTCCAGAGGGGCAAGGCGCCTTGCCCTCTCTAGGAGATTCAAGCCACAAAGCCTTGGGGTTGCCTCAAATGAGACCTGTCTCCTCAAAGTGAGGAGTTTCCCGGCCCATGCACCGATAAAGTTCATTTTAATTAAAAACGCATTTTTGTGGGAAAAATGTCAACCAATTTTTCAACTATTAATATTACCACTGCACTCTTATGCATCAACATAAACCTCCAGCAAATATTTTAGTTTAACATAAACCATGCAGATTGCCAGTCACTGGCTGTTCCACACATACGTGTCCTGCTTGGACACCAGCGGCACAAGTCACGTGGGACCTGTGTGAAGCGTTCAAGAGGCACAAGAACCCTCTTGTGCCTTCTAAGGGCCTTTTCTGTACATTGTTCTAGCAAATCCTTTTTTAAAAACTATTTTTTTTAACTGAAGGATAACTGCTTTACAGAATTTTGTTATTTTCTGTCATGAGATTCTGGAGAGAGACAGGATAAGCTTCCTCTCCAAGCTGCGGGCTTCTTTTTGTCCAGCATCCTGCCTCAGTGCCTTCTGGACAGGGTTGGGGAGGGGAACCTCCCCCGCTTCCTTGCCGCCACCGCCCCCTCCCCCAACCACCAGCCGAAGCCTGGCTCCAGGGGGCCGCACACACACAAGCTGAACTGTTGAGAGCTTTGGATTGAAATAATCATTCCTCATGTTTCCAACTGCCAGAGCAGCCTTCTAAAATATAGCCGCGTGAAAAGAGAACAAGTAGAAATTTAGCTGTTTATAATCCAGGTTTCCTTTTTCTCCAACCAGCTCCCCCGGCTCACTCCGTGCCTTTTTATTTTAAAAAAACAAACCACTAAATCCTCTCTGGAACTGACAGGAAAGAAATGAGGTTGGAAACCTGAGCTTGCAGCGTCTGCCTCTGCAAGCAGTGGTACGTGTTTCCTCTGTGAGAAACCCTCCCTGAAACTTCTCAAGCCAGGATGTCCTAGCTGGCAGCTGCGAGGAAGGCGTGGGGACTGGATTCAGGGAGGAGGGGAGGGGAAACACTCCCTGGGCAGCCCTGGGCGACTTGCCCCCATGAGAGGTCTTACTGGGGAAATCCTTCAGGGCTCTTCTGTTGCCCCCAGCCCTTGTCTCTCATGCACACACTTGCTTATTCCATTCTCCTTGTTTTCATTTTCTATTCCAAGGCAATTCAGCAAATAGTGAAGTGTTCCTGCTACTTGTCGACGTCTTACTCAGCATTGGGAACCTGTGTCTGGTAGGGGTAACCATAGATAAAAAGTGAGTGTTATTTTCTAGAGAAACGGGGTGCTCAGTGTGTAACCCTCAGAGCTGCGGGTGGGTGCAGAGAGGAAGATATTCCCAGAGATGGCGATGTGAACTGAATAAGGAGGAAGATTTAGGCGGGAATCACACTTGAAGAAGGGAGATGGGCATGCCCAGTAGAGAGGATGAAATGCACACATGTCACATAATACACAGCTCCTGTGCATCTGGAGGGTTGCTGGCCTGGTCACAGGGCCCCGCCTCTCCTCTCTCCTCTGAGGTGCATCTACCATTCCCTCCCTCCTCAGCACTCCCCCATCCCCTTCACTGCATCACCAGGACCCTTCCTGGCATCTCATTCTTCAAATCTCTGGCTCACCCAGACCTCCATGTGAGCACCACACCACAGCAGCCAGCCATGCCCGGGGCCTACTCTGACACCACCAACAAGCTCTTTCACATTCTCAGAGACCTTTTCCCCCTTTAAACCTTACTCTGTGGCCCATTCTCCTGTTTTAGCAACTAACAAATCTGGAGGGCCCTGATCTGGGCACAAAACCCCACTTTACCAGGCACTGCAGGCTCTGCCTGCCAAAGACCACGTGTGCTCACAGCTCAGAAACTCCCTGCTTCGAGGGGCATAATTTTAAATAATATTTTTGAAAATTGGAATAATGTACAAGGATGAAGATAAAATACATTTTTTTCTTAGTATTCAATAATTAATTTCATTGTATTTGCATATTTGAAAGCAAACATTTTACTTGTTCATTCTTTTCTATAAACTTTGAAACTTATTTGTAATAGTTTCATCATAGTCCCTACATACTATTTCCATTGATGCTGGCATTTTTGCTTTAATTATGTTATCCATTTACTGATTTTTTTTTTCGAGTTATGGCCCACAATTCCCTGATTTATCACATGTCTGTTAAGCTTTAGTTGAATACTGGAAATGGTGAATGTTGCTTTCTTGAGTGACTGGATTTTTCTTTCTTTAAAGTATGTTGAATTTGTTTTGACAGACACTGAATTACTTGGAGATTATAAGCTTTGTTAGAGTGGATCTAATTTAGCATTAGTAGTGAAGCATGACTATTCTGGCATCTCTAGTAAAAGCCTGAGCCTGGGATGTGTAATAAGCAAAAGCATGGTACGTAGAGACATGAGTAAAGATTCTGTCTGTATTTTTCAACTGCTACTCTTCTCACCAAGGTCGTGAAGGTTCTTGTGGCTGCTGGATTTAATACTTTTATGTTCTTTACCTTTCATGTGTCTCCGCTGCATTGGATTAGTGACTTTCCCTCCTGGAAATGCTTTCCTTCCTCAGCCTCCATAAATTCACTTTATCTGCTCTTCTACTTCTTTTTATCTTTTCTGTATTGTCGCATTCCTCTTAGAACAACCTTACACCTGTATTTCCAATACTAATCTCTTCTAAGTTATTTTTGTATTATTTATGCCACTTCATAAAATTCAAACTTTATTATGTCACTTGCTTGATAAACACTTTTCAAAAGCTATTTTTATTCTTTAAGATGAAGCACAAATCTTGAAGTTTGACCGCATCCGTTCAGTTCAGCCGCTCAGTCGTGTCTGACTCTTTGCATGAACCGCAGCACGCCAGGCTTCCCTGTCCATCACCAACTCCCAGAGTTCACCCAAACCCATGTCCATTGAGTTGGTGATGCCATCCAACCAGCTCATCCTCTGTTGTCCCCTTCTCCTCCTGTCCTCAATCTTTCCCAGCATCAGGATATTTTCCAGTGAGTCAGCTCTTTGCATCAGGTGGCCAAAGTATTGGAGTTTCAGCTTCAGCATCAGTCCCTCCAATGAACACTCAGGACTGATCTCCTTTAGGATGGACTGGTTGGATCTCCTTGCAGTCCAAGGGACTCTCAAGAGTCTTCTCCAACACCACAGTTCAAAAGCATCAATTCTTTGGTGCTCAGCTTTCTTCACAGTCCAACTCTCGCATCCATACATGACCACTGGAAAAACAATAGCATTGACTAGACGGACCTTTGTTGGCAAAGTAATGTTTCTGCTTTTGAATATGCTATCTAGGTTGGTCATAACTTTCCTTCCAAGGAGTAAGCATCTTTAATTTCATGGCTGCAGTCACCATCTGCAGTGATTTTGGAGCCCCGAAAAATAAAGTTAGCCACTGTTTCCCCATCTATTTGCCATGAAGTGATGGGGCTGGATGCCATAATCTTAGTTTTCTGAATTGTAAGGTATGTAATTGTATGATAATTTAATCATAAGGTATTGCTTTAGTCTCTTCAAGCATGCTATTAAAAATAATCAGTGTTCTAATTTGTGCTATGAATTTAAAATTCTGAGAGTTCCTGTAGTGAGACTAAAGCAGTCTTGACTGGGTAGATACAAGCTGCATCTCTGGTTCTTCTGTTGAGGTTCTCACCTTCCTAGGAATGTTACAGACAGACACCGAGGACATGCACACTATGTACAAGGACAAGAAAACAGCCTCTGTCTTCATAGAGCTTTCAGTATAACTCAGAAAACAAGCATGTCAATTCATAAGTCACAGTGCTGTTCTATATAAAGTTGACAATATTTACTCAACAGAGATTTTTCTGACTGCATTCAATATGCCAGTCACTTTCTAGACACTTGGAATTAATAAGTGAACTAATAAATAATCAGTTTCAGTTCAGTTCAGTCAGTTGGTCAAGTCTGACTCTTGGTGATCCCATGGAGTGCAGCATGCCAGGCTTCCCAGGCTGATTCTGAGAAAGATTGAAGGCAGGAGGAGAAGGGGATGACAGAGAACGAGATGGTTAATGGTATCACTGACTCAATGGACATGAGTTTGAGCAATCTCTAGTAATATATTTGTTGTTTGTCCTTCTTGCTTAATTTATTTCTGTAGTTATGCAGAGACTCCACTATTCCACATATCCTGGTTCACTTTTAAGTCTTTGAATATTCTAAATTTTCTTTTTCCTTCTGTCTTACCACTGATTCGTGAGTTTCTCATCTTCTCTTTGTGTGTCTCTCCCTGCACATTCACCAGGAGCCAGATCAGGCACTATCATGTCTAGGCTGCATGTCTGTAACTCATGCAACAGACCTCCCTTGTCCTCTTTGTGGTCTCTCACACTGTAATCTGCACAATCACTGCACTCTGATGATGAATTATAGGTACCTTTTGGTTGTCTATATCTCCTATTGCACTGTAAGTGTTCTGAAGACAGAGTCTGTCTCCAAACAAACATCAGTAAAGATCGTTTGAAATGCCCCTGAGAGAGGAAGAATGAGGAAAGTCTGTATTATTAGGAGAAACATCAAATTTATATATAGTTGTAAGAAACTGATTCATTTGTACTTGGTTCAGAGTAGGTGTTGTCAGGCAATGAAACAAAATATGTGTGAATAGGAAAATAATGGTCAGATTGGAGAAAGCGTTGATGTCAGACAAGGGATGTTGGATTCAAAGGAGATTTTACAGGATTAAAAAAATTAACATAAATAAATAAAATTTAAAAAAAATAAATAAATAAATTAACAATCAAAATTGAGTTTTGTAAAGAATTATGTTGAGAAGAAAAGCAGGACAAAGTCATCCTAGGAAATAAGAATGAGAGGAAGATCCAGCGGAGGGCTGAGTACATTGGTCCAGCTCAACAGAACCCTTCCTTAATATTTTCCAAATGCATATAATGTATAAAACCATGAATTTTAGAGTCTACAAAAGAGAAGTTTAAAAAAGCATGTGAAAATTTACATTTCAAATATGAATTTTTAAAAAAGCATGGAAGGAATTGTTAAGAGTGAAATAGGTAAAAATTTGATGTCAGCATTTCCTGTCAATGGAGGAAACTCAGCAAGAGAAGCTGTAGGAGGAAGTGAGGGTCTGAGTCCCTGAGACCAGTTGACCAGTGTTCCTTGTTATGGATGTTCTGTTGAAAATGCAACTCTAACTCCTCCCATTCTACATGATCCTCTTCATAGAAGAAGTGGATCCTGAATTGATAGTTTTGAGTCTCCAGCTTCTATGTCAACATTTCAAGGCATCCACACATATATTGGGAGATAAAAGAAAAGGAAAAGCTATTTTCCTCCAGCATCAGCTTTGGGCAATAACTGAGGTCATTGATGGTGACTTCTAATGACTTCAAAAGCCTTCGGTAAGCATCTCCTTTGTCACTGGGAGCATCTAGTGTTACTGGTAGTTGTTTCCCTACAATCTTTGCATGTTAAGTTTTTAGAAAATAGTCTTTTGAACTTTCTTCAACAGACTTATCACTAATTATATGTCTACTTGCATTAATTATATCTTTACTCAGAATGGGGCTTCCCTGGTGGCTCAGAGGGTAAAGCGTCCGCCTGCAACACAGGAGACCTGGGTTTGATCCCTGGGTCGGGAAGATCCCCTGGAGAAGGAAATGGCAACGCACTCCAGTACTCTTGCCTGGAAAATCCCATAGAGAAGCCTGGTAGACTACAGTCCATGGGATTGCAAAGAGTCGGACACGACTGAGAGACTTCAATTTCTTTCTTTCTTTCCTCAAAATATGTAAAAAGGGTTCTGTTTTTCTAAATGAACTATCACTAATAAAGTATCTTATTTCAGAAGGGATTTGTATTTGCAAAATGGAAATTTGGGATTTATTATTTAAACAGATGGTTTGAAGGAAGAATTAATTTATTCTTATTTCTTATTATATTCATGTTTTATATTTTTACCCCAGTGAAAAAATTGGACACTGGCAGTTGCAAGCATGCAGTCACATTAATTTATCACCACCTAGAATGAAGCACCAAGGGAAGGCAAAGCTTAGGTAGACAAAGTGACTAACATAGTATAGAATTCACTGTAATGATGATGAGGGTACAAAGAATATGGGGTGGGCAGACTGCTTTTCACTTGACTCAAGAGGACATAAGAAAAGAAGAAATAAGATTGAGGGTTTAAATTTCCAGAACATGGCATGACTGGAAAACTAGGCTGTTTCTGTGTCTCACTATAGAACATCAAATATCTCTTGTAGGTTCAGGTTCAGAGCTTCCCCAAAATTGCATCAGAGTTTTCTTTGGATTTACTGAAGTACCACACAAGTTAATTTGATGTCTTGACAGATTGCTTATGTTACAATTACAGCAGTGAGTGGGAAAGGTGAGACTCTGACAATGAGGGTGGAAATTTTGAGTAGATGCTGATAGATTACTGTGTCCCAAGTCTTACATTCCTCAGGTGTGCCTTACTGATAAATAATATGCTAAACCTGAATAAAGTGGCTGCCTGCTAAATTAAAAAAAAATCCAGAGCCTTTTAAAAAGTGAAAAAGTATGCAGGAGAAATATAAAATTATCCAATATAATAAGAAATAGGAATATCATAACTTGAATGAGAAAAGACAATTGTCATTGAAACTGAGATGAATCAGATGTTAAGAATAGGACAGGAACTCTAAAGTAACCATCATACAAATAATTTAACAAGAAATGAAAAAGTCTTTTGGAGAAAATAAAAAATAGAAAAAAACTATAAAGCCCTAATAAAGAAGTAAAATTTATATGTATGTATGCTCAGTCACTAAGTTGTGTTCAACACTTTGTGACCCCACGGACTGTAGCCCACTAGGTTCCTCTGTCCATGGATTCTCCTGGAAAGATTAGTGGAGTGGGTCACCATTCCCTTCGCCAGGAAATCTTCCTGACCCAGGAATGGAACCTGTGTCTCCTGCTTTGGCCAGCAGGTTCTTTATCATAAGCCACCTGGGAAGGCCCAAAATTTATAAAAAGTGCCAACTGTAGATCACAGGACTAAAATATGTAATACCTGAAAAAAAATTGAATGTGTTGATAGTGGAGTGATGACAGAGAATAGAATTGATGAACATGAACACAGATCAAATGAATTTAATTAATGTAAACAACAGAGAAAATAGACTAAACAAATAAAAACAGGGTATGACAAACTTTTGGCAGTATTCTTGCCTGGAGAATCCCATGGATGGAGGAGCTTGGTGGGCTACAGTCCATGGGTTGCCAAGAGTTGGACACGACTGAGTGACTTCACTTCACTTTCACTTGGAGTCCCAGAGGAAGGAGGGAGAAACTGGTGCTGAATGAGTATTCAAAGAAACACTTGTTGAAAACTCAAATTTTGAGGACACAAACCTATAAATCTAAGAAGTTGAGCAAATCCTAAGAAAGATAAACAAAAAGACGTCCATACCAAGAACACACCATAATCTTTAAAAAAGAAAAAATCTTGAAAGCAACCAGAAAAGTGATTTATTCATTATATTGAGAATATCAATGCAAATGACAGCAAGTGTAATAACTGAAAAAAGTGTCATAAAAATTTTCAAGTACAGAAGGATGATTGCCACCCCAGAATTCTATACTGGTGTAATTATCCTTTAGGATGACTGAAACAAAAATTATAAGATCATCTGATACTCAAGACAATGGTGTTTTCAAAGTGGGAAGGATGTGGAACTTAAATGGAAGTAAAATTTCCGTACTTCATTTGAACTGATAAGTTTTACATTAGTAACACTTAAGTGTTACACTAGTAACATGAACTGTTAGGTTAGTAACAGCAGATTGTGATAAGTCACATTGTATGTTTCGTATCCAGAATAACCACTGAACATCTTTATAGAGAGATACATGAAAAAACACTACAGATAGATCAAGATGGTTCTCTAAAAAAGGAAAGACTAACCCAGAGGAAAGCAGTAAAAGAGGAACAAAGAAGTGAGAAAACAAATAGAAAACAGATAACAAAATGTCAGATATAAGCCTTAACATATCAGTAATCATAGTAAATGTAAATGGCATGAATCTACCAATTAAACGCAGAGTTTGATAAAGTGGGTTATGAAACTCTATTGCTTATTAGAAATTCATTTTAAATTTAGCAACATGGATAGACTAAAAATAAAAATAAAAAGGTACACTATGGAAACATTAATTTTAAAATGAAAGAATATATTAATATTAGAGCATACAGACTACAAAGAAAATGATAAGAAAGATATTACACAATGGTAAATGATCAAATCAACACTCAATTCTAGTAACTGTTATATTCACTTGATAGCAAAATAGCAAGGGTATAAAAGATCTCAAGAAAATGATTAATCAGTCATTAAGATCTGATATATACCCTATTCAATAAGAGCAGGGTATACATTCTTTTCAATTGCTCAAAGAATAATATATATATGTGTCTATATATATACACACACACACACACACACACATATATATATATATATATATGGAGTGAGAGAATTGAATGAAAATGAATATAAAATATTTCAAAATATGTAAGATGCAGCTTAAAATGTATGAAATGTAAACTTACAGCATTAAATGCTCACATTAGTAAAGAAGAAAAGTCTTGATAAATTGTCTAAATTTCTAACTCAAGAAGCTAGAAAAGAAAAACCAAAAAATGTAAGCAGATGAAAAGAAAATAATAAAAATAAAACTAAAAAAATGAAATAAAAGACAATAGAGAAAATAAGTGAAACAAAGATCTGGTTCTTCAAAATACATCAATAAAATTTATTAGCCTCTAAAAACAACTGACAAAAACAGAAGAAACAATCATCAATATCAGGGGTAAAAAAAAATATCTCTTCACAGATGTTAAAACCATTCTAAAGTGACACTGAAAACAACTTTCCACTCATAAATTCAATAACTTAAAAAATATGGACTAATTTTTCAAAACCTGCAAATTATCAAAAGTCATTTAAGACAAAGCAGATAATCTGAATAATTTTCCAACTGTCAGTTCAGTTCAGTCGCTCAGTCGTGTCTGACTCTTTGTGACCCCATGAATCGCAGCATGCCAGGCCTCCCCTGTCCATCACCATCTCTCGGAGTTCACTCAGACTCACGTTCATCGAGTCAGTGATGCCATCCAGCCATCTCATCCTCGGTCGTCCCCTTCTCCTCCTGCCCCCAATCCCTCCCAGCATCAGAGTCTTTTCCAATGAGTCAACTCTTCGCATGAGCTGGCCAAAGTACTGGAGTTTCAGCTTTAGCATCATTCCTTCCAAAGAAATCCCAGGGCTGATCTCCTTCAGAATGGACTGGTTGGAACTCCTTGCAGTCCAAGGGACTCTCAAGAGTCTTCTCCAACACCACAGTTCAAAAGCATCAATTCTTCGATGCTCAGCCTTCCTCACAGTCCAACTCTCACCTCCATACATGACCACAGGAAAAACCATAGCCTTGACTAGACGGACCTTAGTCAGCAAAGTAATGTCTCTGCTTTTGAATATGCAGTCTAGGTTGGTCATAATCTTTCTTCCAAAGAGTAAGTGTCTTCTAATTTCATGGCTGCAGTCACCATCTGCAGTGATTTTTGGAGCCTCAAAAAATAAAGTCTGACACTGTTTCCACTGTTTCCCCATCTATTTGCCATGAAGTGATGGGACCAGATGCCATGATCTTCGTTTTCTGAATGTTGAGCTTTAAGCCAACTTTTTCACTCTCCACTTTCACTCTCATCAGGAGGCTTTTGAGTTCCTCTTCACTTTCTGCCATAAGGGTGGTGTCATCTGCATATCTGAGGTTATTGCTATTTCTCCTGGCAATCTTGATTTCAGCTTGTGTTTCTTCCAGTCCAGCATTTCTCATGATGTACTCTGCATATAAGTTAAATAAGCAGGGTGACAATATACAGCCTTGACATATTCCTTTTCCTGTTTGGAACCAGTCTGTTGTTTCCAACTGTAAGAGAAATTAAATTCTCCCAAGAAAGGAATTTCTAAGCACACACAGTTTTAGTGGATATTTATGCCAAGCATTCAATTAACACTAGTTTTACATAATATCTTTCAAAAAATAGAGAAGGAAAAGTACTTTTCCACTATTCTGTATGGACAGTATTACCCTAATTATACCTAGTACCTTAATAATACTCAAAAATTCCAAAGCAATACAAAAAAATCAAAACTCTCATGAACTTATATGTAAAACTCCTCCAGAAAATATTAGCAAATTGAATTACAGTAAATATAAAGAATTATACACACTGACTATGGGATTTATTTCAGGTATGCAAGGATAGTTTAACATTCTAAAATCAATCAATATAATCCACCATATCAACAGGCTGAAGAATAAAATATCTATAATTACATCAATGAGCTTTCCAGGTGGCTCAGTGGTAAAGAATCTGCCTGCCAATGCAAGAGACACAGGTTCTAACTCTGGGTAGGGAAGATCCTCTGGAGAAGGATAGGGCAACCCACTCCAGTATCTTTGCTCCAGGGAGGCTGGTGGGTTACAGTCCATGGAACCATAAATAGTCCGCCATAACTTAGCAATTAAACAACAGCAACAGCAATCACATCAATTGGCAACAAAAGTAAGTCAATGAAATCCAATATCCATTTAAAGAGGAAGTTAGGAACTGAGAGGAACTACCTCAACTTGATAAAGAGCACCCCCCACACACACAAACCCTCTGCAGCTTACAGAATATTTGAATATTTACCTTGCCAACTAAGGTCCATCTAGTCAAGGCTATAGTTTTCCCTGTGGTCGTGTATGGGTGTGAGAGTTGGACTGTGAAGAAGGCTGAGCATCGAAGAATTGATGCTTTTGAACTGTGGTGTTGGAGAAGACTCTTGAGAGTCCCTTGGACTGCAAGGAGATCCAACCAGTCCATTCTGAAGGAGATCAGCCCTGGGATTTCTTTGGAAGGAGTGATGCTGAAGCTGAAACTCCAGTACTTTGGCTACCTCATGCGAAGAGTTGACTCATTGGAAAAGACTCTGATGCTGGGAGGGATTGGGGGCAGGAGGAGAAGGGGACGACCGAGGATGAGATGGCTGTATGGCATCACTGAATCAATGGACATGAGTCTGAGTGAACTCCAGGAGTTGATGATGGACAGGGAGGCCTGGCATGCTGTGATTCATGGGGTTGCAGAGTCAGACACGACTGAGCGACTGAACTGAACTGAACTGAACTGAACAGTGAAGAACTGAATGGTGTCCCTTTAAAATCAGAAACAAAGCAAGTTGTTTTTCTCTCATCTCTTATTCCTGAGCATAACCCCGCAGATTATAGACCCTAAAGTAAGGCAAGAAAAAAAAAAGACAAAGATTTTAAAGAAAAAAGTAAAACCATTCTTGTTTGAAGATGAATTTGTTGACTTCATGAAACATAGGCAAAAGAACTACAGAAAAACCTTCCTAAAATTACAGGTAGGTTTAACAAGGCCCCAGGATACAACATCCACACACAATTTTATATACTAACAATAAACATGTGAAAAATCAAATTCAAATTCAATTGTACTTAACAATTTCTATGAAAGTTAAATACTTGTATGTAAGCATAACAAAACAAGGCAAGCAGATTCTATATGATGAAAATTAGCAAATACAAATGAAAGAAATTAAAGATTGCTAAAATAAATGTAGAGGTGTATTATGTTCATTAACATAGTAAAAATGTCAGTTATCCCAAACTCATCTATGGGTTTAATTAAATTCCTATCAAAATCTCAGCTATGTTTTTTTGTAGACTTAGACAAGGTTTTCCCTGATAGCTTGTTGGTAAAGAAGCTGCCTACAATGCAGGAGACCCTGGTTTGATCCCTGGGTTGGAAAGATCCTCTGGAGAAGGGAAAGGCTACCCATTCCAGTATTGTGGCCTGGAGAATTCCATGGACAGTACAGCACATGGTGTCACAAAGAGTCAGACACAAATGAGAGACTTTCACTTCACTTTCAGACAAGGTTATTCTAATATTTGTATAGAAAAATAGAGCCCTTACAGCAATTGTGCTGTGCTTAATAGGTTTGTTGTGTCCGACTCTTTGCAACCCCATGGACTGTAGCCCACCAGGATCCTCTATCCATGGGGATTCTCCAGGCAAGAATACTAGAGTGGGTAACCTATCCCTTCTCCAGGGGAACTTCCCAACCCAGGAACCGAACTGGGGTCTCCTGCATTGCAGGCAGATTCTTTACCAGCTGATTATTTAAAAAAGAAGAATCAAGTTAGAAAACTCTCTCTACCCAATATTTTCTTGTTGTTGTTTAGTCCCTAAGTCATTTCTGATTCTTTTGAGATCCATGGACCGTGGCTCATTAGGATCCTCTGTCCATGGGATTTCCCAGGCAAGAATACTGGAGTGGGTTGCATTTCCTTTTCCAGGGCAATCTTCCCAAGCCAGGCATCAAACCTACATCTCCTACTTGTCAGACAGATTCTTTACCACTGAGCCACCTGGGATTAGTTCCTATTATCAATCTGCAGTAATAGACACAGATGGCTATTAGTAGAAGGTCAGATGCATAGATCAATTGAACAGAATCTAGAGCCCAGAAAATAGACTTCATAAATGGATCTGAATGATTTTTGACAAAGGTGAGAAAGGAATCCAATGTAAGGAAGGTGAGTGCATGCTCAGTGTATCTGATTCTGTGACAGCCCATGGACTGTAGCCTGCCAGACTCTTCAGGACCTGGAATTTTCCAGGCAAGAATATTGGAGTGGGTTGCCATTTCCTATTCCAGGGAATCTTCCTGACCCAAGGATCAAATGCACATCCATTGCATCTCCTGTGCTGGCAGGCAGATTCTTTACCACTGCATCACCTGGGAAGCCAATCTTTTCAAAAAAGGCTACTGGGCATCAGAAGGAAAAAAAACAAAAACAAAAGGAGTCTCAACTGAGTCTCACACTTTATGCAAATTTATTTCTAGGTGGATCACAGACTGAAGTTTAAACCCAACACAATAACAGTTCCAGAAAAAAAAATGAAATAAGAGAAAATCCTCAGTATTCAAAGCTAAGTAAAGAATTCATAGATTTGACACAAAAAGTGAAACCAATAGAAGAAAATTTGACTAAGTGGACCTCATCAAAATTAAAATCTTTTGTTCTATGAAGCATCAACTTATGAAGATGAAGAGACAAACACAGATTAGAAAAAGTATTTGCAAACAACATATCTAATAAAGGACTAGTATCTTGAATACATAGTGAACTCTCAAAATGAAACAGAAAAAAAATAGTCCAATTAGAAATGGCAAAAGACATGAAGAGACATGTCACCAAAGCAGATGACAAGTCCATGAAAAGGAAGCTGAAAAACACGCTGCTGAATAACCAAAAATCACAGAAGAAATAAAAAAGAAATCAAAATGTGCATAGAAATGAATGAAAATGAAAACACAACAACCCAAAACCTGTGGGACACTGTAAAAGCAGTGCTAAGGTTCAATAAACAAGAAAAAAGTCAAATAAATAACCTAACCCTACACCTAAAGCAAGTAGAACAGGAAGAAATGAAGAACCCTAGAGTTAGTAGACAGAAAGAAATCTTAAAAATTAGGGCAGAATTAAATGCAAAAGAAACAAAAGAGACCATAGCAAAAATCAACAAAGCTAAAAGCTGGTTCTTTGAAAGGATAAATAAAATTGACAAACCAAAGGGAGAAAAAAGGGAGAAAAATCAAATCAATAAAATTAGAAATGAAAATGGAGAGATCACAACAGACAACACAGAACTACAAAGGATCATAAGAAATTACTATCAGCAATTATATGCCAATAAAATGGACAACTGGAAGAAATGGACAAATTCTTATAAAAGTACAACTTTCCAAAACTGAACCAGGAAGAAATAGAAAATCTTAACAGACCCATCACAAGCACAGAAATTGAAACTCCTAATCAGAAATCTTCCAGCAAACAAAAGCCCAGGTCCAGATGGCTTCACAGCTGAATTCTACCAAAAATTTAGAGAAGAGCTAACACCGATCTTACTCAAACTCCTCCAGAAAATTTCAGAGGAAAGTAAACTTCCAAACTCATTCTATGAGGCCACCATCACCCTAATACCAAAACCTGACAAAGGCGCCACAAAAAAGAAAACTACAGGCCAATATCACTGATGAACATAGATGCAAAAGTCCTTAACAAAATTCTAGCAATCAGAATCCAACAATACATTAAAAAGATCATACACTATGACCAAGTGGGCTTTATCCCAGGGATGCAAAGATTCTTCAATATCCGCAAATCAATCAATGTAATGCACCACATTAACAAATTGAAAAATAAAAATCATATGATTATCTTAATAGATGCAGAGAAGGCCTTTGACAAAATTCAACATCCATTTATGATAAAAACTCTCCAGAAAGCAGGAATAGAAGGAACATACCTCAACATAATAAAAGCTATATATGACAAACCCACAGTAAACATTATTCTCAATGGTGAAAAACTGAAAGCATTTCCCCTAAAGTCAGGAACAAGACAAGGGTGCCCACTTTCACTGCTACTATTCAACATAGTTTTGGAAGTTTTGGCCACAGCAATAAGAGCAGAAAAAGAAATAAAAGGTATCCAAATTGGAAAAGAAGTAAAACTCTCGCTGTTTGCAGATGACATGATCCTCTACATAGAAAACCCTAAAGACTCTACCAGAAAATTACTAGAGCTAATCAATGAATATAGTAAAGTTGCAGGATATAAAATCAACACTCAGAAATCCCTTGCATTCCTATACACTAATAATGAAAAAGTAGAAAAATTAAGGAAGCAATTCCATTCACCATTGCAATGAAAAGAATAAAATACTTAGGAATATATCTACCTAAAGAAACTAAAGACCTATATATAGAAAACTATAAAACGCTGGTGAAAGAATTCAAAGAAGACACTTATAGATGGAGAAATATACCATATTCATGGATCTGAAGAATCAATAGAGTGAAAATGAGTATACTACCCAAAGCAATCTATAGATACAATGCAATCCCCATCAAGCTACCAGTGGTATTTTTCACAGAGCTAGAACAAATAATTTCACAATTTGTATGGAAATACATAAAACCTCGAATAGCCAAAGAAATCTTGAGAAAGAAGAATGGAACTGGAGGAATCAACCTGCCTGACTTCAGGCTCTACTACAAAGCCACAGTCATTAAGACAGTATGGTACTGGCACAAAGACAGAAATATAGATCAATGGAACAAAATAGAAAGCCCAGAGATAAATCCACACACCTATGGACACCTTATCTTTGACCAAGGAGGTAAGAATATACAATGGATTAAAGACAATCTCTTTAACAAGTGGTGCTGGGAAAACTGGTCAACCACTTGTAAAAGAATGAAACTAGAACACTTTCTAACACCATACACAAAAATAAACTCAAAATGGATTAAAGATCTAAACGTAAGACCAGAAACTATAAACCTCCTAGAGGAGAAATAGGCAAAACACTCTCTGACATACACCACAGCAGGATCCTCTATGACCCACCTCCTGGAATTCTGGAAATAAAAGCAAAAATAAACAAATGAGATCTAATTAAAATTAAAAGCTTCTGCACAACAAAGGAAACTATAAGCAAGGTGAAAAGATAGCCTTCAGAATGGGAGAAAATAATAGCAAATGAAGCAACTGACAAACAACTAATCTCAAAAATATACAAGCAAATCCTGCACCTCAATTCCAGGAAAATAAACAACCCAATCAAAAAATGGGCCAAAGAACTAAATAGACATTTCTCCACAGAAGACATACGGATGGCTAACAAACACATGAAAACATGCTCAATATCACTCCTTATCAGAGAAATGCAAATCAAAACCACAATGAGGTACCATTTCACGCCTGTCAGAATGGCTGCGATCCAAAAGTCTGCAAGCTATAAAAGGAGAGGGTGTGGAGAAAAGGGAACCCTCTTACACTGTTGGTGGGAATGCAAACTAGTACAGCCACTATGGAGAACAGTGTGGAGATTCCTTAGAAAGCTGGAACTAGAACTGCCTCATACCCAGCAATCCCACTGCTGGGCATACACACCAAGGAAACCAGAATCGAAAGAGATACGTGTATCCCAATGTTCATCTCAGCACTGTTTATAATAGCCAGAACATGGAAGCAACCTAGATGTCCATCAGCAGATGAATGGATAAGAAAGCTGTGGTACATATACACAATGGAGTATTACTCAGCCATTAAAAAGAATAAATTTGAATCAGTTCTAATGAGATGGATGAAACTGGAGCCTATTATACAGAGTGAAGTAAGCCAGGAAAGAAAAGCACCAATACAGTATAGTAATGCATATATATGGAATTTAGAAAGATGGTTACCATAACCCTGTATGCGAGATAGCAAAAGAGACACAGATGTATAGAACAGTCTTTTGGACTCTGTGGGAGAGAAAGAGGGTGGGATGATTTGGGAGAATGGCATTGAAACATGTATAATATCATATAAGAAACGAATCGCCAGTCCAGGTTTGATGCAGGATACAGGATGCTTGGGGCTGGTGCACTGGGATGACCCAGAGGGATGGTACAAGGAGGGAGGTGGGAGGGGGGTTCAGGATGGGGAACACGTGTACACCTGTGGCACATTCATGTTGATGTAAGGCAAAACCAATACAATATTGTAAAGTAACTAGCCTCCAATTAAAACAAATAAATTTATATTAAAAAACACAAAAGGAAAGACATTTAACACTAGGAGCCTATAGGAAAATGTATATTAAAAACACATGAACAATTATTACACCCTTTTAAGAATGGCTAAGATAAATAGCAAAAATATCAAGCGTAGGTGACAATGTGGAAAAGTGGATTAATCATACACTGCTGGTGGGAATGTAAAACATTACAGTCACTCTGAAAAGTTTGGCATGTATTTATAAAATTATCCATGCAACTGGGTAAAAGGTATATATGATTTCAATATTTTCCTTACATCTTACAATGATTATCTCAAGAAAAATTTAATGAAAAATATTAGCTACAAGTTAACCTCATCTTTTCATACTGTTTTTGGTGTTCTCAAGGCAGGAATACTGAAGTGGTTTGCCATTCCCTTCTCTAGTGGACCACATTTTGTCAGAACCCTCCACCATGACCTATCTGTCTTGGGTGGCCCTACATAGTATGGCTCACAGTTTCATTGAGGTAGACAAGGCTGTGGTCCATGTGATTAGATTGATTAATTTTCTGTGATGGTGATTTTCAGTCTGTCTGCCCCTTATGGAGAAGGATAAGAGGCTCATGAAAGCTTCCTGATGGGACAGACTGAGGGGGACAGTGTAATCACTCACCTAGAGCCAGACACTCTGGAATGTGAAGTCAAGTGGGCCTTAGGAAGCATCACTACGAATAAAGCTAGTGGAGGTGATGGAATTCCAGTTGAGCTATTTGAAATCCTAAAAGATGATGCTGTGAAGTGCTACACTCAATATGTCAGCAAACTTGGAGAATTCAGCAGTGTCTACAGGACTGGAAAAGGTGCTTTCATTCCAATCCCTAAGAAAGGCAATGCCAAAGAATGCTCAAACTACCACACAATTTTACTAATCTCACATGTTAGCAAAGTAATGCTCAAAATTCTCCAAGCCAGGCTTCAATAATATGTGAACCATGAATTTCCAGATGTACAAGCTAGTTTTAGAAAAGACAGAGAACCAAGAGATCAAATTGCCAACATCTGCTGGATCATTGAAAAAGCAACAGGGTTCCAGAAAAACATCTATTTCTGCTTTGTTAACTATGCCAAAGCCTTTGACTGTGTGGATCACAACAAACTGTGGAAAATTCAAGAGATGGGAATACCAGACCACTTGACCTCCCTCTTGAGAAACCTGTATGCAGGTCAGGAAGCAACAATTAGAACTGGACATGGAACAACAGACTGGTTCCAAATAGGAAAAGGAGTATGTCAACACTGTATATTGTCACCCTGCTTATTTAACTTATATGCAGAGTACATCATGAGTACATCCAGCAGGGCTGGATGAAGCACAAGCTGGAATTGAGATTGCGAGAAGACATATCAATAGCCTCAGATATGCAGATGACACCACCCTTATGGTAGAAAGTGAAGAAGAACTAAAGAGCCTCTTGATGAAAGTAAAAGAGGAGAGTAAAAAAGTTGGCTTAAAGCTCGGCATTCAGAAAACTAAGATCAAGCCATCCAGTCTCATCACTTCATGGCAAATAGATGGGGATACAGTGGAAGTAGTGGCCGACTTTATATTTTGGGTTGCAAAATCACTGCAGATGTTGACTGAAGCCATGAAATAGAAAGATGCTTACTCCTTGGAAGGTAAGTTATGACCAACCTAGAGAGCATATTAAAAAGCAGAGACATTACTTTGCCAACACAGGTCCGTCTACTCAAGGCTATGGTTTTTCCAGTAGTCATGTATGGATATGAGAGTTGGACTGTAAAAAAGCTGAGTGCCGAAGAATTGATGCTTTTGAACTGTGGTGTTGGACAAAACTCTTGAGAGTCCCTTGGACTGCAAGGAGATCCAACCAGTCTGTTCTGAAGGAGATCAGTCCTGAATATTCATTGGAAGGACTGATGTTGAAGCTGAAACTCCAATACTTTGATCACCTAATGGGAAGAGCTGACTCATTTGAAAAGACCCTGATGCTGGGAAAGATTGAAAGCAGGAAGAGAAGGGGAAGACAGAGGATGAGATGTTTGGATGGCATCATAGACTGAATGGACATGAGTTTGGGTAAACTCCGGGAGTTGGTGATGAACAGGGAGGCCTAGCATGCTGTAGTCCATGGGCTCACAAAGAGTCAGACATGACTGAGCGACTGAACTGAACTGAACTGATCCTCATCTTTCTCTCTCCTATATCAGAAGAGTCAGGCTTGGGACAACTTGGAAGTTCCTGGATCTTATTTCCCACATTTAGGTAATGATTAGCCAACACTTTCAATTTTCATTTCACTTCTCTATCAACACACAAAGAATAATTCTACCCACCTAGCCCATCTGAATGATTAATAACGTATAGTGTGAATGTAGATTTGCCTTTTCCTTACACCTCTTGCCTCCAGCCTTCCTCCCCCACTTTCTATAGCTTGACAGTTCTCTCCATTACACCCTGAGTGCTGCCTCTGTTTTCTTTTTTTTTTCCAGTCAGTCCTTTCCTGATTACCAGTATATTTCAACCTGAAAAGGACTTTATATCCCAGGATATCATGTGTTATTTTTGAATTTGGGGATATTTGCCTAGCTCATTGGATGACTGTATGGGATTCTAAAATTGGGTCTTTGTCCATGGAAAGGTCAACTTTGGAACATCCGCTCTTAGCCATTTACTTTGCTAACCTACAGGTGAGGACCCTGCACTGTGATCTCTTTCTTGATTACATTTTCCACCTTGCCTCCTCAGTTCCCTCTCTCATTTTTCTCTTTAACCGCACTTTGTCTTCACCTTTATCTGGAGTCACTTTGCCTGTCTTACTCTCTACTTTTCATGCTCTTTCTCCTTCTAATATATACTTCTTTGCACATGCCTATTTTTCCCACCAGCTTAAATGTTATTTGTGCTGTGAGAATCTTCTCCAGCTATTTCCTCTGAAACGCCTAGTCTTAGCTGTGCCTATCTTACGGCCTTGCTGCTCTCTTGCAATGGCACCTCTAATATGTATTAAAATTTTTGAATTTTCTGCCAAGTGGCCCCATTTCCTAGCAGAATGCCTATGATACATGCATCAGGAATACATATCTTCTCTCTGAATGATGATAAAAATTAGTTTTACTAAAAAAAAAAAAAACCCACAAACAATCAACTAAGAATTCTCTGGTGAGCAAGTGGTTAAGACTTGGCACACACTTTCACTGCTGGGGCCTGGGTTGTTTGGGAAACTATGATCCCATCAGCTGCACAGCATGGTCAAAACAAAAGAAAACAGAACAATAAAACAACAAGACAGTAATAAGCAGTAATTGCAATTACAGTGGTAATGGTAATAAGCAGTTCTAATTTTCAGAGTTGTGACAAGGTAATGAAATAAAAAGAATTAGAAAATTTCCCACTTTGGTTAAAAGATTAAGTGTGTAACCTTTAAGAAATTTAGTATATTATGGCTTAAAAAAACATATAATTTTATTAACACTTTTCTGGTATATTCAATGAGCCAGTATTAGTATATTGTCATAAACTAATATCCATAGCTTTTTCATCTTTCCTCAGTTTTCTCCTAAGGAGCTTTTCTGTTCCAGGATCTCACGTAGGGCACCACATGACTCTCGGTCATCATGTCTCCTCAGAATCCTCTAGGCCATGACTGTGTCTCAGATCTTTCATGTCTTTGACGATCCGCAGAGTTTTGAGGAGGACTGATGAGGTATTTTGTGGAATGACTCTCAAGTGGAATTTGTTTGATGTTTTTTCTTATCATTAGACGGATAGATAGAGAGGAGAGCACAGAGGTGAAGTACCCTTTTCATCAAGTCAAGAGCACATCCTGTACATATGATTCATCACTGTTAATGTTGACTTTGACCTCCTGGCTGAGGACATGTTTGCCAGGTTTCTCTGTCTTTAAAAAAATTATTATCTTAAATATTGAGGAGTTTCTTTGTGAGTTTACAGATTTAAAATGACTATTTAGAGGGAAAGTTAAGTTTGAGATTCCTGAGGTACTGGTCTTTGTTTCACTTCCTTTGCTGTTCTTACTATTCCTGGGCCAATTCAGTCACAGTTGTAGCCCTCTTAAACACATCTATGTAGAAGAACTTGAAGTATAGTTCTCACAGTAACATCCATTAGAAATTTTAAGACTGCATTTTTGAATATCATGTATTTTTCATTGGTACCTCACATTTATCATATATTAAAAAATATACTTTTTGTTACTTTTCACACACAACATATATGCACATATATATATATATTTTTTTTTTCTTCTCCTTGATCTGTTTCTTAATTTTATAACCTTATTACCCACCATGTCTCTCTCACTAGATACTTTAATTCATTATTAAAAACACAGATGTATAGAATAGAACAGTCTCTTGAACTCTGTGGGAGAGAGTGAAGGTGGGATGATTTGGGAGAATGGCATTGAAACATATATAATATCATATATGAAATGAATTGCCAGTCCAGGTTCGATGCAGGATACAGGATGCTTGCGGCTGATGCACTGGGATGACCTAGAGGGATGGTATGGGAAGGGAGGTGGGAGGGGGCTTCAGGCTGGGGAACACATGTACACTTGTGGTGGATTCATGTTGATGCAAGGCAAAACCAATACAATATTGTAAAGTAATTAGCCTCCAATTAAAATAAATTTATAATAAAAAATAAAAACATTTCTAAAACATACATTTAAATACTTATATTTATCTTAATTATTTTAGAGAAAATAAATTTTTACTGATTAAAGATACAGCAAAGTTCTGCCTTTGTAATTATGTTCTGCCAATTTCCACAAAAACATAGAAAAATCTGAATTCATTTTTACATATATTATTCTATCAAGAATCAAGCAAGTTCAGAAAATTAATAAGGAAACATTGACCTTAAATGACAAATTAGATCAGATAGACTTAACAGATATATACGAAGCATTCTGTCCAAAAGCAACAGAATCCACATTCTTCTCGAGTGCACAGGGAACATTTTACAGGATAGATCATATGTTAGACCATAAAACGTGTCTTAATACATTTAAGAAGACTGAAATAATATCAAGCATATTTTCTGACCACAATGGTATGAAACTAAAAATTAATTACATGAAAAAAACCTGGAAAACTCACAAATATGTGGAGATGAAACATCACATTATTGAAGAATCAATGGGTCAAAAAAGAATTTAAAGAAATACCTGGAGACAAGTGAAAATAGAAATATAACATCCAAAGTTTTGTGGGAAGCAGTTCTAAGAAGGAAGTCCATGAAGATAAACATCTACCTCAAGAAACAAAGAAAATCCCTGGTAAATGAGCTAACTTTACAACTCATGCAACTGGGAAAATAAGACCAAATGAAGCCCACAGTTAGTAAAAGGAAGGATATAACACAGAATTGAGTGAAATAAATAAAATAGAAACTAAAATGACAATAGAAAGATCAATGAAACTTAGAGTTGATTCTATGAAAAGATAAACAAAATTGACAAATCTTTAGGTAGACTTACCAATAAAAAAGTGAGAGAGCACAAATAAAATCAGAAATGAAAGAGGAGATGTTACAATCAATAACAGAAAAATACAAAGAATTGTAAGATGCTGCTATGAATAATTTTAAACGAACAAATCTGACAGTATAGAACAAATGAATGACTTTCTAAAAACATAAAACCTACAAAGAATAAATCATGCTGAAATAGAAAATCTGAAAGGACTATTTACTTGTAAGGAGATTGAATTAATAATTAAAAACTCTCAACAAACAAAAGCTCAGGACAAGACACATTAATTGGTGAATTCGGCCAGATAGTCAAAGAAGAATTTGTACAAATCTTTCTCAAACTACTAAAAAAAAAAGAAAGAAAAGAAAAGAAAAAGAATACCTTACCAATATCACTCTGATACCACAGTCAGACAAGAATATCATGAGAAAAGAAAATTATCAATAAGAACATTCATTGCTATTGTGAGTTCAAAATTATGCAGACATTTAAAAAATTATCTGGGAATTTACTTATAAACTTTGATAGAAGTTCTCTACAAAGTGGGAATAAATGAAATGAACCTCAGCATCTCAAAGGCCATATATAACAAGCCCACAGTTGGAGATACCCCTCATCCAAGGTAAGGAGCAGCGGCTGCACTTTGCTGGAGCAGCCATAAAGAGATACCCCACGCCCAAGGAAAGAGAAACCCAAGTAAGATGATAGGTGTTGCAAGAGGGCATCAGAGGGTAGACACACTGAAACCATACTCACAGAAAACTAATCACACTAGTCTAATCACACTAGGACCACAACCTTGTCTAACCCAATGAAACTAAGCCATGCCCTCAGGGCAACCCAAGATGAGCGGGTCATGGTGGAGAGGTCTGACAGAATGTGGTCCACTGGAGCAGGGAATGGCAAGCCACTTCAGTATTCTTGCCTTGAGAATCCCATGAACAGTATGAAAAGGCAAAATGATAGGATACTGAAAGAGGAACTCCTCAGGTCAGTAGGTGCCCAGTATGCTACTGGAGATCAGTGGAGAAATAACTCCAGAAAGAATGAAGGGATGGAGCCAAAGCAACAAATATACCTAGCTGTGGATGTGACTGGTGATAGAAGCAAGGTCCGTGCTGAGGAACTGGGAATGTCAGGACCATGAATCAAGCAAATTGGAAGTGGTCAAACAGGAGATGGCAAGAGTGAACGTCGACATTCTAGGAATCAGTGAACTAAAATGGACTGGAATGGGTGAATTTAACTAAGATGACCATTATATCTACTACTGCAGTCGAGAATCCCTCAGAAGAAATGGAGTAGCCATCATGGTCAACAAAAGAGTCTGAAATGCAGTACTTGGATGCAATCTGTCATTGCATTGATTTAGGTCATACCTGAATGGTCTAACGCTGGACTGGAAGAAACACAAGCTGGAATCAAGATTGCTGGGAGAAATATCAATAACCTCAGATATGCAGATGGCACCACCTTTATGGCAGAAAGTGAAGAGGAACTAAAAGCCTCCTGATAAAGTGAAAAAGGAGAGTGAAAAGGTTGGCTTAAAGCGCAACATTCAGAAAATGAAGATAATGGCATCTGGTCCCATCACTTCGTGTGAAATAGATGGGGAAACAGTGGAAACAGCGTCAGACTTTAACCTTTTGGGCTCTAATATCACTGCAGATGGTGACTGCAGCTATGAAATTAAAAGACGCTTACTCCTTGGAAGAAAAGTTATGACCAACCTAGATAGCATATTCAAAAGCAGAGACATTACTTTGCGACTAAGGTCCGTCTAGTCCAGGCTATGGTTTTTCCATGGTCATGTATGGATGTGAGAGCTGGACTGTGAAGAAGGCTGAGTGCTGAAGAATTGATGCATTTGAACCGTGGTGTTGGAGAAGACTCTTGAGAATCCCTTGGACTGCAAGGAGATCCAACCAGTCCATTCTGAAGGAGATCAGCCCTGGGATTTCTTTGGAAGGAATGATGCTAAAGCTGAAACACCAGTACTTTGGCCACCTCATGCGAAGAGTTGACTCATTGGAAAAGACTCTGATGCTGGGAGGGATTGAGGGCTGGAGGAGAAGCGGGCCACAGAGGATGAGATGGCTGGATGGCATCACTGACTCGATGGACATGAGTCTGGGTAAACTCTGGGAGTTGGTGATGGATAGGGAGGCCTGGCATGCTGCGATTCATGGGGTCGCAAACAGTTGGACAAGGCTGAGTGACTGAACTGACTGACTGACAATCAACATCATACTGAATGGTGAGAAGCTGAACGCATTTCCTCTTAGATCAGGGAGAACAGAAGGATAGTCACTATTGCCATTTATTTAATATAGTATTTGAATTCTTCCAGTTCAGTTCAGTCACTCAGTTGTGTCTGACTCCATGAGACCCCATAGACTGCAGCATGCCAGGCCGCCCTGTCCTTCGCCCGACTCCAGGAGCTTACTCAAACTTATGTCTATCAAGTCAGTGATGCTATCCAACCATCTCATCCTCTGTCATCCCCTTCTCCTACCACCTTCAATCTTTCCCAACATCAGGGTCTTTTCAAATGAGTCAGCTCTTTACATCAGGTTGCCAAAGTATTGGAGTTTCAGCTTTAGCATCAGTCCTTCCAGTCAACATTCAGGACTGATTTCCTTTAGGATGGTCTGGTTGGATCTCCTTGCAGTCCAAGGGACTCTCAAGAGTCTTCTCCAACACCACAGTTCAAAAGGATCAGTTCTTCAGTGCTCAGCCTTCCTTATAGTCCAACTCTCACATCATTACATGACTACTGGAGAAGCAATAGCTTTGACTAGACGGACCTTTGTTGGCAAAGTAATGTCTCTGCTTTTAATATGCTGTCTAGGTTGGTCATAACTTTTCTGCCAAGGAGCAAGCATCTTTTATTTTCATGGCTGCAGTCACCATCTGCAGTGATTTTGGAACCCCCAAAATAAAGCCTATCACTATTTCCCCTGTTTCCCCATCTCTTGCCCATGAAGTGATGGGACCAGATGCTATGATCCTACTTTTCTGAATGTTGAGTTTAAGCCAAATTTTTCATTCTCTCTCACTTTCACCAAAAGGCTCTTTAGTTCTTCTTCACTTTCTGCCATAGGGTGGTGTCATCTGCATATTTGAGGTTATTGATATTTCTCCCAATAACCTTGATTCCAGCTTGTGTTTCTTCCAGTCCAACGTTTCTAATGATGTACTCTGTGTATAAGTTAAATAAGCAGAATGACAATATACAGCCTTGATGTACTCCTTTTCCTATTTGGAACCAGTCTGTTGTTCCATGTCCAGTTCTAACTGTTGCTTCCTGACCTGCATACAGATTTCTCAAGAGGCAGGTTAGTTGGTCTAATATTCCCATCTCTCTCAGAATTTTCCACAGTTTATTGTGATCCACACAGTAAAAGGCTTTGGCTTAGTCAATAAAGCAGAAATAGATGTTTTTCTTGAAATGTCTTGCTTTTTCAACGATCTAGTGAATGTTGGCAGTTTGATTTCTGGTTCCTCTGCCTTTTCCAAATACAGCTTGAGCATCTGGAAGCTCATGGTTCACGTAGTGTTGAGGCCTGGCTTGGAGAATTTTGTGCATTACTTTACTAGTGTAAAAGATGAGTGCAGTTGTGTGGTAGTTTGAACATTCTTTGGCATTGGCTTTCTTTGGGAATGGAATGAAAACTGACCTTTTCCAGTCCCGTGGCCACTACTGAGCTTTCCAAATTTTCTAGCATATTGAGTGCAGTGTTTACACAGCATCATTTTTTAAGATTTGAAATAATTCAATTGGAATTACATGACCTCCACTAGCTTTTTTGTAGTGATGCTTCCTAAGGCTCACTTGACTTGACATTCCAGGATGTCTGGCTCTAGGTGAGTGATCATACCATCATGATTATCTAGGTCATGAAGATCTTTTTGTATAGCTTTCCTGTGTATTCTTACCACCTCTTCTTAATATCTTCTGCTTCTGTTAGATTCGTATCATTTCTGTCTTATTTTGCCCATCTTTGCATGAAATATTCCCTTGGTATCTCTAATTTTCTTGAAGAGACCTCTAGCCTTGCTCATTCTATTATTTTCCTCTATTTCTTTGCATTGATTACTGAGGAAGGCTTTTTAAAAATCTCTTCATGCTATTCTTTGGAACTCTGCATTCAAGTGGGTATAACTTTCCTTTTCTCCTTTGTCTTTCACTTCTCTTCTTTTCTTAGCTATTTGTAAGGCCTCCTCAGACCACCATTTTGCCTTTTTGTATCTTTTTCTTGGGGGTGGTCTTGATCCCTGTCTCCACTACAATGTCATGGATTACATCCATAATTCTTCAGACACTCTGTCTATCAGATCTAATCCCTTGAATCTATTTGTCACTTCCACTGTATAATTGAAAGGAGTTTGATTTAGGTCATACCTGAATGGTCTAGTGGTTTTCCCTACTTTCTTCAATATAAGTCTGAATTTGGCAATAAGGAGTTCATGATCTGTGTCAGAGTCAGCTCCTGGTCTTGTTTTTGCTGACTGTATAGAGCTTCTCCATCTTTGGCTGCAAAGATTATAATCAGTCTGATTTTGGTATTGACCATCTGGTGATGTCCATGTGTAGAGTCTTCTCTTGTGTTGTTGGAAGAGGGTGTTTCCTATGACCAGTGCGTTCTCTTGGCAAAACTGTATTAGCCTTTGTCCTACTTCATTCTCTACTCCAAGGCCAAATTTGCCTGTTATTTCAGCTATCTCTTGACTTCCTACTTTTTCATTCCAGTCCCCTATAATGAAAAGGACATCATTTTTAGGTGTTAGTTCTAGAAGGTATTGTAGATCTTCATAGCACCCTTCAACTAACTACAGCTTCTTCATTACTGGTTGGGTCATAGACTTTGATTACTATGATATTGAATGGTTTGCCTTGGAAATGAACAGAGATCATTTTGTAGTTTTTGGGACTGCATCCAAGTATTTCATTTCAGACTCTTTTGTTGACTATGATGGCTACTCCATTTCTTCTAAGGGATTCTTTCCCACAGTAGTAGATACAATGGTCATCTGAGTTAGGCAAATAAAAGAGACAGATGCATCCAAATTAGAAAGTAAAATCATTGCAAGGGTAGCTTCAATGTGAAATACAAATTCTTCCCTCGATATGTTACAAGTGACACCATACACTCCGACCCAACATTCCCTATGTATTGTGATCACATTGTATTCTAATTGACACTGAGGACATGATGATGCCTTTCTCTGTAACCTAAGGAAGTAACACCTGGGTTTCAGATGGAACATGCCTGAATGACTTGGCCTTCTACTAGTTGCTTGGATATAGTTTATCAATATCCTGTTGTTGTTTTTTTTTCCACAAACCTTTCCCATGGAACTGATCACCATTTTCCCCAACTCCACCCTCTACCTAATGTCTACTCATTCCTTGGATCTTGACTTGAAAAGAAGACTAAACTCTCTAGACTGGATTAGGCCCCTGTTGAATATTCTCAGAGTAAACTCCACCATTCCTTTGTGGAACTTCCACATTGCAGTTTCATATGTTTTGATCTCATAATTTGGTTTATGTCTATGTTGTGAAGGTTGCAAGATACAATAGGGCAGAGAATATCTCTATTTGTGCCCTCAAATACAATCTCTATTAAAATGAATTAAGATACCCATCCAACAAGTATCTGTGGACCCCTAGTGGATGCTAAGCTCTCTGTCAGGTACTGAGGATACAAACATGAGCAAAAGAGAGCCATTTAGATAATGGGTCCTACCAGAGAATGGTGGAAGCAGAGAGGGGATAGTTGTTATGTGAGCCTAGGTTGGTGAGAAAGGCCTCTTTTGTGGAGAGAGGTCTCATTTTCAAAGGCTGAGAAATGGATCATTGTTCAGGAGGATGGAAGAAGGATTTTCAGGCATGGAAATCTGAAAAGTCTGGCACAGTTGGTTGAATGTTTTCTTAGAAGCTCTCAATGACTCCTCACCCCGTAAAAGAAGAAGATTCAGGTACCTGAAAGGCTCAAAAGTGCAGCACCAACCAGGAAAAGAGAAGGGAGAAAGACCAGTTTCCTGGGCAGGAGGGATGGCAGGACCAGGCTCCCTGCAGGCTCCACAGCCAGGCACTTTAGACCTTTCTACAAAAGGTCTCAGGATGTAGTCTGGGCCCTTCTGAAGCACATGCTCTGGGAGAGGTGTTCTGTAGGTATCATGTGAGTTTTGAAGGGACTGGAGTCTGCTCTTCCCTGATACTAGTAGGGTGGTTTTGGAGATGGGAACTCAGGCATATTGGCCTCCCTCATTTATTGGACTCCTAGGGCCAACCAGGAGCCACCCTAACTCATTGTGATGGCCTTATGATTTGACATGCCAATTCTGAGCATGGAGTCATTATTCTTATTTCAGAAATGGGGAAAACTGATGCTCAAAGAGTGAGTGATTTACATGAGGATGCATGGGTGAGCAGAACTAGAACTCAGAGTTATTGCAATCCTTCCTTGTTGTAGGAAAAAAGCTGTTTGTGATACTTTCAGTTTAATTTTTATAGGAAAAATGCATTTTATTAGAAATTTAAGCTTAATTTCTAAAAGACTAATAAAATTATCTATAGGGAGTAGGGATAAGTAGAAATAGGAAGTTTTACATATTACATCTTTCAAAAGTCATTTTGAAATTTACCATATGTCATAAATATAATAATAGAATTTACAAAGGAGACACCACTAGAATAAAGGATATTGGATGTATTTTTCTAAATAAGAATAGAAGATAACTTGAGAATCTAGTGAAAGTTAAAGAAGAAATAAATACATAAACTACCAGGAATAAATAAAACAAGAGAAGAAGGACACCAAAGAAATCTAAACAAATGGAAAACTTTACAATGCTCATGAATAGGGAAATTCAATATTCTGAGGAGGTCAATTCTATTTAAGTTGACCTATAAATTCAATATAATTATAACCACAATCTCAATGCACATTTTTGTTGTATGACTTTTGTATATGAGTATGTAACTGTGATGTTAATTCTAATATATATGCAACAGCAAAGGAATGAAAATAGTCAAAACATTTCAGAAGGATAAAAACAGTGGAGGCGAGCTGACATCAAATATCAAGCCTTATTTATTGGAAACCTCAGAAATTAAGACAGAAAGTCATTGACATGGAGCTAGATGGGCCATAAGAACACAACTGAGCATCTGGGAAGCTTGATTTATGAGTGAAGGAGGGGCAAGTTGAGAAAAAGTAATTAGGGAACTGATTATCCACATTGGAAAAGTACAATTGATACAGGAGTGAACACACAGGTGGTGTGGATGGTGGCAAGTGGTGGAGGCTGTGGAAACCCCACATTCACCTGTCCCTCCACCACCGTGGAGGGACAGGTGGGAACTCACCTGAGGTTCCTGAGGTGGGAACTCACCTCTACCTTGGGCTGGGCTCCTTCAGGGTATCCTGGCCCCTTGTCCGGTGTTTGTTTACAGGGCCTCAATGAGTAATTGCAAATGGACAGGTGACTCAACTCAGGACAAATAGATTTTGAAATAAGCGGAAGTTTGCTGAATCATTGAGGCGTTCACTTTCTGCTAAAGCTGAACTACATCTGCTCCTACAATGGGCTAATAGAGGGGTCATGGAATCCTGTCTGATGCTGTCAGCCTTTGGCCATCAGAAAGGCTGGCCTTGGGGCAGAACCGACATCTTTTTTTGATGGAGTAAAAGACAAAAATATTTGGTTTGTAGCATCAGAACTTAATCTCTAGATCAGTGATACCCAGTGGAACATAAATCACTGTATTTGAATTTTCTAGTAGCCACATTTAAAAAGAAACGAGACACAAATTGTCATACTATGTTCTAATATATTCATATAATATATTTAACATATTATAATTTCAGCATAAGATCAGTATTAAAAATACCGAAAAAGTCACTTTTTAGTACCAGATTGTGAAATCTGTCATGCAACTTACACTTCTGTGTAGCCTGCCTCACCTTTGATTCCTGTTATGACAACAAACTGCCGATATGCAGCTAAGTCTCCTTAGCCAGTAGGTAACATAAATAAAGCTAAAGACAAATGACAGAATGAGATGAAATATTTTCAGCACTTGTAACTGCAAAGATTTCTTTTACATCAATAGAAAACAAAGAACTCAGTGAAATAAGGATGCAGGGCACAGATATAAATACTTCTTCAAATACACACATCCTATAAAATAAGACAGTATGTTCAACCTCAGTGGTAAGTAAAGAAATGTTAAGTAAGATGATATTGAGGAACTTCCCTGGTGGCTCCAGATTCCCGCTTTAGGGGGCATGGGTTCTATCCCTGGCCAGGGAACTGAGATCCCACATGTTTGTGACATGGCCAGAAAAAAAGAGAGAAAGACGATATCAAGATACATCTTTGCTACTGTATAGGGAATATTAAAACATATTCATGGTTGCATGTGGGAAGATGTTTTGAGGAAGAAGAGTAATCGAGTGCCAGTCTTCCATCCTTGCTGGTGATGCTAAGGTTGTACCTTCCCATCTCCTGAACAGCCAGGTGCTGGCCTAGTATGCAGCTTCTGCTGATGAAATGCCCCAGGCATGATGCTAAGGAGCAGGGCTAGCATGGACCCCTTCTTGGGGCCACTGCCACTTCCTAAGGGTAGTGTCTGTAAGAAATCCAGGAGAAATAACCCCTCTCCATCTGTGCACCTACATGACTTATCAATGCCTTTACTGATAAAGTCACAACCACCACCCACGATGCAAACAATCTGGCATTTATTTTGTTTATTGCTGTATCTTTTGAGCCTAGCCAAGGACAGTTCATGTGGTCAGCTGCTGGGAATAGTTTCTACTGAATGAATAAGAACTGAATGAATGAGAAAAATGTGTGAATGATGGATATAAACCCAAGGAATTTTTATTTTATATTGACTCTGTTTGGGTAATTAAAAAAATCCTTTTCTCAAAGTGCCTGGAAGTGATGGCATTTAAAAAAATTTCTTATTTATTTATTTTAACCATTTATCATTTATTTTTATTATTATTATTTTACTTTACACTATTGCATTTTTTTTTTGCCACACATCAACATGAATCCAACATGAGTGTACACGTGTTCTCCATCCTGAACCCCCTCCCACCTCCCTCCCCGTACCATCCCTCTGGGTTATCCCAGTGCACCAGCCCCAAGCATCCTGTATCATGCATCAAACCTGGACTGGCGATTCATTTCTTATATGTTATTATACGTTTCAATGCCATTCTCCCAAATCATCCCACCCTCTCCCTCTCCCACAGAGTCCAAAAAGCAAAAGAGACACAGATGTATAGAACAGTCTTTTGGACTCTGTGATGGCATTTCTTTAAGTTCTGGCATCTTCAACAGCTCTGAGGTTCATGTGTGTGGCAATGTAAGGACCCTAAAGCAGGAAGTCAAGTACAGGATCTTTGCTCTCGAAGGCACCCTTCCCTTGGCTATTTCTCACTGAATTCTTTGTAGACAGTACCTGTACAGCAGTGGTAGCAGCAGGTCAGTCTTATGCACAACTGCATGGCTCAAAAGATACATCATTTCTCTTCTGTGTCCTTCAGTAAAAACTGGAATAGTTATATTATACAGAAACCCCTTCTTGCTCATTTTAAATGAAAGTAATTGGAAGAAAAGTTATGACCAAACTAGACCGCATATTGAAAAGCAGAGACATTACTTTGCCAACAAAAGTCCATCTAGTCAAGGCTATGGTTTTTCCTGTGGTCATGCATGGATGTGAGAGTTGGACTGTGAAGAAGGCTGAGCACCGAAGAATTGATGCGTTTGAACTGTGGTGTTGGAGAAGACTCTTGAGAGTCCCTTGGACTGCAAGGAGATCCAACCAGTCCATTCTGAAGGAGATCAACCCTGGGATTTCTTTGGAGGGAATGATGCTAAAGCTGAAACTCCCATATTTTGGCCACGTCATGTGAAGAGTTGACTCGTTGGAAAAGACTCTGATGCTGGGAGGGATTGGGGGCAGGAGGAGAAGGGGACCACAGAGGATGAGATGGCTGGATGGCATCACTGACTCGATGGATGAGTCAGTGAACTCTGAGTGAATTCCGGGAGTTGGTGATGGACAAGGAGACCTGGCGTGCTGCGATTCATGGGGTCGCAAAGAGTTGGACATGACTGAGCAACTGAACTGAACTGAACTGAATCCTGTTTAGAAGGCTTCCCTGGTGGCTCAAATGGTAAAAAATCCTCCTGGATTGCAGGAGACCTGGATTTGCTCCCTGAGTCTAGAAGATCCCCTGGAGAAGGGAATGGCAACCCAGTCTACCATTCTTCCCTAGAGAATTTCATGGATAGAGGAGCTTGACTAGAGTCCATGGGGTGGCAAAGAGCTGGCCTCAATTGAGAGACTAACACTTTCACTTTCAATTCTGTTTAGCAGTTTGTAGTATAAACTGGAGTGGACCTAGCCATAAATAAAATTGTCAGTTTATTTCAAGTCTGAAGGTGTTGACTTATTCACACTAGACAAATCTTTTCTTGTGAAACCACTGGAAAGTGAGCCTTCTAAACAGCAATCACAGTGAATTCCCTAAATCTGAGGATGTTGAGAACGGTCCTGCCATCGTCAGCAATGGCAAGGAGTACGAATTTATTACATTTTCCTCTGTCTGTGCTCTATATTTTAACTGAATGTCTGCTCTGAGAAGTATGCTGTGAATGTTAACAAGAAGGGCTGACAGCCCTGGAAAGAGTTGACCCAGCAGTGCCTCCTGTTTCCTGCGGGCCTCCGCTTTCCTCCTCTGCTTTGATGTGGGTTTTGGCATCCAGAGCTAGCGCTAGAATGATTTGGAAATGGTGAGACCAAAAGCAAGCAGAAGAATTTGCATTCTGGGTTGATCTTAAATGAAGGAACTTCTCATCTAGCAAAAAATTCTGTAGGTGTTTCTATTTTCTTAAAATAGTTTCAACAGTTACAAAACAATGTCACTTGCATTTTAATTTCCACGTTGAGAAGGAACAGCCACACTGATACCCATTTCTGTGTTGGGGAGCATTTTATCTGTATTGATCTGAACAAGATGGGGCCTGTGAGTCAACTGGTGCATAATAAGAATAATGCTGGTGATGGTGAGAAGACAAGGCTGCTGCTGATGTTAGTGGCATCCAGAGACACAAGCCAACCCTTATACATGTGTTAGGTCACCAAATCCTCATAACCTACAAAACCTCTGCTGTTCCTGGTTTCATAGAAGATGGACAGAAGCTCAGAGAAATTCAGTAACTCACCTCACATTTTACAACTCATAAAAGGCCCCAAATTCCAACCAAGTCATGCAGTTAAATCTGGTTGACTAAGATTCTGTTGCACGTTTATAAAAGACATGGGTATTCTGTCCTTGAATTAATACTGGCCTTTCCATTTCTGAGATGTTACTTCCAAAAGTGTATTTGTTGCCATCCTTTTATTTATCAGATTCACAATTATTGACTACTTACAACATGGCTAGTGCTATAACAAACCCTTAACCTTTCTGCTTTTAAAGTGTGCTTGTTCAAAATTCATCAATTCTCCATTCAAATATGCTTATTCAAGATTGCTTTCCTTTCTCAGTGAATACAGCTTAGTTTAAACCTGTGACACCTAAAGTTTTTGAGATTGTCCCACACTGAATTTATCCAACTTTTGTACTTTTTCTAAACTATCATTTTGCACAGCCCTGGGAAAAATAATATTTAATGCTTCTTTCTCTCTTAAGTTATAAAACGTAAAATATTTTCCCTGCACCCATAGCTCCAAATAATTTATTGTTGAATTATAGCCTACATAATCTTAAAGACATGTAAATATTAAAAAGCTGACAATTTCAAAATTAAAATGACTGGAATCTGTATTTGTTCCAGGTATCTGTTCAAGTTCTTCATGCAGAAAGGCTTTGAAGGGCATACATTTGATCAGGAGCTTTCTTTTGCTCAACTTCTTTCCTGAGAGTTGAGTGAGAACCTCTGCATTAACCAGGCATGTCCCCCTCTTTCTAGTCAGAGTTCTCTGGTAAACAAAAGTGCATGTGATCAGGATGACAAAATGGATTTCTCCTCATTTGATGCATGAAATCTTTGGAGTGTGGGGATTTGCTCTGAGCTTTTGGACATTAGGATGTAGTCTCTGTGGTCTTAAAGATACCCATGTTGGTGACCCCCAAATGTCCCCCCCGTCTTAGGAACCCCTCCTCTCCATGTCCTCTCCCTAGTGAAGCCTTGCTCCTCTTATTACCATGCAAACAGGTTGTAACTCTGCTTTGATGACACTCAGGAAAGTTATGGGAAGGAAGTTCTAACAGGAATGCCAAGATCAGACCTCACCCCTTTCAACTTCACAGTGTTCTCATAGGGAATAGGTGCAAGTTCAGCATCGACCTGCTTTCAGAGGTAAGAGGAACCATTCTCTCTCCCTCTGAAGAAACACCTGGGGTCCTTCTCCCCCAACTCAACATTTGGGACCCTGAGAACTTGAGGTCCAGGCAAAGAAGGCATTCTCTCCCCTTAGTTTAGCTTTTTTCTACTCAGACCTACTCAGTCCCATCTCTTGCCCTGGAATCTCCCGGTGACTCACAATGTGAACATCTCACCCCTTCAGAGGAAGACCTCCCTCCACCCACAGTGAGCAAGCATGTTTTTGCTTCAGATTTGAAAGTATGTTAGCACCAGACATATTCATGGGATTCTGTATGTTTCTTAGTCTAGGCTGTTCCAGATGCAAGTTAGCAAAGGCACATTCCCAGCTGGTCCTGAGAAACCCCTCTGACCTGGTGTGCTTTATTTATCTTCCCATTGTCCTATCATTGCCTCCCATCACAAGGAACAAGGGCACATACATACACACTCAGACCCATGGCTGCTGTTATGGACTGAATGTTTATTCCCTACAATTCAAAAGCCCCAGTTCCCAGTGTGATAATGTTTGGAAGTGGGACCTCTGGAAGGCAATTAGGTTTAAATAAATGAGGTCATGGGGGTAGGTTATGGGATTAGTGCCCTCCTAAAGCTGGCTTAAAACTCAGCATTCAAACAACTAAGATCATGGCATCTGGTCCCATTATTTCATTGCAAAAAGAATTGGGAAAAATGGAAGCAGTGACAGATTTTAATTTCTTGGGTTCCAAAATCACTGTGGATGGTGACTGTAGCCATGAAATTAAAAGACACTTGCTCACTGGAAGGAAAACCACAACAAACCTAGACAGTGTATTAAAAAGCAGAGACATCACTTTGCCAACCAAGATCCATATAGTCGAAGCTATGGCTTTTCTGGTAGTCATATACATATGTGAGAGTTGGACCATAAAGAAGGTCCAAAGAATTGATGCTTTTGAATTGTGGGGCTGGAGAAGACTCTTGAAAGTCCCTTGGACAGCAAGGAGATCAAGCTAGTAAATCCTAAAGAAAATCATTTCTGAATATTCATTGGAAGGACTGATGCTGAACCTGAAGCTCCAACAGTTTAGCTACCTGATGCAAAGAGCTGACTCACTGGAAAAGACCCTGATGCTGGGAAAGATGGAGTGCAAAAGGAGATGAGGGTGGCAGAGGATGAGATGTTTAGATAGCATCACTGACTCAGTGGACATGAATTTGAACTATCTTTGGGAGATGGTGAAGGACAGGGAAGCCTCATGTGCTGCAGTCCCATGGGGTCACAAAAAGTCCAACACGACGGAGAGACTGAGCAACAACTCAGACTGGTTCTCTCTTTCTGTCTCTCCTTCCCCCCTCTCTTTCTCTCCCTCTACTCTATGTGAGGACACAGCCAGCAGGCTGCTGTCTATAAGCCAGAAAGAGCGCCCTCACCAGGAATCCAATCTGTCAGTACCCAGACTTGGGACTTCCGGCCTCCAGAATGGTGAGATATAGAAGTCTGCTGTTTAAGCAGCCTCATCAGTGGTACTTTGTTATGGCAGCCTGAACTGAGTGAGATAACTCCATCTCAGGAGATATACTCTTCTGGGACTTTTCAGTTTAAAAATGTGCTGAGAAAGGCAACCATTTCTGATGAGAAACAAACTGCAGAGAAACAGCCAGGAAGTCACTATTTATCTCCACATATCTGAGAGGCTGTCTGTCCTATCTAGTTCTACTTCTAGACTTTTCATCAATTTGTGGGTCTATTCACATGTGAATGGCAACCTGTTTAAATGATCACCTTTTCATTATGTTTTGCTACCTGATAAAGCTGGTACCTCTTTAGATCTCTTTCTTGTTTTCAGAGTTCTCCCCACTCTGGCTTTATTTTTTGAAATGAATTTTAAGATAAACTTCTTGCTTTTTGTTATTAAGACTGTGTAATTCCCATTAAGTTGGGTAGAACTGTCCTTTTTATGAAGCCCCTATTTCGGAATACTGTCTTTTCATTGCAGTAAGTGTACTTTTGGATCAGTAGGCGTCACACATTTCTTTTTAATACCTAGGTATTTCATCTTTTTATGACTTTTAAATGGGTCATTCTTTCTCATGAATATATCACTTGCATTCTTTAGAAATGAAGGTGTGCAAATGGAACTAGTGGTAAAGAACCCGCCTACCAATGCAGGAAACATAAGAGGCAAAGCTTTGATCTCTGGGTTGGGAAGATTTCCTGGAAGAGGAGATGGCAACCCACTCCAGTATTCTTTCCTGGAAAATCCCAGGGACAGAAGAAGCTGGCAGCCTATAGTCCCTAGGGTTGCAAAGAGTTGGACATGACTGAAGCAATTTATTATGCAGTTGAAAACTGAGGTATCAATTTTCAGTGTAATTGACTTTAGAAAAAGCTATCTCATAGCCTGTGTACTTCTACATTGTTGAGGAGAGTATTTGAATAACAATCCAGTTTATTTTATTAACAAACATTTTGAAAGGTTGACCGTATCTTGGCTACTGTTCTCAGTAATTAAAAAAGCATTGAGATACTTCGGCAGTGTGTCAGTGAGATCAGTGAGCAGCCCCGTGAGATCAGTGCTACTATTTCTCTTTTTATGAAGGGGATATCACTGAGTTGGAGCCACTTGAGCTTCAAGCTGAGACCATGATCGAGGCTTCAGTCTAGGCCTGTGATGACAGTGCAGTCAAGTTGTCCAATTTAAAGTAAAATTACATTGAAAATAATTTTTTGTCTGTTGTACAGGAAGAATGAATGTGAAACTTTATGTGCTAGTATTTAAATGTTGATGAAACTTAGAGAGCACTGAGTTTTGTCTAGCTTAAACACCAGAGGGTCCAGTACACACCAGACCCCCAGGTCACAGAATTGCAGTGCAGATTGCAGCGGTATTGATGGCCGGCTGTCCGTCCACTGAGCCAGCTGAAACCTACAACTAGTACTCAGTGTCAAGGAATCACCTACTTCAAGTAATCATGTGATAAAAAATAGAAAGTCTGAAATGAAAAGTCTTACTGTTTCTCTAAACAATGTTCCAAATACGGTTTATTCAGGGATACCAATTTTTGTTGTTGTGCTGCACAGAAAACGGACTTCATTAATGGCTGATGAAGTGGGACTCCCTTGATCACACTTTTGATTTTGCCTTTTAGTTAATTTATTCTGTTTATTTATATTTAACAGAGGAGGGGTTGAAGATGACTTAAGGCAAGTTTATTTTTGTTTAGTCTACTTGGACCTGGGGCAACAACGCTTCACCACTTCCCACTCTCGGTCTTCAGTTCAGTTCAGTAGCTCAGTCGTGTCCGACTCTTTGTGACCCCATGAATCACAGCACGCCAGGCCTCACTGTCCATCACCATCTCCCAGAGTTCACTCAGACTCACGTCCATCGAGTCAGTGATGCCATCCAGCCATCTCATCCTCTGTCATCCCCTTCTCCTCCTGCCCCCAATCCCTCCCAGCATCAGAGTCTTTTCCAATGAGTCAATTCTTCGCATGACGTGGCCAAAGTACTGGAGTTCAGCTTTAGCATCAGTCCTTCCAAAGAAATCCCAGGGCTGATCTCCTTCAGAATGGACTGGTTGGATCTCCTTGTAGTCCAAGGGACTCTCAAGAGTCTTCTCCAACACCACAGTTCAAAAGCATCAATTCTTTGGTGCTCAGCCTTCTTCACAGTCCAACTCTCGCATCCATACATGACCACAGGAAAAACCATAGCCTTGACTAGACGGATCTTAGCTGGCAAAGTAATGTCTCTGCTTTTGAATATACTACCTAGGTTGGTCATAACTTTTCTTCCAAGGAGTAAGCGTCTTTTAATTTCATGGCTGCAGTCACCATCTGCAGTGATTTTGGAGCCCCCAAAATAAAGTCTGACACTGTTTCCATAACTCTTCTCATACCCATGCCCTCTCCAGAAGGTGTTCAGCATCTGCAAAGAAGTAGCCTTAAAAGAAAGAGTATTAAATAGTTTAAACAAAGGGTGGAGGTAAGAGAATTGAGGTTGAAAATATTGGCTGACTTGCACTGGCTCCCAACTCACAAGTCACTGGGCAGGACCTAAGGCAATCTGTTTATCATTACGTGATACTCCCTTCCAGGCTTGTTGTGACAATGCCTGACATTACTTAGGATCTTGTATGTATGAAGAACATGCATAGTCCGAATTTTATGCTTTGTTTTCTCATGCTTCAGTAAGCAGTGGCAGAAATATCTCACTGTGGAAACCATGCAGTTTACATTCTTGTACAAAAACATTCTTTGAGATTTCTAAAATCTTTTCGTGTCCAACTCTTTGTGATCCCATGGACTGTAGCCTACCAGGCTCCATCCATGAGATTTTCCAGGTAAGAATACTGGAGTGGGTTGCCTTTTCCTTCTCCAGAGGATCTTCCTGACCCAGGGACTGAACCCGGGTCTCCCGCATTGCAGGCAGACGCTTTACTGTCTGAGCCACCAGGGAAGCTTAAAATCTTTAAGTACATTATGAAATTAGGTGATAATGCTTTGTATCTCTTTTTTATCTATTTTTGGTATGTTTTCCTCAGTGATACTTTGTCTCTTTGTCAGTGGCTTTAAATTTTAGCTTTTCCCTATGTCTATCTAAGATAAAGGCATTATTATCCCCATTCTGAACTGTGGAAGGGGTGGCCAGAGGAGTGAAATAATGAACTCCTGGTCACAGAGTTTTCAAGAATCCACAGATGTTTAACTCCAAGTATGTGCACTTCTTACTCTCTTAGGTTCACTCAGCGTGATTAGCATCCCCAAATTTTAAAACCAGAGCCCACTTATACATGCTGTGAAATCTTGTATAGCCATGATTTCAGTTTTGCAGGGGAGCAAAACTTACTAAACCAAAACATGTTTCTTTGTCTTGAGGGTTGACTTAAGTTGATTATTTTTAAGAAACGGAAGACATAGGAAGTCTCTCTGTTTACCTATCCCTTAACTGTGTGAAGAATTTAGAAAAGGCCTGGCTTCTGGTACAGTGCTATCATCTGAGATACTCGCAAAGAATATGGGTGAGGTGTGGTGGGGAGCCTTGCTAGGGCCTGGAGATCAGAGTCCATTTTCTGTCTCATTGTCTCTGTACAGCTCAGCACACATTTGTTTACCAAACGTTTATTTTTTTTTTTTCATTTCCATGCCAATTGCTTTTTTCCCTTTGAAGTCCCAGACCACTACCCCAACATCTTCTTTTTTCTTTAGCAGAACCTTATATTTAAAGTGAGGACTTCGGCCATTTTGGCAAGTTACTTTGTTTTCCTGGGTCTCTCCCACTTACACATGCCATTAAAATTTGTTTGACTTTTTCTCCCCTGTTAATTGGACTCATGCCCATTTACTTCTTAGAGCAGTCAGAAGAGCCTAGAAGTGTAAAGGAAAGCTTCCTCCCTGAACTAACTTTTCTATTGCCGTGTCCAACACCAGCTAGTACATTTTCCACCTTCAACGCTGGAGTGTTCATCTCTAGAAGTTTTATTTCTGTCTTTTTACATATTTTCCATGTCTGTACTTACCATACTCATCTTTCTTCTAGTCTTTCAAATATGTGGAATACAGTTATAATAACAGTTTTAATTTCCTTTTCTGCTATTTTATCATCTGTCATTCCTGGGCTGGTTTCATCATGACAGATTGTGTTACTTCTTTACATACCAGGTAATTTTTTTATTAGATGCCAAACACTGTGAATTTTACATAACGGGGTACCGGGTATGTTTTGCTATTATATTGGTTTTGAGCATTGTTCTGGAATGTAGTAAATTATTGAAAAGGATTTGGTTCTCTCAGATTTTACTTCAAAGATTTGTTATGTAGACCCAGACACAGGCCTGGGTCTAATTCCTAGACCACTAGGGATTCTTTTGGGTGCTGTGACCTATATCCTGTTGATGATAAGATTTTCCACACTGGTTAGTGGGCAATAGAATTATTGTTGCCGGTCCTGCTCCCTCCCATGCAAGTTGCAGGCCTGTTCCTTCCCTGGCCTTAACTTTGCCCCCACACACGTGTAGACCCGTGCTCACCTGAAGCTGTGAGATCCCTGGTCATCTCTCCAATCAATCTTTCTGCCCTGGGACTCTGCATGTGGCCAGGTGGCCTCCTAACTCCCAGCCCTTCTATCATTTCATAGAAATTTCTGGTGACCTATTTCCCATTTCACAATTGGTCTGCAACTGCTGCTGCTGTTGCTACAGTCGTGTCTGACTCTGTTCGACCCCATAGACGGCAGCCCACCAGGCTCCCCTGTCCCTGGGATTTTCCAGGCCAGAACACTGGAGTGGGTTGCTATTTCCTTCTCCAACGCATGACAGTGAAAAGTGAAAAGGAAGTCGCTCAGTTGTGTCTGACCCACAGTGACCCCATAGACTGCAGCGCACCAGGCTCCCTCCATCCATGGGATTTTCCAGGCAAGAGTACTGGAGTGGGGTGCCATTGGTCTACTTATGTTAAATGTAATTCAGTCTACACTTTCTGAAGAGCAACATACATTTAAAAATGTGTCACCTTCAGACTGATAGAAACAATTTAGCCTTTTGCTTTTTAAGTGCATAAAAAGCTTTAGTGTTCCAAGGAACATTTCTATGAAACTTAATAGAATTTGAAATCAACCAGAATTTATTTCTTTTCCTAGAACTAAGTGCATCAAATACAGCAAACACAAAACAAACCTATAAAAATGAAAATAGATCGTGTGGATGAATTTGTTGCAGGGATAACATGAAAGGTGTGACTTCATTTAGGAGAAAGAAGAGATCTAAATGGCTAAACTGCAAACAGCAACATGCCCAGGAAGGTGTTACATATGCCAGGGAGACAAGGTATCCCCAGGAATCATCATCATCTCATCACATGAGTCAGACTCGTCATCATCCCAGAATACACGGGAAAGTGGGGACCTCAGGGAGCTCAGGCTGTAGTAGCACACTTCTGCCCACTGTAGCTTCCCATAGATGTTGCCCCTGTAAGTCATGCTTTGAAGACGGATGTCTAAGTCAGTCAAGGTGAGACTCCTTCCCCATAATTTCTTCTGAACTGAACTTCTGCCAAAGTACTTAAATAATCTTCCACTTCCAAGAAAAGCTTCTCTTCCCTCCCTGGCCCTCAAAACATACCTACATAAGGAGTCATTCCCTCTCTCCTGTAGACTCAGCAGGTCTTTGGAATTCTCGGGCTAGGACATGCCAAGGAGCAATCTACTCAATGAAGCTGAGCTAGTGCTGGATTAGCTCATAGTAAACAGGCAATTTTTTTTTTTTTTCAGAAGAGTTTTCAGAGCATTTAATGTGCTCTGACATACAGTAGGATATTCCAAAGTGGGATATATAGAACATGAGCATCACTGACTCAATGGACATGAAACTGAGCAAACTTTGGGAGATGGTGAAGGACAAGGAAGCCTGGTGTGCTGCGGTCCACAGAGTCACAAAGAGTCAGACTTGACTTAGTGACTGCGAACAACTCCTGGTGGCCACTATGGGCCTCACTGTGTGAGTCAGACTCATATTTGACATCATCATTTGTTTCCAAGCTTAGTGATCCACATGATAATCACTGAATTTGATGTCATATTTTTCATATATTTTAATATAACTTTTCATACATTGATGTAAATTTAAATGAAAATACATAATATAAATGAAATATACATTTAAGGTAAATTATGAAATATTGAACAGAAATAGATTTTTTTTCAAATGTTTTAATACAAACAAAGTACAGATTTTTTACTTTGTCTGATGAAGTAGAAGTGGTTTCCCTCACCTAACAGATTAGAAAACTAAGTCTGGTCAGTTAAGTACATTGATCAGTTAGGTATCTTTAATCATCCAGTTATTTAAGTGACACAAATATGGCTCAGATATTCCATCCATGGTTCTTCATCCCTCACACAACCTCATCTCAGCCACAAGTAACCAGACAGATGAGAAAATGCTGCAGGAGCAGCTATTTCACAGAAGTAGAAATACAATTGTTTCAAATAAGTAAATGTTTAAGAGCAAATTTTCCTTATTTCATCTCTGAAATTTGAACAAATTTTTATTTTGAGATAATTTTGGACCTCTGGTGAAAGTCGCTCAGTTGAGTCCATCTCTTTGTGACCCCATGGACTATACAGTTCTTGGGATTTTCTAGGCCAGAATTCAGGATTGGGTAGCCTTTCTCTTCTCCAGGGGATCTTCCCAAACCAGGGATTGAACCCAGGTCTCCCACACTGCAGGTGGATTCTTTACCAGCTGAGCCACAAGGGAAGCCCAAAAATACTGGAGTGGGTAGCCTATCTCTTCTCCAGTGGATCTCCCCAATCCAGGAATCAAACCGGGGTCTCCTGCATTGCGGGTGGATTTTCTACCAACTGAGCTATCAGGGAAGTCCTTGGACCTTGAGAGGAGTTGCCAAGCCAGTACAGAGAGTTTCCACATAGAATGACAGTTTCTACTGTCATTCAGCTTTCTCTAATATAAACAGCTCACCTAACTAGGGAATATTTACCAAAAATGAAAAAATTCATGTTGGTACAATATTGAATTTCAGATTTTATTCTGGTTTCATCAGCTTTCCCACTATTGCTCTTCCTCTGATTCAGTACCTAAGCCAGGATCTCTCACTACACTCAGTCTTTCAATCTCCTGAGCCTTCTCCATCCACAATAGGTCACCCCTCTTTGCTCATCTCTCTTGACTTTGGCACTGCTGAAGAATACCAGTCTGAGGTGCTGTAGACTGTTTCTCAGTTTGGGCTGGTCTGGTGTTTTTCTCATAATCCAACTAGGATATGGATTTGGGGATGAAGACACAGACGTGATGTGCTCCTGCCATCACATCCTATGAGCACCTGTGATATGAGCACAACTTAGAGTGTGATGTTGGCTTGGTCACCTGCTTAAGGATGTGTCTACAGGTGTCTTCACCTAAGGTCACTGCTGCTCCCTTTCTGTTCTCTGGTCACTGGTCACTGAGTCCATCTCCACCTCCTAGAAGGTCACTGAAGTCCATCTCTGCCTCCTAGGAGGATGGAGTAGTTCTGAGAATTTGTTAAATTATCAACGTAGATTAAATGACAGTAATTGATACACATTTGGGGGAGATAGTGTGAGGTTATTCAAATATTCTGTTTTGCCTTAAAATCCCATCTTTTGGCATCATCAGTGGATGTTGATTACAGCCATTATTGTGATGCTTTAATGTTGATCTCTTATTTCCCTCATTCCTTCTGTATGTTAATTGTGATTCTTTTGTAAGCAAGATTTCTTTTCTATTCTCTTCTTTCTCTCTCCCTCACTTCCACTTTCCACTCTCCTTCCCTCCATCCTTCCCTCCTTCACTCCCTCTTTCTTATGAGAGGGATTGTTGGGCCATAGGTAAGTATATGTTTGCTTCTATAAATAACTCTCTAATCTTTCCCATTATGTTGTTTTCCTCTATAACTTGGCATTGATCATTGAGGAAGGCTTTCTCATCTCTCTTTGGAACTCTGCATTTAAATGATTATATCTTTCCTTTTCTCCTTTGCTTTTCACTTCTTTTCTTTTCACAGCTATTTGTAAGGCCTCCTCAGACAACCATTTTGCCTTTTTGCATTTCTTTTTCTTGGGGATGGTCTTGATCACTGCCTCCGGTACAATGTCACGAACCTCTATCCATAGTTCTTCAGGCATTCTGTCTATCAGATCTAATCCCTTGAATCTATTTGTCACTTCCACTGTATAATAGTAAGGAATTTGATTTAGGTCATACTTGAATGGTCTAGTGGTTTTCCCTACTTTCTTCAATTTAAGTCTGAATTTGACAATAAAGAGTTCATGATCAGAGCCACAGTCAGGTCCCAGTCTTGTTTTTGCTGACTGTATAGAGCCTCTCCATTTTTGGCTGCAAGGATTATAATCAATCTGATTTCAGTATTGACCATCTGGTGATATGCATATGTAGCATCTTCCCTTATGTTGTTGGAAGAGGGTGCTTGCTATGACCAGTGCATTCTCTTGGCAAAACTCTGTAAGCTTTCGTCCGGCTTCATTTTGTACTCCAAGGCCGAATTTGCCTGTTACTCCAGGTATCTCTTGAGTTCCTACTTTTGCATTCCAGTCCCCTATAATGAAAAGGACATATATATAGAAAACTATAAAACACTGATGAAAGAAATCAAAGAGGACACTAATAGATGGAGAAATATACCATGCTCATGGATTGAAAGAATCAATATAGTGAAAATGAGTATACTATCCAAAGCAATCTACAGATTCAATGCAATCCCTATCAAGCTACCAGCAGCATTTTTCACAGAGCTATAACAAATAATTTCACAATTTGTATGGAAATACAGAAAACCTCAAATAGCCAAAGCAATCTTGAGAAAGAAGAATGGAACTGGAGGAATCAACCTACCTGACTTCAGGCTCTACTACAAAGTCACAGTCAACAAGACAGTATGGTACTGGCACAAAGACAGAAATATAAATCAGTGGAACAAAATAGAAAGCCCAGAGATAAATCCACACACCTATGGACACCTTATCTTCGACAAAGGAGGCAAGAATATACAATGGATTAAAGACAATCTCTTTAACAAGTGGTGCTGGGAAAACTGGGTCAACCACTTGTAAAAGAATGAAACTAGATCACTTTCTAACATCATATACAAAAATAAACTCAAAATGGATTAAAGATCTAAATGTAAGACCAGAAACTATAAAACTCCTAGAGGAGAACATGGGCAAAACACTCTCCAACATACATTATAGCAGGATCTTCTATGATCCACCTCCCAGAATACTGGAAATAAAAGCAAAAATAAACAAATGGAATCTAATTAAAATTAAAAGCTTTTGCACAACAAAGGAAACTATAAGTAAGGTGAAAAGACAGCCTTCAGAATGGGAGAAAATAATAGCAAATGAAGCAAGTGACAAACAACTAATCTCAAAAATATACAAGCAACTCCTGCAGCTCAATTCCAGAAACATAAATGACCCAATCGAAAAATGGGCCAAAGAGCTAAATAGGCATTTCTCCAAAGAAGACATACGGATGGCTAACAAACACATGCAAAGATGCTCAACATCACTCATTATCAGAGAAATGCAGATCAAAACCACAATGAGGTACCATTTCACACCAGTCAGAATGGCTGTGATCCAAAACTCTACAAGCTATAAATGCTGGAGAGGATGTGGAGAAAAGGGAACCCTCTTACACTGTTGGTGGGAATGCAAACTAGTACAGCCACTATGGAGAACAGTGTGGAGATTCCTTAGAAAGCTGGAAATAGAACTGCCTTATGACCCAGAAGTCCCACTGCTGGGCATACACACTGAGGAAACCAGAATTGAAAGAGACACATGTACCCCAATGTTCATCGCAGCACTGTTTATCATAGCCAGGTCATGGAAGCAAACTTGATGTCTATCAGCAGATGAATGGATAAGAAAGCTGTGGTACATATACACATGGAGTAATACATTTGAATTAGTTCTAATGAGGTGGATGAAACTGAAGCCAATTATACAGAGTAAAGTAAGCCAGAAAGAAAAAACACCAATATGGCATACTAACACATATATATGGAATTTAGAAAGATGGTAATGATAACCTTGTATGCGAGACAGCAAAAGAGACACAGATGTATAGAACGGACTTTTGGACTCTGTGGGAGAGGGAGAGGGTGGGATGATTTGGGAGAATGGCATTGTAACATGTATACTATCATGTAAGAAATGAATCACCAGTCTATATTTGATACAGGATACAGGAGGCTTAGGGCTGGTGCACAGGGATGATCCAGAGAGATGATATGGGGTGGGCAGTGGGACGGGGGTTTCAGGATTGGGAACTCATGTACATCTGTGGCTGATTCATGTCAATGTATGGCAAAACCAATACAGTATTGTAAAGCAAAATAAAGTAAAAATAAAAACTAAAAAAAAAGAAAAGGACATCTTTATTTTTTTTGTATTAGTTCTATAAGATCTTGTAGGTCTTCCAAGAACTGTTCAACTTCAGCTTCTTCAGCACTACTGGTCAGGGGATAGACTTGGATTACTGTGATATTGGAATGGTTTGTCTTGGAAATGAACAGAGATCATTCTGTCATTTTTGAGCTTGCACCTAGGAACTGCATTTCAGTCTCTTTTGTTGACCATGATGGCTATTCCATTTCTTCTAAAGGATTATTGCCCACAGTATTAGATATAATGGTCATCTAAGTTAAATTCAACCATTCCAGTCCATTTTAGTTCACTGATTCCTAAAGTGAAGATGTTCACTGTTGCCATCTCCTGTTTGACCACTTCTAATTTATGTTGATTCATGCACCTAACATTCCAGGTTCCTATGCAATATTGCTTTTTCCAGCATTGGACTTTGCTTCCATCACCAGTCACATCCACAATGAGGTACTGTTTTTGTTTTGGCTCTGTCTCTTCATTCTTTCTGGAGTTATTTCTCCATTCTTCTCCAGTAGCGTATTGGGCACTGAGTTCACCTTTCAGTGTCATGTCTTCGTGCCTTTTCATAGCATTCATGGGGTTCTCAAAGCAAGAATACTGAAGTGGTTTGCCATTCCCTTCTCCAGTGGACCACGTTTTTCCAGAACTCTTCACCATGACCCATCTGTCTTGGTGGCACTACAAGGCATGGCTCATAGTTTCACTGAGTTAGACAAGGCTGTGGTCCATGTGATCAGTTTTATTAGTTTTCTGTGATTATGATTTTCATTCTGTCTGCCCTCTGACAAATAAGGATAAAAGCTTATGGAAACTTCCTGATGAGAGAGACTGACTATGAGGGAAACTGGGTCTTGTTCTGATGGGCAGGACCATGCTCAGTAAATCTTTAATCCAATTTTCTGCTGATGGGCAGGGCAATAGCATGGGAAAAACTAGAGACCTCTCCTAGAAAATTAGACATACCAAGGAAACATTTCCTGCAAAGATGGGCAAAATAAAGGACAAAAATGATATGAGCCTAATAGAAGCAGAAGATATTAACAAGAGGTGCAAGAATATACAGAAGAAATATACAAAAAGATCTTTATGACCCAGATAACCATGATGGTGTGATCACTCACCTAGAGCTAGACATCCTGGAATATGAAGTCAAGTGGGCCTTAGGAAATATTGAACTTGGGGCCTTAAGGAAGGATCACTACAAACAAAGCTAGTGGAGGTGTTAGAATTCCAGGGGAATAACCTTAAATCCTAAAAGATGATGCTGTGAAAGTGCTGCACTCAGTATGCCAGCAAATTTGGAAAACTCAGCAGTGGCCACAGGAAAATTTCAGTTTTCATTCCAATCCCAAAGAAGTGCAATGCCAAAATATATTCAAGCTATCACACAATTGCACTCATCACACATGCTAGCAAAGTAATGTGCAAAATTCTCCAAGCCAGGCTTCAACAGTATGTGAACTGTGAACTTTCAGATGTTCAAGCTGGATTTATAAAAGGCAGAGGAACCAGAGATCAAATTGCCAACATCCATTGGATCATTGAAAAGAAAGAGTTCCAGAAAAAACATCTACTTCTGCTTTACTGATTATGCCAAAGCCAACAAACTGGAAAATTTTTCAAAAGATGGGAATATCAGACCACCTGACTTGCCTCCTGAGAAATCTGTATGCAGGTCAAGAAGCAACAGTTAGAACCAGTCGTGGAACAATGGACTGGTTCCAAATCGGGAAAGGAGTATTTCAAGGCTGTATATTGTCACCCTGTTTATTTAACTTATATGCAGAGTACATCATGCGAAATGTTGGGCTGAATGAAGCACAAGCTGGAATCAAGTTTACCAGGAGAAATATCAATAACCTCAGATATGCAGATGATACCACTCTTATGGCAGAAAGTGAAAAATAACTGAAGAACCTCTGATGAAAGTGAAAGAGGATAGTGAAAAAGTTGGCTCAAAACTAGACATTCAAAAAACGAAGATCACGGCATCCAGTCCCATCATTTCATGGCAAATAGATGAGGAAACAATGGAATCAGTGACACACTTTATTTTTGGGGCTCCAAAATCACTGCAAATGGTGACTGCATACATGAAATTAAAAGATGCTTGCTCCTTGGAAGAAAAGCTATGACCAATCTAGACAGCATATTAAAAAGCAGAGACATTGCTTTGCTGACAAAGATCCACCTAGTCAATGCTATGGGTTTTTCCAACAGTCATGTATGGATGTGAGAGCTGGACTATAATAAAGAAAGCTGAACACCAAAGAATTGATGCTTTTGAACTGTGGTGTTGGAGAAGACTCTTGAGAGTTCCTTGGACTGCAAGAACAAACCAGTCAAGCCTAAAGAAAATTTGTCCTGAATATCCATTGGAGGGAATGATGCTAAAGCTGAAACTCCAATACTCTGGCCACTTTACATGAAGGACTGACTCATCTGAAAAGACCCTGATGCTGGGAAAGATTGAAGGCAGGAAAATAAGGGGATGACAGAGGATGAGATGGTTGGATGGCATCACCGGATATGAGTTTGAGCAAGCTCTGGGAGTAGGTGATGGACAGGTGATGGCCTGATGTGCCACAATCCATGGGGTTGCAAAGAGTCAGACATAACTGACTGACTGAACTGATAAGTAACTCTCAGATGATTTTTCAAAATGACTGTTTAATTTTGAACTCACAGTAGTAATAAATGTTCTTATTTGTCTTAAGCCTTCATGATCATTTGGTTTTGTCAGTATTTCTTATTTGAGACATTTTTAGAGCATTAGTAATGTGGCTTTAATTTGTATTTCTCTAACAATTAAAAATATTGTGTATATTTTCAGGTGTTTATTTTCCATCCTCTACCTTATTTTGTGAAATATTTGTTCTTAATGCTTGATCATTTTTAAATTTGAGAAGCCTGTTTTCTTATTGTTGAATTTGAAGAGTTTTTTGCATATTCTGGAAGTAAATCTTTTATTAACATTGTGATTTTCAAGTTGTATATGTGGTTTATGGCTTGGTATGTGGCTTATCTTTTTATTCTCTTCATTGTGGTGTTTGGCAGAGAAAGTATTTTAAATTTTATAATTAATTGTCTATGTCAAAGACTTGGGTTGCTTCCCTGATAGCTCACTGGTAAAGAATCTGCCTGTGATGCAGGAGATTCCAGTTCGATTTCTGGTTCAGGAAGATCCACTGGAGAAGGGATAGGCTACCCACTCCAGTGTTCTTGGGCTTCTCTAGTGGCTCATCTGGTAAAGAATTCATCTGCAATGCGAGATACCTGTGTTCAATCCCTGGGTTGGGAAGATCCCCTGGAGAAGGGAAAGGCTACCCACTCCGGTATTCTGGCTTGGAGAATTCCATGGACTGTATAGTCAATGGGGTCACAAAGAGTCGGGCACAAATGAGCAACTTTTACTGTGCCAGGTGGCGTTAGTGGTAAAGAATCTGCCTGCCAATGCAGGAGACTTAAGAGATTCAGGTTCCACCCCTGGATTGGAAAGATCCCCTGGAGGAGGACATGGCAACACACTTCAGTATTCTTGCCTAAAGAATCTATGGACAGAGGAGGCTGGCAGGCTATATTCCTTGGGGTTGAAAAGAGTCAGACACAACTGAAGTGACTTAGCAGGCATGCACTTCAAAGACTTATTTTATGGATCATATTTTTGTTGTCATGTCTGAAAACTCATCTTCACACTCAGTGTCATACAGATTGTCCCTTATGTGTTCTTCTAAGTTGTATGGTTTTATATTCTACATTTAAGTCTATGATGCACTGAGTTAATTTTTAATATCAATACAAGGTGTCAGGTTTCTGACCTTCATTTTTTCTTTTTACATTGGAATGTTCAATTATCCTAACAGTATTTGTTAAAACCAGGAGTCTTTCTTCATTAGTTTGTCTTTACCTCTTTGCCAAAACTCTCTTTCTGGGCTATTTTTTTTTATCTATATGTCTATCTTTTCACTTGTACATCATTATCTTGATTACTGTACTGATAAATCCACCTGATGCGATGAGCTAACTCATTGGAAAAGACCCTGATGCTGGGGAAGATTGAAGGTGGGAAAAGAAGGGAATGACAGAGGATGAGATGGTTGGATGGCATCACCAACTCAATGGAAATGAGTTTGAGAAAACTCTGGGGAGTTGGTGATGGACAGGGAGGCCTGGTGTGCTGCAGTTCATGAGGTTGCAAAGAGTTGAACTTGACTGAGCGAGTAAGCTGAAAGGCAGTTTGATTTTGGCTAATGTGAATCCTCCAGCTCTGTTCTTTTTCAGAATGGTTTTGATCTTGCAACTTTCTTAGTATTTCCATATACATTTTAAAATTAACTGTCGTTCACCTATGGCTGATTCGTGTCAATGTTTGGCAAAACAAATACAGTATTGTAATTAAAAAAATAAATAAATTTAATTAAAAAAAAAAAAAAAAAAAAAAGAACTAAGCCCACTCACTATAGTGATAAGTATTTGAGGAATCCCAAAAGAGAGTGTGTATTTTTAAATCTTTGAATCATTTTATTTTGGGTAATATGTGAAACAAACACAAAGAGCAATAAACTCTTAAAACTTAAAAAAAAAAAAAAAAAAAATAAAATTAACTGTCGTTATCTACAAAAAGAAAAAATTTGCCAAGGTTTTGAGATATTGATTGTGTGTTTGAGTTAAATTTATTGGTCAAATGAAGGAGAACTTATATATTAACAATGTTGAGTCTTCTCATAAAAAGAACATGATTTATCTCTTCATTAGTTTAGATATTTTTAAATAATTTTTTTCCACAGAGTTTTTCAGTTTTAAGCATAAAAATCATTCTGCTTGCTTTAGGCTAGCTTTGCTGTTTACACTTTCTTAAGGTGGAGTATTAGGTTACTGATTTCAATTTTTTTTCTTTTCTAATATAAACATTTAAGACTATAAATTTCTCACTAAGCACTGCTTTAGCTGCTTTGCACAGGTTATAATATGATTTGTTTTTCACTTTCATTAAGTTCAAGGTACTTTTATGGATTCTAGGTTTTTTTTTTTTTTAATATTATGATTTCTGGCTTAATTCCTTTAAGTCCATTTAAATAATCTCTATTATTTTAAGTTGCTGAGAGATGCATTACAAACCAAAATATAATTTATCTTGAATGTTCCACATACACTTGAACTATAATCTATATTCCTCAGTTTTAAAGTGTATTTATTTTATGTATTTTACTAATATCAATTAGTAAAAACAAAGGTCCATCTAGTCAAGGCTATGGTTTTTTCCAGTAGTCATGTATGCATGTGATAGTTGGAATATAAATAAAGCAGAGTGCCGAAGAATTGATGCTTTTGAACTGTGGTGTTAGAGAAGACTCTTGAGAATCCCTTGGACTGCAAGGAGATCCAACCAGTCCATCCTAAAGGAGATCAGTCATGGGTGTTCATTGGAAGGACTGATGTTGAAGCTGAAACTCCAATATTTTGGCCACTTGATGCAAAGAGCTGACTCACTTGAAAAGACCCTGATGCTGGGAAAGACACATGTGTGCGTGTTAAGTCATTTCATCATGTCTGCATGCATAAAGGCATAAATAAAAGCAAAAGAATGAGGAAAGACAGATCATGCATATACTAAATAAAATAAAGTTAGGTTAGCTGTAGTAATCTCATATAACTTAGGCTTTAGAATAAAATGATTAATCAGAGATAAAGTAACAATTCAGTTCAGTTGCTCAGTCACGTCCGACTCTTTGCCACCCCATGAATTGCAGTACGCCAGGCCTCCCCTGTCCTTCACTAACTCCCCGAGTTCACTCAGACTCATGTCCATCAAGTCAGTGATGCCATCCAGCCATCTCATTGTCTCTCGTCTCCTTCTCCTCCTACCCCCAATCCCTCCCAGTATCAGAGTCTTTTCCAGTGAGTCAACTCTTCGCATGAGGTAGCCAAAGTACTGGAGTTTCAGCTTTAGCATCATTCCTTCCAAAGAAATCCCAGGGCTGATCTTTAGAATGGACTGGTTGGAACTCCTTGCAGTCCAAGGGACTCTCAAGAGTCTTCTCCAGCACCACAGTTCAAAAGCATCAATTCTTCGGTGCTCAGCCTTCTTCACAGTCCAGCTCTCACCTCCATACATGACCACAGGAAAAACCATAGCCTTGACAAATGGACCTTATTCGGCAAAGTAATGTCTCTGCTTTTGAATATGCTATCAAGTTTGGTCATAACTTTCCTTCCAAGGACTAAGCATCTCTTAATTTCATGGCTGCAATCACCATCTACAGTGATTTTGGAGCCCCCAAAATAAAGTCTGACACTGTTTCCACTGTTTCCCCATCTATTGCCCATGAAGTGATGGGACCAGATGCCATGATCTTCATTTTCTCAATGTTGAGCTTTAAGCCAACTTCTTCATTCTCCTCTTTCACTTTCATCAAAAGTCTTTTTAATTCCTCTTCACTTTCTGCCATAAGGGTGCTGTCATGTGCATATCTGAGGTTATTGATATTTCTTCCAGCAATCTTGATTCCAGCTGTGTTTCTTCCAGTCCAGCATTTCTCATGATGTACTCTGCATAGACGTTAAATAAGCAGGGTGACAATATACAGCTTTGATGTCCTCCTTTTCCTATTTGGAACCAGTCTGTTGTTCCATGTCCAGTTCTAACTATTGCTTCCTGACCTGCATACAGATTTTTCAAGAGGCAGGTCGGGTGGTCTGGTATTCCCATCTCTTGAAGAATTTTCCACAGTTTATTGTGATCCACACAGTCAAAGGCTTTGGCATAGTCAATAAAGCAGAAATAGATGTTTTTCTGGAACTCTCTTGCTTTTTCCATGATCCAGCGGATGTTGTCAATTTGATCTCTGGTTCCCTTGCCTTTTCTAAATCCAGCCTGAACATCACGAAGTTCACAGTTCACCTATTGCTGAAGCCTGGCTTGGAGAATTTTGAGCATTACTTTACTAGCATGTGAGATGAGTGCAGTTGTGCGATAGTTTGAGCATTCTTTGGCATTTCCTTTCTTTGGAGTTGGAATGAACACTGACCTTTTCCAGTTCTGTGGCCACTGTTGAGTTTTCCAAATTTGCTGGCATATTGAGTGCAGCACTTTTACAGCATCATCTTTCAGGATTTGAAACAGCTCAACTGGAATTCCATCACCTCCACTAGCTTTGTTCGTAGTGATGCTTCCTAAGGCCCACTTGACTTCATATTCCAGGATGTCTAGCTCTAGATGAGTGATCATACCATCGTGATTATCTGGTTCGTGGAAGATCTTTTTGTACAGTTCTTCTGGGTATTCTTGCCACTTCTTCTTAATATCTTCTGCTTCTGTTAGGTTCATACCATTTCTGTCCATTATCGAGCTCACCTTTGCATGAAATATTCCCTTTGTAGCTCTAATTTTCTTGAAGAGACTTCTACTCTTTCCCATTCTGTTGTTTCCCTCTAATTTTTTGCATTGATCGCTGAAGAAGGCTTTCTTATCTCTTCTTGCTATTCCTTGGAACTCTGCATTCAGATGCTTATATCTTTCCTTTTCTCCTTGTCTTTTCACCTCTCTTCTTTTCACAGCTATTTGTAAGGCCTCCCCAGACAGCCATTTTGCTTTTTGCATTTCTTTTCCATGGGGATGGTCTTGATCCCTGTCTCCTGTACAATGTCACGAACCTCATTCCTAGTTCATCAGGCACTCTGTCTATCAGATCTAGGCCCTTAATTCTATTTCTCATTTCCACTGTATAATCATAATGGATTTGACTTAGGTCATACCTGAATGGTCTAGCGGTTTTCCCTACTTTCTTCAATTTCAGTCTGAATTTGGTAATAAGGAGTTCATGATCTGAGCCACAGTCATCTCCTGGTCTTGTTTTTGTTGAGTGTATAAAGCTTCTCCATCTTTGGCTGTAAAGAATATAATCAATCTGATTTCAGTGTTGACCATCTGGTGATGTCCATGTGTAGAGTCTTCTCTCGTGTCATTGTACGAGGGTGTTTCCTATGACCAGTGCATTTTCTTGGCAAAACTCTAGTAGTCTTTGCCCTGCTTCATTCCGCGTCCCAAGGCCAAATTTGCCTGTTACCCCAGGTGTTTCTTGACTTCCTACTTCTGCATTCCAGTCCCCTATAATGAAAAGGACATCTGTTTTGGGTGTTAGTTCTAAAAGGTCTTTCAGGTCTTCATAGAACCGTTCAACTTCAGCTTCTTTAGCGTTACTGGTTGGGGCATAGACTTGGATTACCGTGATATTGAATGGGTTGCCTTGAAAATGAACAGAGATCATTCCGTCGTTTTTGAGATTGCATCCAAGTACTGCATTTTGGACTGTTTTGTTGACCATGATGGCTACTCCATTTCTTCTGTGGGATTCCTGCCCACAGTAGTAGATATAATGGTCATCTGAGTTAAATTCACCCATTCCAGTCCATTTTAGTCCTCTGATTCCTAGAATATCGACGTTCACTCTTGCCATCTCTTGTTTGACCACTTGCAATTTGCCTTGATTCATGGATCTGACATTCCAGGTTTCTATGCAATAGTGCTCTTTACAGCATCAGACCTTGCTTCTATCACCAGTCATATCCACAGCTGAATATTGTTGCTTTGGCTCCATCCCTTCATTCTTTCTGGAGTTATTTCTCCACTGACCTCCAGTAGCATGTTGGGCACCTACTGACCTGGGGAGTTCCTCTTTTGGTATCCTCTCATTTTGTCTTTCCATACTATTCATGGGTTTCTCAAGGCAAGAATACTGAAGTGGTTTGCCATTCCTTTATCCAGTGGACCACATTCTGTCAGACCTCTCCCACCATGACCGGCCCATCTTGAGTTGCCCCGCGGGCATGGGTTAGTTTCATTGAGTTAGACAAGGCTGTGGTCCTAGTGTGATTAGACTGACTAGTTTTCTGTGAGTATGGTTTCAGTGTGTCTGCCTTCTGATACCCTCTTGCAACACCTACCATCTTACTTGGGTGTCTCTTACCTTGGGGTATCTCTTTACGGCTGCTCCAGCAAAGTGCAGCCACTGCTCCTTACCTTGGAGTAACAATTACTTAATAATAAAGTGTCTATTCTACAAGAAGATAATAATCTTAAACATCTATGCACCAAATAAAAGAACTTCAAAACAGCATAAGGCAAAAATGGGTAGCTCTGAAAGGAGATATACACAAATTCACAATTATACCTTGAAATTTAACATACTCTTCTAAGTATTTCATACAATACATTGGCAAAAATGAGTAAATATATACATAACCTGAATAATATTATCAACCAACTTAGCATCATTGATATTCAGGTCAGCTCATCACTCAGTCTGTCTGAATCTTTCTGACCCCGTGAACCACAGCATGCCAGGCCTCCCTGTCCATCACCAACTCCCGGAGTCCACCCAAACCCATGCGTGTTAAGTCACTTCAGTCATGTCTGCAGAGAAGGCAATGGCAACCGCTCTAGTACTTTTGCCTGGAAAATACCACAGACAGAGGAGCCTGGTAGGATGCAGTACGTAGGGTAACGAAGGGTCAGACACGACTGACAACTTCACTTTCACTTTTCACTTTCATGCATTTGAGAAGGAAATGGCAACCCACCTCAGTGTTCTTGCCTGGAGAATTCCAGGGATGGCAGAGCCTGATGGGCTGCCATCTATGGGGTCGCACCGAGTCGGACACAACAGAGGTGACTTAGCAGCAGCAGCAGCAGCAGTCATGTTTGACTCTGCAACCCGCCAGGCTCCTCAGTCCACGGGATTCTCCATACAAGAAAACTGGAGTGGGTTGCCATGCCCTCCTCCAGGGGATTTTCCCAATCCAGGGTCAAACCTGCATCTCGTAAGTCTCTTGCACCAGCAGGTGGTTTCTTTACCACTAGTGGCACCTGGGAAGCCCTTATGCCTTTATATTTAATGTGAGTTTCTTGTAGATGCCATGCAGATAACTTAAAAATCTATTCTAATAGCCTATTTTTTGATTAGTGTGTTTATTCATAATGTTCATGTTGCAAGTGCTTATTGGTATGATTAGATTAATCCCATCTCACAAGCTGCTTCATATTTGTTCCGTAGTCCTTTTTTTTTCTGTTTCTATTTTTTTCTACCTTGTCTAGGTTTAGTTGAGCATTTATAAGGTTTCATTTTATCTTCTCAGTTGACTTATGATTTAGTCTTTTAAATAAATCATTACCAAAAAATCATGCTATAGTGGTTACCCTAGAGTTAAAAGTACTGGAACTATAAATTTTGCTTGGAGGTAGTAATGTCATGTATAGAAAAAGTTCTATGTACAGATATATTAATATTTTGCATTTTTTAGATAGAAGATATTTAAAAATTCTTTAAATGTCCTATCACATGTTAAAAGTTGAATCAGTTGTAGTATATCCTTTGGTGTATTACAAAACTAATTATGCATCAGTTAGAAGGCTGGATCTAAACAAAAGTGTGAGAAACTTCAGACATAGACAAAAACATATAGGTTAAAACTCTGGTCTACTTACCAATTATGGTAACTCAATATCATTGTCTGCAGAGTCAAATAATGGCACACTGTCTCAGTGGTTTACTGGTGGAGACCAAGAAAATCACTTATAAAAATGCCTACACACAATGGTGGCTCAGAGACTGGAGAGAACATGCATTAATTAGCTTTCTTTCCATCTGAAATGCTTATGGACTGGGGAAAAAAAAAGTGTTAATAAGTCTTGGTTTGAAACTTAGCTCTGTGTGTGCACGCTCAGTTACTCAGTTGTGTCTGACTCTTTGCAATCGCTTGGACTGTAGCCTGCCAGACAACTCTGTCCTTGGGATTTTCTAGCCAAGAATACTGGAGTAGATGGTCATTTCCTTCGCCAGGGGATCTTCCTGACCCAGAGATGAAACTTGCATCTCCTGTACTGGCAGGTGGGTTCTTTACCACTGAGCCACCTGGAAAGCCTGAAACTTATCTCTACCTCTTATTAATTAGACAATCTTAGTTGAGCTCTTAAATCTTTCTGTGAATTATTTCATCTGTGTGGAAGCAAGCCACCTATGCACGAAGTTGTTGAGAAGATTAAGTGAGATCATAAAGGGTTTGACATAAGATTGGGTACAGAGCAGAAGCTAAATTAGTTTATCTCTTTTCTCCTTTCTTTAGGGCACAGGTTCTATAGATGTTGATCACAAACACAGGGAGACAAGACAATAATGGCTTTTGTTAACTGAATTAAAAATAATAAACACCATGATTTATTGAGGGTTTGTTGTTTGCCATGTTCTTGGTTTGTATATAAGAATTTCATCACTACAAAGAAACAAAAACAAACTTTTCTAAGTAGAAAATGATAGTACTAGAGTTTGGGCAGTGATCTAAGACTTAGTCCTTTCAAGATTTAAGATAGTTTATTGCAAGAAATTGCATCCACTGAGAACTTTCAAAATCTATAATGAAAATCATTTCTCCACATGGAGAGAAGTAGAGGATAAGATGCTTTGGTTTGAGGTTGTGAACAACAGTTTAGATGAATGAAGCAAGACTGGTCCTCTTTCATGAGCACAGTCTGTAAAGAAATGTGACCTATTTTTTTTTTTTTAATTACAAACTTAAGGAGGTTTCTAACTTTCACTTACTTATTTCAATGACTTAGCTTTGTCACATCTTCTCTTTTGTTACACCTTTGGTTTAGTGGAAAATATACTGTCTAAAATGAAGACAGAAAAGTACATTCTGTACTGCACAATTAATAAAAAATTCTAGAAATGAAAACTAGTTTATAATGACAGAAAACAGGTCACTGTTTGCTTGAGGATGGGGGTGGTAAGAGTGAGATGAGGTGGTGGTGAGGCATGAGATGGAGGAGAAATTACAAAAGGACATGTGGAAATTTTAAGAGGACATGGATGCATTCTCTGTAATGAAGCAACACTTAGAAATGAACATGGAACAACAAACCTATTCAAAACTGGGAAAGGAGTATGTCAAGGCTATGTATTGTCACCCTGATTATTTAACTTCCATGCAGAGTACATCATGTAAAAGCTGGACCTGCTGGGAGAAATATCAGCAGCCTCAGATATGCATGATACCACTTTAAAAGCAGAAAGCAAAGAGGAGCCTAAAGAGCCTCTTGATGAAGATGAAAGAGGAGAGTGAAAAAATTGACTTAAAACTCAATATTCAAAAAACTAAGATCATGGCATCTGGTCCCACCACTTACTTGAAAATAGAAGGGGAAAAAGTGAAAGCAGTAACAGATTTTATTTTCTAGAGTTCCAAAATCACAGTGGATAGTGACTATAGCTATGAAATGAAAAGAAACTTGCTCCTTGAAAGGAAAGAAGTGAAAGTGCAAGTCACTCAGCCGTGTCGGACTTTTTGTGACCCCATGGCCTATATAGTCCGTGGAATTCTCCAGGCCAGAATACTGGAATGGGTCGCCTTTTCCTTCTCAGGGGATCTTCCCAACCCAGGGATCAAACCCAGGTCTTCCGCATTGCAGGCAGATTCTTTACCAGCTGAGCCACAAGAGAAGCCCAAGAATACTGGAGTGGGTAGCCTATCCCTTCTCCCGTGGAGCTTTCCAACCCAGGAATCGAACCAGGGTCTCCCAACTGAGCTATAAGAAAATCGTGACAAACCTAGACATGACATAAAAAAGCAGAACCATCTCTTTGCCAAACAAACATCCCTATAGTCAAAACTATGGTTTTCCCAATAGTCATGTAAGGATGTTAGAGTTGAACCATAAAGAAAGCTGAGCACTGAAGAATCGATGCTTTCGAATTATGCTGGAGAAGACTTTTGAGAGTTCCTTGGACTGAAAGGAGGCAAAACCAGTCAATCCTAAAGGAAATCAACCCTGAATAGTCATTGGAAGGGCTGATGCTGAAGCTGAAGCTCCAATACTTTGGCCACCTGATATGAAGAGCCAACTTATTGGAAAAGACCCTGATGCTGGGAAAGATTGAGAACAAAAGGAGAAGAGAGTGACAGAGGATGAGATGGTTGGATGGCATCACCGATTCAATGGACATGAACTTGGGCAAACTCTGGGAAAGAGAGAGAGGGACAGGGAGGCCCGGCATTCTGCAGTCCATGGGGTGGTAAAGAGTCGGACACGACTTAGCGACTGAACAACAGCAGCAAAGAATTCCATAGTCATCCAGAATGATGGAATCCAAGCAAAATAGCTGTTTCTCTGCCTTTCTAATCGCTGTGCCATCAGTGCTGATTCCGAATGTACTGCTGACTGCTTTCCTCAAGAGTGTCTGATCTCCAGGGACTGTCACATGCATGGCACACAAATCAAACTCGAAGGATTTCTATGTCTTACAAAACTGGCTCCAGAAACTAGAGCTTGTAGCAGAATCCTCCAACCACAGAACCAACATATTTGGTTGAAGGAGTATTTTATCACTTTTAAAATTGCCTATAACCAGACTGACTTTTATTCAGTTTTATTTTTTTATTTTTTAAGTTTTCTCCAGGCAATGTACCCTTTATCTCCTGAGTGCAGGCAGGGGAATTCCCTCTGCCTTGCCCTTGATATAGCTTTGCATTTGGACCATTTTCATATAGTTTCATTTTGCTGGAACCCAGTGATATTAGAGACCTCACAGTTCTGGCTTTCTACTCCTCTGCCACTGGATAAGCAGGAACCTTCAACTCTAGGGTCATTGGTGACTTGAAAATCAACTTTTCTGTTCACAGAGAAAGGCTCATCTTTACACCTGTAATTAGGAGTCTCCTAAACCCTGCTTATTTAACTTCTATGCAGAGTACTTCATGAGAAACGCTGGACTGGAAGAAACACAAGCTGGAATCAAGATTGCTGGGAGAAATATCAATAACCTCAGATATGCAGATGACACCACTCTTATGGCAGAAAGTGAAGAGAAACTAAAAGCCTCTTGATGAAAGTGAAAATGGAGAGTGAAAAAGTTGGCCTAAAGCTCAACATTCAGAAAACGAAGATCATGGCATCTGGTCCTATCACTTCATGGCAAGTAGATGGGGAAACAGTGGAAACAGTGTCAGACTTTATTTTTATTTCACTGCAGATGGTGACTGCAGCCATGAAATGAAAAGACACTTACTCCTTGGAAGAAAAGTTATGACCAACCTAGACAGTATATTCAAAAGCAGAGACATTACTTTGCCAACTAAGGTCTGTCTAGTCAAGGCTATGGTTTTTCCTGTGGTCATGTATGGATGTGAGAGTTGGACTGTGAAGAAGGCTGAGCACCAAACAATTGATGCTTTTGAACTGTGGTGTTGGAGAAGACTCTTGAGAGTCCCTTGGACTGCAAGGAGATCCAACCAGTCCATTCTGAAGGAGATCAGCCCTGGGATTTCTTTGGAAGGAATGATGCTAAAGCTGAAACTCCAGTACTTTGGCCACCTCATGGGAAGAGTTGACTCACTGGAAAAGACTCTGATGCTGGGAGGGATTGGGGACAGGAGGAGAAGGGGACGACCAAGGATGAGATGGCTTGATGGCATCACGGACTTGATGGACATGAGTCTGAGTGAACTCAGGGAGCTGGTGATGGACAGGGAGGCCTGGCGTGCTGTGATTCATGGGGTCACAAAGAGTCGGACACATCTGAGCAACTGAACTGAAGTGAACTGAACTGAAGCACCCCTAACTAGAGAGGGAAGCATCCTTGCCTGCCTTTCTTCTAGTAATGGTTCAGATTCAGCAGAGGTGGACTGAATATTGACTTTGCAAACTTTACCTCTGTTAACAAAGGTTTATTACAATCTCTGAAGAAGAGGGGCACTGATATTTATTGAATACCTATGTTTCACAGGCTGTCATTCTCTTTTTATGAGAGTAAGTGAAGGCTTGGTTTTCAAGACTCCCTGGTAAAGAACAAAAGAAATGGTACAGATGTCCAGATTCCAGGCTGCCTTGACATGCAGTGGAGCTCATCCACATTTATAACAATGGCCAGGCTTGGGTGAAACCATGCAGCCAGCACAGTTCAGCCCAAAGCTGCCCCTGGAAACAGCTCTGCTGGCTTCAGGGCGGAGTGCAAAGTGTCGATTTAATCTACAAAGCAGCTCTCCTGCTCTAGGCTAGAGGAGCCACCCCACCCAGCGGGAGAGGCGCCAGGGCCCCATTACTCAGACTCATCCTCCCTGAGAAGTGGAGTCGACAGTCGGCCCCACCAGACATGTGGGCAGCATTGCCCAGGCCCTGTGGGTCATCCCGACACACCCCAGGGAATGCACATGTCTTCTGGTGATCTCTCTCATGGAGCTCAGAAGGGATTTTGTGTGTGTGTGGATTTCCCAGGGAATTATGGATCCAGGCACATTTTTCGCTGCCTGGATATGTGTGTCTTCCTGTTAGTCTAAGAGTCTACCTGGTACAGACAGACATCATGCCACTCAGTGCCTTGATTTCATCTGTGTCCCTGTGCTGAATGGCATGGCTCATTTTCTAAAAAAAAAAGAAAGAAAGAAAGAAAGAAAGAAAGAAAGAAAGAAAGAAAGAAAAAGAAAAGAAAGAAAGAAAGAAAGAAATGGTTAATTTTTTTTCTTAAATGTGTCCTCTGAGAAATTTTGATCTGATCGAGAATAGATACTAACCACCATCGCCACTGCCCCCACCCCTGGCTTGTTCATCCCTTCAGCAAAGCTGACAGGTTATTTTCAGTATCATTTGTAACCATTCACATTAAAATTTGATGTGCAGTGATGATATACAAATAGTTTTAGGGAACATTGAATCAACCCGTCATGCCCCAGGGGTACAAAATCTGAAAATAACTAGTGAATTCCTGAACATAGAACAAGCAGTGTCTGACTTCATCAGCAATGAGGATTACCAGCTCTTCCTGGAGAGGAACACCCCTGTCTCTAATTCACAGGGACTCCCTTAGCCTCTGTGAGAGGGGCTCATTGCCCAGTCCATGCTGTCCACAAGGCTGTCTCAGGTCTACACTGCACTGCCAGCTCAGGAGGGCTAAGATGGCAGTGTCATTGGGTTTTCTTGCTCCTGAGTGTCTGTTCATGTTCTAGTATTTATTTATAGCATTACCAATTTGATTTCTGAAACTCTTGAGTTTCAAATTTGGGCTGGAGTTTGAAAATTAAATAGCCTCATAAATTAACAAACACACACTACTATATAGAAAATAAATAATCAACAAGGACCTACTGTACAGCACAGGGAACTGTTCTCAATATTTTGTAATAACCTATAAGTGAAAAGAACCTGAAAAAGAATATATATATTTTCAGTTCAGTTCAGTTGATTAGTCATGTCTGACTCTTCGAGACCCGTGGACTACAGGCCAGGCCTCCTTGTCCATCATCACCACCCAGAGCTTGCTCAAACTCATGTCCATACAGTCGGTGATGCCATCCGATCATCTCATCCTCTGTTGTCCCTTTCTCCTCCTGACTTCAATCTTTCCCAGCATCAGGGTCTTTCTCAATGAGTTAGTTTTTTTCGAATCAGGGGCCAAAGTATTGGAGCTTCAGCATCAGTTTTATAGGGAAGATCCCCTGGAGAAGGAAATGGCAATCCACTCCAGTACTATTGCCTGGAAAATCCCATGGACAGAGGAGCCTGGTAGGCTACAGTCTATGGGATCACAAAGAAGTCGGTCACGACGGAGCGACTTCACTTTACTTCACTTCGTATATGTATGTATATATATATATATATATATATATATATATATATATATATATCAGTTCAGATCAGTTCAGTCACTCAGTCGTGTGAGACTCTTTGAGACCCCATGAACTGCAGCACACCAGTCCTCCTTGTCCATCACCAACTCCCGGAGTTCACTCAGATTCACATCCATCGAGTCAGTGACGCCATCCAGCCATCTCATCCTCTGTCATCCCCTTCTCCTCCTGCCCCCAATCCCTCCCAGGATCAAAGTCTTTCCCAATGAGTCAACTCTTCGCATGAAGTGGCCAAAGTACTGGAGTTTCATAAATATATATAAATAGTTGCTAAATAGTGTCTAACTCTTTGTAACTCCATGGAATATAGCCCACCAAACTCCTCTGTTCATGGGATTTCCAAGGCAAGAATGCTAGGGTGGGTTGCCATTTCCTCCTCCAGGGGATCTTCCTGGGTTGAACCTAGGTCTCCTTCACTGCAGGCAGATTCCTTACCGACTGAGCTGCCAGGTTAGCCCGTATACATATATATATATATATATATATATATATATATACATATATATATATATATACACACACACACAGACACACACACCTGAATCACTTTGTTGTAACCAGAAACTAACACAATATTGTAAATCAACTATACTTCCATAAAACATTTAAAAAAGTGAATGAAATGATAAAATAAAGTAATAAAGGATGCATCTTATATTCATTCTGGCAACTCAATTATTATAGACAAGAGAACACTAAAAAAATAAAAACACTTTCATTCTGTTTAAAAATTTTCTTAACTCTAATCATTTGAAAAGAAAGCCTTATTTAAATCAGAAAGTTAGTTCCAGGTAACTTTACTTACAAACTATGTTCACTTCTTAATGGTACCCATACAAACAACTTCTGGGAAGTTCTCTAATAGCAAATGATTGGGTTTTTGTGTGTTTATTTTAGATAAATAGGTTTGGAAAAATTATCTGTTCTCTGGGAAGGTGTGTGTTTCTTATTTATTACTCTCTCATTTTACTTGATTTAGTTTCATATTCTACCCTCAAAAGTCCATTTGAGAAGATACTATTTTTCAGAAAAATATTTATTTAAAGTAAAAATTCGAATGCTATAAAATGCTATCCTGATGCAAGTGTGTTTTCTCTCTGCTCACCACACTGGGTTCTGAGTTTTCCCATCACTGCCCCTGCTTCCTGTGAGTCCATCAGTTCAGACATGACTATGGAAGCCTTGCCATGACTAAGTGAAATGCCCTGCTCCATTTTTTATTTTAACATCCATGAGAGCAGAAGGTTGACACATTTTCTCATTTAGCTCCTTTCATGGGATAATTCTAGGGGACATTTTGTTTCATCACTTGGAGACGATTTTAATGACTATATTGTGTTTCTTTGTTTCAGTGAGCCTTAATTTACTTAACCATTATTTATAAACTCTACAGAGTTTATATATTTAGGCTGCTTTCCAGTCATTTCCTACCACACAGAATTCTACTTCAAATGCATGTATCTCTCTGTGCATGTAGAGTATGTATGTGTCCATAAAAGTGCTTAAAATTGAGATGTTTCAGACAAAGGGAATCCATGATTATTTCTGCATGGCTATAACTTAAGACCTAGAGGAAATGCCAGTGTTGCCCAATTGAGGACAAAAAGTATACTGTGTACTGTCACCTACTAAGCATTTATATCCAAGATTCTTATTTTCTAATGGGAGAAATATCAATAACCTCAGACATGCAGATAACACCACCCTTAAGGCAGAAAGTGAAGAAGAACTAAAGAGCCTCTTGATGAAAGTGAAAGAGGAGAGTGAAAAAGTTGGCTTAAAGCTCAACATTCAGAAAACTAAGATCATGGGGATCCGGTCCCATCACTTCATGGCAAATAGATGGGAAAACAGTGGAACAGTGGCTAAATTTATTTTTCTGGGCTCCAAAATCACTGCAGATGGTGACTGCAGCCATGAAATTAAAAGACAGTTACTCCTTGGAAGAAAAGTTATGACCGACCTAGACAGCATATTAAAAGCAGAGACCTTACTTTGCCAACAAAGGTCTGTCTAGTCAAGGCTATGGTTTTTCCAGGGATCATGTATGGATGTAAAAGTTGGACTATAAAGGAAGCTGAGTGCCAAAGAATTGATGCTTTTGAACTGTGGTGTTGGAGAAGACTCTTGAGAGTCCCTTGGACTGCAAGGAGATCCAACCAGTCCATCCTAAAGGAGATCAGGCCTGGGTGTTCATTGGAAGAACTGATGTTGAAGCTGAAACTCCAATATTTTGGCCACTTGATGCGAAGAGCTGACTCACTTGAAAAAACCCTGATGCTGGGAAAGATTGAGGGCAGGAGGAGAAGGGGAGGACAGAGGATGAGATGATTGGATGGCATCACCAACTCAATGGACATGTGTTTGGGTGAACTCTGGGTATTGGTGATGGACTGGGAGGCCTGGCATGCTGTGGTTCATGGGGTCACAAAGAGTCAGACATGACTGAGCAACTGAATTGAACTAAATGACTTCAAAAATAACATACATTACCAAGTGTGATGGTGTCTATAATCTGGAGGAAAAGTGTGCTATTTTGCTTTTTTGTTATAATTTCTTAATTATAAGCAAGTTTGGTTCATTTTGTAAAACGTTATTCCAATTCCAAAGAAAGGCAATGCCAAAGAATGCTCAAACTACTGCACAATTGCACTCATCTCACATGCTAGTAATGTGCAAAATTCTCCAAGCCAGGCTTGAGCAATATGTGAACTGTGAACTTCCTGATGTTCAAGCTCGTTTTCAAAAAGGCAGAGGAACCAGAGATAAAATTGCCAACATCCGCTGGATCATTGAAAAAGCAAAAGAATTCCAGAAAAACATCTATTTCTGCTTTATTGACTATGCCAAAGCTGTTGACTGTGTGGATCACAGTAAACTGTGGAAAATTCTTCAAGAGTGGGAATACCAGATCACCTGACATGCCTCTTGAGAAATCTGTATGCAGGTCAGGAAGCAACAGTTAGAACTGAACATGGAACAACAGACTGGTTCCAAATAGGAAAAGGAGTATGTCAAGGCTGTATATTGTCATCCTGCTTGTTTAACTTATATGCAGAATACATCATGAGAAACGCTGGACTGGAAGAAACACAAGCTGGAATCAAGATTGCTGGGAGAAATATCAATAACCTCAGATATGCAGATGACACCACTCTTATGGCAGAAAGTGGAGAGGAACTAAAAGCCTTTTGATGAAAGTGAAAAAGGAGAGTGAATAAGTTGGCTTAAAGCTCAACATTCAGAAAATGAAGATCATGGCATCCCGTCCCATCACTTCATGGGAAACAGATGGCGAAACAGTGGAAACAGTGTCAGACTTTATTTTTGGGGACTCCAAAATCACTGCAGATGGTGATTGCAGCCATGAAATGAAAAGACCTTTACTCCTTGGAAGAAAAGTTATGATCAACCTAGATTAGTATATTCAAAAGCAGAGACATTACTTTGCCGTCTAATGTCTGTCTAGTCAAGGCTATGGTTTTTTCCTGTGGTCATGTATGGATGTGAGAGTTGGACTGTGAAGAAGGCTGAGCACCGAAGAATTGATGCTTTTGAACTGTGGTGTTGGAGAAGACTCTTGAGAGTCCCTTGGACTGCAAGGAGATCCAACCAGTCCATTCTGAAGATTAGCCCTGGGATTTCTTTGGAAGGAATGATGCTAAAGCTGAAACTCCAGTACTTTGGCCACCTCATGCGAAGGGTCGGCTCATTGGAAAAGACTGATTCTGGGAGGGATTGGGGGCAGGAGGAGGAGGAGACTCAGAGGATGAGATGGCTGGATGGCATCACTGACTCAATGGACGTGAGTCTCAGTGAACTCCGGGAGATGGTGATGAACAGGGAGGCCTGGCTTTCTGCGATTCATGGGGTCACAAAGAATCGAACTCGACTGAGCGACTGAACTGAACTGAACTGAAGTGGTCCCTGGGTTTCCCTTTCTGTGAATGTTTTTGCTCACTTTCCTTGTTCTTGTCCTTCATCTTTGAATAAATGTAATGACACATCTACATGCAAACAAACATTCTCCCTCGCTCCTCTTTCTGCATTTTACCTTATGAAACTGTACATTTAAAAAATCCTTGCACTGTGTTAGAAGCAATGTGGGTCCAGGACATGCTTGACATACATAACACAGTGACTCACCTCTGCCTCATTCAAACATTTTGAGTTTGTAAAGGTTATATTAAAAAAGCTAAACTTGTAGTCCTGGTTAAACACAATGACAAACAAAAAGGTGTTCTAGAGGGAAGGTGGTGAGCTGGACTGAAACCCCAGGATAGCAGGAAGAGTACCATGGCAGGGTGTCCCGTACATGCCCTGCCCACCACAACATGATAGAGGTTTCACCTCTTCACCCTAGCAACAGAAGGTGGCCCAAATGGGTGCATCTCTCACCTGGACTGATGGGAGACTCCTAAGAGCATCCAATAATCCAGACATCACCCCAGGGCAGAGTGATGGGGAGCACTGAAGCCAGGGCTTCTCTCTTTCCTTCCTAGGTCCAAAGTTCTCCTTTTCTACTGGAGGTACCAGTGTGGGTGAAAAGGAAAAGTTAAAATTTTACATAACCTCCTGCTCTTTCTACCTCTGTAACACAACTTGCTCCTTGCAGTCTGGATGTAGGTCTCAGAAAGTGGGGACTCACAATACTAGAAACTGGAACTTATCTCACTCACCCTTGTCCTTCTCTTTGCAATCACCCAGCCCCTGAAAACCCACAAACCCACTTAATCATGCCTGTCTGTGTATAAAAGTTCTGTAACCCCTTTTGGGGGGCTCAGAGCTTGGAGTGTTAACTCCTCTGGGTGTACCAGTGTAATAAACCTGAGTTCTCCCACTCTTCAAGTGTGGTGCTTGGTTTCTTGATTACTGGTTTCTGGAACATGGGCAGGTGAGAAAAAGTCCCATTCCCAGAAAGCAGCCTGATCCAGGGAGTCTTTTTCCTCCAGCCCAAGTCCCCTACATTGCTCTGACATGAGCAGTGGCCAGCTGGTAGAATCCTATTACACACTTTCCTCCTGGATCACCAGCTTGTGGCTCACCCTTCTCCTTCTCAGGCATCACAGAGGGTGAGGAGGAAATCTAGCAGCATCAGATAAACAAAGGACAGCAACTCACCCAGAAAGTCTCTGCAAATTAAACTTCCATTAGAACTGCAGCCTGCAAAGCAGGCCAAGAACTGCACGCTAAACCTAACCAGGGTGGCTGCCTGCAAAAATGAAAGATTAAATAGGACCCAGAGTCTGCTTACGTAATAGACAAAATATGCAGGATACAACAAACATTACCAAGAACCAAGAAAATCACAATGAGTGAGATAAAAACAATCTATTGACACCCACACCAAAATGAATCAGTCATTGGAATTGTCTGGCAAGAGCTGTAAAGCAGGCATCAGAGAAATGCTACAGTGATCTATTGGAAATTTTATTGAAAAATAAATTTTAAAAATAGAAAATCTCAGCAAAGAAATGGAAGTTTTTAACAAGCAAACAACAGCAACGACAAAGAACCAATTATTGGATGGGCTTAAGAGTAGAGTAGAAACAACCAAGGATAAAGTTGATAAACTTGGGGATGGATCAATAGAATTCAACTGACTTGAACAATTGAGAGTAAATAGGCTGGAAAAAGTGAACAAAGCCTCAGGGTTCCCTGAGACAATAACAGAGATTGAGCGTTCAAATAGAAGGAGTCTTAGAAGCAGAAGAGGAGAGACTGGGGCATAAAGAGAATTTAAACAGATGTTGGGTGAAAGCCGCCCAAATTTGATGAACAGCACAAACACACAGATTCAAGAAGCTGAACAAACCCCAAGTAGGATAAATCCCAACACATCCATGAATCCACCATAAATAAACTTTTGAAAATCATAGGCAAAGAAAGACATCTTGAAGGAGCAGTAGAGAGAGAATGCAATACTATAGGGGACTCTAACCCACATGAAAATGGCTCTCTTATCTGAAATCACAAGGGCCAGAAATGAGCAGAACACTTGTCATGGGGTGAAAGAAAAGAATTGTCAGCCATAAATTCTATACCCAGTGAGACTAGCGTTCAGGAATGATGGGGAAATAAAAGCCATTCTCAAATGAAGGAAAAGCAAGAGACTGTGTATAGCAGACTGTCTCCTAAAGATTGTCTGAGAGAAGCTCTTCAGTCAGAAAGGTGAGGTCAAAGGAATCTTAAAGAAAGGACAATGGGATATTTAGGAATATAGTTACATAAAATAGGCTAGCATTTCTCATGCTGCTGCTATTTCTTTTTTGATGATTTAAATAATAATCATCACACTAGCTGATACTCAGGACAATGATATTTAAAAGTGGGGAAGATAAAGGGACCTAATGGAAACAGAGTTTCCAGTTTGACTTGAAATGATAAAGATTTGATAACTATAGACTGCCTTTAGTCTGTTATAAGCATATTGTAATACTCAGAACAACCACTATAAAGACTACACAGAGAGATACATGCAAAAACACTATCAATAAATCAAAATGTTTCCCTATAAAATATTCAAGAAATCTAAAGGGAAGCAAGAATCAAAGAATGGAGGGTTGTGACCAGAATAAATGAACAGAAAACAATGAGCAAATAAGTGAACAACAAATAAATGAACAGTCTGATAATAAAATGATAGACTTAAAAACTAACACTTAATAATTACCTTAAATATAAATAATTTAAATGCACCAGTATAAGACAGAAATTAACAAATTGGATAAAAAGTGACCCAACTATATGTTATTTATAAGAAACTATGTTTCAATTCAAGAACATAGGTTGGTTGAAAATAAAAAGATGGAGAATATATTCCATGCAAATGCTGAAGTGATATTGATATTTGGTAAAGTTGACTTCAGAGCAAATAATATAAGTAAAAGAAAAGAAGAACATTAACCTAATGACAAAGGGAGGAATCCACGTGGAGACAAGACAATCCTGAATGAGTAAATATCAAATAATACAGCCTTAAAATACAGGAAGTACAAGCTGGTAAAAATAATAGGAGAAACTGAAAAACCAACCGTGGTAGTCAGAGACTCCAATGCTCTTCTCTCAGCAACTGACAAAACTACCAGTAGAAGAGAATCAAGATTTGAATAACACAATTGATCAAAAGACCTAGTGCAGAAGGAACATGGCACTCAGTAACAGCAGAATAGGCACTTTTTCAGGTGGCTGCGGAGCATGCACCAAGAGGACGAATCCTGTTCCCCAAACAAGCTTCAACACATTTAAAGAATTGAAAGGATGCACTGTGTTCTCTGCACATAATGGAATAAGATTATAAATTAGTAAAAAAGAAGAGAAAACTGCTTGGAAATTAAATAAGATACTTCTGATTAAATCATAAGTAGAGAGAAAGTCTTAGAAGACATAAAAATATTATAGTACTGAGTGAAAATGAAAACACAGCATGTCCAAGTATAAGATACACTGGAAGTAGAGTTGAGGAGGAAGTTTATGACATTACAGTGTACAGTATGATTGAAGAAAAGTCCTAAAGGAATAATCTAAATTCCTTCCTCAAGGAAAACAACAATGAAATAAACACAAAGTAAGCAGATGAAAGAAAATGATAAAAAAACCCTGAAAATAGAAACAGAACAGAGGAAAAAAACTATTTAAAAAGCTGATTCTCCTCCTTCCCCAAATCAGTTAAATTGATATTTCTAGAAACATCAACAAAAATAAAAAGAGAACATACAAAGCACCAATATCCAGAATAAAATAAGGGTATAACAGTACAGATACTGTAGCCATCCATAAGATAATAAAGAAGAACTGCAAACAACTTTATGCTCATGCCTTTCAAAGTTCATAACAAATGAACCAAATTTTTGAGAACCACAAACTACCAAAACACAAACAAGATGAAATGAAAAAATCTCAATATGCTTATAACTGTTCAAGAAATCAAATTTGTTATTAAAAGCTCCTGAAAAAGCAAGGTCCAGGGCCAGATGGTTTCACTGGACATTTCTGCCAGGTGTATAAATAAAAATTAGTATAAATTTTACAAAACCTCTCCAGAAAATAATAGAGGATGGAATACTTCCAACTCATTTTATGAGGCAGTTTTATCCCAATAGTAAAACCAGGACAGAGCAGAAGAGAAAGAAAGATGAAGTACAGAAATTGGAGAAGGGGGAAGAAGAAAAAGAGGAAAAGGGGAAGTGGAAGGAAGAGAAAAGGAGAGAATGAAGAAGGAGAGGGAGAAAAAGAGAGAGGTGGAGAGGGGATGTGGGGAGGGGAAGAAGGAAGGAAGGAAAGAGAACACTATAGATGAGTGGATGTTGTGAACACAAAACTCCAAAACATTTCAGCACAGCAATATAACAATGTCTAAAAGGAACTGCATACTACAACCAAGAGGTATTTATTACAAGTGTGAAAGACTGGTTCAACATTTGAAAACCAAGCAATGTAATCTCTCTATTTCAACAAGCTGAAGAAGAAAAATCACAGGATCATATGAACTGATGCAGAAAAAGCATTTGATAAAATTCAAAATTATGATAGATCTCTCAGCGAGTTAAAAACAAAGGGGGAATTTCCTCAGCTTGGTAAAGAATATCTCCAACAACTAACACTGTACTTCATGGTGAAAATTTTCTGATTTTTTTTCCCTTAGGTTTCAGAACAAGGCCAGGGTGTCTACTCTCAACAGTCTTCTTCAACATAGTAGTTGAAGGTCTAGCCCATGTAATTAGGTAAAAAATAAATTAATTAAAAAAGAAGTTGTTGTTGTTCAGTTGCTCAGTCTTGTCCCACTCTGCAACCCCAAGGACTGAAGCACAACAGGTTCCCCTGTCCTTCACCATCTCCTGGAGCTTGCTCAAACCCATGTCCATTGAATCAGTGATGACATCCAACCTTCTCATCCTCTGTCATCCCCTTCTCCTGCCTTCAATCTTTCCTAGCATCAGGGTCTTTTCCAATAAGTCAGCTCTTTGTATCAGATGGCCAAAGTATTGGAGCTTCAGCTTTAGCTTCAGCATCAGTCCTTCCAAAGAATATTCAGGGTTGATTTCCTTTTGGATTGACTGGTTTGATCTCTTTGCAATACAAGGGACTCTCGAGAGTCTTCTCCAGCACCACGGTTCAAAAACATCAGTTCTTCAGTGCTCAGGCTTCTTTATGTTCCAATTCTCACATCTGTATATGACTACTAGAAAAACCAAAGATTTTACTAGACGGCCCTTTGTTGGCAAAGTCATGTAGCACCCAAATCAGAAAGGAAGAAATAAAAATGTCCCTATTGAAGGTTGCCTTCTTCCTGGGCAGGGTCTCAGGGCTATTGGACCCCAACGTGGTACCTCATGCATAACCACATCAATAGACACTCCCCTTACCCTGTACCCTAGAGGTCAGGAGATGCCCTGAGGGCCAACTTATAACCCAGAGCACCCCTGACTGGATATTTGTACTTCTGAGGAGTTCTTACCCCCAAGATGGCTACATTAGATCACGAAGTCCAAGCATAAGAAGTGCAGAGTAAAACTCAGTGTGCCTGGGCCAGGCTCTGGATCCAGAACCCTTCTTTGAGGTTTGCTTTTTGTATGGTTTCAGGGGGATAATTGACCCTTCCCTGACCAATCCCCTCATCTTTAAATTGGAGGTAACAATTTCCTTCCTGTAAAATTTCTGTTAAAAAATTAACTCAATCTGTGTAAAATATTGAAAATACTGCTTGTTATTCAGTAAGTAGACCACAGAGGCCAGCTTTTATTTATCAATGGATGCCTGCAACTCTATCCAGAATAATTCTGAGAGCTCAGCAGCAACAAATTATGGGATTGCCTGTGATTCTCCCACATCCTGTGATAGATCCTGGTCATCCACGCTTCCTTTATGGATTCTGGTGAGGGGCCCAGGCAGGAAGCTACCAACTCTTGGGAAGCACAGCCACTCCGTACAGGCAGAGGCTAACACTGCATCCTTTATGTAACCTAATTCAGTTGTCTTTTCTCTGTACTTCACGATATGCTATACTTACTGCAAATCAGTTCCTGTACCATGACACATCATTCAACAAGGACATCTCGGAATGAATGTGGGAATTTCTTTCCAAACTTCCCAGATGTCTTCTGCTATTCCAGATCTCAGAGTTGGAAATTAGTGCTTATAATCAGAGCTGAGACTGGTGGTGGCTACCTAATTTCTATTTTCCTCTTTTTCTCCATGAACACACTTCTGTTTATTTCAGGTAACACTGTTCCAAATAAAAAGTAACATTTTCTTCCCCCCTTCAAGCTGAAGTCACCAATGATATGTCATTAAGTGGGGCTCTCAGGCAACTTTCTCAAGGTCATGACCCAGCTGGTGTTCTTTTGACCTACTCCCCACTTTTTCCTATCTGGGATATTGAAAAAATGGCTGGGGTTCCAGCAGCCATTTTGGGTTACACAACAAATTAGAATAGAATCACATCGAAGGACAGAAGTTGCCATCTCATAGGTGAGATCATGGAGTCAGCCTGCCAGCTCTGCACTTCTATCTCCATACTTCTTTCATAAGAAAGAAATTAACCTTTGTATTTTTTAAACCCTTTATTTGAGTTTTCTGTTTCATAAAGCCAAACCTAATCTGTATTGAACACCATAACCTAGAAAAATGCCCAGGTTAGGAGTCAACAAGGAAAACTGGGTTTTATCTGTCTTTCTTCTCTTTTAGTTTATCCTTAGATACAGAAAAAAAGAAAAAAAAAAGAATCTCCTCAGTGTGGCTCACAATCTAGGAAACTCCACAACACACACACACATCTCACTGTTATTGGTAACTTGATGTTATGATATGCCTTTATATCATGCCTGATTTGAATTCCCTTTCTTAGAGATGGAGACACATTACTATCAGGCAGGGCAGTTAGGACTATTAAATTAAATAAATATATATAATGAGATATATTTGATAAAGCATAATTCTTCTGATATCTACATTGTAAATGTTATCTCCATCTGATTTGAGATTTGTACAACCAGGAGATATCAAGACAAGAGTCTAATCTGCTCCAAACCAGCTTTTTCTCTCAATTTTCAAGAAACCTAGGTTCCTCTATAGAATCCTAGACTTCATATTTTACAGATATTTCCCAGACATCTTCATGAGAGCCTGGCAGAGGATGAGTAAGCCCGCACGCCTACAGAAATGTCAGAAACATCCAAAGCTATCCCATTGTTTGTTTCAGCCATGAAGACTCCTCCCAAGTCTGTTTTTAGAACTCACAGACTCCCTCAACTTAGCTTCTGCTTCCCATTGTTCCTGAAGAGCCACAGATGGGAAATTTTTTCCCTCGACTGTCTCCTAAGAATGCCACTCATTCCTTTTATGACAGTGTACAACACTGAGGTTACATCTTATTTTAGCAGTTTTGCCTTGAGGCAAAGTCAGACGGTCCAGTTTCATGAATGGAATGGGATCTGGGGCAGGAAATGTTGACACGATGTCTCCTTCTAAGTGATTCTCTGTGTGGCAGGAAGATAATTCGATTTGTGGAACTGGATTTGGTCATCATCTTAAATTGTCTAGACAATGCACATCTGGCTTATATATTGTTGCTATATTCCTCTTGGCACCTTTGGGTCCTTGTCATAGTTTCCATGATTGTACTTGGCCTATCTGGGGAGTTGTCATGCAGTTTGGCATGGAAGGGGGTTATAGGTCACTGAAAGGAATGAGTTTAAATCTGCCTGTGTTCACTGCAAAGCCCCAACACACTGGAACTCTTGTGCCATAAAGACCATATGAGGATGAGGATCCATAAGTAACTGCCTCCTTTTATATAGAAGTGACAAGTCAGGTAAGGGATTTGTGACTTTCCAGTAAGAATGGTACTGATCTTCAAGCTCAGGTGTCCTTACTCCTGATCTTGTTACCTTTCCCGACAATTCCAGATCACTCTGGAGACTGTATGGTATTTACTCTTTAAAATTATACATATAGCTGATTCACGTGCCTTGTACAGCAGAAACTAACTTTACATTGTAAAGCAATTATACCAGAATTTTAAAAAAAAATGACCCAATGAGGTAAAGATTAACCCATTTATGGATGAGCAAGATAAGGCTGTTTGAGACCATCTCAAGTACATGGAAGAACTGGGATTCAACACATACTTACCAGCACTAGCTCTGCTCATCTTGCCACTGAATGTCCCAGGCTGACTCAGGATGAATTTTCAGTGACATTTTGTGCTCGATTACAGTGTTGGCCTTCACGCCTAGTTTGACATTCCTTATATTGACATGAGTGAGTGTTCTCCTGCAACATGAGACATCCCAACTTCCAGCCCTGAATGCAGGCGAATACCCATCAACACCGCAACCTGAGAAGCACCAGACAAGAAGGGAAATGTGTATTCTAAAAAGAAATAATACATGGATCTGAACAATGTCTACGTTCATCAAGTGGATACTCTTCTTTTATGTGGTCCGTACTTTGTTGAAAGCACCAGGCACTAGACACATGACTAAGCATTGGTCCTGCATCACAACTTTTAGCACATTTAGTTCTCACACTGGCCTTAAAATTAAGTATGCAGACGTCACTTTTTGGATGAGGGAACGGGATTCAGAAAGGTTGAGTGGAATACTCAAGGCTGCGTTGAATATAAGTGAAACTGAGTGTGTTTGCCTTTCTTGTCTATTTATACTTCATTTGCAAGGGGCTAGTTCATACATTCTCTCCAGTTTTTTTTTTTTTTTTTGACATGCTTATCTTTCTCATACATTTAAAAAAATTGGAGTATAGCTGATTTACGATGTTGTGTTGATTCAGGTGTACAGCAAAGTCAATCAGTTATACATATCCATATATCCATTCTTTTTAAGATTCCTTTCCCATATAAGCCATTATAAAGTACTGAGTAGAGTTCCCTGTGCTATACAGTAGGTCCTTATTAGTTATTTGTTTTATATATAGTAGTGTGTATATGTCAATCCTAATCTTCCAACTTATCTTTTCCCCATTATTCCCTGGTAACCGTATTTTTTTTTCTACATCTAAAACTCGATTTCTGTTTTGTAGATAAGTTCATTAAAGAATTTTTAAGATTCCACATAAAAATGACATCTCACACAGTTTTATAAGAGCTTTTAATGGGCTGAAGATAGACACCACTGGTCTTCTATGTGATGCTTAGATTTCTCTGGGTTTGGCACTTGTCTTTTACCTTTGGATATGGTGAGGTTGTCTACTGTTCATACTATTCATACTGTTCTGGGGTTCTCAAGGCAGGAGTACTGAAGTGGTTTGCCATGAGAAACCAGTATGCAGGTCAGGAAGCAACAGTTTACTAGACATGGAACAACAGACTAGTTCCAAATAGGAAAAGGAGTATGTCAAGGCTGTATATTGTCACCCTGCTTATTTGACTTATATGCAGAGTACATCATGAGAAATGCTGGGCTAGATGAAGCACAATCTGGAATCAAGATTTCAGGGAGAAGTATCAATAACCACAGATATGCAGATGACACCACCCTTATGGCAGAAAGTGAAGAAGAACTAAAGAGTCTCTTGATGAAAGTAAAAGAGGAGAGCGAAAAAGTTGGCTTAAAGCTTGACATTCAGAAAACTAAGATCATGGCATCTGGACCCATCACTTCATGGCAAATAGATGAGGAAACAGTGGAAACAGTGGCTGACTTTATTTTTCTGGGCTCCAAAATCACTGCAGATAGTGATTGCAACCATGAAATTAAAATACACTTACTCCTTGGAAGGAAAGTTATGACCAACCTAGACAGCATATTAAAAAGCAGAGACATTACTTTGTCAACAAAGGTCCATCTAGTCAAGGCTATGGTTTTTCCAGTGGTCATGTATGGTTGTAAGAGCTGGACTATAAAGGAAGCTGAGTGCCAAAGAATTGATGCTTTTGAACTGTGGTGATGGAAAAGACTCTTGAGAGTCCCTTGAACTGCAAGAAGATCCAGTTAGTCTGTCCTAAAGGAGATCAATCCTGGGTGTTCATTGGAAGGACTGATATTGAAGCTAAAACTCCAATACTTTGGCCACTTGATGTGAAGAGTTGACTCATTCGAAAAGATCCTGATGCTGGGAGGGATTGGGGGCAGGAGGAGAAGGGGATGACAGAGGATGAGATGGTTTGATGGCATCGCTGACTCAAAGGACATGGGTTTGGGTGGACTTCGGGAGTTGGTGATGGACAGGGAGCCCTGGCATGCTGTGGTTCATGGGGTCGCAAAGAGTTAGACATGACTGAGCAACTGAACTGAACTAAACTGATGGTGAGGTTGACACCCAGAAATTTTGGCTAGAAAAAGAAGTAGAAAATTTTTTTGACCTTTTAGGTAGCCTAACATCTTGGAGTCATATACTTTGTACTCAGAACTAGGTTCCAGGTACAGATGTGCCCTCAGTAGCTGTATATCTTCAGTCTAGTTAGTCTAGTCATTCAGATTTCTATCCACAAAAGTTTAATATTAGGATTAAATGGGATAAAATACACAAAGTTCTGAGCACAGTGCCAAACACATAGGGAGGACAATGTAACAATTTGGGTTCTGCTTCTCTAGGTAAAATATACTATCACTCAGTTCAGTTCAGTCCCTCAGTCGTGTCCGACTCTTTGCAACCCCATGAATCGCAGCACGCCAGGCCTCCCTGTTCAACACCATTTCTCAGAGTTCACTCAGACTCATGTCCATGGAGTCCATGATGCCATCCAGCCATCTCATCCTTGGTCGTCCCTTTCTCCTCCTGCCCCCAATCCCTCCCAGCATCAGAGTCTTTCCAATGAGTCAACTCTTCACATGAGGTGGCCAAAGTACTGGAGTTTCAGCTTTAGCATCAGTCCTTCCAAAGAAATCCCAGGGCTGATCTCCTTCAGAATGGACTGGTTGGATCTCCTTGCAATCCAAGGGACTCTCAAGAGACTTCTCCAACACCACAGTTCAAAAGCATCAATTCTTCGGTGCTCAGCCTTCTTCACAGTTCAACTCTCACATCCATACATGACCACAGGAAAAAACCATAGCCTTGACTAGACAGACATTAGACGGCAAAGTAATGTCTCTGCTTTTGAATATGCTGTCTAGGTTGTCATAACTTTTCTTCCAAGGAGTAATCATCTTTTAATTTCATGGCTGCAGTCACCATCTGCAGTGATTTTGGAGCCCCCAAAATAAAGTCTGACACTGTTTCCACTGTTTCCCTATATATTTCCGATGAAGTGATGGGACCAGATGCCATGATCTTTGTTTTCTGAATGTTGAGCTTTAAGCCAACTTTTTCACTCTCCTTGTTCACTTTCATCAAGAGGCCCGTTAGCTCCTCTTCACTTTCTGCCATAAGGGTGGTGTCATCTGAGGTTATTGATGTTTCTCCCAGCAATCTTGATTCCAGCTTGTGTTTCTTCCAGTCCAGCGTTTCTTCTGATGTACTCTGCATAGAAGTTAAATAAGCAGGATGACAATATACAGCCTTGACATACTCCTTTTCCTATTTGAAAACAGTCTGTTGTTCCATGTCCAGTTCTAACTGTTGCTTCCTGACCTGCATATAGGTTTCTCAAGAGGCAGGTCAGGTGGTCTGGTATTCCCATCTCTTTCAGAATTTTCCAGTTTATTGTGATCCACACAGTCAAAGGCTTTGGCATAGTCAATTAAGCAGAAATAGATGTTTTTCTGGAACTCTCTTGCTTTTTCCATGATCCAGCGGATGTTGGCAATTTGATCTCTGGTTCCTCTGCCTTTTCTAAAACCAGCTTGAACATCAGGAAGTTCACAGTTCACGTATTGCTGAAGCCTGGCTTGGAGAATTTTGAGCATTACTTTACTAGCATGTGAGATGAGTGCAGTTGTGCGATAGTTTGAGCATTCTTTGGCATTGCCTTTCTTTGGAGTTGGAATGAACACTGACCTTTTCCAGTCCTGTGGCCACTGCTGAGTTTTCCAAATTTGCTTGCATATTGAGTGCAGCACTTTCACAGCATCATCTTTCAGGATTTGAAACAGCTCCACTGGAATTTCATCACCTCCACTAGCTTTGTTCGTAGTGATGCTTTCTAAGGCCCACTTGACTTCACATTCCAAGATGTCTGGCTCTAGATGAGTGATCACATCATTATGATTATCTGGGTCTTGAAGATCTTTTTTGTACAGTTCTTCTGTGTATTCTTGCCACCTCTTCTTAATATCTTCTGCTTCTGTTAGGTCCATACCATTTCTGTCCTTTATTGAGCCCATCTTTGCATGAAATGTTCCCTTGATATCTCTAGTTTTCTTGAAGAGATCTCTAGTCTTTCCCATTCTGTTCTTTTCCTCTATTTCTTTGCACTGATCGCTGAAGAAGTTTTTCTTATGTCTTCTTGCTATTCTTTGGAACTCTGCATTCAGATGCTTACATCTTTCCTTTTCTCCTTGTCTTTTCACCTCTCTTCTTTTCACAGCTATTTGTAAGGCCTCCCCAGACAACAACCATTTTGCTTTTTGCATTTCTTTTCCATAGGGATGGTCTTGATCCTTGTCTCCTGTACAATGTCACGAACCTCATTCCATAGTTCATGAGGCACTCTGTCTATCAGATCTAGGCCCTTAAATCTATTTCTCACTTCCACCGTGTAATCTTAAGGGATTTGATTTAGGTCATATTTGAATGGTCTAGCAGTTTTCCCTACTTTCTTCAATTTGAGTCTGAATTTGGCAATAAGGAGTTCATTATCTGAGCCAAAGTCATCTCCTAGTCTTGTTTTTGTTGACTGTATAGAGCTTCTCCATCTTTGGCTGCACAGAATGTAATCAATCTGATTTCGGTGTTGACCATCACTACCTCCCTATAAATTTGTGCCTGTAAAATCTCATATTGCACTCCTTTTTATTGCTTTGTGTTTAAGGTGTGCACATCTAGAAGGCAAGATCTTTTCATTTTCTTTCATAGAAAAGTTGCACTTTGCCAGAATTACACTGTACTGTCAAATAAGTAGATACATAGTGAAGTCCAGCTTATATTTAAAGATACCAGCACCCTTTTGTTTTATGTTTTCTGCAGTCCTGAAAGTCTTCATAGAAATGAAGATGATTTGAAACTCTTTTTCACCTCCATGTGCTTAGGAAGAGGGGCAGCCTTGTTTTTGGTTACTCACTGTGATTCACTTGTGCATCACTTGGTCTTGTAGAAATATTGATTGGCAGTAAGAACTGACAGATCAGCTCTTGCAAGGAACCAATACTCTCTTATCACAGTTTCCCCTTTGTATGTCTCTAGGACATTTTAATAACAATTTCTGAATCAGGAAGTGTAGCTTTACTCAATTTGGCAGAGGAATCTAAGGAAGACTACAACAGTGTATGTTTGCATTGGGATGTACTGAAACTGTTTCAAGAACCACTATTTTTGATTAAGCATCAATATTTTTGGTGGACACAAGAAAACACCTTTCTATTGATGTAAGATTTGTCTGTCTCATCCGAAACTTTGTGGGGGGGTCAGTCTTCATGCAAACTCTCACATCCAGATTCTTACTGGATTGCACAATGTGCTCCTCCTTGGTTATTTACCTCCCTCATCCAGTATCATTCCATCTTCACCTGAACTAAACATAGTCATTTATTTGCTTTGTTGGGATGATGTCTGGCTCATGCTGGCATTGTTACTGTAATTGTTTTCACTTCCCTAACTTGAACTGCAGGAAGCATAGACACAGCATTTACACTGGAGAAACTACACTGGCACCATCTCATTGCAAAGCATCGTGATTAATCCACAGGTAAAGTCAAAGATGGACTGTTGATTATGATACACACAAACCTCATCATGGGACAGATGTCATGAATGACCCATCACTACATACTGCAAATCATGGTCACCAACATCAGTGGTGGCAACTATAGAAGGTGGAAATTGATTTGACACTAAAATCATTGTTGCTTAAGCCCCTATTTAGTGAGCTTCCATATGAGCTTTGTACTTCCCTCTGATCTCCTGCATTAGCTGCTGAAAACATGGAAGGTGTGGTATCTTGGGATTGGGAACTTTTAAACTAGGACAGTTCAGACAAACCAAGGCTGTTAATCCACTTGACTGACAGGACAGTCTACACCAACCACCAAATGTGAGGAGCTATCTGAGAGTCCTGCCCAATTCAACTTTCCAAGGCGTTAGCACCAGCCAACATCTGGCTGCAGCTGGGCTCAGGACAGAACCGCCCAGCTGAGCCTATCCATGCATAGAACTGTGAGATATGGTAATTAAATATCTTTAAAGCATTAGATTTGGGAGTTTAATAGGTAAAAAGCAGAAGGGAAATGGAATACTTGGGAAGAGAATTCCAGGTCCAGAGTCTTGCTATATAAGTCATCTTCATAAAAGAGTGGGGAGTTCCTTTGCAGAGAACCATGTAGTAAAGGGTATGGACAGGTCTTTCCCAGGATGCAAACAGATTGGATGCTGAGTGATTGATATGGGAGCTCTGTGGTGAGGAGAGACACCCACATTCCCTCCAGGCTATACCTTCTAGGCCATATTGTCACTTACAGTAGTACCCTGTGAACTCTTCGGATAACAAAGCCATGGCGAGCCTTCTGTGTTCTAAAAAAGCACAGAGTTGGAAGTGGGTAGCAAAGTTGTTTGAAAGGGCATCATTGAGGAAATAAAACCAAACAGCTGTGGAACTCTAGCTTAGGAAATCCACGCAAACTGAAGATGAATTCAAATACTTGTTTGGCCTGTCCATCACCAACTCCCGGAGTTCACTCAGACTCATGTCCATCGGTGATGGACATTAGCCTCCAAATAAAATAAATAAATTAATTAAAAAAACCCAAAAACCAAAAACAAAAAACAAATACTTATTTGGTTCCGGGCAAAAAGTGTGCCAAGAGCCTCTGCTGAATTAGAATTGGTGTTTGCTGCGGAAAAGGCAATGGCAACCCACTCTAGTACTCTTGACTGGAAAGTCCCATGGACGGAGGAGCCTGGTGGGCCTCAGTCCATGGGGTTGCGAAGAGTCGGATATGACTGAGCGGCTTCCTTTTCACTTTTCAGTTTCATGCACTGGAGATGGAAATGGCAACCCACTCCAGTGTTCTTGCCTGGAGAATCCCAAGGACAGGGGAGCCTGGTGGGCTGCTGTCTATGGGGTCACACAGAGTCAGACATGACTGAAGTGACTTAGCAGCAGCAGCAGCAGCAGCTGGGGACAAAAAGAAACTTATAATTCCTTTTCCCTGGGGGAACTCAATCTAGCCAGGGAGAAAGACATGTAAATAAGCACTTGCTACAACGTGAGCTCATGTGCCTAGGAGCGACGAGGGAGAGGCTGGGAGGCAGGCAGACCTACTGTCTAAACTTTGTGAGGTCAGTCCCTTCCCTTCCCTTTCCAGGTGTCAGTAAGTGGATTCATTTTGCTGACCTACAGCACCCTTGTTGATGGAATGAAGCAGAGTTTGTGACATCTCCCAGGGCTCTGCTCTGGAAACTGTAGGTTCATAGATGTAAGTTTTCTCCCCTCCCCCACCCTCTTCCATTTCATTAACATTACTCATCAGTTTGTCAGCATCAGCTGTTCCTGGTAGATGTGTGTCAGTCCAGCAGTCTGGTGAGATGTGCTCCGTCTTAGGCTGTGGGAAGGCTGGAATTTGTTTTTAGCTATTGCATTCTTCTTTTTTTTTCTTTCCTTCGGGAAACACCTTTCAACTTTTCATCAGGTACTTTTCGTGAAATGTGACTGTACCTGATAGTTTGCTTGAATGAATAAATATCCTTTTATTATTTATTTTATTTATTTATTTATTTTTAATACTTTATTCTACGTTACAATACTGTATTGGTTTTGCCATACATTGACATGAATCAGCCACAGGTGTACACGATCTCCCATTGCCGAAGCCCCCTCCCACCTCCCACCCCATATCATCTCCCTGGATCATCCCGTGCACCAGCCCCAAGCATCCTGTATCCTGTATTGAACTTAGACTGGCACTTCGTTTCTTATATGATAGTATACATGTTTAGATGCCATTCTCCCAAATCATCCCACCCTCTCCCCTCTCCCTCAGAGGCCAAAAGTCCATTCTATACCTCTGTGTCTCTTTTGTTGTCTCACATACAGGGTCATCATTACCATCTTTCTAAATTCCATATATATGTGTCAGTATACTGTATTGGTGTTTTTCTTTCTGGCTTACTTCACTCTGTATAATTGGCTCCAGTTTCATGCATCTCATTAGAACTGATTCAAATTTCTTCTTTTTAAGGGCTGAGTAATACTCCATTGTGTATATGTACCACAGCTTTCTTATCCATTCATCTGCTGATGGACATCTAGGTTGTTTCCATGTCCTGGCTATGATAAACAGTGCTGTGATGAACATTGGGGTACATGTGTCTCTTTCAATTTTGATTTCCTCAGTGTATATGCCCAGCAGTGGGATTGCCGGGTCATAAGGCAGTTCTATTTGCAATTTTTAAAGGAATCTCCACACTGTTTTCCATAATGGCTGTACTAGTTTGCATTCCCACCAATAGGGTAAGAGGTTTCCCTTGTCTCCACACCCTCTCCAGCATTTATTGCTTGTGGACTTTTGGATCGCAGCCATTCTGACTGGTGTGAAATAGTACCTCATTGTGGTCTTGATTTGCATTTCTCTGATAATGAGTGATGTTGAGCATCTTTTCCTGTGTTTGTTAGCCATCTGTATGTCTTCTTTAGAGAAATGCCTATTTAGTTCTTTGGCCCATTTTTTTGATTGGGTCGTTTATTTTTCTGGAGTTGAGCTGCATAAGTTGCTTGTATATCTTTGAGATTAGTTGTTTGTCAGTTGTTTCATTTGCTATTGTTTTCTCCCATTCAGAAGGCTGTCTTTTCACCTTACTTATAGTTTCCTTTGTTGTGCAGAAGCTTTTAATTTTAATTAGATCCCATTTGTTTATTTTTGCTTTTGTTTATTTTTGCTCCCAGTATACTGGGAGGTGGATCACAGAGGATCCTGCTGTGATGTATGTCAGAGAGTGTTTTGCCTATGTTCTTCTATAGGAGTTTTATAGTTTCTGGTCTTACATTTAGATCTTTAATCCATTTTGAGTTTATTTTTGTATGTGGTGTTAGAAAGTGATCTAGTTTCATTCTTTTACAAGTGGTTGACCCAGTTTTCCCAGCCCCACTTGTTAAAGAGATTGTCTTTACTCCATTGTATATTCTTGCCTCCTTTGTCGAAGATAAGGTGTCCATAGGTGTGTGGATTTATTTCTGGGCTTTCTATTTTGTTCCATTGATCTATATTTCTGTCTTTGTGCCAGTACCATACTGTCTTAATGACTGTGGCTTTGTAGTAGAGCCTGAAGTCAGGCAAGTTGATTCCTCCAGTTCCATTCTTCTTTCTCAATATTGCTTTGGCTATTTGAGATTTTTTGTATTTCCATAAAAATCTTGAGATTATTTGTTCTAGTTCTGTGAAAAATACTGCTGGTAGCTTGATAGGGATTGCATTGAATCTGTAGATTGCTTTAGGTAGTATACTCATTTTCACTATATTGACTCTTCCAATCCATGAACATAGTATATTTCTCCATCTATTAGTGTCCTTTTGATTTCTTTCATCAGTGTTTTATAGTTTTTGATATATAGGTCTTTAGTTTCTTTAGGTAGGTATATTCCTAAGTATTTTATTCTTTTCATTGCAATGGTGAATGGAATTGTTTCCTCAACTTCTTTTTCTACTTTCTCATTATTAGTGTATAGGAATGCAAGGGATTTCTGAGTGTTGATTTTATATCCTTCAACTTTACTATATTCATTGATTAGCTCTAGTAGTTTTCTGGTCGAGTCTTTAGCATTTTCTATGTAGAGGATCATGTCATCTGCACACATTGAGAGTTATAGAAATGAATGAAAATGAAAACAGAACTACACAAAACCTGTGGGACACTATAAAAGCAGTGCTAAGAGGAAAGGTCATAGCAATACAGGCATACCTCAAGAAACAAGAAAAAGTCAAATAAATAATCTAACTCTACACCTAAAGCAACTAGAAAAGGAAGAAATAGAGAACCCCAGAGTTAGCAGAAGGAAAGAAATCTTAAAAATTAAGGCAGAAATAAATGCAAAAGAAACAAAAGGGACCATAGCAAAAATCAACAAAACAAAAAGCTGGTTCTTTGAAAGGATAAATAAAATTGACAAACCATTAGCCAGACTCATCAAGAAACAAAGGGAAAAAATAAAATCAATAAAATTAGAAATGAAAATGGAGAGATCATGACAGACAACACAGAAATACAAAGAATCATAACAGACTACCATCAGCAATTATATGCCAATAAAATGGACAACTTGGAAAAAATGGACAAATTCTTAGAAAAGTAAAACTTTCCAAAACTGAACAGGAAGAAATAGAAAATCTTAACAGACCCATCACAAGCGCGGAAATTGAAACTCTAATCAGAAATCTTCCAGCAAACAAAAGCCCAGGTCCAGACAGCTTCACAGCTGAATTCTACCAAAAATTTCTAGAAGAGCTAACACCTACCTTACTGAAACTATTCCAGAAAATTTCAGAGGAAGGTAAACTTCCAAACTCATTCTATGAGGCCACCATCACCCTAATACCAAAACCTGACAAAGACGCCACAAAAAAAGAAAACTACAGGCCAATATCACTGATGAACATAGATGCAAAAATCCTTACCAAAATAGCAATCAGAATCTAACAACACATTAAAAAGATCATACACCATGACCAAGTGGGCTTTATCCCAGGGATGCAAGGATTCTTCAATATCCGCAAATCAATCAATGTAATTCACCACATTAACAAATTGAAAAATAAAAATCATATGATTATCTCAATAAATGCAGAGAAGGCCTTTGACAAAATTCAACATCCATTTATGATAAAAACCTCTCCAGAAAGCAGTAATAGAAGGAACGTACCTCAACATAATAAAAGCTATATATGACAAACCCACAGCAAACATTATCCTCAATCGTGAAAAATTGAAAGCATTTCCCCTAAAGTCAGGAACAAGACAAGGGTGCCCACTTTCACCACTACTATTCAATATCGTTCTGGAAGGTTTGGCCACAGCAATCAGAGCAGAAAAAGAAATAAAAGGAATCCAAATTGGAAAAGAATGAGTGAATAAATATATTTTTAAACAATGCTTATGCTGTTTCTAGAATGATCAACCTAGAATGAACCTTGTTCAGAGAGTCCACGTTTAGAAGTGAATATGTTCAGTTGCTAAGTCGTGATCCCATGGACTGTAACCTTCCAGGTTTTTCCATCCATGGGATTTCTCAAGCAAGAACACTGGAGTGGGTTGCCATTTCCTTCTCCAGGGGATCTTCCTGACCCAAGGATCAAATTCGCATCTCTTGCATCGCCTGCATTGGCAAGCAGGTTCTTTATCACTGCGCCTTTAGAAGAATTGTGCAAAAGGGTCCTGAAGGACCAACAATGCTCGAAACCTCTGGTTTCACCTAACACTAGAGCAGGGTCATTGTTTCTGAAATTTAAGGTGTCTTAAGAAAACACAAGGGTGTAGAAGGCCTTAGAGTCAATAGTCATTCTAGATAATAGTCTAGGAAGTTGGGAATCAGACGCTACTTCTCCAATTTAGTTTCTCATCTTGCTAAAACAATCATATCACAGAACTAGGTCACATTCAATTTAGTCTCCACAATCCAATCCAAGACAGCAGAAAGGACCTTCCATCACCACCTTTTTTCAAAGTCATTCTAAAAATTCTAGGAGTGAAATAAAAAGCAACAATTAACTAAACTGAATTCCAAAAGGAGAGCAGACTGAGTTATTATTTGCAGATGGTACCGCGGTATTCCTGGAAAACTGGAGAGAAATTTGAAAAAGACTACAATATTTGAGTTCAGTAATGTGGTTTGCTAAAAATACCTATACACTCATAAATAACTTCCTGATGTAGTAGTTATAATCCATTAGACAATGAGGCAATTAAATGATTTTTTTCAACAATAAAACGATTCATGATCATCAGAGAAGTATAAATTTTCTAAGAAATACATAAGACTTATGTGAAAAAAAGCTAAAAAAAAAGTTTGCTAACTCTCATAAAAATGCCAAGGTTGATTGGTTATGTCAGGTTCTTGGTTTCATCTGAGAACAGGTAGAAAGCATGTCCTGGATGCCCAGGGATATGGTCCCAAGATGAGGACTGGGATGAAGACACAGAGCCAGCGTGGCCACAGGAGAGGATCTCAGCAGGTGTTCTCACTGCTGGGTCTTGTTAAGCTGGTGGTGGTGCAGGGTGATGGTCCTGCAATATGAAGAGCAGATTGTGTGGCTCTCACAGTGGCAGCTGATATTCTGCAAGAGGTATGGCTGTGGAGGAGTGCAGGAGCCAGAGAAGGGTGTTCAGAAGAAGGTCCAAGGAGAGACAATGTGATGCTTTGGCTTGAGGTGGTGCCGAGCAGGTGGAGGGAAGAGCTCATGTGAACAGTTGGATTTCACCATCAACAGTATCAGGAAATCTAACTTTTGCTGGTGTATTTACTTATTTATTTATCATGACATCATGTACTAAAATAAACTCCAAGTGGATTGAAGATTGAAAGGTGAAAAAAAAAATCTATAAAACAGCATGAAAAAAACTGCATGCCAATATTATTTTGACTTGAAGAGAAAATCTAAGTGTTGCTCTATATCAGAAAATATATGAGATTAACTACAGGAGTACATTTTAAAGTGACACTTTTACATAGCTAAATATAGTACAAAGACAGAAATCCTATAAATATTTGGAACTCCCTCTCCCAGCAACACGTACGTGAAAAACTTGGAGTGGCAGAACTCTAATTTCTACCTGAATACATAGCCATCTGGGAAAAAAAGTCTCCATTGCCTGGGCATCTTGGCAGCTATGAGTGTTCAGTGACTAAGCTTTGTCTAGTGAGTGGGTGTGCTGGGAGGACTCCTAGGAAAGATACTAAAAGGAGAGGGAGTGGGCTCATCCTGCTTCTTCATTATTCTCCACTTCCTTCTGCTAATGTCCCAGAGGAAGACGTGATGACTGGAGCCCCAGCAGCCAAGACAGCTTGTGAGGTGCTCCTAAATGTGAAAGCCACATGCAGAGGGCAGTGGTGCAGGATGGTAGAGCCCCTGGGGCTATCTTATGAGTACTCAAGTGCCTTCCCCCACGCTTCCTTCAGTTCACAGAGAATCAAGTTTCTGTTTTGGTTGAGACACTCCTATTTCAGGTTTTAGTGATACTTACAGAAAGGAAGATTACTCACAATGGCTTAGTAACTGTAAGGAATTTTGTGTATCAATAATTACAATGAAAATCTCAATGGAAAAACAAACAAAGAGCATGAAAAAATTTCAGGGAATTATAAATATATAAAACATGAAAGATGTTTCATGCCATTTTATAGCTAAAATTTTTCAGTTGCAAGCAAAGCTATTTCTTTTTGTGAAGAGTGTAAATACATGTTTAAGTGATAATTTCAAGATTAGGGAAAATGCAGGGTTGTTATCGAGAGAGTATCTTATTATAAATTCTCAAGAGGGCAGTTTTTAATCTCTCCAAAACTGTTTCATTTTTTATTCAATATGTTGTTTTTAGTTATAGGTCCTAAAGATGTAATTTATGGATGTATCCATGAGAGTGTTATTCAGGTAATGGGATGAACAAGAAATAACTTCACTGTTAAATATAGGAAATCAATGAAATGTTTGGTTCATTCAATTAATGAAACATGGAACAGTTATTACATTTATTGTAGAAGGATGATTAATGAAACAAAAGATTTTTCAAAACATGCTTTGAAGTTTGAAAGTGAAGTTTAAAACCAGAAGATTCCTATTTTTATAATTTCTGTTAAAATATAATTTAAAATTTCTTAATCTCTTCTTTTATGCTCTATGCCATAGTAGCACTGGGATTTCTGACTCCCCTCATCTCTCTTTCTATCATAGTCAAAATTACTGTATTAATTTCCTATATTAGTTGTTTTCATCTTATATTTTATTTGTGTCTTAGCCCAGTATAATCTGATCTTTATTCCTAACCCACTGCTGAAAATATATTTCTTGTTCAGCTGTCTGTTGAAATCTCTGGCCACTCTCTCACCCTTGAACTCTGACAGAACCCACACAGAGAATGTGTGCCTTGCACACATGAAAATACTTCTGAGATTTTTTCTTCTACTCCAACTCAGTTTAATAAAAATCAGCTTGTTTGGAATATGTAAATGGGATGCTTCTCCTACCTGGGAGAGAGAGATTATTAGTTTTCAAACTAGTGGGAAGATAGGCAGGTTGGCAAAGATGGTGAGTCTAATTTTAGATGGACATCTAGGTAGAAGTGTCCTTTCGGCAGTGAGAATTTTGATTCTTGAGCTCTGGAAAAAGATGGAGGCTAAATAAGGGGCACCAAAGTTACAATAAACAGAAGTAGTAAGCACATCTGGAGAGAGAGCTCTGAGAAGGAATAGAACCTGGAGAATGAATCCACTGAGGAGCAGGCTGGAGAGAGGAGCAAAGAGACAGTAAAAGAATGCAAGAGCATATTGTGGTGAGGGATAAGAAGGAAGGATATTGAATATAGTTCTTTCTGCTATATTTAAGAGCCTATGATAAACCATGATGGAAAAGAATATTTTAAAAGAATATATATATATATATATAAAACTGAATCATTGCTGTACAGCAGAAATTAAAACAACATTGTAAATCAACTATAAGTCAATAAAATTTTTTAAAAGATTAAAAACAATTTTTAAATGAAAAGAAAGAAGGATATTGAAACAGACAGAAAGGTCAGAGGCTGAGCGGGCAGGGACTACAAGGCAGCGAGGCTGCAGAGAGGGCTCTGGGTGGTGGTCTTGAAGAGCAGATGCAGGACGGTTTGAGCTGTTCAGAGCCACCCGATCTGCAGAAAGGTGCTTGCTGCTTGGCCAGTGTGGTAACGCCAAAGGGCAAAACGCACAGCGCAAGCATCCTATGAGACAGCTGGCAGATCAGTTTCATAAGTGCTGGGGAATTCGCGCAAATGTTCCAACTATTTAATCTACCCAAGTCTTAGTACCACATTTATATTATATAATTGAAAACATCTGAGCTATAAATTCCAGTGTAAACGAGCAGGCATATGAAGTCAATGAATAATTGTATTCTTATGTAGCCAAGGAAGCAAAAGTTCACCATACATTTTCTGTGTTTTAAAAGTAGAAACCAAAATTCACCATCATTAACTTAAACTGTACTAGAGAAAGTGATCTCTTAAGTCTGGAAACATCTGTACCCCATACTTGGCTTTGGTGTTTATTGTTTTTGAGACATTGCGGAAGGTATCTGTAAATCAGGTGTTTTTGACTGTGAAATGGAGTAATGAATAACCCCCTGCCAACTTAAATGGGTTTTTGTTACAATAAAATGAGCTAATGAGCATGAAGGACAGTTGCAATCTGTAAAACATTCTTCCAGGAATTCTCAGATTCTATGAAAATCAGGACTTTTCTAGTGATGGAATTTTTGAGATTTTCATCAAAGATATTTTAGGCAGCATGAATAAAGAGAAATTTCTCCCCTCAAATCATATCATGAATTCTTTTTCAACCTTGAGATTGTGCATGAATATTAATATACAATAGCAGAGGATGGTCAGGGCACAGGGCCAATGAGAGGAATCCTGAGAAGCAAGTTGCTGAGAATTCTATTGTGCATTGCCTGGTGGCCACCTGCCTGGTGTGCCCCAGTGGCAAAAAAAAAAAAAGAAAGAAACTTCCATAACAATTTAATACTATACATTATTAAAAATTTTGTACACCACATTTGGAAATTAAGGTAATAAAACAAACCTGGTCCTGCATTCCAGGTAGTTTGGAAGCACTAACATCAAGAAAAGAGAACAGTAAATGATATTCATATTAAAATCTACTAGAAAACATATATTCAAGTGAAATATCTCTTCATAATTAAGGCAATAAAATATCACCCATATTTTTAAAGTACATTTCAAATGTACTTTACATTTGGTCATACATACACATATAGGAGATTCCCTGGTAGTTCATCTGGTAAAAATCCACCTGCAGTGCAGCCCCAGTTCAATTCCTGGGTCGAGAAGATCCCCTGGAGAAGGGATAGTATACCCACTCCAGTATTCTTGGACGTCCTTGGTGGTTCAGCTGGTAAAAGAATCCTCCTGCAATGCGGGAGACTTGAGTTCAATCCCTGTGTTGGGACGATTCCCTGGAGGAGGGCATAGCAACCCACTCCTGTGTTTTTGCCTGGAGAATTCCCATGGACAGAGGATCCTGGTGGGCTGCAGTCATGGGGCTGCATGAAGTTGGATGTAACAGAGACTAAGCACAGCACAGTGCACACACATATAGATACACACACACACACACACACACACACACACACACACACACACACACAGGGTTCAGTATTGGCACTTTGAATTTTATGGATTCTAATGGCAACTGCTACCTTCTCTGAACACAGGTTATATTGTCATATCAAATATGATATGAATTTCGTATTTGTCATATCAAATATGAGTTGAATTTTATTACTCCCTTCTAATGTAATGACACACACTAGATTCATTGTGCTAAATAAATTGCTAGTAGGACTGTGAACTAAATCTATTTTGAAGAATTTTGTATGTAAGGAGTCCTAATGTGGTAATAACTTTTAATTCAAAGAAAATGAAGCTTCTGAAAATAATGAAAGACTTCCTCAAACTCAACAATTATTTAACAGTAACTTCCTTTCTCTCAATCTCCATTAACACTTTCTCTAGCAAGCTAAAGCCAACTGTATAGGTCAAGATCTATCCAAGATATGACTTCCGGGCTGAAACACTGAGCAGCTTCTCCAGACAGTTCAGTTGCTCCTGCTTATTTTAGGTAGAGACTTACTTTCTCAGTGTTGGTGAGTGTGTTTGCGTCCTTCTACATAGGGACATTCTCAAATGAAGTACCTATGTTATTCCTTTTCTTTCATTTTTTCCCCCACTCTGTTCCCCTTCTTTTTTAAAAAGTAAAAATTCAGTTTATCAAAACAAAATAAAGCAAAACAAAAAATAGTTCACCCATTTCTCCCTACTGCTTTTTTTTTTTACTGACATATAATTGGCCTACAGCACGATGCTGAAGTGCACAACATAGCGACTTGATATTTCTACATATTACAAAATAATCATAAGCCCAGTTACCACCACCATACAAACGCGCTCCAGTATTTGTGGCAGGATTATTGTGGCAGCGTGTATTCTCCATGCTGTACATTTCATCCTCATGGCTCGTTTATTTTGTAATTGGAAGTTTTGACATTTTAATCTCCCTTATCTATTTCTCTCATGCCCCTACAACCCTGTCCTCTAGAAGTCACCTGCTTGTTCTCTGTATCTATGACTCTGCTTCTGTTTTGTTATGTTTGTTCATTTGTTTTGCCTTTTAGATACCATATATAAGTGAAATCATACAGTGTTTGTCTTTTTCTGTCTGACCTTTTTCACTAGCCATAATAATTTCTGTATCCATCCATGTTGTTGCAAATAGCAAGATTTCATTCTTTTTCATGGCTCTTATTCCATTGTATAAATATGCCACATCTTTAACCATTTGTCTGTTAATGGACACTGAGGTCAGACACGACTGAGCGACTTCACTTTCCCTTTTCACTTTCATGCATTGGAGAAGGAAATGGCAACTCACTCCAGTGTTCTTGTCTGGAGAATCCCGTGGACAGAAGAGTCTGGTGGACTGCTGTCCATGGGGTCGCACAGAGTCGGACACGACTGAAGTGACTTAGCAGCAAGTCACTTCTGAATCTTGCTGCAGTGAGCATAGAGATACATGTATCTTTTCAAGGTAATGATTTTGTTTCTTTGGAAAAATACCCAGAAATGGAATTCCCGAATCTCAGGGTGAGTTCTATTTCATTTTTTTGAGAAACCTCCATGCTATTCTCCACTTGCATTAATAGTGGACAAGGATTCTCTTTTCTCTAATCCTCGTTGCACTTGTTATTTGTTTTATTTTTGATTACAGTCATTCTGACAAGTGTGAAATGGTATCTAATCAGGGTTTTGATATTCATTTCTCTGATAATTACTGCTGTTGAACATCTTTTCACATGTCTGTTGGCCATCTGAATCTCTTCTCTGGAAAGGAGTCTATTCAAGTCCTCAGCTCATTTTAAAATTGGGTTGTTTCCATTTTTTGAGGTTGAGTTGTCTGAGTTATTTGTATATTTTTGATATTAACCTCTTATCAGATTTATCATTTGCAAATTCTTCTACCATTAAGTGAGCAACTTTTTGTTTTGTTTTGTCCATAGATTACTTTCCTGTGCAAAAGCTTAAGTTTGGTGTAGTCTCGTTTTTCATTTTTGCTTTAGTTTCCCTTATCTGAGGAAACACTTTCAAAATTATATTCAAAAAAATTCAAATTACTTCCTTTTTCTTCCCTCTTCTCCCTCCTTCCATTCTTTCCTTTCTTATTCCCTTCTTTTAATTCCTTTTCACTGTGGCTTTCAAGTACAAGACATTCCCTTAAAATATTTCCAATAAATAGCTCCACACATGTAGAAGACTTATATAAACAACCTTCCTCTAGTTTATTAGGAATGTCAATATAAAACAATTACCATATTATAAAATGTGATAATTATCCCAATGAAAAATTTAAATTAAATTATTAAAATTATAAATTGAACCTGGGCAGTAGAATGTGTCATTTTTATCCTATGTTTCTGTTTATATTTTTAAAATTCCAAAGCAAACTTATGCTATCTTAGAGTTAAGAAATTCTGCTTTTAAAAATGATCTGAATGCAAGTTTATTATTGTTTTGATTGTTGATTTTTGCTAAGACACATCCCTAACATACTTTAGGGTACTAAGACAATATCTGTGGTAAACTAGCTTCTGAATATGTATAGACACAAAGTCAGTTAATATACTTAAAAATCTACTACACTAGCCTAGACTACTACTTGGAAGAGTAATTTAAATAATACAGTCTTTGACGTTTTCTAAATTCACATGGAGTTCATTGTCTTCATTATGTAATCTCACTGTAAAGCTGGTAGAAGTAAATGTTGCAGCAGACATTTTTGTGACTGCAGATAGTGTGCAATGCTAATAAACACTGTCCAAAGCAGAAACAAAAGCAGCCCTCTGAAGGTACAGAATGAGGGTGAGGGAGCAGATGGGAGAAGGGCTCTGCACTGGTCATCTGGATTCAAGCCTCTGCATCTTACTCACCTCAGTGGAATGTTTAGAGAAACTAAATGAGCACCTCATCCCTCAAGGAGTATGAGAAATTTTGAAATTTCATTAGCACAGCAAGTTATCTTAATTCAGCACTAAATTATCATGGAAATTTTGTTTCCTATTTTTATATTTGAAAACCTTCCATAGTCTATTTTTTCCCTGAAATACAAATTGAGTTAGAAGTGAATTTGTTGCTAGTAATAGCCACAATGAAGAAATGTGCTATTGGGTTATAGATTCTGGAAAAGTGAATGTGCCTGTTGGAAACAGTGACTCAAACGAAAGCTATGGGACAGCTGGAATCATTCATCCCCACAGTGTTTTCTAGCTCAAGCTCCTTGATAGGTAGAACAAGGGTCTTAGATGATCTCTTCCACAGTGTGTCCATATTAAAAGTTAAAGGAGCTTCTAGCATTCTTGGGGATAAAGCAACTATTATGATACAATTAAAATTTTTCAATGCTTTCTTTTTTGAGGCAAAATAATGTGGAACTATAATTCACAAGTCACAGGTCTTGATCTCCATTGGACCAATTTGGGCTGGATGATGTTAAGTAAGTTTCTAACCTCATGTGACCTCATTTCTTTATTAAGTGAGATGGAGAATTCTCATCACTGTTCTGTCTGCACCATTGGACAGCATGGAGAACTGAATGAAATGAACAATGTTCAATTGGTCTGCACACTTTGCAATTCAAGCCTGAGGAACCACAGTAACCTCACAGTGGAGACAATTGAGACTTACAGAATTACAACAAAATATCTAATGTCAAACATCTAGAAGATGAGAGAAGTAAACTTGAAAGCTACAGAGAGAGTTGGAGAGCAGGAAAGAGTGTCATTCCCAGTCTTACTTTAGAAACAACCTGGGTAATCTCCAAATTAAAGAGTACAGTTGTCCATAAGACTGTTCTATACATCTGTGTCTCCTTTAATGTCTCACATACAGGGTTATCGTTACTATCTAAATTCCATATATATGCATTAGTATACTGTATTGGTGTTTTTCTTTCTGGCTTACTTCACTCTGTGTAATAGGCTCCAGTTTCATCCACCTCATTAGAATTGATTCAAATGTATTTTTTTAATGGCTGAGTAATACTCCACTGTGTATAATGGCAAAACCAATACAATATTGTAAAATAATTAGCCTCCAATTAAAATAAATAAATATATATTAAAAAAGGGAGTAAAGTTGGACTCAGGAGAAAACTGAGGTCATAGAGCCAAAAACTAACATGAAAAGAGAGAAACAGTGGCAGCTGACCATTTGCTTATCTGGAGCAGATGTTTTCAGATAAGATATTAGCAAGATTAAGCCAGAAGTTTTAATGAGCCACTCAAGGTAGAGTGTGAGGTGGCATGAGTAGCTGGGGCCCTGGGGAATTCAGACTTGCACAGTTTTTCTTCAAGGACTCCAAACAATAGGGATATCAGAGGAATCCTGAGAAACTTCCCATGGGGTGCTCTGTAATGGAAGGAAGAACAGTCAAATCTCTGTAAAGATTCAATGCTTCCATCTCCTCTAAGGATCACATAAAGGAAAGATAATAAGACAGGGCCTGTGGGCTCTCTGGAAATTCATTCACAGAGGGGAGGAGAACATAGGAAAACAAAAAACAAAAACTCAACCCTTGGGAATATCAGGATCCAGTGTTACATCTGTGTGAGGCTCAGGAACATATGTGAAGATCACACCAGAAGACTCACCTCAATGGCCACCAACACTGAGGCTTCATAAGAACCCCTCTCCACCCTAGGGCCACACATCACCCACTGGCGAAACACAACAGATGCAGTGGTAGAGAACATGCAGAGGGGTGACTCAAAGTTATACATAACATTTAGATCTTGAAGAGATGACCATAAACCCCTCATCAGAATCCTATCAGAGGAAAATGCATGCTCATGTCTAAGCTTCAAAATATTTATTTCATTATTTATTATTCCATACAACATATATTGCTTTCAACAAAATATTATGAACACACAGAAAGATAAAGGGAAATGCAATCTGAAGAGGGAGAACTATCGTCAATGCCATATTTTTATTTGAAACTGTCAGAGAGGATATTTAAAATATCTAGGATTAATAGGTTGAAGACTTAGATAAAGTAGACTTCAAAACAAAATTAGAATAAAGAATAAATATTGCCTATTGATACAAGTCAATTTTCAGGAATATAATAACTCTAAATGTGTGTGTACCTAACCACCGAGCTTTGAAACATGATACAAAAGTGAAAGAACTGAAAGGAGAAATGCATTAATGCATAATTATATTAAGAGATTTCAACATTCCTCTCTCTGTAATTGAAAGAACAAGTAGGCAAGAAGCAGTTAAGGATATAGATGACTGGAAGAGGGCCATGAGCATGAGCCAGTTTGATCTAATCGACATCCATAGAAAGACTTATCAAGTATCTCAAGCATCTCTAGAATACTATTCTATTCTCTTCTATTGTGCATAGAACAATCTTCAGGGTGGACCATCCTGAACCATAAGGCACACCTTAACAAACCTAAAAGAACAGAAATGACACAGACTATGTTCTAAGACTATGAGAGTATTAAACAAGAATAACAAAAACATCAACAAAACCAAAAGACAGCCTATGGAATAGGAGAAAATATTTCCAAGTGGTGCAACTCACAGGTGGTTAATAGCCAGAATATACAAATAGCTCATAGAATTCAACATCAAGAGAACAAACAACCCAATAAAAAAATAGCACAAGGCCCAAACAGACATTTCACCAAAGAAGACATGCAGATAGGTAATAGGCATATAAAAGATGCTCATCATTGTTGATTATTAGAGAAATGCAAATCAAAGCCACAGTGAGATATCACCTCATACCTATTAGAATGACTATCATCATAAAGTCTACAAATAAACATTGGAGAGGCTATGGAGAAAAGGGAACCTTGTACTTTGATGGTGCAGTATAGTGAATACTCAAAAACTAAAAATAGAACTACCATAAGATCTAGCAATTCCACTTCTAGGTATTTTTACAAAGAAAACAAAAATGCTAATTTGAAAATATACATGTACCACCTTGTTTGTTGCAGTGTTATTTATGAAAGTCAAGACCTGGAAGCCATCTAAGTGTCCATCAGTAGATGAATAGATAAAATGGTGCATACACGCACATACATACACAACGGAGTTGCACTCAGCCTTGAAAAAGAATAAAATACTGCCATTTGCAGCAACGTGGATGGACCTAGGAAATATTACGCTTAGTGAAATAAGCTAGTCATAGAAAAACAAATAGTGTACAACATCACTTATATGTAGAATTAAAAAAATACAAATGAATGTGCAAAACAGAAACAAACTCATAGAAGGAAAACAAACGGGTAGCCACCAAGGGAAGGGAAAAGGGACAAACTAGGTAAATGGGATTAACAGATACAAACTACTGTATGTAAAACAGATGGGCAATGAGGACATGCTGTATAGCGCAGAGAATAATGCCCATTAATTTGTAATAGCATATAATGGAGTGCAATCTGCAAAAATACTGAATGACTATGGTGCACACTTGAAACTAACACAATAAATTATAAATAAACTATACTTCAATTAAAACAAAAAAAACAAAAACAAAACCAATAAAAGTCAAGAGCAAAATGATGTCTGGAACATACTGATAATTTTGAACATGAATGATATATTTCCAAATTACCTATGGGTCAAAGAGTGAAATTAAAAAAAAAAATCAATGATGATAAAAATACAAGATTCCAAAACCTAGAGTAAGAGATCAAAGAAAATCTAAATAGAGGGGAACACACTGCATTAATTGATTGGAAGAGTCAAAAGTATTAAAATGTCATTTTCTCCCAATTTAATCTTTGTATTCCAGATAAAAATTCCAATAAGTTTCTTTTTGCATATGTTTCTATGTTGATTCTATGAATTATGCAGAAAAACAAAGGAACTAGAATAACCAAAACACTTCTGAAAAAGAACAAAGTTGGAGAAATCAAAAATTCTAGGTTCAAGAATTTCTATAAAGCTACAGTAACCAAGAGAGTTTGGTATTGGCAAAAGGATAGCGATGTAGCCCAGTGGAAGAGAATAGCCCAGTGGAAGAGAACAGCCCAGAAACAAACCCTCATGATTGTAATTTATTGATTGTTAAACTGGTTTTTTGTTTCCCTGGTGGCTCAGTAGTAAAGAATTCACCTGCCAGTGCAGGAGATGTGGGTCCGATCCCTGGGTCAGGAAGACCTCCTGGAGAAGGAAATGACAACCCAATCCAGTATCCTTGCCTGGGAAATCCCATGGACAGAGGTAGTCTGGTAGGCTATAATCCACAGGGTTGCAAAAAGTCAGATATGACTTAGTGAGTAAACAACAGCAACAACAAACTGATTTTTAAAAAAAGTTGTATAGGCAGCTCAAGGGAGGATGATGTTAGTGGGAAAGCTGGACCTTCAAGGGCCAGAAAAAATAAATCTTGTTTCCTTTCTCACATCTTACACAAAAAGTAACTCAAGTATTATTGACCTAAATGTAAATCACAACATTATAAAACATCTATACGAAACATATGAAAACATCTTCATGACCTTAGATTTGATAATGAGTTTTAAAAAACAATATCAAACCTATGATTCATGAAGGAAAAATTTGACAAATTGCATTTCATCAAAACAGAAAAAATTTAATGACATTGCTCAGAAAATGTAAAGAGAAACCAGACACTGACAGAGAATATCTGCAAATTACATGTCTGGTAAAGGACATGTTTCTAAAAAATATGAACACTTAAAACTTAACAATAAGAAAATAAACCAAAAAAGCCTAATAAAAATGGGCAAAAGTTTGAACAAATGCTTATCAAAGGCAATATAGAGATGACAAGTAGGTGTATGAGAAAAGTTTGACATCATTAATTCTTAGGAAAAAGCAAATTAAAACCACAGTGAGATAATACTGCATTCTTATTAGAGTGGTCAAAAGAATTAAAAAACACAATGCCAAATGTTGGTAACAATGCAGATCTATAGGAATTTTCATTCACTGGTAGGAATGAAATATATTACAATCACTCTTCAAAACTACTCTTCAGTTTCTTATAAAATTGAGTGTACACATAGCATATAACTTAGCACTTTGGTGCTTGCCCCAAAGAAAGAAAAAGCTTATATGTACACAAAAATCTGTACATAATTATTTATAACAGCTTCATTTGTAATCACTCAAAACTAGGACTGATACCGATACTCTCCAACATGAGACTGGACAAACAAACTGTGGAACATCCATACAATTGAAAGGTTCTTGGCAAAAGGAAGGAATAGCTGTTAATTCATGTAAAATGCTGATGGATTAAAAAAAAAAAATTCAGATGTGAAAGCTAATCTTGTATGACTTCACTTACATGACATTCTGGAAAAAGTGGGGACATACACATACAAAGGAAACAGAGATGCGATTGCCAGAGTCTGGGGAGAGAGGAAGGCCCTAGGAAGCTGCCCATGGCATATTTTAAGGTGATGACATGATCTGTTTGGTACTGTGGGGATGAATACAAGGTTCTATACATTTGTCAAAACTTGGAGAACTTCATGTGCTTCCTGGTGGCTCAGGGGTAAAGAATCTGCCTGCAGTGCTGGAGGTGGGTTTGATCCCTGGCTGGGGAAGTTCCCTTGAAGGAGGGCACAGGCAGCCCACAGCAGTATTTTTGCCTGGGGAATTCAGGCAAGAGTCAGACACGACTGAAGTGACTGAGCACGCGCGCACAAAGAGCTCTGTACTGCGAAGCACAAACTTGATTGAATTCAGATTCAGGTCTCACCAAAAGGGGGAGACGGGAAATAATGCTCTGAGTTACTTTATAAAACAGTGCATAGGCATGGGGGCCATAAGGCAAAAGAGCAAACAAACTGAACAAGCCGCACTCTGTTGCGTCTTTTCTTTCCCCTCACAGGCATATGGGTCAGCAATTCCAAGGTGGCTTGACACGTGTAAGTGAGGCTGAGCACATTAAGTAACTAGGTGAGGGTGAGGTGAGGTGAAGGGGCTCAGTCGTGTCCGACTCTTTGCGACCCTGTGGACTGTAACCTACTAGGCTTCTCCGTCCATGGGATTCTCCAGGCAAGAATCCTGGGAGTGGATTGCCATTTCCTAAGTAACTAAATAGTAGATAATAGGATTCAGGAGTCTCCTAATCAGAAAACAAAGTTACACATACAACAAAGGAAGAATTATTACTAGAAAGCACACTGTAGCATCAGGTGGGCTTTCCTGTGGTCTCAGTGGTAGAGAATCTGCCTGCAATGCAGGAGACGCAGGTTTGATTCCTGGATAGGGAAGATGCCCTGGAGAAGGAAATGGCAACCCACTATCTTGCCTGGAAAATCCCACGGACAGAGGAGCCTGGAGGGCTACAGTCCAGGGGGTTGCAACAGTGTCAGACACAACTTAGCAATTAAACAACTGTATCACTAGATTAGTCAGAAATAGCAGTATAAACATACATTTCTTTTCATGTCTATATTTAAATATTGATCTTCCCTGGTGGCTCAGATGGTAAGGAATCGCCTTCAATGTGGGAGACCTGGGTTCAGTCCCTGTGTTGGGAAGATTCCCTGAAGGAAGGCATGGCAACCCATGAATATTTATAATTATTCTATTAAATGTAATAATATATTTTGATATCATATTTTATATATTATATAGGTATGTATATGCGTATACACACAGATGTAGAAATAAATATAAATACTATACTTATTTATTCATAGTATATTTGCTCTGGTTGGCATATTTATGTACATACATGTATTTCCCAGCTTTGTCTGCTGAGAAGGCCTAAGGGAAATCACATCTCAGTGGCAATGAACATAAATGACCAGATGTTATTTTCTATTAAGCTCTTGCTTTTTATATATGTTTTAAAGTAAGTTTTCCATTTACACCTCAACTTATGAAGCTGATATATTTAAAAATATTTTAATTGTCAATGTAGTATATTTCTCCATTTTTAGGTACTTAACACCTGCTTTATTATAGTCTAAACCAAGGTGTTTCAAGTCCTTCAAAACTTTCTCCTAGGTATAGTAGTATATTTGCTATTGTAGTTAGCATGTCAGTGTTTTATTTTGTTGTTATTTTCAATTTGTGACTGTCCCTGAGGTAGAAAAGTGTATTTGATTTAAATTTAAATTTAAATTATTTAGTTGGCAATCTCTCTCTCTCTCTCTCTCTCTCTCTCTCACACACACACACACACACACACACACACACACACACACACACATATACATACTAAGAGTATGTAAGTTGATTACAAGCTGATTACTAGATCTTGCCAACATAAATAGTGGGGCTTCCCTAGTGGCTCAGATGGTAAAGGGGTATATTAGGATAACTCTGTTTTTCTAGGCCATTTAAAAATGTATCTGTGTAAAAATGCACTATATATTTTGCTGACATGATGCCTAAATCATGATATATTATCATATATATGCATATAATATACATATCATATGTATATAATATACATGTCATATGTATATATATGTATGTATAACATATTTGAAATTTATCTTTCTTATTTAATAATATGCTTGTGATATTTTAGCTTATATATTTATCTTCATTCTTTTGTATTGGTTGCTTAGTTTTACATGGTCTGTTTATATAACATGAATTGATTACTCTTATACACAAGCTTATATATGTCTGCAGGATAAAATATGAAGCGGGTAGTCACAAATTTAAAGGGTTTGCATATCTTGGACTTGGATAGTACATAGTCTCCTGAGACAAGCAGTTCAAATCTCTGCTGTGATCAGCACAGCTCAGATAATTTCCTTTCACTTGAACAAGAACTGGATATTGTGGTCACATTAAGAGCTACTTTTGCTGAGACTGGTAAAGTTGAACTTTGATTAGTCTGACAGGTAAAAAGGATATTTCATTTATCTTTAAAATTTCCCTAATGGCCCTAATCTGTATCATCTCTGAAGCGGCGGATAAATCAAAAACTCATGAGAGGGGCTTGTTTTGAAGTTACTGGTCTAGATGACCACTTGAGTTCTGTATAACTCTAGGAGTCTGCTAAATATGTGCGGAAGAAGTGATTTCCGCACAGTATCTCCCACTTGTTAAATATTTACAAATACGTATCTTGAGTGGGAAAAAGAATGTACTCAACTTCTTCTGTGTTTCTGTGAGCCCTCTGCAAGTCTCAACAAAGCCACAAGTAATGATTGTATTGACTGATAAATATCATATCAGAACCAGCAAAGTCTCTCCACCCTGTGAGCTATGATTCTGAGTATGGTGATAAATTACTCAGAAACACACCATGAGGTGTAGCAGTCCTGGGATTTTCATTTTCCCCAGAAACACCAAGAACAGGTGAAATAGTAGGGTGATTCAGCATGAAATCACAATGACTGATGTCATTCCCTCCAACTTCTGAGGAGTTTCTCTCAATTATTCATGCCTCTTGGTATACTCAATTTCCTTTTCAGGAGACACGCCTGTTCTAATGTTCCTTCTTTTCTGTTTCTGTTTTAATGTTCTAAGTCCTTCCTAGGACTATTTCAGTGGGATTGATAGTAAAGATGATCATATATCTTGATGTCTTGTGGGAGGACTTATGTAATAGGCTGATGTGAAAGAAAGTACCCTGTAGATGCGTGAGCTTTAGAAAGATCCTTCCTTTTAGGATATGAGGAGAAAAAACTACCATAGTTGACAAACACTAAATTAATACAGTGCTATGGGAAAAGAAGGGTTGGATAATTACTTTTGCCTGGGGAATATGAAGGCGTGAAGATCTGGGACATTTATAGAATGGAGATGGAACTGGATTTAATTATGGAGGAATATGTATACATATATTGCAGACATATTTGGGGGATAAAGGGCATTGCAGGAATTGGTGAAGAACTGAAATAAACTGAAAGGCTCCTGGTAAAACTGAGGTCTCAGCAACTCTAGAATGAGGTTCCCAGAGGTTGGTGTTTTAAGCAGATTTCTAGGGTGGCCCTGAAGTCTCCACCTTCTGGAACTGGTGCCAATGTGTAATGTTCTCTGTTTTATGAGAACTGGACAAAATGACTTGCTTCTAACCAGAGAAATATGGGAAAGTTTTGGGGTGCAGCTTCATGATTAGGTTGTGAAAAACTATGGCTTCCCCCTTATTCATCACTTTCTAATCTCTAAACTGCCTTCTCGGTCTTTTGCTTTGATGAAGCAAGCTGACATGTTGGAGGGACACAGATGGCGAAGAACTGAGGGCAACATCTGGACAGGAGCCAGAACAGAGGTGAATCTGCCCAACAAACACGTGACCCCAGAGGCAGTTTCTTCCCCAGTAGATGGCTATCGCTCAGCCAGCACTTTAAGGCAGCCTGGGACAGACCTGGAACCTAGGGCGCCAGGACTGAAGGGAGTGTCTGAGACTTTTATTTTTACCACTGGAATATCCCAAGAAAACCATCCCAGAGTGCCCTGCACTGAGAGGTTTCTCGGAATTTTCAGGGTTAAAACAGGGGAAAACCCCAGGCAAATTCAGGTAAGTTGTTCATTCTATGAGGAGACGCAGGAAGCTGTCTATGGATTCCTGATCCATAAATGTTCTGTGATACTCATGCATGCTGTCTGAAGCTGCTGACTTGTAGGATGGCTTGTTACCAAGCAGTAGATAAGGAAGTGAAAAGGGATCAGGCTGAATTCAGTGAAGAGATTAGAGATGCAAAGTTTTGTTTTATGTGGCAAAGCAGGGAGTTTAGATTGTTCTGTGGGCAATGGAGTGTGATTGTGATTACTGAGCAGAAAAATGCCATGCTTGAGTCATGCTGTGTAAAGCTCTTTCTGGTAGCAAGGTGGTGTGAGTTTCATTCAATAAGAATTATAATAAAAAATTTAAAATAATACTTACACTGAGTACTTAATAAGTGCTAGTCTATGAACTCTGCCAGTAAAACATTTCATCTTTCTCAAAGGTCCATGTTTTTAAATTCCCATTCCAGGAAGGGGTCACAGACATGAAGGAACATGTTTTTGGTCACCCAGGCAATAAATGAGAGTCAAGATTAGGATCTTAGTCTGTGAACACCGAGGAGAGTGTCAGCAGAGTCAGAGTTTAGCATGGATGACATTTTCAGGTGTTGAGCCGTGGATCAAGTTTTCAAGTAGCCTGAATGTCCTACTCGTAGAGATGGCAATGGATAATGATATTTATCTTCATCATTTGCTAAAGTTTGAAAGTGTTTATGTCTTCTTTTAAGAAAAAAACAAAACTGTATTGTTTGCCAAACTGAATGTAAAACTCATGTGTCTGAATGCCCGTCCCAGAGGGTCACCACGTGGCTCTTTGTGCTGGGTCCTAGTTGGGTGACTATCTAGGATATGGGTAGGCTTGGAGGATTTTTCCAGGAGCACAAACACTGTTATGAGTGAAGAGAACAAATACCAGTAATAGAGACAGCAGCATTAATGTGGTCAAGCTGCAGTTAATCAGTGGGAAAGAGGAGAATGATAAAGCCTACAAATTTGTAAGTGAGACTGAGAAATAAAATTGGTTTCCAGGGGCTTTTAGTATTTGTATGAATTGCTAACGTGCAAATAAATGCAAAACCCTGGGAAGCTTAGGGAGATATGGATGTTTAAAATGGCCCCTTCAGCGAGTACTTAAAAAAACAAAACAAAACTGGAACAGCTCTGCTCCACCAAAAGATGTCAAGGTCACTGGAGGAAATGCACAGAAGGGACTCCAACACAATAAAGACCTGGCCCAGATGCCTCCTGGCCACCCTTGCAGGGCTAGGACTCTTGAAGCTGAGACAATCAGGCAGCCGGGCAGCATCCAGAGGGATCCAACCAATCAAGTGGCCTAGATGGTGGCTACTTTGTCCCTATGGAATTGACACTGGGGGCTACAGGAGACACTAGCATAAAGGGTGCCACAAAATACTGAAATCAGCCCAGATGTCCTCCGACTAGTGAATGGTCAAACAAACTGATGCATTCATTCTATGGAATCCTGCCATTCTTTGCCACACAAACAGGGTGTCAGGTCTGCCCTGAGTCACTCTCTCTATTTGTAAGCGACAGCACAAAACTTAGAAAGGGCTTGTTTTGATCACTCCTTCCTTTCATAAGTTATTTCGACCAACAAATTTTTCTTGTTTGCTATTTTGCTTCCCACAAAATTAGCTAGTGTGATCACTGTTGGTTTTATTGATAGTCAATACTTGAATAAACTACTGAAATATTTATACACTTTTTTGGTCTATAAATACTTCTAGAATATTAAACAAAGATAGAGTGAAGACATTACAGAATAAAATGAAAAGTTTAAAACAAATATCATTAGATTCCAGTGAAGAAATAAGAGGAACTAGTAGAGACAGAGTTCAGAGAGGTAAGAATGAGAGTTTTCCTAAAGTGATGAAATTCTCAAGATGACAAAATCTTGGAAGATTTTTTTTCTTTACATTGAAGATTCCCAGCTTCCCAGTGATGTCTTTACTGTAAAAAGACGGAAAAGAAGGTACACCAGGGAGGGTACTACTTGTCACTGCTACATTAGCCAGTGATTTTTTCTCATTCTCTTTTGTTGCTATTTTGCTACAGAAACAGCTTAAATCTCAGGGGGGTGTGCTGTGCTCAACCAAATGGGAACCAGTTGGGTCGCCCAGTGGCACAGGATGTGTCTTGAAATGAACATGATCAAAAGAGCAAAGTGTTCTCTTGCTACTGCTGCTAAGTTGCTTCAGTCATGTCTGACTCTGTGCAACCCCATAGACAGCAGCCCACCAGGCTCCCCCATCCCTGGGATTCTCCAGGCAAGAACACTGGAGTGGGTTGCCATTTCCTTCCCCAATGCATGAAAGTGAAAAGTGAAAGTGAAGTCTCTCAGTCGTGTCTGGCTCTTAGTGACCCCACGGACTGCAGCCTACCAGGCTGCTCCATCCATAGTATTTTCCAGGCAAGAGTACTGGAGTGGGGGTGCCATTGCCTTCTCTGTATGCACCTCTAAGGACTGATTATATCTTCGTGGCACAGTTGGTAAAGAACCCACCTGCCAATCCAGGTGATGCAAGAGATTCCTGGGGCAAGAAGATCCCCTGAAGGAGGGAATGGCAACCCACTCCAGTATTCTTGCCTGGAAAATCCCATGGACCGAAGAGACTGGTGGGCTATAGTCCATGTGCTCCATGTGGTTGCAAAGAGTCACGGCTGAGCAAATGAGCTCTCATGTACAGTGACTAATTAGGCATATGGCAAACTCATCACCAAGTAATAATCATATGGTATTAAATACATATCCTGACACAAGGACAAAGCACAGACTTAAGAATGTGTCTGAAACACGTGTATTTGACATCGGCTTGCCTCTAAAAGGTTGTTTTTAGACAAAATATTTTAAAAATTGTTATTCTGATAAAAGATATGTCGAAACAAGTTCTAAGTTGTTATATAAAGGAAATTTTGTTCAGAGAGCTCAAGATAAATATACACATATAGGGACAGATTATGTTTTTTGTGAAACAGTGTTAAAATCAGATTTTAGCTTTCAGTTCTTTTGTATTTACTCAGTGAGAAAGAACTAAATATCTCTGATTTGTAGAGTCAAGAGTATTTCAACAGAAATCATCCTTTTCAGAAGAAATTATACTTTACTATTCACTCTAAGCTAATTCGACATTGCCTAATAAGCACCTTTGCTTCTTTTTAATTAATGGTTTTGTTCATTACATCACTTAATATGCTGATGTAGAAATATGCAAACCCAAGTCACAACTGTTCACTCATAGACTATATTTTGGCCCTCTACAATCTTTTAAAGACTTCCTTTTCAAGAATGCTAAGCACATCCAAGTGGGGACCACCTGGACCTTCTGAGGGTCTTTTAGGTGGGACAACACTGGCACCTAGTGGCATATGTTATGGAAGGAAGTACCTTCTGGAGAAGGCTGAACGCATGTCTCCCTCCATTCAGAGGCTGGTCCCCAGGGCTTGGATTTACTAGTTCTTAATAATATACATTTTAGTTGCAAAAGTCACAGCTAAGTGACTTTGAGTACTAGGCCTCAAGAAACGTTGAGAGAACAAAAGTACTATGCTGGTTTTTAAAAACACAAAAACTAGTTTATCAGTTCTATCTTCTGTAGAGTGATTGGTCAAAAGCTAATGACCTTATCGATGGTCCATCTTGTCTAAAGTATTGGGATAGATAGTGTAAGGAAAACCCCTCCTCAGAGCCAAACCATTTTCTTATATGTCCCAGAGGCATTTAAGACCTAATAAGGATGATTCATACATTTAAAAACTTTTACAAGTCATTTCCCAGGGCTCTTTGAGAGATGCTGAGAGTGGTAGAAAAAGAAATAAGATGGGCTTGGAGTCAAGGTCTTCATCAGTCTCTTAGCGATAAGTGTCCTGGGGGTATAGGAAAGAAGTTATGTCCAGGTTTCAAGTGTGCTTATGCATGGAAAGTGAAAGTGAAGTCGCTCAGTTGTGTCCTACTCTTTGCAACCCATGGACTATAGCCAACCAAGCTCCTCCGTCCATGGGATTCTCCAGGCAAGAATACTGGAGTGGGTTGCCATTTCCTTCTCCAGGTACTGTGAATGGAGGGAGGACAATTTACTTCAACTAAATGGAAACACAAGAAGAAGAGCAAACCCCCGAGAAGGCCAAGCAGCTAAAATGGTAGGTGTTGTGAGCCCAGTGTTGATTGTGGAGTGTGGTAGGAGAGCTGTGTCTCTGTAGCCGTGGATTTGGTCTTAGGAGGCCATGACAGCTGTCAGTGTTAGTGGTGAGGCTAGGGCTCCTGGGAGCTACCACGGAGGAGTTCTCACAGAGTTCTCCAGCTCCATGGTCCAAAGAGGGACATAGTCCCCATGTATAAGAGGAAGAATAAAAGCCATGCCCTGCAGAAGGAAAGGATCAGCATCCTTCCAGAAAATGCTCTGCCTGTGTTGGGGAAAACCAGGTCTGGATCACATGGGCCTTCTGCTGTGACCAGAAAACTTGCCCAAGGTATCCCTAGGAAGTTCAGAAAGTGAGAATCGGATTCATTCTCACATCCTGAGGCAGATAGAGCAGGGAGGAGATGGGGTGTCAAAGGGGATGGGAGTGTTCAATGAAGAACTCCAGTCCTTGAAAGAAATGCCTTTCCTTCCCTCCATCAGACTGGCTCGCATCATAGATCTGAAAGCTCCGGGATGGGTTCAGGGTTTGGCTCTGTAACCTGGAGTCTACTTCCCCACTGGCACACCCCAACAGGCGTAAGTCACAGCCATACTGAAGGTAAAGTGGAGCCAGAAGACGTGAGTCAGGGATGGGCTGCTCTGGTCACTATGACTAACTGTAACTTTCAGTAGATGGGGTCCACGTACCCACTTGCACACTGGCTGTCCCTCCAAACTGGTCCAAGGGGGATGCTGAACGTGGGGTGATGTGTGAGCTCAGAGCCCTGCCAGTGATCTGCTGGGCACACACTTGCACACACGCTCAGCCAAGAGCACTTGGTATTGATTTCTGGCTTTTCTTTGTATTCCACAGTCAGTCTGTCATCTGAATCCTCCCTTCTGCCTCCAACCCACTTCTCAACTCTTTTCCTTGCCTGCAGTCATTCTGCCAGGCCTGAGCCCTCTGCTTGGCTTATTCTCTTCAAAGCCCCCTCCCCTCAGAACGCAAGGATGTTTTTAAAAACCTAACCACAAACAACTGAGTCTACACCAAGCTGATTGCGTTGTTGTGCTTACAGAAAAATTCAAAAGGCACGGGCGATGCGTCCGCATCCACCCCATACGCTACCCACACCTGGTCTCTCTGACCTTCCTTCCTGTGATGACCCCTGGCTCCGAGGACATTGAATCCTTCTCCCTCAGGACATTTCCTTCCATCTTCTCATGCCACATTCCTTGCCGGCCCTTGAACCCTGTTCCTACAGCACCTCTGGCAGCAGTCCCTCAGCTACTTCACATAAAGCGGTCCATCAGCTCCCAGCACATCTCTCTTTTCCCTTCCTTCTGCTCAGGCATCCCAAGAACTAGATCATCGCTCCAGGGTAATTCTCACTATCGTGTCCTCAGTATTGGAAATTAGTAGGCACTTGATAAATTTCCACTGAATAAATGAAGGTGTACATGTCCTCATTCAGCAAGGAGTGAGCAGTTGCCAAGCAAGTTGGCAAGCAGGTGCCCGGTGTGTACAGGACCTGTGAGGGTCTGTGGTTTTGTGGGACGCTGGATGCTTGCACAGCTAGTGACAGATGCAGGAAGTAATGAGGCAGAGGCATTCATCAGTTACCACACATCAATTACCAGATGGAAGAAGCTTCTTAGTGGAAGTGATTCTGAGAAGACCTTGTGAGTGGAGAACCCCACAGGGAGGGGTAAAAGAGTGCCTATGGAGTCAGTGGGCTTAGATGGGAATCCTGGAGAACAGAGAGGATAGTGAAGAGCCATGAGCTGACTAGAGGCACCCATCACAAGTTCAAGGGCAAGGCTGGGCAGCCTTGAAGGATGTGATGAACAGCTAAGGAGAAGTCCTCAGGGTGACTCTCAGATTGCTGCTCTTCATGAGTGACTGGTTACCAGCACCTGAGACAGTTTTTTGGGCTTCCCTGGTAGCTTCCTTGGTAGCTCAGTTGGTAAAGAATCTGCCTGCAGTGCATGAGATCCTGGTTTGATTCCTGGGTGGGGAAGATCCTCTGAAGAAGGGCTAGCCTACCCACTCCAGTATGCTTGGGCTTCCCTTGTGGTTCAGCTGGTAAAGAATGCCCCTGCAATGCAGAAGACCTGGGATAGACCCCTGGATTGGGAAGATCCCCCAGAGAAGGGAAAGGCTACCTTCTCCAGTATTCTGGCCTGGATAATTCCATGGAGTCTATAGTCCATGGGGCCCAAAGAGTTGGACATGATTGAGAGACACTTAAAATATTTTTAAAATTTATTTTTAATTGAAGGATAATTGCTTTACAATATTGCATTGTTTTCTGCTATATATCAGAATGAATCAGCCATAAGTATACATATGTCCTCTTCCTCTTGAACCTCCCTCCCACCTCCCACCCTATCTTACCCCTCTAGGTTGTTACAGAGCCCCAGTTAGAGTTCCCTGAATCATACAGAAGATTCCCATTGGCTGTTTTACATATGGCAACATATATGTTTCCATGTTACTCTCTCCACTCGTCCAAACTTTTCCTTCCTCTCCCCACCCCTTGTGTCCCTAAGTCTGTTCTCTATGGCTACATCTCGATTGCTGGCTCCTGAGACACTTTTAAATTAAAGCAAAGCAGGGGTAAGAGTACTAGTTGTGTCCAAAGGAGACAACATGAAACATGAAGGGAGCTGGTCCTGCAGGCTGGTCAGACCTGAAAGGGCAACTCCCAGGGAGGGAAGCCCAAGTCCAAAAGAGGACGTCTGGCTGATTCTCTACCCCTGCACCCACCTGTGCAACCTTGGCAAGAAACCTGCCGTTTCCTTCCATCTGAAGCCCTCCTCACAACTCCCCACCATCTACCCACTCCTTCCTTCCTCAAGGCCACTATTCTCTCAATTTCTAAAGCCAGAGACCTAGTCTGCTTGCTTTAGAATTCTCTGGGAAGGGGATTTTCCTCTGATTTTGTGTCTGGCTTCTTTCACTCCACATCGTGGCTGTGAGCTCTACCTATGTTGTATACACCATAGTTCACTCATTTTGGACCCTGTCTAGCATTCCCATGGGCCACTGTTTATTGATCTCTTTGGATTTTGATGGACATTTGGGATGTTTTGATTTAGGGGCTACTGTGAACACTCTTGTATTATATCTTTTGTCTTACAATGTTCATTTCTGTTGGGTGCCTAACTAGGAATAGTTAGGGTAGTACAACAACACAAAATACTCCATTTCCAATCTGCTGTGCAGGAGAGCTAGCGACATTTTGCCCCCAATGAGGCATGCTCTTGATTTCGGACATCATGTAGCTGTCGTTCTAGTTACTTGGGGGCAGCTGAAAAGGTTTCTTTCCCCTCTCAGTTCTTAAAGCCAGTTCCTTGACTCCAAACACCCAACCTAGATGAGTTCTGAGCTCTGCCTGCAGCTGTGTGACTTGAGGTATGGACCATGCATTCTTTTTATTCCCAGGCAAAATTTGTATTTCTTCACAAACTTTAATTCACCTTTTATTTTTTTTTTTTGTAAAATACAGGTGGTGGGCCTAATCACCACCCACATCTACTTCAGCACTCCTGACAAGCAGACTTACATGGAGCCTTGGTTTGAATACCCCTCCTTGCAGGACCTCACTACCTCAGAGCACAGACCACTGTATGTTCATGAGTCGAGATCATCCACAGTTCCCTTTGTGAGTCTACAATTTGTGTCTGTGTTGGAACCACCCTTGAGCCCTGGCCGAACCTCTGGGCCCCATGGAGGAGCTTGTTTAGTATCAGAGTCCTCCAGAATAGGAAAAATTCAATAGCAGCAAATAAACACATTAAAGCAATTTTCCCTATTAAACTGTGTGCTCAATGCATTTACTTCTCAAAATGAAAATATTTACCACTTCTCCTAGGTGATTGCCATGCAACCCAGAGTCATTCAGTTCAGAGAAAAGCTTCCCAGTCAGAAGATGGACTCTTAGCAGGCAAAGACAGAGCAGGGAAAGGCTGTAATTAAAGGAGAAGTGTAGTTAGAATTTCCTGTTATCAGGTCCTGATTTAGCAATAACTGCAACGTATCTAGCAGAAAAGTGCATCTTTTAATGGGCTTTCTAAAAGAGCTTGGAGTGTGTGGAGAGGCAGGTGGGTTTTAGAACGTGAATTACTTTGTTAGGACAAATCTTGTTTCCTGAAAGAAGTGGTGTCCACAGGTGTTTGTCCAGTGGTGGGCCTAACCATCAGGGCTGGTGTGAACCTTGAGCTATGAGATGACACTTTCTGGGGAAATCATTACCCTTATTTTCAGGCCATGAAACTAGATAAAGCAATAAATGTCTCTGCACTTTTCTTTCCTTATCTGTTACATTTTTAATAACTGAAAGTAATAAAAATAAGATTTTAAAATATTAAAAAGTCTAATTTTAACAATGGATTTCTTCTTTCCTATGCTCTCATCCCATCTTTCATTGTTGATGGAAGTAGTCTTGTCCTACCATCCGGCTCAGAGATCCAACTTGCATCCACAGTTTATTCACTCAGCTCAGGGACGCTATTCTGCAGCCTTCCCTGGTGTCACTATTGTTCCTTTATTCTGTCCTCACCTGCATCCTGGCTGACCTGGTCATCCCTGATTTCTGTTACTACAGTCCCATCTGTGTTACTACTTTTCCACCCTAGACTCTGAGGTCCTGCAAGACAGGGTCCTGCAAGAGATTGAGGTAAGGTCAGCACAGCCTGGCTAAATGCAGCTCAGTGCAGGAGAATATAAAAGGATGTTTGATAAAATTAATGGATTAGAATCTTGGGATCTGGAAAAAAATTCTGAAAATGAATATTCGTAGGATATTCAACTTTATTTGGTTTTAGATGTATGAAATTTTGTTATATGAATTATGTATGTGTACATATGTGTGTGCTCATGTGTGTTGTGTGTGTGTGAAAATTGGCCTATTCTTGTCTTTTAACTTTGTTTATATTGTACTGTTTATCTTTTTGTAACTTTAAAGATTTTATATGCTAATTATAGCTTAGGAAAACTTGTTATCATAAGGTTCTATATATTTTTTTAAATTTTAGTTACGCTTTATATACTTTCAAATATCAAACATACTATTGTATATCTTGTGTCATAAAGGAAAAATAACTTTTTCATGAAGTGTGAAGTGAAAGTTGCTCAGTCGTGTCTGACTCTTTGTGATCCCATAGACTATACAGTCCATGGAATTCTCCAGGCCAGAATACTGGACTGAGTAGCCGGCATTGAACCCAGGTCTCCCGCATTGTAGGTGGGATCTTTTACCAGCTGAGCTACCAGAAAAGACCAACATTTTCACATGTGTTATCAACTATTATAACTTATTTATTCAGTAATCCATCCCATTTTACCAGATTTGGAATGTCATCTATAACTTATATTTCATTGTTTTACTTTAGAATCTGATTTCTGGACTCTGTATGTAGTTCCAGAAGTCATGAGGTCATTTGCTGTGTCAAACACACAAGGCACACAAGGAATTTATGGAAAGTGTTAATATCTAGTTTGGCAAATATCTTTTTATTATTTTTTATTTTTGAAAAGTTTAACTAGTTTTGCACATTAAATTTTCACTTAAACTTTAGAATTAAGTAATTTAATTTTAAAAGAGTAAGGTTTTTATAGTTCTAAATAAGTTGAATTTTTGTGTACTTACTCCTTGAAGACATGATCAATGTTTGTGACATACCTTCCTATTTAAGGGGATTTTTTCCTTTACTCAGGTTTGTCTTTTTGTCCTTTACTCAGACACAAAGAATCTGCTTGCAATGCAGGAGACCTGGGTTTGATCCCTGGGTCAGGAAGATCAGCTGGAGAAGAGAATGGCTGCCCACTCCAGTATTTTTGCCTGAGAAATAACATGGACAGAGGAGTCTCTGTAGTCCATGGGATCGCAAAGAGTCAGACACAACTGACTGACTTTCACTTTAGTTTTTTAAAAATATATCTTTGTAGAGTAGATTTGCTCAGGGCAACATTACACCTGCTTGTGATCCACTGAGGATTTATCACACTGCAGGAAGGGAGGCAGAAGGGTGAAGAGACACAGACCTCATGCACAGGAAGTCCAGTGCCCACCAAAAGTGTGGATGTTAACTGTGCACAAAGAAAAGATAAAGACATAGATAAACAGGTAGGACATCATGCGTGCATGTGGGCAGCAATTAGAGAGATGTGACTGCAAGCCAGGGGATACCAGGGATTTCCACTTGTCAGCAGGAGCTAAGGAGGGACAAAGTCTGCCACAGAACCCTTAGAAAGAATCAACCCTGAGGACATCTTGGTCTCTATCTTATAGCTTTCAGAGTTGTGAGAGGATAAATGTGGTTTATCTCCTGGGAGCCAGCACGGGAGCTCTCACCCATGGCAAAGGTCCTGAGGAAGAGACCTGATGGGCAAAGGTGAGATCAGGCCTCGAGGGACCCCCTGGACCTTCTCGAGCATCTACCCCAAAACCAGAATCTGTCTGTCTTACTATTTTATGACTTTCACCAACTCTTCTAACATTAGCAGGGGGCTATCCCTGACCACCTTTCTCTGGCTCCAATTAATAGTCTCCTGTATATAAAAGGACCCACTCCAGTGTTCTTGCCTGGAGAATCTCAGGGATGGGAGAGCCTGGTGGGCTGCCATCTATGGGGTTGCACAGAGTTGGACACGACTGAAGTCACTTAGCAGCAGCAGCATATAAAAGGAGTGTCTCAGCTTAAACCCCTCTGATGGCTCTCTAACTTGCCTGACATGTTTCCCTGGACTTTTACAACTACGCATGTGATTGTTTGCAGCCTCCCAACCACGAGAGTCATGGGAAGCTTAAAACATCTTAAAGATATAGAGCCTTTTAAAGAGCTAAGAATTATATTGGTGAAGGGTTTCATTGTTGAGTTAATGATTGCTGCCAGGCCTCCATATCCTTTATCTTTTAGGCACCTGGGAGGATATTAATCAATGTAATTGGGATGCAGAAATAGCAATATAGTAGTTGAGTTAATGAATTTTCTCTTTGTTATAAATCACTGTACTCTTTCTTTGTTATAAGTTGTTGTATCCTTGCTATGTAAGGATCTAGCTTTATTTGGTGCTTTCTGAGAGTGGCACCAGACTTTGGAAAGAACAACACTTTTAGGGCAAATATGTTTTCTGGTTGACAGACCCTTATCATAAAAGGGTCATAAAATGCTAATAGGCCTCCTGGCCAGAAGATGATGTAAATCACCTAAGACCTGTGTGTACAGATAGGTATGCAGAGAGAAAGCCTGGTCTTGATAAGGGTCAGGGCTGCTGACCCTGCATGACTTTGTGTTGTCCATTATTCTCTGTGTACAGCTTAAGGTATATAAGCTCCCTGGAAAAAGAAGTTTTGGGCCTTGCCTCATCATTGCTTGGCTCCCCTGTGTCAATTCTCTTTTTCTTTCTCTCTCTTACTCTCTTTTCAGGTTGATCCCTTGGAGCGCAGGGGCTCGCTGTGTTCACTTCTCTGCCCGGGTTTCTAAGACCCACGCAAGAGGGAGCTCAAGGTGGGGCACCCTCTGCTATTCAAGCAGGCACCTGTGGCCTACGTGAATGGTGTAAGTCCCCTGTGTTGGGACTTTATTGGCTTTCTGTGTAAACCAAGGAATATTAGCCTCTTTCTCACCTTTATTTTCTTAACTGCAACCTTCTTTCCTTATCTCTGTCTATATCTTTAAATAAATAAATAAATCTCAGTCGCCAACACTGTCCATGCTCCGTATATCCTGAATCCAACCGGCGCTGGACCCCGGTAGTTTTATGCTACCCAGTTATGGCTGTACTTTGTCGTGGCAGCAGTAGCGAAAGAATACAAGACCATACGAAAAGTCCACCTAAAGCAGGGAAGCCCAGTGCGGATGCAGAGAAGTGGAAATGAAGTGGTTTGGGGGAGCAGCCTGGTGGGATCAGCCTCACGCTGTAGCAGCCAGGGATTGTTAGAGAAAAGTTTAGTCAGTGGGTAATTGGCAAGTTTTGAAGATGGGAGAGTAGAAGAAGTCGGGTGAGGTCAGAGAGTCATTTTAAGAAGGTGACCTCAGTATTGTTTCCAATGAGGGTGATTTGAGTATTGTTTCAGTGTATCTGAGTCTTTGGAGAGGAAGATTCTAAAGAAAATGGGAGCAGAGGAGTCCAGGTTGAGAGCTGTCAGTCAGCAGGGAAGGCTGTGTGTCTGTGTCAGTGTTCGGGGGCTGCTGTGACACATTTTCACAAACTGAGTGGCTTCAATAACAGATACCCAAGCTGTCTCAGTTTTGTCTAGAAGGACAAAATTAAGGCACCAGCAGGGTCTTGCTTCCCCAATGGCTCCAGAGAAGGGCCCTTCCTCGCTTTTATAGTCTTTGCTGGTTTCCAGCCTTCCTTGGCTGGTGGCTGCCTCACTCTAATCTCTGTCCCCACCATCATGTACTTTCTTCTCTCTAGGTCTCTCTTTCCTCTGTTTTATACAGACATCGGTCACTGGACTAGGACCCAGTCTAATCTAGTATGACCTTTTCTAAACTTAACAAATAATATCTGCAAGACCCTATTTCCAAATAAGGGCACATTCTGAGGTTCAGGGCAAATATAAATTTGGGGGAGACTTTGCTCAATTAGTACTGTGCTTGTGAGCATATGTGTGTACATTTTCTTGGGCATATGACCATGCTCATATGTGTATGAAATAATTAAGACTATGAGTTCTTTCATAAAATAAAATTGGGAGCTTGGGATTGACATATACACACTACTATATCAAAATTGATAACCAACAAGGACCTACTATATAGTACAAGGAACTCTGCTCAATATTCTGTAATATCACATAGGGGAAAGAATCTGAAAAAGAATGGATATAGGTATATGTATAACTGAATCATTGCTGTATACTTGAAAGTAACATGACATTGTTAATCAACTACATTCCAATATAAAATAAAAATTAAAAAAACTAAATAAAAAGAAAGAATCTTGGAGACGGATGAATCTATAAGAATGATTTCATCTTTACTCTTCTCCCTGGGGCAAGATGCCTCCTGAGTGTCACATGGTGTGTGGACTTGCACTCTCCACTTGTAAAGTGTCAGAAATTCACAATTCACTAGGCAGCCCTTCTTATTCTAAGAGAGCTTTTTATTACTTAAATCTCATTCAAGAGAAAGACATATCTGAAAAAGGAACATTGACTATGTTTCGGCAAGAAAAGAAGATTCAGTATGGTCTTGTCAATTGATATGCCTGATCAGTCTGTAAATTCAATGGAACAACCATATGATACCCATCACAATACAATTCAGGACTCATCTTATTAAAGTTCAGTTGGAATAATAAATGCTTCCAAGTGAAAGTCAAAATTTGAGAACAAAGAAAGTGTTTTAGGACTTTAGCAATTGAAGAGTGTGATATTCCCAGTGACCAAACAAGGAGCAATTTGAATAACAGAATAAATATACTGATAATCCAGAGTGAAGTGAAGTGAAAGTTGCTCAGTCATGTCCGACTCTTTGTGATCCCATGAACTATACAGTCCATAGAATTCTCCAGGCTAGAATACTGGAGTGGGTAGCCTTTCCGTTCTCCAGGGGATCTTCCCAAGCCAGGGATCGAACCCAGGTCTCCCACATTACAGGAAGATTCTTTGCCAGCTGAGCCACAAGGGAAGCCCAATATAACCCAAAGTATAAAATAAATATTCATGAGTCCATAGTGACGTAGAGAAACAAATCACTGATTAAATAAATAAATGACAAGAGTGGTCAAAAGAAGCAAGTTTCCTATGGAGAGGAATACCAAGTAGATATTCCTTCTCTAGGAAGTGGAGCATAGCTCCCCATTCCTTAAGTGTGGGCTGTGCTTCCAAAGAGGACAGTATAGACAGGAGGAAAAAGAGTAGCCTCACAGTGGAGACACCTGGCCAACATGACCTCCGTCAGGTGATCAAGGTCAGTGTCAGCAGGGATAAGTCATGTTGCTGGCATGTACCCTTGATACAATTGATGAGAAGGACACTTTACTCTGTCGTCATCCTCCTCCAAACCTATATCCTGTGTCTAAGGCTGGGGAAAACATCAGACACATTCCCATGGTGGGTCAGCTTGCAAAACAGTTGACCGATATCCGTCAAAACCATCTAAAACAAGGGGAATCTTAAAAACTGTCACAGCCATAACTAAGTGGAAATGACAACTAAATCTAATACAATATTTCAGGATGGGATCTGGGGGAAAGGAAAGGCACATTAGGTAAAAACTAAGGAAATGTAAATATAGTATGGACTTTAGTTAATAATAATGTATCAGAGGGTTTCCTTGATGGCTCAGTGGTGAAGACCACCTGTCAGTGCAAGAGACATGGGTTCAACCCCTGATCTGGTAAGATCCCACATGCCACAGAGCAACTAGATCTCTGTGCCACAACTATTGAGCGTGTGCTCCAGAGCCCAGGAGCCAAAACTACTGAGCCCACGTGCTGGAACTACTGAAGCCTATTCTCTCTAGGGCCCATGCTTTGCAATAAGAAAAAACAACCTCAATGAAAAGTCTGTGCACTGCAACTCGAGAGTACCTCCTGCTCAGCACAACGAGACAAAAGCTTGCACAGAAAAGAAGACCCAGCACAGTAAAAATACATACATACATAAATAAAATTATTATGAATAATACTGTATTAGTATTAGTTCATTATTACAAAAATGTATCCTACTAAGGTAAAATGCTAAATAATAGGGAAATCTTGAGTGGGGGTTGTGTGGGAGCTCTGAACTACTTTCACAATTTATTTTTGTTTAATTGAAAATCTATTTAACCTTCATTCTTAAAAGATGTTTTTACTGGATAAGGAAATCTGGGTTGGCTTTTTTTCTCTTTGACAACTTTTTTCTCCCAATTGTTTTCATTGTGATAAAATATGCTTAACATCATGTTTACCGTCTTAAGCATCTTTAACTGCACAGTTCAGTGGTATTAAGTACATTTATACTTAATGTAATTGGAGAAGGAAATGGCAACCCACTCCAGTGTTCTTGCCTGGAGAATCCCAGGGACAGGGGAGCCTGGTGGGCTGCCGTCTATGGTGTCGCACTGAGTCGGACACGACGGAAGCGACTTAGCAGCAGCAGCGTACTTAATGTATACTTAATGCAACCTTCACTGTGATCCATACATAGGAAAACTTTCCATTTTGCAAAACTAAAGTGCAATTTCCCCTACCCCTAAACCCTGCCGCCAACTCATAACGACTATTGCTCTATTTTTGTCTCTATAAATTTGACTATTCTAGGGTCCTAATATAAGTGGAATCAAAGCATTTGTCTTCTCATGACTGGCTTATTTCAGTTAGCATAATTTCCTCACTATTCATTTGTGTTGTAGCGTGTGTTAGAATTTTTTCCTTTGTAAGACTGAATAATACTTTTTATTAATCTAAAATTGTTCTAAAATAAAAAGCTTATTTAAAAAATTTAAAAGAATGTGACATAGCTATAGGAAAAGCAACAGAAAGGTAATTATGAAACACACTAGGAAGCATGAATGTAGACCCATCTATGTATCAGAATGTGATCTATGGGAAGAATACAAATTCAAATAATTAGAGAAAAAAGATGCCTTTGTAAATCAGCTATTCATTTGAAAAGAAAAAGAAATTTAGAACAGTATTTCAAATCATACACAAAATATATTCTGCACTGAGTAGAGAGTTAAATATAAAAACAAAATTTAACGGAAGACCCAAAATATAGTTCAAACAATTATAAAACCCTCCAGGATATGCTCTTTTTTAAAATTCAAGGGCAAAGAAAGCAAGACACGAATTATAGGTGTTTTTGTGATTGTTGTTTGGGTTTTTTTGTTAATACTCACACCCAAACTGCTTCACTGATCTTTTAGTCATTATTTTAAATTCTGGCCTACCAAGCAAATTAAGATAACAATTTAAGGTCCTCTTTTCCATAAAGCCTTCTGATACATGAAAACACTTCTAATTTTCTTGCCAATGTTTTCTTATCCAGATGAACTTTGCCAACAGCATGACTGCTCCTAACCAAGGGCCCCTTCTTCTGTTGAGCCTGTGCATCTGAGATCTTTGCTGAGCAAAGCAGAGTCAATGTGCTGTGGCCACTGAATGCTGTGTCCCAGGGCGGCCTCATAACAGGGCCAGAGCGCTGGGGCTGTGAGTTCACACCACAGGCTGTGGGGATCTTGGTCAATAGGCTAAACCATCATTCTTTTTTGAGAACAAATGAAAACAAGGGTCAAGTCTATTCCCTACCACTGTACAAATGCTGTTAGACTAGAAAATGAGCTTTCATTTTTCTAATTTTTCTTGCTATTAGAGTTATCACAGGACTCTTTCCTGGTGAACTGCTTTCAAGCCAGTGTCATGAGGAAATTTAACTTTCCTCACAAAAGAGGAAGAATGATCAGATTCTTGAGTGGCAGACCTCTTACTGCAGCAGGAGAGCAAGCACCTCACTGACAATGGAAAACAGAGGGGATGCCACACTGCCTCCAGCCTATTTCTGGCTCTGGGAGAGAGATAAGTACCCTTGTAGGGAAGGCTGCTTTCTAAGCTTTCTTCCTCCAAGTGCTGAAGGCACCCCTCCCTGGTCTCTATCCTCTGTGCTCCTTCAGCTCCTGGAGATTTGCCATCTTGCAGCAACTGGTGGACTCTTCCTCCATTCCAACCTCCTCAGAATATGTTGTTATTGTTCAGTCACCAAGTTGTGTCCAACTCTTCACCACCCCATGGACTGCAGCATGCCAGGCTTCCCTGTCTGTCACCATTTCCTGGAGTTCGCCCAAGTTCATGTCCATTAAATCTGTGATGCCATCCATCTCATCTGGTCATCCTTAGAATCTTCAGTTCGTTTCAGTTGCTCAGTTGTGTCTGACTCTTTGTGACCCCATGAACCGCAGCGCTCCAGGCCTCCCTGTCCACCACCAACTCCCTGAGTTGATCCACACCCATGTCTATTGAATTGGTGATGCCATCCAACCATCTCATCCTCTGTCATCCCCTTCTCCTTCTGCCCTCAATCTTTCCCAGCATCAGGGTCTTTTCAAATGAGTCAGCCCTTCACATCAGGTGATCAAAGTATTGGAGTTTCAGCTTCAACAACAGTCCTTCCAGTGAACACCCACGACTGATTTCCTTTAGGATGGACTGATTGGTTCTCCTTTCAGTCCAAGGAACTCTCAAGAGTCTTCTCCAACACCACAGTTCAAAAGCATCAATTCTTCAGCGCTCAGCTTTCTTTATAGTTCAACTATCACATCCATACATGACTACTGGAAAAACCATAGCCTTGACTAGATGAACCTTTGTTGACAAAGTAATGTCTCTGCTTTTTAATATACTGTCTAGGTTAGTCATAACTTTCCTTCCAAGGAGTAAGCGTCTTTTAATTTCATGGCTGCAATCACCATCTGCAGTGATTTTGGAGCCCCCAAAAATAAAATTAGCCACTGTTCCACTGTTTTCCCATCTATTTGCCATGAAGTGATGGGACTGGATGCCATGATCTTAGTTTTCTGAATGTTGAGCTTTAAGCCAACTTTTTCACTCTCCTCTTTCACTTTCATCAAGAGGCTCTTTAGTTCTTCTTCACTTTCTGCCATAAGGGTGGTGTCATCTGCATATCTGAGGTTATTGATATTCTCTTGGCAATCTTGATTCCAGCTTGTGCTTCATCCAGCCCAGCATTTCTCATGATGTCTTTGCATATAATCTACTTTCCTCTTATTTTTCATACTCTACTTATTTTAGGTAGATGATTTCTTTTCTTGTGTCCTGATTTCAAATTGAGGTGGAATGAGAGGATTTTGTTCCCCCACCCCAACCTCGCACTGCCACCCAGCCAAGAGATACCTGGCAGGGTCTGAAGACATTTTTGTTGTTAAGAGAAAAGTTCTACTGGCATGTATTGTGTAGAAGTTAGTAATGCTGCAGAACACATGATGCTATCTGCCCTGCTGCTTAACTCTGACACACACACACACACACACACACACACACACACACACACACACACTCATACACAGAAAATCACATGGCTCCAAATGTTAATAGTGCCAAGGTTGAGAAGCTGGGTCTAGGGTATGAACCTGAAAGTCAGACAACAGTTGGGGAATTCTCACTTTGTCTATGCTGTGAGAATTGTACTATTTTTCCAGCCACAACTCAGACAGTTCTTTATGAGATTTTCCCCATGCACATGATCAATGACCATTCTGCAGGATTTTGTCTGTGTTCACTTGAATTCAACTTGGTCAGCCTTCATACAATTCAGACCTGCCTTTTCATCTTTTATGTTGTCTTTTAAATCTCTGAGCTAGCAGAGCATTCTCTATATTAGTTTTTGTTTTTGGTGAATGTTTCTCTTCCAAGCTCATTCATAATCATTAAACAGAAGCTCATTCATTTCAGAATTGATAAGTCTGCAGTGGTTTTAATAGTCATAATGACTTATATACACCCGGGACTGCAACTCTCATCAAGATGTCAGTGATGGCCTGACTTTTCCCAAGTCCTGGAATTGCTGCATTGTGCAGATGGGCTGAAAGGACCCTTTCACAGATTCCAGTTCTGCCCTTCCTTCATGTCTTATAAATAGTTTTCCTAGCTTCTCTCTGGGGTTCACATCAAACACGTTTGTTGTCTTTTTGACACTGCTTTTCCAAAGTTGTATGTGTGTGTCTGTGTCAGTCTTGTGCTGTGCAGTTTCTTTCTACAGAAGTCATGAAACCCTTCTTGGTCTGTGTATGTAGTGAGAGAATTTGGAAACTGCATTCCTGAATGACTTATCTAGAGAAACAGAACTGTATAATTTCTTTATTTTTTTCCTACTGTGTGTTTATTCCTAAACTTTGAGTTTAGAGTGAGGAGTGGGATGGAGGTTTGAAAATGTCATATCATTAGCACGGCACTTACAATTTCCAACATGAGAAGATAGCAACCAAAACGAGTAAGAAAGAGTAAGGATTTATAGGGTTTACCCTGGAATTCTGATAGAATTCTGGGTTTATTTATACAATAAAATGATAAAGCATTTTGAATCCTTGGACCAGGTCCAGTGTTTCTCTGTTTGTTTGTTTTATAAGAACATGAGGCAGAGTCTTGGGGGTGCTCTCGGGAATAGTTCATTGACTCCCTTTTGACTTCTGCCATGAACTTCCAATACAGTCATCATGAAGCTAGGAGCCAAGCCTTAGGGTTGCATGTGACTCAGCCTGCCCATAGCTTTCCGTCATACTATTCCTTTCCCCAATGCCCTACAATGCAGCATACGTTCCCTGAAACCATGTCACCTTGGGGCTCTTAAATTACCATCATTTTTTAACATTTATCTATTTACTTATGGTTGTGCTGGGTCTGCACTTGCTGCACACGGGCTTTCTCTAGTTGTGGTGAGTAGGAGCCACTCTTCATTATGGCGCACGGGCTTCTCATTGCAGTGGCTTCTCTTGTTGCAGGGTGCAAGCTGTAGGCGTGTGGGCTTCTGTCGTCGCAGTGCTGGTGCTCAGCTGCAACTACGGAAGTGTTCGTGGTCTCTAGAACGCAGGCTTAGTAGTTGTGGTGCATGGATTTAGTTTCTTGATGGCTTGTGGGAACTTCTTGAACCAGGGATCTAACCTGTGACCCCTGCATTGGCAAGCAGATTCTCAACCACTAGATCACCAGAGGGGTCCATTGATCTTGGATTTCTGGTCTCCAGAACTGTGAACATTAAGTGTCTGTTTTTAAGCCACCCAGTCTGTGGTTTTTGTTATAGCAGCCTGAGCTGACTGATAACTTTAGGCCAGATATAAGCCCTGAATCACACAAGTGTCAATGCACATATGGGACCTCTCACTGAGATGGATCATGAGGATTTGAAGCAGGATGCTCCCCTGAACCAGGCCCTCTTCTCATGGTCTCCTTCTTAGTGACCAGCAGATATATCCTTCTTCACACAGTAGTCTTGAAGCCAGGCTTATATTTTCTGTTTTCTGAGTACCTGAGTTTGTAAAAGGTGCCTTTATTTTTCCCATTCTATTTATTCTCTTTTCTGAGGATGTTTGTATACTAGCTTATACTTTTAAAAACTTGTATGCTATTTTGGTAGTAAAATAAACATAACATAAAATTTACCATCCTAACTGTTTTAAAGGGCACAGTTCATTGGCATTAAGTGCATCCACATGGCTGTGCAAACATCACCACTGTCCGTCTCCAGAACTCTTTCCTAGATTTGTAAGTGGGATATTTTTCAAGGTTGCCATCTAAAAATCAACTATATTTAGTTAATATATACTTTAATGTATTTACCTTATTTTTCATTCTCTAAATTTAAATATATTACCTGCAACATTTAAAAGTTAACAGAACTTTAAAATTATATAAATATATCATCTCCTTAGAATTTAGGATTATTAATTTTATCTACATTCTTATCATTTTAGATTTTACTAAAATGTTATTAGGGAGAAATAGGAAAACATGGAAGCATATTTTTCTTTAAACCATAAAATTAATCTAATATTATTTCCAGCATGAAGGGTACCTATTTAGCTCATCAACTCATAGGATTTGTGCAGAAATGTCATAGAGATGATAAAGAACAGTGTGAATGACCTTGCATTTAAAGATAGAAGTAAACTAGATTTCCATAAATTATGGATTTTTATGGTCATGATGTGATCTTCTTATTTTATTTAAGTAAATACACTATATGCATACTTGTAAACATCTGTCACTTGAATTTCCATTTAAGTGAATAAAAACAAATATTTGTATACATCTAATTTCCATTAAAAACCCATTGATCTTGGACAGAAATTCTGCTCAATCACATTTGCAACAGAAGTGCCCTGAAAGTAGCAAATATGCAATTTGTCTGCCATTGTTTTAAAGTAATAGAATGAAAATGGTGAAGTTAAGATGTGCAAGCCATTAAGATAGCCTGTTTGTAAGTAAATTTAAGAAGGATTTTAACAAATACTGTAATGCATGTATGCATGTTCAGTCATGTCCAACTCTTTGTGACCCCCTGGACTATAGCCTACCAGGCTCCTCTGTCCATGGAATTTTCCAAGCAAGAAAACTGGAGCAGGTTGCCATTTACCCTTCCTTAAGAGAATCTTCCCAACCCAGGGATCAAACCTGCACTGACAAGCAGATTCATTACCACTGAGCTATGGGCACAGGCAGAATTCTTTGGGAGTTCTGAAGGAGGCAGAAGAGAGTTTCAAACAACAAAAAGAACCTGCTGTTGAGCTGGTCATTGAATTATGTGCAATGTGCTAGAAAAATGCTGGGAAGTGTACATGTTGGTAAGGTGTATTCCAAAACTAGGGAAGAAAATAACATTACATGGCTTCCCTACATGTACTGGAATTTAGAGAAAGTTGCCTAGAATCTAAACAATTTAAAGTATTTCAAGCTTCTGTTGCAACTTTTTGATGTTTTACTTAGCCAAGTGCTATAAAAACTTTTTAAACATGAAAAAGATAGCCATGAACTCAGTTTTGGATGTGGAGACAGCATTACGGAGTCAGAGAAAAAAGTATTATGACAAAAACAAAATGTATTGCATTTAATAATTTGAAATGTAAGACATCTTTTTTCAGAAATTGTATTATTCCTTTAATTTCAATTCTTTTTATTATTATTGTTGGTAGGAATAGGAGAAAGAAAAACTTCAGGCTTTTAACTTGAAGTTTTTGTTCTATCTCTAGATCTGGCTTCCAAAGGTAGGTGTGGATATGAAAGTGCTAAAAGGCATGGTCCTTCTACCTATGCTGACCTCAGATGCACTGCAGTGCTTGCTGACATACTGCAGGTAAAGATGTGTGATGGTACAATCACTTTGGAAAACACTCGGATAGCATTTCACTGCTTCTTATAATGTTAAACAAAAATATGTCATATGATCCAGCCATTCTACTCCTGGGAATTTACCCAAGAGCAAAGAAAACATGTCAACGCAAAAAATATATACACAATTATTTATGGCAGCTTTATTTGCAATAGCCCCAAACTGGAAACAACCTAAATGCCCATTAGTAGGTGAATGGATAAACACATTGTGCATATCAATTCAATGGAGCATTAAACAGCAGAAATCTCAAAATATTGATGCCAAAGGAAGTGAATGAGAGAAAAGATTGTTTATTGTGTATGTGATTTCAAAAACTCTCAGAAAGACAAATGTACAGTGAAACCAGTCAAATTAGGAGTTGCTCTGGGAGAAGGGAGACTTTGGAAAGGCATAAAAGATGAAAGGCTTACAAAGAAAAAATATATATGATAACACGTTCATGGTTCACTGTGATGATGGTTTGTTTTATTCATATGTCAATATTGCTCATATTTATTTTGTGTGGTTTACATTGTGTTAACAATATTCTTCAACAAGGCTGACAAAAATTTAAAAGATGAGGATTTCTTAAATATTAATAAGTGTGGCATGACAGAATTTAACGGCAGTTAACACTTGATGCTGTGTTGTCTGTATTTAAATCCACAATAAAATACAACTTTGAGTCCATAGTGAAACTGGTAATAAGAATAACAGGTTAACATATGTTTGTCACTTATCACATGGCATGTCCTTTCAGTCCTTCACATTTTAAATTTGTGAATTCATCCCAATAGCTCTGTACTAGGGATCCCTGCTCCAAGCCAGGCTTCAGCAATATGTGAACCGTGAACTTCCTGATGTTCAAGCTGGTTTTAGAAAAGGCAGAGGAACCAGAGATCAAATTGCCAACATCCGCTGGATCATGGAAAAAGCAAGAGAATTCCAGAAAAACATCTATTTCTGCTTTATTGACTATGCCAAAGCCTTTGACTGTATGGATCACAACAAACTGGAAAATTCTGAAAGAGATGGGAATGCCAGACCACCTGACTTGCCTCTTGAAAAATCTGTATGCAAGTCAGGAAGCAACGGTTAGAACTGGACATGGAACAACAGCCTGGTTCCAAATAGGAAAAGGAGTACGTCAAGGCTGTATAATATTGTCATCCTGCTTATTTAACTTATATGCAGAGTACATCATGAGAAACGCTGGACTGGAAGAAACACAAGCTGGAATCAAGATTGCTGGAAGAAATATCAATAACTTCAGATACGGAGATGACACCAGCCTTATGGCAGAAAGTGAAGAGGAGCTAAAAAGCCTCTTGATGAAAGTGAAAGAGGAGAGTGAAAAAGTTGGCTTAAAGCTCAACATTCAGAAAACGAAGATCATGGCATCTTGTCCCATCACTTCATGGCAAATAGATGGGGAAACAGTGGAAACAGCGTCAGACTTTATCTTTTTGGGGCTCCAAAATTACTGCAGATGGTGACTACAGCCATGAAATTAAAAGACGCTTGCTCCTTGCAAGAAAAGTTACGACCAACCTAGATAGTATATTCAAAAGCAGAGACATTACTTTGCCGACTAAGGTCCGTCTAGTCAAGGCTATGGTTTTTCCAGTGGTCATGTATGGGATGAAAGTTGGACTGTGAAGAAGGCTGAGTGCCAAAGGATTGATGCTTTTGAACTGTGGTGTTGGAGAAGACTCTTGAGAGTCCCTTGGACTGCAAGGAGATCCAACCAGTCCATTTGAAGGAGATCAGCCCTGGGATTTCTTTGGAGGGAATGATGCTAAAGCTGAAACTCCAGTACTTTGGCTACCTCATGCGAAGAGTTGACTCATTGGAAAAGACTTTGATGCTGGGAGGGATTGGGGGCAGGAGGAGAAGGGGATGACAGAGGATGAGGTGGCTGGATGGCATCACTGACTCGATGAATGTGAATCTGAGTGAACTCAGGGAGTTGGTGATGGACAGGGAGGCCCGATGTGCTGCGATTCATGGGGCTGCAGAGTCGGACACGAGGAGGCGCAGGAGGGCCAAGAGCAGCTACTCCATGTTCAAGGTCAGGAGGGGTGACCATGAGGAGATATCCCTTGTCCAAGGTAAGGAGCAGTGGCTGCGCTTTGCTGGAGCAGCCGTGAAGAGATACCCCATGCCCAAGGTAAGTGAAACCCAAGTAAGACAGTAGGTGTTGCAAGAGGGCATCCGAGGGCAGACACACTGAAACCATAATCACAGAAAACTAGTCAATCTAATCACACAGACCACAGTCTTGTCTAACTCAACAAAACTAAGTCATTCTGTGTGGTGGTCACGGTGGAGAGGTCTGACAGAATGTAATCCACTGGAGAAGGGAATGGCAAACCACTTCAATATTCTTGCCTTGAGAAGCCCATGAACAGTATGAAAAGGCAAAATGATAGAATACTGAAAGAGGAGCTCCCCAGGTCAATAGGTGCCCAATATACTGCTGGAGATCAGTAGAGAAATAACTCCAGAAAGAATGAAGGGATGGAGTCAAAGCAAAAACAACAACCAGTTATGGATGTGACTGGTGATGGAAGTAAAGTCCAGTGCTGGAAAAAGCAATATTGCATAGGAACCTGGAATGTTAGGTACATGAATCAAGGCAAATTGAAAGTGGTCAAACAGGAGATGGCAACAGTGAATGTCGACATGCTAGGAATCAGCAAACTAAAATGGACTGGAATGAATGAATTTAACTCAGATGATCATTATATTTACTACTGTGGGCAGGAATTCCTTAGAAGAAATGGAATAGCCATCATGGTCAACAACAGTCCAAAATGCAGTACTCGATGCAATCTCAAAATGACAGAATGATATCTGTTTGTTTCAAGGGAAATTCAATATCACGGTAATCCAAGTCTATGACCCAACCAGTAACGCTGAAGAAGCTGAAGTGGAATGGTTCTATGAAGACCTACAAGACCATTTAGAATTAACACCCAAAAAGATGTCCTTTTCATTATAGGGGACTGGAATGCAAGAGTAGGAAGTCAAGAAACATCTGGGGAAACAGGCAAATTTGGCCTTGGAATATGGAATGAAGCAGGGCAAAGACTAATAGAGTTTTGCCAAGAAAATGCACTGGTCATAGGAAACACCCTCTTTCAACAGCACAAGAGAAGACTCTACACATGGACATCACCAGATGGTCAACATCGAAATCAGACTGATTATATTCTTTGCAGCCAAAGATGGAGAAGCTCTATACAGTCAGCAAAAACAAGACTTGGAGCTGGCTGTCTCAGATCATGAAGTCCTTGTTGCCAAATTCAGTCTTAAATTGAAGAAAGTAGGGAAAACCACTAGACCATTCAGGTATGACCTAAATCAAATCCCTTATGATTATACAATGGAGGAAGAAATAGACTTAAGGGCCTAGATCTGATAGACAGAGTGCCTGTTGAACTATAGATGGGAGGTTCATGACATTGTACAGGAGACAGGGATCAAAACCATCCCCAAGAAAAAGAAATGCAAAAAGCAAAATGGCTGTCTGAGGAGGCCTTTCAAATAGCTATGAAAAGAAGAGAAGTGAAAAACCAAGGAGGAAAGGAAAGATATAAGCATCTGAATGCAGCATTCCAAAGAATAGCAAGGAGAGATAAGAAAGCCTTCCTCAGTGATGAATGCAAAGAAATAGAGGAAAACAACGGAATGGGAAAGACTAGAGATCTCTTCAAGAAAATTAGAGTTACCAAGGGAACATTTCATGCAAAGATGGGCTCGACAAAGGACAGAAACTGTATGGACCTAACAGAAGCAGAAGATATTAAGAAGAGGTGGCAAGAATACACAGAAGAACTGTACAAAAAGATCTTCACGACCCAGATAATCACGATGGTTTGATCACTCATCTAGAGCCAGACATTGTAGAATGTGAAGTCAAGTGGGCCTTAGAAAGCATCACTACATACAAAGCTAGTGGAGGTGATGGAATACCAGTAGAGCTATTTAAAATCCTGAAAGATGATGCTGTGAAAGTGCTGCACTCAATACGTCAGCAAATTTGGAAAACTCAGCAGTGGCCACAGGACTGGAAAAGGTCAGTTTTCATTCCAATCCCAAAGAAAGGCAATGCCAAAGAATGCTCAAACTACTACACAATTGCACTCATCTCACATGGGTAAAGTAGTGCTCAAAATTCTCCAAGCCAGGCTTCAGCAGTAAGTGAACTGTGAACTTCCAGATGTTCAATCTGGTTTTAGAAACAGCAGAGGAACCAGAGATCAAATTGCCAACATCCACTGAAGTGAAGTGAAGTCGCTCAGTTGTGTCCGACTCTTTGTGACCCCATGGACTGTAGCCTACCAGGCTCCATCCATGAGATTTTCCAGGCAAGAATACTAGAGTGGGTTACCATTTCCTTCTCCAGAGGATCTTTCTGGACACAGGGATCAAACCCGGGTCTCCTGCATCGCAGGCAGAAGCTTACTTTCTGAGCCACCAGGGAAGCACTGAAAGCACGAGAGTTCCAGAAAAACATCTACTTCTTCTTTATTGACTATGCCAAAGCCTTTGACTGTGTGGGTCACAATAAACTGTGGAAAATTCTGAAAGAGATGGGAATACCAGACCACTTGACCTGCCTCTTGAGAATCCTGTGTACAGGTCAGGAAGCAACAGTTAGAACTAGACATGGAACAACAGCCTGGTTCCAAATAGGAAAAGGAGCACGTCAAGGCTGTATATTGTCACCCTGCTTATTTAACTTCTATGCAGAGTACATCATGAGAAACGCTGGGCTGCAAGAAGCACAAGTTGGAATCAAGGTTGCTGGGAGAAATATCAATAACCTCAGATATGCAGATGACACCACCCTTATGGCAGAAAGTGAAGAGGAACCAAAAAACCTCTTGATGAAAGTGAAAGAGGAGAGTGAAAAAGTTGGCTTAAAGCTCAACATTCAGAAAATGAAGATCATGGCATCTGGTCCCATCATTTCACAGGAAATAGATGGGGAAAGAGTGGAAACAGTGCCAGACTTTATTTTGGGGGGCTCCAAAATCACTGGAGATGGTGATTGCAGCCATGAAATTAAAAGACGCTTATTTCTTAAAGCAGAGACATTACTTAGCCAACAAAGGTCTGTCTAGTCAAGGCTATGGTTTTTCCAGTAGTCACGTATGGATGTGAGAGTTGGACTGTGAAGAAAGCTGAGCACCAAAGAATTGATGGTTTTGAACAGTGGTGTTGGAGAAGACTGTTGAGAGTCCCTTGGACTGCATGGAGATTCAACCAGTCCATTCTAAAGGAGATCAGTTCTGGGTGCTCTTTGGAAGGACTGATGCTGAAGCTGAAACTCCAGTACTTTGGCCACCTTATGCGAAGAGTTGACTCACTGGAAAAGACTCTGATGCTGGGATGGATTTGGGGCAGGAGGGGAAGTGGTCAACAGAGGATGAGATGGCTGGATGGCATCACTGGATGACTCGATGGACATGAGTTTGAGTGAACTTTTGGAGTTGTTAATGGACAGGGAGGCCTGGGGTGCTGCAATTCATGTGGTCACAGAGAGTCAGACACGACTGAGAGACTAAACTGAACTGAACTGAACTGAGGCAGTAAGGGAGAAGATGGAGTTTCTGTCTTTTTGGGGATTCAATTTCCTCCTTGCCTTCTGGCACCTCTGAGGATTAAGTCCTCTTTTGAATAATAAGGGAGAAGGGTCTGAGGGATTTCACAATGATTCTTCTTTTCTCTCTTTGCCAAGGCCAGCAGGAGGAGAGGGCAGGTTAGAGGAGGAGAAGAGAGGTGTAATTGAGTTTGAAAGCTCTCCCTTGTGAGAGTGTAGAGTGCCCTTGGAGAGAAGCCTGAGAGAGCGTGGTGTTGTGTATAATGACAGCCCCAAGGACTTCACTCCGTTGCTCCACACACTGCCCTCTGGTTTAAAGTTCCTTCAGGGTCATGGCATCCCAGTCGCCCATGAGACTTCCAGGAGAGCAAGTCTCATCTGTTTTCTTTCTCTGGTTGTGTCTGCCCTCCCAGATTTCGATGTGATTGTTTGCCCCATGACCTGCCTTCTCTAATGAATCCAAGGAAAGTCATGAATTTTTAACTTGTCTAGTTTTTTTCCTTGTTGTAAGGATAGGAGTGATGACTTCTAAGCTGTTAAGTGTTAAAGTTCAAGCCAAGAGTCTGTGTCCTTAATTTTGAACAGAAATCATTTTTTATTTATTTGTAATCAGATCAATCAGTATTTCTCTTTATGGAATTTGCTTTGGGAGACAAAAGTATGTATTCTTATTTTTGTTTCTATTAACTTGTGTTACATTTTATATTCAGGGTCTTAATATACTGAAATCTACTTAGGTATATGGCATAAAGGAAGGAACTGTTTTATTTTTCTATATACATTTAATCTATTTTCGAATATCATTTGTTAAACAAGTGCCTGTATCTTTTAGGTTTCAGTTCTCTGATGGAGCTAGTAAAAGTTGTTGATTTTTATTTTGCCCAACTTTTTCTTAATGTAAGGGAAGTCTTTTTAATAAATGGGACTAGAAAAGTTGGATCTCTGTATGGAAATACATGATCCCTGACCTCTATTCTGTTCCTATAGAGAGAGAAATGAACAGCAATCATGGAAGAAATCTTAAGAGAAAGTTTCATGGTATCGAGGTAGCTAGATCTTTAGACAATTGCACACACAAAAACTCTTGGATGCAAAGATTATGAATTTGAAGTAATGATGAAGTAGTGAAATTTCTCCATGTCCTTTTCTAATAATTTTGAAATGTTAAAGTGAAATTGTTGTTTTTCCTTCAAAAGAAAAAGTTGTGTGTTATATATTGTCTCATTAATCATATGCAGTATTCCAAATCTTATTGTGAATTATGTTAAAACTAAAATCCTAAATTTTATTTAAAAACTTTTAGTTACTTATATCAATTAATTTTTGTCAACATTAATGCTGTTGTGCAAAGAGCATGGTCTATTTTCACCTGTAATCACAATTTGTAGTTCACTAATTTCTTCAACCAGTCCATCCTAAAGGAGACCAGTCCTGGGTATTCATTGCAAGGACTGATGCTGAGGCTGAAACTCCAATACTTTGGCCACCTCATGCGAAGAGTTGACTCATTGGAAAAGACTCTGATGCTGAGAGGGATTAAGGGCAGGAGGAGAAGGGGATGACAGAGGATGAGATGGCTGGATGGCATCACCGACTCAATGCACATTAATTTGAACTCTGGGAGTTGGTGATGGACAGGGGAGGCCTGGCATGCTGTGATTCATGGGATTGCCAAGAGTTAAACATGACTGAATGACTGAACTGAACTGAATTTCTTCAACAAATCTTAATTAGCACTTTATATTAGACTCTGAATGTTTTCCAAACATTGTTTGGAAAAAGCTTGGAAAAAATGGGAAGATGTCCAGATCCATAATGAATCATCAATGCTACTTTTCCCAGAGAAATCTAACACAGAAAGAGTAATAGGCTTTTAGTCACATCTTAATCATGACTAAGGCAAAGAGTCGGACACGACTGAGTAACTGAACTGAAATGAACTGAACTGAACTGAAGGCTGTGCAGGCCCCCACCCGAGTCATCCCCTAACTCTTTTCCAACCCACAATCCAGAAATCTGTTTACCCACAGATCATCCTGTCATTTTCCTAAATTATATACTCATGACCAAAATGTTACTTATTTCCAAGGTAACTTCCCAGAATTTAAAAATTTGTCAATCATCAGATAATAATCCAATTTTTCTAAATAATCAAGTGATTGTTTTTTTTTTTCTATAGAACATCCAAAAGGATGATGTTCATTATAGCCAAGATATTGGGAGATTTTTATGTATTAAGATTCATTCCAAGATTAATAAGAGCTGACTAAAAGTAATGGATCTGATAAATCAATTTATACTTTTGTTGATATCAGTATTGAAATTGATCAACTATTATCTCACTCCTTTTTGGTTGCTATAATGAAAATACCATAGATGAGGTAGTTTATAAATAACATTTATTTCTCACTGTTCTAAAGGTTGGGAATCCAAGATCAAGTGGCCAGCAGATTTGGTGTCTGGCTTGGGCCCTTGTCCTGGTTCACAGATGCTATCTTCTGTGTCAGGACATGGCAGAAGGTGCTAGATAGCTCTCCAGGGTCTGTTTTATAGGGGCACTGATTGGAAATGGCAACCCACTCCAGTATCCTTGCCTTGAAAATCTCATGGACGGAGGAACCTGGTGGACTGTAGTCCATGGGGTCGCCAAGAGTCGGGCACGACTGAGCGACTAACACACAAAGCCCACACAGTTCCATTCATAGCAGCGCCGCCCTTCTGACCTAATCACCTTAAAGAGGTCCAGCCTCCTGTTACTGATAACATCACGATGGGGATCAGGTTTCAACATTCTGAGGGAGCACAAATATTCAACAAACCTTAAATGAGCACTTCATGTTAGACTCTGAACCAGACATAGAGAATTTTTTGTTTTAAAGATAAGACAAGGTTCCAATACTGTGGATGTAATAAGAGAATGTAATACGAGAACACAAGTACTTTTGCTTCATTTCTGATGGCAAATGGGTTGCCATACCCCACCTTCGCCTATACAGTTTATTTGTTCTCTGGCTCTAGTCATATGGCTGAATTTCTGAGCCAGGACTCTATGTTCACCCTTTCAGGAGCAGCACGGATGTCTCATAATACCTAGGAGCTCTCAAATCAATTTTTGGCTCAGAAATTTCAGAATTATTCCCTGCTGCAGATCACTGTTTTTCTAGAAGAGATTTTTCAAAATAATCTTCATGTTTTTAGACTCAGACTTTTTTTTTTTAATAGTTGCAGCCCTGTATTTGATTCTCACAGAATACAGGTTTGCAGTTTCCTTGGTATTCTCAGGTGAGAGTCCACCTTCTGTTGGTTGTCCTCTTGCAGATGTTTCACCTTCAGACTGACAAACAACTCACTAACACACATTGGGACACACTGAGTTTTTATGGCCTTCATGCTTCTTCTGTGGCCAGTTCAGTCACAGCCTTCCGTTCTCAGAACCTCAGTTCTTTCCTGCAAATGACAACAAACACAGAGAATTATGGGAAAACATAGATTTGTTCCAAAGGAAATGCTTCTCCTTTCCAGCAAGACTCAAGGGAAACAGACATATTTTCCTAGAATATTTTACATTTTTTAAGTTTAAAATACTAAGAATATTAAATATGCATGTTTTAAGCACCTAAGGTATACTGTATACTATAGCAGATGTTTTCATGAAAATTATCATGGAATTAAAGCACTTTGTTGAACACCAGATACTTGTACATGAATCATCTCATTTAACCTTTTTGACCTTATAGTACTTTTGCTGATGAGATAACTGAGTCTTCAGGCTTAATCAGGGTCAAGGAGTTCAGCAGTACAGGAACCAGAGCTTGACAGCAGTTTACCACTGTTTACTGAAGCCCTGCTTTCATTAGGAAGTGATCATAGAAGGGTATGAATAGAAGATGAATTTAGGATAGAGCAAAGACAAAGGGAAAAAAAGAACGTTATGGTTGTGCAAGTGCCTAAAAGTCTGCATCTCTGAGGGAGAGCTGGCCTCCTCCCTGACCACTCTGCTCCTCCTACTTGTCAAGGCACAACTTTCAGGCTGAAAAGAGAACAGGTTGGGTTGAGAAGAGCGTCACATGTTAAGAGGGTTGAGGGTAAGAGCTCTGAGCTGTGGATGCTAACACTTGCTGCCATTCATCAAGCTCCACAGGTGCTGGGAACTTTAGCTTGTTTCATCATGTCATCATAGCCCCTACGGAAGGCAATGAGGTTACAATGGGAACCAAGGACCTGGGAGTCCAGGGCTGTGAAACGCACAGCCCATAGTCTTCTTTGTCTTAAGCAGCCTAGGATAGTTTAATAGCCATCCAGGTTTCTCTGTTAGCCTTCTATAATGACCCAGATGATGCTTCCTTTGTTGTGGACATTGTAATCCATTCAGCAACCTCCCAGAAGCTAAGATACAGGCCTGTGACCCTGGTCATACTCGGTTGTCAAGCGTGGACTTCGGGTGTGAAGTTCATACCGCAGGAGAGTATGCCCTGGTGGGGCCAGATGAACCGGCTCTTCATGGATGTGGCATCAGCAGGAGCAATATCTTCTGTGGCCTCAAGGTCAAGGTCAAGATCAAGGCCCAGGGGGTATGGCGTTCATGGTGCCAATTCCAGTTCCTGACCTTGAATTTACAGCGGTGACTGTGGAGTGGCCCTTATTTCCTCATGGAGGGTGTGATGTTGGCCATGACCTTGAAAAATCTTTCTCCAACACTTTGGTTACTCTGGAAGCTGCTCTAAGGCCCTTTCTACCTTAAAGATGATTTTTCTATGTAAAGCAGTCTGAGCAGGTTCTATCACATTCCTACTGCTCAGAATCCTGGTCTTCCTGACTGCTCTGCTCATCTGCCGGCAGAGTGCGGGGCCAGCATCCTCTGCATGCGCAGCCCAGGGCTCAGGGCCCTGCCTGCAGGAGCAGGGGCTCTGCTCTCCTCTCCACCCTAGACAAAGAGAGAGCTGCTGATGCTGCACTGGGAGCAACAGTAACTGGGTGGTTCAAAAACTGGGCCAGAGAAGCTGAACTTTATCTCAGGTGACATTTTTAAGTAAAATACTTAACAGATCCTTTTTGAGCATGGATAACCACACACACACACAGAGCAGTGTACAGATTGCTCTGACTTTCTTTGCTGGTGCTCCCACCACCTGCACAAGAACCTGAGGATAAACAGAGCTGACACTGTCTGAGGCCACTTGCAAGCTTCTGAGGTCACCTGGCAGTCCGTCTGAGCTCTCCCCTTGAGTCACTCTCATCTCCTGCCCCCTGCAGGAGTCAGAGGGAGGGGTAAGAGTTCTGGGTTCTGGCTGCACTGCCCCAGCTGGGTGGCAGGGAGGAAAACCTCTCTTTCCTCTGTACCTCCTCTGTGTGTTTGCTGTGCTGTGAGTGCATTGTCAGGGTTGAAATTAGAATCCACTCAAAAACTGCTCTTATTATTCCTATTGGTGACTCAACATTGCACTGTTCTAATGTCGGAATAAAAGGGGATTATGTAGCTCCTCCGGTGAGACACTCCTCAGGGCCAGACCCTCACATCACCCCTATATCTGTAAAAGCAACAGGCAGTCCTGGTGGGCACATGACATATGACATGCAACTTTGGAACAGTGGGGAAAACAACCCAAACAGAACAACAACAATAAAAACATGGGGCTTCACAGAGTCACCACTTGCAGCCTCTGATTTTGTGCTTCCATTTTCTCAGCTGTGTAAAACCAGTGTGTGAGCACCTCTGTGTATCCACTTCAGGGCACAGCTCAACATTTGGCAAAACAAAACAAAACTGAGCCAGCAGTACTTCTTTCTGTGATGGTTAAGTGAGTGATTAGAGAACCTGAGAACCGTGGTTCATTTAACAAATGGGTTGGAGGACCACCGTGTCTCAGACACTGAAGGATGTTGGTTTCAGAGAGTGAACAGAACAAATCCCTTCCCTTGCAGAAGTTGCCAGAGGAGCTGAGATGTGGGATCGGTAGAAGGTATGGCCCAGGACCTCAGGGAGAAAACATTTTGAAAGGAGGAAGATGCTGACAGGGGGTCAGGAATTGTAGAAATGTAGAAGGTAAGGCCTGAGCAGGACTGGGGAGCCAGTAAAGCAGAATCCAGCTGGTGTACAGGGGGCCATGCAGGCAGGTGCCAGGAGGGAGAGTTTTTCCTTGGGGATGTGGTAGGTGAAGTGTAGGATGAGGTGACTCAGGCATCAGGTAAGGTTTTATGTATTTGTTTTGGTCTGGGAATAATGTGACTGTATTTTTTTGTGTTCTGGATGGGAAAGTGAGTGAGAGGGAGCTTGAAGTGAAATTCAGAAAGAAATAAGAGGTAAGAGGGTCATGGCAGATTCTAATGACCTGGGCTCATTTTAAAATTTAACTTAGAAAGTCAAAAATAGAACTCAAAGATATTATAAACTAGTGCCACCCATACAAGGGAGCCCTAGAAATGAAGTGTTCATAAGAAAATGCTTGCTCATAAACTATTACTATCCCAAGTATGCATTAACACTGATCTTATTAACCATTTATCGTTTAAGGTCTTCTTCAAATCTTCTCTTTTCTGTCTGACTTCACTTTCACTGGCAATTTTAGACACACCAGAACATGCTCAGAAAGAAAGCTGAGCACTGAAGAATTGATGCTTTTGAACTGTGGTGCTGGAGAAGACTCTTAGAGAGTCCCTTGGACTGCAAGGAGATCCAACCAGTCAATACTAAAGGAAATCAGTCCTGAATATTCATTGGAAGGACTGATGCTAAAGCTGAAACTCCCATACTGTGGCCACCTGATGCAAAGAACTGATTCATTTGAAAAGACCCTGATGCTGGAAAATATTGAAGGCAGGAGGAGAAAAAGACAACAGAGAATGAGATTGTTGGATGGTACCACCGACTCAATGTACATGGATTTGAGCAACCTCCAGGTGTTGGTGATGGACAGGGAAATCTGGCTTGCTGTAGTCCATGGGGTCACAAAGGGTTGGACACGATTGAGTGACTGAACTGAACTGAACTGAACTGAAAACAGGCATACTCATGTAGAATCAAGGCCAATAATACCCCACAGCCAATAGCTTCCCAATAATCTATGTTCAGCCACGTCAGGGAGCTGGATTGGCAGCTAGGTCAGATGAGGCCTTGGGATTAATCATCTTAACCTTATCTGAACTACCCACAGCCCTGTGATCTGCCAGTTAAATTGAGCTGGATGCATGTGGGATACAGCTTTCTGCTGAGATTTTCGGTGTTTCTACCTTCCTTGATCAGGTTGGAAACACTGAGTGTACTTAACCTTCCCACTTTAATTGCTGGTTTGACTCCTCTCTGGAGAAATGGGTGCATCAGAATGAAGCTAAAACAATTAAGTGAATGTTTTCCAAACACAAGTATGGTGTTAAGCCTGATCGCATCTGAACTAGTTGAATATCAAAAGTATCTTTGCTCTTTATGGATGCCTCCACATCCTGAAATCCACAGAAGTAAACTGTTGGTGAAATTCACAAGCGTAGCCCAGAGGTAAACACTGTGCAGAGGCTAGGATGGTGGGCAAGAAGATCCTTGGCAAGAGGTTTCCTTGAGAAATGGGATCCAGTTCCACCATCAAGAACATTCATTGAGTTGGATGGATTTTCCATTCTTAGGATTGTCCAGAAAAGACTTTCTGAGACAAATAATTTGTGGTGTTTGTGTTCTCATTAAGTCCAGAAAACCCACAGAGCAAGTGGAGAGAGTTCTTATTTGGCTCATGGTCTCAAACCCAGTCACAATACTGATGTCTGTGGGGTGTTCAGAGTTTGTCCATGTCCATGACTTTGTAGTAGGCAGTGAGCAAAGATTTTCTTTTCAGAAACAGCTTCATAGAGCAGCCTTCCCCCGATTTTCTTTTTAAAGTAGCTTTCACTAACTTTCAGTCTCTCTGAGTGTGATCTCAGTTTACCCTGTGTTTTCAGTGGCCTTGTCCAGGTAGAAAAAGCTGTGTATAACTAACCTTTTCCCTACCAGAGCTTTACTCCATCACTGAAGTTAGCTGAACATGTCTATGATAACATCCCTTCAGCTCATCTAAAAACCATCTACACCCTGAGCCAGAGAAGGCAATGGCACCCCACTCCAGTACTCTTGCCTGGGAAGTCCTACAGATGGAGGAGCCTGGTAGGCTACAGTCTATGGGGTCACACAGAATTGGACATGACTAAACGACTTCACTTTCACTTTTCACTTTCATGCACTGGAGAAGGAAATAGCGACCCACTCCAGTATTCTTGCCTGGAGAATCCCTGAGACGGGATGTGAATGAAGTGACTTAGCAGCAGCAGCAGCCACCCCGAGCCAGCCTCAAGGTCTCTCCAGCTTCCCTTCTTATTTCAATGGCATCAACATGGACCCACTGTCTCTTCCTCTCTCCTGACTGGTGAGACTCCTTTGCGATGATGTTTTTGAATGTGCCTTACCCTTCCACCTTCATGGTCTGCTTGGCCCCACCAGGCCTCCCCTGTGTTCTCCTGGTCATCACAGCCATCTCCTAACTTGCCTTTCCTAACCTCCTTTTCATCTCTAGTCTCAGTTCCTGACACAGAACAGACTTAGCTTTCCAAAGTTCACGTCTGTGGAGGTGGGGCCCATTTCCAGTGTACTCTCCAATTATTTCTTGCTCTGCATCTCCTATGTCCTAGCTGATTCATCTTCCTCCTCATTCTACGTGTCCCTCCATTCCCCAGTCCCTGCTATGTGCCGTTCTCTGCCTATACCAGCTCCACTGCTCCAAATATTTTCTATCCCTTCCCCACAATCCTTCAAAATTAGCTTGAACCTTGCTCTCTCCCAAGCCTCCCTTCTGGGTTTTCTTGCAGTATAATTTCCAGAGTAAGGCTGACCTCTAGACATGATTTGACAGAAATTCTCCCCAGTTTCTGTAATCTTTTCCTTACATTGGTCACTTCCCAATCTCTATTCTTATTTGCTGTATTTGCCTCTCTCGGTTGCCTGGACAAAGTAACACAGACAGGTTGGATTAAACAACAGAAAAGTATTGTCTCACACAGTTCCAGAGATCAGAAGTCCAAGATTGCGGTGTATGAAGGGCCATGCACCTTCTGAATCCTACAGGGAAGACTCCTTCCGTTCTTCCTAGCAGATGGTTTTTGCAATCTTCCATGTCCTGTGGCGGGAGCTCTGTCACCTCAGTCTCTGCCCGCTTCCCCACAAGATCTTCTCCTTGCAGTCTCTGCGTTTACATGACTACCTTCTGATAAGGATACCAGTCATACTGGGTTAGCAGCCTTCCTTCTTGGCAGCATTACTCACAATAGCCAAGAGTTGGAAGCAACCGAGTGCCCCTTGATGGAATAGCACTGTATGGAAGGCAAAATCCACACAGTGAAATATTACTCAGTAGCAGAAAGGAAGGAAATTCTGAACATGAATGAACCTTGAGGACATTAAGCTAAGTGAAATAAGCCAGTCACAACAGGCCAGTTACTGTATCATGCTACTCATATGAGGTATCTAGAGAAGTCAGATTTACAGAGACAGAAAGCAAATTGTTGGTGCCAGGAGTTTTGGGTGTGGGAGAAATAGAGAGCTGTTAAATGGGTACAGAGTGCCAGTTTTACAAGATGGTCTAGAGATAAGCAGTGGTTATATGCCCAAGAATGTGAATGTATTTAACACCACTGAACAGTACATTTAGAAACAATTACAATGATACATTTTATATTATGTGTTTTATCAGTTCAGTTGAGTCATGCAGTAGTGTCTGACTCTTTGCACCACCATGGACTGCAGCACGCCAGGCCTCCCTGTCCATCACCAACTCCCGGAGTTTACTCAGAGTCATGGCCATTGAGTTGGTGATGCCAACCATTTCATCCTTTGCTGTCCCCACCTCCTCCTACCTTCAGTCTTTCCCAGCATCAGGGTCTTTTCAAATGAGTCAGGGTCTTTTCCCATCAGGTGGCCAAGTATTGGAATTTCAGCTTCAGCATCAGTCCTTCCAATGAATATTCAGGACTGATTTCCTTTAAGACGGACTACTTGGATCTCCTTGCTGTCCAAGGGACTTGCAAGAGTCTTCTTCACCACCACAGTTTGATAATATATTTATTTCTTAATTTAAATTTATTTATTTTAATTGGAGGCTAACTACTTTACAATATTGTATTGGTTTTGCCATACATCAACATGAATCCACCACAGAAGTACACCCATTCCCAAACCTGAACCCCTTCCCAACTCCCACCCATACCATCCCTCTGGGTCATCCCAGTGAACCAGCCCCAAGCATCCTGTATCATGCATTGAACGTAGACTGGCATTTCATTTCTTATATAATATTATACAAGTTTCATCCATTCTCCCAAATCATCCCACCATCTCCCTCTCCCTCACCCACAGAGTCCAAACGATTGTTCTATACATCTGTGTCTTTTTGCTGTCTCGCATAAAGGGTTATTGTTACCATTTTTCTAAATTCCATATATATGTGTTAGTATACTGTATTGATGTTTTTCTTTCTGGCTTACTTCACTCTGTATAATCGGCTCCAGTTTCATCTACCTGATTAAAATGGACTCAAATGTATTCTTTTTAATGGCTGAGTAATACTCCACTATGTATATGTACCACAGATTTCTTACTCATTCATCTGCTGATGGACATCTACGTTGCTTCCATGTTCTGGCTATGATAAACAGTGCTGAGATGAACATTGGGGTTCACGGGTCTCTTTCAATTCTGGTTTCCTCGGTGTGTATGCCCAGCAGTGGGATTGCTGGGTCATAAGGCAGTTCTATTTCCAGCTTTCTAAGGAATCTCTACACTGTTCTCCATAGTGGCGGTACTAGTTTGCATTCCCAAGAGTGTAAGAGGGTTCCCTTTTCTCCACACCCTCTCCAGCATTTATTGCTTGTGGACTTTTGGATCACAGCCATTCTGACTGGCGTGAGATGGTACCTCACTGTGGTTTTGATTTGCAGTTCTCTGATAAGGAGTGATGTTGAACATCTTTTCATTTGTTTGTTAGCCATCTGTTTGACTTCTGTGGAGAAATGTCTACTTAGTTCTTTGGCACATTTTTGGTTTGGGTAGTTTATGTTTCTGGAATTGAGCTGTAAGAGTTGCTTGTATATTTTTGAGATTAGTTGTTTGTCACTTGCTTCATTTGCTATTGTTTTCTCTCGTTCTCAAGGCTGCCTTTTCACCTTGCTTATAGTTTCCTTTGTTGTGAAGAAGCTTTTAATTTTGATTAGGGCCCATTTGTTTATTTATGCTTTTATTTCCAGTATTCTAGGAGGTGGGTCATAGAGGATCCTGCTGTGATGTATGTCGGAGAGTGTTTTGCCTATGTTCTCCTCTAGGCGGTTTATAGTTTCTGGTCTTATGTTTAGATCTTTAATCCATTTTGAGTTTACTTTTGTGTATGGTGTTAGAAAGTGTTGTAGCTTCATTCTTTTACAAGTGGTTGACCAGTTTCCCCAGCACCACTTGTTAAAGAGATTGTCTTCAATCCATTGTATATTCTTGCCTCCTTTGTCGAAAAGAAGGCGTCCATAGGTGTGTGGATTTATCTCTGGCTTTCCATTTTGTTTCACTGATCTATATTTCTGTCTTTGTGCCAGTACTATACTGTCTTGATGACTATGGATTTGTAGTAGAGCCTGAAGTCAGGCAGGTTGATTCCTCCAGTTTCATTCTTCTTTCTCAAGATTGCTTTGGCTATTCGAGGTTCTTTGTATTTGTATACAAATTGTGAAATTATTTGTTCTAGCTCTGTGAGCTTGGTAGGCTACAGTGCATGGGGTCGCACAGAGTTGGACACGACTAAATGACTTCACTTTCACTTTTCACTTTCATGCACTGGGAAGGAAATAGTGACCCACTCCAGTATTCTTGCCTGGAGAATCCCTGAGACGGGATGTGACTGAAGTGACTTAGCAGCAGCAGCAGCCACCGCGAGCCAGCCTCAAGGTCTCTCCAGCTTCCCTTCTTATTTCAATGGCATCAACATGGACCCACTATCTCTTCCTCTCTCCTGACTGGTGCGACTCCTTTGCGATGATGTTTTTGAATGTGCCTTAACCTTCCACTTTCACAGTCTGCTTGGCCACACCAGGCCTCCTCTGTGTTCTCCTGGTCATCACAGCCATCTCCTAACTTGCCTTTCCTAACCTCCTTTTCATCTCTAGTCTCAGTTCCTGACACAGAACAGACTTAGCTTTCCAAAGTTCACGTCTGTGGAGGTGAGGCCCATTTTCAGTATACTCTGCAATTAACCCTGCTCTGCATTGCCTATGTCCTAGCTGATTCATCTTCCTCCTCATTCTATGTGTCCCTCCTTTCCCCAGTCCCTGCTTTGTGCGGTTCTCTGTCTATACTATCTCTACTGCCCCAAGTGTTTTCTACCCCTTCCCCACAGTCCTTCCAGATTAGCTTGAACCTTGCTCTCTCCAAAGCCTCCCTTCTGGGTTCTCTTGCGGTATAGTTTCCAGAGTAAGGCTGACCTCTAGAAATGATCTGATGGAAGTTCTCCCCAGGTTTTGGACTCTTTTCCTTACATTGGTCACTTCCCAATCTCTATTCTTACTTGCTGTATTGGTCTTTCAGGGTTGCCTTGACAAAGTAGCACAGACAGGTTGGATTAAACAACAGAAAAATATCGTCTCACACAGTTCCAGAGATCAGAAGTCCAAGCTCAAAGTGTATGAAGGGCCATGCTCCTTCTGAATCCTACAGGGAAGACTCCTCCGTTCTTCTTCCTAGCAGGTTGTCATTTACAATCCTTCATGTCCTGTGGCTGGCAGCTCTGTCACCTCAGTCTCTGCCCTCATCGCCACAAGATCTTCTCCTTGCAGTCTCTGCGTTTACATGACTACCTTCTGATAAGGATACCAGTCATACTGGATTAGCAGACTTCTTTCTTGGTAGCATTATTCACAGTAGCCAAGAGTTGGAAGCAACCAAGTGCCGATTGATGGAATGTTCTGTATGGAAGGCAAAATCCATACAGTGAAATATTACTCAGTAGCCAAAAGGAAGGAAATTCTGACACCCGCTACAACATGAATGAAACTTGATGATATTAAGCTAAGTGAAATAAGGCAGCCACTAAAGGACAAGTACTGTATCATGCTACTCATACGAGGTTTCTAGAGAAGTCAGATTTATAGAGACAGAAAGCAAATTGTCGGTGCCAGGAGTTTTGGTGTTGGGAGAAATAGAGAGCTGTTAAATGGGTAGAGTGCCAGTTTTGCAAGATGAAAGTCTAGAGATAAGCAGTGGTTATATGCCCAAGAATGTGAATGTATTTAACACCTTTGTACAGTACACTTAAAACAGTTAAAATGATACATTTTATGTTATGTGTTTTATCATTTCAGTTGAGTCACGCAGTAGTGTCTGACTCTTTGCAACGCCATGGACTGCAGCACGCCAGGACTCCCTGTCCATCACCAACACCCTGAGTTTACTCAGACTCATGGCTATTGAGTTGGTGATGCCAACCATTTCATGCTCTGTTGTTCCCTTCTCCTCCTTCCTTCAGTCTTTCCCAGCATCAGGGTCTTTTCTAATGAGTCAGGGTCTTTTCGCATCAGGTGGCCAAAGTATTGGAGTTTCAGCTTCAGCATCAGTCCTTCCAATGAATATTCAGGACTGATTTCTTTTAAGATGGACTAGTTGGGTCTGTTGCTGTCCAAGGTTCTCACAAGAGTCTTCTTCAACACCACAGTTTATTTATTTATTTACTTTTTAACTTAAATTTATTTAATTTAATTAGAGGCTAATTACTTTACAATACTGTATTCGTTTTGCAATACATCAACATGAATCCGCCATGGGTGTACATAAGTTCCCACTCCTTAACCTCCCTCCCTCCTCCCTCCTGTTACCATTTCTCTGGGTTGTCCCAGTGCACCAGCCCCAAGCACCCTGTATCCTGCGTCGAACCTAGATTGGCCATTCGTTTCTTATATGATATTATACATGTTTCAATGCCCTTCTCCCAAATCATCCCACCCTCTCCCTCCCCTACAGATAAAAAATTTTGTTCTGTACATCTGTGTCTCTTTTGCTGTCTCACATACAAGGTTATCATTACCATGTTTTTAAATTCCATATATACGTGTTAGTATATTGTATTGGTGTTTTTCTTTCTAGCTTACTTCACTCTGTATCATTGGCTCCATTTTCATCCACCTTTAGAACTGATTCAAATGTATTCTTTTTGATGGCTGAGTTATACTCCATTGTGTGTATGTACCACAGCTTTCTTATGCATTCCTGTGCTGATGGACATCTAGTTTACTTCCATGTCCTGGCTATGATAAACAGTGCTGTGATGAACATTGGGGTACATGTTTCTTTTTCAATTCTAGTTTCCTCGGTATGTATGCCTAGCAGTGGAATTGGGTCATAAGGAGAGGCATAGGCAACCCACTCCAGTACTCTTGCCTGGAAAATCCTATGAACGGAGGAGCCTTGTAGGCTGCAGTCCATGGGGTCGTTAAGAGTCGGGCACACTGATAGACTTCACTTTCAGTTTTCACTTTAATGCATTGGAGAAGGAAATGGAAACCCACTCTAGTATTCTTGCATGGAGAATCCCAGGGACAGAGGAGCCTGGTGGGCTGCCATCTACAGGGTCGCACAGAGTCAGACATACTGAAGTGATTGACTTAGCAGCAGCAGCAAGCCAGTTCTATTTCCAATTTTTTAAGGAATCTCCACACTGTTCTCCATAGTGGCTGTACTAGTTTGGATTCCCTCCAACAGCGTAAGAGGTTTCCCTTGTCTCCACACCCTCTCCAGCATTTATTGCTTGTAGACTTTTGGATCGCAGCCATCCAGACTGGTATGAAATGGCACCTCATTGTGGTCTTGATTTGCATTTCTCTGATAAGGAGTGATGTTGAACATCTTTTCATATGTTTGTTAGCCATCTGTATGTCTATTAAGTTCTTTGGCCCATTTTTTGATTGGGTCGTTTATGTTTCTGGAATTGAGCTGTAAGAGTTGCTTGTATATTTTTGAGATTAGTTGTTTGTCATTTCCTTCATTTGCTATATTCTCCCTTTCTGAAGGCTGTCTTTTCAGCTTGCTTATAGTTTCCTTTGTTGTGAAGAAGCTTTTAATTTTAATTAGGGCCCATTTGTTTATTTATGCTTTTATTTCCAGTATTCTAGGAGGTGGGTCATAGAGGATCCTGCTGTGATGTATGTCGGAGAGTGTTTTGCCTATGTTCTCCTCTAGGCGGTTTATAGTTTCTGGTCTTATGTTTAGATCTTTAATCCATTTTGAGTTTATTTTTGTGTATGGTGTTAGAAAGTGCTGTAGCTTCATTCTTTTACAAGTGGTTGACCAGTTTCCCCAGCACCACTTGTTAAAGAGATTGTCTTTATTCCATTGTATATTCTTGCCTCCTTTGTTGAAGACAAGGTGTCCGTAGGTGTGTGGATTTATCTCTGGGCTTTCTATTTCGTTCCATTGATCTATATTTCTGTCTTTGTGCCAGTACCATACTGTCTTGATGACTGTGGCTTTCTAGTAGAAAATTTCACCTTTTTCTCAAGTGCTCACGGAACTTTCTCCAGGATAGATCACATCCTTGGCCATAAATCTAGCCTTGAGAAATTCAAAATATTTGAAATCATTCCAAGCATCTTTTCTGACCATAATGCAGTAAGATTAGATCTTAATTATAGGAGAAAAACTATTAAAAATTCCAGCATATGGGGGCTGAACAACACACTTCTGAATAACCAACAAATCACAGAAGAAATCAAAAAGAAATCAAATTATGCAAATAAATGAATGAAAATAAAAACACACAATCCAAAACCTGTGGGACACTATAAAAGCAGTGCTAACGGGAAAGTTCATAGCATTATAGGCATACCTCAAGAATCAAGAAAAAAGTCAAATAAATAACCTAACTCTACACCTAAAGCAACCAGAAAAGGAAGAAAAGGATAACCCCAGGGTTAGTAGAAGGAAAGAAATGTTAAAAATTAGGGCAGAAATAAATGCAAAAGAAACAAAAGAGACCATAGCAAAAATCAACAAAGCCAAAAGTTGGTTTTTTGAAAGGATAAATAAAATTGAGAAACCATTAGCCACCCTCATCAAGAAACAAAGGGAGAAAAATCAAATCAGTAAAATTAGAAATGAAAATGGAGAGATCATGACAGACAACACAGAAGTACAAAAGATCATAAGAGACTACTGTAAGCAACTATATGCCAATAAAATGGACAACGTGGAAGAAATGGACAAATTCTTAGAAAAGTACAACTTTGCAAAACTGAAACAGGAAGAAATAGAAAATCTTAACAGACCCATCACAAGCACGGAAATTGAAACTCTAATCAGAAACTTTCCAGCAAACAAAAGCACAGGTCCAGACGGCTTCACAGCTGAATTCTGCCAAAAATTTAGAGAAGAGCTAACACCGATCCTACTCAAACTCTTCCAGAAAATTGCAGAGGAAGATAATCTTCCAAACTCATTCTATGAGGCCACCATCACCCTAATACCAAAACCTGACAAAGATGCCACAAAAAAGAAAACTGCAGGCCAATATCACTGATGAACATAGATGCAAAAGTCCTTAACAAAATTCTAGCAATCAGAATCCAACAACAAATTAAAATATTATATATCATGACCAAATGGACTATATCCCAGGGATGCAAGGATTTTTCAATATCCGCAAATCAATCAATGTAATTCACCATATTAACAAATTGAAAAATAAAAGCCATATGATTATCTCAATAGATGCAGAAAAAGCCTTTGACAAAATTTAACATCCATTTATGATAAAAACTCTCCAGAGGCAGGAATAGAAGGAACATATCTCAACATAATAAAAGCTATATATGACAAACCCACAGCTAACATTATCCTCAATGGTGAAAAATTGAAAGCATTTCCCCTAAAGTCAGGAACAAAACAAGGGTGCCCACTTTCACCACTACTATTCAATATAGTTCTGGAAGTTTTGGCCACAGCAGTCAGAGCAGAAAAAGAAATAAAAGGAATTCAAATTGGAAAAGAAGAAGTAAAACTCTCACTGTTTGCAGATGACATGATCCTCTACATAGAAAATCCTAAAGACTCCACCAGAAAACTACTAGAGCTAATCAATGAATATAGTAAAGTTGCAGGATATAAAATCAACACACAGAAATCCCTTGCATTCCTATACACTAATAATGAGAAAGTAGAAAAAGAAATTAAGGAAGCAATTCCATTCACCATTGCAATGAAAAGAATAAAATACTTAGGAATATATCTACCTAAAGAAACTAAAGAAGTATATATAGAAAACTATAAGACACTGGTGAAAGAAAATAAAGTGGACACTAATAGATGGAGAAATATACCATGTTCATGGATTGGAAGAATCAATATAGTGAAAATAAGTATACTATGCAAAGCAATCGACAGATTCAATGCAATCCCTATCAAGCTACCAGCGGTATTTTTCACAGAGCTAGAACAGATAATTTCACAACTTGTATGAATATACAAAAACCTCGAATAGTCAAAGGAATCTTGAAAAGAAGAATGGAACAGGTCCCATTTGTTTATTTTTGCTTTTATTTACAGTATTCTAGGAGGTGGGTCATAGAGGATCCTGCTGTGATGTATGTCAGAGACTGTTTTGCCTATGTTCTCCTCTAGGAGTTTCATAGTTTCTGGTCTTACGTTTATATCTTTAATCCATTTTGAGTTTATTTTTGTGTATGGTGTTAGAAAGTGTTGTAGCTTCATTCTTTTACAAGTTGATTGACCAGTTTCCCCAGCACCACTTGTTAAAGAGATTGTCTTCAATCCATTGTATATTGCCTCCTTGGTCAAAGATAAGGTGTCCATAGGTGTGTGGATTTATCTCTGGGCTTTCTATTTTGTTCCATTGATCTATATTTCTGTCTTTGTGCCAGTACTATACTGTCTTGATGACTGTGGCTTGTAGTAGAGCCTGAATCAGGCAGGTTGATTCCTCCAGTTCCATTCTTCTTTCTCAAGATTGCTTTGGCTATGCGAGGTTTTTTTATTTCCATACAAATTGTGAAATTATTTGTTCTAGCTCTGTGAGCCTGGTAGGCTATAGTCCAGGGGTCACACAGAGTTGGACACGACTAAATGACTTCACTTTCACTTTGCACTTTCATGCACTGGAGAAGGAAATAGCAACCCACTCCAGTATTCTTGCCTGGAGAATCCCTGAGACGGGATGTGACTGAAGTGACTTAGCAGCAGCAGCAGCCACCGCGAGCCAGCCTCAAGGTCTCTCCAGCTTCCCTTCTTATTTCAATGGCATCAACATGGACCCACTATCTCTTCCTCTCTCCTGACTGGTGCGACTCCTTTGCGATGATGTTTTTGAATGTGCCTTAACCTTCTGCCTTCAGAGTCTGCTTGGCCACAGCAGGCCTCCTCTGTGTTCTCCTGGTCATCACAGCCATCTCCTAACTTCCCTTTCTTAACCTCCTTTTCATCTCTAGTCTCAGTTCCTGACACAGAACAGACTTAGCTTTCCAAAGTTCATGTCTGTGGAGGTGAGACCCATTTCCAGTATATTCTGCAATTTTTTCCTGCTCTGCATTGCCTGTGTCCTAGCTGATTCATCTTCCTCCTCATTCTATGTGTCCCTCCTTTCCCCAGTCCCTGCTATGTGTGGTTCTCTGTCTATACTAGCTCCACTGCCCCAAGTGTTTTCTACCCCTTCCCCACAGTCCTTCCAGATTAGCTTGAACCTTGCTCTCTCCCAAGCCTCCCTCTGGGTTCTCTTGCGGTATAGTTTCCAGAGTAAGGCTGACCTCTAGACATGATCTGATGGAAGTTCTCCCCAGTCTTTGGACTCCTTTCCTTACGTCGGTCACTTCCCAATCTCTATTCTTACTTGCTGTATTGGTCTTTCAGGGTTGCCTTGACAAAGTAGCACAGACAGGTTGGATTAAACAACAGAAAAGTACTGTCTCACACAGTTCTAGAGATCAGAAGTCCAAGCTTGCGGTGTATGAAGGGCCATGCTCCTTTTGAATCCTACAGGGAAGACTCCTTCCGTTCTTCCTAGCAGATGGTTTTTGCAAACTTTCATGTCCTGTGGCAGCCGCTCTGTCACCTCAGTCTCTGCCCGCTTCCCCACAAGATCTTCTCCTTGCAGTCTCTGCGTTTACATGACTACCTTCTGAGAAGGATACCAGTCATACTGGGTTAGCAGCCTTCCTTCTTGGCAGCATTATTCACAATAGTCAAGAGTTGGAAGCAACCAATTGCCAATTGATGGAATGACACTGTATGGAAGGCAAAATTCACGCCGTGAAATATTACTCAGTAGCCAAAAGGAAGGAAATTCTGACATCCACTACAACTTAAATGAACCTTGACAATATTAAGCTAAGTGAAATAAGCCAGTCAGAAAAGGACAATTACTGTATCATACTATTCATACGAGGTTATCTAGAGAAGTCAGATTTATAGAGACAGAAAGCAAACTGTCGGTGCCAGGAGTTTTGGGGGTGGGAGAAATAGAGAGCTGTTAAATGGGTAGAGTGCCAGTTTTGCGGGATGAAGTTCTAGAGATAAGCAGTGGATATTCCCAAGAATGTGAATGTATTTAACACTATTGTACAGTACACTTAAAAACAGTTAAAATGATACATTTTATGTTATGTGTTTTATCAGTTCAGTTGAGTCACTCAGTAATGTGTACTCTTTGCAACGCCATGGACTGCAGCACGCCAGGACTCCCTGTCCATCACCAACACGCAGAGTTTACTCAAACTCATGGCCATTGAGTTGGTGATGCCAACCGTTTCATCCTCTGTTGTCCCATTCTCACCCTGCCTTCAATCTTTCCCAGCATCAGTGTCTTTTCCAGTGAGTCAGTTTTCTGCATCAGGTTGTCAAAGTATTGGAGTTTCCACTTCAGCATCAGTCCTTCCAAAGAATATTCAGGACTGATTTCCCTTAAGATGGACTAGTTGGATCTCCTTGCTGTCCAAGGAACTCACAAGAGTCTTCTTCAACACCACTGTTTTATTTATTTATTTTAAACTTAAATTTATTTATTATAATTGGAGGATAATTACCTTGCAATATTGTATTGGTTTTGCCATACATCAACATGAATCTGCCACGGGGGTACACGTGTTCCCAAACTGGAACCCCCCTTCCCACTTCCTTCCCCATACCATCCCTCTGGGTCATCCTAGTGCACAGTCCCAAGCATACTGTATCATGCATCGAACCCAGACTGGCGATTCATTTCTTATATGATATTATACTTTTTTCAATGCCATTCTCCCAAATCATCCCACCATCTCCCTCTCCCACAGAGTCCAAAAGTCTCCTCTATACATCTGTGTCTCATTTGCTGTCTCACATACAGGGTTGTTGTTACCATCTTTCTAAATTCCATATATACATTAGTATATTAACTTATATGCAGAGTACAGCATGAGAAATGCTGAACTGGAAGAAACACAAGCTGGAATCAAGATTGCTGGGAGAAATATCAATAACCTCAGATATGCAGAAGACACCACCCTTATGGCAGAAAGTGAAGAGGAACTAAAAAGTCTCTTGATGAAAGTGAAAGAGGAGAGTGAAAAAGTTGGCTTCAAGATCAACATTCAGAAAACAAAGATCATGGCATCCAGTCCCACCACTTTATGGGAAATAGATGGGAAAACAGTGGAAACAGTGTCAGACTTTATCTTGTTGGGCTCCAAAATCACTGCAGATGGTGACTGCAGTCATGAAATTTAAAGATGCTTACTCCTTGGCAGAAAAGTTATGAGCAACCTAGATAGCATATTAAAAGCAGAGACATTACTTTCTGACTAAAGTCCATCTAGTCAAGGCTATGGTTTTTCCAGTAATAATGTATGGATGTGAGAGTTGGACTGTGAAGAAAGCTGAGCACTGAAGAATTGATGCTTTTGAACTGTGGTGTTGGAGAAGACTCTTGAGAATCCCTTGGACTGCAAGGAGATCCAACCAGTCTATTCTGAAGGAGATCAGCCCTGGGATTTCTTCGGAAGAACTGATGATAAAGCTGAAACTCCAGTACTTTGACCCCCTCATGGGAAGAGTTGACTCATAGGAAAAGCCTTTGATGCTGGGAGGGATTGGGGGCAGGAGGAGAAGGGGATGGCAGAGGATGAGATGGCTGGGTGGCATCACTGACTGGATGAATGTGAATCTCTGTGAACTCCAGGAGTTGGTGATGGACAGGGAGGCCTGGCGTGCTGTGAATCATGGGGTCTCAAAGAGTCCACCCGACTGAGTGTCTGAACTGAACTGAAATGAATACTGTATTAGTGTTTTTCTTTCTGGCTTACTTCACTCTGTACAATCAGCTCCAGTTTCATCTACCTCATTAGAACTGACTCAAATATATTCTTTTTAATGGCTGAGTAATACTCCATTATGTATATGTACCACAGCTTTCTTATCCATTCATCTGCTGATGGACATCTAGGTTGCTTCCATGTCCTGGCTATGATAAACAGTGCTGTGATGAACATTGGGGTACATGTGTCTCTTTTGATTATGGTTTCCTCAGTGTGTATGCCCAGCAGTGGGATTGCTGGATATAAGGCAGTTCTATTTCCAGCTTTCTAAGGAATCTCCATACTGTTCTCCATAGTGGCTGTACTAGTTTTCATTCCCACCAACCGTGTAAGAGGGTTCCCTTTTCTCCACACTGTCTCCTTCTTTTATAGCTTGCAGAGTTTTGAATCGCAGCCATTCTGACAGGTGTGAAATGGTACCTCATTTTGGTTTTGATTTGCAATTCTCTGATAAGGAGTGATGTTGAGCATGTTTTCATGTGTTTGTTAGCCATCTGTATGTCTTCTGTGGAGAAATGTCTACTTAGTTCTTTGGCCCATTTTTTGATTGGATCATTTATTTTTCTGGAATTGAGCTGCAGGAGTTGCTTGTATATTTTTGAGATTAGTTGTTTGTTAGTTGCTTCATTTGCTATTATTTTCTCCCATTCTGAAGGCTGTCTTTTCACCTTGCTTATAGTTTCCTTTGTTGTGCAGAAGCTTTTAATTTTAATTAGGTCCCATTTGTTTATTTTTTATTTTATTTCCAGTATTCTGGGAGGCGGGTCATAGAGGATCCTTCTGTGATATATGTCAGAGAGTGTTTGCCTATGTTCTCCTCTAAGAGTTTTATAGTTTCTGGTCTTAATGTTTAGATATTTAATCCATTTTGAGGTTATTTTTGTGTTGGTTTTAGAAAGTGTTCTAGCTTCATTCTTTTACAAGTGGTTGACCAGTGTGTCCAGCAGCACTTGTTAAAAAGATTCTCTTTAATCCATTGTATATTCTTGCCTCCTTTGTCGAAGATAAGTTGCCCATTGGTGTGTAGATATATCTCTGGGCTTTCCATTTTGTTCCATTGATCTATATTTCTGTCTTTGTGCCAGTACCATACTGTCTTCATGACTGTGGATTTGTAGTAGAGCCTGAAGTCAGGCAGGTTGATTCCTCCAGTTCCATTCTTCTTTCTCAAGATTGCCTTGGCTATTCAAGGTTTCTTGCATTTCCATACAAATTGTGAAATTATTTGTTCTAGCTCTGTGAGCCTGGTAGGCTATAGTGCATGGGGTCGCACAGAGTTGGACACGACTAAACGACTTCACTTTCAGTTTTCACTTTCATGCACTGGAATAAGAAATAGCAACCCCCTCCAGTATTCTTGCCTGGAGAATCCCAGGGACAGGACGTGACTGAAATGACTTAGCAGCAGCAGCAGCCAGCCTCAAGGTCTCTCCGGTTTCCCTTCTTATTTCAATGGCATCAACATGGACCCACTATCTCTTCCTCTCTCCTAACTGGTGCGACTCCTTTGCGATGGTGTTTTTGAATGTGCCATAACCTTCCACCTTCAGAGTCTGCTTGGCCCCACCAGGCCTCCTCTGTGTTTCCTGGTCATCACAACCACCTCCTAACTTCCCTTTCCTAATCTCCTTTTCATCTCTAGTCTCAGTTCCTGACACAGAACAGACTTATCTTTCCAAAGTTCTCGTCTGTGGAGGTGAGGCCCATTTCCAGTATACTCTGCAATTTTTCCTGCTCTGCATTGCCTATGTCCTAGCTGATTCATCTTCCTCCTCATTCTATGTGTCCCTCCTTTCCCCAGTCCCTGCTATGTGCCGTTCTCTGCCTATACCAGCTCCACTGCCCCAAATATTTTCTATCCCTTCCCCACCTTCCTTCCAGGTTAGCTTGAGCCTTTCTTTCTCCCAAGCCTCTCTTCTGGGTTCTCTTGTGGTATAATTTCCAGAGGTAAGGCTGACCTCTAGAAATAATTTGATGGAAGTTCTTTCCAGTTTTTGGACTCTTTTCCTTACATTGGTCAACTCCCAATCTCTATTCTTACTTGCTGTATTGGTCTTTCAGGGTTGCCTTGGCAAAGTAGCACAGACAGGTTGGATTAAACAACAGAAAAGTATTGTCTCACACAGTTCCAGAGATCAGAAGTCCAAGCTTGATGTGTATGAAGGGCCATGCTCCTTCTAAAACCTACAGGGAAGACTCCTTCCATTCTTTTTCCTAGCAGTTTGTCGTTTACAATCCTTCATATCCTGTGGCTGGCAGCTCTGTTACTTGTCTCTGCCCTCATCGCCACATGATCTTCTCCTTGCAGTCTCTGTGTTTACATGACTACCTTCTGATAAGAATACCAGTCATACTGGATTAGCAGCCTTCCTTCTTGGCAGCATTATTCACAGATGAGAAATTCCTTCTCAGGAATATCTTATCCTCATCCTCTCATCCTTATCTTATATTTTTTTGTCTTTTATTCAAGATTCTGCTGAACTTAATTCTCATTCGATTGTTTTACTGAATATTTCATCAACATGCATAGTATATTACCCTATCTCTGGTTCTTAGTTTGTTCTAATGCTCTTCTTCCCCCACTTCTTTTCCTTTAGAATGACAAACCAAAGATCCCTGGAGTTTTGAAATCTTGTACCAGTGAAATCTATGAAAATTTGAGCTTTCATAATATATGCTTTCCAGTGGGAGGTTTTAAAGAAACCGACCCGACCACAGAACCTCACTTGGAAGGTACATCTGAGAGGAGATTGTAAGTGATCTGAGCCTTGAGGACAGGTATGAGCATGGATGGACGTTGGAGGTAGGTACAAAAGAGCATTGAAGGTGAAAACAATCATGTGGACAAAGTTGGGGAAGAGAATAGGGGTAGAAATTATAAAGGAATTATAAGCACAGTGTGGCTGCCATTTAACTATGTGAGTTGGACCAATGACAAATGATGTTGGAATTGGTAGACAAGAACCATTAGTCGTGGCATTTGAACCTGTACTGAAAACTTTGGGCTCTGATCAGTGTTTTTCAACTTGTGATCCATGGACTGTCCACATCTGTTTTGCTTAAGTACTAGTTGAAATACACATTCCTAGCCTCAGAATTTTATGCATCAGAACCTTTGTGCTCAGGTGATAGGAATCAGCATTTTTAACAAGCTCTCCAGGCAATCCCTGTGAAGCAGATAATTAGTAAACTGGGTAAGAATGAGAAGACTACTAAAACAATATTTCAGTCTTAGCTGTACCTAGAGAAAGCATCTCTTCCCACAGACTACAGAGGTGTGGAAGGATTTCAAGTTGAATTCTGAGAGTAGCATGTGATGTTATAAAGCTTCCATGTTCCAAGGAAATATTGGCTCACAATGTGAGATGGAAACTCTGCAACCTTGTTTTATTCATGACTTTTGCAAAAGTTTCCACATTTGCCAGAAGTAAAACAGACAAACAGTGCATCCCTCTCTTTTCCCCACACATGGGCAAGTCATTAAAATGGATCAGCTTGACAGTTGACAACTCAGGTGTTCAGGGGATGCTGAAAACTTCTTTTCTCTTCCTTTCTCTCTTAAGTTAGTCATAAGGAATACAAATACATTCCACTGAATCCTGATCCCATGAAAATGTATAGTTTAGGCATTATAAACCAAGCTCTAACATTCACTTTCCTTTGGCAGGAGACAAAATTCTCCTTTAAAAGAAGAATGGCTATTTATTAATGTGAACACATGCAAAACCAGAGTAGAGAGTACATGAAAAAGGGGATGTTACATGGTGCCACCCTGCAGGGTGGGGTGGATCAGGCTTCTTAGCATGAGGGCTAGAGGGGGAGTCTTGGAGAGGAAGGAAAATGCACGTTTTCATGGAAGAGCTTTTTGGCCTGAATGAACAATGTAGGCAGCAAGAAGATGAAAAGGGTAAGTGTGTATAACAAGGACTCTCAGGTGGCTTGTATAGTGTGGGAAGCTGCTCATGGAATGGTTGATCTCACATTGGAAGAGGCCTCAAATATCAGAGCAAGGTGTTTGGACTTACTCAATAGACAGTGGAACTCCCTTTATACTCAATAATATTGTACTTTGGGTAAAAACTTCTAGTCTTCTTGTTTTACATAAACCAAAGAGAGGAGAGACTTGTTGAAGGCAGTTACAATGACCTTTCAGTCCTTCTCCTAATGGCAGACTTTATAGCAGGGGAATGAGTTTAAGGAAATGTTGAGTGGGAATGAGAGAGTTGGAACATCAAGTCACTATGAAGAGAGAGAGTGAGGCATGTGTGTCTGGTGCACGTGGGTGAGGTTGAAAACAGACATTTAGCAACAACCAGGACTGAAACGCTGAAACAACTCATCCTGCCACCTTGATGTTTCTTCAGCTCATAATATAGGGCTTCTCAGACAGTATTCCTAAAGATGCATCTTGGCCATTAGTGACCTTCAAAGGATACTTTGAGAATCTTCACTTACAAATATGGAAACCAACGCTTGTTTCTCTCTGCCAGCATGGCCATCTGTTCCATTCTTCTGCCAGGAAACACTATTATATTCATGTTCTTATTTGTATGATGATCTAATTCACTAGGCAAGTGCTGATTCAGTGTAGGAGTCCAGTTTAAATAGTCTGTCCTGTGGAAAGGCTACACACACCAGAAACCTCAGCCTTTTGGCTAAGATCAAGGGTAGAAATTCCTAGGTACTAATTATTCTATTCCAGATAGAAAGTCCAGCTTCAGGTAAGTATGGTATAGTCCCTAAAGACAGAAATATGGTCTGGTCAAGGGTTCAGTGAGAATCATGGCACCACCAAATCAGGACTGAGGAAGGAGTGTGATGCATCTAAGCCAAGTCCTTTGCTATACAACTGGGAGGAAAACACTGGGAAAATTGCTCTACTAGTTATCAAAACATTGTGTAAACCATTTTTGAATATTTTTCCCATGCAAACATCTGTATATCTGTCTTGGTAGAAACTCAATCAGTTATGAGCAATATCCTCTATGAAAATTCCATTTCTTTGGAGACACATTTGAGAACCATTAATCTGACAAAGACTAGTTTCCGAGAGTTGCTGCAAACCTTGCTGCAGCAATGTTTCCAACCTTGCTGATGCTGAATGAATAGACTTTATTTAATGACTCTTCCTCATATAGTCCTATGGCTAAAGTTGATCTATTTGCGCACAGTATCAACAAATGCCATGGAGCCATAGAGGCCAAACAGATGAAGGATGTATACTCCAGGCATTGTTTTAAGACGTAAGCATATCAATTCACTTAATTTTCCAGCAGCCTTTTTAGAGATGCATCTTATTATTCCCCTTGTACAGACCAGGAAATCAACACACAAAGAAAATACATCACTTACCCTCAGGCCACACAAAAAATTCAGTAAGTGGCAGAGTTGAACTGAGAATCCAGTCAGTCAGACTGCCTCATCTCTTTATTCAAAAAGAAGAGGAACACAAATTCAAAATATTCCTGGAGATAAGATTTGATGGGACCTGAGATTTTATATAACTTTTACTTATTTCCCATATAAAATGGTCTTTAACGTGAAGAGTTTAAAGATTCTCCATAAACATTGGTATTATTATCTTAAGTACCTTTGGGGAATGAAATCTTTGTATTTTTGGAAATTTATAATCTCCATGACTTTAGTCATTTAAGTCTCCCTGAGCTCAGCTTTCTCATATGTAAATTGGGGATACTTTAAAACCTGCAAATTTGTACCAAGGTCTCGTGAGATGAGCAACGTTCAGGAATCAGTACTCAATTGTTCCAATATATGTGATTTAGGGTTATTAAAATAATCAGTTAATTAGGAGACACAGATTTCTAAATTTCATGTTAGACTGTTGAGAAAAGCCAAAGAGAAAAGGGGAGCATTCGCCTCTGTTCGGAGGGAAAGGCAGTCCTACCAACATGGATAAACACAACTCCAGGGAATCTTAGAGGCTCAGGTTTTGTTATAAGAGAAAGACGAGAGGGGGAAAGAAAAGTATTTATCACAGGTTGAACTCCTGAATCTGAAACAAAATTCATATGTTGAAATCCTAGCCCCTAATGTCTCAAAATGTGACCTTATTTGGGAACAGAATTGTTGCAGATATAACTAGTTAAGACGACGTTGTACTGGAGTAGGGTGGGTCCCGAATCCAATACTACTGGTGTTTTTATGTAAAAGGTGTAAGAAAACGCCGCGGGAAGAAAAAGCCACCTCTAGGGACTGTTAGTAAGAAGGCCTTTATTTGGGCGATGGCTCCCGGGCAGAACTCCCAGGGGCAAGCGAGCAGGGGAACAAAGGGAGTCTGCAAAGCAGGAAGGGGGTTTGGGGTTTTTATAGCCTAGGTTAGCAAGCGAACTAAGTTTTTCCCGTATTAGGTAAGGAATGCAGGTTATAGCTGCCATTGGTGTCTTCAACTTCCGTGTTGTCCTGCGATTGGATCCTGGCCCAAGGTTGGTCTGAGAGGACCGGCCCTCCTCCGAGCTCCGGCCGCTGACGTCAGCTTGCCAGCAGCTTGCCCTAACAAAAGGAAATTTGCACATGGACCTGCACAGATACACAGGAAGAATATCTTGTGAACCTGAAGCCAGAGATTGAAGTGTTGCATCCACAAATGAAGGAACACCAAACAAAGACGGACAACAAACCACTAGAAACTAGGGAAGAAATGTGAAACAAAGTCTCCCTCACAATCTCAGGAGGAACCAACCATGCAGACACCCTGATCTCAGACTTTCAGGCTTCAGATCTGAGAGAATATGTTTCTCTCTTTTAAGACAGTGACGTCGTGTTACTTTGTTACGGAAGTCCTAGAAAGCAAATAGAGTGTTCCACTCTTATTTGAAGCTTGGATGGAGTTTTTCTCAGTGGAAAGAGTGGGGACAGTGACAGCATGAATGAAGGCATAAAGAAGCAAAACACAGAAACAGTGGCGGGGTGGAGTGCTGAAGGGCAGAGTGATTGGGGACCTGGAAACTGAAGAGGGCGGAGTAATGCCGAAGGACTCTTGGAGCCACTGGGAAGAGACGGAGACTCATGGCAAAAATGGGAAGTCCAGAGAAAAACATTTTTATGTGTCTTGGGCCACATATTCTGGCAATGCTGGGAGGAAGTATTAAAGGATAAGATGTTGGAAGAAACATTTGGAAGAAGATTCCATTAGTCTATGAAAGACAATGGGAACTGGTTATGTGGCCATAAGGATGTGGAGGAAGGATGGGTGTGAACATGGTTGAGTTGCACATGAGGGGAAGGGAGCTGGGATGCTGCCTGTTAAGCCTAGAGGATTGGTTGCTGATGTCATTGGCTTATGAAACAAATCCCTAAGGGGAAATTGTAGCAAATTTGGGTGTGATTGTTTTTAGATATTCAATAGATGGAGAGTCCAATTGTGAATCTCAGGAGAGTGACTGAGACTAAGAGCTGCATAATGAATAGATGTGCTGGGTGCATGCATTGTTGATGAGAAGAAATAGAAACAACAAGAGCAACAGTATAGAGATGTTATAGTTATTGATTTAAGTTATTTTAAAATCCAGTTCAGTTCAGTTCAGTTGCTCAGTCGTGTCTGACTCTTTGTGACCCCATGAATTGCAGCAGGTCAGGCCTCGCTGTCCATCACCAACTCCCAGAGTTCACTCAAACTCACGTTCATCGAGTCGGTGATTCCTTTCAGTCATCTCATCCTCTGTCGTCCCTTTCTCCTCCTGCCCCCAATCCCTCCCAGCATAAGGGTCTTTTCCAATGAGTCAACTCTTTGCATGAGGTGGCCAAAGTACTGGAGTTTCACCTTTAGCATCATTCCATCCAAAGAAAACCAAGGGCTGATCTCCTTCAGAATGGACTGGTTGATTTCCTTGGTCCAAGGGACTCTCAAGAGTCTTTCCAACACCACAGTTCAAAAGCATCAATTCTTCAGTATCCAGCTTTCTTCACAGTCCAACTATCACATCCATACATGACCACAGGAAAAACCATAGCCTTGACTAGTTGAACCTTTGTTGGCAAAGTAATGGCTCTGCTTTTTAATATGCTGTCTAGGTTAGTCATAACTTTTCTTCCAAGGAGTAATTCTTTTAATTTCATGGCTGCGATCACCATCTGGAGTGATTTTGGAGCCCCCCTCAAATATTCTGACACTGTTTCCACTGTTTCCCCATCTATTTCCCATGAGGTGATGGGACCAGATGCCATGATCTTAGTTTTCTGAATGTTGAGCTTTAAGCCAGCTTTTTCACTCTCCACTTTCACTTTCATCAAGAGGCTTTTTAGTTCCTCTTCACTTTCTGCCATAAGGGTGGTGTCATCTGCATATCTGAGGTTATTGATATTTACCCGGCAATCTTGATTCCAGCTTGTACATCTTCCAGTCCAGTGTTTCTCATGATGTACTCTGTATAGAGTTAAATAATCAGGTGACAATATACAGGCTTGATGTACTCCTTTTCCTATTTGGAACCAGTCTGCTGTTCCATGTCCAGTTCTAACTGTTGTTTCCTGACCTGCACATAGGTTTCTCAAGAGGCAGGTCAGGTGATCTGGTATTCCCATCTCTTTCAGAATTTTCCACAGTTTGTTGTGATCCACACAGTCAAAGGCTTTGGCATAGTCAATAAAGCAGAAATAGATGTTTTTCTGAAACTCTGTTGCTTTTTTGATGTTCCAGCGGATGTTAGCAATTTGATCTCTGGTTCCTCTGCCTTTTATAAAACCAGCTTGAATATGTGAAGCTCATGGTTCATGTATTGCTGCAGCTTGGCTTGGAGAATTTTGAGCATTACTTTTCTAGCGTGTGAGATGAGTGCAATTGTGCAATAGTTATAGCACTCTTTGGCATTGCCTTTCTTTGGGACTGGAACGAAAACTGACCTTTTCCAGTCCTGTGGCCACTGCTGAATTTTCCAAATTTGCTGGCATATTGAGTGCAGCACTTTTAAAGCATCATCTTTCAGGATTTGAAATAGCTCAACTGGAATTCCATTAGCTCCACTAGCTTTGTTCATAGTGATGTTTTCTTAGGCCCACTTGACTTCACATTCCAGGATGTTTGGCTCTAGTTAGTGCACACTGAAAATTACAAAAGAGAATTTTCTATTACTTTGATTATTAATGAAAGACTGTGATTCAAGCAAGAATTTTTTATGAGGTTTCTGGACAGTACTTGGCTTAGAGAGCCATTGGCACAGCTGACAAATTGACAGGTCCTGACATCTGATATCTCCACCCAGTTCAGTTCAGTCGTGTCCGACTCTTCGCAGCCCCACGAATTGCAGCACGCCAGGCCTCCCTGTCCATCACCATCTCCTGGAGTTCACTCAGACTCACGTTCATCGAGTCAGTGATGCCATCCAGCCATTTCAACCTCTGTTGTCCTCTTCTCCTCCTGCCCCCAATCCCTCCCAGCATCACAGTCTTTTCCAATGAGTCAACTCTTCGCTTGAGGGGGCCAAAGCACTGGAGTTTCACCTTTAGCATCATTCTTTCCAAAGAAATCCCAGGGCTGAGCTCCTTTAGAATGGACTGGTTGGATCTCCTTGCAGTCCAGGGGACTCTAAAGAGTCTTCTCCAACACCACAGTTCAAAAGCATCAATTCTTCGGCTCTCAGCCTTCTTCACAGTCCAACTCTCACATCCATACATGACCACAGGAAAAACCATAGCCTTGACTAGACAGACATTAGTCGGCAAAGTAATGTCTCTGCTTTTGAATATACTATCTAGGTTGGTCATAACATTTCTCGCAAGGAGTAAGCGTCTTTTAATTTCATGGCTGCAATCACCATCCACAGTGATTTCAGAGCCCCCCCAAATAAAGTCTGACACTGTTTCCACTGTTTCTCCATCTATTTCCCATGTAGTGATGGGACCGGATGCCATGATCTTTGTTTTCTGAATGTTGAGATTTAAACCAACTTTTCGCTTTCCTCTTTCACTTTCATCAAGAGGCCCTTTAGTTCTTCACTTTCTGCCATAAGGGTGGTATCATCTGCATATCTGAGGTTATTGATATTTCTCCCGGCAATTTTGATTCCAGATTGTGTTTCTTCCAGTCCAGCATTTCTCATGATGTACTCGGCATATACGCTAAATAAACAGGGTGACAGTATACAGCCTTGACGTACTCCTTTTCCTATTTGGAACCAGTCTGTTGTTCTATGTCCAGTTCTAACTGTTGCTTCCTGACCTGCATACAGATTTCTCAAAAGGCAGTTTAGGTGGTCTGGTATTCCCATCTCTTTCAGAATTTTCCACAGTTTATTGTGATCCACACAGTCAAAGGCTTTGGCATAGTCAATAAAGCAGAAGTAGATGTTTTTCTGGAACTCTCTTGCTTTTCCCATGATCCAGCGGATGTTGACAGTTTGATCTCTGGTTCCTCTGCCTTTTCTAAAACCAGCTTGAACATCAGGAATTTCACAGTTCACATATTGCTGAAGCCTGGCTTGAAGAATTTTGAGCATTACTTTACTAGCGTGTGACATGAGTGCAATTGTGTGGTAGTTTGAGCATTCTTTGGCATTGCCTTTCTTTGGGATTGGAATGAACACTGACCTTTTCCTGTCCTGTGGCCACTGCTGAGTTTTCCAAATTTGCTGGCATATTGAGTGCAGCACTTTCACAGCATCATCTTTCAGGATTTGAAACAGCTCCACTGGAATTCCACCACCTCCACTAGCTTTGTTTGTAGTGATGCTTTCTAAGGCCCACTTGACTTCACATTCCAAGATGTCTGGCACTAGATTAGTGATCACACCATCATGATTATCTTGGTTGTGAAGATCTTTTTGTATAGTTCTTCCATGTATTCTTGCCACCTCTTCTTAATATCTTCTGCTTCTGTTAGGTCCATACCATTTCTGTCCTTTATCGAGCTCATCATTGCATGAAATGTTCCCTTGGTATCTCTAATTTTCTTGAAGAGATCTCTAGTCTTTCCCATTCTGTTCTTTTCCTCTATTTCTTTGCATTATCGCTGAAGAAGGCTTTCTTATCTCTTCTTGCTATTCTTTGGAACTCTGCATTCATATGGTTATATCTTTCCTTTTCTCCTTGGCTTTTGCCTCTCTTCTTTTCACAGTTATTTGTAAGGCCTCCCCAGACAGCCATTTTGCTTTTTGCATTTCTTTTCCATGGGGCTGGTCTTGATTCCTGTCTCCTGTACAATGTCACGAACCTCATTCCATAGTTCATCAGGCACTCTATCCATCCGATCTAGGCCCTTAAATCTATTTCTCACTTCCACTGTATAATCATAAGAGATTTGATTTAGGTCATACCTGAATGGTCTAGCGGTTTTCCCTACTTTCTTCAATTTGAGTCTGAATTTGGTTAATAAGGAGTTCATGATCTGAGCCACAGTCATCTCCTGGTCCTGTTTTTGTTGACTGTACAGAGCTTCTCCATCTTTGGCTGTAAAGAATATAATCAATCTGATTTTGGTGTTGACTATCTGGTGATGTCCATGTGTAGAGTCTTCTCTTGTGCTGTTGGAAAAGGGTGTTTCCTGTGACCAGTGCATTTTCTTGGCAAACTCTATTAGTCTTGCCCTGCTTCTTTCTGCATTCCAAGGCTAAATTTGCCTGTTACCCCAGGTGTTTCTTGACTTCCCACTTTAGCATTCCAGTCCCCTATAATGAAAAGGACATCTTTTTTGGTTGTTAGTTCTAAAAGGTTTTGTAGGTCTTCATAGAACCGTTCAACTTCAGCTTCTCCAGCATTACTGATTGGGGCATAAACTTGGATTACTCTGATATTGAATGGTTTGCATTAGAGACGAACAGAGATTTTCTGTTGTTTTTGAGGTTGCATCCAAGTACTGCATTTCAGACTCTTTTGTTGACCATGATGGCTACTCCATTTCTTCTGAGTGATTCCTGCCCGCAGTAGTAGATATAATGGTCATCTGAGTTAAATTCACCCATTCCAGTCCATTTTAGTTCGCTGATTCCTAGAATGTCAACGTTCACTCTTGCCATCTCTTGTTTGGCCACTTGCAATTTGCCTTGATTTATGGACCTCATATTCCAGGTTCCTATGCAATATTGCTTTTTACAGCATCAGGACTTGCTTCTATCACCAGTCACAGCCACAGCTGGGTACTGTTTTTGCTTTGGCTCCATCCCTTCATTTTTTCTGGAGTTATTTCTCCACTGATCTCCAGTAGCATATTGGGCACCTAATAACCTGGGGAGTTCCTCTTTTGGTATCCTATCATTTTGCCTTTTCATCCTGTTTGTGGGGTTCTCAAGGCAAGGATACTGAAGTGGCTTGCCATTCCCTTCTCCAGCGGACCACATTCTGTCAGACCTCTCCACCATGATCTGCCCATCTTGGGTTGCCCCGCAGGCATGGCTTGGTTTCACTGAGTTAGACAAGGCTGTGGTCCTAGTGTGATTAGATTGATTAGTTTTCTGTGAGTATGGTTTCAGTGTGTCTGCCCTCTGATGCCCTCTTGCAACACCTACCATCCTACTTGGGTTTCTCTTACCTTGGGCGTGTGGTATCTCTTCACGGCTGCTCCAGCAAAGCACAGCCACTGCTCCTTACCTTGGACGAGGGGTATCTCCTTACTGCCGCCATTCCTGACCTTCAATGTTGGATAGCTCCTCTAGGCCCTCCTGTGCCTGCGCAGCCAGGGTTCCTTGGATTGCACCTCCTGGCTGCATCTCCACCCAGACTAATCCAAAAAGAGAAAAACTATCAGGCTTATTGATCAGCAGGAAGGTGTGTCTACATCATTCACTGAATAGATGGTATCTGCATTGTGAGGATATATCCACACAGTCCAAATGGGTGAAGAGGGGACTGAAACATGCAGTTGCAATACATTTTCAACATGGATTTAACAGATAACTAAAAGTAATTGAAAACCAGAATTATGGCATTATATGGTTACTAATGAAGCGACTGAATACACATGTACACATGTGATTACTAATAAATGCCCCCCAAAGTGATGGCTATTACAAGAATTAAGATGAAGTTCTAAGAAAGAGTTTAAGTATAGAGTAAAAGGAGCATATGGTAATAGTTTAATATGTCCCCTAGGTCTGTTTCCACTCACAGTTTTCCTCTTCATCATTTTTATTTTTATTACTGCCATTCATTTGCTGATGAAAACAGTGTTTGTTGTATAGTTTCCCAGAGTCTAGGCTTCCTCCTAGCATTATTATGCTGTCAACCAACATGTGTCTCTGGCCCTCTATGTCACCTATATGTTGGTTATTACATATAAATGCCTGACTAGATTCACACTGAATGTATAGTAAGAATCAGCACAGATATTGCTGTGTCATTCTGTTAGTGTCAGGAGGTAATAAATGCCTAACTCTCTTTTTTTGTGTATGTGAAATGAGCACCACTGATGATCATTGTATAGATTCATTATTTCATTAGACATTGCACAATGCTAATATTCTCAAGCTATTTTTTCTTAGTCATTGATTGGCTGAAATACTTTTATAAAGAGAAAATGTCCATCCAGCCTGAACTATAGATTGCATAGGAAAGGCAGGAACAATTCTTCATCTCCTCCCTTATTTACATTTTCACATTAATAATGTAGGTCTTTAGTATCTTCTGAAGGTTTTGACTAATATGTTTGTGTGTGTATTTGTATGTGTGGACTTGCCTAGTGTGTTTGTGTGTATATTTGTGTGTGTCTGTGTGTGCTGTGTGTGGATTTGACTAGTGTGTTTGTGTATCTGTGTGTGTCTGTGTATATGCATGTGTGAGTGTGTTATTCTGAAGTAGTGACTTTAAACTCATATGGTGTTTTCCCATCTGTGATGGTCAGGATCCTTCTCACTGTTCCCTCTGTTCCATTTTTAGACCTCTTTAGTTGGGGAGGGGTGTCTTTAAATTGGCTTCTAACATGACTAAGTGGTTTCTGATGCTTCCATGGCTTCTGGTATAATGGGCATTTTCAATCTCATTCTATAGGTTTCCTGACCCAGACTTAGAATCAAACTTTAGTGAGAAATACTGTTAAGTGTATATGCCTTAAGCACTAGGACAATGATTTCTTTAAACTCTAGGTGTCCAGGCAGTTAAATTGCATAGATGAAATGTGATGGTTAGCAGACAGTTACTTCTTCTGCCAGTGACACATATGTCCCTAATCTGTGGTGACTATGTGTGTGAAAGAAACATTAGAATATCAATGTCACTTCATAATGCTAATTGTTACAGTCTATTTGACAATTACCAGAATATTTCTGAAATAATTTTTGGCTAGGTTAAAATTAATCCAGATTTTTTAAAAAATTGTTTTTGTTGTTTCAGCACTCTCATCTGCTAATAATCACCACTGGGAGTTTTGATTCGATGTATTACCCTGTTCTTTTAGTTACACATTTCTAAGAACAGTAAATTAAGAAGGCTGAATATTTTACTTGTTGCCAAAATATCCCATGTGTAACTACGTTTTCGGATTATCTTAAGTGGGCACTAATAAGAAGAGTTTCAACTTAATAAAATCTGGACATACTATCTGTGCCTGAAAAAATTAACCTCAGCCACCAAGTGGTGGTCCCTTTGATGGTTGCATCAGACTGGGTTTCTCCTGTTCTTCACATCCCATGCCTCTCAGCCTAGGCGAGGGGGACTGGGGTGCCAAGTTTCTTCCCATTTCATGCACTTTTCATTGAACTAAAGATATCATTGATTCAATGTTTGAGCAAACTCTGGGAGATGGTGAAGGACTGGGAAGCCTGGCGTGCCACAGTCCATGGGGTTGCAAAGACTCAGACATGACTGGGTGACTGAAAAACAACAAAAATATTTCTAAGAGCATCAGTTATATTTAATTCCTCCCTTTACAATCTTTGCAGACTGTTTCATTTCCTTCTGTACACACATTTAAAGTTTGCTTTCAAAGTGGAGCGACTAGAACAGAATTCAGGGTCTTGTGGACACAGATGACCTCAAAGTGTTTTTTTCTTCTTCTTCTGGAGAGGACTAACTTAAATGAAGGGCAGATCTTCACAGCAGGCATATCAGCCTGTCCAGTGGATTTTATTGCTGTGACATAATTCACAATCAAGTCATAAAATTGCACTCTTGTACAATTTAGGTTCTACAAATTTGGAAAGGCTTTGCTCAAAATTTGTCCAAATTCAGAGCAATAGTTTTTTCAAACTTAGCTCTGGCAAGAGAATGAATTTCTAAATAGGCTTTAAAAATGGGTCAGCTGAAGGAGTGGATGCTGGAGGACAGAGTCTCATTATCCATCATTATTTGCTTTCATTAGCTACGTTCAAACATTAATGAATGTAAGTATAATCTGATTTACATGACTGGTAATATACTAGGCTGTACACTGAAGACTGTCTGCATTTACCTAGATTTACACTATTCTCACAATCACTCTGTGAAGAAAGCTGAGAGAAATTGATTTATCCAAGGTGGTAATTAGCAGAGCAGGTTTGAACCCAGGCAATCATGTTTTAAGAGTCCAGGATGTTATATGGATGTTTTACAATATTGTTTCTTCTTGTCTTTCACAGGTTTTTGAATAGATCTCACATGGCTGTAGAATCTTAGCATTAAATTTAAGTTGAATATGATCTGTGCTAGTTTCCCATTTAACTTTTTTTAAGCCAACATTTTTATGCATATATTTTTACATTAAAATTATTTTTAATTGGAGGATAATTGCTTTACAATGTTGTGTTAGTTTCTGCGGTACAACAAGGTGAACCAGCTACAAGTATACATCTGCGCTCTCCCTCTTGAGCCTCCCTCACACTATCCCCATCTTATCCTTCTAGTCTGTCACAGAGCACTGAACTGAGCTCCGTGTATCTTACAGCAGCTTACTTCCCTGGTGGCTCAGACGGTAAAGTGTCTGTGTATAACGCGGGAGACCTGGGTTCGATCCCTGGGTTGGGAAGATCCACTGGAGAAGGAAACGGCAGTCCACTCCAGTACTATTGCCTAGAAAATCCCATGGACGGATGAGCCTGATAAGTTACACTCCATGGGGTCGCAAAGAGTCGGACACGACTGAGCGCCTTCACTTTCACTTTCCTGCTAGCTATCGATGATACACATTGTAATGTGTATGTGTCCAGTACTACTCTGTCCTTCACCTCTCCTTCCCCCACTGTGTCTGCAAAGCCATTCTTTTTGTCTGCATCTCTATTCTTGCCCTGCAAATAGGTTCATCAGAACTAATTTTTTTTCTAGATTCCATATGTATATATTGATACATGACACCTGTTTTCGTCTTTCTGACTTACTTCATTCTGTATGATGGACTCTAGGTTCATCCACCTCACTACAACTGACTCAATTTTGTTTCTTTTTACGGGTGAGTATGGATAAGGAAATGGCAACCCACTCCAGTATTCTTGCCTGGAGAATTCCTTGGACAGAGGAACCTGGTGGGCTATAGCCATGAGATCACAGAGTTGGACACAACTGAATGACACACACACGCACGCACACACACACATACACATAGTAGTGGGCTTCCCTGATGGCTCAGACTGTAAAGAATCTGCCTGCAATGCAGGAGACCTGGGTTCAATCCCTGAGTCAGGAAGATCCCCCGGAAAAGGAAATGGCTACCCACTCCAGTATTCTTGCCTGGAAAATTCCATGGACAGATCCTGACGTGCTACATTCCATGCCATTGGAAAGAGATGAACGTACTGAGCAACTAACATGTACATATAGTAGGTTGGGCTTCCCAGGTGGCACTGGTGGTAAACAATTTGCCTTCAAATGCAGGAGATGCAAGAAAGGGGGGTTCGATCCCTAGGTCGGGAAGATCCCCTGGAGAAGGAAATCACAACCCACTTCAGTATTCTTGCCTGGGAAATTCTATGGACAGAGGAGCCTGGCAGTTATAGTCTATGAAGTAAGAAAGAGTCAGACATGACAGTTCATACATTATTATTAAATATGTAGTAGTTTACTCTTCCTCCCCCCTTGTCTTCTCCAAGTGGTTGCTGGGTCTATGTCTAGTCACATTAATAGTCAGATCCTACTCTGTATTCCTTGCAACATCATGAATGCAAAATTGCTTCACCTCTCTGGGATGGTCCTGTGCTTGCAAAATGTCAGTGACAGTACCAGCTAGAAGGGTTTTAAAGATGTATGCAGCTGCCCTTAATGAAAAAGTCATCATTATAATTGTAACTTTAAAAGTGTTAATTTCCGTGGTCGCTTCGGCAGCACATATACTAAAATTGGAATGATACAGAGAAGATTAGCATGGCCCCTGCACAAGGATGACATGCAAATTCGTGAAGCATTCCATATTTTTAACAATTATAAATATATATGCACCCAGCATAGGAGCACCGCAATATGTAAGACAAATGCTAACAAGCCTAAAAGAGGAAGTTAATAATAACACAATAATAGTGGGAGACTTTAATACCCCACTCACACCTATGGATAGATCAACTAAACAGAAAAGTAACAAAGAAACACAAACTTTAAATGATACAATAGACCAGTTAGACCTAATTGATATCTATAGGACATTTCACCCTAAAACAATGAATTTCACCTTTTTCTCAAGTGCACATGGAACCTTTTCCAGGATAGATCACATCCTGGGTCATAAATCTAACCTTGATAAATTCAAAAAAATCAAAATTATTCCAAGCATCTTTTCTGACCATAATGCACTAAGATTAGATCTCAATTAAAGGAGAAAAACTATTAAAAATTCCAACATTTGGAGGCTGAACAACACCCTTCTGAATAATCAACAAATCACAGAAGAAATCAAAAAAGAAATCAAAATATGCATCAAAACGAATGAAAATGAAAACACAACTACACAGAACCTGTGGGACACTATAAAAGCAGTTCTAAGAGGAAAGTTCATAGCAATACAGGCATACCTCAAGAAACAAGAAAAAAGTCAAATAAATAACCTAACTCTATACCTAAAGCAACTAGAAAAGGAAGAAATAGAGAACCCCAGAGTTAGTAGAAGGAAAGAAATCCTAAAAACTAGGGCAGAAATAAATGCAAAAGAAACAAAAGAGACCATAGCAAAAATCAACAAAGCAAAAAATTGGTTCTTTGAAAGGATAAATAAAATTGACAAACCATTAGCCAGACTCATCAAGAAACAAAGAGAAAAAAATCAAATCAACAAAATTAGAAATGAAAATGGAGAGATCATGACAGACAACACAGAAATACAAAGAATCAAAAGAGACTACTATTAGCAATTATATGCCAATAAAATGGACAACTTGGAAGAAATAGACAAATTCTTAGAAAAGTACAACTTTCCAAAACTGAACCAGGAGAAATAGAAAATCTTAACAGACCCATCACAAGCATGGAAATTGAAACTGTAATCAGAAATCTTCCAGCAAACAAAAGCACAGGTCCAGACGGCTTCACAGCTGAATTCTACCAAAAATTTCGAGAAGAGCTAACACCTATCTTACTGAAACTATTCCAGAAAATTGCAGAGAAGGTAAACTTCCAAACTCATTCTATGAGGCCACCATCACCCTAATACCAAAACCTGACAAAGACGCCACAAAAAAGAAAATTACAGGCCAATATCACTGATGAACATAGATGCAAAAATCCTTAACAAAATCCTAGCAACCAGAATCCAGCAACACATTAAAAAGATCAGACACCACGACCAAGTGGGCTTTATCCCAGGGATGCAAGGGTTCTTCAATATCCACAAATCAATCAATGTAATTCATCACATTAACAAATTGAAAAATAAAAATCATATGATTATCTCAATAGATGCAGAAAAAGCCTTTGACAAAATTCAACATCCATTTATGACAAAAACTCTCCAGAAAGCAGGAATAGAAGGAACATATCTCAACATAATAAAAGCTATATATGACAAACCCACAGCAAACATTATCCTCAATGGTGAAAAATTGAAAGCATTTCCCCTAAAGTCAGGAACAAGACAAGGGTGTCCACTTTCACCACTACTATTCAATATAGTTCTGGAAGTTTTGGCCACAGCAATCAGAGCAGAAAAAGAAATAAAAGGAATCCAAATTGGAAAAGAAGAAGTAAAACCCTTACTGTTTGCAGATGACATGATCTTCTACATAGAAAATCCTAAAGACTCGACCGGAAAACTACCAGAGCTAATCAATGAATATAGTAAAGTTGAAGGATATAAAATAAACACTCAGAAATCCCTTGCATTCCTATACACTAATAATGAAAAAGTAGAAAAATAAGTTAAGGAAGCAATTTCATTCACCATTGCAATGAAAAGAATAAAATACTTAGGAATATATCTACCTAAAGAAACTAAAGACCTATATATCAAAAACTATAAAACACTGATGAAAGAAATCAAAGAGGACACTAATAGATGGAGAAATATACCATGTTCATGGGTCGGAAGAGTCAATATAGTGAAAATGAGTATACTACCCAAAGCAATCTACAGATTCAATGCAATTCCTATCAAGCTACTAGCAGCATTTTTCACAGAACTAGATCAAATAATCTCAAGATTTGTATGGAAATACAAAAAACCTCGAATAGCCAAAGCAATCTTGAGAAAGAAGAATGGAACTGGAGGAATCAACTTGCCTGACTTCAGGCTCTACTACAAAGCCACAGTCATTAAGACAGTATGGTACTGGCACAAAGACAGAAATATAGATCAATGGAACAAAATAGAAAGCCCTGAGATAAACCCACACACCTATGGACACCTTATCTTTGACAAAGGAGGCAAGAATATACAATGGAATAAAGACAGTCTCTTTAACAGGTGGTGCTGGGAAAACTGGTCAACCACTTGTAAAAAGAATGAAACTAGATCTCTTTCTAACACCATACACAAAAATAAACTCAAAATGGATTAAAGATCTAAATGTAAGACCAGAAACTATAAAACTCCTAGAGGAGAACATAGGCAAAACACTCTCTGACATAAATCACAGTAGGATCCTCTATGATCCACCTCCCAGAATACTGGAAATAAAAGCAAAGATAAACAAATGGGATCTAATTAAAATTAAAAGCTTCTGCACAACAAAGGAAACTATAAGTAAGGTGAAAAGACAGCCTTCTGAATGGGAGAAAACAATAGCAAATGAAACAACTGACAAACAACTAATCTCAAATATATATAAGCAACTTATGCAGCTCAACTCCAGAAAAATAAACGATCCAATAAAAAAATGGGCCAAAGAACTAAATAGGCATTTCTCCAAAGAAGACATACGGATGGCTAACAAACACATGAAAAGATGCTCAACATCACTCATTATCAGAGAATTGCAAATCAAGACCACAATGAGGTACCATTTCACACCAGTCAGAATGGCTGCGACCCAAAAGTCTACAAGCAATAAATGCTGGAGAGGATGTGGAGAAAAGGGAACCCTCTTACACTGCTGGTGGGAATGCAAACTAGTACAGCCACTATGGAAAACAGTGTGGAGATTCCTTAAAAAATTGCAAATAGAACTGCCTTATGACCCAGCAATCCCACTGCTGGGCATACACACCGAGGAAACCAGAATTGAAAGAGACACATGTACCCCAATGTTCACTGCAGCATTGTTTATAATAGCCAGGACATGGAAGCAACCTAGATGTCCATCAGCAGATGAATGGATAAGAAAGCTGTGGTGCATATACACAATGGAGTATTACTCAGCGCTTAAAAAGAATAAATTTGACTCAGTTCTAATGAGATGGATGAAATTGGAGCCGATTATACAGAGTGAAGTAAGCCAGAAAGAAAAACACCAATACAGTATACTGACACATATATATGGAATTTAGAAAGATAGTAATGATGACCCTGTATGTGAGACAACAAAAGAGACACAGAGGTATAGAGTGGACTTTTGGACTCTGAAGGAGAGGGAGAGGGTGGGATGATTTGGGAGAATGGCATTGAAACATGTATACTATCATATAAGAAACGAAGTGCCAGTCTATGTTCAATGCAGGATACAGGATGCTTGGGGCCCTTGCACGGGATGTTCCAGGGAGATGATATGGGGTGGGAGGTGGGAGGGGCCTTCAACATTGGGAGATCGTGTACACCTGTGGCTGATTCATGTCAATGTATGGCAAAACCAATACAGTATTGTAATGTAGAATAAAGTATTAAAAAAAAAAAGAGTATTAATTTCCTTTTTCCTGTTGCCATGCTTTCTCAGAGCCGGTCTTCTAGACTCTCTGGAAGCAATCTTCTCCTTGGGACTCCCAGCATCAGTACTCATATTGCAGACTGGTTAGCTTCCTTCCATCTCCAGGTGTTTCCAGTGCTTCATCTGATGATAGTTGAGAAGATTCCATAGGTTTTCCAGTGAGCACACGAACCTCTGACAAGGTTGCCCATGACTTCATAAAACGAGATGCCCTGGGGCCATCACTAGAACTGAGTAAGCTGGATCCACTGAAGTTTCTTAAAAACATTTAGGAAATCTTAGTCCTGGGGTGGGGGGGCATAAAAGTGAATATGCTAATATAGGTACTCTCTATCTCGGCTAGAAAAAAATGTGTTTCAGTTTATGAAAATCCATAAATTCATTAGTATATGTGGGCTAAGGCAGTGGTCCCTAACCTTTTTGGCACCAGGGACTGGTTTCATGGAAGACAATTTTTCCATAGGTTGGGGTGAGGAGGATGATTCAAGTGCATTACATTTATTATGCACTTTATTTCTAATCTAATGCAGCCATTGATCTGACAGAGTTACCAGTTCATGGCCCAGAGGTTGGGGACCCCTGAGCTAAGGTAAATCAACTAGTAAATATAAATGCTGAAGAAAGTGGAATTGCTTTTTCACTGAAACGGCGATGTGTGATCTTTTGAATTGGCCATCTAACCTTGATTCACAGTCTGTTTGATGGATCTCCTGATCACCATACAGCATCATACACTTGGAAGAAGACAGTGCTTATCACATTCAATTGTTCCTCTATCAATATCTTGTACTAGTAATTCTCCTTGTGCTGCCCACAGTTAGTACTACCCTCTCACTAATCTACCCTTTGCCCTTCCCTGCCCTGCCTGTGACCAGTAAGGCTTACTACAGAGACAATTCCCTTGTCTCTGTCCCCAGTTTTTGGTTTTGTTCGGTCTATGGGAGACTCTGGAATGAGCCAGAGATGGTGGAGAAGAAGAAGATTGGTCCTTGCCCTCCTGCTCCCCCACCATGGGGTGGCCATAGGCCATCCCTCTGCCCTTGAGCCAGCTCTCCCTGGGCTTCCTTCACTGACTGGCCCTCTTAGGCCCAGGGTGTTAAATGTTTAAGCTGTTGATAATCCCTAGGGGCTCTCACTCTTTTCAGTCCTCTGTGGTTTCTTCATTATTCTTTTTCCAATTGTCCCTTCCAAAACTGTTTTCTGTCTCCTTCCAGGCCTTTGACTGACACTCATATATTAAGCACTTTCTGTTTATGTACTTTTTAAGCAGAGGGAATGGGGTAACACTAAGACACAGCCCCTACATAGCTGGTTTATAAATGAGGAGGGTAAACAGGCAGGGAAGGTGAAATCACAAGAGTGTATCATGCTGTGCCCTTTACAGTGGACAGAGTGGATAGAGACTGGACAGGGCAAGTGACATGTGTGCTGGATTATGTTGGATGGAGCAGCAAGAACAAAAAGGTTAGAACCCTTTTATCTGAAGAAGCAGCTCATTATGTATCAATACTAGAGAGATCAATGAGACTTCATTGGTTTGAAGATGATGTAGACAACAGAATGGTTTCCAAAAAGTTTCCATGGAGGAGGTCAGGATTTGGGAAGAGGGAGGAAGTATCCTTCCTGGATAGTCATATGGCCTTTGACTTTTACAATAATTTAAGTAGATGAAACAACATGGTATCATTTCCATATAGCATAAATTACTGGTATAAAGTGGTTAAATATACTCCTTTGAAATATTCTGGGATTGGACTGTTGACAAATGTATATCATAAAAATGGCCACAGGTTGCTTGTTTGAAAAATATTTTCCTTGAACTTAAGAAGTTCATGCTGGAATTAGAGCATATCTATAAATTACAATCATGTAGCCATAGTCTAAACGCTGAGTATGGACAAGTACATCAAAATAATAGGAGAAAAGAAAGCCTTTGTGGAAAAAAAAAAAAGATGAAGACCATACTCTTTATGAAATAAGTTACTTCCGATCTGGAATTTCTAGTTTCCGCATTTAATCACTTAGTGATGGTAACACTAAAAAATGAAAATTATAGAATAACCAAAACATGTGATATTATAAAGAACAATAGATGATCAGACATTTTTGTTTATCAAATAAAATGAATATGTTAGCCTCTTCCTTCAGATGGAGAAACTCCATAGACATTCACTGCTGTTGGCTGCAGTGTAGCAAATGCTGTCATACAGGTTACTCTAACTAACAGGAGACCTTAACAGATCCTCCAAGGAAAATGGATCTGCATAAGATCTGGTAGTTGTGGGTCATGGGACTGTGGGATGAGCCAATAGGCTCTGAGTTACTGCTCTAAATTTGACCTCATATACTCATTACTGGCAAGGTCTATGGAATCTCAGCTTATGTTTTTTATTTTCTTTGTAGTTGTGCAAGATGTTAGCACCTAGGGAATTGGAAGAAAGGTATGGGAGATTTCTCCGTATTATTTCTTATGAGCTGTCTGATGCCAGGAAGATAAGCATGGCATGGGTGGAACAATACAAGAATTCATTCTCAGCCTTCAAGCTAAACATTGATATTGATTTCTAAAATCTAATCACAGAACTGGCTTCCTCAAAATAATCTTTATCTTACTTCTTAGACTCATGATGTGTTAGAGGAAAAGATGGAAAAAATTACTCAACATTTAGGCTGAAGGACAAAGTCTTATTAAACACTTAGAGGTAAAAGTTTCCTCAGGCTGAGACTGAAGACTTTCACATGGGAACTAGGGTAAATTCTCCATTTAGTGTGGCGTGGGAAGTGGGAGAGAGACTGGATGCCGGGAAGCATTTGGTTCAATGTTGTACTAATTATGGGGCTTCTGTCTACAAACTTGCTGAAGTCCTGAGGGGGTGAACAACGCCCGGGTGGGGGCATGATTCTTCTGTAGAATGAAAGGTAAGCTGCGAGCAGAGGTTCTTTGGCCCCAGTTCTTACTGGAGAGTGTAGGGGTGACGCCACTGCAGAGTGGCCTCTGCAGATAAACACAAAGAATGGCAGTAGAGATGTGACACCATCAGACAAGCAACAGGTTGGAGCAAGAGTTCCAGACACCCTCCCCCGCCACCTTCCCCGATCTTCTGAGAGTTACTGTAATGATCCCAAATTCTCCACCTCTCTGTAGAGAATACAGAAACTGGCTCACTGGCTGCCTGGTTAGCTGACCAAGGATGGCCACCTCTGCCCAAAGGTGGTGCCTAAACCTCACATACGCTGCTTATCAGCTCCAAAGGTACCATCCCCAAAAGACACTTGAGAGGATCCAGAGAGAGCTTCTGACATCCATCCTCTTTCCCCAGCCACTATGAGAGCTGCCCACCTCCAGACATCACCCCCTCTCCACTGTCCCCACCATGCAGTCTCGGGAACAGGCCAAGGAGGAGTCTTGGATTCATAGGGATTGAACTTTAAATGATCCAATATTGGAAAAAATGGGACTGCTTTCACCAGGAAAAGACTAGTAGGTAGATCGTTAACTGCCAAACTTAATCCTTCCATCTCCCACGACTCATGCCCCCTATTCCATGATATACAGCTTGCAAGGGTCATTTGATAAACCAAGGCAAAAAGACAAAAGGATAAAATGCTAGGTTTTGTATTTGTTTTCATTTGTTTTGCTTTCAGTTCAGTTCAGTCACTCAGTTGTATCCGACTCTTTGCGACCCCATGAATCGCAGCACATCAGGCCTCCTTGTCCATCACCAACTACCGGAGTTCACTCAGACTCACATCCATCGAGTCAGTGATGCCATCCAGTCATCTCATCCTTGGTCATCCCCTTCCCCTCCTGCCCCCAATCCCTCCAAGCATCAGAGTCTTTTCCAATGAGTCAGTTCTTCTCATGAGGTGACCAAAGTACTGGAGTTTCAGCTTTAGCATCATTCCTTCCAAAGAAATCCCAGGGCTGAGCTCCTTCAGAATGGACTGGTTGGATCTCCTTGCAGTCCAAGAGACTCTCAAGAGTCTTCTCCAACACCATAGTTCAAAAGCATCAATTCTTCAGCACTCAGCTCTCTTCACAGTCCAACTCTCACATCCATACATGACCACAGGAAAAACCAGAGCCTTGACTAGATGGACCTTAGTCAGCAAAGTAATGTCTCTGCTTTTGAATATGCTATCTAGGTTGGTCATAACTTTTCTTCCAAGGTGTAAGCATCTTTTCATTTCATGGCTGCAATCACCATCTGGAGTCATTTTGGAGCCCCCAGAAAATAAAGTTTGGCACTGTTTCCACTGTTTCGCCATCTATTTCCCATGAAGTGATGGGACCAGATGCTACGATCTTTGTTTTCTGAATGTTGAGCTTTAAGCCAACTTTTTCACTCTCCTCTTTTACTTTTGTCAAGAGACTTTTGAGTTCCTCTTTACTTTCTGCCATAAGGGTGGTGTCATCTGCATATCTGAGGTTATTGATATTTCTCCTGGCAATCTTGATTCCAGTTTGTGCTTTTTCCAGCCCAGCGTTTCTCATGATGTACTCTGGATAGAAGTTAAATAAGCAGGGTGACAATATACAGCCTTGACATACTCCTTTTCCTATTTGGAACCAGTCTGCTGTTCCATGTCCAGTTCTAACTGTTGCTTCCTGACCTGCATATAGGTTTCTCAAGAGGCAGGTTAGGTGGTCTGATATTCCCATCTCTTTCAGAATTTTCCACAGGTTATTGTGATCCACACAGTCAAAGGCTTTGGCATAGTCAAAAAGCAGAAATAGATGTTTTTCTGGAACTCTCTTGCTTTTTTCATGATCCAGCAGATGTTGGCAATTTGATCTCTGGTTCCTCTGCCTTTTCTAAAACCAGCTTGAACATCAGGAAGTTCATGGTTCACGTATTGCTGAAGCCTGGCTTGGAGAATTTTGAATATTACTTTACTAGCATGTGAGATGAGTGCCATGATGCAATTATAAATAAAATCCAAAGGTCTCTTAAAAAAAAAAAACAGAAAGTGAAAATAAAAATATCAACAAAAATGTAATCCTCAGCCCTTAGTCACCTACACTGTGGCTTGGAGGAGGATTAACCTTTAAATTTTAATAACAAGTCTAATGAAGACATTCCAATATCAAATTAACTCTTGGTTTGGTTGACTCTAAATCTAAAGTTATATATTTGTTAAGACTGACATCTTTAGTTTTGATTATAAAGCAAGTAAGTTGGACTATTAAAAATAAAAATGCAAAAATAGATAAAAGTTGGTAATGTTGGTTAAATGTTGGTAATACATAAACTGAGTATGGATATGGAGATTCCATATACTATTTTCTTTCCTGTTGTACATTTGAAAAGTTTTTATAGTGAAAGGTCAAAAGCAAATAAATATATAGCTTTGGGATCAATGCAAATGACAATTCTTCTTCTTCTTAGGGAGTTTATATAAGAACATTCCAGGATGTTGCCAACCTACTTCTTGGAATTCAAGTTATTATAAAACAGCACCTTATTACTCTAAAGCTAGGTTAAAATACCAGTCAGCAATGAGAGTAAAACAAAACTAAAATAGGTTAAAAAGCTATCCAGTGTAGTTTCTTTCTAAGATGTAGTCCATTATTCCTAAATACAAGCCTAGGTTTTCAACAGTGAAAAAAGCCTAGGTTTTAAAAGTGAAACTTTTAAACACTTCATTATGCTTTAAAAATGCTATATCCATAAACAAAAATAAAGGAAAAGTTGGACATTTTCCAAATGAATCTCACTACTTTCTGTTCAAAACATTTTGACTATTTTCTAGTCTTTGGAATCCTTCATGTCTCCATGTTGATGTATGGCAAAACCAGTACAATATTGTAAATTAAAAATAAATAAATAAATAATAAATAAAGCAAAGGAAAGATTCTCTCCCCAGTAGGATTCTTGCCTATTGTATTTGAACAGGGATGGCATGGCATTAAAAGGAATTTTAAGCTTCCCTCAAATTTAACTCTTTATTTTTGGATTCTGTGCTTTCACTGATATGTGAAACATATTTTTGGTGTTTTATTAGAGCTTGTGTGTGTGCTCAGTCACTCAGTGATATCAGCTCTTTGCAACCCCATGGGCTGTAGCCCACCAGTCTCCTCAAGAATACTGAAGTGGGTTGCCATTTCCTTCTCCAGCAGATCTTCCTTAACCAGGGATTAAACCCATGTCTCCTGCTTTGGCAGGAGGATTCTTTACTCTGAGCCACATAGGAAGCCCCTTTATTAGAGCTTGATTGAGGTATATTCCACAGATAATAAAGGATAATAAATGAGTGTGTATTTGAAGTGTACAATTGGATGATATTACATGCACACACATGTAATATCACCACAGTGGAGAGAATGAACATGTCTGTTATACCACAACTTTCCTCAAGTTTTTTATGAGCTCTCTCTTCAGCCCAGCTCCTCCCACCTTGTCCCCAAACAATCCCTAATATCATTTCGGTCAATACATGATACATTAGCTTTCATTTTCCAGGATTTTATATTAATGGAATTGTTACCAGAGATAGGGGAAGGTTGAAGATGACCCTCCCTCGTGGGCCTTGGTTCTTGGTAAGGACCCAAAGAAGAATTTGAGGTCTTATCCACGGCAAAAATTTTAATAAGGAAGGAATAGAAAGAACACCTCAGGGGAGAGGTGGGCCAAGTCAAGAAAGGCACTGGCACAGGAGTGGCGGGGTTGGAGTTTAGAGACAGGGCTTTCACATATTCATTTAGTGGGATGTGGGCTGACAGTTTTGATTGTCAGTTGCAAGTTACATAACAGCAGGCTCTATTGTACATGTCTTTCCCGTAATTCAGTCTGTTATAATCAGATGTATGTATATATAGAATATTTATGAATCCTTAAAGGGCTCCTGGCTGCCTAAGGTCACTTGAGGATACAGCTGAGCATCGAGGGCACATGTGCCAGGGTTGCAGAAGGCCCTGTGGTTAGTCTGTATCTACAGTGTGCCTAGGGTGCATTCGTAGGAGTTGGAAAAGTCTCTGTGGTTGTTTGGTAGCATATCTATGAGCTTTCCAGCAATACTGGGATAGGGTTTAGAGATCAATTTACATCCTTTTGGCTAGGCCACTCCTCATTGCTCATGCCTAACTTCCTACCTAACAGAATGATACAGTATGTACTCATTTCTATCTGATTTTTTGACTCAACATAATTATTTTGAGATAAATTCATGATTCAGCATGAGTCTAGGTTTGAGTATACCATAGATGTTTGTTCATTCATCTGCTGATAGATATTTGGGTTGTTTCTAGGTTACAAATAAAACTTCCAGCTTTCAATCAAAGGTGCTATGGTAGTCCACATGCAAATATTTGTATGAATATATGCTTTCCCCCCTTGGATAAACCCCAGCAGTAGAATAGTTAGATCATATGGTAGGTGTTTAAGATTTTAAGAGACAACTGAGCTGTTTTCCAAAGAGATGTACCATTTTTTATTTCCATCAGTAATGTGTGAGAGTTCCAGTTTTGCCACATCTTTTAAAATGTTAACCACTTTTATAAATGTGTAGTGATATTTCACAGAGGTTTTAATTAGCATTTCCCTGATGATTAATGATGTTAAGCATTTTTTCATGAGCTTATTTGCCATTCAAGTATCTTATGGGGAGAAGTGTCTGTCCAGATCTTCTAACAACTTAAAAAAATTGGGCTGTTTGTCATTGAGTTTCGAGAGTCTTTTGTATATTCTGTATTCAAGTCTTTTTATTAGATGTATAGTTTGGAAATATTTTTTAACAGTCTGTAGATTGCTTCTGTAATCTCTTAGCAATGCTTTTTGAAAAGTTGGCTTTTAAATTTGCATAAAGATCAGTATATCAATTTATTTTTTATGGGTCATGCTTTTGCAGTTGTAAGTAAGCAACTTTTCCTAACTTATGGTTTAAAGTTTGTCTCCTATGTTATGTTGTAAAAATTTCATAGTTTTGGGTCTTACATTTAGGTCTATGATCTACTTTGTATTAATTATTGTACTTGGTACAAAATACAAACATGTTTATTTTTGACATGCATATTCAATTATTCTAGCACTGTTTGGTGAACAGACTATTCTCTGTTCTTTGCACTTTTATCAAAATTAAATTATGCAAATACACATGAGTCTGTTTATAGAATCTCTATTCTGTTCTATACTTTATCATATATCAATAATCACATACATATATATATATAAACATATATTTCCATGTTATAAATAGTTATTGTTGTTTTTATTTAACTCTTATTCTACTTGTTTTCTGATTCTGATATCCAGCATAATGTAGAAGAAATATTTTTTCCTGAATATCAGAACATTTAAGGCATTCACTGTGAGTTTTTATAGATACACTTTTCAGGTTAGGGGAGTTCTCTTCTATTACTAATTTGATAAAATTTTTAATCATAATGGATGTGAGATTTTATGAGATACTTTTTCTGCATCATATGAGATGACTGAATTATTTTTGTCTTTTAACTGTTAATGTGGTGAGTTTATATCATTTGACTTAATCATAAAAAAGCAACATGTCACTCTAATTGTTAAGCTTAACTTGGTTATTACATCCAAAGTGAGGCTGTTTTTCTGTTCTGATTGCTGTGGCCAAAACTTCCAGCACGATGTTGAAGAGTAGTGGTGAAAGTGGACACCCTTGTCTTGTTCCTGACTTTAGGGGAAATGGTTTCAATTTTTCGCCATTGAGGATAATGTTAGCTGTGGGTTTGTCATATATAGCTTTTATTATGTTGAGGTATGTTCCTTCTATTCCTGCTTTCTGGAGAGTTTTTATCATAAATGGATGCTGAATTTTGTCAAAGGCTTTTTCTGCATCTATTGAGATAATCATATGATTTTTATTTCTGAGTTTGTTAATGTGATGAATTACATTGATTGATTTGCGGATATTGAAGAATCCTTGCATCCCTGGGATAAAGCCCACTTGGTCATGGTGTATGATCTTTTTAATGTGTTGCTGGATTCTGGTTGCTAGGATTTTGTTGAGGATTTTTTGCGTCTATGTTCATCAGTGATATTGGCCTGTAGCTTTCTTTTTTGTGGTGTCTTTGTCAGGTTTTGGTATTAGGGTGATGGTGGCCTCATAGAATGAGTTTGGAAGTTTACCTTCCTCTGCAATTTTCTGGAATAGCTTCAGTAAGATAGGTGTTAGCTCTTCTCGAAATTTTTGGTAGAATTCAGCTGTGAAGCCGTCTGGACCTGTGCTTTTGTTTGCTGGAAGATTTCTGATTACAGTTTCAATTTCCATGCTTGTGATGGGTCTGTTAAGATTTTCTGTTTCTTCCTGGTTCAGTTTTGGAAAATTGTACTTTTCTAAGAATTTGTCCATTTCTTCCAAGTTGTCCATTTTATTGGCATATAATTGCTGATAGTAGTCTCTTATGATTCTTTGTATTTCTGTGTTGTCTGTCGTGATCTCTCCATTTTCATTTCTAATTTTGTTGATTTGATTTTTTTCTCTTTGTTTCTTGATGAGTCTGGCTAATGGTTTGTCAATTTTATTTATCCTTTCAAAGAACCAGCTTTTTGCTTTGTTGATTTTTGCTATGGTCTCTTTTGTTTCTTTTGCATTTATTTCTGCCCTAATTTTTAGGATTTCTTTCCTTCTGCTAACTCTGGGGTTCTCTATTTCTTCCTTTTCTAGTTGCTTTAGGTGTAGAGTTAGGTTATTTATTTGATTTTTTTTCTTGTTTCTTGAGGTATGCCTGTATTGCTATGAACTTTCCTCTTAAGACTGCTTTTAAAGTGTCCCAAAGGTTCTGTGTTGTTGTGTTTTCATTTTCATTCGTTTCGATGCATATTTTGATTTCTTTTTGATTTCTTCTGTGATTTGTTGATTATTCAGTAGGGTGTTGTTCAGCCTCCAAATGTTGGAGTTTTTAATAGTTTTTCTCCTATAATTGAGATCTAACCTTAGTGCATTATGGTCAGAGAAGATGCTTGGGATAATTTCCATTTTTTGAATTTATCAAGGTTAGATTTATGACCCAGAATGTGATCTATCCTGGAAAAGGTTCCGTGTGCACTTGAGTAAAAGGTGAAATTCATTGTTTTGGGGTGAAATGTCCTATAGATATCAATTAGGTCTAACCGGTCAATTGTATCGTTTAACGTTTGCATTTCTTTGTTAATTTTCTGCTTAGTTGATCTGTCCATAGGTGTGAGTGGGGTATTAAAGTCTCCCACTATTATTGTGTTATTATTAATTCCCCCTTTCATGCTTGTTAGCAATTGTCTTACATATTGCGGTGCTCCTATGTTGGGTGCATATATATTTATAATTGTTATATCCTCTTCTTGGATTGATCCTTTAATCATTATGTAGTGGCCTTCTTTGTCCCTTTTCACAGCCTTTGTTTTAAAGTCTATTTTATCGGATATGAGTATTGCTACTCCTGCTTTCTTTTGGTCTTTATTTGCATGGAATATCTTTTTCCAGCCCTTCACTTTTAGTCTGTATGTGTCCGTTGTTTTGAGGTGGGTCTCTTGTAGGCAGCATATATAGGGATCTTGTTTTTGTATCCATTCAGCCAGTCTTTGCCTTTTGGTTGGGGCATTCAACCCATTTACATTTAAGGTAATTATTGATAAGTATGCTCCTGTTGCCATTTACTTTATTGTTTTGGTTTCGGGTTTATACGTCCTTTTGGTGTTTCCTTTCTAAAGTCTATCTTTTAGTATTTGTTGGAGAGCTGGTTTGGTGGTGCTGAATTCTCTCAGCTTTTGCTTGTCTGTAAAGCTTTTGATTTCTCCTTCATATTTGAATGAGATACTTGCTGGGTACAGTAGTCTTGGCTGAAGGTTATTATCTTTCATCACTTTAAGTATGTCTTGCCATTCCCTCCTGGCCTGAAGAGTTTCTATTGAAAGATCTGCAGTTATTCTTATGGGGATCCCCTTGTGTGTTATTTGTTTTTTATCCCTTGCATTCCTATACACTAACAATGAGAAAGTAGAAAAAGAAGTTAAGGAAACAATTCCATTCACCATTGCAACGAAAAGAATAAAATACTTAGGAATATTCCTACCTAAAGAAACTAAAGACCTATATATCGAAAACTATAAAACACTGATGAAAGAAATCAAAGAGGACACTAATAGATGGAGAAATATACCATGCTCATGGGTCGGAAGAGTCAATATAGTGAAAATGAGTATTCTACCTAAAGCAATCTACAGATTCAATGCAATTCCCATCAAGCTACCAGCAGTATTTCTCACAGAACTAGATCAAATAATCTCAAGATTTGTATGGAAATACAAAAAGCCTCGAATAGCCAAAGCAATCTTGAGAAAGAAGAATGGAACTGGAGGAATCAACTTGCCTGACTTCAGGCTCTACTACAAAGCCACAGTCATTAAGACAGTATGGTACTGGCACAAAGACAGAAATATAGATCAATGGAACAAAATAGAAAGCCCTGAGATTAACCCACACACCTATGGACACCTTATCTTCGACAAAGGAGGCAAGAATATACAATGGAGTAAAGACAGTCTCTTTAACAGGTGGTGCTGGGAAAACTGGTCAACCACTTGTAAAAGAATGAAACTAGTCCCCTTTCTAACACCATACACAAAAATAAACTCAAAATGGATTAAAGATCTAAATGTAAGACCAGAAACTATAAAACTCCTAGAGGAGAACATAGCAAAATACTCTCCGACATAAATCACAGTAGGATCCTCTATGATCCAACTCCCAGTATACTGGAAATAAAAGCAAAGATAAACAAATGGGATCTAATTAAAATTAAAAGCTTCTGCACAACAAAGGAAACTATAAGTAAGGTGAAAAGACAGCCTTCTGAATGGGAGAAAACAATAGCAAATGAAACAACTGACAAACAACTAATCTCAAAGTTATATAAGCAACTTATACAGCTCAACTCCAGAAAAATAAATGATCCAATAAAAAAATGGGCCAAAGAACTAAATAGGCATTTCTCCAAAGAAGACATATGGATGGCTAACAAACACATGAAAAGATGCTCAACATCACTCATTATCAGAGAAATGCAAATCAAGACCACAATGAGGTACCATTTCACACCAGTCAGAATAGCTGCGATCCAAAAGTCTACAAGCAATAAATGCTGGAGAGGATGTGGAGAAAAGGGAACCCTCTTACACTGCTGGTGGGAATGCAAACTAGTACAGCCACTATGGAAAACAGTGTGAAGAATCCTTAAAAAATTGCAAATAGAACTGCCTTATGACCCAGCAATGCCACTGCTGGGCATACACACGGAGGAAACCAGAATTGAAAGAGACACATGTACCCCAATGTTCATTGCAGCGCTGTTTATAATAGCCAGGACATGGAAGCAACCTAGATGTCCATCAGCAGATGAATGGATAAGAAAGCTGTGGTACATATACACTATGGAGTACTACTCAGCCCTTAAAAAGAATAAATTTGACTCAGTTCTAATGAGATGGATGAAATTGAACCAATTATACAGAGTGAAGTAAGCCAGAAAGAAAAAACACCAATACAGTATACTGACACATATATATGGAATTTAGAAGACAGTAATGATGACCCTGTATGTGAGACAACAAAGAGACACAGAGGTATAGAGTGGACTTTTGGACTCTGAGGGAGAGGGAAAGGGTGGGGTGGTTTGGGAGAATGGCAATGAAACATGTATATTTTCGTGTAAGAAACGAAGCGCCAATCTACGTTCAATGTAGGATGCAGGATGCATGGGGCTGATGCACAGGATGATTCAAGTAGAGGATGTGGGGTGGGAGGTGGGAGGGGGCTTCGGCATTGGGAGATTGTGTTCACCTATGGCTGATTCGTGTCAATGTATGGCAAAACAAATACAGTATTGTAATTTAAAATTAATTAATTAATTAATTAATTAATTAAAAAATAAAAATAAAAACAACATGACACTAAAAAAAAAAAGTGAGGCTGTATAATTCTTTGAGTGCTGTGATTTGTTATCAGGATTATGAGAGTATCTTTTCTTCTTCTCTGGAATATTTTGCATGCAATTAAAACTATATCTTCTTTGAATATTATTTCTCCCATGAATATTGAATGGCTATTGCTTGGACTGAATGTTTCTTCACTGGGGAATACCATACAATAAAGTGCCATTCTTATCATCAAGGAATCTAAGGTACACTTAATCAAACTGACTCATCACTGTGACTTTAGTCACCTATTCAGGACAGTACGTGTCAGGTCACTTCCTTAAGGTATTCTTTTTCTACCTCTTTCCAAATTGTACCACTTAGGAAGAACTCCTGTGAAATTCCCACTGAATAAGTAGATTAAGAATATTTAACATTTTCTTCTTTAATTTTTAAGTCAGGCATACACCATTTTATCCTATTATTTTAGTGGATATGCTAGAAATTATAATATCCATTCATAATTTATACTGTGTAGGGCCACCCAAGATGGAGAGATCATGGTGGAGAGTTCTGACAAAACGTGGTCCACTGGAGAAGGGAATGGCAAGCCACTTCATTATTCTTGCCTTGAGAACCCCATGAACAGTATGAAAAGGCAAAAAGATAGGACACTGAAAGACAAACTCCCCAGGTCAGTAGGTGCCCAATATGCTACTGGAGATAAGTGGAGAAATAACTCCAGAAAGACTGAAGAGACGGAGCCAGAGCAAAAACAACACCCAGTTGTGAATGTGACTCATGATGGATGTAAAATCCGATGCTGGAAAGAGCAGTATTGCATCAGTTCAGTTCAGTTGCTCAGTCTTGTCCTACTCTTTGCGACCCTATGAATCACAGCACACCAGGCCTCCCTGTTCATTACCATCTCTTGGCGTTCACTCAGACTCACGTCCATCGACTCCGTGATGCCATCCAGCCATCTCATCCTTGGTCATCCCCTTCCCCTCCTGCCCCCAATCCCTCCCAGCATCAGAGTCTTTTCCAATGAGTCAACTCTTCACATCAGGTGGCCAAAGTACTGGAGTTTCAGCTTTAGCATCATTCCTTCCAAAGAGCAGCCAGGACTGATCTCCTTTAGAATGGACTAGTTGGATCTCCTTACAGTCCAAGGGACTCTCAAGAGTCTTCTCCAACACCAGAATTCAAAAGCAATAATTCTTTGGCACTCAGCCTTCTTCACGGTCCAACTCTCACATCCATACATGACTACTGGAAAAACCATAGCCTTGACTAGACGGACCTCAGTCGGCAAAGTAATGTCTCTGCTTCTGAATACACTGTCTAGGTTGGTCATAACTTTTCTTCCAAGGAGTAAGCGTCTTTTAATTTCATGGCTGCAGTCACCATCTGTAGTGATTTTGGAGCCCCCCAAAATAAAGTCTGACACTGTTTCCACTGTTTCCCCATTTATTTGCCATGAAGTGATGGGACCGGATGCCATGATCTTCGTTTTCTGAATGTTGAGCTTTAAGCCACCTTTTTCACTCTCCTCTTTCACTTTCATCAGGAGGCTTTTGAGTTCCTCTTCACTTTCTTCCATAAGGGTGGTGTCATCTGCATATCTGAGGTTACTGATATTTCTCTCCGGCAATCTTGATTCCAGCGTTAGGTCCTTGAATCAAGGCAAATTGAAAGTGGTCAAACAGGAGATGGCAAGAGTGAACATCGACATTTTAGGACTCAGTGAATTAAGATGGATTGCAATGGATGAATTTAACTCAGATGACCATTATATCTACTACTGTGGGCAGGAATCCCTTAGAAGAAATGGAGTAGCCATCATAGTCAACAAAAGAGTCCAAAATGCAGTACTTGGATGCAATCTCAAAAACGACAGAATGATCTCTGTTCATTTCCAAGGCAAACCATTCATTATCATGGTAATCCGACTCTATGCCCTGACAAGTAATGCCGAAGAAGCTGAAGTGAATGGTTCTATGAAGACCTACAAGACCTTCTAGAACTAACACCCCCCAAAAATGTCCTTTTCATTATAGGGGACTTGAATGCAAAAGTAAGAAGTCAAGAAATACCTGAAGTAACAGGCAAATTTGGCCTTGGAGTACAGAATGAAGCAGGACAAAGGCTAGCAGAGTTTTGCCAAAAGAACACACTGGTCACAGCAAACACCTTCCTCCAACAACACAAGAGAAGACTCTAACATGGACATCACCAGATGGTCAACACCAAAATCAGATTGATTATATTCTTTCCAGCCAAAGTTGGAGAGCTATATACAGTCAGCAAAAGCAAGACTGGGAGTGGACTGTGGCTCAGATCATGAATTCTTTATTGCTAAATTCATATTTAAATTGAAGAAAGTAGGGAAAACCACTAGACCATTCAGGTATGACCTAAATCAAATCCCTTATTATTATGCAGTGAAAGTGACAAATAGATTCAAGGGATTAGATCTGATAGAATGCCTGAAGAACTATGGATGGAAGTTTATGACCTTGCACAGGAGGCAGAGATCAAGACCATCTCCAAGGAAAAGAAATGCAAAAGGCAAAATGGTTGTCTGAGGAGGGCTTACAAGTAGCTGAGAAAAAAAGAGAAGTGAAAGGCAAATGAGAAAACGAAAGATGTACCCATTTCAATGCAGAGTTCCAAAAAGTAGCAAGGAGAGATAAGAAAGCCTTCTTCAGTGATCAGTGCAAGAACTTAGAGGAAAACAATAGAATGGGGAAGACTAGAGATCTCTTCAAGAAAATTAGAGATACCAAGGGAACATTTCATGCAAAGATGGGCTCGAAAAGGAGAGAAATGGTATGGACCTTACAGAAGCAGAAGATATTAAGAAGAAGTGGCAAGAATACCCAGAAGAACTGTACAAAAAAGATCTTCACGACCCAGATAATCACTCACCTAGAGCCAGGCATCCTGAAATGAGAAGTCAAGTGGGCCTTAGGAAGCATCACTATGAATGGACCTAGTGGAGGTGATAGAATTCCAGCTCAGCTATTTCAAATGCTAAAAGATGATGCTGTGAAAATGCTGCACTCAGTATGCCAGCAAATTTGGAAAACTCAGTAGTGGCCACAGGACTGGAAGAGGTCAGTTTTCATTCCAATCCCAAAGAAAGGCAATGACAAAGAATGTTCAAACTACTGCACAATTGCACTCATCTCACATGCTAGCAAATTAGTACTCCAAATTTTCCAAGCCAGGCTTCAACAATGCATGAACTGTGAGCTCCCAGACGTTTAAGCTGATTTTAGAAAAGGCAGAGGAACCAGAGATCTAATTGCTAACATCTGTTGGATCATCAAAAAATCGAGAGTTCCAGAAAAATGTCTACTTCTGCTTTATTGACTATGCCAAAACCTTTGACTGTGTGGATCACAATAAAATGTGGAAAATTTTTCAAGCGACGTGAATACCAGGCCACCTGACCTGTCTCTTGAGAAATCTGTATGCAGGTCAAGAAACAACAATTAGAACTGGACATGAAACAATAGACTGGTTCCAAATCAGGAAAGGGGTACATCTAGGCTGTATATTGCCTCTCTGCTTATTTAACTTATATGTTGAGTGCATTATGAGAAATGCTGGGCTGGATGAACCACAAGCTGGAATAAAGCTTACCAGGAGAAATATAAATAACCTCAGATATGCAAATGACACCACCTTTATGGCAGAAAGTGAATAACTAAAGAGCCTCCAGATGAAAATGAAAGAGGAGAGTGAAAAAGTTGGCTTGAAACTCAGCATTCAGAAAACTAAGATCATAGCATCTGGTCCCATCACTTCATGGCAAAAGATGGGGAAACAGTGGAAACACTGAGAGACTTTATTTTGGGGAGCTCTGAAATCACTTCAGATGGTGACTGCAGCCATGAAATTTAAAGATGCCTGCTCCTTGGAAGAAAAGTTATGACCATAATAGACAGATTATTAAAAAGCAGAGACATTGCTTTGCCAACAAATTCCATCTAGTCAAGGCTATGGTTTTTCCAGTAGTCATATATGGATGTGAGAGTTGGACTATAAAGAAAGCTGAGTGCCGAAGAATTGACGCTTTTGAACTGTGGTGTTGGAGAAGACTCTTGAGAGTCCCTTGGATTGCAAGGAGATGCAACCAGTCCATCCTAAAGGAAATTAACCCTGAATATTCATTGGAATGACTGATGCTGAAGCTGCAACTCCAGTACTTTGGCCACCTGATGGAAAGAACTGACTCACTAGAAAAGACCTTGATGCTGGGAAAGATCGAAGGCAGTGGAGAAGGGGACAACAGAGGATGAGATGGTTGGATGGTATCACTGACTCAATGGACATGAGTTTGAGTAAAATCCAAGTATTGGTGATGGACAGGGAGGCTGGGTGTGCTGAAGTCCATGGTGTCACAAAGAGTCAGACACGACTGAGCTGAACTGAATTTATAAAAGTCTAATGACAAAAAGTGAAGAGGAACTAAAAAGCCTCCTGATGAAAGTGAAATAGGAGAGTGAAAAAGTTGGCTTAAAGCACAACATTCAGAAAATGAAGATCATGGCATCTGGTCCCATGATTTCATGGCAAATAGATGGGGAAACAGTGGAAACGGTGTCAGACTTTATTTTTTGAGGCTCCAAAATCACTCCAGATGGTGATTGCAGCCATGAAATAAAAAGCTTACTCCTTGGAAGGAAAGCTATGACCAACCTAGACAGCATGTTAAAAAGCAGAGCCATTACTTTGCCAACAAAGGTCTGTCTAGTCAAGGCTGTGGTTTTTTCCAGTAGTCATGTATGGATGTGAGAGTTGGACTGTGAAGAAGGCTGAGCACCGAAGAATTGATGCTTTTAAACTGTGGTGTTGGAGAAGACTCTTGAGAGTCCCTTGAACTGCAAGGAGATCCAACCAGTCCATTCTAAAGGAGATCAGTCCTGGCTGCTCTTTGGAAGGAATGATGCTAAAGCTGAAACTCCAGTACTTTGGTCACCTCATGCGAAGAGCTGACTCATTGGAAAAGACCCTTATGCTGGGAGGGATTGGAGGCAGGAGGAAAAGGGGACAGCAGAGGATGAGATGGCTGGATGGCATCACTGACTCGATGGATGTGAGTCTGAGTGAACTCCACGAGTTGGTGATGGATAGGGAGGCCTGGCGAGCTGCGATTCATGGAGTCGCAAAGAGTCGTACATGACTGAGCGAGTGAACTGAACTGAACTGAACTGAATGACAAACGATACATTTATTTTCTCACCAAACAGTACAATAGTTTAGAATATTAGTTTCTCTCTCCTGAAACATTTTACTGAAGTGAATTTTAAATCCATTTAGTTTTTGAACCATTTTCACTTTGATATATCCAATTCTTTGATCTTCATCCCTCTTCTGTCTTTCACCTTTCTCTGAGATCTTTTTCCTTCTTCCCCAAAGAGATATTTAATAACTTATTTGATGAGGTTCTGTTCGGCAAACTCTCCACTTCTATTTGTCTAATAATGTTTTCATGTCACTAACACTTTGAAAATATTTCCTTACTGAGTACAAATTCTGCATGCCCTTTATTTCCTTTTGGTGCTTTGAAGGGATCATTTCCCATCACCTTCTTCTCTTTGGTTGAGACTTCAGCTGTCATTAAAATTTCGCTCTCTGAAAGATATTCTTTATTTTTTTCCTAGCTGGCTGCTCTAAGATTTTTCTCTTTGCATTTTATGTTTAGCATTTCCAACACAATGTGTCTATGTATAGATTTCTTTTATTCTCCCGTGGTTTCTTAGGATTCTTGAATTGATGAAGCAGTAACTTTTATGAGTTCTTGAAAATTTTCTGTCAATATGACATTAAAAATTGTCTCTGTCCCATTTCCCTTTCTTCAATTTCAATTAAATACAGTTTAGATGGGTCCATTCTATGTATTCTCAGTCTTCTGCCCTCATTTTTCCCATCTTCTTCATTTTGTTCTTTATATGCTTTTCATCCACATTGAATTTTAATACTTATCTCTTCTAATGTGTTTATTGGCTTTTTTGTGTGTTCTTAACTTCGGTTTTAGTATTTTCATTTCCAGAATTTTGGTTTGGTTATTTTGCAAATCTTTAATGTCACTTGGTTCCGGTTTCTAGTCCCCATATTAAAAGCTTGGCTTCTCCTCTTTTGTGCAAAATAAAGCTAGTTGTTTTATCAGAATCTTGTCAGTTCAATATCTGAAATCTTTTCTGTCTGTTTTTATTCCCTGTCCACTCTCCTTTGCCACCACTGCCCATGGGTTCTCACTCATGCTCCCTGCTTTCCTACATGACAGTTTCCCTTTTGCTCTTTACAGACATTGATCACATAAATGTTTGTAGGAATAGTTGGATGCTAGGGTCATGTTTTCATGGTCCTTAAATATTTTGTCTTTTGTTTCTTCCAGAGACAAATGTTCCATCTTGAAGTTAGAGATTCTGTTTTGGGAAAGCAAGTTGAAGGCCATTTGTTGTCTTGTGGATTTTCTGCTAGAGGAAGATGCAGACTGGGTAACACTCCCTAGAGTGGATGGAGTCTTCATTAAGAGGGCCAGGCTTCCCTTTTGAGACCACTAGCAGGCAGTGCACTGGGGTTCAGCATTCCAGGTCTTTCCTGTTGACCAATCAAAGCTCTTAGGGTAAAAGCAACTTTGTGCAGTGATTTTGTCTCTCAAGTTCTGCAGCTAGATTTTAGACCAGTAATTTTTCAGTATAACGCTAGCATTTGTTGCTTTTGAGAAGATTACACAAACATTCCAACTTTTTGAAGTTGTGTGATTGCCCTCAGGAGGCGTTGGGGTTGGTGATATAAGTAACTATTTTACCACTACTGGGACATGCAGAATGACTGTCAATTTAAGGGAACCACAGATTCTCCTTAAATGTATATTACTATGTGCACTTTAAGAAACACCTGGAGTAAAGGCAAACTTGGCATTGGAATGCAGAATGAAGCAGGGTAAAGACTAACAGAGTTTTGCCAAGAAATTGCACTGGTCATAGCAAACACCCACTCCAACAACACAGGAGAAGACTCTACACATGGACATCACCAGATGGTCAACACCGAAATCAGATTGATTATATTCTTTGCAGCCAAAGATGGAGAAGCACTGTACAGTCAGCAAAAACAAGACCAGGAGATGACTGTGGCTCAGATCATGAACTCCTTATTAACCAAATTCAGACTCAAATTGAAGAAAGTAGGCAAAACTGCTAGACCATCCAGGTATGACCTAAGTCAAATCCCTTATGATTATACAGTGGAAGTGAGAAATAGATTTAAGGGCCTAGATCTGATAGACAGAGTGCCTGATGAACTATGGAATGAGGTTCGTGACCTTGCACAGGAGACACGGATCAAGATCATCCCCATGGAAAAGAAATGCAAAAAAGCAAAATGGCTGTCTGGGGGAGGCCTTACAAATAGCTATGAAAAGAAGAGAGGCAAAAAGACAAGGAGGAAAGGAAAGACATAAGCATCTGAATGCAGAGTTCCAAAGAACAGCAAGAAGAGATAAGAAAGCCTTCTTCAGCTATCAATGCAAAGAAATAGAGGAAAAGAACAGAATGGGAAAGACTAGAGATCTCCTCAAGAAAACTAAAGATACCAAGGGAACATTTCATGCAAAGATGGGCTTGATAAAGGACAGAAATTGTATGGACCTAATAGAAGCAGAAGATATTAAGAAGCAGTGGCAAGAATACATGGAAGAACTGCACAAAAAGATCTTCACGACCGAGATAATCATGATGATGTGATCACTAATCTAGAGCCAGACATCTTGGAATGTGAAGTCAAGTGGGCCTTAGAAAGCATCACTACGAACAAAGCTAGTGAAAGTGACAGAATTCCAGTTGAGATGTTTCAAATCCTGAAAGATGATGCTGTGAAAGTGCTGCACTCAATATGCCAGCAAATTTGGAAAACTCAGCAGTGGCCACAGGACTGGAAAAGGTCAGTTTTCATTCCAATTCCAAAGAAAGGCAATGCCAAAGAATGCTCAAACTACCACACAGTTGCACTCATCTCACACGCTAGTAAAGTAATGCTCAAAATTCTCCAAGCCAGGCTTCAGCAATACGTGAACTGTGAATTTCCTGATGTTTAAGCTGGTTTTAGAAAAGGCAGAGGAACCAGAAATCAAATTGCCAACATCCACTGGATCATGGAAAAAGCAAGAGAGTTCCAGAAAAACATCTACTTCTGCTTTATTGACTTTGCCAAAGCCTTTGACTGTGTGGATCACAATAAATTGGAAAATTCTTCAAGAGATGGGAACACCAGACCACTTTACCTGCCTCTTGAGAAATTGGTATGCAGGTCATGAAGCAACAGTTAGAACTGGTCATGGAACAACAGACTAGTTCCAAATAGAAAAAAAGAGTACATCAAGGCTGTATATTGTCACCCTGCTTATGTAACTTATATGCAGATTACATCATGAGAAATATTGGACTGGAAGAAACACAAGATGGAATCAAGATTACCGGGAAAAATATCAATAACCTCAGATATGCAGATGATACCACCCTTATGGCAGAAAGTGAAGAGGAACTCAAAAGCCTCTTGATGAAAGTGAAAGAGGAAAGAAAAATGTTGGCTTAAAGCACAACATTCAGAAAAATAAGATCATGGCATCTGGTCCCATCACTTCATGGGAAATAGATGGGGAAACAGTGGAAACAGTGTCAGACTTTATTTTGGGGGCTCCAAAATCACTGTGGATGGTGATTGCAGCCATGAAATTAAAAGATGCTTACTCCTTGGAAGAAAAGTTATGACCAACCTAGAGGGAATATTTAAATGTAGAGTCATTACTTTGCCAACAAAGGTCCATCTAGTCAAGGCTATGATTTTTCCAGTGGTCATGTATGGATGTGAGAGCTGGACTGTGAAGAAAGCTGAGTGCCGAAGAATTGATGCTTTTGAACTGTAGTGTTGGGAAGACTCTTGAGAGTCTCCTGGACTGCAAGGAGATCCAACCAGTCCATTCTGAAGGAGATCAGCCCTGGGATTTCTTTGGAGGGAATGATGCTAAAGCTGAAACTCCAGTACTTCGACCACCTGTGCGAAGAGTTGACTCATTGGAAAAGACTCTGATGCTGGGAGGGATTGGGGGCAGGAGGAGAAGGGGATGACAGAGGATGAGATGGCTGGATGGCATCGTGGACTCAATGAACATGAGTCTGAATGAACTCTGGGAGATGATGATGGACAGGGAGGCCTGGCGTGCTGTGATTAATGGGGTTGCAAAGAGTTGGACACGACTGAGTGACTGAACTAAACTGAACTTTTGTAGTGAAATACTACTAAACACACAGAATAGTAGTATGTGCATTTAGTAGATGACATCATTGACTCAATGAACATGACTTTGAGCAAACTCCAGGAGACAGTGACAGACAGTGAAGCCTGGTGTGCTGCAGTCTGTGGGATCATAAAGAGTTAGAAATAACTGAGTGGCTGAACAACAAAGTAGTGGAATATTAGGTAACTCATATCATACACTGGAGAAGGCAATGACACCCTACTCCAGTACTTTTGCCTGGAAAATCCCATGGATGGAAGAGCCTGGTAGTCTGCAGTCTCTGGGGTCCCTAAGAGTCAGCTACGACTGAGCAACTTCACTTTCACTTTTCACTTTCATGCATTGGAGAAAGAAATGGCAACCCACTCCAGTGTTCTTGCCTGGAGAATCCCAGGGACGGTGGAGCCTAATGGGCTGCCATCTATGGGGTTGTACAGAGTTGGACATGACTGAAGTGACTTAGCAGCAGCAGCAGCAGATCATACACTGGTGGTCAGATGGTAAAGAGTCTGCCTGAAATGAGGGAGACCCGAGTTTGATCCCTTGGTTGGAAAGATCCCCTGAAGAAGGAAATGGCAACCCATTCCAGTATTCTTGCTTGGAAAAATCCCATGGACAGAGGGACCTGGTGGACTATATTCCATGGGACTGCAAGGAGTTGGACAGGACTGAGCAACTTCACCAGATCATATAAATACACAACTCTATCTTTGCATTCTACAAGTTGTCTCAATGAGTATCATGCAAAAGTCATGGGAAAATGTAAAATGTATAGAAGGAGATTATCTGAAATTAAATTAAAAAAATTTTAGCTTGGCTGTGAAAAGGAGGACACTAGGGTGCCAACAATTCCAGGTGTATTTTCCCCCTAATATATCAAAAGACTTTTAATGTATGTCAAATTCAAAGTTCTCTTTCAAAAGCATAGTTTGGACTCATCCAAATATAACAAAAACACAAATCCATTTTTGATGTAAAAGGCATGATTTAATAATATTCATATAAATAAAAAATGATTAAGTGAAATCATTCAATATTTTCTTTAAAAAATGAACTGAAAAAATGAGCATGAAAATTTTAAGCCCTAAGGAGACATGTGTATGTAAACGTATGCATATATATATTAGTAGTGTTAGTTGCTATGTTGTGTCTGAACTTTTGCGACCCCATTGACTCACCAGGATCCTCTGGCCATGAAATTCTCCAGGCAAGAATATTGGAGTGGGTAGCCATTCTCTTCTCCAGGGGATCTTCTTGACCCAGGTATTGAACCTGGGTCTCTTGCATTGCAGACAGATTCTTTGCTGTATGAACCGCTAGGGAAGCCCCTGTGTGTGTGTGTGTAATAAAAAATTATGTATATATATATTCATATAATAAATTTTTGTTAATGAGGAAAAAAAAAAAGAAATCTGTGGTCTTTATTGAATGAAAATAGATATTTGACTTCTCCATCTCCAACCACTTCTAACATAACTTAAGCAAGCTAAATAGAGAAAATGACCAAAATATGGGTACTAAATTAGAAATTTTGTCCCAAATTTAGAGTACTGAAATGCAGTCTTATAGAAAAATGTGGAGAATATTAATTCGGCATTTGAATTTTGAAAATAAAATTTTGTTTTACTAGTTTTTTCCTTTTACATGAAGTATGAAAATTCAAAACTACAGAAATAATGGCGCTTTCCCCCTAGAGTTTCCAAAATTGTAGTGATTAAGAGCAATTGGATGTGTAAGTTCTGTTCATTCACAACAGTCAAGGAAGCCCTGCCTCAGAAGGGTTTTTATGTAGGACTGAGGACCCCCATTCATAACTGATTTACAGCACTGTATGCCAGTGCAGTGAACTTTATTTTGCATGGTAATTCATATCATACTGGCATCAGTAAGACAGAAGACTATTCATCTCATGTCCACTATTTTCTCTAGGTAGTCAGAGTTGTGAGGTCATTTACTGAACATGGGGAGGATGCCCCATGTTCAGTAAATGGGAGGAGGGAACTGGTACTTTCACCCCACTAGGCAGCAGTGGGACCCCCATCCCCTGTCAGTAGTGGTCACAAGGGAAACCCGGATTTCCATTCCTGCTGGCAGTCACCATGTGTCCTTGCAACTCCCCACTGTCCTATCAGAGGAGATCCAGCAGAAAAGATCAGTATACAGGGGCTGCCTCCTCAACCCTTGCTGTCTGTGGAGGCCGCTTCAGAAGCAGCTGTAATGAGGCAGTCCTGCCTCATCAGTGGAGGCTCTTCAGAGAGCTGGAACCATTTTCCCAACCAGCAGGAACAGGGAAACCTCTCCTGATGGATGCTAACTGAGGCCAAGTGAGCCATCCTAGACTTCTACCACCACCAGGCAGTAAAATGGTAGTGCCAACCCTTCTTCTCTTAGAGAAGTTATAGAAAATGTCAGTTGAAATGAGTTTAAAGTAAGATTCAGAGTGGCATAATACTGGAAATGCTCAGTTTTCAATTAAAAATTATTCATAATATCAAGAACCAGGAAAATCTCTACTTAAATGAAAGGATGCAGTAAAGAGAAATCAACACCAAGATGCCGAAGATATTAGAATTTCCTGACTATAATTTTCAAGTAAATATTATAAAAATATTTGCTTGAAAATTCATAAATAATAAAAATGCTTTAATAAGAAATTATGGACATGCTTGAAACAAAAATAATAAAAAACCAGAAAGCTTCAGAAAAACAGAGAGGATTTAAATAGATTTTTTTAACTGAAAAATAGAATAACTGATGTGAAAAAATAACAACAATAAAAAGCCAAAACAAAAAAACGCAATGGCTCAAAAACCAGTGAAGAGTACAGAGGAAAGAATTGGTCAGCCTGATATAGGAGAGTGGAAAACATCCATTCTGGACAGCACAGAATATGGAGAAACACTCAAGGATGTGAGACTTTTACAAAAGAGCTGACAATTTTGTCATCAGAGTCTTGGCAGGAGAGAATAAAAACAGTAGGGCTGAAAATGTACTCAAAAGAATCATAGCTAAAAACTTTACAAATTTAACAAAAGACATAAACTTACATATTCGATAAAGATATCAAACCCCAAACAGGATAAATCCAAAGAAAATGTCACCAAGACACATTATAGAGAAACTTTGTAAACCAGGGGCTACATGTTTCAGGCACCAGAAAAATAAAGAATAGAAAAGAAAACAAACAAACAACAACAACAACAAAATCGACCCAAGATACTGTATCCAGTGAAAAGATCTTTCAAGAAGGAAGTGATAATCAAAGATTTCTCAGATGATGAAAGATTAAGAGAATTTGTCACCAGTAGATCTATCCTAACAGAGAAAGATATTCTCTAAACAGAAATGAAATGAAAAAAGGAAACAAAGGAAATGAAAATGTCTTGGAATATTAGGAAAGAATAAAGAATTATAGAAAGAATAATATTAAATATGTAAAATATATTTTCTTATTGAGTTTCTTAAAACATGCTTGATTGCTAAGCAAAAATTATAACTCTCTCTGATAGAGTTGTAAAAATATTTAAGGCTTATTATAAACAGCATAGGATAGAGCATATGAAGAGAGTAAAGATTTCTATACTTCACTCAAAATGATAAATGCTGATATCAGTGAACTGTGACAAATTATAGAGATAGACTATAATGCCTAGAGCATGAAAAGTTGCTTTAGTGTGTCTGACTCTGCAGCCCTGTGGACTGTAGCCTGTCAGGCTCCTCTGTCCATGGGATTTTCCAGGCAAGAATACTGGAGTTGGTTGCCATGCCCTTCTCCAAGGACTCTTTCTGACCCAGGGATCAAACCCATGTCTTTTATGTCTCCTGCATTGGCAGACAGGTTCTTTACCACTAGAACCACTTGGGAAGCTCTACAATGCCTAGAGTAACCATTAAAAAGCTATGTAAAGAAATATATTATAAAACAGTAGATATAAATAAAAATGGATGCCATACTCCATTTTTGAATATTCAAGCAGTGCTTCATTTCCAACTTTTGCTGTATACTTACTAAAACTCTATAATGAGCAACATTTATGACCCATTTAAAAATATTGGTCATTTCAGTAGTTTAGGAAGCAGGGCTACATTTTTTCATTGCCAAGAAATCTTACAAGTGCACTTTAAAGTTGTTATTATTTTAAAACAGAAACAGATTAGAATGCTAGAATGCTTACACCTTGAGTAGACAGAAGTATAAATCCAAATGTGACATTATGGAACTTGTACGTGTGATAAAAATTTCACTTCATGCCATTCAAGAAGTATGCTCTACCGTTTCTTCAAGTAGTGCTTTGCCACTGAAAAGTATAACAACATACAGCATTGTTCAATCATCTTCCCTGTTTACACTAATCAGTTTCTCTTTTTTGATCTTAATTTACAAATGAGAGAACAAAGGAAGAATCAGAAAAGAAGTGGGGAAAAAAAAACAAACAGCCTGAGTCTATACAGGTAGTGCTCAATAAAGTTCAGAATGCACATGTGGGTTTCCTGATTTTCAGTATAGACCTTATTTATTTATTTATTGCCACACTGAACTGGCAGGTGGAATCCCACATCCCTGACCAGGGATTGAACTCGTGCCTCCTGCAGTGGAAGTGTGGAGACTCCTTGGTGATGCCATGGTTGAGAGGTGGTTGAGATGTAAGAGACCCATGTCTGCTATGTCTCCTGCTTTGGGAGGCGGGCTCTTTACCACTAAAGCCACTTGGGAAACCACAAAACCCTGGTGTTCTAGTGGTAAAGGATCCACCTGCCAAGTTGGAGACGCAGGTACAATCCCTGGGTTGGGAAGATTCCTTGGAGAAAGAACTGGCAACCCACTCCAGTATCCTTGTCTGGAGAATCCCCTGGAAAGAGGAGCCTGTTGGGCTACAGTCTATGGGGTCACAAAGAGTTGGACATGACTTAGTGACTTGCTTGCTTGCTAAGTCACTTCAGTCGTGTCCGACTCTGTGCGACCCCATAGATGGCAGCCCACCAGGCTCTGCCATCCCTGGGATTCTCCAGGCAAGAACACTGGAGTGGGTTGCTATTTCCTTCTCCAAAGCATGAAAGTGAAAAGTGGAAGTGAAGTCACCCAGTCATGTCTGACTCTTAGCGACCCCATGGACTGCAGCCCAACAGCAGCAAACAGTAACAGAAAGTCTACGAGAATAAAAAATGCAGAGAGAGTGAAACACAAAAGGACTGCTCGAGAAGGTATAACATGTATTTAACTGAACATGAAGAACATGATTGGGGAGGAAAGTGCCAATCTTTAAACAGATAATGCATGAAAATGTATTGGAATCAATTCTTCTTGAACTTGTCCGCTCCGTTAGATGTTTGAAGTTATGACTTACATTTGTTCATGACTGCTTATTGTAGTTCCAGTGTCTGCAGCATATGTGGCAGTCTTCCTTCCTGACCATGATTATTTTTATTTTTCTCTATTTTTTTTCTGGATAAAGCTAACCAAGGATATTATTAACTGATTACTCTTTAAAAGAACAAATACTGGTTTGTGTGTGTGTGTGTGTGTGTGATTTTTATCATTAGTTTTCTCTTTAATCATTTCTATTCATATACTTATTATCTTTATCCTTTAATTTTCTTGGGTTAATGTTGCTGTTCCTTTCTATTATATTAAATGTTAGTTTCATTTTTTCTAAATTTATACATTTCCTCTGAACAGTTTTCGCTGTTCCTTACAAATTTTGCTATGTAGGTTTTTGTGCGTGTGTGTGTGTTAGCTGACTGAAAATATTTTTAATTTCTAATTTGATTTCTTCATTGAACTATATGCTATTTAAAACAATATTCCTTAATTTTCAAACACGTAAATATCTTCCTAGTTTTTAAAACCATGAATTTATAGCAGCCCTGGTTGTATAAATTAGGATTGGACTCTGGATTGACTCATTGAAAAGGAAATTCACTAACAAAGGAGAAATGATCTTTAGAGGAGTCACTGGACTGCCTGCACTGCAGTTGGAAGCCCATCTTTATAAGTTTGTGCCCTTGTAAAGCGATGTTGTGTAACCACTCTGTGCGCCACCTCACTGTCATTTTCCTTATACAGATGAGGTTCAATATCCAGGAGCTGGTGAAGAGGGAGCAGTGTTCAGCTCCTCCCATGTGAAACACCCAAGCTCTTCATTACACACAAAACATATTCCTTACAAATTTGTATTGAAAGTCGGGCTTCCCAGGTGGTGCTAGTGGTAAAGAACCTGCCTGCCAATGCGGGAGACATAAGAGATGTGGATTTGATCCCTGAGCTGGGAAGATCCCCTGGAGGAAGATATGGCAACCTACTCCAGTATTCTTGCCTAGAGAATCCCATGGACAGAGAAGCCTGGTGGGCTACAGTCCATAGGTTTTGAAAAGAATTGTACAAGATGAAGCGACTTAGCACGCACACATGAAGGCACATAGGACGTTGCTTGTTGTGGAATTTCCTAACAAAACACAATATTCTTTTTTGTCATTGTTTGTTTTATTCTGATCTAATTTCCAGCTTCCTGGGAATTTGAATTTTCCCATAAAGCTGCTCTGAAGATATGTGTAATTAAAACAACAATATCAACAACAAAAGGAAAAAAAAAAAAAACAAAATAAAAGTGAAATCCTATCCCATTTTTCCTTTAGTACCTTTAGTCATAAGTTAAAAGCACTTTGAAGTCTGTGAGACTCCAACAATTAGATTTGTTTGGCAACCCTCCACAGTGAGTTAATGATTTCTTTGGCATTTTCTGACACTTTTGACAACAATTGCTTTCAAATTCCCCCCATAAAGGTCTTGAGAAGCCTTGGGACATTGTCATTTGAGATGATAACAGAATTATTTTAAGAGAAGAGCTGGATTGTGTTGTGAAAGTTTCTGAAGATGGAGTCCAGATGCTCAGCTATGGCTTGAGCTCAAATCTGGGCTGCAAATGTGGAGGGAAGAACAGTCCCAGAAATATCATGCTTCCCAACACCAGTGAGCTCCAAGATTTTAAAAGATAAAGGAAATCAAGAGAAACTTGAGTGAGGCAGCCAACCTCTCCACAAGACTGGAGACTGGAACTTGGCTACAGAGAAGAGAGGTAGTAAGAGATTTTCACTATGTTTTCCTAGTGACAAAATTAAATCTCAACATCATCTTATTTTTAATCAAAATAATCTCATTTGTGTTGCTATGAATGTTTATATTAACATGCTATATATCATGTTTATATCAATAACAAAATTCAAATATTATTTAAACTCAATTCTAGAAAATTGCAAGTGCATGAATATTAAAGAATAATGTAGCTTACAAAAGACAACAAGTGATTATGCTTTGAATTTGGATATAAAAGATGTTTTTCTAATCATTAGTAGAGATCGGTCAAGACTGAAGTTGAGTTACTTATATGATCCTCATCATATGCTATAGCAGATACACCTTAGAATTTAACAGCAAAGAAATTGGTTTCAACTCTATTTTAGCCACTTAAACCACTTGGCATTGGAGAAACCAGTCAGCTTCTTGAAGCCTCAGTTTCCATTTTAGGAAAATAACGCAAGTTACTCTGAACTCCATCTGTACACAGCGTTGGATAAGGCAAGATTACAAATGTATACCAGAGTTTGAAAGCCTGTGTAATTAGCAAGGACACATCAGAGGTAGAAATAACAGGTTTTGATAAGTGAGATTAAAATAGGTAGTGCTTTATCCAATTTTATGCTCAATTATATTTCAAAAGAATGATTCTTGCCTGACTAATGGTTCATCCACATGTCTGGACTGGAAGTCTGACTCCTCCCTTCACTGTGATTCTTTCTTCTCAACCCCAAATGAATCGACTCCTGTTGACTCCATCTCAAGCCATCTCTCATACAACTCCACACTCATGGTTCATTTCTCACCTGTACCATTGGAAAAGTGTTTCCCACTGCTCTCCCTGGCTCCAGGATCTCTCTGTTATTCTCTGTCTTATTTTGTTTCTGTTCAGTCACTCAGTCATGTACAACTTTTTGTGACTCCCATGAACCAAAACACACCAGGGTTCCCTGTCCTTCACCATCTCCCAGAGCTTGATCAAACTCATGTCCATTGACTCGGTGATGCCATCCAACCATCTCATCCTCTGTTGTCCCCTTCTTCTCCTGCCTTCAATCTTTCCCAGCATCAGGGTCTTTTCCAATGAGCCATCTCTTCACTTCAGATGGCCAAAGTATTGGAGCTTCAGTTTCACATCAGTCCTGCCAATTCAGGGCTGATTTCCCTTAGGATTGACTGATTTGATCTCATTGCAGTCCAAGGAACTCTCCAGAGTCTTCTCCAACACCACATTTCAAAAGCGTCCATTCTTTGGCCCTCAGCTTTATTATAGTCCAACTCTCACACCCATATATGACTATTGGAAAAACCATAACTTTGACTAGATGGACTTTTATCGGCAAAATAATGTCTCTGATTTTTAATATGCTGTCTAGGTTGGTCATAGCTTTTCTTCCAAGGAGCAAATGTCTTTTAATTTCATGGCTGCAGTCACCATCTGGAGTGATTTTGGAGCCCAAGAGAATAGTCTCTCACTATTTCCCCATCTGTTTATCATGTAGTGATGGGACTGGATGCCATAATCTTAGTTTTCTGAATGTTGAGTTTTAAGCCAACTTTTTCACTCTCCTCTTTCACTTTCATCAAGAGGCTCTTTAGCTCCTCTTCGCTTTCTACCATAAGGGTGGTGTTATCTGTGTATCTGAGGTTATTGATATTTCTCCCGGCAATCTTGATTGCAGTTTGTGCTTCATCCAGCCCAGCACTTAGCATGATGTACTCTGCATATAAGTTAAATAAGCAGGGTAGCAATATACAACCTGTGTCTGTCTTCTAGGGTAGAGTATAGCCATAGTGCTTGTACCTACTTCTTTTCCATATCTCTCATTATTGACAACTAAGAAGAGAGTGAAAAAGTTGGCTTAAAGCTCACCATTCAGAAAACAAAGATCATGGCCTCCTGTCCCATCACTTCATGGCAAAGAGATGGGGAAACAACGGAAACAGTGAGAGACTTTATTTTGGGGGGCTCCAAAATCACTGCAGATGGTGATTGCAGCCATGAAATTAAAAGATGCTTATTCCTTGGAAGGAAAGTTATGACCAACCTAAACAGCATATTAAAAATCAGAGACATTACTTTGCCAACAAAGCTCTGTCTAGTCAAGGCTATGGTTTTTCTAGTAGTCATGTGTGGCTGTGGAAGTTGGACTATAAAGAAAGCTGAGTGCTGAAGAATTGATGCTTTTGAACTATGGTGTTGGAGAAGACTCTTGAGAGTCCCTTGGACTGCAAGGAGATCCAACCAGTCCATGCTAAAGATCAGTCCTGGGTGTTCATTGGAAGGACTGATGTTGAAGCTGAAACTCCAATACTTTGGCCACTTGATGCGAAAAGCTGACTCATTTGGAAAGACCCTGATGTTGGGAAAGACTGGGTAGGAGGAAAAGGGGATGGCAGAGGATGAGATAGTTAGATGGTATCACTGACTCGATGGACATGAGTTTGGGTAAACTCCAGGAGTTGGTGGTGGATAGGGAGGCCTGGCATGCTGTAGTTGGTCGCAAAGGGTTGGACACGACTGAGTGACTGAACTGAACTGAAAGTCCAATTTCTTTATTTTTGCACGAAAGGCAAGTCACAGATTGGCTATATCCTGCCTGTCCAGTCTCATCTTTTGCCATTTTTAATGAAGATTAAGTGATTCCAGATGCAAAGGACAACACCCTAGTTTGTAACTGCAAATCACTTTTTCATATTTATCTACATTGTGATTTTGCTTGTTCTGTCAAAATTCTTCCCATTCTTCAAAGTCATAGACAATATTTCACCTAAGAGCTTTCCATATTGCACCAATTCAGAAATGATATCTCCTTTTCTTGCACTTCCAGAGGACTAAATATATCAGTTATAGCAGTACATTTGCTTGCCACTGCAAATTCACTAAGGCATGATGCTAATCTTTGTGTCTTCACATCTTTTAAATGTGTAGCCAAGGATAGACAACAAGAAAGGGAAAGGGAAGTCACTCAGTCTTGTCTGACTCTTTGTGACCCCATGGACTGTAGTCCACCAGGCTCTTCCATCCATGGGATTTTCCAGGTGAGAATACTGGAGTGGGTTGCCATTTCCTTCTCCAGGGGACCTTCCCCACCCAGGAATCAAACCCAGGTCTCCTGCATTGTAGGCAGACACTTTACTGTCTGAGCCACCAGGGAAGTCATTGAAACTACAATGTAAGACAAGAAAGGTATATTTAAATTGAAGTTCATCTCATCTCCATTTCTACCTATATGGTCTAGAAAGAGAAGGCTTCAATTTCATTTAGTTTACCAGGCATATTCTGATTTACCTGGCTCAATCAATAAGTGTGTTGCTTGTCTCTTTATCTTTCCTAAATCATTCAGGACATGAGTAGGCAGTGGTAGGTCTTAGAGGTTAATTAAATGATTTTGAGTAACATTATGAGTTATTACTCCAGAAATGCCCTGATACCTAACCTGCCACCCAGTCACTGTCAACTTTGCCCCTACTTCTATGTGATTCTAAAAAAACAGTAATAGAAATCTAAAGATCTTGCAAAATTGTATTAATAACTCCTCATTTCCCCATATTGCCTAATGCAAGTTTTTGGTGGGAACTGAGTTAAAACACATGGCTTCCTCTCCTAATTTAATTATACATTTTTAGGAATAATGCCTAGGTCAGGAAAAGAGAGAGAGAGAAATTAAATATTTTTACAGACCTTGAATCTATTTCCTCACATAGCCATATGGAACAAGGGAGAAATAAATGTTTCTGCTGAATGAAATAGAAATGTAAGTTAAATAGAAAGGCAAACTATGGATTACTGTATTTTAACACATTAATTCTTCCAATTTAAGATTTCATCAGTGTAAATTTTGTTAAGGGCCAAAAAGAGTCAGGCAATGGAATGCATGTCTTAGATAAAGTTTTAGATCCAGTGGTTGATCGGGATCAGAGTTATGTTGGTTATAATGACGGGCCTGGGTTATCAACAGCCTTAAAATCAAGACAGTAAGGCAGATCTGTGATTTACTGGTTGGGTTCAAGACGTGTATTTACTGGAGGGAGTCTGCTGCTTACAATCTGGGGTCACTAACCTGGTGACTTTTGGTGTTATGCTGTCATTGATTGATTAGATTAAAGAGTGTTGCCATTGATTGAGTAAACAGAATGAAAACCAGTTCTGGTGTTTACTTGTTACCATGGTTAAAAAACAATCAATTCTTCCCCCTCTCCCCACAGAATGAGGGAGTCTTCAATTTTCACTATCATTATGTATACTTTATGATTATTATATATACTAAAATTTGCTTCCAGATTTTAACTTCTGTTTCCAGGAAGATGGTATAGATATTTTTTTCTCTGTTCTTTCTCTTAACTACACTGAAAAAAGTCTGATGATTGCATGTAAAACAAGAATAGGGAAGAATCTGAAAGTGGAAAGGAGAGGACAGACCATTCACAGACCTCAAAATCCAAGGAATGACACCATGGTGACATGGGTTTTCTTTTTCCTTCATATATCTCAGACTTGGAGTTGAAGAAGCCAGAAACCCAGATACATCCTTTGGTAAAGACCAAAAAATTCCAACAAAATTTTTTCTTTCCTAGCTGAAGGACCAGGAAGAGTATAGCCTAACAGATATTATACATTCAGAGAAAAAAGAGCCCCTTCAATAAATGTTGCTGGGAACTGGATAGCTACATTCAAAATAATCAAACTGCACTATTTTCTTACACCATTAAAAAGAAAATTCAAATAGATTAAAGACTCACAAGTAAAACTTGAAATAATAAAAATTCTAGAAGAAAACATAGACGGTATGTTTTTTGATGTTAGTCTTAATTTTTTTTTTTTTTTTTGATCTGTATTGTCAAGCAAGGGAAACAAAAGCAAAAATAAGCAAATAGAATTGCATCAACTTAAAACACTTTTGTGAATGGGTCAAGATTTTGCAAATGATATATCTGATGAGGGCTTAATATCCAGAATACACAAAGAAATCATACAACTCAACACTAAGAGACAAACACACACCCAATTTAAAACTGAGCATAGTCAAAAGGACAACAAACAACAAATGCTGGCTAAGTTATAGAGAAAAGGGAGATGTATACTGTTGGTGGGAATGTAAGTTGGTGCAGCCACTATGAAAACTGGGTGCTAAAAATAGAACCATCATATGGTCCAGAAGATCCTGGGTATATATCTGGTTATATATCTGAATAAGACGGAAACACCGATTTGAAAAGATATGCACCCTTGATGTTCATATTGGCATTATTTACAATAGCCAAGATATGGAAGCAACTTGTGTCCATCAATAGATGAATGGATAAAGACGTGTTAAATACACAATGGAATATTACTCAGCTATAAAAGAAAATGAAAATCCACCATTTGCAGCTTTGTGGATGAACCTGGAGGGTATTATGCTTAGTGAAATAAGTCAAATAAAGAAAGAAAAAAATCTGTATGTTATCACTTATATATGGAATCTAAAAAAATAAAACAAACAAATGAGCATAACAAACAGAAACAGGCTCAGACGTATAGAGAACAAATTAGTGATCACCAGTGTGGAGAGGTATGGGGAAAGGGCAAGATAGGGCTAGGGGATCAAAAGCACAGTACAGTATATTGAAGACTACTACATATAAAATAAATAAAATACAAGTATGTAATGTATAATGTAGGGACTATAGCTAATATTCTATAGTAACTTTAAATGGAGTACAATTTATAAAAATATTGAATCACTGTGTTGTACATCTGAAACTAATATTCTAAATCAACTATATTTCAATTTAAAAAATGGGCAGAGGACCTGAATAGACATTTTTCAAAAAGAAGACATGCAGATGGCTAACAGGCACATGAAAAGATGCCTAATGTCACTAATCACCAGGGAAAGGCAATTGAAACTATGATGTCACCTCACACTTCTCAGAATGGCTATTATCAAAAAGACAACAAATAACAAATGGATATTGGCAAGGATACTTAGAAAAGGGAATACTTGTACACAGTTGGTAGAAACGTAAACTGATACAGTCACTATAAAAAATGGTATGAACATTCCTGAAAAGATTAAAAATAGAACTAACATACAATCCAGCAATTCCACTTGTGAATATTCACCAAAACAAAGTAAAAACCTTGATTCAGAAAGATATACATGCACCTTTATGTTCATTGAAGCATTCTTCAAAATAGCCAAGATACAGAAGCAACCTAAATGCCCATTATTAGATGTTTAGATAAAAATATTTTATACACACACACACACATACACACGCACACAATGGAAGATTACTCAGTCATATAGTAGAATGAAATCTTGCCATTTGTGACAACATAGTTGGATGTAGAAGGTATTATGCTAAGTGAAATAAGTTAGAGAAAGATGAATACCTTGTGTTTTCACCTAAAGGCAGAATCTAAAATATGAAACAAATAAACAAATATAGCCAAACAGAAACAAAATCATAGATACAGAGAATAAACATGTGGTTGCCCCGGGGCAGGGGTAGGGGAGGAGAAAAATAAATGAGTGAGATTAAGAAACACAAACTTTCAGTTGCAGAATAAATGAGTCACAGGTATGAAACCTACAGTGTGGGGAATATAGTCAGTAATTATGTCATATCTTTGTATAGTGACAGATGACAACTAGATTCATCATGATGATTTTTTGAAATATTTAGAAATATAAAATCCCTCTGTTGTGTACCAGTAACTAACATAGTTGTGACCAGTTATATATCAAAATAAGCAAATGCATATACATGCAAACAAATGTTTGTTCAAAAACTTTTAAAAAAGAGATCAGATTTGCTCTGACCAGACTGGTGGTGAGGGGAGGGGCAATTAGATGAAGGAAGTCAAAAGGTACAAATTTCCAGTTATATCATAAATAAATACTAGGGATATAATGTACAACTTGATTGTGACAACACTGTTGTATGTTACAAATGAAAGTTGAGAGTAAATCCTGAGTTTTAATCACATGGAAAGACAAATTTTAAGATATATTTATTTATATAAATATATATTATCTATATATATATACTATATATATATTGACTATATATATATAGTCACTATGTTGTACATCTTAAGCTTGTACAGTGCTGTATGAAAATTATATCTCAATAAAACTTAAAGAAAAAAACAGATGGGAACGTGGACTTCTAATTCCACTTGGAAGTAAATGAATTAGTTCTTTCCCCTGCCCTAATAATTTGGCCACTTGATGCGAAGAACTGACTGTTTTGAAAAGACCCTGATGCCGAGAAAGATTGAAGGTCGGAGGAGAAGGGGATGATAGAGGGTGAGATGACTGGATGGCATCACTGGCTCAATGGAAAAGAGTTTGAGTAAACTCCAGGAGTTGATGATGGACAGGGAGGCCTGGCGTGCTGCAGTCCATGGGGTCGAAAAGAGTCAGACATGACTGAGTGACTGAACTGAACTGAACTGAATTGATATATAAGATGATAGATGTTCACTAAACCTATTGTGACAATCATTTCATTTCAAATATATAAAAAATTTATTTTAGTCAAATCATTATGTTGTACATCTTAAGCTTTTACAGTGTTGTATGACAATTATATCTCAATAAAACTTAAGAGAAAAAAAAAGATGAGAACTTGGACTTCTAATTCCACCTGGAAGTAAATGAATTAGTTCTTTCCCCTGTTCCTTTGAGTGATGTCAAAGGATGGTACCTAAAACATGGGTTCAAATAAGACCCCAAATCTCAGAACAAATATGCATATTTTAATTTACAAATCACTTATACAAACAACTAGGAAAAATTTCATCTTGAATGAAAGAAGGCAATCATGGACATCAACTCTAAGATGGCAGATTTTGACATTAACTTACAAAGATTTTGAGGCAGCTATCATAAAAATGCTTTAAGAAGCAATTATAAACAGGATTGAGATCAATGAAAAAAATAGAAAGCTTTGGAAAATAAGTTGAAGTTGTGAAGAAGCAAATGAAAAATTTGGAACTAAAAAATATAGTAACCAAAATGCTAAACTCACTGGATACTCAACATCAGAACAGAGCATGAAATCAGTGAGTTTGAAAGTTGAAAAATCTTCAAAATTATTCAATTTAACAACAGAGAGACTGAAAAAAAGTAGCCTCAGGGACTTCGTGGACTATAATAAAAGATATACTACTACTGTCATCAAAATTCTGGAAGGAGAAGAGAAAGAAAGCAGAGCTGAAAAAGTTCTTGAAGAAATAAGGGAATTGGGAATTCCCAAATTTCCCAAATTTGACAAAAGACATAAGCCTACAGATTTAAGAAGTAGACCAAATTCCCAAAAGGATAAACCCAAAAGAAATCCACATCATGACACGCTATAGTTAAACTGGGGGAAAAAAGGCAAACAAAAATTCTGAAATCAAATCAGTAAAAGAGACACAAAGTATTATCTATAAGGAGAAGACAATTCATATGATAGCAAATTTTGATCAGAAACCACGGGAAGCAGAAAAAGTAATGCACGGCATTTTTCCTGTCCTGAATGTAAAACCTGTCAACCTAGCATTTTGTATCGAGTAAAAAGATCTTTCAGGCATGAAGGGGAAAACAAAACATTCTCAAGAAAGAAAAATATATGTATATAAAATATATATTAAAATACATATATATATTTACCAGGAGACCTAACTTACAGAAATAGCAAATAAAATTCTCTAACAAATACTATGTGATAAAACAAGACCTCTAAGAACATCAAGAAATAAGAAGAAGCTAGAAACAGCCAAAATATGGGTAAAGAGAACAGACACTTAAATTATGAACATACAATTACATTACAAACAAAGGAGAGTAGAGGGTAAAGTGAGGTAAAACTTACAGTTCCTTTGGGTGAGCAAAATGATGACCTCAGTATACTGTAATTATGTGTATAATGGGTATATAACAGAATTTCTGAAACAATCATTGAGATAGCTATACAAATAAATGCACTGAAAAACTGCATAGGTAAATCAAAGTGGAATTCTAAAAATGCTCCAGTAACCCACAGGACTACTGGGAAGACAGTTGGAAGAAAAGTTATGACCTTGAAAGGAAAGTTATGACCAATCTAGACAGCACACTATAAAGCAGAGACATTACTTTGCCAACAAGTGTCGGTCTAGTCAAAGCTATGGTTTTTCCAGTGGTCATGTATGGATGTGAGAGTTGGACTATAGAGAAAGCTGAGTGCCAAAGAACTGAGGCTTTTGAACTGTGGTGTTGGAGAAGACTCTTGAGAGTCCCTTGGTCTGCAAGGAGATCAAACCAGTCCATCCTAAAGGAAATCAGCCCTGAATATTCATTGGAAGGACTGATGTTGAAGGCTGAAACTCGTAATACTTTGGCCACCTGATGCGAAGAGCTGACTCATTTGAAAAGACCCTGATGCTGGGAAAGATTGAAGGCAGGAAGATAAGGGGATGACAGAGGATGAGATGGTTGGATGGCATCACCACCCAATTGACATGAGTTTGAGTAAGCCCTGGGAGTTGGTGATGGTCAGCGAGGCCTGGTGTACTGCAGTCCATAGGGTCGCAAAAAGCTGGACATGACTGAGTGACTGAACTGAATGGAACTGAACCCACAGGAAGACAGGAAAAAGAAATCAAAGAAATAAACAAATAAAAATTGGCATAAAAGCCCTAACATCAATAACTGCTTTTATTGTTAATGATCTAAACACATCAAGTAAAAGACAGAAATTGATGAGTAAAGAACATGGGACAATTATACAATGTGTATGAGGAACTCATTTTAGGTAAAATGATAAAGGTAAATTAAAAAATAAATAATTGAAAAATTCATAGCAGTCAAATATTAATTATAATAAATCAAAATTGTCTATATTAATGTCAGATAAAGTAGACTTTAGAGCAAAAATAAAGTATACTAGATATAGAGCAAAATATTGTATAATGATAAAGAGTCAATTCATTAACAAGACATGGTTATCTCAAATATGGATGAACCAAACAACAAAGTTGCAAAACACGTAAAACATTTTTTTTTCACAGAAAAGTATCAGTTTCTAAAGTTACCAAAATATCTCAATGATATATTACTTTTAAAATAACCTCAATAAAGAAAATAAAGATGCCATTTTTAAAAACTATTGATTATACTACTTATTTTTTTCATTAAAATGACAATAAAACTAAAGAAATTTCTCTTGACTTTTAATGTATATGCATTTATTATATGCATATGTATATAATTTTTGCCTTTGTAATATTTTTTTTGTTTTGGCAATTAGGTAGTTATTGAGATTCTAAGACATTTTAGACAGTTAATAAAATAATTAATTGTGTCATTTTACTCTTGAGTTCTTACAGACCATTGGTCTGATTTGTAATTTTAAACATTTTCTAAATATGTATTCAATGTTAGAAATTTCCTTCTAAGCATTCTTTTAATGTATCCCACAAATTTTGATATATATTTTCATATTTATTTAATTCAAAATATTTTTAAAATTTTATTAAGACTTTGACTCCTGTATTACACAGAAATATGGTGTGTAAACTCAAAATATTTTGGTACTTTCCATCTATCTGTTATTTGTTTTTAGTGTAATTCCATTGCTAATGAAAGTAAACTTTATATGAATACTGTTATTTTAAATTTGGTAAAATAGTTAAAAAATGATGATAAGGTTTATGCCCCAAGACAAAAAAGATATTTTTCATTTTTGTCCAATGTTTTATTATTTTTAGATTTTTAAAATTCTTTCTTAGGATTTCTTTCTTTGTACGTACCTTAACCATCTGTTCTTGCATGATGATCACTTTTTCCTTAGAGCCCTTAGACCTTTACTCATGGTTATTTTAAATTCCTAGTATGATAATTTCAAAAAGTCTGTCATATTTAAATCTGACTCTGATGCTTGCTTTGTTTCTTCAGTGTTAATCTTTTAGCCTGCCTTGTAATTTTTTGTTGAAAGCCAGAACATGATAAATTGAATAAACTTGAGTTAAATAGGCCTTTAGTTTAAGTTTTCATGTTTATTTGGCTAGAAATTGGACCATGTTTACTATTTTCTGCAGCTGTGGTGTTGGAGACTAATATTTCCCTAAGTGAAGTGAAGTAGCTCGATCGTGTCTCGACTCTTTGCGACTCCATGGACTGTAGCCTACCAGGCTTCTCTGTCTATGGGATTTTCTAGGCAAGAGTACTGGAGAGTGAGTTGCCATTTCCTTCTCCAGGGGATCTTCCCGGCCCAGGGATTGAACCCAGGTCTCTCACATTGCAGGCAGACACTTTACCCTCTGAGCCACCAAGGAAGCCCAATATTTTCCTAGCATCCTTGTTTTTGTCACCCAGCCGTCTTTGAGTTTCCCTAGAGATACCTTCCTGCTGCTGGGAGAACCTAAGCCATGTATTTATTTTATTGTAGTTCCTGTTTATACAGGCGCACTTCACATGGTGGTAAGACAGGGATAAGGGAAGGATTCTATAGCCTTTGATTAGGTGTCAGTCTTTTAGAGAACCTGAGTGTTTGGTTTTCTTCCTCTATTCTAAAGTCTAGAGGGGGCTGGAATTGGGTATTTTTCTCCCCCAAATTCAGTTAGACTTTGGTAAAACTCCAGTTGGTTAAGCTCTTATAAAGTAGCTTTGGCACAGCTCATGGGATATAAAACTGAAAAAGGGTGGGGAATCTCTGAAGACTCCACTCTTAAATAAGTATACACTAAGCCTCTTTAAATTCATCAACTATAGTTTATAGTATCCCTGCCAATACTGGCTCTAGCTCTGGGCTTGCCTTCCCAGTAAGGTATGTTTCCCTGTATTCACTTGCCTGTCTCCAGTTTCTGAAGAACTTTCACGTGGTGACCTCAGTTCTTTAATGGACCTGAGAAGAATTACTGATTTTCAGTTTGTTCAGCTTTTGTTGCTCAAACTAGAAACTGAAGTCCCTTTGATTTAAAATAGATGTTTTTTGTCATACTGAAAAAGCATCCTGCTACTCAACTTTATAATTATTACTTTAACAAAGTATGACATTTGCATCTAATCAAATACCTATTAGTTGTCTATTTTGTCATTGTTGTTCAATAGCCAAGTTGTATCTGACTATTCATGACTCCATGGACTGCAACATGCCATGTTTCCCTGTCCCTCACCATCTCCCGGAATTTGCCCAAGTTCTTGTCTGTTGAATCAGTAATACCATCCAACCATCCCATCCTCTGTCACCCTCTTCTTCTGCCTTCAATCTTTCCCAGCATCAGGATCTTTTATAATGAGTCAGCTGTTTCCATCAGGTGGCCAAACTATTGGAGCTTCAGCACCAGTCTTTCCAAAGAATATTCAGGGTTGATTTCCTTTAAGATTGACTGGTTTGATCTCCTTGCTTCCAAGGGACTTTCAAGAGTCTTCTCTAGCACCAGTTCGAAAGCATCAGTTCAGTATGACTATACTTTCATTTTTATTTTTAAAATTATTAGTGTGATTAATTTTTTAAAACATTTTAAGATGTAATTTTTCTTTCATCCATGAATACACCTTACCTACTCATTACTTAGTTCTGGATTTTATATCTATTTGTTATTTTCATCTTTATCTCTAAATGAATTCCAGTTTTCATTTAAAATAATTTTTTGTCAGAAAATATAATAAATTAAGTTTTAGGGTTGTGCTTAAGTATGTTCTGACTTTACTAGTATATATGAGAGATGATACATCAACCAGTTTTAAAAATCTTTAGCTGTTGCTCCATTATCTTTTGATATTTGGTGTTACAGACAAAAATTGGCTTAAAAGTGTTATTTTTCTTACTTGGATGATAAAATATCTTTTTCTTTATTTCCTTGGCTAGAATATGTTGCAAAGGTGTAATCAGATGTTGCTTCATGGAGTTTGTCTATAAGTGGTGATGTTCACTTATTTTTTCTTTCAATTTTGTATCAAATTCAGTTTTATTTTAATGTCTCTTGTTATCCCTGAAGTTGAGTAGTCTTCAGATGTGTCATTACCATCTACTAACTGGATTTTCCTTGGTTTATATTCTACTCTTTTATGTCTTCAGTGTGGGTTTTTAATTCTTTATTGACATATGAAGCAGACATTTCTTTGGTCAATGTCTAAACTTGCTCTAATGCCATGCTGCCTCATTACTATAGAATTTCAATAGGTGTAATCATCTGGAACTGAAATTCAATATTAAAGTTTTTGAGTTTAATATTTTTTTGAACATTCAGCCTTCACATTTCCAGGTGCATTTTTAGAATCATCATCATTTCCAGTAAAAGTATATATAATGGGACTTTCGTTTGGGATTTTACATAGACCTAGCAAATGTGTATTTAATTTAATTGCTGCTCTAGTTATATTAGATCCATCATCTTTACTTTTCTTTGGTTGTCATCCTAGAGAGTACAAAATGATTACCATTTTCTGATTCTCTCAGAAACTTAGAATTCCATTAGTCTGAGCCACCAGGAAATCCCCATCATTCCTTTATCCACTCCCAAATTATTCTTTTATTGGCCACCGGTTTTAACTAGTGTCATTTTAAATCTCTAGAATGCTACTGTTAGTGCTTGTCCAGTCAGTTTTCATTTGTATTTACCCATATATTTCCTGTCTCATTGTTGTGAGAAGTTCAGCTGTGCATTGACTTTTTAAAAATTTTTAAATGAGTCCTTTTTCTCCCTCTAGCTGCCTCACCATTTTTTCCTTTGCTTTTATTTTTGCTTTTCAATGATTTGGCTTTGATGTATTTTCTTTATCTTGTTTGGTCTCATTAAACTTCTTAAACGTGTGGCTTAATGCTATTAATTAGTTTGGGAAAATTCTTAACCATTTGAAAAATAATTACATTTATCTCATTCTCCCTGCATTCTTCTGGGACATCAATCACAGGAATGTTATACCTTATAACTGGGTGCTAAATATCTCTTCTACTCTGTTGTGTGATTCCATTCTTAATTTTTTCTTTCTCTCTCTTTGCATATATTTCTGTCTGCATATTTTTTGTCAATCTGATATCTACATGACCATTCCTGGGTTTATTTGCAACCAATCATCAATAAATCAAGTCCTTAACATCAGAAATCATAGTTTTCAGTTGTAGAATATGCATTATACTCTATTTCATAAATAGAAAATTTTTAAAAATTCCACATCATTTCATTTATTGCGTACTTCTTTTCTTGAAAATAGTAATCAGAGTTATTTTAAAGTCTGCTGCTTACTCCAGCATTTAAGGCACCTATATTTCTGCCTTTTTTTTTTTTCCTCTTGGTTGTTAGAGAATTCCATTTATTTTCAGGCAGTAATTTTTATATAATGCCAATTAAATTTTATATTCTTTAAAAATAAAAATCAACTTAGCTTCCAACTTGGTCCATAATGGCAAGTAGTCCAGGAATAAAGCTGGGGAGTGCATTTTCCCATGCTAATTCATCACTTTCTCCGGGCAAGCAGTTCTCAAGCAGTGCTCACCAGTTGCACTCAACATTCCTTCTTTACTTTGGTCTCTGTCTCATGAGCATCCAAGCACTGGAAGACTGCAGTACACTCCCTGATGCATTTCAGATCAGTTTTGCTTAGCTCTTTGGCTTTCAGCCCACCCTACTTTAGACTTTAGTAAATACCTTGAGGGGATCTTTCTTGTGTTTGCAGACCCTCACTAGCTTGTCTCATCCTTCTGTCCATCAGCAGAAGCCTGTGGCCTTACTCAAGACCAAGATTGCAGCAGCTGGCTTGTCCTCCAAACCAGCAGATTTTGTGCAACTAAGGATGGCAAGGGCCCTGGGATTCTTTTCAAAACTCCATGCTGGAATTTTTTTCCTTGCAATTTTGTTGCCACATCTTTGTTGCCACTGTGTACACTGGCAATTTAAATATCTGACAATTAATCTCATTATCTAGTTGTCCTCAGTGAAGCTTTGAGCTGTGGTGGATGCTCCCATCCCAACTGGAAGCAAGAACATTCAGTATAGGATGTAATTCCAACTGTGATTTCATTTTCTACCATCCCTCCTAATACATCTGTAACCTTATTTATCCTATTTGTTGTTTTTTTTATTTCATGGAAAAATCCTTATGGGGCAAATCTTCCATCTTTGACTTTTGAAAATGTAGATTATTTTAAAAATAATAACTTGAGACAGAGTCTGAGCCAACAGAATTCATATTTTACAAGTGTACCTTTATTACAAAAAAGCCCCCACCTAATTTCAGTACTGTGAGTTCTTTTTGTGTTTCATGCACCATCACAGAAAAGTCCAGCAATTTGGAAACACCTTCTGTTTAGAGGCAACTCCCGAGTCCTGGCCACTGGTACAGATGAAAAGATACAGGTCTCATGAGAGGTTAGTACTCAATTTCTGGATTTACATAATCAAATAAGGGTGTCAAAATATTTACAATGATAAGTCTCTGCAAATGATTTCCCTCAAGATTAGTGACTTGGGAAAAGAGGAAAATTACCTTGTGATTGACTTTTCATAAAAAGATTTTTTAACATTACCAGATCACTGATTTATTGGGTAAGGTACCAGTGGTTTTATTTATTAAGAAACATAGTTGATCTTCATTATTCAGGGATTCAGCATCTACAAGTTCCACTAAAATCTGCTTGGAATTTGTAACCTCAAAATCAATACTCATGGCACTTTCACAGTACTTTGCAGACATGCTGAGGAATTTTGAGTTGCCCCTGCTCCTAGCTGGGGTTGAACAAGGGAATGCTGGCCCTCTTGTTTCTCACACTGTGAACAGGTGCCCTTTACAGGTTATGTTTAGGACCACATCTACACATTTTGTGATTTTTTGTTTAAAATTTGTGCTTCTGCTGTTTAAAATGGTAGTAGTGCTCACGTACTGCCTGGTGTTTCTTAATGCGGGAAGGCTGCCATGTGCCTTAAGGAGATTAGCTTCCTTCAGGTATGAGATCCTGTGCTGTGGCCATGAGCTCAGTATCAACAAATCAACATTAATATTAAATGTTCAACAGAAACAGGTATAAAACAAGGTTGTGTATTGATTGGTTGAGGAGAATGTTGGGACCTGAAGCTTGCAGGAACCATATCCTGCATTTCCCCTAAGAGCAATAGTTTAGTGTTAACTAATCCAACCAGTCCATTCAGAAGGAGATCCGCCCTGGGATTTCTTTGGAAGGAATGATTCTAAAGCTGAAACTCCAGTACTTTGGCCACCTCATGAGATGAGTTGACTCATTGGAAAAGACTCTGATGCTGGGAGGGATTGGGGGCAGGAGGAGAAGGGGATGACAGAGGATGAGATGGCTGGATGGCATCGCTGACTCAATGGACGTGAGTCTGAGTGAACTTCGGGAGTTGGTGATGGACAGGGAGGCCTGGAGTGCTGCGATTCATGGGGTCGCAAAGAGTCGGACACAACTGAGTGACTGAACAGAACTGAACTGAAGACTTTACAGACCATAATATTATGGATGATTCTCTGTCTCTCTCTCTGTCTCTGCCTCACTCTATATACATATATCTATATCTGTATCTATCTATAGGGCTTTCCAGGTAGCGCTAGGGATAAAGCACCGCCTGCCAATGCAGGAGACGTAAGAGACACAGGTTCAATTCCTGGGTTGGGAAGATCCCCTGGAGGAAGGCACAGAAATCCACTCCAGTATTCTTGATTGGAGAATTCCATGGACAAAGGAGATTGGCAGGCTATAGTCCATAGGGTCACAAAGAGTTGGACATGACTGAAGCTACTTAGCACAACATAACACACACACACACACACAAGTGTGTGTACATATATCTATGTATATACATATACTTATCAGATGCCTTGTAAATATTTTTTTTACTTAATAAATAAACTACCTGCAAGAGATATTTACTATTTCTTATTACTAAATATGATGTCTGAAAGTCTAGGGAACTTGATGAAGTTCACCCTTTTAACAGTGACCATCAGTTCAGTTCAGTTGCTCAGTCGTGTCCGACTCTTTGCGACCCCATGAATTGCAGCACGCCAGGCCTCCCTGTCCATCATCATATCTCAGAGTTCACTCAGACTCACGTCAGTCGAGTCAGTGATGCCATCCAGCCATCTCATCCTGTCATCCCCTTCTCCTCCTGCCCCTAATCCCTCCCAGCATCAGAGTCTTTTCCAGTGCGTCAACTCTTCGCATGAGGTGGCCAAAGTACTGGAGTTTCAGCTTTAGCATCATTCCTTCCAAAGAAATCCTAGAGTTGATCGACCATACACTGGAAGAAAAGATATGGGTCTATAGCATTATTTTTCAAATGGCATAGAAAGATAGATAGATAGATAGGTAGGTAGATTGATAGATATCACAGACAGGCAGATGGGTGGCTGTGTCTTGCTCCTATGCTTCTTCAGTAGCACAGGACTTTGGCTGAGCTGGATCTGGGTATTTTGTAATCACTCACTTTCTGTACCTCACCATCACAGCACTGGCCATGGCTATCATTTACCCCCCTTCACTGTGAGGCCCTGAGGGAAGTGAGCATGTCTGTCTCTGTCACATATTCACAGATGTTTCTCTGGGCCCAGGACAGTGGCTTTCTCCACAAATACTAGCTGAACAGATAAATACACATGCATGTAGACGCACATGTGGGCACACACACCACACATACATGTGGAGTTGCTCTGACTGAAATAAGAGGGTCCTGCTTGCTCTGCCCCAGCATGTGCCTGGGGTCTCAGCATTGCCAGCTCCCAGGGGACAACCCCCTCCATGAATGCCATGGAACTAACCTTGCAGACTGCTGCACAGGATACTGTGCTGGGATCTTTTGTTTCTTTTTTTTTGGCTGTGGGAAACTACACCATTTCACTTAGCCTTCTGTTGAAAGGTTGAACCATTTTCAAACTTTTAAGTGAAACAAATGCTTTTATGAGCGCTCTAGAAAATGAAAGGTGAGTCACAGCAGCGAGCATGTTCCCACAGCACCCTGGACTCTCCCCACAGGCAAACACCGAGTCCTTCACTTCGTGCAGGGCATGAGCTGAGGCTGGGAGTGGTGGTTTACAGACTTAAGAGGGACGACCACACAGTGTGGTTCTTCTCTTGGCCCCAGCATCTGGGAAACTTGGGTAAGTCAACTTGACTTCTGTGCCTAACTTTGTCCATCTGTGAGCTGGGAATATAATAGCTCCCACCTCCCAGGATTTTCACTGAAGTCGAGTGAAGAGAGACATGTAGCACACACAGAATACGCCCATTCCACAGGAATTATTATTCTGAGCAATGTATGGTTTTGGTTAGAAGAAGGTGTCAGCTCCCCCAGACTCAAGGTGAGAACAACACATGCTTTCTGACACAGAGAAAGAGATTACACTGTGGTCACACCAGGGGCGGCTTGAGGTTTAGGGGATGGGCTTGGCAACAGCTGGCAGTCCTCCAAGTGAAAAGGGAGAAATAAAGTGCTCTATTTTCCCTCTTTTCCTGGATCTGAGAACTTCCAGGGAATATTGATAATCTTCATCCAAACAAAATCTTCAGCTAAAAACTCACTTAGAAATGTGTTTTTAATATTATGTCAGTGTGATTTAGTGTGACAACAAAACTGTTCTCTTCCAAAATCCAAGACTGAAAAAAAGGATTTAGAAACAAATCATAGTAAAATTTCTGAAGATCATAACCGTTTAAAGTCTTCAAGGAAAATAGATTTTAGAAAGTTGTTATCTTTAAGTAATCATGAAATTAATCATTATTCAAGAAAATTGAACCAATTATGACTATTTTTCTACAAGTGGCCATTTAAAGACAATTATAACCATGAGGGTATATATTTTTCCTGGTTTTCAAAAACATTGATGATATCTGATGTTTGCTTTCTCTCTCTGAGCAACAGGAAGTGTGAGTAACATCTTAGGGAAGGCGAAGTCAGGCACTCTAGCACGTAGAGGTCATATTTTGACTTCATCCAAAATCACACAGTGATAAAAGATACATTTCCTGGAATGCTTTTCCAGATTTTCTGACCTTTCCACAGCACCCTACTGTCCCTTTCTTCTAAGCCTGAATCACATACATCAACAAGTGCTTTCATCAATCATGGGGAACATAGTAAATTCTATGGGTCATGATCTGTCCATGTAACATGATAGGGTTTGCGGGTGCTTTGTTTTCCATTCTTATTCTTTTTTTCTTCACTTTCTTACATTTTGCATGCTATATTGCACTTACTACAACTTTATTTACAGAAAGTCATTTGTCTTAATGTAGATAAAGTTTATTGAATTTTAAAGAGAAAGTAAAAGAGAGAGAATACTAACTGATACAACACTATATATCAGAACTGAACGTGTACAAGTCTAATCTATGAATGTACCTCCAGTGGCTATTTTCACAAATAGCAAAAGACATATATATATATAGGACTGTTAATTTCTGTATTATTTGTATGATGAAACATTTGGCAACACCTCAAATGTCAATTTCCTACAGGTACATGAATATTCATATAATAAAAATATACATACAAAAGAATGAAAGTGAAAGTTGCTCAGTCATGTCCAACTCTTTGGGACCCCATGGACTATAGAGTCCATGGAATTCTTTAGGCCAGAATACAGTAGTGGATATCCTTTCCCTTCTCCAGGGAATCTTCCCAAGTCAGGGATCGAAGCCAGGTCTCCCACAATGCAGGCAGATTCTTTACCAACTGAACTACAAGTGAAGCCCAAGAATACTGGAATGGGTAGCCTATCCTTTCTCCAGTGGATCTTCCCAACCCAGGAATCGAACCGGTAGGTGGATTCTTTACCAGCTGAGCTATCAGGGAAGCCTGCAAAAGAATGAAACTGGACCCCTGTCCTATCACATAAAAACAAACAAACAAACAAACTCAACAGGATAGGAGACTTGGATGAAGACCTGAAACAATAAAACTCCCAGGGGAAAAAAAATATAAGTAGTTAAGCTCCTTGACTTGTCTTAGCAATGATTTTTTAGAATTGACACCAAAAGCAACAAAAGCAAAAAGAAAACAATCTGATTATAAAATAAGCAAAAGATCTGAATAGATATTTTTCTGAAGATGTCCAGATGGCCAACAGGTACATGGAACTATGTAAGACATCACTGATCATCAGGGAAATGCAAATCAAAACCACAATGAGATACAACCTTGTAGCTGGCAGAATGGTTATCATCAAAAGATAAGAAGTAAGTATTGGTGAGGACAAGGAGAAAAGGGAAACTTTATGAATGGTTAATGGGGTTTTTAATTGGTGTAGCCATTATGGAAAACAGTATAGAGATTCCCCCAAAATTAAAAAAAAAAAAGAATTGCCGTAGGATTCAGAAATTCCAACTCTGGGTATTTATCTGAAGAAAATAAAAATACTAACCTCCAAAGGATATATGCACCCACATGTTCAGTGCAACATAATGTACAATAGCCAAAATGTGGGAAACAACCCAAGGGTCCATTAATGGATGAATGAATGTAAAGCTTGTGGTGTATATATACACATACATATACATATACCATTCCAGTCCCAAAGAATGCTCAAACTACTGCACAATTGCACTCATCTCACATGCTAGTAAAGTAATGCTCAAAATTCTCCAAGCCAGGCTTCAACAATACTTGAAATGTGAACTTTCAGATGTTCAAGCTTGTTTTAGAAAAGGCAGAGGAATCAGAGATCAAATTGCCAACATCCACTGGATCATGGAAAAAGCAAGAGAGTTCCAGAAAAACATCTATTTCTGCTTTATTGACTATGCCAAAGCCTTTGACTGTATGGATCACAAGGAACTGTGGAAAATTCTGAAAGAGATGGGAATACCAGACCACCTGACCTGCCTCTTGAGAAATCTGTATGCAGGTCAGGAAGCAACAGTTAGAACTGGACATGGAACAACAGACTGATTCCAAATAGGAAAAGGAGTACATCAAGGCTGTATATTGTCACCCTGCTTATTTAACTTATACGCAGAGTACATCAGGAGAAATGCTGGGCTGGAAGAAGCACAAACTGGAATCAAGATTGCCGGGAGAAATGTCAATAACCTCAGATATGCAGATGACTCCACCCTTATGGCAGAAAGTGAAGAAGAACTAAAGAGCCTCTTGATGAAGGTGAAAGAGAGTGAAAAAGTTGGCTTAAAGCTCAACATTCAGAAAACAAAGATCATGGCATATGGGCCCCTCACTTCATGGCAAATAGATGGGGAAACATTGGCTGACTTTATTTTTTGGGCTCCAAGATTGCTGCAGATGGTGATTGCAGCCATGAAATTAAAAGATGCTTACTCCTTGGAAGGAAAGTTATGACCAGCCTAGACAGCATATTCAAAAGTGAAGTGAAGTAAGTGACTCAGTCGTTTCTGACTCTTTGTGACCCCATGGACTGTAGCCTACCAGCCTTCTCTGTCCATGGGATTCCCCAGGCAAGAATACTGGAGTGGTTTACCATTTCCTTCTCCAGGGGATCTTCCTGACCCAGGGATCCAACCCGGGTCTCCCGCATCGGAGGCAAACGCTTTACTTAGCCAACAAAGGTCTGTCTAGTCAAGGCTATGGTTTTTCCAGTAGTCATGTATGGATGTGAGAGTTGGACTGTAAAGAAAGCTGAGTGCCGAAGAATTCATGCTTTTGAACTGTGGTGTTGGAGAAGACTCTTGAGAGTCCCTTGGACTGCAAGGAGATCCAACCAGTCCATCCTAAAGGAGATCAGTCCTGGGTATTCACTGGAAGGACTGATGTTGAAACTCCAATATTTTGGCCACCTGATGCGAAGAGCTGACTCATTTGAAAAGACCATGATACTGGGAAAGATTGAGGGCAGGAGGAGAAGGGGATGACAGAGGATGAGATGGAAGGATGGCATCATCGACTTGATGGACATGGGTTTGGGTGAACTTTGGGAGTTAGTGATGGACAGGGAGGCTTGGAGTGCTGCGGTTCATGGGGTTGTAAAGTGCTGGATGCAACTGAGCGATTAAACTGACTGATACATATACCCTAGGTTATTATTTAACCATTATAAAACAATGAAATCTTGTCATTTGTGACAACATGGATGGGTCTTGAGAGCATTATGCTAAGTGATGTAAGTCTGACAGAGAAAAACAAATACCATGTGATCATTTATACGTGGGAAGAAAAAGAGAGTTTATAGTTACAGGGTAGTGGGTGCCAGCAATGGGGGAGTTTGGAATGGGTAAAATGGATGAAGGCAATCAAAAGGTACAAATTTCTAGTTATAAAATTAATGCTATGTGAATATAACATACAACCTGGTGACTATAGTTAACAATATTCTATTATATGGTTGCAAGTTGCTGAGAGAGTGGTTCTTAAAATTTATCAGTTTTAAAAGTTCTGTAAATATGTATGGTGACAATGTTAACTAGACTTACTGTGGTGATAATTTCACAATATATGCAAACATTGAATCATTATATTGTTGATCATAATGTTGTATGTCAATTGTACTTCAAATTAGAAGATCTTACAGTCACCTGAATAATGTCTCATATTTGCTTAAATCAATGTTCTTAATTTAAAAACATTTATTTCTTTCTATTTCCATGCTTTCAGTTTCTTCCTGTGTACAGAGAATGAGGGAAAATCTATATGTCCCTATCTGACTGTCTTTGGACTTCAGAGATCTACCCAGCTCTCTTAACATTTTGACCTCTGAGTTGATGGAAGAGTTATATCATTTCTCTAACTTCTCTTACTCACTATTCCACCTGATTCAGTCCCCCAAAGTGAAATCTAGGAGATAGTATTAATATTTTCTATTGGTGCATTGCTACCACCATACCTACACACACCCCTTCAATACATGCAAATGATGTTGGGTGTATCTTCAATACATTGTTATCTCTCTTCCCTTTATCTACACTAACCTAGATCAGGCCCCATCATTTCTCAGGTGGATAACTTTCATACCCTAATCTGATATTCCAGCTTACAGTTCATGTTCTTCACATTGCAGATAAAATTATCTTTCTCTAAAACGGTATCCTGATTACATCACTCTGTTCTTACTTGTTTTTGTTAAATTTTTAAAAATCCTCTATGAGTCTTCCCATCATTTATACTTTGACAGCCAAATTCCACAGCTAGTTCCTGGCCCTGGATACTGTATGCAGCATCAGTCCCCATTCCACTCTTGCATTCAACACCCACAATGCAAGATTCCCAGTTGTGCCACAGTGGCTTCCAAACCCCTTCTGTTTGCACATGGCACCCCTGTGCCAGTAACACTGCTGCTCTCTGATAAATTTCACCAGTTTCTGCTTTTTCTTGAGGTCTCTTCTCCAGGAGATACTACTTTGAGCATTCCTAAAACATCATACATGGAGTCAATTACCTTCTGCTTCAGGTGCCCTTATTTCCATATCCAAATGCTGTTATAAACCTCCACTTCATGATAGCTGTCTGTTCCACATCGGCTACATTACCACCAGCAGGGATCATAACTGGCTTCCCTTGGGACCTGGCCCCACACCTGGAAGTAACAGAGACCTTAGTTTGGATACCACTAAAAAGTAAACATGGAAACATGGTCTTAAGTGCAAGAGGTGATCTCATAAGAAGCATAAGAGCAGGAATAGGGAACAGATGAGGGAGACAGAAAGTTAAGAAAAGGTCCACTGTAAGTAGGTCACTCTTGCAGTCAGCTGGGACTCTAGTGTACCAGGGACTACCTGAGGAGCCATCTGGGACATTCCTTAGGGAAGCTGGGGTATTTATCCATTATCTCCCATGGGTCATTATTTAAGGGCTATCCTCAGCCTTCTGGACTGCATGCTGAACAAAATCCTGCAGCCTAAGAGAAAGCCCTCACCTGTGAAAAACAACAGTGTGGGTCTGAGATGGGAGTCACAAGGGTACATCTGCCCCAGACTCAGGATATGAACAGCATCTTCCCAACTGAATGAATTAATTTTTAAAAAAGATTGCAATGAACTGTGTGAAATGAGAAGAATTTTGACTAAAGAGGATGGGATTTGGGTGATTTTTTAATTGGTAATTTATTTATTTGTTTGTTTTTATAATTTATAGCAGAGAAGTATATTCTATGTAGGATATCATTCATTAAATTTGGGGAATACAGAATTGAAAAGCTGTTTAAGATCAGATCATCTGTCGGTCTAGTTTCTCTTCCTCCAGTTATAGAAGCTGCATTCATTGTTTCCTCTCAAAGTGTTGCTCAACCTGCTTGTGAATACAGATGATAAGAGCTTGTAGTCATCCTGTGCTTGGAAAACCTACTTGTTTGTGGGTTATTCTCATGACATATTGAATCTTATTTTGTCACCTTTTCAAGATGTATCCTTTAAAGACACTGAAGTTGAGAATAGTCTTCAACTTGACATCACTTCCTCAATGCTAAGAACAGTGTGTGTCCTCCCCTTACCCTACCTGACGTTTGCACACGTCCAACAACCTGAAACTACTCACATGGGGGCTCCACACCTCCAAAGGCCTCCCAATGTGTCACTGCACCTGATAGAAAATAGTGCCCAGGACTGGCCACAGATCTCCCATAGACCTGAAGGAGTGCAAAATGTGAGACATGGCAGTGTACTGAGGGACTCTGCCCAGGACTCTGACCATGGTGCTGGAATTAGCTGGAATTAGGGGTCCGGTCCCCCAGGCACACGTGGCTTCATTCTTGGATTCAACTTGCACACCAGTCTTTGCCTTCCAATACATACTCAAATTTCATTTCTGATGGGCTTCCCCTGCCTCTCAAGTATTCACCTCTCAGCTGCACATCAGGACCAAGGGTGAACCAAGTGTGCAATAGTCAAGTGAAGCATCTGCTGTGTCATTGACATGACAAGAATGTCCTGACAGGGCTGTGGAGCTGATCACTGGTCAACGGCCATGGTTCCAACTTCAGCCTAGGCTAAGCCATGCTCTCTAGAAAGACTGCTTATTTCTGGCTATTCAGTGGATCTTCCTGGTGGCTCAGATGGTAAAGCGTCTGCCTGCTGTGCGAGAGACCCGGGTTCGATCCCTGGGTTGGGAAGATCTCCTGGAGAAGGAAATGGCAATCCACTCCAGTAATCTTGCCTGGAAAATTCCATGGACTGAGGAGCCTGGTGGGCTATAGTCCATGGGGTCGCAAAGAGTCGGACACGACTGAGCAACTTCACTTCACTATTTAATACAAATGAATAATAATAATAAACCTGGCGGCTCAGCAGTAAAGAATCTGCCTGCAATGCAGGAAACTCAGGTTCAGTCTCTGGGTTGAGAAGATTCCTTTAAGAAGGAAATGGCAACTCACTCCAGTATTCTTGCCTGGGAAATCCCATGGACTGAGGAGCCTGGCAGACTACAGTCCGTGAGGTTGCAAGAGTAAGACTCAACTCAGCCCCTAAACCAACAATCATGAATGAGAGAAGTATGTAAAATTATAAAGAATTGGCATCAATATTATTTATTAAGACCACAGGAACACTTATTTTTTTCTTAGTTATATATTGTGTAGGTTTTCTTTCATGAGCTTATAATATCTTAAATCAAGGAAAATACAGTAAACAGCAGAAAAATACAAAATTCAAAGGCATAAAGACTTTTGTGATGGATTGGGTAGCAGGGAGGAAAATAATCTCACCTAAGGGGAAAGCAAGGGACACAAATAAAATGTAGTTGATGAAATCTTGCACATTGGGTTTTTTCATTGTAGCCACTGCATTAACAGGCACTCTCTGAGGAGCTTTAAGAATGCTGCAGATGTGTGCTGGGGTCGTCAAAAACAAATAGACAAATAATACTAGCATTTCTAATAACAGTGTCACTAAAGGACAGAGCAGTTCACTTGATCCTTACAGATACAGGAACTTGGGCCAAATATTATTCTTGATATTTTATGAAGATGCAAAAATTACCCTAGAATGAGTGTAACAAGATGTTAAAATGGAACTTTTGGCTGAAACATGTAGATACCAAATTCCAAAGTGATTGGTTAAACACAATTTATGAAATATGTAGCCAAGAAGTGGTTAGAGGACTCAATTCAGAAGCTTGTGGGGCAGAGCACATGCGTGTGTTCTTGTGCTACACACCCACTGAAAAAGTTAAGTAAAATGAATGTTTTATGAACAAATCTTAATCTGCATGTGATCTGAGGACAGATTGCCTGTGGGGCCTCAGGGATCAGTGCTGACTATATTCCTGGTGTAGCCCGAGCCCCGCAAGGGTCTTTGTAGTCTGTAGGGGGCTTGGTCAGTGCAGATAGTCTCTTAAGTATGTCTTTTATTTTCTGTTTCTGTTACTTGAACATGTTGGGACTTTGGTGACCCTGGATGGACAGGACCACCATCCTCCTGCTCTAATCACCCCAGAGCCAGGTACCAGACAACCAGGGGCAGCCCCTGTGTCCCAAAGCCCACTGAAATTATTCAAACTATCCATCCTAAGCCTGTTTACTCTTCCTGTTGCCTGTTTATTTCTGCAGAAGCCACAATAAAGGGTCTTTGCCACATTTTCCCCCTCTCCCTCTGCCTCCTGACCCACCCTGGTACTATCCTGTGTGGACCCCCGGAGAGTGGTGGGCTCCCTGCTCTTGGGAACTGTGAATGAAAAACAATATTTATAGAATTTTGCTGTTTTCTGTCAAAATAAATAATTTTAAAAGCTACCTTTATAATGACAATCATCTTCTGATCTGTTGGCCTTGCTACACTTCTAATTTTCTACTAATACATTATAATTTAAAGCAGATAAGAAATGGACCATATGGCATTTGAGTCCACTAAGATGAACTAGTCCTGAACATAGTCCATCTGGCTCTCTAAGTCAACCTACCTTTTGAGGGGAGAGGTGAGGTGAAGCACCTACAAAACAAAGAGGTCTCTCAGTACACATATGAGTAAGATCATTTTTAATGTCAATATAGTTATCATAGTGATATATGAAATACTACTTTTTTCCTAGTCACTGCATACCTGCTTACTACTCTCAGGTATATTCATTCTTTCTTGTTTATTTCAGAGGTTAAGTTCCTGTTTTGAAAACTTATATTTTTCCATTTTGAGATGCTTTCATTTTCCATGATTTTCACCACTGTTGATTGTCACACGGTGTATTCTTCTGGCAACCCATGGCAAGTTCCAACCACTTGCATGTCTGAATTGAATTTTTAATCACTCATTGTTCTACATTTTCATGTAACTTGGGTTCTACTTGCCCACTTGAATGCTTGTGTCATCATTTCTAATTCAGTAGCCAGTCCCATCACTGGAGGAGACAAAAAATCCAGAATGGAATTCTCATGTGTGTGTGTGTGTATATATATATATATACATATATATATGTATATATATATATAATATCTTTACAAATGACATGCTTATCTTTTTGGAAAAATATTGTGGCATAACACATGTAAAATAAAATTCGCATTTGTATAATTGCTTTTAATTGGAGTATAGTTGACATACACTGCGGTGTTTGCTTTTTCTGTACAACATAGTGAATCAGTTATACATATATCCTCTCTTTTAAAAATTATTTTCCCATGTAGATCATTACAGAGTATTGAATAGAGTTCCCTGTGCTAAGCAGTAGAATCTTATTAGTTATCTATTTTATATATAGTAGCCCATATAAGTCAGTCCCAATGTCCTGATTTATCCCTCTACCCACTGTTCCCTCTTGGTAGCCATAAGTTTGTTTTATACATCTGTGACTCTGTGTTTTGTAAGTAAGTTTGTTTGTACCAGTTTTTAAATTCCACATGTAAGCAATATCATATGATAGTTGTCTTCCTCTATCTGACTTTCTTCTAATTTTTCAGTGTACAGTTCAATGGCATTAAGTACATCCGTATTATTGTGCCACTATCAGGACTATTCATCTTGAGAACTTCTCTTTTTAAACTTAAATTGTGTACCCATCCAACCACAATTTCCCATTTCCCTCTCTCCTCTCAGTCCCTGGCAACCATAATTCCACTATCTAGTCTGTGATTTTTGGCTATGTTAGATACCTCATATAAGCATAATCATAAATATTTGTCTTTTGAGGACTGACTCATTTCACTCAGCATGAAGTCCTTAAGGTTTATTCATGACATAGTAATATCAGAATTTCATTCCATTTTAAGATTAAATAATATTCCACTGGATGTTTGTATCACATTTTATTCATTCATCCATCAGTGAACATTTGGGTTGTTTCTTCCTTTCACCTATTGTGAGTAGTGCTACCATTGACACTAATATGTTTTCAACTCTTTTGAGTATATACTAAAAGTATAATTACTAGATTGTATGATAATTCTATTTTTAATCTTTGAGAAAGCATCAAACTATCCTCCATAGAAGCTATACCATTTTATAGTCCCATCAGCAAGGTACAAGAGTTTCAACATCTCCACACGTTTGTCAACATTTGTTTTCAATTTTTCTTTAAAATTTTTATAATAACCATCCTAATGGGTAGGAAGTGTATCTCACTGTAGTTTAATTTACATTTCCTTTATGATTAGTGATGCTCAGCATCTTTTCATGTGCTTTTTTGCATTTGTATATCTTCTTTAGAGAAACGTCTATTCAGTTCCTCAGCCCATTTTTGAATTGGGTTACTAGTTTTTGTTGTTGATTGTAGGAGTTCTTTACATATGTATGTGTTAATCTCTTATCAGACACATGATTTAAAAACGTTTTCACTTATTATGTGTGCTGCCTTTGTACTCTGATAATGCAGTTCTTTGATGCACAAAGTTTTAATTTTGATGCAGTCCAATTTGTCTCTTTTTTCTTGTGTTGCCTGTGACTTTGATGTTACATGCAAGAAATCTTTGCTAAATTCCACATCATGAAGCTCTTCTAAATTTTCTATTTTCTTCTAGAAAATTTATAGTTTTTACTCTTAAGTTTAGGTCTTTTACCCATTTTGAGTTCTTTTTGTGTATGGTATATGGTAAAAATCCAATTTCATTCTTTTATATCATGACCATCTTTTGAATTAAGATAACATGGTGTTAATTTTGGTGTTATTATTTCCATTTTCTAAATGGGTTCACAGAGATTTAGAATAATAAATGCTTCACCCTTTGTCTCTCAGCTAGACAATAGAAGTGACAGTTCAAACATAGTTTATTTATTCCAGTCTCAAGCTCAGAAATATGCAGAGAAGTTAAGAAGGCTCAGTCCAAAAGTAACTAATTTGAATTTGTTTTTCTTGTAATATAAAGTAAGTTCATATAATGGGCTTCTGCTTTCAATTTTGCACATATTACCCATTGCTCATGGTGGGTGTTTATGTTCATTTCATGTTTGTAACCTCACAGGTTACAAAATTAACTTCTAGACATTATCAGAAACCTTCAATATTCACTACCCTTAATTGCTAGAATATAGGTAAGCTAGAAAGAAATGGTTAAGGGAAAGTTACCTGCTGCCAGAAAGATCTCACTGATTGGCAATCACTTAAATTGAGTATGAAGTGAAAATGAAAGTCACTCAGTCGTGTCTGACTCTTGCGACCCCATGGAACTCCTCTGCCCATGGAATTTTCCAGGCAAGAATATTGGAGTGGCTTGCCATTTCCTACTGCATAAATTGAGCGTATGTATCACTATTCATAAGCGCTGACATGCTGAGCTCTTTATTGTTGAAAAGACCTTGTGTGTTCTTTATGTTGTTCCCTCACTCGATATTCATTTATTTGAGTGAGGACTGGCAGTGGATTGTCTGGGCACCAAGAGGAGGAAGAAAGCATTTCTGAACTTGTGAGCTCACGATTACGTGCACTATGAATGGCTGCACAGCTGGGCACAGGGTGTGGGGAAGCATGGAGGGACTTCCCCAACCACATTTCAGGAAGAAGAGCCAGAGCACACTTTGTAGAGGAGGAGGCAGCCCAGCTGAGACGTTAAGGATGAGTAAGGAGAACATTTCTTGCAGCCCTTATTGTGAGTCAGGGGCCTTTAAACTTCATATAGCCACTCATATAATCCTTATAATAGCCCTTTGCAGTGGATTCTCTTATTATTCCAGTTTTATAGATAAGAACACTGGTTCAGGAAAGATGACACAGTTAGTAAGATCTGCAGGCAGCAAGGAAGAGAAAGATGTACCAGGCAGAGCAAGCTGTTTATGTCAAGGATGGAGCCAGAGACAGTGAGACCTGTCTGAGGAACAGGAAGAGGGATAAGCTGACTATTCAGGTTGTAATGGAGTGACATGCTGATTGGAGACATTTGGACCTTCTGTTGTAGGCAGAGGGATACTTGGTGAGGCTTGCTCTGCAAATGTCTGAGGAATCGTGAAACTCTTGAGTAGTGTTTGCAAAATTGTTGTTATTGATTATACTAAGTTGTGCCTGACTCTTAGTGACCCCAAGAACTGCAGCACACCAGACTTCCCTTCACTATCTCCTGGAATTTGCTCAGACTTGTGTCTGTTGAGTCAGTGATGCCATCCAGCCATCTCATCCTCTGTTGCCCTTTGCATGCATATCCCTCTGTACATTTCTTTGCTTAGAAGATTCATCTATTTTATCAGACTGCCAATAAATTAAAAAGGTTAACAAGTCCTGCAAATGGTAGAGAATCATTCAAGGATCTTCACCAAGAGAACAGCCCTGGACATATTTTCCTGGCCAACTTGAAGCAGGGGCGGGTTCAGGGCAGGATGACACCTTGCTGCATTTCTATGGTAACAGACTGATGACTTGTGTCCATCACTTTCGTTACATATTGATCCCATTCTGGACACAGTTTCATCAGGGTAAACCTATGAGCTGTCTTTGGTTCATTTGCCCTATGACCCACTCTCAAAGGGATAAATGTTTGCTTACTATCTGTTGAATAAAATGGATACATATATCTGTAGTGCTTGGATACTTAAGGTAAATATTAAGACATGAGAACAAGTAAGCAAGTAGGAGACTGAAAATATATAAATAAAGGTAAAAAGTGTAAAAAGGCAAGCGGAATATTGAACCCAAGGTCACTAGGAACCAGACATACTTATCTCCTAGTCATTACTTTTCTCAAATAGTCCACATAATGACCGTTCAAGAATTCCAAGTGCCTAGGATGAAATAGAAACAATTTGTCATGGGTTAATACAGAAGAAAGAACATCGGATTTGACAGCAAAGACCTGGAGTCAGGCCCACCCACTCCCTCCTGTTTGCAGTTGGACAAGCCATCATCCTCAGAGCTTCAATGTCCTTAAAGAAAATGGGAAAAAGTCTCAACCTGTTTCCAGAATGAGAGCTGGATAAAATGAGATAACAATGCCAACTGGAGCTGTTAACTGGAAATATTCTACTAATGAGAGAGTAAAACAATTCTTTTCAGTAATAGTACACACTAGTATGCAAATATTCTTAATAATACGAACACTTCTTAAGTGGGATCACCACGTGGCACTCAAAACAAGAGTGTTTTCTCTAACCGTAGACTAAGAAGTGGTGAGAATGTTGCCTTAAGCTTAGCCAAAGGAAATAGGGTGGTCATGGACTGATAATAATATAATAATGATAATAAAGTGTACACTCAAAGAATTGTCTGCTGGGCCATCTGAAAAGAACATTTTGTTTTCCTTGAATTAGCTCTCGTTGCTTCTCCTCTTGTCAAGAAAAAAACTCATGCAGACATATGCCTTCTTGGATACTCTCAAAATTCATTCTGCTGCTGGGCATTGTTTGCAGAGAAAAATAAACTTTTCAGATCTTACATATGAAATAAATCAAAGATCATGTTTCAGATCCTTATTCTAATTTCTACTGAGAATTACTGTAGACTGTTTGGATGGGTCAGGGTGAACTTTCAAACAGAGAATTATGATGGATTGGGGGCCAGACAGAACATCACCTGGAAGCAAGTCAAGATTTCTTTCTTTAATGTAAAAGAAATTTAATACAAATATATTAGGTGTCCAACAAAACTGTGACTGAGTTATTAGTGATCATTTAGTTAAATCTTTAGTCCAAATAGGAAAAAATATACTTGTTGCCGTCAAAATCACAAAGTTCTGGCTTTCTGAGTACCCTCCCCACCCCACCCCCACCCCCCGTCCACCATACAGCTCATTCATTTATTCAATAAACAATTATTAAACATCCATTTGAGCTGAGGGTTTGTTAAGAATACAGCCTCTAAGTGTATAAGATGGTATCACTACTCATGAGGATCCTGTGGGCAGATTAGCAGAGACCCAGAGACGGATACAGAGATTTGAGCAAGTTCAAAGTTGGGCCAGATCAGCACACAGAAGAACAGAGAGGGAAGCAGTTTCATCTTTCTTAGAGCTCCTGGAAGTTTTGTCTTAGGACAGATATTTGAACTGGGTTTCACATGTAATGTTTTAATTGCACTGGGATTTCTTTTAATCAGGTGTGAAAAATATCCAGACCCAGACTTAACTGTAATGAAGGAAGAAGTTTATGCTCAGAGAGCCTTAGAAACAAGAAGCATGGTCCTCCACACAGGTCACATGGAAATGCCAGGGTCGGCCAGGGGGCAGAAGGAATCAGGCATAAACAGGGGTCTAAGCGTTTTTTGTTGTTTCCATGGGAAAGAATAGTTGAGACAGGGTAAGCAGGCCTTGATTTGGCTAGTTTAAATAATTCCAATGAGTTCTGCAGTGTAGGAGCTATCTTTATTTGTCTGGCCCTGGCGTGATTAAAAGAGGGGCTTAGTGGCCCTGAGTGTGAAAGCCCCATAGAATAGGTGGCAGAGGTGTGAGCTCTGCACTGGCTGGTGTGCATTTAAAGGTACGTCCCCAGGCAGTTGTTTTCAGTTTCTAAGAACTGCTTAGCTCTGGGAGGGGTAGTCTTTTTAACGTCAGCAAGGGCCCAGATGTCAAAACCTCAGAAATGAAGAAAATTAAAGACATGGTTAATACAGACGTTTAGACAAATGTCTTTCCTGAAGGCCAGAGGGGAAAGAGATTTAATGTGGAGGACAGGGCAACAACAATGCAAAAATCTCCAGATAAATGAGACATATTTCTGGGACATCACTTAGATCTTGGTGGCTGGACTTCTCTGGAGAAAGAAGCTATGGCCCAGAGACTAGGGCCTACAGAAGGGCAGAAGTGGGAACAATGCTGTTATTCAGCTGCTAAGTTGTGTCCAACTCTTTGTGACCCCATGGACTGTAGCACACCAGGCTTCCCTGTCCTTCACTATTTCCCGGAGTTTGCTAGAAGTCATGTCCATTGAGTCAGTGATGCCATCCAACCATCTCATCCGCCGTCACCCCCTTCTGGCCCTCAATCTTTCCCAGCATCAGAGAAGGATACTGTAGTTAACAGCAGAAATTTGAGGCCTGAGTGGGAAGGAGGGGACCAGAGGAGCAGGGGACCTGGGACCTGCAGGGTGTAGGGAAGGAAAAGAAGAGGCACTTGATTCTTCCCACCTCCTCCAGTTTCCACCAGATTCTACCCACTCCTCCAAGTGCAGCTCATGAAACATATGAAACTTCTACGACGTGGAACCAGGGAACTCTTCCACAAAAAGAGAAGAGGTAGAGATTAAAGTGAAAAGGCAAAATTAGAGTTCACAGAGAAACTTGACCAGGGGCCAGGGAAAACCTGACCTGAAATGTGTCTGCTGCCACTGACTCATAGAGGGAGTTACTGAATTCTTAATTCTCTAAGCCTCAGTCTCCTTATCTGAAAAACACAGACAGTCACAGCACATACATTTTGTGAGGAATTGATGAACTTATTGGCACCATGAGCTAGAAGTTACCATGTCATGTGCTCCCAGTGATTGGCCTGTGTGGACTGCCCAGAGTGTTTAAAAGCATCTCACCAGACAGCATGGGGCCTGATTTGTGCCTGGACTTTCTAGACGGCCACATATGCATGAAGTGAAATGAAAGTTGCTCAGTTGTGGTTGACTCTTTGCAACCCCATGGACTGTACAGTCCAAGGAGTTCTCCGAACAGAATATTCCACAGAATACTGAGGTGGGTATCCTTTCCATTTTCCAGGGGATCTTCCCAATCCAGGGGTTGAACCCAGGTCTTCTGCATTGCAGGAAGATTCTTTACCAGCTGAGCCACAAGGGAAGCCCATTCATGAACTGATGGTCAAAAGAAGGTATTCTCTGAAGTAGAGTCATGACTATATTATATATGTCAGCCATTAAGAATATACTTTCCATATTAACTTGCAAAAAAAAACTTCCCCACATACAGCAAATCATTCAAAATTTTCTGCTGGAAAGGTATGATATTACCTATTTAACAGTGAGGAAACAAAGCTTGAGAGAGACTCAACTAATTCACCTATTTTGTGTATGCTCAGTTGCTAAGTTGTGTTCGACTCTATGGAACCCCATGGACCATAGTCCACGAGGTTCCTCTGTCCATGAGATTTTTCCAGGCAGGAATACCAGAGTGGGTTGCCATTTCCTTCTCCAGCGCATCTTCCCGACCCAGGGATTGAACTCACGTCCCATGTGTCTCCTACATTGCAGGTGGATTCTTGACCACTGTAGCTCCTATCTAAACCCAGAACTCTAATTGAAGTCTTTCATCCCCCTGCCACTGCAACTCTAGAGTCATTATCTGAAATGGAAAGAAGACTGAAATTTGCTTTGAAGTGGGGCAGGGGGTAGGAGAAGGAGGAAGAAGTGGTTTGCTAAAGCACCTGCCTTCCTCCTGAGATATCCCTGCCAGTAGCAGAATAAAGTCAGACAAGGTTTTTTTCCCCCAGGAGGAAATCAGCTCAGCTTTGATCTAATATTCTTTTTTTTTCCCACCACAACTGTTTATTTATCTATTTTTTTGAGGATCATTATTATTTTAAAAAATATAAATTTATTTTAATTGGAGGTTAATTACTTTACAATATTGTATTGGAGGGAGGGGGGTTCAGGATGATCTAATATTCTTTTACTGCTGCAGTCAGGTTTTAAAGGACACCTGCTAGCATTTGTATCTGGGCAATGCTGCTGAACAGTCTTTTTAAAAAATTTTAATTGGAGGCTAATTACTTTACAATATTGTATGGAGATTTTTGCCATACATTGACATGAATCAGCCATGTGTCCCCCATTGCAAACCCACTTCTCCCTCCCTCCCTCCCTCCCCATCCCATCCCTCTGGGTTGTCCCAGTGCACCAGCTTTGAGTGCCCTGTTTCATGCATCAAACTTGGACTGGTAATCTGTTTCACATATGGTAATATACATGTTTCAATGTTATTCTCTCAGATCATCCCATCCTTGCCTTCTCCCACTGTGTCCAAAAGTCTGTTCTTTATATTTGTGTCTCTTTTGCTGTCTTACATTTGGGTCATTGTTAACCATCTCTGTAAATTCGATATATATGTGTGTGTTAATATAGTATAATTGGTGGTTTTCTTTCTGACTTACTTCACTCGGTATAGTAGGCTCCAGTTTCATCCACCTCATTAGAACTGATTCAAATGCATTCTTTTTAGTATGAGCTGTCTTCTTTGGGGGAAAAAAAAACGATTAAAAAAATATTTAAACACCTTTTCCACCTTTCTCATTTCCTACATTTCATTGAATAAATTCTAACTTTTTCTACTTTACAATAAATGACAGAAGTAGAATTCTTCCTCATAGATCCACTGGATTCTCTCACACAAATTGGAATAGAAAAGATTTCTCACTGGAGTCTGAAAATGATGTTTTTACACAAAAAGAAAACTTTAAAACATATATCTCAAAAAGCACAAAAAATGTATATTAAAAGATGGAGATACAATGACCTGAAATTTTATATAGTACAAGAATTGTTCTTAGGTTCAAGTTAATGTGTTTTCAGTTTTCTTCCTTTAGAATGACTTTCCCCCAAATTTAGCTTCTATGATTACTTTCACATCAATTGCACCCTCAAGTGTACTTTTATTGTTAAAGTGGATGCAAGGAAGACAGACATTTTGAATTAAATAATTATTTTTTCATGTGTATGTGTAATGTGAGATGTGTTTAAAAGGCAGAAAACCGTATGAAGATCTAAATGCTAAGGACCTTCAGGAAAAAATAGAGTATATGCAGCCAGTGAGAGAATCACAGGCTATAAACTAGTTTGAAATCACAAGATGCTATTAGCTAATATTTATCTGGCAGGTTAAGTTTTCTAAAGCACACGTTCAGTGTCTTTAGATCCTCTGACATCCTGTCCACTGTCTCCATCTGTGGGTTATATTTCTTTGAAGCTCACGCTCTGGTCATCACCGCATCCCATTCAATGATTTCAGCATCAATAACTGAAAAGGTATTCTCTGTGCAGCGATGAAGAATAGGAGCCTCACTGTCTTTCCTACAGGAGTAAGAGCTATCTCTTCCCAAGTGTGCTTTCCCTGTGCATCCAGTGGGAAGCAGTGAGATAAGGATGCTAGCCTTTGTGGAGTTTATGCTGGGGGTGGGGGGAAGGGTGTACTAGATAGCAAATGAAATTCGGAGGGTGATATGAGGGCACTTGAAATGTGAGAAGATGGATGAGGGGCAGGGCGAGAGGGTATGGGTGCAGATGCAGAACAGGGTGACCAATGATGGCCATCAGTTAAACCAGCCCCATGGATGAATGGGAGAGAACCCTCCAGGTGGGGCTCAGCAGCACATGGGCCCTGTGGGAGGAGTGCCTGTACACTGGGCTCAGTAGAGGGGCCGGTGAGGGGCGCTGACTCTCGGGGCGGGGGAGTCAAGAGGCAGGTGCTGGAAGACCATTGGGCCTTTACCTCCAGTGGGGCTAGGATGGCCCAGGTATGGGGGTTCTGAGTTCGGCAAGTTCAGGCTCTGGCTGAAGTTCCCGGAGGACCATCTGGTTCCTGTCTGGAGCGTCAGCTGTGGGAGGATAAGGACAGACAGCACTGGAATAACACAGGAAGGAGAAGTCACCAGAGGAGGCTTGGGACAGAGTGGGTGGCAGTAGATGATTGAGACGTGCTCAGCTTTAGGCCTGTAGAAAGCAGAGCTGACATGGGTTTCACGAAACAAGGGCTCTGGCTGTGAGAGAGGGGGAGGAGGATCCGGGCAACTGGGAGGCCCGGGGGTCACTTAGTGAGACGAGGAACTGTTTGCACATGGCATAGTACTTCCTGTCACTCTTCCAAAATCCAACCTGCTTGCCTGAGACACTTGGGGGAGAATCCTCTGGAGAGATGCAGGCATGCAGGATTTCTGGAGTGGAGAACCCCACCCCCTCCAGTGGAAGAGAACTGGCAGTTAGCGCATGGTATTGCCTAGAAAAAGTTCTACTGCTCTTCATTCTCAATGATATTCTTTTTTAAATATAAACTTATTTATTTTAATTGGAGGCTAATTACTTTACAATATTGTATTGGTTTTGGCATCCATCAACATGAATCCGCCACAGGTGTATACGTGTCCCCCCATCCTCGTGAGGCTGGGAGTGCACAAAAGAATAAAACCGAATGGATATGAGGCACACTGAAGTTCGAAGTTTGCACGCAAACACTTGAACAGAGTATTAAGATGCATGTACTGAATGGTCTTTGGGGTCCTTAACCACCTTTCACTGGACATCTGTTTTATTACAAAGCACTCTACAAACTGCGTTACTTGGAATATTTCCTATGGACTTAAACTAGACAGAATAGGAGATATTGTTCACATCTTGCACATGAGGAAACATGGAATCATACATTCTTCTTTTTCTATGAGACCACTGGAATTTGTTGATCTGAATGAAATTTATTTTTAAGATGCTTTTAGATTTACAGGAAAATTTCAAAAATAGTACAGAGAGGTCCCATGTACCCACATTCCTCTGCTATTTGCAGCTTACATTAATATGGTCTATTTGATGCAAATAATAGGACAATGTGCATGTGTGTGTGCTCAGTTGCTTCAGTAGTGTCCAACTCTTTGAGACATTATGGACTGTAGCCCGCCAGCCTCCTCTGTCCATGGGATTCGCCAGGCAAAATACTGGAGTGAATTGCCACGCCCTCCTCCAGGGGATCTTCCTGACCCAGAGAGCATTAAATCTGCACCTTTTAAGTCTCCTTCATTGATAGGTGAGTTCTTTACCATCACCACCTGGGAAGCCTAATAGACCAGCCTGATCCATTATTCTGAACTTAAGTCTAGTTTACTCATATCTCTATAGTTTTCCCCCAATTCCCTTTTCTGCTCCATCACCTTATATGTACCTGTTATATCTCTTTAAGCTCCTCTTGGCTGGAACAGATAGATGTTCTTTGTTTTCGATGACCTTGATGGAGCTGAGAAGGACTGATCAGGAGTTTTGTAGAACTTCCCTTAGTTGGGATTTATCTGATTTTTTTCCCTAATGATTAGGATGAGGTTATGGATTTGGGAGGTGAAGATTACAGAGGTGAAATGCCCTTTCAGTATGATTTCTCAACATGAGCAGTCCCTGTTGATGGTAAACTTGACCTCATGGCACTGTAAAGTTACTTTTCTTTCCTCCCTTTCAGTATGGTGGTCTTTGGAAAAAAAGTCACTATGCCCAGCTTGCACTTGAAGAGAGAGGACAAAGTAGGTTTTTAAAAGAAGAAAAATCCAGAATAATTTTGAGGTTAGTGTTGGCAAGTACTTTTGCAAAATCTGCTTTTATACACTGAAAGGAATAGATCCCTGTGCATTATTTTGAAATATTTAATTTGATACTGACGGAAGGCTGCAGACCACTGCTGAAAATGCAAAAAGAGATATTGCGATCTGCCTATTATCTAAGCTCCTCAACAAGATAATGACTGCTTGTCTTCATTGTCTGTGTGCATTTACCGTTGAGCACAAATGCAACTGTGACAGTTTTGGGGCTAATTGGAACCCCTCCCACTAATGACTACATGACGGTGACAATTCCTTGCTTGCTTCAGTGCTCACATCTGCCCCTATCATTTAGGTTTTTCCAGTAGAGTGGAGGGGGACCCTCTCATAGAGGTGTGTGTACTTGAATAGACAGAATGTTCTGTTTATGTTTTCTCAGTCTTCCTGTTTTGCACTTTACCAAACAGTTAATTGCCCTTGTATAATTATGCAATCTTAGAAGTAGAGAATGTCTACTTCATAATTTATATATATATATATATATGTATATATACACACACATATATGTGTAATATATATGTATACTTATCCTCGAAAACCTTCCTGAAAGACAGTTTCCTAATCTCTGCCTAAATATCTCCATGTAAGGAAAGTTACTTTTTATCAAACATGTGAAGTCCAACTTCAGATAACTCTGACCTTTCGATACTTACTAATTAGCAACTGCCTTTAATAATGATGATGAATATGACTATGGTGATAGTGATGATGGTGGTGGTTGGTGACTGGTGATGATGACGATGAGATGATTACTAGTGGTGGTGGTTGTGGCAGTGGTAGTATTTTATACTTTCAGTGCTTTAAAAAAAAATTACCAGGTATAAGAAATTTAAAGATTTAAACCACTAAGTTTTAGAGATCAAATTGATGTGTAACCTTACTAAATAAATTGTATTCTGGTAGAAAATTCTATAATTTATAAAACTAAATTCGAATTTTTATTTTGAGATAATTATATATGAAGTTATAAGAAACAATACAAAGAGACCTCTGCACTCTTTTTCCAGTTTCCCCCAATAGTAATATCTTGGAGATCTATGGACCCACTCCAGTGTTCTTGCCTGGAGAATCCCACAGACGGGGAGCCTGGTGGGCTGCCGTTTATGGGGTCACACAGAGTCAGACACGACTGAAGTGACTTAGCAGCAGCAGCAGCAGCAGCAGCAGCAGCAGCAGCAGCAGCAGCAGATCTATGGTACAGTATGTCATCCAGGATATTAACACTGGCACAGCCAGGATACAAAGCATTCTAGCATCAAAAGGACCCTCATGATGCACTTTATTAGCCTCACCTACTTCCCTCACATTCTCAACTCTTCCTTAACCTCAGGAAACCAGGAGTCTGTTTTCCATTTCTATAATTTTTCATTTGAAGTATGTCATATAAATGAAATAAAAGACTATGTAACCTTTTGAGACTGGCACTTTCAAAACAGTTATTATTTTTTATTGGAGTATAGTTGATTTATAAAATTTCAACTGTACAGCAAAGTGATTCATAAATGCATACATATGTATTACATAAGAGTCTGAAATGCAGTACTTGGATGCAATCTCAAAAATGACAGAATGATCTCTGTTCGTTTCCAAGGCAAACCATTCAATATCACAGTTATCCAAGTCTATGCCCCAACCAGTAACACTGAAGAAGGTGAAGTTGAACGGTTCTATGAAGACCTACAAGACCTTTTAGAACTAACACCCAAAAAAGATGTCTTTTTCATTAGAGGGGACTGGAATGCAAAAGTAGGAAGTCAAGAAACACCTGGGGTAATAGGCAAATTTGGCCTTGGAATATGGAATGAAGCAGGGCAAGACTAATAGAGTTTTGCCAAGAAAATGCACTGGTCATAGGAAACACCCTCTTCCAACAGCACAAGAGAAGACTCTACACATGGACATTACCAGATGGTCAACATCGAAATCAGATTGATTATATTCTTTGCAGCCAAAGATGGAGAAGCTCTGTACAGTCAACAAAAACAAGACCAGGAGATGACTGTGGCTCAGATCATGAACTCCTTATTACCAAATTCAGACTCAAATTGAAGAAAGCACAGAAAACCGCTAGACCATTCAGGTATGACCTAAATCAAATCCCTTATGATTATACAGTGGAAGTGAGAAATAGATTTAAGGGCCTAGATCTGATAGAGTGCCTGATGAACTATGGACAGAGGTTCATGACACTGTACAGGAGACAGGGATCAAGACCATCTCCATGGAAAAAAAAAAGCAAAATAGCAAAATGGCTATCTGGGGAGGCCTTAGAAATAGTTGTGAAAAGAAGAGAAGTGAAAAGCAAAGGAGAAAAGGAAAGATATAAGCATCTGAATGCAGAGTTCCAAAGAATAGCAAGAAGAGATAAGAAAGCCTTCTTTAGCGATCAATGCAAAGAAATGGAGAAAAAGAACAGAATGGGAAAAACTAGAGATCTCTTCAAGAAAATTAGAGATACCAAGGGAACATTTCATGCAAAGATGGGCTTGACAAAGGACAGAAATGGTATGGACCTAACAGAAGCAGAAGATATTAAGAAGAGGTGGCAAGAATACACAGAAGAACTGTACAAAAGGATCTTCACCACCCGGATAATCACGATGGTGTGATGACTAATTTAGAGCCAGACATCCTGGAATGTGAAGTCAAGTGGGCCTTAGGAAGCTTCCCTACAAACAAAGCTAGTGGGGGTGATGGAATTCCAGTTGAGCTATTTTAAATCCTAAAAGATGATGCTGTGAAAGTGCTGCACTCAATATGCCAGCAAATTTGGAAAACTCAGCAGTGGCCACAGGACAGGAAAAGGTCAGTTTTCATTCCAATCCCAAAGAAAGGCAATGCCAAAGAATGCTCAAACTACTGCACAATTGCCCTCATCTCACATGCTAGTAAAGTAATGCTCCAAATTCTCCAAGCCAAGCTGCAGCAATAAGGGCAGAGGAACCAGAGATCAAATTGCCAACATCCACTGGATCATGGAAATAGCAAGAGAGTTCCAGAAAAACATCTATTTCTGCTTTATTGACGATGCCAAAGCCTTTGACTGTGTGGATCACAATAAACTGTAGAAAATTCTGAAAGACATGGGAATACCAGACCACCTAACTTGCCTCTTGAGAAATCTGTATGCAGACCAGGAAGCAACAGTTAGAACTGGACATGGAGCAACAGACTGGTTCCAAATAGGAAAAGGAGTATGTCAAGGCTATATATTGTCACCCTGCTTATTTAACTTATATGCAGAGTACATCATGAGAAATACTGGGCTGGAAGAAACACAATCTGGAATCAAGATTGCCGGGAGAAATATCAGTAACCTCAGATATGCAGATGACACCACCCTTATGGCAGAAAGTGAAGAGGAACTCAAAAGCCTCTTGAAGAAAGTAAAGAGAAGAGTGAAAAAGTTGGCTTAAAGCTCAACATTCAGAAAACGAAGATCATGGCATCCGGTCCCATCACTCCATGGGAAATAGATGGAGAAACAGTTGAAACAGTGTCAGACTTTATTTTGGGGGCTCCAAAATCACTCCAGATGGTGACTGCAGCCATGAAATTAAGAGACGCTTACTCCTTGGAGGAAAACTTATTACCAACCTAGATAGCATATTCAAAAGCAGAGACATTACTTTGCCGACTAAGGTCCATCTAGTCAAGGCTATTGTTTTTCTTATGGTCATGTATGGATGTGAGAGTTGGACTGTGAAGAAGGCTGAGCGCCGAAGAATTGATGCTTTTGAACTGTGGTGTTGGAAAAGACTCTTGAGAGTCCCTTGGACTGAAAGGAGATCCAACTAGTCCATTCTGAAGGAGATCAGCCCTGGGATTTCTTTGGAAGGAATGATGCTAAAGCTGAAACTCCAGTACTTTGGCCACCTCATGTGAAGAGTTGACTCATTGGAAAAGACTCTGATGCTGGGAGGGATTGGGGGCAGGAGGAGAAGGGAACGATCGAGGATGAGGTGGCTGGATGGCATCATGGACTCGATGGACGCGATTCTGAGTGAACTTCGGGGAGTTGGTGATGGACTGAACTGAACTGAGCTGCACTGATTCTTTTCCATTATAGGTTATTACAAGATATTGAGTATAGTTCTCTGGGCTGTACAATGGGTCATGGTTGTTTGTTTTATATATAGTAGTGTATATTTCTTAATCCCAAATATTTAACTTATCCCTCCCCTACGCTTTCCCTTTCCATAACCATTGTGTGTTTTCTATATCTGTGAGTCTATTTATGTTTTGTAAATAAGTTCTTTATATCACCTTTTGATCCAGCAATCCCACTCCTGGCTATATATCTGCAAAACACAAAAATTCTAATTCAAAAGATACATGCACCCCAATGTTTATTGCAGCACTATTTACAATAGCCAAGACATTTAAGCAACTTTAGGGTCCATCAACAGATGAATGGAAAAAAATGTGGTGTATATACATATATATATGTATATACACTCAGCCACAAAAAGATTGATACTTTTCAGAAAATCAGCTTAATTCTCCAGAGAGTCAACCACATGGTTCTGTGTATCCACATCCATTCCTTTTTGCTGCTGATTGCTATTCTATAGAAAATATGTACCTTGCTTTGTGGAAAAATTCAGTCTTTACAGTATATCTGGATTGTTTCCAGCTGTTGTTTTCATGAGTTAAACTACTGTGCACATTCACTCATAGGTTTTTGTGTGAACCTAAGTTTTTATTTCCCTGGGATATATGCCAGGAGCACACTTAGTGAATTGTACACTAGTTTCCCTTGCTGGTTTTAAAGAGACTGCCAGTTGTTTTTCAGAAAGATTGCACCATTTTATAGTCTGCCAGTGATGTGTGAGTGATCTATTTTCTCCCTGTCCCTGCCAGCATTAGCTATTTTTTCTATTTCAGTCATTCTGATACATTTATATTAAGGCCTAATCATGGATTAATTAGCATTGCACATTTTTGAATGAGCATACTTACCATTTGTACATCCTCTTTGGTGAAATGTCTTCATACCTGTTGCCCTTTTTCTCACCAGAGCCTTACCACTGAGTTTTGAAAGTGTCCTCTGCTGGATATATGCTTTCACAATATTTTCTCATTTCTTGTAGTTTTTCTTCTCATCCTCTTAACAGGGATTTAGGAGAGCAAAATTTTAAATTTTTGTATCAGTTCAGTTCAGTCGTTCAGTCATGTCTTACTCTTTGTGACCTGATGAATTGCAGTAGGTCAGGCCTCCCTGTCCATTACCAACTCACGGAGTTCACCCAGACTCACATCCATCAAGTCTGTGATACCGTCCAGCCATCTCATCCTCGGTTGTCCCTTCTCATTTTTGTTTAGTCCGACTTTTTTCCTTTTATGGATTATACTTTTGGTGTCTGGTAGAAGAATTCTGCTTAGCCTGAGGTCTTGGGGATTTTCCTCTAAAAGCCTTATAATAGCATATTTTACACTTAATATATTGAATTAATTTTTCTGTAGAGTATGAGATTTGGGTCAAGGTTTATTTATTTATTTTGGTATATGAATGTCCAATTACTTCATTTGTTGGAGTCAGAGTCTACCATTTTTGAAAGGCTATCCTTTCTCTATTGAATTTCTTTTGCATCTATAACAAAAACCACATGGGCATCCTTCTGTAGGTCTACTTCTGGATTCTCTATGCTGTTCTATCAAACCGTGTGCTTATCTGACAATAGCACATAACCTGGACTACCGTAGCTACATAATAAGGCTTGATTTGTATACATGGATTTCTTGTACTTCATTCTTTTCCAAAATTGTCTTAGTGATTCTAGTTCACTTGCTTCTTCATATACATTTAAAACAATATTGTCTATCTCTACCAAAAAGCCTTGCTGAAATTTGACTGGGTTTGCAATAAATCTGCTATCAGTTTAGGAAGAACCATCACCTTTATTGTCTTCTGATGTATGAACAGGGTATGGCTCTCCATTTATTTAGATTATTTTTTTCATAAGCATTTTGAAGTTTTCCGAATGCAAATCCTAGACATATTTTGTTAGACTTACACATGAATACTTGATTTATACATCATTTTTCATGGTATTATATGTAAAATGTTGATATTTACAGGGTCTTTGCTAGTTTGATGGTTTAGTCACTAAGTCATGTCTGACTCTTTGTGATCCCATGGACAACAGCCTGACAGCTTCCTCTGTACATGGGATTCTCCAGGCAAGAATACTGGAGTGGGTTGCCATTTCCTTCTCCAGGGGATCTTCTGGACCCAGGAACTGAACCTGAGTCTTCTGCATTGTAGGCAGCTTCTTTATCAACTGAGCTAGGAGCTAAGCCTCATTGCTAGTTTACATAAATACAACTTCTTTATTGTGTTAATCTGTATATTGTAGATTTTCTGAACTCATGTATTAATTAGGCATTTGTGTTTGTATTGGTTTTTAGATTCCTTAGGGGTTTTCTGCAGAGACAATAAAGGCATTTGCAAATAAGGATAGCCTTATTCCTTTTTTCCAATCTATGTATTTAATTTATTTCCTTTACAAAACTTCCAGTTATACATTAAATAAGAATAATGAGAGCAGACATCCTTTTCTCGTTCTTACCAGGAAAATCAATCACATTAAGTCTGATGTTTGCTGTAGATTTTCTACATATGTTCTTGATAAGCTAAGGAAATTCTCTCTATTCTTATTTTTCTGAGAGTTTTTTCACGAATGAATATTGAATTTTGACAAATATATTTTTTCTGCATTAATTGATTCTATTACGCAATACTATTTTACTTTTACTGTGGTCAGTCACACTGCTTTTCAAACATTACTTTCTCATGCATAGTCACACTGTATAATTCTTTGCATGTATTGCTAGATTCTACTGTGTATTTCTTATTATGAATGTTTGGGTCTAATTTAGGAGTGATATGAGTCTGTAGTTTTCAATTTTTGTACTATCTTTGCCTGATTTTAGTATCGGGGGCATGCTGATTCATAAAATATGTTGGAAAATGTTCCCTCCTATTATAATGTTAGGAAGATATTGTGTACAAGTGATATTTGTTATTGCTTAATGTTCTAAAGAATAGCAAGTAGAGACAAGAAAGCCTTCCTCAGTGATCAGTGCAAAGAAATAGAGGAAAATAATAGAATGGGAAAGACTAGAGATCTCTTCAAGAAAGTTAGAGATACCAAGGAAACATTTCATGCAAAGATGGGCTCAATAAAGGACAGAAATAGGATGAATTTAACAGAAGCAGAAGATATTAAGAAGAGGTGGCAAGAATACACAGAAGAACTGTACAAAAATGATCTTCATGACCCAGATAATCATGATGGTGTGATCACTCACCTAGAGCCAGACATCCTGGAATGTGAAGTCAAGTGGGCCTTAGGAAGCTTCCCTACAAACAAAGCTAGTGGGGGTGATGGAATTCCAGTTGAGCTATTTTAAATCCTAAAAGATGATGCTGTGAAAGTGCTGCACTCAATATGCCAGCAAATTTGGAAAACTCAGCAGTGACCACAGGACTGAAAAAAGTCAGCTTTCATTCCATTCCCAAAGAAAGGCAATGCCAAAGAATGCTCAAACTACTGCACAATTGCACTCATCTCACACGGTAGTAAAATAATGCTCAAAATTCTCCAAGCCAGGCTTTAGCAATACATGAACCATGAACTGCCAGATATTCAAACTGGTTTTAGAAAAGGCAGAAGAATCAGAGATTAAATTGCCAACATCCACTGGATTATTGAGAAAGCTAGAGAATTCCAGAAAAACATCTACTTCTGCTTTATTGACTATGCCAAAGCCTTTGACTGTGTGGATCACAACAAACTCTGGAAAATTCTGAAAGAGATGGCAATACCAGATCACTTGACCTGCCTCTTGAGAAATCTGTATGCAGGTCAGGAAGCAGGTTAGAGCTGTACATGGAACAGCAGACTGTTTTCAAATCAGGAAAGAAGTACTTCAAGGCTGTATCATTGTCACCCTGCTTATTTAACTTCTATTCAGAGTACATAATGAGAAACGCTGGGCTTGATGAAGCACAAGCTGGAATCAAGATTGCTGGGAGAAATATCAATAACCTCAGATGATACCACCCTTATGGCAGAAAGTGAAGAGGAACTAAAAGCCTCTTGATGAGAGTGAAAAGTTGGCTTAAAGCTCAACATTCAGAAAACTAAGATCATGGCATCCGGTCCCATCACTTCATGGCAAATAGATGGGGAAACAGTGTCAGACTTAATTTTGAGGGGCTCTAAAATCACTGCAGATGGTGACTGCAGCCATGAAATTAAACGATGCTTACTCCTTGGAAGAAAAGTTATGACCAACCTAGATAGCATACTCAGACTTAATTTTGGGGGGCTCCAAAATCACTGCAGATGGTGACTGCAGCCATGAAATTAAAAGATGCTTACTCCTTGGAAGAAAAGTTATGACCAACCTAGATAGCATATTCAAAAGCAGAGACATTGCTTTGCCGACTAAGGTCCATCTAGTCAAGGCTGTGGTTTTTCCTGTGGTCATGTATGAATATGAGAATTGGACTGTGAAGAAGGCTGAGCGCCAAAGAATTGATGCTGTTGAACTGTGGTGTTGGAGAAGACTCTTGAGAGTCCCTTGGACTGCAAGGAGATCCAGCCAGTCCATCCTAAAGGAGATCAGTCTGAGTGATCATTGAAAGGACTGATGTTGAAGCTGAAACTCCAATACTTGGCCACTTGATTTGAAGAGTTGACTCATTTGAAAAACCCTGATGCTGGGAAAGATTGAAGACAGGAGGGGAAGGGGATGACAGGATGAGATGATTGGATGGCATCACTGACTCAATGGATGTGAGTTTGAGTGGACTCTGGGAGTTAGTGATGAACAGGGAGGCCTGGCATGCTGTGGTCCATGGGATCTCAAAGAGTTGGATATGACTAAGAGACTGAACTGAACTGAATGTTTTGTAGATTTCTGCAGTGAAACTATCTGGGTCTGAAGATTTATCTTTTAGGAATTTGAAAAGTATTAATTTGATTTCCTTAATTTGACATGGTGTCTGAATTATCTATTTCACTTTCAGTGAGTTGAGGTGCTTTGTTCTTTTTGAAGAATTGATGTTTTATCTATATTGTCAAAATTATTTATGTAGAGATGTTTGTAGCATTTCTTCATTGTTTTTCAATGTCTGTAGTGATTCTTCTTAGTAATATTGGTATATTAGTCATGTGCAGTCTCTTTTTGTTCTTTGTCAGTCTTGCTACGTTTGTCAACTTTATTGCTGTCTTTGTTTCACTGATTTTTCATATTGTTTTCTATTTTCAGTTTCATTGGTTTCTAGTCTTATCTTTATTTTGTCTGTTATTTTGCTCTCTCTGGTTTTACTCTGGTCCTTTGTCTTGGGGTTGGAGTTTAGATTACTTTTGAGACTCCACCAGCCTTTAGTAGTATAAATCTTCCCCTTTTGCAAGATTTCTAGTTTTTCATTTGTTTTATGCTCGTGATTGTCTTTTGAAGCATTGTATGATGGCTACTTTAAAACCTTTGTCAGATCATCCTAACATCTCTGTCATCTTATTTTTAGCATCTATTAATTTATTTTCTCATTCAATCTGATATATTTCTGATTCTTGCTGTGACCAGTGACTTTCTATTGACTTCTCGACATTTCTGATTTGGTAGTGTAAAACCCTGGGTGTTATTTAACTGTGTCTCTTTCAGTGGCTTCATCTGAAACTTCTCCAGCTGGAAAAATGGACCACTGTCTCCCTGTCAGGTGGCGCTGAAGACAAGGGTCCCACCCAGGTGGGGATGGGAATCCTAGCTTTGCTGTTTGAGGGAGGGGTTCTCAATATCCATCAGTCGCGCACGGCGCGGCGCGCCACGGTCACTGCCGCTGCGGCCGTCGGGAGGGGGCTACCCGGCGGTCGTCATGTGGGCCGTGGCTGTGTGCGGTGCGTGCACGCGCCCTGCGTGGCAAGTGTGGAGAAGGCAATGACACCCCTACTCTAGTACTCTTGCCTGGAAAATCCCATGGATGGAGGAGCCCGGTAGGCTGCAGTCCATGGGGTCGCTGAGGGTCGGACATGACTGAGCGACTTCCCTTTCACTTTTCACTTTCATGCACTGGAGAAGGAAATGGCAACCCACTCCAGTGTTCTTGCCTGGAGAATCCCAGGGACGGCGGAGCCTGGTGGGCTGCTGTCTCTGGGGTTGCACAGAGTCGGACACGACTGAAGCGACTTAGCAGCAGCAGCAGCAGCAGCAGCGTGACGGGTAGTGCTACATTTTACTACTCCGCCTGTGCCCTCCATTGGATCCAGGGGTAGGGAGGCGATCTCCTCCTGGGCAGTGGTGAGAGTCCTAATTTTCCTAGAGGCCTTCTTTGACTTTATCCCAGTGGAACTGGGGTGGTGGTGCCTGCAGGTGTTCTAAGTCTCACCTTTCTGTATTGTCTCCACTAAGCACGAGGGACGCTGGGATAAAGGAAAGAAGGAGGTGTAAGACCCTGGTTCCTCTTCTGCATTCTGTGACACCTCAGCTTGTGTGGGTAGAGGTTCAGGCTGCTGTCCAGGCTTGGTGTGGGCTGCATTGTTTATTGGACTATTGGCTAGGGTGGAGTAATTGTTGTCTAAAAGTCTTCTGTCCTACTAGTCTGCCCCTTTCCTGATCCTCTGGCCAAAGAAAGCTAGCTATCCTAGCATTTTGGTCTGTGCCCATTGGTATTTTAGGCTACCTGCTTCTGTAGCTCCAACATGGAATATATGAAGGATAAAGAGCCAAGAACATCACCTCCAATACTTCTGAGTCCTGAGGTCCCTGGCTAGACTGCCTTCCTGCCACCTGCCAAGGTTTCGTTGCTTTATATGTAACATCTGAAGTTAGTTGTATTTAGCAGAAAGTATGCACCCCACTTTTCTGGAAGCAGAAGTCCTTGATGATGTTTGCTTCATAACTTACTTCTCTGCCACAAGAGGATGCCCTCTTGTGCGGAAAGACCCCACCTTTTACACAAGAGCTCTTGGACGTTTGAGAACACTGGTATTACCTGTCCTGAGGCAATGTGGCCTTGTCACTAAGCACAAAAGGAGCTCACAGACATCCCCGCTGCCCTCCAGGCTTTGAGCCAGCACAGCTGGCAGCTACTGTCTAATTATCCTTGACTTGTTCTGAGCTGACATTCAACTAAAGGCCCAAGGACTTTTCCTGTGAACCTCGAAGCTCTTCTGAGTCCTTACTCTTGTACAGTTTGCTTTTTGGACCTAAGGGAACATTTCCTTCCTTCTACTTAGATTATATTTTGTTTTGCTTGATTTGGTTCGTGGTGCCTTCCAGTGGGATATTAGTTCCTGGGCGGTTTCCCTCTGTTCTACTTGTCATCTGCTTCTAATCAGAGCTTTAGTGGAGTGTTTATGGATAATTCCTCCTGATTTCTTATGAAAAACAGGACAATGACGATGAGAGAATTTTATTTGCATATATAAATGTAGAGAGAAATCTTTTCATTGTGTTGTTCAACATGCTTCTGGTTTTATTGTTACCATTTTATTGAAGTTAAATTGACTTCAAATTCTTTTAATAAAGTAATAGTTCACATTCACTATATATGATCTTTTAAAATCCAAATTTAAAATTGAATTTCTCTATGGCTATGACCTCCCCTCAAAAAAAAAAAGCATCAGTGATTCTTTTACATTTACAAAAATAATTCCACATCTGTTTTCTAGAGCTTTCTTCAGTGAGATCAGCCATTAGTATCTGTTTCATTTGTTTCTAATGTATATAAGGCACATTAACTACTGTCTTAGGGATAGGCACAGAAAGCAGCATGTGCCTGAATTTTTCTTACATGCCTTGTAAATATGGAGCAAGGCTATGCCTCAGGAAGTCTCCCTATGGCACCGGCCAGTCCCCTGGCAGCTGGTAGGACTTATGTCAGATAATCCTGCGTCAGAATCTGCTCCTGAGTCTCAGGTTCAGAACTCTGATTTCCTCCCTTTACTAGGGCAGATCTGCTCCTCAGATGGCAGGCTTTCTTTAGCAAAGACCCCATGCAGCCTGGTTCCTTTCAAGTACAACCTACTAAAAATTCTCAAAGTTCCTCCCCAAACCTCTCCAGAGAACTGGTTTTACAGGGCATGGACAGTCCCACTTCACGTTCCACGGACTCTTTCTGTCCAACAGGAACCCCATCTTCTCTTCTGCTCTTGGTTCCTCTTGGATAAACAGCCTTCGCTAGGAGTGCACCTTGCTCTGTGCTCTCGCCATGCTAACTTCCAGCCATCCTCCCTGATACTTCCTTTCTTTGTCAACAAAGGCAGTTGACTTTGCCTTCTAAGGATCTCTCTCATGTCAGTCCTTCAACTTCTGCAATTTCCCTAGCTTAAACCCTTGTCACTATTTCTGCAGTCACCTAAATGGATCTTTCCTTCCAAATGTTCTGGCTCTAACCCTGCTTGGTCTCCTGCAATAACCTCTGGTCATAGCTGGTGACCACTGAGCTCTGGAAGCGTATCCAGTGCCATAAGTAACTCCAGTTTTAATGATATTTAATATTATTATTTTTTTACAGGAGAGGGAGAGGGTGGGATGAGTTGGGAGAATGGCATTAAAACATGTATACTATCATGTAAGAAACGAAGCACCAGTCTATGTTCGATACAGGATACAGGATGCTTGGGGCTGGTGCACGGGGATGATCCAGGGAGATGATATGGGGTGGGAGGTGGGAGGGGGGTTCAGAATTGGGAGCTGGTATACACCCATGGCAGATTCATGTCAATGTATGGCAAAACCAATACAGTATTGTAAAGTAAAATAAAGTGAAAATAAAATTAAAAAAAAATAAAATGAGTCTAGTAGTAAAATACATTTGGGAAATGTTGAGTTAAAAAAGTAATTTTTCTGATGGGTTTTAACTGTAAGAACTATAAGATAAATATTTATATTTGTTGTAAATGTGTATTTTGTAATAAATTTTGTTAAAAAAAAAAAGCTGATACTCCATTCAGTTACTAGAAAACTTTGAAGGATCCTGGCAACACCTGAGTAGGTGATTCTACTTTTCAACTGTAAATTTTACAAACTCTAAAGGAAGTTGAGTATATCAGATGAGAGTCTGGTGTTCAAACTGAGATGTGCTGTTTGTATAAAACACACATCAGGTTTCAAAACCTTTGTACAAAATAGATATGTAAAATATAATATTAATTAATTTTTGAATTGATTACATGAGGAAATGACAATATTTTGGATGTATTGTGTTAGGTCAAATCTATTGCATCTATTTTATCTGCTTCTTTTCCCATTTTATAAGTATGGCTATTAGAAAAGTTTGAAGTTGCACATGTGGCTATTTCTTTTTAAAAAAGACTTTTTTATGTTGACCATTTTTAAAGTCTTTTTTGAATTTGTTACAATATTGTTTCTGTTTTATGTTTTGGCTCTTTGGCCTTGAAGTGTGTGGGATCTTAGCACCCTGACAAGGGACTGAACCCACGCTCCCTGCATTGGAAGGTGAAGCCCTAACGACTGGACCATGAGGAAGTCCCGTGTTATTATTTCTGATGATAGTCTCTGCTTAACGCATCTGCACCTGCCAGCAGTAGGCGAATGGCTCCATAGGCCTCCACTGCCCACCACTTTGTCCCTCTGCCTGGGAATAGGGCCCAGTACCATACTACAACCCAGCTTCTCTAGCCCCCTGGGCCTGGCTGCTGGAGCCTGGGCTTCAGAGCTCTGCACGATCCTCTCCCATCACATACTCACAGAGCACTCTGTCTTGGGCGTCTGCTCCTCTTTTACCTTCTCTGCCTCCTACACTTCTCCTACCTGCCCCTTACCAGCAAAACAGAGAAGCAAAAACCAATCAAAACTGGAAAAATTGAACTTGCCATTTAAGAATCAGCTCAAGTATCACCTTCTCTGAAGCACAGGTGGAGATCCCTGACCCAGCAGGTCTCGTCCTGGGCTGTGTCCACCTTCCAGGTCACTTTTCATTATTAAGTTATAATAGTTCCCACATTAACAACACCATTATCCTCTACCAGCCAGCTCACCACTTGAGAAACCCAGAAAGCCTTCCCATCCCCACTGCCTAGGAAATGCTTGGATGCATCAATGAAATGAACAGGCTTGTCAGTGCTGGGAATTCACAAAAATCAATAAAACCTCTCCTGGAGATTAGAAGGCACAATAGTTTGACATGGGCTTTCCTTTCCATATCTGGAAAAGCACTGAAAGCAAGATTTGATGAAATAAAGTGTTAGAATGCAATTCAAGTGGGTAACTTAAGAAGCGTGTCTAGTGTGCTGTAGCTAGCACTTTCAAAGGAGCAGTCACAGGCCTCCAGTCTACAGTCTTATTTGTGTTTGCTGCTGCAGCTGATGTTTTTCTTTTTCTTTCTTTCGAAAGGCTATCATCAGACTCTTGGGCAACACATTCTCTTTAAAGATGTGTACGTGTCTTCAAGCAGGTACAATCCAGCCTTTTGAGGAATGCTCTGCCTTTTCTCAGCAGGTTTTGTAAAACTGCACCCTGAGTCACTGACTGGCTTATAAATTTACATGGAAATGACATTTATATTTCCTTATGAGCTTATCACACATCAGAATATCTTTTTACAACTTGGATTTTAGAACTTTGTTTGATTGCTTAAAATCATATTTTCTGATTAGTGAAGCAAAGGTCAAATTTTAGAAAAGTTCAGTATCTTCCTTACAAAGTTTATTTGGCATTGATTTAATTGCTGGGAGCTCAAAAGCTCTGCCTGAACAGCACACACATCTTTCATTCGCATAAACTTTATCATCCAAACATGAAAACCAAGCAAAGCATTGGACAGAAGAACAGGGAAACAGGCTGCTCTTATCAGAGTGAAGGATATTTGCATCCTATTAGGATAGTGGCCACAAAAGATAAAACCTGAAATACAATAAATATTTACTTGTTTATATTTTTCTCTTCTATAATTACCATGGTGACCTCTTGCCTGATAAAAACATCAACAGAGAAGGAAAAAGATGGGCTTCAGCTGGGCTCTTAGTAGACCAACAGCAAAAAACTGCTTCTCAGGGGTCACTAAAGTTTAGCTTTTTTGTATGAACTTACTAAATTAAATAAGCATGATTTAATACTGCCGAAGAAAGAACAAGAAAACTGTGTTGCTTTGCCAGAGAAATCCCTCTTTAGGTGCTTCACTAATTCCTAGCATTTTGAAGAGCTTCTGACTTAATATTTGTTGTTGCACTTTTTATTTTTATTCTCAGTAGTCATTCTGGATGTGTTTTTAAAGTCGTAATAGTTTAAACTCTGAATGGGCTGTGGGACCTTTGCAGGTGACTCAGCCACCTTGGATGTCAAGCAAACTGTATGCTTTGTGAAGTTTAAATCATCTGAAGAAGATCCTATTCTTCCTCGACAGGTACACTGATGTATCTGTTCTTCATTTTCATCTTAATCGGTTGTGTGTCTAACCTTCTCTGTTCTGATGTTTGCACCACTGACACATCAGAGTGGCCTGCAAGGCTTGATGAAACAGACCACTGGGATTGCCCTCAGAGGTTCTGATTCATTAGTCTGCATGGGAACTGAAAGGCCACATTCTTAACCAGGACCCAGGTGCTGCTGCTGCCCTGGGGTGGCTACAACATTGGAGAATCACTGTAATATGGCCGTTTACTCCAGAGGCAGGATGTAGAGCTGGAAAGCTGTTTAGACCCCAGTTATCTATCTTCTTTGAACTGCTTTCCAGAATACTTGTTTGGGCTTCCCTGATGTTGGCCATGAAGTCATATATGTAAAGATTTTTAAGCAGTAAAGAGAATTGGTGTATGTGGAAAGGAACATGATTTTCATCTGAGTCTGTCCATGTTTTTGTAATTTAAAGTAGCCCTTACGACATCTTCTTTCATTTTTCCTTTCCTCCTTGGGGCCCATCTTCTTTGTGTACATCTAGTGTGAAGGGAAAATGTTGTTCAGGGCTCATTTGGATCAGGCTGGTCTTTAACTTAAATATGTTCTCTTTGCCTTGGAGGCCAACACCCCTCCTCCCACTTTTCCAGATTGTGGATTCCCCTTTGCAAATCTCTTTTTCCTGTGAGGAGGCCTGACTCAGGTTTTCCATCTCCTGCTTCGTGCATAGGCTTACAGGGATTTGTTTAGATCAGAATTCTCAGGAGCTTTATTTTTAAATGTAAATTACTGTTAAGCAAATTCTTCTTTCCCACGTGAATTTTCTCCATCCTTTGACTCCCCCATTCATGGATTTATGTATTCATTCATTTAAGAAATTTGACTTATCTGCTCAATTGCAGCACAGCTATAAACATTGCTATTTATATATTAATACAAGGCTCCATATTTAGTCTTATTAGGTTTATGAGTAGTTTTATTCTTTCTCTTGAGTTTAATGATTTTGATTGTTAAAGTGTAATCATCTCATTGGATTTCTCGCTCCCCATTTAATTATCTGAAGTTTATTGATACAACTTTCTTGTATGATTCTCTGAAGGATAAACATTTCTAGCAGGACCTGAACAACTACAGACACTCAGGCATGTCAGCAGAGCCTTGCTCTCTTTCTGCCTTCATCACCAACAACAGTGTTGTGTAGTATATTTCCATACCTATAATGGCAACTAATTTGGCTCCCCTGGTGGCTCAGTGGTAAAGAATCCACCTATCAATGGAGGAGACAATGGATTGGGAAGATACTCTGGAGAAGGAAATGGCAACCCACTCTAGTACTATTGCTTGGGAAACCCCATGCACAGAGGAGCCTGGAGGGCTACAGTCCGGGGTTGCAGAAGAGTCACACATGACTTAGCGACTAAATAGCAACAACAATTGTGTAACACCTTGCCCACTTTACCTTCAAGATATTTCTAAAATCTGTGTTTAAAAACCTGTTAAAATGAATGATTCAGCATCTGTGATGCTCCATTTTTCTGCCACTGGAAGAAAGCACATGGATTTCCTGTTTCACTAGTAACTAATTTGTGCAAGTTACTCTTATCATTACTTATATATTTTGTCTATCCTCACCCGGTTTACCTAATAGTGCTGTTCAGTCACTAAGAAGTCGTATTTGACTTTTTGTGACCCCATGGACTGCAGCTTGCCAGGCTTCCTTGTCCTTCACTATCTCCCAGAGTTTGCTCAAACTCATGTCCACTGAGTTGGTGATGCCATTCAACCATTTCATCCTGTGTCATCCCCTTGTCCTTCTGCCCTTAATCTTCCCTAGCGTCAGGATCTTTTCCAAAAAGCCGGCTTTTCACATCAGGTGACCAAACAATAGCTTCAGCTTCAGCTTCAGCATCAGTTCTTCCAAAGAATATTCAAGGTTGATTTCCTCTAGGAAATCTGTCTAATAATCTCATTCTCAATTCCATCAGAGGATCAATGTAAAACTTCCCAGCTCACAGACTGCAGCATCCAAACATCCCATATTCCTTTTTTGTAAAATCCAACATGATTCATGAGAGATGGTCAGTTCTGATTTTACTTTTGCAATTTAGCCAGGATAAAACAACAATAATAATGTATCAGTGTGTGCACTCTAGTTTCTAAAACACTTATAGACATTACATGGTTCTTTCCTCTTTATGGCACAGTGATATCTTTTCTGTTTTTCCCCCAGGGATGTAATTTAGTCAAAACACACAGGAAGGGGAGAGTTAAGGCATGGAATGAGTCTTCCTGCCCCAGATCCTGTATTTTCTGTATTTGTTCAATGAAGTAAGTAAAACAGATGAGTTTTTTTTTCTATATCAGTTCTGAGTTAACAGTGAATGAAATGAATTTGAGTTTAGGGATTGGAACACTATTCAGCTCTTTTTAATTTTTGTTTTTATTTTTTATCACAGATGTTTATTATTTATTTCATCATTCTTTCAAACCACTCCAGAGTCTCCTTAAAACCAAGATCTATTTCCTTGGTCTGAATAAAAAAAAGGAAATAATACCATTTTATATAAATAATGGATTTGGAATGCTTAAGATTAGAATATTTGCCAGAATCATAAATCACTGATAGAAAATAGTGGTCTTTATTACTTAAACTAAATCCAGGCTATTTAACTGTGAATAAAAATAAAAATGAGTTTGGATGGCTTGGAGTTTATTTCAGATAAACATCTTTCTTTTAAAAATTTTATCCAAAACTTCTCTGTGTCCAGAAGGAGGCTTGCAATCTGATCAGCATGGGGTTTCCTGTGAAGCTGTGTCGCTCTTCCTGTTTACTCTCAGAGCGCACTTGCACAAGGCAGCTGTTTAGCACTAAGGCTTTCCTTCAGTTGGTCTCAGATTGCTAATTAGATGGGTAAGGGAGAGATGAAATATCCCAAATGGTTTTCAGTCCCAAGTTGTTTGAATTAAAGAAACACTACATACAATTATCCGTGATTTTTTAGAACTCTTTTAATGAATCAACTTTTCATATGAATATATAAATACAATCATTGTTTGTGGTTTAGTCACCAAGTTGTGTCTGACTCTTTTGAGACCCCCTGCCCTGCTTCTCTGTCCATGGAGTTATTCAGGCAAGAATACTGAGTGGGATGCCATTTCCTTCTCCAGGGGATCTTCCCCATCTAGGGATTGAGCCCCCCCATCTCCTGCATTGACAGGTGGATTCTTTACTACTGAGCCTTCTGGAAATCCCACAAATACAATTACAGAAGTTCTATTATGTAAAAGGTGCCTAAGGTTTCTTCAATTCTGTAGGTTTCTGAGAATTATCACAATGTACTTTGCCTGGTTGTCACTCATTTTTAGCGAGAATAATAGCTTTCACACAGGCCATTGCAACTCCTTGGTTGGGTTCTATTCTGAAGATACCTCTAAATCTATCCTCTGGAAATGGTTACATACTCTGTACAGTGATGTTAGAACAAGCTCTCAAAGTCCTCTAACTAAAGGAACTTTTAAAATGTTTCCCATCACCTTCACCTGGCTATATATTTCAGCTGTAGAAGTTGCCTGATGAGATCAGGAAACATGCATAAGAGAGGACCTTTCAATTCCCAGAGAAAGTTGATGCACGCGTGTGTGTGCTTAGTCTCTTCAGCTGTGTCCAACTCTTTGTAACCTCATGGACCGTAGCCCGCCAGGCTCCTCTGTCCATGGGATTTTCCAGGCAAGAGTCCTGGAGTGGATTGCCATCCCCTCCCCCAGGGGATCTTCCCGACCCAGGGATTGAACTTGTGCCTCCTGCATCTTCTGCATTGCAGGATTCTTTACTGCTGGGCCACCCAGGAAGCCAGAGATTTGATGACCCAATTGCAAGTCCAGTTGGCTTTAACATGCTGGATTCTCTTCACTACATATGTGATACTTGAAGTAGTCTTTGTTTTCTCCTTCAGAACAAGCACCAGTTACAAAAAAATCAGAAAATACACAGGTTCAGCAGCCAGTTTCAATGCAGAAAGAACATCATTATCAGAATATAAACAGAGACTGGTAAATCTCATTTCATAGATTCCAAAAATGAGTGTAAATTAAGCAAAATATACATTGTGGAAAAGAAAGTGGCATTTTAATATGCAGTCAAATATTTGAAAAGAGTTTGTATTACTATCTAAACTATATATAATTCAAACTCCAAATTGCTATATGACAAAGTGATTAAGTCAAGGGTTTTTGCTGTTGGCACTGTTGTTCACTTCCTCCCTAGAAGCCAATATCCTTACAGTGTTAGCGTTGTCGATGGGAGTAATTACAGTATTTTCCCACAAGCACTTAACTAAGGGTCAACCCTTCACCTAACATAATCATTCAGAGTATCTCTGAACCTGAGAACATTTTTACTTGGACACTGTCTGAGTCTTAACTCAGAAACAGATGAGTAGATGGTGAGAGAGTAAACCCTGGTCTCTAGAAGATTCCCCTGGGGAGGCTCTGGATCAGAAAAGCCGAGCCCCTCAAGAAGTAAGAATCAGGGCTGCCTCTGTCAACAGTTCTACCGATTACAGCTAAAAAACCTGTTTTAGCCATTTCTTCTGCTGAATTGCTTTATTTAGCATATGTGCATTTATTTATTTATTTTTAGGCTTCTAAGAAAGCAGTTTATTTGCCTAAATAAATTACTATGGGCTAGAAATTTACATATGAGCTGAAAGTATTTTCAAAATATGAACAATTTTATATTTGGTAAGTTGTACAAGGTTGATTATCTGTTATATATATTATATATATATATTATATATATAGTTAATCAACCTACACTTTCTGTTGTGACAATTTGTAATATTTTTTTCCATTGACAATATGTAAGCAGCAAATTTAATTCAGCCTATCCTTCAGTTCAGTTCAGTCACTCATTTGTGTCCAACTCTTTGCGACCCCATGAATTGCAGCATGCCAGGCCTCCCTGTCCATCACCATCTCCTGGAGTTCACTCAGACTCATGTCCATCGAGTCCATGATGCCATCCAGCCATCTCATCCTCTGTCGTCCCCCTTCTCTTCCTGCCCCCAATCCCTCCCAGCATAAGAGTCTTTTCCAGTGAGTCAATTCTTCGCATGAGGTGGCCAAAGTACTGGAGTTTCAGCTTTAGCATCATTCCTTCCAAAAAATACTAGGGCTGATCTCCTTCAGAATGGACTACCTGGATCTCCTTGCAGTCCAAGGGACTCTCAAGAGTCTTCTCCAACACCACAGTTCAAAAGCATCAATTCTTCAGTGCTCAGCCTTCTTCACAGTGCAACTCTCACATCCATACATGACCACTGGAAAAACCATAGCCTTGACTAGACGGACCATAGTCGGCAAAGTAATGTCCCTGCTTTTGAATATGCTATCTAGGTTGGTCATAACTTTTCTTCCAAGGAGTAAGCGTCTTTTAATTTCATGGCTGCAATCACCATCTGCAGTGATTTTGGAGCCCAGCAAAGTAAAGTCAGCCGCTGTTTCCCCATCTATTTCCCATGGAGTGATGGGATCGGATGCCATGATCTTTGTTTTCTGAATGTTGAGATTTAAACCAACTTTTTCGCTTTCCTCTTTCACTTTCATCAAGAGGCCCTTTAGTTCTTCACTTTCTGCCATAAGGGTGGTATCATCTGCATATCTGAGGTTATTGATATTTCCCCTGCAATCTTGATTCCAGCTTGTGCTTCTTCCAGCCCAGCATTTCTCATGATGTACTCTGCATGTAAGTTAAATAAGCAGGGTGACAATATACAGCCTTGATGTACTCCTCTTCCTATTTGAAACCAGTCTGTTGTTCCATGTCCAGTTCTAACTGTTGCTTCCTGACCTGCATACAGATTTCTCAAATTAAATTTGCTGGGTTGATTACCAAGTTGAACTAATAAGGATGAAAACTTTTATCCACTTTAAAAGAGAGTATGCAGAGATAATACACCCACTGATAGGCTCAACAGTCCTTCAGTACCATACACACAGTATAGGTAGATTTGCAATTTAATGTGTCTAACAGGTAAGAGATTCCACAAAATAGTACAAGGAAATAAAGTAAATGAGTTCTAATCCAGTATCAGGAATTATTTACTTTTTGATATGTTTTATCTTGTCATTCCTGATAAGGTGATGACATAGTCACTAAGATACCAGTTCAGCTCAGTTCAGTTCAGTTGCTCAGTCATGTCAACTCCTTGCAACCCCATGAATCTAAGCATGCCAGGCCTCCCTGTCCACCAACTCCCGGAGTTCACTCAAATTCATGTCCATCGAGTCGGTGATGCCACCCAGCCATCTCATCCTCTGTTGTTCCCTTCTCCTCCTGCCCCCAATCCCTCCCAGCATCAGGGTCTTTTCCAGTGAGTCAACTCTTTGCATGAGGTAGCCAAAGTATTGGAGTTTCAGCTTCAGCATCAGTCCTTCCAATGAACACCCAGGACTGATCTCCTTTAGGATAGACTGGTTGGATCTCCTTGCAGTCCAAGGGACTCTCAAAAGTCTTCTCCAACACCACAGTTCAAAAGCATCAGTTCTTTGGTGCTCAGCTTTCTTCACAGTCCAACTCTCACATCCATACATGACCACAGGAAAAACCATAGCCTTGACTAGACAGACATTTTTGGCAAAGTAATGTCTCTGCTTTTCAATATGCCATCTAGGTTGGTCATAACTTTCCTTCCAAGGAGTTAAAGGCCTTTTAATTTCATGGCTGCAGTCACTATCTGCAGTGATTTTGGAGCCCCCAAAAATAAAGTCTGACACTGTTTCCACTGTTTCTCCATCTAGCTGCCATGAAGTGATGGGACCAGATGCCATGATCTTCGTTTTCTGAATGTTGAGCTTTAAGCCAACTTTTTCACTCTCCTCTTTCACTTTCATCACTTTTAGTTCCTCTTCACTTTCTGCCATAAGGGTGGTGTCATCTGCATATCTGAGGTTATTGACATTTCTCTCTGCAATCTTGATTCCAGCTTGTGCTTCTTCCAGCCCAGCATTTCTCATGATGTACTCTGCATAGAAGTTAAATAAGCAGGGTGACAATATACAGCCTTGCCATGCTCTTTTTCCTGTTTGGAACCAGTCTGTTGTTCCATGTCCTATTCTAACTGTTGCTTCCTGACCCGCATATAGGTTTCTCAAGAGGCAGGTCAGGTGGTCTGGTATTACCATCTCCTTCAGAATTTTCCACTTTTTTTGTGGGCTTTGGCATAATCAATAAAGCAGAAATAGATACCAGAGTGCATAGCAAAACCTGCCTCAGATTTTGGAGATATTTGCAAGTGATACAAAAATCTTCCCAGGCACTGACAGAATTCCAATATTTACATCACTAGAAAGTTTCTTTTAATGTCTCTTTCAACTGGGCATTTGACATTCAAGATCACTCCTTATTTATCAAACAAACTTCAGGGACTGTTTTTCTGTATTTCTGTACAAAGTTCTGACACCTTTTTCAAATTCTCTGTCCCTTGTTAGTCTACTTTTGACTACAATTTTACTTGTAACCTCTATAGCTTGTCTACATTTTCTTATTTGATTTATTTGACCCATACCATTTATGCCAAAATTGGTTTGGTCATAAATACTGGACCAATTTAATTGTTGTTTTCATGGACTTGATAATCTAATGGGGGAGGGGACTGAGAATGAACCAACAAATAACCTAATGTAGTGAGTTGATATGTGTCCCCCAAAAAGCTATCTGCAAGTCCTAATCCCCAGTGCCAATGAAACTGACCTTATTTGTAAAAGGAGTCTTTGCAGATATTATTAAGGTTGGGGCTTAAAGAATCTACCTCCAATGCAGGAGATCTGGGTTCAGTCCTTTTGTTGGGTAGATACCCTGAAGAAGGGAATGGTTACCCACTCCAATATTCTTGCTTGGAGACTCCCATGGACAGGGGAGCTTGAGTTAATAATTAAGTTAAGGTTCTTGAGATGAGATCATTGTAGATTGGAAAAGAAGACCTAAATCCAACGCCAGGTGACTTTGTAAGAAGAGAGGAGACACAGAGACACAGAACGGAGGGCATGTGAAATTGGAGGCAGACTGGTGTGACACACCCCAAACAGAGGAATGCCAAAGGCTGCCGGCAGCTCCCAGAAGCCAGGAGAGGGAGGCATGGAACAGAATCTCCTTCAGAACTTCAATCAGGAACCAGTTCTGCTAACACCTTGATTGTGGACTTATGGAATCCAGAAAGAATAATTCACTGTTGTTCCAAGCTGCCAAGCTTTTGGTAATGTGTTACGACTGCTAGAAAAGTAGCACAGTCAAAATGCTGAGAAGTCTACTGAGTTTAACAGAGAAAGTAGTTAGACACTGTGAGGGTTTAGTAAGAAATGGCAAACTTAAATATGCAAGTATATGACATTTGGTCAAAAATCTGAAAGACACAAGGGCTAAGCCATAGAGAAATCTAGGGGAAGACATTCTCAAATACAAAGAGCAAGTGGCCAGAACATGGCTATCTCTGCTTGGAAGGCACAGCAAGGTGGGCATGAGTGGGCCAGCAGGAAAGATTACAGACAGAGGGAAATAGAAGCTGCTTCAGAGGGTTTCTTGTGGGTCATTATGCCCAATGAGAGGTGTCTTGTTGGAGAGTATGCCAAAGAGGTGATGTATTAGGTGCTGTGTTGAGAATACTCTAGTTTGCTAAGGGATAATTATAGTAGAAGGGAAAATAGTTAAAAGACAATTATAACAATGAGAATAATGGTGCCTTGGGACAGAATCATGTATGTGCATTTAAATGCATAGCCTGTAAAATTATTCTCACTTAAACTTTTGTATATTGAGGAATACAAGCAGTAACAAAGCCTTATTCTCAACTTGTCTGATTTGTTTTAATTTTGCAACCTTTAGGCTACATGTTGTGTATTACAGTCAAGTTGGAAGCTCTTTTGATTAAACCCTATGCCTATCTCACAAGCGTAGGTGGACATAAGGCACATGGAGAGCATGAAAAATAAAAACAATAACTTCCATAGTCTCAGCAATTTTAGTAAGGTAAAAGCTAAATAATAAGCTAGTTGTCCATTAACTGATGAAAGGATAAACAAAATGTGTTATGTCCATACAATGGAATATTATCTGGAAATAAAGAGAAATATAATATTGATACATGTTACCACATGAACAAACTCAAAAGCATTATGCCAAGTAAAATAAAATAAATCAGTCTCTAAAGAAAAACTATTATAACCAGCAAGGAGGGGAAACAAGATGGCAGAGAAGTAGATGGACGAGGCGTGCATCTCTTTCCACCATACATCAGGTATACAGCTCCAGACACAGAAGTGCGTGCAGAACACCAGCCTGAGAGCAGACAGGGGTACCTGACCAGAAGAAAAGAATTTATAGAACCATAAAACACTCGGTAGGATGAAGGAACTAGGGAGAAAAACAGGAGTGTTAGTAGGACTGAATCTGCCCTCGGCAAGTCAGGGAACTGAAGCAGGGGTCTGAGCCCCACACCTGGGCAATTGTCTGAGTCAGAAGAGAAACATTAAAGGCTGAGAGTGAAACAGCTGAACTGTGGCAGCCTAAATGGAATGAGACTCAGACAATCCTTGCCATAGCCATATGCCAGACAGGGTCCCCTGGAAGGCGCAGCTGCTGGGAGCTGGAGTTTGGGGGAGTGTGGCATGATCCCAGGGCGAGGGTTGCTGTTGACTGTGATGAGACAGACTGAGGGGATATGAGGGAGGAGACTGTGAAGGGAAATCCCTGTGGAAGAAAGCCAGGCAGCCATGAAAGCAAGGCAATGCTGCTGAATCACGCGTGGGGGTGGAGCCATCGCCATAGCCTCTCTCTCCTCCCACACCAGGATTGGCAGCTGAACAACAGAGAGGCCGGCCCATCAAATGCCTGACGCATTGAACTACAGAGTAGGACCCCACCCAGGGTGCCCCTTTAAGTGCCTGACCCACCGATCTACAGAGTAGGACCCCAGGCAAGGGAGCCCTCTAAGTGCCTGAACAGGCAGAGCTACCCAGAAAGACTGGCCAAAGAGGCCTTCTGATCACCAGCTACAGAGGCTTGAAAAGAGACTGATAGGGCCATAACTCCTGTGGCGGAGGCAGTCCCTGTCCCTGCACTCTTGGCACCGCCAGGGTCCCCGCAAGCCAGGCAGCTGTAACCTTCACGCTCAGCTCTCACGGAGGCAGAGCTGCCACAGGCAGAAAAACGTCTTGCATCTGTGTGCGCAGGGTGGCTTTGGTAGTGTCTGACTCTTTGTGACCCTGTAGACTGTGGCCTGCCAGGCTTCTCTGTCAGGGATGGGGGTTCTCCAGGCAAGAATACTAGAGCATATTGGCCAATACTGCTTGCCATACCCTTTTAGAGCACTATATTTCCTGCTGTCCTAGACGCCAACTCCCCTGAGTACCTGGTGCTGCCAGAACCCCTGCAACCCAAGCAGCTGCACCGCCTCCACACCTGACCTTCACAGGGACAAACCCAAGTCTTCCAGGGCAGCCTCAGGAGCAAACCCCAGTGGACGACCCACAAGCAGAGGTGGAAATAAAACCACAACTGAAGCCCAAGGGCAGTGTGGCTAAGGAAGAAGACCCCAAACCTTCCAACAAGCTGTACAAGCTGCAGATTAAATCCACAAGATCAACTAGGCAGACTCTGTGTCTATGGAATATATAAAAGGCCATTGAGAGCTCCCACAAAAGAAAATGCACTAGTTCTGATAGCTGTGGACACTGGAGGCAGGAACGCAGAGAAGGAGGACCAGGTTAGAATCTGAGCTCCCCCACAGCAGGTCCAGAGATCAGCACAGTGTTGGAGAGCATCCTAGGGAGGTGAAGTGGACTGTGACTCGCAGTGAGGGAAAGGACTCTGACAGCAGTGACTCAAGAAAAACATTCATTAGTCTCATGTTTTGACTTGCTCTGTAGATTCTTTTTTTTCTTTTCTTCCCCCCACCCCCTGTTGTAGTTATCAATTTTGTTGGCATTATGAAATCTAATTAAACCTTTGAGCTTTTTTTCCCCTCAGTCACCTTTTTTTATTGCTGTTATAAACCTCTGTCTCTACATTGAGCTTTTGCAGTTCTGTGGAGTTTTCCTTTTTTGTTTTCTTTTCTCTTTTTAAATTTTGATTTTTAAAAACTATTATTTTTCTATATTTATTCCTTTGTTTTCCTTTCCTACTGTTCTTTTTTCCCTTTCAGTTAACCTTTAATGTATCTAAATTTCCTTTATCTACCTCTATTTAACTTTGTAAATCTATTCTTTCTTTTCTTTTTTTCCTTTCCTCTCAACATGGGCTTCCCTGGTGGCTCAGAGGTTAAAGCGTCTGCCTCCAATGTGGGAGATCTGGGTTCCTGGGTTGGGAAGGTCCCCTGGAGAAGGAAATGGCAATCCACTCCAGTATTCTTGCTTGGAGAATCCCACGGATGGAGAAGCCTAGTAGGTTACAGTCCATGGGGTCACAAAGAGTCAGACACGACTGAGTGACTTCACCTCACCTCCTCTCAACATATTTGTTCGTTTTATTTTCATTGCTTTATTCCCCAGTTGACACCTTGCTCTAGCTTTTTTTTTTTTTTTCCAGTTTCTGCTTTAGTTAGTTTTGTTCTGATAGACAAAATTTTTGGTTTCCTTTGTTCACTGGGTCAATCTATTGTACTTTATTTTTGTTGGACTGTCTTGATTTTGCTTATGGGTGTATATGTGTATGTGTATATTCAGTAACACTTTTTATTGTTGTTATAAAGCTCTGCTTCTATGTTGGGCTTTTGCAGTTCTGTGACGTTTTCCCTTTTTTCTTTCTTCTTTCATTTTTTTTCCTTTCGTCTGTTTTATAATTTTAATTTTTTAAACTTATTGTATTTTTTTCTACGTTTATTCCTTTGTTTTCCTTTCCCAATGTTCTTTTTCCCTTGCAGTTAATCTTTAATGTATATAAATCTTCTTCATCTACCTCTATTTAACTTTGCATATCTATTCTTTCTTTCTTTTTTTCTTTCCTTTCTGCTCAACATATTTGTTAGTTTTATTTTCATTGCTTTATTCCCCAACTGGCACCTTGCTCTCACTTTGTTTTCCACTTTGTACTTTAGTTAGTATTGTTCTGATAGATATAATTTTTGGTTTCCTTTATTTTCCAGGTCAATTTATTTTACTTCATTTTCTTTGGACTGTTTTGATTTTCCTTATGGGCGTATATGTAAGTGTGTGTATTCAGTCACACTTTTTATTGTTGCTATAAACCTCCACCTCTGTGTTGGACTTTTGCAGTTTTGTGGAGTTTTCCTCCCCCCTTTTCTCTTTCTTCTTCTTTTATCTTTATTATAATTTAAATTTTTAATTTTCCTAAAAACCTATTATATTATTTCAACATTTATTCCTTTGTTTGCCTTTCCTACTGTTCTTTTCCTCTTACAGTTCATCAGTGTATATAAATCTTCTTCATCTACCTCTGTTTAACTTTGCATATCTATTCTTTCTTTCCTCTCCTCTCAACATATTTGTTAGTTTTGTTTTCATTGCTTTATTCTCCACCTGACACCTTGCTTTAGTTTTGTTTTCCAGTTAGTTTTATTCTTAACTGGCAAATATAATTTTTACTTTATTCACCAGATTAATCTATTGTACTTTATTTTTGTTGGGCTGTTTTGGCTTTGCTCATGGGTGTATATGTATATGTGCATATTCCATTATTTTAATTATTATTTGCTGATTTTTAAACTGCCATTTGTCTGGGGTTCATCTTTGGCTTCTCATTTTTGGATATTTGTTTTAATCTCACTTAATGCCATAACAAAACACTTGTGGGGTCTTTGTTCCTGACCAGAGATCAAGCCCCAAGCCTTTGGAGTGGGAACAATGATTCAAAACCCTAGATTACCAGAGAGCTAACCCTCACAAGTTATCAAATAGTGAGAACTCACACAAAGGAAACCACTTGAATACAAGACATGGCATCACCAACCACCAGGAGCACCCTGTGCAGGACGCCTCATCTAAACAACAAACAAAACAAAAATGCAAACCCAGTCATCAGCAGTCAGGATGACCACCTTACCCAGCCTTGCCCATCAGAGGAAAAACAAACAACCAAAAACTCAGCACAAATCTCACCCTATAGGAAGCTTACACAAACCACTGGACCAACCTTAGGAGGGCAGAAATCAAAAGGAAGTAAGAATTCAAACTTGAAGCCTGGGAAAAGGAGAACTCAAACACAGTAAGTTAAAAAAAAATAATAATGAAAAGGCAGAGAAATACTACACAAATGAAGGAACAAACTAGAAACAGAGAAATTCAAATAAATGAAGAGGAAATAGGCAAACTACCTGGAAAAGAATTCAGAAAAATGATAGTAAAGATGATCAAATGCCTTGAAAACAAAATGGAGAAAATGCAAGAATCAATTAACAAAGATCTAGAAAAATTAAAGAATAAACACACAGAGACAAACAACACAATTACTGAAATTAAAAATACTCTAGAAGGAAACAATAGCAGAGTATCTAAAGCAGAAGAATGAATTAGTGAGCTGGAAGATAAAACGATGGAAATAACTTCTGAAGAGCAGAATAAAGTAAAAGAATGAAAATAACTGAGAATAGTCTCAGAGATCTCTGGGACAATATCAAATGCAACAACATTTGAATTATAAGGGTCCCAGAAAAGAAGAGAAAAAGAAAGGGTAAGAGAAAATTTTTGAAGAGACTATAGTTGAAAATTTCCCCAACATGGAAAAGGAAATAGTCAATCAAGTCCAAGAGGTGTGAAGAGTCTCATTCAGGTTAAGCCTGAGGAGAAACATGCCAAGACACATACTAATCTAACTAACAAAGACTAAACACAAAGAAAGAATATTTAAAGCTGCAAGGGAGAAGCAACAAGTAATATACAAGGGAAACCCCATAGGCTTAACAGCTGATCTTTCAGCAGAAAGTCCGCAGACCAGAAGGGAATGGCAAGATACACTTAAAGCATTGAAAAGGAAAAATCTACAACCAAGATTACAGTACCTGGCAAGGATCTCATTCAAAATTGATGGAGAAATAAAAAGCTTTTCAGACAAGCAAAATTAGGAGAGTTCAGTACCAGCAAACCAGCTTTACAACAAATGTTAAATCGACTTATATAGTCAAGAAATACAAGAGAAGAATAAAGATCTACAAAATCAACCCCAAACAACTAAGAAAATGGCAATAGGAACCTATATATCAATAATTACTTTAAATGTAAATGGATTAAATGTTCCAACCAGAAGACACAGACTGGCTGAATAAATAAAAAAAATAAGACCCATATATATGCTGTCTACAAGAAACCCACTTCAGATCTCAAAACACATATAGACTGAAAGTGAGAGGACAGAAAAATATATTCCTTGCAAATGGGAAGCAAAAAAAAGCTGGAGTAGCAATCCTCATATCAGAAAAAATAGAACTTAAAATAAAGAAGATTACAAGAGATAAGGAAGGTCACTACATAATGATCAAGGGATCAATCCAAGAGGAAGACATAACGATTGTAAAGATCTATGTACCCAGCATAGGAGCACCTCAACACAGGAGCACAACAGACACAAAAGTGGAAATTGACATAACACAATAATAGTAGAAAACGTTAACACCCCACTCACACCAATGGACAGATCATCACAACAGAAAATTAATAAGGAAACACTAGCCTTAAATGATACATTAGACAAGAAGGATCTCAATGATATCTTCAGGACATTCCATCCAAATGCAGAGGAATACACGTTCTTCTCAGGTGCACATGGAATAATCTCCAGGGTAAACAGCATCTTGTGTCACAAATCAAACCTCAGTAAACTTAAGAAAATTGAAATCATATCAAGACCACATACTGTATGATTTTATTCATATGAAAGAGACAGATACAGAGACAAATAGATTAGTGGTTTCCTTGGGCTTGGGGAAAAGTTTCAGCTCTTACCTGATTCTTTGAATACAAGTGCAAGGGGCAAGGGAGTGGAACAAAGACACCGCCCTAACAACATTTTAGAGTGAATAGAGATAAGAGAGGAGTGAGAAAAGGAAACAAGAAAGAAAAATCAAATGTGCTTCAATAGTAACTCTTGGTGGTCTAAAACAAAACAATTCATGATAAAATGGGAAAGAAACTGAAGGGAACATTCAGCAATCAACCACAGAAGAAGAAAATACATCTCTCTTATTAACCATCTGATAATGATGGCATTAAGATGATCGCAAGTAGATATTATGGTTGTTGGTCTCCACCCTGCAGGCCTGTAAGGTCCGTACTTTCCCAGTTTCAGGACTGAAGAAGGATCCCAGAGTCAGCAACAGAGACATCAATGATTTAATGGAATGGGGAGCTCGCACATCTGAAGCAAGGTCCTGCGTGACTCTTCACCATGTGTGGTGGCAGAACGTGGCAGTAGTGTTCACTCCTGAAGGCAGTGGAAAGTTACTGGTTATGAGAGAATTATGTCATGTTGGATCATCAGTTACCAGGGAATCAAGTAGAGGGTCATGCCCTTCATCATCACTTTAATAAAAACAATCATTACCTGTGGGCCTGAGGCAAGTATGTAGAAAGGGCACTCCTGTGAGTAGGGTGTAGGTGAAGCAGGTCTGGTGAAGCAGGGGATGTACAGAGAGCAAGACATCAGCCATCTCATGTGGCCTGACCATACAATGGTATATAAAGAACTTTATTATAAGTCTTTCATATTAAATAGCATGCTTTTTCCCCACTCCCTAGTGATAAAACATTTTGAATAGACTTGAATTAAGAACACTTGCATCCTGGGATAAGTGGCCCATTTGAGTATCTTTGCAGTCTCTAAATTTTGTGGTTTTGGTAACTTTATAGATGTATTAGTTAAGAAAATAGCTAATCCAAGGAAGATAGTCCCAGAGCAGTCACAAAGCAGTGGCTGGCTCCTCTGGTCAGGATGCCTGTGTCTTTGCTGTGTGAGGAAACAACTAAATAATTTTGTCCAGAGAAATTGTTTCCTTCTATATGTGTGAACTACTGTGTGAGAGTCTACTAAAACTGCAGCAAACAGAGCCAGAATATTGTAATCTACATAGGTGGCAAAAATACTAAATGTAAATCCTTGGATATCCTCAGTCTACAAATCTAAGAGCATGCATTTTCAGAGGAAGCGTAGTCTGAGACATTTCAGTAAATGACAGATGATGAAAACCAATGACTAGCAAACTGGCAGGTCAGAGAGTGTTGGGTGGAGAAAGAGGACACTTGGCTCTGACCAGGTGTGCATCAGCTTGACATCTAGAGCTTTAAAACACAGATATTACTATAGACATAAACCCGAGGGAGAAACCCCCAAATAAACTGATTCAAAAATCTGGAATTTGATGGAGATAAGGCTGCAATGACTGGAAAAAAATTACGAGATTTGTGTACATTTATCAGAAAAGGCTTAATCCAGTTTCCTTCTTGTAAGCAAAGTTAAGAGAGGAACAAGTCTAACTTTTCAAATGCTGTTTCTTAATTTATACAGATGTATATATTATATAATTTGATTTTCATAGGAATGCCTTCCAGATCTGCTACTCTGTACATTGTTTAAATGAAGGGGTAGGGGATGGGCAACATCCAGTGATTATCATGGCACCTAAGCCAGGGCAGAGGTTGGCTTAAGTGCCTGTGTTGATTCCAAGGCAAGCAGAATTAGAATAAAATAACAAATATTTTAAATATCTATTATTCAAAGACAAAATATTGTCAATTCTATTTCTTATTTTTTTTCCCTTAAGAGGCTAAAATTTATTTCCCAAAGACAAATTGCCTAAGATTGCACAACTCAGGATATTGTACTCTGTGGGAGTTTTGATTTTTCCTTTGTTCTGACTTTCTGTTAATATACAAAATCATATAGTCTCCAGAATCCATGAATTAAATATCGAAAGTCCATGGGAAAAAAATATGCCATTTAGCTATTCTCCAAATAAGTCTGACACAATGGCATTCTGTCATGGGAGGATTGAATCACCATGGCTTTCTTACCAGGCTAAGCTACCTGACAAAGCATGCACACTCCACAAAGAAAGCCCTGGAAATCGCTTCCTCTAAGCACAGTGTTTGTCTTCGTGCCCCTTTGCAAGGCTCCACACAATACATTTCAAATGTATAATGATTCTATCACATATAATAATTACACATATAATCACATATAATGATTCTATTACATGTATAGCACCTCTAGGAAAATGATGACTATATTAAGAATGTTTTGAAGAAGATTAATGACTTAGTTTTGGTAACATAGATATCCAGAGATTTCAGGATTAACTTTCCTTCCTTTCCTTCATGCAAAGAAAAGAAAATGTCATGAAGAATTGCAACGACCTGATTTTATGGGTAAAGGAAATCTTTGACGGGGTGATAATTTTAATCAATTTGTATTATAATTAAAACCAATTTTGTAAGTTCCATACTATCTTCTACTGAAAGTGTCTGCAGGCTAGATCTTGATAGGCCACTGTGATACAAGGAAAGAAAAAAAAATCTTACAGGGCAGAGAGGGCATCCACACAGTGCCTGTGGACTCCTCAGGCCTTGGCTAATAGAGGTTAATGATTTTACATATATTTGCATGTATATTCTTCCAGTATGTGCTCACCCCCTTCACCACCACCCCCAACACACACACACATTTACTGTATAAATATATGCTTCTCTGTTGAGGAAAAAGTGTAAGGGAAGAAACCATACTGTGACTTTGAGGTGATGGGAAATTGTAATATGGTTACATCATCCCAGGTTCAGTGCCGCGTTCAGTTCACACTTGACTATGTGACTTGCTGTGGGTAATAAAGTGTGACTGAGGAAGGGGCTGGTTGCACAGCCCTGCAGACACTTTAAAAATAGTTGCACAGCTTCTAGGTTTCTCTTTTCCATTCTTCCTCCAAGAATAACTGGCCCCAGACAGGCCTGAATCCCACCATGAGTTGACCTGCTGCCAACTTACAACATAAATAAGAAATAATCCTTTAATATTTCAAGCAATTGAGGCTTTTGAATTGTTTGATACCAAAACAAAAGCTGACTGATAAAATAGAGAGGATTTCTTAAATAAAGCTGAAAAACAAAAATTTTAAGATGGGAAAATTTAGGAGATTTTATTACAGGCAATATAAAAATATATGGGACTTCCTAGGTGGTACTACTGGTAAAGAACTTGCCTGCCAAAGAAGAAGACCTAAGAACCATGGATTTAACCTCTGGTTTGGGAAGATCCCTTGAGGAGGGCACAGGCAACCCACTTCAGTCATCTGAGTTAAATTCACCCATTCCAGTCCATTTTAGTTCTCTGATTTCTAGAACGTTGATGTTCACCCTTGCCATCTCTTGTTTGACCACTTCCAATTTGCCTTGATTCATGGACCTGACATTCCAGGTTTCTATGCAATATTGCTCTTTGCAGCATCGGATCTTGCTTCTATCACCAGCCACATGCACAACTGGGTATTGTTTTTGCTTTGGCTCCATTCCTTCATTCTTTCTGGAGTTATTTCTCCACTAACCTTCAGTAGCATATTGGGCACCTAATAACCTGGGGCATTCCTCTTTTGGTATCCTATCATTTTGCCTTTTCATCCTGTTCATGGGGTTCTCAAGGCAAGAATACTGAAGTGGCTTGCCATTCCTTTCTCCAGTGGACCACATTCTGTCAGACCTCTCCACCATGACCTGCCCATCTTGCGTTACCCCGCAGGCATGGCTTGATTTCATTGAGTTAGACAAGGCTGTGGTCCTAGTGTGATTAGACTGACTAGTTTTCTGTGAGTATGGTTTCAGTGTGTCTGCCCTCTAATGCTCTCTTGCAACACCTACCATCTTACTTGGGTTTCTCTTACCTTGGGCATGGGGTATCTTTTTCATGGCTGCTCCAGCAAAACACAACCACTGCTCCTTACCTTGGACAAAGGCTACCTCCTTACGGCCGCCGTTCCTGACCTTCAACGTGAGATAGCTCCTCTAGGCTCTCCTGCGCCTGAGCAGCCACCGCTTCTCGGGTTGCTCCTCCCGGCTGCTGGCCCTGGCCTCGGGCATGTGTGGCTCCTCCCAGCTGCATACCTTGGCCTCGGGCTCAGAGTGGCTCCTCAGGGTCACTGCCCTTGGTCTCCGGTGCGAGGTGGCTTCTCCCGGCTGCCCCTGACCTCAGACACGGTGTGCTCTGCTGCCCTTTTCTCCTCCTGCCCTCAGTCTTTCCTAGGATCAGGGTCTTTCCCAATGAGTCTGCTCTTTGCATCAGGTGGCCAAGGTACTGGAGCTTCAGCTTCAGCATCAATCCTTGCAATGCACTACTGTTTCACTGAACATGACTCTTTAGTGTTGGCTCTGGCAATATGTTACCCAAGGAAGCAGTACAAACCACCATGCAGGTTTCACTTTTTGTTTTGGCAGTAATCTCTGTTGGATTTCCCTAACCATGCTGTGTAGCTTTTCTGCACTCTCCTTGGAGGAAAGGAGTGGGTTATAGAGGGTGAGGAAATCCCAAAGTTGTCCAGGTCAATGCTTTCAGGCACAAAGCAGAGCACAGGGAAGATTGGAGATCAAAGAGCAAATGGAAAACGTTCTGGACATGAACCTATCTTTTTCCCAGCACCCATGATTTCCACTTTTCAGAGATGAGATCTGATGGTGACTGTTTTGAGTTTGATCCTGTACCATTTGGGGCAGGTAAATTTGGACCCTCACATGTGTTTGGCCATACCTGGGGTCTCAGATTATCAGGCTGATGGTTTCTTCTCTTGTTCTCCAGTCAAATCTCTTTGCAGCAAATCTCTTCCCGCTTATTCAGGAGGGGAAACCATTCTTACTTTTTAGGGATCTTGGTTCTGGGTGGATTTTGGTATTTTCTTTCCCAGATGATCATTTAGCATAGTTCCCTCTGTGCTTCTCCACTGTCCCTTCATGGTGTGGTGTGGTCATGTTTCATCCCTCATGTATGCATATTTCCCCTTAATTTCTACTGTCTGCAAAGTCCTTTAACTTTCTTTTGGCCTGATCGTATATAGTTGTTTATTTTAGAGTCTCCAGCTTTGAGACATGCTTGAAGTGGGATGGGCCTAAGAGTTATGTTAATAAAACAAAGTCACTTTAGTTTAACAAAAACTGCACTTGGTTCTGGACTTCCCAGATGGAACTACTGGTAAAAAAAAACTCGACTGCCAATGCAGGAGACTTAAGAGACAAGGATTCGATCCCTGGGTAGGGAAGATCCCCTGGAGGAGGGCATGGCAACCCACTCCGGTATTCCTGCTTGGAGAATCCCTTGGACAGAGGAGCCTGGAAGGCTACAGTCCATTGAGTTGCAAAGTTGGACATGATTGAAGCAACTTAGCATGCATGCACATTTAGTTCTGTTTTTGGGGATAACAAGTTTGCTTGTGAAGGAATGAAGGGTAATTAGGTCTTGAAAGGGATACTGGTGAGAGGGGAGATAGGCAGGAGAATCCCAAGATGTATCTGGTGGAGATGTCTGAGAAGTAGTCTTGGCTTTTCCATAGCACAGAGCCTTCAGGTGTGCAATAGCAAATTTATCACTTAGGAACACTTCCGACAGCTTTGCTATATATACCCTTAAGATAAAGTCATTTAAGTATATCTATTAAAAATAATCCTGAGAAGTTGTTTTCATATGAAAGGGGAAAATTATAAAGGGGACACTGAAGAGAAAAGAGGAAAGAACGATGGATAGTCATCAAGGGTCCCATTGGATTCCACTACCTCAAGGAGTAAGGGACCTATGAACAAGCAGCTATTTTCAGATATTTTAAAGATAATAATCTTGGGCAAATATGCAGCCCCAGGGCCTGAGGATGCTAAGCCTCAGTCAGGGGCCATAAGGAGTGCTGTCCATAGAACAGGGGCAGGCAAGTCTGCCGAGAGGGGACAAGCTGGGGAGGCCCAGACTCCTGAAGGAAAAGCAGGAGGATGAGGAGGGCTGTGGCCAGGGGACCCTCACTTTGAGGACCATCTAACCTGTCCCCAGCATACTGAAAAGCAGAGACATTACTTTGCCAACAGAGGTCCGTTTAGTCAAGGCTATGGTTTTTCCAGTGGTCATGTATGGATGTGAGAGTTGGACTGTGAATAAAGCTGAGCACCAAAGAATAGATGCTTCTGAACTGTGGTGCTGGAGAAGACTCTTGAGAGTCCCTTGGACTGCAAGGAGATTCAACCAGTCCATTCTGAAGGAGATCAGTCCTGGGATTTCTTTGGAAGGACTGATGCTGAAGCTGAAACTCCAGTACTTTAGCCACCTCACACAAAGAGTTGACTCATTGGAAAAGACTCTGATGCTGGGAGGGATTAGGGGCAGGAGGAGAAAGGGACGGCAGAGGATGAGATGGCTGGATGGCATCACTGACTTGATGGACGTGAGTTTGAGTGATCTCTGGGAGATGGTGATGGACAGGGAGGCCTGACCTGCTGTGATTCATGGGGTCGCAAAGAGTCGGACACGACTGAGTGACTGAACTGAACTAAACTGAACTAACCTGTCCCCTCCCCATCCCATTCACTGTTTCTTGCTGGGGTCCATTTCCTCTCTCCCAGGGCCTCTGTCACTCCCTCATTTCATAATTCCCTCAGAGGTGAGAGGGTGACAAGGAAACTGCGATCCTGGCGTCCAGACTGCACCCAGGGACTTGTCACTTCAAGGCAATCTTTCCATCTTTAGAAGGTCTTGTTCAGCATACGCCAGACTAAAGCAATAGAACAACAGAGAGGTCTGTTCATTGTCCTGGAAAGCTGGGTTATTCTAAGTCCCAGTGTTATCTCTCTTGAGTATCTGAAATGGTACAGTTAGTGTCTAACCTTGTTGACACCCTGCTCCCTGGATCTATGAATACGCTAAGTGTGATGGGTTAATTTTAAGTCTCAGCTTGACTGAACCACACTGCCCAGATATTGGTCACATTATTCTGGATGTTTCTGTGGAGACAGTTTCTTTTTCTGTTTGTTTTTGTTTTTTATTTAAATTTATTTAACTGGAGGCTAATTACAATATTGTATTGGTTCTGAAGACATTTACTGAGAAGAGATTTACAAATGACTAAAACATATAGCTGAAACTCCAGTACTTTGGCCACCTCAATGAGAGACTCATTGGAAAAGACTCTGATGCTGGGAAGGATTGGGGGCAGGAGGAGAAGGGGATGACAGGGGATGAGATGGCTGGATGGCATCACTGACTCAATGGACATGAATCTGAGTGAACTCCGGAGTTGGTGATGGACAGCGAGGCCTGGCGTGCTGCGATTCATGGGGTTGCAAAGAGTTGGACACGACTGAATGACTGAACTGAACTGAAAACACATAAGCTGACAGAATTAATGGACAACTTGAATGTCATTGCTTTTTTCTCTTAGAAATGTTAACTTTTCTTAACAAAATAAATAAATAAATAAATAAAAGGAAACAGTGCTCTAAATATGTGTAACAATGAGAACAAGAAAAGCAATCTTGTAACATATTGTTAGCATAGCGACTGCGGCTTAACATTTAAAACTGGGTGTCTCTGAGCAAAATAGGACACACTCCATAATGTGAATGGTCCTCATCAATTAGTTGAAGGTCTGAACAGAACCAAGTTGGAGATTTTTGAGCTAGATGGAACTCTGCTGCAGAAGGTCCTCAGACTTGTACTACAACATCAGCTTTCCTCTCTGTCTCTACCCTGTAGGTTTTGGACTTGTCAGCCTCCATAAAATGTAAGCCAACTCCTTAAAATAAATCTTTCTTTCTCCATTATCTATCATTAAACTATCAGTTATCTATCTATATCTATCTATCATCTATCTGCATACCTGGTTTCTTATTGAGACCTCTGACTAATATGTTACAAAGCAAAAAGGGACTTTTCAGATGGAACTGAGGCTACGGACCTTAAAATAGGGAGACTATTATCCTGAATCATCTAGGTGGGCCCAGTCACGTCTGACCTCTTTGTCTTGGGGTCAAGCAACGTGGCGGAAGGAGAAGTAGGAGTGATCTGTCACTTGAGGAATCTATGCACTGTTGCTAGCATGAAGCCAGAAGGGGAAGGAGGAGGAATACAGGTGGCCAAGAAGCACAGAGGCTCCCAGCTGGTAGCCAGCAAGGAAGTGAGACCTCAGTCCTACAGCTGTAGGGCACTGAATTCAGGAACAATCTGAGTGAGCAGAGAAGCGGATTCTTGCCAGAAACTTGAGAAACGAGTATGACCCAGTCAATACCCCGATTTTGACCTCTTGAGATTCTAAACAGAGAAGCAGTGAGCCATGCTGTGCCTGGGCGTCTGACCCATGGAAACTTGGACATAATAAATAGGAGCTGTTTTCAGTTTCTCGGTTTGTGGTAATTTGTTACAGCAGCAAGAGACAACTAATACTGACCTTTTGACCTGGGAGCTTCTGAGGGAAAGGTGTGGAATGTGGACAGAGAAACAAGCCAACAATAAAACAAATAGAAAAACTAGAAAATGGAAACCAGATGGGGAAAAATGAGGTAGCATTGCTCATTCAGCCACTAACAAAGAAAGTTCAGAGTTGATTCTGAGTGTAAGATGCGCTTTGGAATTTGTTCAGTGTTTGCTGGAGAAACGAAAAGCTATCACATGGTTCTACTTTTCAGAGAAGCTGTGGGCCTGTCCCTTTAAAGCCTCTCTCTAGACAAAGTCCACCTAGACAGGTAGCTGGCAGCTTAATCACTTCTGCGGCACATCAGCATGTTCTGACAAGATGTTGTTTTTGCATAAATGTGCTTCCTCCATGGTAACGATCCCTGATTCTCTAGCTGCAGGGGAAGGCACAGGGCCCGTTGGCAATGGCTGCTTTAGGAACGTGCTACAAGCAGGGTCAGTGGAGATCTTCCCCAGTGCTTTTCTCCTTAAGTGCCCTCTTAAGGAGAAAGCTGGTGCCTCTGGGGGCCTGACCACAATCTAAGGGGTCCCCAGATATCCTGGCTCCTGAACTTCTTCCTCTGACTCAGTGAGAACCCTGAGGTCCTTTTGGTACATCACCTTTTCTTCCTAGGCTAATTTGAATTGGGCTTAAGCTTTATTTGAAAGATGAACTGAACAATCTACCCTTCAGAGACCTTTATGTTTATCTGAATGGTTTGCAAACTATGTTTTGTATCAGAACACTGTCTTCAAATAAAATTTCAGGTGGGAAGCCCATATAGAAAACAGATAAGGGCAGAGTTGCTGGAGATGCTAGTTCCAAGGTGGGGTGAAGCCCCACCACACTGGTGAAGCCCCGCCACATTGCTTCCCCTTCTCCAGGCATTCTGACTTCTGTGCAGGTCCCCAAAAGCCACACTCTCAGGAAATCTGAGAGTGAGCATCTCCTCCTTGGTTGTAACCTGGCCTGAAAAGCGGCTGCCAGGTTACATTAGAATGCTTCTAGTGAGCTCCATAGATGTGTCCATGAGCCCAGGGGGAGCTCACACTTGTGCTAATTCCCATAAAAGTCCAAATGTAACAGATCTCTGTCACAGGAGGATGGCCCCATTCTAAACCCTTCCCCCATCACTTAGCTTAGTCCTTTTACACACCCTAGCATCAGGCACAGCTCAGGTCAGCATTAAGACACCCCTTCTTTCACATACTCACTTGCATGGTCTGGAATGATAAATAGCATTGATTCTTTCTCTTTTCTTCCTTGTCCCTTTGGAAGGCATCTTTGGGCCTTTTTTTTCTAGCTTTGACCCTTGGCTCTTATTCACTTGTTCATTTAACAAAAGAATTATTAAACACATGTTAAGAATCAATTTTGTGCATTCATGAATAAGATATGATCTTCACTGTCTGGGAGTTTGTAATTTGGAGAGGCAGACAGATTAAAAAAAAAAAGTAAATGATCAATAACAAAGAGCTTAAATTTAAATTGTGATAATTTCTACAAAGTGATGTGTAGTGTTTTGCTGCTAAGAAGGCAGAACTATAGAGGGGTTTGTCCCTTTTCCTCCACTCTTCTGCCCTCACCCACAGTATGGGAACTCTGCCTCTCCAATTGCAAGGATAGAAGCCTCTCCCTTCCATCCCTCACACACATCTAGTTCTTGTGGGAGAAGATTGGAAAATGACTTGAAAGCAAAAATGTTAGTCACTCAGTCATGTCTGGCTCTTTGTGACCCCATGGACAGTAGCCCACCAGGCTCTTCTGTCTATGGAATTCTCCAGACAAGAGTACTAGATGAGTAGCTCTTCCCTTTTCCAGGGATCTTCCTGACCCAAGGATCAAACCAGAGTCTCCTGCATTGTAGGCAGATTCTTTACTGTCTGAGCCACCAGAGAAAATTGTTCAACCCATGGTTAAGTCAGACCTTCCCAGAATTTCTGGTTGATTTGACTTTAAGCTAAACCTGTTGATCTTCTCACTCTGGCCTCCTAAGCAAGGTAAACCCTGAGGGAGGTTTATCTCCTTGAAGGAAAGTCTGCAATTAGATGAGACCAGCTGCATATCTAGGAAGAAGTGTGCAGAAAAACCCCAACATGTTGATCTTGCCAATTTGGCATTAATTGCAACAAACTTTTTGTTGTTGTTTTCTTTTAATTTCTGTATGTCTCTTACATCTCTTCTCCACCTGTTCAGAGTTTCCTAAGTGTGAGATGGAGAAGTGGGTGAACAGTTCATGTGCAGCGTGGTGTCCATTACCACGTGGTGAAACGGAGTGGGAGGGCCAGGAGTTTACTCCAGAAGAACGAGCAAGAGGAAACCTCATCAAAAGAAGGTGACATTGGAGTGAGACAGCGGGTGGTAAGAAGGCAATTCCCAGGCAGCCATGAAGGGCAGGAGGCCTCAGCAGAGGGAGCAGTACTGTGGGAGGAAAGAGCCCTGAGTGCCCAGGGCATCCTGTGTGGCTGATGAGTACAGGGTATTTGTGCTGGCCAGGTAGGAAGGTACACAGGGACTCATCTGGGAGAGGTGTTCGTGCCACGGTATCTGTATTTAGGATAAATGCATTCAAAATTTCCCTGTAATTCAACACTTTGAGATGGATCTGGCCTCATCTTGAATCTGTAGCCAATTATTCACCAAGCTCTACTGAGTTTTCTTTAAAGTATTTTCGTTTATGTCTTTTCTTTAAACTAAGACTTTCTTTTAGCCAGTTATAAGATTGCCACTAACCAGTGTGTGCATGCTAAGTCGCTTCAGACATGTCTGATTCTTTGTGACCCAATGGACTCTAGTCTATCATGCTCCTCTGTCCATGGGATTCTCCCTCCAGGCAAGAATACTGGAGTGGATCGCTGTGCTCTCCTCCAGGAGATCTTCCCAACAAAGGGACTGAACTCGTGTCTCTTACACCTTCTGCATTGGCAGGAGGCTTCTTTACCACTAGCACCATCTGGGGAGCCTGCCACTAGACAGTGCCTCTCTTAAATGCCTGTATTCATCTTTCTGTTTCATTAAGGTTGAGAGGAGTATGTAGGATCAAACTGGAAGTGAGCAGTGGTGGATCGATGTCAGCTAACCTGGAGTACCACCTGCGCCCACATCCAGTGACTCGTCAGTGATGTCTGAGCTTAGCTGAAATAACAGCATCACAGGGAACCCTCTGGAGCCCATGGCCCTCCACTGACCTCAGACACAAAGAAGAACTATGTAGTCCATGGCCCATGATAGATGATCTCCACACATTAGAAAAGAGGAGGAAGCAAAAATCTCAAGAATTTCCAAATAATTTATTTAACACACATTTCCTGGTGTCAGTTTTTCATCCTCTAAGATCAAGAGGAAGGCTAGAGAAAACAAGTTTCCGTTATACCCCCAGAGACTGGTTTAAGTGGTAAAGACATAAGCTTAAGTATTCTAGGTGGGGGTATTGAGTACACTCGGAACATAGAAGGAAACAGCCTGACTCTCTTCAGGGAAAAGATGCTGGTGCTGGATCTTGGAGATGAAGAATTCTGCAGGCAGAGTAGAGAAGGATGGACACTGGATACACATAAGAAGAGTAGGAGAAATAGAGAAGCAAGAATGAAAATGTATTTTTATTGATTATATCTGTTTCTTGGGGCTTCAATAACAAAGCACCACAAACTGGGTAGCTTAAACAGAAATTAATTCTGTCATAGTTCTGGAGGCTAGAAGTCCAAGATCAAGGTGTCAGCAGGATTCTTTCTTTTAAAGTCTATGCTGGGGAATCTTTCATACATTTCACTGAGCCTCTGGGAGTTTTTTAGCCACCTTTGGCATCTCTTGGCTTACAGAAGCATCACCATGATCTCTGCCTTCCTGTTCACATGGAATCCCCCTCCCATGTTCTTGCCTGCCATGTGCCCAAATTTCCCGATTTGATGAAGACACCAAGTCATACTGGATCAAGAATCACCCTAATGACTTCATCTTAACTAACTACATCTGCAATGAGCCTGTTTCCAAATAAGGTCTCATTCTAAGGTTCCTGGAAGTTAAGGTTTCAACATAAAACTTTTGGAGAGATTCAGTTCAACCCGCAACAGTGACCCTGGATATCGGTTATAACCAGAGCGCAGCATGCATGGAACTGAACAGTTAGTGGTGCTTTTCTGGGATTAGAATCCTTTCAGCCCCTTCAACCACACCCTTCTTGAAGGCCACACTCCTTCCAACAGAATTCTTTCAGCCCCCCAGCTGGGAAGTGTTCTCCTTTTAGCCTCCAGGCACTGTTTTGGTGGCAGGACTTCTCCCGGACTCGCACTGCCCAGAAGCCAGGCGTCTTCTTCCTCGACTGTCTTATATTAATCCTTCTAGCTTGACATTCTTAACAGATTTTGTTTCCTCTTGGAAACAATCTTAGGTGCAGAAGCCTGGATGGGGCCTCAGGTTAAGTGTCCATATTCTTGTCCAGAGAATAAAATATTTGACCCTAAACCATAATTGCCAACTTGTGTGAGTGCCAAGTTGCTTCAGTAGTGGCTGACTCTCTGTGACCTTATGGACTGAAGTCAACCAGCATTTCTGTCCATGGGATTCTCCAGGTAAGAATACTGGAGTGGGTTGCCATGCCCTCGTCCAAGAGATCTTCCTGACATAGGGATCAAATCTGTGTCTTTTGCGTCTCCTGCATTGGCAGGCAGGTTCTTTACCACTAGTGAAATCTAGGAAACCCAGTTGCCAACTTACTTGACCCTATTTATACGAGCCTATAAACTCTCTGGCAGTGGAGACCAGCTTTCATTTATCAGTTGTATTTCTAGTGCCTGACCTAGTGCATGGCATGTAATAGGTATTCAATAAATGTTTGTATAATGTACAACAGAGGAGTGAAAATTAAGCTGATCTTTGAGACATAAAAGCCTGAATTCTGGATTTATTCTTCCAAGTAACCCTCATAAAACCTGTGCACCTGCTGTAAAGCCCCAATCTAGTACGAGACATGGTGAGGATGGAGAGACTCTCCACAGCCTACCCTGAATTTTCATACCTCAAAATACACCCCCATCATTTGGGAGGGAAATGTTGAATTGTGCTCAAAACCATTATAAATGCAGTTTATCAGAAGAGAAATACACTTTATTGGACAGAATGCCAAATAATTTTTGAGAGGTAGTGAAGAATTTTTCAACTTTTAATCTTACACAGTAAGTTATTTCTCTTGTTAATGTGTATTTAAGAGTTACTGGAAATACTAGTGAGCTGAAGACTAACGTCTGGCAACAAGCATATTTCTGAAACTGGATTGGTTTTTACTACTATATTTTCTGAAATATGCTTTCACTAATATTTATTAAAAAAATTGCCAGTTCACACAAAGGTTGTTTTTAATAAAAGTCAATGGGAAAAAAATATACCCCATCCTCCATTTATCACTTTTATAATACATATCATCAACTATCTGAGAAGGGGTGACATTTTGTCAATGGAACACTACCCTTCTCCCTGCGCAGGGTCTTTTATTATCCATATTCTGCATTATTTGTCTAGACTAGTACACAGTGCTCATTCTCTAGATTAACACCCTTACTTTTCTCATTCGTACCAAAGTCAGTTTACCCAGAACATACTCAGCTCCAGCTAAAGTGGCAGTTTCCATATTTGTGCTCCATGTCACCAACACTTGAATCCAGCCCAAACTGTGCAACAATTCCCACCCATAAATCCATGGTGGGTAAACATAATCTCGAGATAATACCATTTCAGGAAGGTCACGCACAGCAGTGAGCCATGCTAAGCTTGAATCTCATGCTTGCTTGTGGGAAGTTTGTGAAAGAGGTCTGTCTATGGAATAGCAATTTTCAGAGCTAGAAACTAAGTATCCAAGCATGATTCAGTTTCTTCTATGCTCTCTTCAACCACATGGAAGGACTGGGTCAAAAACAGGTACAGAATTATAAGAAGCAATAAGAAAGTTCCAAGGTACTTTGAGGCCACTGAAATAGCTGAAATATATTCCCAAATGTTTCTGGACTGGAGAATCCAGAAACAGGCTCTGCCAGACTCCTCTCCACTTACTTGTCAGCTGCATCTGTACTTCAAAGAGAATGACACCATCGTGTTTCTGAACCTAGTAAAAGTGACACATGAAACTTTCCTGTTTTAGAAGTCATTGCATGGCAGCATGTTCTGGAGTCTCACGAACTTGGATGAAAGATGGTAAGAAGGGGACATATTCCTAAACTCTTTCTCCTTTCAATCAAGTAAGTGTCGTTAAATCAAAATGAATGAGCAAAAGCTCAGCAGGCCCCATTTGACTGTGAACTCACATATGTGAAGCATAGTGGACTCCATGGGGAAAAATATTATTCTTCATCTGAAAGATTGAATCAAAATGCCTGTATATCTTCAAACTGTAGAACTGATTAATATTAGCTTTTCCTCATTAAAACTGCATCCACTGAACTGATTTTTAAAATATCTAGCTTCCCTGGTAGCTCAGTTGGTAAAGAAACTGCCTGCAATGCAGAAGGCCTGGGTTCAATCCCTGGGTTGGGAAGATCCCCTAGAGAAGGGAATGGCAACCCAGCCAGTATTCTTACCTGGAGAATTTCATGGACAGAGGAGTCTGGCAGGCTACAGTTGATGGGGTTGCAGCGTTGGACACAAATGAGCGACTAACACTTCCACTTCCACTTTTTCCCCTTAAAACTGCATTCACTGAACTGATTTTTAATGTCAAGTGCATGTTTAACAATATGCCACATAGAATTTTTTCTGTACCCTTTTAAATAAATTGTTAAATACATTTTCCGATACTGCCTTATTTATAGAACTATACCCAAATTTATCCAGAACTCGTTTCCAGGAAAAGGTTTTCTTCCTAGTTACCTGATTAAACTCAAGCATTTAACTGAACCTGTTTTACTTATTAGCAGTATTTAACCACACAACCTTTTTTTAAAGTGACATCTAGGTTCTATAGTCAAACACATTTGCGAAATCCTGGGATAAATACAGTTAATCTTGATGCAAATGAGAAGAACAGCTCTGCATTTTCTGATATTGTGGGAAGGTCCACTGGAAAGCACAAGTTTCCCCCAAATTAACTGACAAATAGAACCTTTTTCATTGCCACAACCCTTTCCTTGTTTGGAGTTATGTGAGATGTTCTTGGGGAAGTTAGATATAACGAGCTTGTTTCTCTCTTTGCATTGGCTACTATAAAGCTCACAGAACTGCTATGGTCAACATCAAGGTTATAGTGTTAATCTCTCAGTGATGCTGGGAAGGATTGTCCTGCAGTGGGAAAAGCGATGATGATGCCATGTGCTTTGTGTTCACTTGAGAAGCCTTGGTGTGTACAATGTCTACACTAAAGACTTCTTTGAAACTATGAAGTTGCAAATATAACATCATACACACTATATCCATTCAAAGACTAGTAGTCATTAGATACCTTTTATCCCATTTTAAATCTGTCTTTGAGTTGGTATGCGTGCGTGTGTGCTCATTTGCTTGCATGCATGCTCAATTGTGTTCTGATTCTTTGCAACCCCTTGGACTGCAGCAAGCCAGGGTCCTCTCTCCATGGAATTTTCTAGGTAAGAATACTGGGGTGGGTTGCCATTTCCTCCTCCACGGGATCTTCCTGATGGAGGGATCGATCCTCCGTCTCTTGCATATGCACTGGCAGGCAGATTATTATTATTATTTTACCACTGGTGCCACCTGGAAGCCTTCAGTTCAGTTCAGTCACTCAGTCATGTCCGACTCTTTGCAACTCCATGGACTGAAGCACGCTAGGCTTCCCTGTCCATCACCAACAGAAAGGCTTAATTTGTATAAGTATTTACAAAACACTGTAGATGTGTCTCTATTCAAATCTATTTGAAGTCCATATGAGAAAAAATAGGAGTGGTTAAACAGATGATTAAAATATGCAAGATATTCAAGTAACTTAGAAAAGGAAATAGTATTGGAACTATTTCTCCAATTAGATTTTGCCATTTTCTTGAAAATTTGCAGGAGGTAAAAACCATGATAGTTTTCATTCCAGAAAGAATTCAAGCCTAAATGTATCATTACATCTATGCGTTTGTTTTTACAACACAGACCCTTTAAATTTCTCTAGGTTAAAAACATAGAATTTTATTTTTATTGTACAATCACCTTAAATGCCACAATTAATTTCACCTATTCGTTCTTTTATGCATTCATTCATTCTGAAGAGCTTCAGCAATGTTTCTCTCCATGGCTTACTCACTGAAAGCCCAGGATTCCTCAGAGTGGTGGTCAGTTCATCAGGAGGATCTCCTTCCTGGTGAGCATCATCTCCAGCCACTTGCCCCCAACACATTCTTGACTGTCTCTGCACCAAGCACCTCCATGTCTTTGTGAACACTGGACTCCACACTATCTTCTCTGTCCATTTGTCTTAAGACAACCACCAACGTCACCTCTTTTCTGAAGATCTCACCCTTTACCCTCCCTTCCTCCAAAAGAAAATCTCGAGCTCGTTTATCCTCCCTGAGCTTCATCCTTGCCTCTGTGTCTGCATCTGAACGGTAGTAACACTGCTGACTGACACCATCTTCTCCCTGTTGAAACAAGCCATCTTTGAAGGCTGAGGCCAAGCCTTTGCTTCTCCCTTCTCCATACCAAGCACAGGGCTTCATGTGTAACAGGTGTACCATGAATATGCTCTTTTAAAACGTTTCTCTTTTTAGTTGTCTTTTTTTTTTAGGTATAATTGACTTTAATGATATGACAATATTAGTGTTAGGAGTACAATATGATTCATATTGTATATATTGTGAAATGATCACCATAATAATTATAATAACAAAAAAGTTCGTTTTTCTTGTATTAAGGACTTTTAAGCTCTTTTAGCCACTTTCAAATATGCAATACAGTACTATCAACTGTAGGACTGTATTTCAAATATGCAATACATTTACTATTGGGCTTTCTTGGTGACTCATATGGTAAAAGAAGCTGCTTGCAATGCAGGAAACCTGGTTCACGAAGATCTCTGGGTTGGGAAGATCCCTTGGAGAAGGAAATGGCAACCCACTCCAGCATTCTTGCCTGGAGAATCTCATGGAAAAAGGAGCTGGGTGGGCTATAGTCCATAGCGTTGCAAAGAGTTGGTCATGACTGAAGTGACTTAGCACACACACACTATTAACTGGAGTCACCGTGCTGTAGGTCACATCCCTATGACATTTTCATCTTGTAACTGGAATTTTGTACCCGTTGGGTGAAATATGCTTTTAAAAGAATTTATTATATTCACATAATGCTATGACAAAGTATTCCCAGCCTCTGATGAGAACTCATTCACAATTCAGGCTGCCCTTGTTCAGCCAGGTTCCAGAAATCCCATCATGAGTCCTGCACCAGCAGCATTGCTTCCCAGAGAGGAACTGGCCAGGGCCCCAGAGGACTAGCTGGAGGATAAAACGTTGGTGATGTGGACAAGAGGGACTCTGGAAAATGACAGGAAGAGGAGGAGCAGCCAGGGAGAGACTGAGAGAGAGGATGAAACTGACAGAGCTTCCTTCCCACTCAGTCTGAGATGTGTTGCTGTTTTGTTTAAGACTTTGCAGAACAGAGACAACTATCCAGGAGCTTTGCTTTCCTGGAGACCTGGGGAAGAGCAGGCAGCTTGAGGCACAAGAGAATCAGGATCCTAAATGGAAGGTTCCCTTAGCAGCCTGCCTTTGATAGCAAGGTAAAGCAGATGCTAGTTTAAGGACTAAAGAGAGGCTGTCAACCTGCCAGTAATGATGAAGAACTGAGCACAGTCCAAACCAAGGTTGCAGCTAATGTTACATGTTGTTGCTCATCAGGGCTGATATGATTCTGAGATTTCTAACTTGCCTTCTCTGTGCAGACCACACTGTGGATGTATAAGCCTGTGTTAAAGAATTCAGTAGCCAGTGGAAACTGCTGTATGATGCCGGGAGCTCAAATTCAGTGCTGTGACAACCTAGAAGGGCAGGATGGGGAAGGATGGATGTTCAACACAGAGGGGACATATGTATACCTATGCATGATTCATGTTGCTATATGGCAAAAACCAACACAATACTGTAATTTTCCTCCAATTAAAAATAAATTAAAAATAGAACACAGAGGAAGCAATGTCTCATCCCCACCTAGGAACCACAGAAAACCTCACGAATGACCTTGCATGGCCAAAGGCTAGTAGATTCTCTACATTCTTCCTGACAGAAGAGTTAATCTGTGCCTATACAAGACTTGTCAAAAAGCATTTGGAAAACAAAGATGAAGGAGAAGCTTAATTTAAGCCTAGGCTTTCTGCCACAATGAGGTGTGTGGGGGTTGATCAAATAAAGGAATCAGGGCTTTCTAATCCTCTTGAGTTGTCCTGAGTGATCCTTATCAAACTCAGGCCTCATGCAAGATTCTGTTTGTGACCACAGGACCAGAGATGCTGAAATGAAATTGCTGGTCTCTGCAGAATGAGGGAAACTATTTCCTGACTTAGGAAGTACAAGAACTCACATGACACCTTGTGAGGGGGCTAGAAAACAGGAACCCGAAAGCAAACATTTGGAAGATAACCTGGCAAGATTAATTTCATGAACCTGCCAGTACGGTTTCACTATTTCCTGTTTCATCAAGAAAATAAAATATATCCATATCCATCAAAAGGAGTTCCTTATAAATTCATAATATGAACTCTTTTGATGGTTATTTGTATGGAAAATATCTTCTTTAACTGTGTTGACATTTTTTGGCTTATTGATAGTGTATTTTAAGAAACAGAAGTTTCAGTTTTAAAGTATATCAACTTACTTAGGCCAATAAAATGTTAGTGGAAGTAACATGTTGCACTTTTTAGAAAGTGTCTAGTAGTTAATGATCTACTCTCCAACGGATCTCTCTCTCCAAGAACATTTATAATCTTTATGAGTCCTTGTAGGTACTCAGGCAAAAATCCTGACTCCCTCTACTTGCTTATCTCACATCTGAAATATCAGCAAATAATGTGGTTTTCATTTAAAATGTGTCTAGGTTCTAATCCCTTCTTAACATCTCTTCTGCTACATCTCAGCTGCCATCATCAGAGCTAAACTCCTGTCTGTTATTCCCATCTACACCATTGTCCCCTGTTGTAGATTCACAGTGCAGAAGCCAGAATGAGCTATTCTAAACAAAAATCCAACATCATTCCTTTGTTTCAAGTCTTACAAGGACTCTTCATGTCTTTTGGGACAAAAGTCAAAGTCTTTACAGTTGCTTACAATTCTAAGAAATTCCCTAACCTTTCTTCTCTTCCCTATCTCCTGTTGCTCTTGCCCATGATTCCAGCCATACTGGCTTTCTTTCTGATCCTCAGGGCACACTTCCACTTTATGACCTATACCAGCCGTCCCCTTCTCATGGCCTGTGTTCCCCATAACACTTACCTCCTTCTAATCTGTGTCATATGATATGATGTTCTTGTTTATAACGTACACAATTTTATCTTCCCCTTTTCATACCTACTCTGCACATACAACCTTATCAATGAAGAAAATTAAAGACTATATGTGTTCTGGTCAAAGAGTTCTGTGATAGTGCCAGGCACAAGGCAGGTCCTTAATGGATACTTGTGAAACTCTGAGTCTTAAGAGTTAGGCAGATTGACCTCTGAGGTCACTTTCAGTTATGCCATTCCAGAATTTTTAGATGTTGAATTCATGTCAAAAGTTTTCTATTACATAGTTAAATGTAGGGAAACACCCAACAACCATGGTTGTATTTTGGTATTTATTTAACTACTTAAAAGTAGCTATCACCATGGTGTCTAAGAAAAAGGTTTCTTGAGCTTTTTTCTTATTTATTAATCAAACAAATGAGTCACTACAAAAGTTGACAAATGAATCACCTGAATGCAAGGGCTTACATTAGTTATGGAAATAAAAGATCTGATTAGAGAGGAAAGTCCAGGATTTGAGGCCCTGGAATTCACAGAAGTAACCATTTTTTTAATCTGTGGAAGTAATATAATTTTCTGAAAGTGTTCTTACAAAGTGGAGGACACAAAATATGGAAAATTAAGTGAATATTTAATGCCTCTATAATGATTTTGTTTGTAAGCTTTCTTGTGACTCCAAGCTCTTTACAAAAATGAAAGCCAGTAGTTAGAAGCTTTACTTGAACAGTCATGCAGCGGCTGCCCACCTACAATCCACAGTCTTCTCTCAGGCCCTGCAGGGAATGCCTCTAACCATCACTATATTCCCAGTGGCCCAGACTTTTAACTTCATTGATATTTTGTCCTGTTTGCAGTTCCATTAATTAAAAATATCAAACATATTAGGTAAGAATAACCAGAAATGTAAGAATCAAAAAGGTAAGAATCACCTGAAATTGCTCTACTTTTGAAATAATTGCCATAAATATTTTTGTGATCTTTTATTGATGCACTTCTTTATAAACTTACACAAATATCTTCATATAATGCCTGTTTTTTGCCTTTCATCTTGGCTATAGTTTGCTTTTTTTTTTTTTTTAATGGTTTAACTTACTCTCTTTTCTAATCTGTTCTATCAATATATCCAAACTCCTAGATAAGCAATGTTAAGGGCAAAGTGTATCCTCCCATGGGTTTCCCAGGAGGTGATAATGGTAAGAACCTCCCTGCCAATGCAGGAGACATAACAGACACATGTTGGATCCCTGGGTCAGGAAGATCCCCTGGAGGAGGGCATGGCAACCCACTCCAGTATTCTTGCCTGGAAAATCCTCACGGACAGAGGAGTCTGGTTGGCTATAGTCCATGGGGTTGCAAAGAATCAGACACAACTAAAGTGACTTAGCACATATCCTTCTATAACATTTTTCATCCAGTGAGTACATAGCATATATAGCTTTTAATTTTCCCTTGTTCACTTAAAAAAGAAGCCCAAAATATAACAAGAATCTTCCAAACTCAATAAAGTGACATCACAACCTAATTTAAAAGTGGGCAAAAATTTAGATCAAATACTCACCAAAGAAGATATTCAGGTGGTAAATAAGCACATGAAAATGATGACAGGTATCATGAGTCCCTAAGGAAATATAAAGAAAAATGACAAGTACTGAAGTGAAGTTGCTCAGTTGTGTCCAACTCTTTGCGACCCTATGGGCTGTAGCACGCCAGGCTCCTCCGTCCATGGAATTTTCCAGGCAAGAATACTGGAGTGGGTTGCCATTTCCTTCTCCAGGGGATCTTCCCGACCCAGGGATCAAACCTGGGTCTCCTGCATTGTAGGCAGATGCTTTTACCATCTCAGCCACCAGGAAAGTCCCATAAACCTATTAGAATGGCTAATTTGAAAAGATTAACCCCAACAAGTTTTGATAATTTGGAGTCCCTGCAACTCTAATACACTGCTGGTGGAACTGTAAACTGGTGCTATCGCTTTGAAAAACAATTTAGTATTTTCCTATAAAGTTATATATATGCCAACTGCATGACAAGCCTTCCTCCTTGTAGCTGTTTATCCAAGGAAATGAAAGTATACATCCATATAAAGATGTGTCCATGAACTTTTATATCAGCTCTATTTGTAATCATCAAAAATTGGAAGCAAAGCCCATCCACAAGTAAATGGGTAAACAAATTGAGTTGTAGTCATACAATGGAATACTCAACAAGAGAAATAAATGAGCTCTGATAGAAGCTGAGTGAGTCTCAAAATATGATGAGTAAAAGAAGCAAGACTAAGAATAAATATTGTATGATTCCATTCATATAAAATTTCAGAAATTTTGAATTACTCTATGGGGTTTGAATTACTCATGCTCTTCTGGGAATAGATGGGAGTGAGAAAGGGCAGGACAGAGGAATTATGACAAGGATGAGAAAATGTTTACGGGTGAAGGATGTATACATTATCTTGACTGTGTTATTGGTTTCATGGGTATATACTTATCTTAAAGATTATCAAGTTGTACACTTTAGTTATGTGCAGTTAATTTTTTATATATATCATGACTTAATTAGCATATCAAAGTCAATTAATATAACTCATTGTAATTGTCATAATATTCTAGTTCATGAAAGCTTTTATAGCTTTCTAAGTACTTCCTTACTGATATGTACTTATATTTTCCCAGATTTTTGCTACCACAACCAATGATGATATACATATACATATATATATAAATTAAATTTACTTCATGATTGCATATTTATATGTATGAATAATAGTTATATAGAGGCTTCAGATTTATACTATATATAAAGCACTGTTTACACAACAGGAATTTTAAGTCTGATGAATAGATAATTAAGATGAAGACATTATATGTGCTTTATTTTTAATAACTTCAGTGATGTGATATAGCATATTTCCAAAGACTCTTGCCACCCACCCTTCTGCAACAATCTGAAAGAATGTACTTTTAATCTATACTCTGAAAAGATAACACTTCAAAAACAGTTTTCCAGCCAGAAGGGTTAAAACAATATCCTATCATAGCCTTAGTGTGCATAAAATTATGAACATACTTTTGTGTATATTGGACATATGGTTCTGCTATTGTATTATTCTCCTAACTTTATTCTGCGTCCATAATCCTATTTAGTCATTTGTCTATTTTTAAGAATTGATTTGTATATATTCTTTACATACATTACATAGTAAAACTTTATTAATCTGTATATTATAAATATTTTTCCAAACCACACTTTGTTATGCTATGGTATAATCTTCTATAGTATTTTAAATGTCATATAGTAAGTATGGGTACATTTTTAAAATAATGGTTTTACTTTTCTTATTGTGATTTGAAATATTTTGATAGGTACATAGGATTCAAATACTGTGATTGAAATTGTCTATTTATACATCTTGTTAAGGTATAATTGATATATAAACTGCCTGTGATAAGCATGTAATTTTATGAGTTTTGACTTTTTTATGGCTTTAGTTATTTTACATTTTCATTAAAATTATTTAGTCCAACATCTACAGACAAAGATGGAAATTGCTTTTTCTTAAATCAAAGCCAGTAAAACTTTAGAAAGCCAGAAGTCTTTAGGGATTATTTTATTAGGAATAATCTATCTGAAAAAATAAAAAAACAAAAATTATATAGTCTTATTAGAACACAGAAAATGAGAAATGAACACATGAAAAGGCTTAGTATTTTCTCAAAAACAGTTTTACTAAATCTTATGTAATGAGCAACATACAAATTAGATTGTATATACATTAAAATAGATTCACAGTTTTAATTACAGTATTATTTTTTCAACTGACTAAAAATACTTTAAGCTATATAAGAAAGAGTAAATGTCTGATAGTATCCAAGGAAATTAATATAAAGAATAATGGAGGGTCTCACCTTCCTAGGTATTAAAACATATTAGACTTCCCTGGTGGCTCAGACGGTAAAGCGTCTGCCTTCAGTGAGGGAGAGCCGGGTTCGATCCCTGGGACAGGAAGATCTCCTGGAGAAGAAAATGTCAACCCACTCCAGTACTCTTGCCTGGAAAATTCCATGGGTGGAGGAGTCTGGTAGGCTACAGTCCATGGGGTTGCAAAGAGTTGGACACAACTGACCAACTTCAATGTCAGTGTATATAGATCTAGAATAAGGAAGGCGTGTATACCGGTGTTGAGGTAGGAGATAGATGGGCCCAAGGCTGAGCAGTTGTAGTCTGTCCCCTGTGGACAGGTACTCCAAGAAAGTAAGAGCAAGAGAAGAGCTGAGCCCTGCTCAGATAAGACGTTAAAGAGACCACATATTTCTCAGTTTTGAAGTCAAGGAGATCTTCCAGACTATACACAGCAGAAAGGCTCCTTGGAGGTCAAAAGGAAATGATGTCCAACCTACCCATAGGCCTTTTTGCTAGAATCCATTTTGGCTAAGAGATGTGTGCACATGTGGGAGGACCCTGAGAAAAACCAAATACCACTCAGAACCAGGCAGAGCAAGATGACTGGCCAAAGGAAACCTGGAAGAAATGCCCTGTAAAAGTGATTCTAACTATCGTGAGGGGGTGGCTCTCTCGGAGTCCACCCATGTGGCTATCCACAGTTACTGTACTCTTTGACTCCTAATAAACACTTGGTTTCACTGCTTTCTGTCTCTCTGTGAAAACTCATTTCTGCACAGCTGCTGGCACAGGGCCTTGTCACTGGCTCCTGGTCCCTGGTGGTCCAATGGCTACAATTCAGCACTCTTACTGCCACGACCTGATTTCTGTCTCTGGCTGGGGAACTGAAATTCTGCTTCAAACCGCTTCAGGTCAAGGCCACTGAAGTTCAGTTTGCTCACAGACATATGAAGTAGAAGGAATAAGAATGCTAGAGACAGGAATGGAATCTGTATGAAAACACACTACATGACAAAGTGTTACTTTAAGTTTTAAAATATTGTACAACTCAGCTTGATAGCAATCAAGAATAAAATGAAGTTTATTATACCATATACAAAGCTAACATGTCAGATATATTAATTCATCCTTTGCCTTTATTATTCATAAGCCATTTATCACTAGCTTAAAATAAACTGAAAATAGTAACAACAACACAAACACAGAGTCTAATATTAGAGACACTTGGGTTCAGATTTCAAATCTGTTCTTTTACTTGCATGGACCATGGAGAAGTTAGGTAAAGCCTCCAAACCAGTTTCCTGAATGGAACAGAAAGCGGATAGTTCTTACTTCATATGATGTTTAGGAAGATTAAATAATAGTATTTAAGTGATATGATCAGGTTTTGGCACAGAGTTTGCAATCGATGAAAATCATTTTATATTGCTTACTCCCAGGTAGAGCTAGCAGTAAAGAACCTGCCTGCCAAAGCAGGAGATGAAAGAAATTCAGGTTTCATCCCTGGGTCATGAAGATCCCCTGGAGGAGCAAATGGCAAACCACCCCAGTGTACTTGCCTGGAGAATTCAAAGGACAGAAGTGTCTGGCAGACTACAGTCCATGCAGATGCAAAGAGTCAGACACAACTGAACACACACACACACACACACACACACACACACACACACACAAGCTCCCAGGACAGATGAATCTACTTACAAATTTTCCATCAAGTGTAGTGTTAGAAACTTGCTTACAAGAAGTTCTCATAATCCTAGAGGAAGTCTAGCTTATTGGCCTATTTGCCCTTTGCTGACATTCTGATCCTGATCCCAAGACGATTTCCTAGTGCAAACACACACTGATTTTTCCTGGGTTTCTGGATAAATCTTTATTTCTCTTTTCTTCAGACTTTTCTGATCTCAAGACCTTTACTACCACAGATAACTCAGGACGGATTCTGAGTTCTGCTTTCTAAAAGGAAGCCAAATGATTTTCCCTTTACCTTGGAATTATGCTGACTCAAGAAAATGGGCCATATGCTGAGCTCTCTGATATCAATTCCATCGAGCAGAGGTCAGGATTGTACCCACCTATGGCTCCTGCAGTTGCCAAAAGTATTATTCACCTTACTTTGGGTTCCAAAAGGGATTCAAAGGCATAATGAAAGGAGCTTGAACAAGTTGGAACTCCTCATGTTAAGCAATGTTTGAGCGTGCCATTTCTTAACAGCTAAGTGAATATCTTCTTGCCCAGAAAAAAAACTTCCCACTGATCCAAAATACCGATGTAGATTCAGCTTTCTCATTATCATAATCAGAGTAAATTGGTACAAGTTTAAACGAGGTACAAAGCACATGAGTTTACCAACCATATTTTTATCTTTGCATAATAAATCTAAATTACTGGGAATGGGGGTTTTATTTATAAACCATGTTATTTCTTAAGAGTGTTAAAAGCTTATAAAACTCAGGGAGAATTTCAGCTAAAATTGTCAATACCCTGACTAAGACCTTGACTAGTGATCAAGTCAGTGACAGGCCATGGGTCAGGTTTGGTTACCATCGTTTTTCAGAAATACTGTTTAAAACTTTAACAGGGTTTCTGATGATCATTAAGAATCTATGCTACAGAGAAAAATGACTTTAAAATTATAGGCTGGATTTCTTAGTCTGCTTTTACATAGCAAAGTAAAAATGTTGATAGAAAAAGATCAATGAGATGGTTTTCTTCAGTATACCTACCTCAAAAGCATTCAAATAAACTTATTTACAAAATGGAAATAGACTCACAGACATAGGAAACAAATTCATGGTTACAAGGGGAAAGTGCAGGAGGGATAAATTAGGAGTTTGGGGTTAACATTATGCATTACTATATACATGATAGATAACAATGACCTACTGTACAGTGCAGAGAGCTATATTCAATATCTTGTATAATGGAAAATAATCTGAAAAAGAATGTGTATGTATATATATATATATATGTATGTATGAAGGTGAAGGTGAAGTTGCTTAGTCGTGTCCGACTCTTTGCGACCCCATGGACTGTAGCCTACCACGCTCTTCCATCCGTGGGATTTTCCAGGCAAGAGTACTGGAGTGGGTTGCCATTTCCTTCTCCAGAGGATCTTCCCAACCCAGAGATCGAATCCAGGGCTCCCGCATTGTAGGCAGACGCTTTACCGTCTGAGCCACCAGGAAGTCTCTATATGTATATATACGTATACATATATATAACTGAATCACTTTGCTGTACACCTGAAACTAATAAAACATTATAAATCAACTGTACTTCAATTTTTAAAAAACCATTCGACTTTATAGTTTTGTAGAAAAGACTATTGGGTTCATGTCCGTTGCCACTTCACAGTGGAAGCTTTAAGAGCTGTTGCATGGTTTGGAATTTTTTATTTTTCCTGTAATCTCTTAGAGGTAATAGACATGGAAATTTCCTTCTCCCTTGAATTTCTGTGTGCCCAGCGTAGAGACGTCTTCCCTCAGTCACAACAGGCAAGAAATAAACCTTTACTTTGTAAGCCACTGGGAGTACTTTGTTACTTAGCATGGCCTATCTCATTCTGACTGATACTTCTGCTTACGTAGGCTAGTGCCTTAAAAGTTTTCATATTCAACTTGTAAACTTATTAGATTGAATCTTATGTAACTGTTGATTTTAAGTGAAAAGCACAAAAATACTTAATTTTATATGCCTGAAATAATTTAGTAATGATTTTGCATCGCTTTCTTTCAATTAAAATTCTAAAAAAAAATAAAAATAAAAATAAAATAAAATAAAATTCTGAAATAAATATTTCTCATGTTACTATGAGCCTTTTTGTAAATATTAATAACTTTATATATCCTCTTATAGATGTAACTCATGTCTGCAAATGTTATCCTTAATACTGCATATATCTAATATTTAATGACATTTATTTTATAATGACCATCTTTGTGAATATAGCATTGCTACTATTTTGGTTACGTATTAGGACATATTCTGAGAAACATAATGGGTAAAATATTAAGTATTTAGAAGGCAATTTGAGTCAATTTGCATCATTCAATTGATGCAAATTGAAAAATTAAGTTCCAGAAAACATTACTGATATAAGTTTATATTCCTGTCATATTTTTTTCTGACCAGTGTCATCTGGCTATAATGACTCCACTCCACTTCCTAGCTCCCATCTTCTGCTGTTAGCAGGGTCCGGAAAAGAAATTTGCTTATACCTGTAATCAAAGGAAGTGAGGTGGTACAAGGTAATGCCCCATTTGCACATGGTTCTTCACCAGCAGAGCTAGGGTGGAGCCAGGTGTCTATCTTCATCTCGAACGAGGCAGTGTGTTCAGCTTCTCACTCTGTCAGGGTGTTGGCAGGGCCCATAGGGAAACATCATACATGCCAGCTTGGCCTTCATGCCACATCTCACACCTCAGTAGGGAGGTGGCTGCTTTATATAATTGAGAGTTACTTGTCATGTGAAGAACCAGGAATATCAGGATACAAATGAGAAAAGACACCAATGTAAAGATGAATCAGATGTTAGAACTCTGTCAAGAATCTTACAGCAGTCAAAATTAAACATTCTAACAAGTCATTTTAAATTATTTTGAAAAAAATTTTAAAAATAGAAAATTTCAACAAAAATAAAAATCATAAGAAAGACTCAAATTTAAATATAGAACTTAAAAGTTAAATCACAGATGTAAACAAACGAACCTCTCTAAATGAGCTCAGTGAAATGAGTGTCAGTGATTGGAATCAGTGAATTTATAGTCAGATCAATAGATTTACTCAATATAAACTACAGAGAAAAATAAAGTGGAAAAAAAAGCTAACATTTATATAACTGGTGTCCCAGAAAGAGAAGATTGAAAAGTTATTCAAAGAAATAATGGTTGAAAACTCCCAAATTTGATGAAAGACTAAAACTTACAGATTCAAAAAGCTGAAATTAGCAGGAGGAAAAAAAACAAGAAAGAATTAAATGTGAAGAGACATGATCATTAAATCTCTGACAACCAAAGACAAGCATCTTCAAAGCAGTCAAAGTGGAGGTGCCAACTTGAATGATAGTGAATTTCTCATCTGAAACCTTGCAGTACAGAAGCATGTGGTACAACATTTTCAATAAAGACATAAACTACCAATTGTCCATTATAATTCCTGCAAAAACATCCCATAGAAATGAGGAGGAAATAAGAACACTTTTCGATACAAAAAAACTGAGAAAAAAATTTTCTGCTGACAAACTAAATGTAATAAACTGTCCTGCTTCTCATGAATTTTTAAAATCATATTGAATGGTTGAAGCAAAACTTACAATAAAAAAATAAGCAATGTATAGAACTCTTGGATAAAAAGATAGTAAAATTATCAATGATCTGACCAACATAGTTAATCAATGGTATCCAATTATTATTTATAGCAAATTTTACCCAATGACAGTAACACATATTTATTATATATTTTTTCAAATGCTGTAGGAATATTCACCAATATAGACCATATCAAGGTCCATGAAACAAACCTTGTAAAATTTAGAAAAATTGAAATTATGAAGTTTGTATTTTTGACCCTAAGGAAATTATACTAAATATCAATAATACAAATACAATAGGAAAATCTGTCAATAATTAAAAATTAAATAACAGACTTCTAAATAATCCATGAATCAAATAAAAAGTTTCAAAAAATTAGAAAATATTTTAGAGCTGAAAGGAATTTTTATTAAAAATTGAAATCTGTGGAACACAGCTAAAGCAGTGGTGCGAAAGAAATTTATAGCAATAAATCATCAGTTAGAAAAAAGGTCGTAAATAATAATCTAAGTTCTTATCTCAATAAATTACAAAAATAAAAACAAAATTAATCCAAAGCAAGTGAAAAGATGGAAATAAAGAAAATAAAAGCAGAAATCAATAAAATTTAAAACAAGGAAACAGTAGAAAATCATAAAACAGAAGCCTAGTTCTTGAAAAATATTGTAAACTTGATAAACCTCTAGAAAATTTGACAAATATTAAAGATATAGAGAAAAAATCACATTAGGAATGCAAAGGGGGATAGTATTACAGATCATGGAGCAGTTAAAACACTAAAAAGGAATACTGTTATTCCTGGATAAATACAATTCTGCTGGCTGAACTTTTTACTCTATTTGTTTTAAAGGTTGACAAGACATATTATGTTCGTGAAATGGAAGACTCAAAATAGAAAGTATAAAATCCTCAAAAACATTTTTTGTAAATAAGACTATTTTGAAATTTACAGGTAAAGAATATTTGTTTATGTTTTAGCTTTTAGAAGAGCAAAAACAATTTTGATAAAGAAGAGTAAACTGAGAGGACTACAAAATTCTAAGACTACTACATAATCAAATTGCTGGCAACAATTATTGGGTATGCTATAGGTAGAGGGACAGATACACAGACCAAGAGAACAGAATAGAGAATTCAGTAATAGACTGACACGAATATGCTGCACTGGGTTTTACAAGAGCCTAAATAAATACAATGGAGGACTTTTCAAAAATAATTACTAGAGCAACTGGACATTTGTAGGCCAAAAGTATAATAACATTCTCAACATTAGCCTCAAAACATATGTGAAAATCAATCCAAAATAAATGACAAACAAATATAAAATGGAAAATTATAATTTTGGGGAAAAATAATGTAGGAAAAATTTCAGAACCTAGGGTTATAAAAATAATTCTTAGATTTGAAATAAACAACAGAATGCATTAAAAGAAAAATTAATAAATTGAACCTTTTCAAAACAGAAAATCTTTTGTTCCATGAATGATCCCATGTAGAGAATAAAAATAGAAAATTACAGAATGGGAATATATATGGTAAAGTACATAGCTGATAAAGGATCTGTATCTAGAATATATAAAGAACACTCAATATTCATTAGTAAAGAAAAAAGAACAATCCAATTAGAAAGTGGGCAAACATGAAGAGATATTTCACTAAGAGGATGTACAGATGGCAAATAAGTTCATTAAAAGATGTTCAATATCATTAACCACTAGGGAAATGTAAATTAAAACCACAAAAAGTACCACTTCACACCTATCAGAATCAGTTCAGTTCAGTTGCTCAGTCAGGCCCAACTCTTTGTGACCCCATGGACTGCAGCACACCAGGCTTCCCTGTCCATCTCCAACTCCCGAAGCCTACTCAAACTCAAGTCCATCATGTTGATGACACCATCCAACCATCCCATCCTCTGTCATCCCCTTCTCCTGCCTTCAATCTTTCCTAGCATCAGGGTCTTTTCCAATGAGTTGGTTCTTTGCATCAGGTGGCCAAAGTATTAGAGTTTCAGCTCCAGTCTCAGTCCTTCCAACGAATATTCAGGACTGAGTTCCTTGAGGATGAACTGGTTGGATCTCCTTGCAGTCCAAGGCACTCTCAAGAGTCTTCTCCAACACCACAGTTCAAAAACATCAATTCTTCGGTGCTTAGTTTTATTTATAGCCCAAATCTCACATCAATACATGACTACTGGAAAAACCATAGCCTTGACTAGACAGAACTTTGTTGACAAATTAATGTCTCTGCTTTTTAATATGCTGTCTAAGTTGGTCACAACTTTTTTCCAAGGAGCAAGTGTCTTTTAATTTCATGGCTGCAGTTACCATCTGCAGTGATTTTGGAGCCCCCAAAATAAACTCTGTTTCCATTGTTTCCCTGTCTATTTGCCATGAAGTGATGAGACCAGATGCCATGATCTTAGTTTTCTGAATGTTGAGTTTTAAGCCAGCTTTTTCACTCCCCACTTTCACTTTCACCAAGAGGCTTTTTAGTTCTTCACTTTCTGCCATAAGGGTGGTGTCATCTGCGTATCTGAGGTAACTGATATTTCTCCTGGAAAGCTTGATTTCAGCTTGTGCTTCATCCAGCCTGACATTTCACATGTTGTACTCTGCATATAAGTTAAATAAGCAGGGTGACAATATACAGTCTTGACATATCCCTTTTCCTAGTTGGAGCCAGTCTGTTGTTCCATGTCCAGTTCTAACTGTTGCTTCTTGACCTGCATACAGATTTCTCAGGAGGCAGGTCAGGTGGTCTGATATTCCCATCTCTTTAAGAATTTTCCGTAGTTTGTTCTGATCCACACAGTCTAAATCTTCGGTGTAGTCAATAAAGCAAAAATAGATGTTTTTCTGAGTTAAATAAAATAAATATAGTTAATAAAATAAATATAAATATAATATTAAATATAAATATAAATATAAATATAAATAAATATATAAATATATAAATATATATAAAAATATATATAATATAATATATAAATAAATATAAATATAAATATAAATATAAATAAAATAAAATAAAATAAATATAGTTAAAATAAAAAATAGTGACTGTACCAAATGCTGGTAAGAATGTAGAATGGGAGAGCCACTCTGGAAAACAATATGGCAGCTTCTTAAAACGTAAAGAGGTATGCAATATGATTGCTCTCAACCAGCAACTGCCTCTGGGCCTTCATCACAGGGAAATGCAAACTTACTTTCGCACAAAACCTCTATATGAATATTCGTTGCTGTTTTATTGGAAGAGTTTCTCATGGGAAACAATTTAAATGTTCTTCAACAAGTCAGTGTGCAAAGAGTCTGTGGTACATCCATGCTAAGGAATATTACTCAGTGATAAAAGACCTGAATTTAATATATGTAACTACATGGAGGGTTCTTTACTGAATTAAACTGAGTAAAAATATAGTTCCAAAATGTCACATAGTGTACAACTCTATTTACATAACATTGTTGAAATAACAAATTGTATCTTGACTGTTTAAAAGTCAAAATCCTGGTTGTGTTGCTTCACTATAATTTTTCAAGATGTTCTCAATGGGTAAAACTTGATACAGTATTAATATATTATATTGCATTTCTCTGTACTATAACTGCAGGTGAATCTATTATTTTCTCAGAATAAAAAGCTTAATTAAGAAGTAACAAAATGTTAATCTGAGAAAAAATAATAGACAATATATAATACAGTAAGCAAAAATAATAGAATGTATTTACAGATTTATAACCAAATAGACCATCTGTCAATGCAAAATGCATGACAAAAGAAACAACAACAAAAATTTCACGCAAATGAAATGGTAGTATACTGATATAGTTTATTTCATATAGTTGGATTATGATATGTGAAAGCTACGAATTATAAACCCTAAGCAATACAAAAAATAAGATTGTAGCTAAGCAGCCAACTGAAGAATCAAATGGAATAGTGAAAAATACTCAGTGAACCTAAAAAAAGTAAAAGATGAAAAAAAGGCAGAAAGCAAATAGTAAACATAAACACAAACACAAGTATGCTGCTGCTGCTAAGTCACTTCAGTCGTGACCGACTCTGTAACCCCATAGACGGCAGCCCACAAGGCTCCCCCCATCCCTGGGATTCTCCAGACAAGAACACTGAAGTGGGTTGCCATTTCCTTCTCCAATGCAAGAAAGTGAAAAGTGAAAGGAAGTCGCTCAGTCATGTCCGACCCTTAGCATGGAATGCAGCCCACCAGGCTCCTCCATCCATGGGATTTTCCATAGTTGACCCTTGAATAACTTGGATTTGAACTGCAAGGGTCCACTTATGTGTGGATCTTTTCGGTAGTAAATACTCCGGTGCTATACAATCTGGCGTTGGTAGAATCCAAGGATGTAGAACAGCGGATACAGAGGAACTGCAGATAAAGAGGAACAGCATGTATGTGAGGCTAACTACAAGTTACATGCAGATTTCCAACTGCTGCAGAAGGCTGACATCCCTGAACCTTGGGGTCAACTGTTCATAATTCATTAAATATAAGTGGCGTAATCACTCTGATTGAAATACAAAAATTGAATAAAAACACTTAGCGACATTGATAGGGTAGAAAGAAAAGGTATGAGAAAAGATATACTATATAGGCATCCTTCAGAATTATCATGGATTCAGGTCTAGACCACTACAATAAAACATATATCACAGTAAAGTGAGTTATATGGATTTTTAGCTTTCTAATGCATATAAAAGTTACCTTTATAATGCGGTCTATCAAGTGTGCAATAACATTATGTCAAAAAAACAATGACCATACCTTAGTTAGGAAATATTTTATTGCTAAAAAATACTAACCATCATTGAGGCTTCAGCAGTCAGAATCTTTTTGCTCTTGCAGGATTTGAAGTGTCAGAAGAATTACCAAAATGTGTTACAGAGACACAAAATGAGCAAATGCTGCTGGAAAATGACACCAAAAGACTTGTTTGATGCAGAGTTGTCATAATCTTCAATTTGTAAAAACACCAAAATATTTATGAAGCGCAATAAAGCAAAGCACCATAAAACAAATGCCCATACATACAAAACTGGAGATAACTCACGTCAGTGCAGACATGAGTTAACAGAATGTTATGTGTGGTAATGAGGAAATTACAGGAAATCTGGTGTGCTGCAGTCCATGGGTTGCAAAGAGTCCTATAGGGCAGCCATTGAACAGCAGCAACAAAGTGGTCAACCCAGCAAGTGTGTGCTTCTTAAGCTGCTTCAGTCACGTCCAGCTCTTTGGGACCCTGTGGACTGTAGCCCTCCAGACTCCTCTGTCCATGGGATTCTCCAGGCAAGAATACTGGAGTGGCTTGCCATGCCCTCCTCCAGGGGACCTTCCTGACCCAGGGATCAAACCTGCATCTGTTATATCTACTGCACAGGCAGGCAGGTTCTTTATCACTAGCCACCTGGGAAGCCCCAGTTTAGCAAGAAAACAGACCAATTCTAAATATGTATTGGATAAACAAATCTGATAAAGAAGCTTTCCTATACATGAAATATAAACTGATGAAAATAAAAAGAATAGACTAATTGAAAATTAAAGTTGAAGCTTTCAGAACTCCTCTTTTAGCAATTAACAGAATAGTGGAACAACAACAACAAAAAATCAGCAAGGATATCATACGGAAGGAGCTAAAATTTTAAATGCAGCCTCAGCATCTGTGCACCTCCCAGGGCTTCAGAAGCCTAACCATGAATTCCCCTGCTCTCTCCAGATCTGTTCTCCCATCAGCAGGAAAGTCTCCCCACCAAGCTCATTCCCCTATAAACTGGATCAGCTGCCCACTTCTTGTCATCAGTCTACTGGATTTACCCCACTGCCAGGCTGCAAAACTATTCAAACAAGTCATTTATAGGAATCAAGGGTTATTCCACCTTCCTGCTACCACAAGGCCTGCCTTCCACTGTCCCTGGCTGTTCATTCTCTTGCCAAATGCAACCCCACATGGAGCTAACCTGTGTGGGGTGTGGTGCCCTCCCTCTCCAGATGTAAATCTCACTAATAACTCAGGGCTCTTCTCATTTGTCTGATCCTGGGTGTCATGTTTTCAGACCTCTCATACCATTTAGGGCAGAATAGCCTTTCTCCAACAACCACCTAAATAGGAATTGATCAGAACAGAAAACTATGACTTAAACAGTGCTGTCAGTGAATGACCTAATTGAGATCTTCACTCAAAAGTAGGAGACATATTCTCTTCAGGCTCCTGGAAAACATTTACTAAAATAGACAGTATTCTAGTCTTTAAAATAAATTACCATAAATGTAAAAGGATTCAATTCATACAGAGTATATTTGTTAATCACAGCAGAATTAATCAGAAGTAAATAACAGAAAGAGACCTTGAAAATCCTCAGACTGGTAGAAATTAATAAACAATATCACTCAAAGAAGAAAATAAAAATCAGAAGATATTTTTAAATGGGTGAAAATTGTTTTTAAAATTGTGAAATATATCTTATACTGTCCTCAAAAATGTATAGATTTAAATAGTTACAAAAGAAGACAGCTGTAAAATTAGTGGTCTCTTTCTACAAAAATAATTCTTAACATCTCTGATAAATATTCTGTCTTAAAACTTAGCTGTAGGGTAAGAGTGAAATCACTAATGATTTCTGTCACTTTGCATTCTGTTATGAAGTAACACACAGAAAAGCTGAAATAAAGATTAGAAAATGTTACAAGCTCAGAGATGAAAGGAACTGGAAGATGAGAGATTGCACATCTATTAATATTATCATATTTTAACTTATATTTTTAAAATAAGAGTATGAAATTTATATTTGCACATGGTACTCTTTGCTTGCTGTCAATTCAGTCGTGTCTGACTCTGTGCAACCCCATAGACTGCAGCCCACCAGGCTCCTCCATCCATGGGATTCTCCAGGCAAGAGTACTGGAGTGGGTTGCTATTGCCTTCTCCAATAGCAAATAAGTCGTCTATTAAAAATGAATGTGTGTATCCCAGACTTAGGCTTGCCAGGTGGCGCTAGTGGGAAAGAACAAGCCTGCCAATGCAAGAGACACAAGAGACTCCAGCTCAATTCCTGGTTTGGGAAGATAACGTGGAGGAGAGCATGACAATCCACTCCAGTATTCTTGCCTGGAGAAACTGTCGACTGAGGAATCTGGTGGGCTACAGTTCATGCGGTTGCAGAGTTGGACACGATTGAAGCAACTTGAGAGTCCCTTGGACTGCAAGGAGATCCAACCAGTCCATCCTGAAGGAGATCAGTCCTGGGTGTTTTTTGGAAGGAATGATGCTGAAACTGAAACTCCAGTACTTTGGCCACCTCATGAGAAGAGTTGACTCACTGGAAAAGATTCTGATGCTGGGAGGGATTGGGGGCAGGAGGAGAAGGGGATGGCAGAGGTGAGATGGCTGGATGGCATCACTGACTCGATGGACGTGAGTTTGAGTGAACTCTGGGAGTTGGATAGGGGAGATGGACAGGGAGGCCTGGCATGCTGTGATTCATGGGGTCGCAAAGAGTCGGACATGATTGAGCGACTGAACTGAACTGAAGCAACTTAGCATGCATGCACACACACACACACACACAAGCATCCCAGACTTACCAGCCAGGTACAAAATGTGTTTTTGTTTTTTTTTCATAACTTTTTACTTACATGAGTGGCAGTATATTTTTGTTTACTCAGATATATAGAAATTATTTTTACTGTAACTTCCAGTTTAACAAAGCTTGGATTATGTTAGATAGAGAGATAAACACTAATTTATAGGATCCTTATTAAGTGTTATGGGAAGCCTGGAAGTCAAAAGCAAGATCATAAACGTGAGCTCATCACTCTTATGAAGTAGATAAACGTGGTCAGATAAGTTGATAAATGTCCTGAGTCCTCACTATAAACTCAGAGTGAACTATGCATGAACCCAGGAGGTTTGCAAGTTTTCACCCCTGCGTTGTCTTTTATTTCTCTAAGATCTGCTTTCCTGGTTGGAGCTAGGTGTCAGCGGGCCAGAGTAATCTATCCCAGAACACTGTGGGTCTTTGAATCAAATCTGAAGTGCCTTTTAGCTGGTTTTTATTATAGTTTTATGGGATTTTACCTGATACACCACTGGATGAGTTTAAAAAATTGTACACACAAGAATCTTTTCGTGTTTAAAAGTGCTAATTCTTATTGATGCTGGGTCTCCAGTATTTAAGTTTCCTGAAGATAATTAACATGGCTGAGCATAGTACTCAGGCTTCAGTGGTCGAGCCTCAACAAGCCCTTCCAGTCACATCTTAGGCTGTATATGCCAAGCTGTGTAATCATGCCACAGGGCTCTGCCCTGTCCCTAGAACTGAAGAACTTTCACATACATGCTAGTGAACCATCTTTAGTCTGTGCTGAAAATATTCTTCCCTGTGTTTCTGTCCCGTAGTGCTTCATGGCCCAGCTTCTTCCCATCCTGTCTTGATGGGAAATCTGTGAGTGGATATGTCTGTTGGTGCCTAGATTGTTTACCATTCTCTGACCAGGAAGGTGGGCATGTACTTGGCTTATACAGGGTGAGCCTGTGAGCAGAGGATGCAGGTCAACTTAGGGGGCTGTTGGGGTTCTACCGGGGGAGAGAAGGAGAAGAGAGTGCAATAGTTTACGGCCAGAAATGATAAGACTGATTGCATGCAGCAAGTGAGGAGAGGTGCCCCTGACCTACCCAGATTCCTTGCAAGCGGGAAAGGGGCAGATGGAAAGGCCATTCGCTGAATCAGGAGGCTAGACTTCTTGAATGGATGTGGTGTATTTGTGAGTCAGAAGAAGAAGGAATGCCCTGCCATGCAACAGATCCAGTTTTTGATGTTTCAATTCTGATGAGAGAAGTCAGACTTCTTGGGCTAGCGACCAACACAACGATCTGAGCTCGAGAAAGGACATAGGTGTGGTCAGTGTACAGGAAGTAGCTGAAGCCCTCAGGGAGGACAAGGAGAGATGAGCCCCTGTGTGGACTTTCCTCAAATACCAAGACTAGAGCCCATTGGATACACCTTTTATTTGAGCCTCTAAGAAAGCCACACGTTGCCCTCTGCATTTTTTTTTTGCTTTCTTTTGCTATTTTTAGGGGTGTTGACTAATAATAATTAGTTTATTATTAGCTAATAATTATGTAGAACTCACTGTTCTAAATGTGTATCAATTTATTTAATCCATACAAAATCCCATAAATTAGCCATTTTTTTTAATGCCTGTTTTACACAAAAGGAAATTGAGGTGCAGAGAATAAAGCCTAAGATGACACAAAAGTGTTAGATTCAGGATTCCAACCTGACCTTCTTGCTCTCCAATCCAGATACCCAGCTACCACATGAATTGCCTCTTCCCAAATTTCTTCCTGGGTCTCACAGTCCTGCCCTAGGACACCAACCATTACAGGGCTACGGATGGAGGTATGCATGTCTCCACAACTCAGCACAATGTGGCCGGCATATGCTCCTTAACAGGTTATTCTATTTAAAATGAAAACAACTAAACAAAAACCAGAACAACAAACACTGTATGAATTTCGACTGACTACCATGCAGATTCATATTCTTTCTTATTCCGATAATTACATCCCAAATTATGTTGCACTTTTATCTCCATGGCTCGTTCCTATAAGCTGCCTTTCCCTTGAGAAGAGCCATGTACACTTACTCTTTCCTTTAACCCCGATTTTGTAGTCTTTTCTTACCTCTCTCTATAGACAAGTTGACCTTTAGAAAAGTATTTAAATTTAAAATATATTCCTTAGCCCCTTACCAATACTCAAGTTTTCTCTCTTCTGAGTTTCTATTACCCTTTGATTTTCTCTTAAGCTGATTATTTTGATCTATGACAGGTAAAGAGAAATAGACAACAGGTGATAGATTGATAGGTAGATAGATGATTGATAGATAGATGGGTGGATGTACTGTTGAAAGCAACTTGAAAAGAGTCAGAATAAATTTATCTTTCTTTTGTTAGTCTCCAGTAGCTTTTGTCATAGAGAATTATACCAGTGATTTCTCACATATAATTGACTGGAAATATCTCAGGAAGGGAGGAGAGAGGACAGTGCAAGGAGCCTTTGACTTGCAGGGAGCCTACGTACAAAAGCTTCAGACTCTGAACCTGGTTAGTTGGGTCAAGTGAACCAGTACAGATCCTTTCAACCAAACCCAAGTTTTCTCAGTATCTAATGAGTCAGGAATGCACAGCATGACCCTGAGGGCAATCGTATACCTTCTCCACTTTCCAAGCACTTGCTTATCAGTATTTAATGATTTACACTTAGCTGTCATTGGCCTAATCAAGACAAGACGCATCTAGCCTGGTGCACCCAGGCCCATGACAAAAGAGATGACAGCCCCTGCCTCCATGACTTGGCATACTTCATGTGAGTAATCACATCCCCTTCTCATCCCGTGTTTTCCCCTCAGATGAATTATGAGATCACTGACACTTCATCAGATATAAGTGTAATTTCTTTATCATCTTCCAAAATACTTAAATCCATTATTAGAATTTAGAACGCCCATCTAAAAGTTAAATGCCTGTTAATAACTAGACGTTGTGCAACAAAGGAAAATTAAGGAGAGTACCGAACTAGGTCTCAGAGTTTGCGTGCAAAGTCGAGCTTGCAGTATAAATCCAGGTATTTGGACAGGAGGTGTGAGGACACCTCAGAGGTTGAACTTGTAACATAAAACATGTGCAAGTAAGTGTAAATAGCAAGTAGATTTCTCAATATGTGAAAAGTTGAAAAAAGTTGTATATAAAGTCCAGATATGTATACATATTCTTTAAAGACAGAGACTTAATTGCAGGACATAATTTATAGCTCATGTGTTTTCTCTGTGTAGCTTATAGATGAAGAACCAGTCCCAGGAAGAATAAGGAATCACCTATGATCACAGGGAAGTTAGCATCACATTTAGAACTTCATCCTGAGCGTCTTGGCCTGTTTAATGTGAACTGTATCTGTGAGTCTCAGCTCTCTATTTATTACATCTATAAATCAGCCCTTCAAAGAATGCGTCTCATAACATTATAAAAATTCTCCCCTCCTCTCCTTTTTTAAGAGAAAAACATGCATGTTTTGGTGGGCGTTCTGCTCTAGATTTACAATTTATAACAAGTTTACAGGCAGCAATTCTTGGCTTTTGAGAGATTACAGACCTCTGAGTATCTAATGAGATACTGGATCCTCTCCTTAGAAACATAAACATTCACATACACACTCAGCAATTCCTATAATTCCAGGGGACAGACAAGCATTTCAAGAAACTTGGAAAGCTGTCACCCTGTCAATGTTCTTCTAAATGATTACCATGTGCACTGAGCAGAAGAAACTGAGGTGCAACGAAAAAAATTAATGTCTGGAACATAGGAGCAGAGCAAATGAACAAGAAAAAAGTCACTTCAATGCTAAATTGTGTTTCTAAAGATTGCACCAATTTTGTAAATTAAGAGACAGGTCATTCAAAGCATTCTTGTAATTAGATCCAGCCTTGCAGGATGTTTCTTAGTTACCTGTTTCTAATCTTACAGAAGGAGGATATGTCACTATATTTGCCAAGTAAGTCTCACTGGCTTGACAACTGGGATCTCTGATTAGGAGGCCTTCCTTCAAAGTGGGCTTCCCTAGTGGCTCAGATAGTAAAGCATCTGCCTGCAGTGCGGGAGACCCGGGTTCGATTTCTGGGTCGGGAAGATCCTCTAGAGAAGGAAATGGCAATCCACTCCAGCACTCTGGAAAATCCCATGGACGGAGGAGCCTGATAGGCTACAGTTCGTGGGGTTGCAAAGAGTCGGACACGACTGAGCGACTTCACTTACTCAGTCCTTCAAAGTACAGCATAGTAAACTCGATGGTGTGTGAGTATCTGCTTTTAAACACACGGAAATACAAATGGATGGGTGATCTCCCTCCTTCCTTCTGTGAAATTCTGAGTTTTAAGATGCAGTGGTCATTCTCCCTACTCATGATTTATTTATTTTGTCTTGAAGCTTGGACCTGCTTGGATGTGTGGCATTTCAGTACTCCCAACTCTTGGCTCATGATATTTTGCTAGGATGAGGGCAAAATTCTTGCTCCACTGAAGGACCATGAAGACACACCTCCTTGTTTAACAACCTGTGGGCTCTCTGTCATTTACCAGGACACCCTACCCTTCTGGCCCTGGCTTCATTGTTCTATTTTTCTTAGAGGTCTCTCTTCCCATCCTAGAAGCCACAGCAAGGCTTTGCAGGCCTTTCCATAAAGCCTGGGTATGATGTCAACCCTCTTCCCACCAGCTGTTAAAACTGGTGATGTTTCTTAAATTCTCAAAGCCTTTGCCTTTTCTAAAATTATTATAGTATATGCTTACAGGAATATTACAAAGACTAAAAAAAATAACACACCCAAGCTACTGACACAGGTCTTTTTGCTTCATTTCTGTTGGAGTGTTGGCTCAATTCCACAGCTCCCTCACCATTCAGCTCTAGAACATGGGAAACTATAGGTGATGAGGGTCATTGTGATGAGTGGTGCTCCCGAGTGATACTGAAATCATCAGTATGTTGATTCATACTTAGAGGAAGCAAGCAGGTGGGGTAGGATGGGGATAGTAAATTGCTGATGAGCCCTGAAGGATAAGAGGAGCCTTAGGATATCTATTGGAGAAGGCAATGGCACCCCACTCCAGTACTCTCGCCTGGAAAATCCCATGGACAGAGGAGCCTGGTAGGTTGCAGTCCATGGGGTCACTAAGAGTTGGACACGACTAAGCAACTTCACTTTCACTTTTCACTTTTCTGCATTGGAGAAGGAAACAGCAACCCACTCTAGTGTTCTTGCCTGGAGAATCCCAGGGACAGGGGGAGCCTGGTGGGCTGCTGTCTCTGGGGTCGCACAGAGTCGGACACGACTGAAGCGACTTGGCACTAGCAGTAGGATACCTACTGGGGGAGTGCCTTTGAATTGGGAGATGAGTGCAGCCAATGGATCTGGGTGGGAACACTTCTGTGTGAGCTGCAGGGCATGGGCTTCAAGTGGAGGCTGCTACCATTTGAGCAGACCCATCCCTGTGGGTTAATCGCTTATCTCACATTCCAGAATGCACAAGGTGAATCAGCCCATGTACTTGTTTCTTGTCTGCTCAGGACTGTGATGTGAAGAACTAAGGACGAGGGTCATGTTGGTGCTCAGAAGCATCACTTGTTATCCTGATTCTGCCCTTTTATGGAGCTTGTGGGCCAATTTGGGGCTTTGTGTGTGGTGTACTCCTCGCCTTTCACTTACCTTGAGCAGCAACTTCCTGAGAGTCTTCTAAACATGATTTCATAAGCAGGCCTTGCTCTTCTTTCTCTGCTGCACCTTCTAGCTCTCCAGTGGACCTGAGAGCCAACAGGACAACTGAACTCAGCATATCTCAGGAGCACCTCCTGTGGGTGGGACCTGAAGGAGGAAATACAATACAGGTTTCCAGGCATGCTGACGCTGAAGTGAGGAGTGCTGAACTGAAGGAATGAGGCAGGCCCAGGTCTGGAAGGCAGGGGTGCTGAGGGGCTGTACAGGCCCCTGGGACAGAGACACTAGCAGAGGATAGGCCACTGGGACACCCAGCTGGAGAAAATAATGCTTCATTCTCATGCTTATCGCCAGGGCTCTCTCAGCATGGTTGGACTGCTTGTGCAGATCAGGTAGGCTTGAGACTGTCGAGCTTCTGGGGTCATGGGCTTTTAAGCTCACCCTCCTCTCTTCTCTTTGAGGTGACTTGTCTCTGTAGGTCAGCCTCACTAGCACTTTTCTAGGATGTGGCCCTGGAATGCTGCCATGGCTAGTGCTGGTGGATCTCTTTGTCTTAATAGAAGGATGCTTTGCACAGAGAGGGTCTGCTGGGAGAGCCAGTGCAGAGTGCTGGGCCACGTGTAGGCACAGGGTGCGGGAGGCTAGTATGGGCCAATCTGGTGACAAGGGCTATCACCAGAGCACCTCACCCCCTGGCAGCCCAGCTAGATGGTATTGGGTCCAGAAACGTCTGTGTGGAGGACTGTAAACCAGCACGGAAATACTGAAAAGAGGCATTCCTTTGGGATTTCCTGTGCTCTCCTTCTAGCAGACCCGAGAGAGGCTGAGGACTGCCTCAGGGTGTCTGGTATTCAGGGCGTCTGACCCAGGGAGGACCGGAAGAGCGAATGGGGCTGGACACAGCTGACAAATGGGGATTCTGGAGGGCTAAGTCTCTCTCTGAGGTGCTGTTTCTCCGGCTCATGCTAATTTAAATGATTTAATAAGTCAATATCTATTTTACGAGAATTGACCCATTCATCCTAGTTTCTTAATCATCTGACAGTTTTTTTAGAAAGCTTATAAAACAAAGAAAATAGAAAACTTTCAGGCCTGTTAATCACAAGAAAAATCTTAAAGGAAATTATTGAATCATCTAATCTATGTTTCTTTCTTTCCCATGGAAAAAAAGTACTAGGTATATTGTTAGATAAGCAGAGAAAGTCTTGATTCTTTCAGGTCTTGCTTTATTAAGTGAGACCTGAGCTAATAATTGTTTCCCCACTGCTGAGACTCTACACTCAGTGTCCTGATAATTAAGGAGTTTTTCCCCTGGCTGGTGGAAATGAAATATGCTTTCACCATGAGCCTGGCCTTGAGCACTTAGTTTCTTCACACGTGGAGGCTGATCAGCACTTAGCAATGACTTATGGGGACCCCCACGCTTGTCTTGGAGTTCTCTTTCTCAGCCCATCTCTGTGCTCCCTGAGACTTGCTCTGAAAACCCAGCTGCCTGTTCCTCCTTGAACCCCAGCTCCATCTTCCTTTCAGAAAGACCCTGTCTCCCACCTGGGTGCCTCTCCCTGCACTGTGGCCTGGAAATTGTCTGGGGCAACTGTAGGGACCGCCTCTTAAATTTTCCCTTTCTGGGGGACCAGAGTCTTTTTAGCTCATGTCCAAAGTCTTGGAAACCTCTGTTGCACACATTTTATTTCATTTCATTTTTAAGCACTTCAGGTGGAAGCATAAACCTGGTTCTTGTCACTCCCCTCGGTTAGAATCAGTAGTCCTCACCTTAGGGGTCTTAGGTCCCCTGTTAATGTGAGCTTAAATGTTTCTGCTACATCTACTTCTAAATCTGAATCCCTGCGCTGGTGTCAGAAGGTTCATGTGTATGGATTCAGAGCACAGCACTGAGTCAACTGTAACAATAAATCCATTCATTTATTCAGCTCACCATTACTGGGTGGGTCCCGTACTAGAGTCTGAAATAGTTACTGGTACTCCAGTACTAGAGTCTGAAATAGTTACTGGTAAAGACAAGGCCCTGGTGGGTGTCATCCTAGAGCTGGAGCTGATGCTCTGCTTGGTGGCTTTGATGACCTGTAAACAAGCACACAGCACCCAGATGGATGTACGTTCACACACCGGACACTCTCTGTCCTGGACAGTGACTAAGGTCTGTGCAAGGGCACAAGAGCAGGTGGAGCATGAGGTCAGATGCATGCTCAGGAGGTTCAGGATGAGATGGCAGAAAGATGGGTCCTGAGGTTTAGAGAAGATGACGGGCCAGCAAAGGGAGGAGGCATCCAGGGAGGAGGGCAACTTCCATGGGAGGAAGGAGAAGGCTAGGATGCCCTGAGGGCCTGAATAAGCCAGAAAGGGTGGAGGGAGCAGCAAGGAGGAAGTGGCGTGGGAGGGATCAGGGTTTCCCCACTGGGGCTAGGGGTCAGGAGTTTGGATTTCACTCTGCGTGGGTGGTGTGGGAAATGGTTGAGGAATTTAAATCTAGGTAACGATGGTGTGCATTTATCTTCCACATCCTGACCCTGGATATGGTGCTGACTGGGTTGGAGATGCAACAGGAGTGGCGATGAGGAATCCTGTCAGGAGACTACAGCAGTCATTTAAGCCAGAGATGGGGGTGGTGGTCACTCTCCCGGAGCAGTAGCAGTGGGGATGCAAGGGATGGCACTCTCCTCCTTCCCAAGGTCTCATTCTCCTTGTGGCTCACTCAACATACATTTGTAATAGTTTGAAATGTTTTCCTTTAGGAATTAAACTGGCATTTTTTTCAAACTTAATCATGAACTCATAGGATCCCTATGAGGGATCATAACCAGTGATCTGTAATAATGATGCATTCTGATGGAGAGCTCTAAGCCATATACCTAATAGGGAAAAGTGGCACAAGGCCCTGATAGAATTACGTGACTCATATAATGATTCATCTACTGCTTATTGAGTACTTACTCTGATGACACCACATGAAAAGTCTTCTAGGAGAGTTTTGAGTGAAGCATTTAGGAAATACAGGGTAGAGGTAGTAACAGCTCTGTGGAAAGTGGTTCCCAGGGAGCCGGTGAGAAGAGAGTATGTCTTTCCTCATCAGGTACCAAGAACGCTGCAGCCACGAGAGCAGTCTGAGGAGAGAGGAGGGCAGATGGGAGACCTGAGAACATCCCTGGGGCCGGGCAGACAGAGCAGAAGTGAGGGCCCAGGTGAGCCCACATTCCAGGTAAAGGGGCAGGGAGTGGCTGGCACCTGGGCCAGGTGAAGCTCTTGGCGCCTCTCCATTTTTAAGCAGGCTGTGTGCATCTAAGGGACTGGGGTGGGGCAGTTGAGCAAGACTTTTCAGAGTCCTTAAAACCAGGACAGAAAAACTACATCTCTCAGCCACAGGACACTGAATCCTCATGGCGATAAACAAATAACTGAGTCACACTGATATTTGCATAGAGCTTGAGAGCTATTCACAAAAGCATGTTTGACTCGCTTATCCAATCTGATCCAAACAAGCCCAAATAAGCCTGTTCTTGATGCCCAACTTTTCCATTTGCAGTGAGGAAGGAAAACCTACGTTGTTTGTGGGACTTGGTGCAAAGTGGAAGTGTGGGGTCCCATGTTCTTAAATTACTAAGGATTTCAAGCTGATGACAGCAGAGCATTGAACACAGTGTGGGGCCCTCTTGAGTGTGGGCCATGTGATTACAGGTCTTGTGCTGGAAGCTGGGCATACAGGAAGCTGGGCGTGGTGCTCAGACTTCAGCCTTAATCCATGAAACGCAAACCTCCTGCTATTTTCAGTCTTGGTCAGTGGGCTCCACCGGGATACTTGTACTGAAAGACGCTGGGTCAGTAAAGGAGAAACAACTGACGATAGACGGCAGCTCAGCAGTGTCCCTATGGGCCAGAGCTCAGATCCCTTATCTGGAACTCCAAAGCCTCCTGCAGGCATAGCAAGTCCTCATATTTGGCTTAATGGTCATGCCACAAGATGCACTCACATTCCCCATATTTATCGAAACTCTATCATTTTCGGAAATAAGATATAGCCATACCTAACAGAGCACCCCTTCTGTTTCCTCATAGTCTGCTCCAATTTTCTAACCAATTGGCAAAAGTAGGGATTTACAAAGTATGGTTTCAAGAGCCAGAATATTCTTACCATGATCTGAATTAATTATGTTTGTGATTATAGCTGGATTTACTCAATACTCTGCGACTGACTAGCTGAGTTTATACAATCAACAGTCATCTAGATTTCAGGAAATGAGCCATCTCAAGTTCAAATAGGGAAATACAGATCATGCTCAGAGGCTTCACAGCTCTTTGGGGGTCTGGGGGAGGCTTTCATCTCTGAGTATTTTGCAGATGATGTTAATTTAGTCCTGGTTCCAAAAGAGCATCTTCCCTGAAATGCAGCCCACTGAATGGATTCAGTGGGCCCTCACATCCCTTGTCTAAGTTCATGCTCTTTTCAAAAATCAAATCATACTCTAAACAGAGACATCTGATACCTTCCTTTGAGGATGGAATGGATTCCATATACTTGTCGCTGGTTTCTGAGGCTACAATAAGCTGGCCCCAACTTTTGCATCACCACACCACTACTCATCCTCTGCCTGCCTCACCTTGGCTCCAGTGTCCCTGGGACCTGCCTCCCTTGTGTCTGCAATGGCAAATTTTACCAACATCTATTTCCATCTGTGCTGGGATCCTGCCCCATGGCTCAATCCACCCTCTCTTACGTGTATTTGTGTATCCATCATCCAGCTTTCTTTTCACTCATTTATCCATACACACAGCCATTCATCAAACACCTGGGAATGTCTTTTTTATGTGGTGCAGTGTTTTAGATGTCTAAAAATAGGAGTTTCTTAAGACATATTCTCAAGGGCTCTGGGGACACAAGTGGCTGAGTGAACCCAGGTCTAACTGTGGGTTGCAGGCTTCCAATAGGAGAAAAAGGCACTGAAACTTAGAGGGGTGGGCTGAGGAAGGGCCCAGACTAAGGGCCCAAGATGATACCTCAAGACAAACAGGAGAGTCTGCCTGCCACTGAGTGTGCAGGGGCTTCTGAGCAGTGGCACTGAAAAGAAAAACCCAAGCCCACATTTGAGAGAACCAAGCTGTTCAGCATCTTTGCACAGTGGAGTGTGAAAGGTGAGCAGTAAGATCTGCATGGAGGGGTGAGTTGGATGGGAGCCTGCGAGGTCCTGCATGGGGCACCAAGGTGTTTGAACATGATGCTGACCTTCATGGTGTCTGGGGTAGGGGTTTACGTAGATCCTCTGGGCAGATGGAGGATGAAATTTTCAAGGATGCTTACCATAATCTGAATAAGACATTGACGTCTGAACAAAGCTGGCACCTATGGAAGTGATGGGCAAATATGTGTACATTTGAGAAAATAAAGGAGATAAACTCTTCAGGGTTAGGTGATCTCAATGAGAGATGGAAATGGAGGTGTCAAGGATGTCCCCTCAGTCTCTGGCTTGACCCATGTGGTCACTGTGGTTCACCTTGCTGAGAGGGGGACACAGGGGTGAAAATGTTTAGAGGGAAACAATGAGTTTTGTCTTCTACACGTTGCAATGAATGACTATGCTGATTTCCAGGAGGAAGTCCCAAATACATGGTTGTATGTCTGAGTCCGGGGGACCAAATAAAGGGCCGATATGCAGCCCAGGATGTTGTTGTTGTTTTTAGTCTCTCCATCATGTCTGAAACTTTGAGACTCCAGGGACTATAGCCCGCCAGGCTCCTCTGTCCACAAGGATTCGCCAGGCAAGAATATTGGAGTGGGTAGCCATTTCCCTGCCCCAGGAGATTTTCCCAATCCAGGGATTGAACCTGTGTCTCCTGCATTGGCAGGCAGATTCTTTACCACTGTGCCACCCGGGAAGCCCTCAGCCCAGGACAGAGATATAAATTATATCGCCACATGCCTAGCACTGTCCTATAAATTACACAGTGTTAAGCCAGTTAATCTTCATTACAATGTTGAAAGAAATAATCTTTTAAATATGAGAAAATTCTAACACATGGAGATTAAATCCCTGTGAAGGTCTGCCAGTTAGAACGAGGTAGAGCTGGAATGGGAGTGCTGGCAGCCTAATTCCAGAGTCTTCAGTCACTTTTCTTTTTTAGCATGTTTTGATGCGGGCCATCTTTAAATTCTCTATTGATTTTGTTACAACATTGCTTCTGTTTCTTTTGTTTTGGTTTTTCTGCCCCAAGGCCTGTGGGAATCTTAGCTCCCTGACCAGGGATGGAACTTGAACTCCATATATTGGAAGAGGAAGTCTTAACCACTGGACAACAGGGAAAGTCCCTGCAGTCACTTTTAACTGCTAGACTGCACTGCTCTTCAGAGAAGATCTGCACACACTTGCGCTGCAGGAGGTGTTCAGTACCAAAGTGAGCACCATGGTGCCTCCATACCAAAGTCCGCTGACTGTGGAATTCACCTCCTGGGTTTCCTTTCTCTCAGGGATTAGAGTTCCGTGGTGCTTGTCACACTAAAATGCTGTATCTAATGCTTTGTATGTTTTGTTTAATTTTATGGTTGTTTAAAACCAAATGGTTAATCCAGCACCAGTTACAGAGTGAGTGAATCAATGAACACAGTTAATGAGAAGAAATGAGATCCTTTTTGCAAGCCTAGCTCTTCTGTCCTATTCAAAGTGACTCTCTCTGTATGGTCCAACACGCTTCCATCTCCAGGTTGATTTATGGATAAAGTGCAGGTTGAGTCATGGGTGGGAAGCCCACTGAGATACCAGAGCCAAGGAGGGATGACAAAGGTAGAAAATGTACACACATCCGTCTATAAATTTTACAAACAGTTTTGTCAACTTTTACAAAAAAGAGACTGCTGTATTCTGCTGGTATACTTACACAGTAGCTTGGAAAGTGCCTCCATACCAAAGTCTGTTGACTGTGGAATTTACCTCCTGGGTTTCCTTTCTCTCAGGGATTAGAGTTCCATGGTGCCTGTCACAATAAAATGCTGTATCTAATGCTTTGTATGTTTTGTTTAATTTTATAGCTGTTTAAAACCAAATGGTTAATCCAGCACCAGTGACTCAGTCATAGTTGGAAGCAGAAAACTTAGAATTTTAATCTAGAATTCTACATGAAGTGTAAGCGAATGTTACATGGTAAACATGACCATTCTTATTGTCTATATAAAAGTGAAAAAATATAATTAGAACCCAGGATTCAACATTATGTAAGCAGGTAAATATTATACAAACAGAAGTTTAAAAAAATTCAGATGAGCTTTTTCTTTAAATAAATGGATAATGTTTTGCCCAAAGAGAAAGAGAGAAAGAGGGGCGGGGCGGGAGCAGATCCATGATATAGAGCCATGCACTTACAGCCGTGAGGCTTGGAGAGGCCAGGATCTAGTGTCAGGGTGATCTTGGGAAAGTCACTTCATTTTTCTGAGCCTCAGTTTCTTTGTAAAATGAAGCAAACTATATGTGTCTGCAGAATTGAGGGAGGATCCAAACTTCCTAAGGCTGTAAACAAAGACCCTGCCGTGAAAGAACCTGCTGTATAACTATATGGTAGGCATTTTTACTCTTATTTTCAAAAGAGTTAGGAGGAGAAACCAGGACTATGAAGGAGCAGCGACAAAGGTGACCACACCCTGAGAATTATGCAATGTGGGGATAGAGAAGATTACTCATCAAATCAAGAGCACTGGGGCCAAGTGCCCGCAGGGTGGCCAAATTGAGCAGAGTCTGAGGCCAATCTGAGACCAGGGCCTGGCAGTGGGAGGTCAATGGCATTTTTCAGGGTGGAGGTTGTTAGGTGACCTTGACCGTTTATGCTTTACTCCTCTGCATGTCTTCACAGCACTCTGACTTTGATGTCCATGACCCATCAGAAACCTGTGAGGTCTCACAGAGTTCATTTATCTCAATTTTTCCCCTTTAACATTTTCTCCAGTGGGCTTCCCTCATTACTCAGATGCTAAAGAGTCTGCCTTCAATACAGGAGACTTGGGTTCAATCCCTGGGTTGGGAAGATCCCTGGAGGAAGGCATGGCAACCCACTCCAGTATTCTTGCCTGAAGAGTCCCCATGGAGAGAGGAGCCTTGCAGGGTCTTCTGAGTCCATTAGGTCACAAAGAGTCAGACACAACTGAGTGACTAAGCACAGTTGGGTGGCAGAAGACAAGAGAAATCCACATTAATCCTCTGAAAACAGAATTATTCTAGAAGTTAAGTTGGAAGGACCTCGGCCACAACAGCTGCTATGATGTGCTATCATGTGAGTAAATATCCTGATGAGTATTTATGGTAATGTGCACACTGGTTTTGTTACTGCTGCAGATAGGAGGGTATCCTTCATCCCCTAACACTCCTAGCCCTCCTATCCTTCTGCCTAAGATAGAACTTCAGTTGTAAACCCAACAAAAATTTATTCCTCATGAATTCTCTTCCAATTGATTTGGAGTCCAGCAGGAGTCCTGTGATTCAAAGTCAAAGAACTTCTGGTCCAAAGCGGCCAGTGGTGGAGGGTATAGAAATTTTTATTCAAAGGATTGTGACTGCAGCCACAAAATTAAAAGATGCTTGCTCCTTCAAAGGAAAGCTATGACAAACCTAGGCAGTATGTTAAAAAACAGAGACATTACTTTGCTGACAAAGGTCCATATAGTCAAAGCTATGGTTTTTCCCATAGTCATGTATGGATATAAGAATTGAACCGTAAAGAAGGCTGAGTGCCAAAGAACTGATGCTTTCAAACTGTGGTGCTGGAAAAGACTCTTGAGAGTCTCTTGGACAGCAAGGAGATAAAACCAGTCAATCCTAAAGGAAATCAACCCTGAATGTTTATTGCAAGGACTGATGCTGAACCTCCAATACTTTGGCCACCTGATGTGAAGAGCCAACTCATTGGAAAAGACCTTGATGCTGGGAAAGATAGAGGGCAAGAGGAGAAGAGGGTGGCAGAGGATGAGATAGTAGGGTGGCAGAGGATGAGATAGTTGGGTGGCATCACTGACTCAATGGACATGAGTTTGAGTAAACTCCGGAGATGGTGAAGGACAGGGAAGCCTGGCATGCTGTAGTCCACAGGGTTGCAAATAGTTGGACATAACTTAGTGACTGAACAACAGCTCAAAGTCCTGGCTAAGAGCGTGCTCAGAGCCACAAGGTAGGACCAAAACTCATGGCCTTTCGAATTCAGTGCTTCCGCTTCTCCTGAATCCCACCACCTTCTCAGATGCACAAACTTTAGGAATGGTTATGGTTGTTGTCTCTTTCTGAAGAGATTAAAAATGAAATGGAATTATATTAAATTATTTTTTTGCTAATTTTGAGTGAATTTTGTCACGGTTGAAATTTGGCTTTGCGTTGATTTAAATGATGACTGGAAATTCCTCATTGAATCAGTGTCACAAATATAGGTAGCACGTTGCCCAATATCCTAATAAAAATCGCTCTCAGAAATGTTCATGTTAGCAAGGAAATCACAAGGCAAACCAGAACTTCTGGCATACATATACTGCAAAACTTCGGGATAGTTCGTGAAGGCAAAAGTTGACAGATGGAGTGTCAACTGACCATGTCATGTTGCGTGTAACCATGAAGGAAACAGAATTAAGGAAAACAGACAAGCAGACAGATGGGAGTAAGTCAACAGGCAAAGTCTACACAGTGGAAAACAGAACTCCTCTCAGGACAATCAGTGCCCATCTGGAATATTTATTCAAAGTGGCAACAGTCACTGGAAATATCTTAGATGTTATGAGAACGCAAGTGAGGGTTATGAGGCTTTGCTTTGAGAAGTAACATAATGGATTTCAAGACATAGAGGAGGGGCATTAACATATTTACCAGCAAATATTGAATATCTCTGATACTATCTTACTTTTCCCTTGATAGAATAAATATTTGCTCTTGATGGAGAGCAAGGGACAGAGAGCTCTGACAACTGGAGGATTATGTGGGAATCTAGATCCACCCTCAGAAACCATGCAGCCTCAGCCTGCAGGCACCACATCTGATTTGCACAAGAACAGAGGAGATGCAAGAGGAAGAATGGTGAGGAATTCCTGAGCCCCTTGAGGAAGTTCTCAGAATACCAGGGTCAGAAACTCTACCAAGAAATAAAATAATAACAGCCTAACTCAGGGTTTTTGCTGACCCTTTCAGGAGAGGATTTATCCCAATCCTGTGAAAGGACTGTGAGAAGATAAAAGTGCATCATCAATGAATAGAAAGTGAGCTCTGCTCACATTCCTCACTAGGGGAGAGAGAGACACACACACACATGCAAGGTCACTGGGAGAAGCATCAGAAAGAGCAAGAGAAGGTGCCAACAGGGGGTGCTCAACCCCACAGCATTGCCAATTAGCCCTGATGATGGGGAATATCAGCAACAGGGGAGATGCCACTGGCTCCAGGGTTCTGCCTGGACCTCAAGGTTTGGCTCTTGTACTTCACAGTGCTTATGTCAATTGTAACATTCACCAAACTGGAATGAAATCATTCACTGGGGCTTAATGAATTCTGTTGGGATGGGAATTTGGCTTCTTGTTTTCAGTTGCTAAGTCATGGCCGACTCTTTGGGACGCCATGGAATGCAGGGCATCTGTCTCCTCTGTCCTCCTTTGTCTTCCACTCCTGGAGTCTGCTAAAATTCATGTTCATTGCGTCAATGATGCTATCTAATGAGGCTTACTACTTTTCAAAAATTTTCAATGCTTAGCAAAGAACTATGTACAGACCAGATGCTGTGGAATTAAAGAACAATATTATATCTGTGTTTATGTCTTACTCCCTTTTGCCTTCATCCATCTATATCCCATCAGCCTTGGAAGTGTTAGTACTCAGCACCCAGGCATCCTAAGTCAACACTGCTGTTGCATCTCATCACCATTCACTGTGGTTGTGTCTGTTCCATGCACTGATTTCTGAGCTGCCTGAAGACTGGCAAGCTTCTTATTGTCTTTGTATCTTGGTGCACAGCCCACAGTGATGTAAAGGTCAGATATTTAGCAAACAAGGAAAGCTGGAGCTACAGAGCTCAGGAAATGAGCTCTATTATGATATGAGAAATGTGGGGTAAGCCACTAGCATACACAAAAAGACATAGATAGGAGCATGGTTTGGCAGGTGTTGACTGTCTATCCAAGGTCATTATCACACTGGTTCTCAGAATAGTATCCATAGGCCGAAGCATCACCTGAGAACTTGCAAGTTAAAAATGCAGGTTCTCAGACCCTATTCCAGACCTACGAATCAGAAACTCTGGGGCGGGACTCAGCCATCTGTGTTTTAACAAGCCCTCAAATGAGTCTGATGTTTTCTCAAGCTCAAGAATCACTGATTGAAGGGATCTTGCAACAAGCATTCATTTATTTATTCCACTGATATTTGTTTACAGTCCAATAAATGCTAGTTCATACAGAAAGATTTTATTGTCACCATGGCACAGAAAGCCATGGATTGAAATAATTAATCTTAAATAAAACAATGCTTTCCAAGCCTTGGGTGGCCAGAGAAGACAAAATGAAAGGCACTGATTTGGGTTTGCCCTGGCAGACATTTGGGAATACATTTTGTTATTTATGGAGTTTAACTTTTTCTTACTAGCTGCAAAATTTCTTTTCCAAGATTATAGGTATTCTTGGCATAATGGACCATATCTCATTTATATATCTGTGTTCTCGGCTTTGAACACAAAATTAGTCAAAGAGCAGAATAAGTCAAGTTTAGGTGAATGCATGTATATATGCATAAATGAATGAAAGATTGAATGAATTAATCAATAATAAACAAATGACCCCTGTCAGAGAAATTGAAAGTAATAAAAGGGAAACCAAGCCTGAGTTTAGTCCAAAATATAAAAAATACAAAGAGTGTAGTGTGACCCCAAAAGAAGATGTATGTTTGTCACAAGTAGAAAATGAGAACAGAAAACTAACCAGGGACAAGATTATCAAGGGATTGGAATATGTAACCAAGGAATCTGGACCTTATTTTAGTTCCAGAGGAGTACTTTAAGCTTATTTTGGATGGTTATGGGGCTTCCCAGGTGGCACTGGTGGTAAAGGATTTGCCTGCCAATGCAGGAGAGACACGGGTTCAATCTCTAGGTCAGGGCTTCAGCCCTAAGTCAGGAAGATCCCCTAAAGCAGGAAGTGGCAATCCACTCCAGTATTCTTGCTGGGCAAATTCCATGGACAGAGGTGTCTGGAGGGCTACAGTCCATGGGGTTGCAAAGAGTCGAACATGACTGAGTGACTGAGGCCCTCTCCCCCCCCCACACACACAGATGGCTATGACCTAGTTAAATATGTATTTTATTCAACTGGTAAAAATTCACAGCTTGAGTTAGTGAAACATTTCTCCCTAGAACATGGGTGTGTGGGAGCCTGTGGGGTCTGAGGAACTAGAGGCAATCTGTTACATAATGGGATTGGGTCTGTGTGACCCAAGCAGTCTGACTCTAACACAGTTGCTGAAATTTATAAAACTCATGCAACACAATCTCTGGAGAGGCTGAGTGCTCCAAGAGAAGGTGTGAAGATGCAAAGTGGTAAAATGACAGAATAACTGTCCAAGATGTACATGGTCACACCCTATAAAATGGTCAGGATGCCAGGATGGCTGTCAGAGACAAAGGGGCTTGAAAAGTTGAGGAGTTTTGAAAGCATGTTAGGGTGGCAATTCTTCTGTGTCTTGTGCTGTTACAACACTGGCAAAATGGTTTGTATTTATGAAATCTGATTTTGGAACTGAAAATCAGTCAAAATTCATCCGATAGATATCATCATGAATGGTTTTAATACTGGGATCTAAGGGAAAACCCCTAGCATATCAATGTTCACTTTATTTCACCTCTTTCCCCAGCAATTCTGGCCTTTGGGGATTATACTGGTTTGTACTGGATATAATTAATAATTAATAATTTAATTACATTTACCTGGAGAGAGGGTGGATGTGTTTTGTGTGTACAAAAAATAAGCCTGCAATCACTGATGCTGAGATTGCTCTTCCAGACACACTGTCAGATGGTTTCCTGCTTCTGTAAAGTTAGATGAGCTAATGCCCCCATGAACTGCTTTAATGAAAGAAATTTAAGAGGCAATGATATATTCTGGGTTCACTGTCTCTCTGCTGCACTAACAGTGACACACCCACTGAGTGGAAAGGGCACACTGCTGTTTTCATCTCTGAATGAGAATGACATGGCATAAACCCCTAGCTGATCTGAGATAGGATGTAGTTAGTGTAAGGGGAAAAAAAATCCTGACTGAGATTTGGGAGTTGTTCTACAATTCTATAGCAAAACTTAGCCCTTTTTGACTAATACAATAATCCACTTTTGTGTTTTGAAAGTAGAGGGGATTTCGTTGAAGAGATAAAGGGAAACAGTTTGATGAAAAAATATTAGAGTTTTAAAGATGAATTCAAAAGAACCAATAGAATACCAATAGAATAAAGAAAGAGATGCGAAAACCAAATCTCAGTGTTTGGGGGTATAAATTTATCAGAAAGAATGTCTAGTGGGAAATTAACTAAATAGTAATATGGATACAAAAAGCTCAAATGTTAAATATAAGAAAGAGTTTTGCCAGAACCCATATTTCAATATGGAAATTTTAAGACACAGTTGACTCTCATTATTTTTGATAGTTGTATTCTATGACATCTCCATGAACACTGAATTAGGGAATATGAAACCATTGCTGCTGGGAAAATACAAGATTAATTTCCTGCATGTTCATCAACAGATTACGATACAACCTTGTTTTATTTGTGTTTCTGTCTGAAGACCCCTTAATGGACATATATTGTGAGTTCACTAGCGTTAAACTCCTGAGCAATGGCGCTGAAATTCATGCATGAATGAAGCTCATCTAACACACGAATCTTCTCCATAAGGCATATCACAGACTCTTGCTCTGGGGCATAGCCTCAGCATTGTGCTTCGGGGCCATTTTAAATAGAAAAGTACCAGGGAAAAGCACAAACAATGAAACATGGAGCTAAATAGACTCTGTTATAGTATGAGCTGAAACAAGAACCCAGAGCATCACCTTCAGACAGGTTGTCTCTGGTCTCTCAACCTTATGTTGGGAGCTCTGTACCAATGAGGGCTGGGGAGACACAGAAAGTGACAGAAGAAGGCCAGGTTCAGCTTCCTGCGTGCTACAGGGCAGGGCTCCGCTCCTTTGCCAGGCTTCTGTATCCTAAAACCTGGGTGAGATTTCTCCCCTGAGTGCCTTCGACTGTAAGGTCCAATCCCTTTAGGAATGTGTGCTTAGGAAAGGCTGGTGGGAGCCTGCCCACCTTCCCACTGTATGGAGATCCGAGCAGACTAACTCACCTGGAAAGTTAATCGTTTGAAAATGTAGGCGACACTTTTGCCAACAGGCAAAGAGACACCATCAAACTTGCATTTTTGACTTAGAAAACATAACTTCAGGTGTAGAAATCTGTGATGTGCATGCAAAATAACATTTGACCTATAGGAAATATAAAAGAAATACTGTCCTGAAGCTAAATTTGTAATATCTGTTTTAATAAGTAACTTCTCAGTGAATGGATATCAAACAAAAACCGAGTCGACTTCACAACACAGTGTGGTTGAGAGATGTCAACCACTCCCAGGAAGTGTCCTTCCTGTTCTCCATAGAGTCTTTGCAAAGTCTCATCCTTAGTCACGGTAAGTGCATTGAAATAAGCCGATCTGGCCACGTATTTGGAGTTTATTACGGCATATATCCTTCCCTGGTGGCTCAGACAGTAAAGAATCTGCCTTCAGTACAGAAGACTTGGCTTTCATCCCTGGGTTGGGAAGATCTCCTGGAGAAGGGAATGGCAACCCACTCCAGTATTCCTGCCTAGAGAATCCCATGGACAGAGGAGCCTGGCGGGCTACAGTCTATGGGGTCACAAAGAGTCAGACAAGACTGAGTGACTGACACAATGCAACAACGTGACATATATGGTATTAATGATTTAAAATAAAGAACAACAAATAGGAAAATAAAACCAAATATTAATGGTTTTGTTTGAGAATTAGGATAATTTTTTTCCACTTAAAAATTCTGAATTCCAATTAATAAAACCTTTTTATCTTTATACCAAAAATGTTGGTGAAAAAGACTTGCAGAGGAGCATTCTGGCCATGAGATCCCAACTCTTTTTCCAACCCTGCATCATTTCTGAAAAATAATTCACGCTATTTAGATCTACGCAGAAAGTTTGGCAAAGTACACCTTAACACCATGTTTTGAAGGGGATTATGCATCATACCGGAGAAGGCAATGGCACCCCACTCCAGTACTCTTGCCAGGAAAATCCCATGGATGGAGGAGCCTGGAAGGCTGCAGTCCATGGGGTCGCTGAGGGCTCGGACACGACTGAGCGACTTCACTTTCACTTTTCACTTTCATGCATTGGAGAAGGAAACGGCAACCCACTCCAGTGTTCCTGCCTGGAGAATCCCAGGGACAGGGGAGCCTGGTGGGCTGCCGTCTATGGAGTCGTACAGAGTCGGACACGACTGAAGTGACTTAGCAGTAGCAGCAGTATGCATTCATACACAAGAAATACTTATTCTTTTAATGTCCGAAACCTAGTCTCCAGTTACATTAGTAAAAGGGACGCTGCTTTCCTTTCTTGTTCTACCCAACATCTGGCAACTTCTCCGCAGGTAGACAGGGTACAGTGTGAGTAATCAGTAGGCTACAGACAGTGGCCAGTACTGTTAGTATCAGGTGGAAGCATTAGTTAGCTTTCCAATAAAACACGTGTTAAGAGCTTAGTCTGCAAACCACACCTCAAGGCCAGTGGTGAGGACAGGAGTAGAGGCGTGAAAGGCGGTCAGTTCTGCAGAAGCAGCCCCCACCCAGGGCACTCCAGTACTCTGGTTGGTGCCCTTTATTCTTTCTTCCTCAAAATCCCTTTACTTGTTTCCTGGTTAAAGATGTCCCTGGAGAGAAGGCTACACTGCTTCTCTCTGGTCTCCTATGACTCCACAGTCTGGCCTGCAGATCATTGGGTACACAGTGCCCTGATGTGAGATGACATTAACGTTTAACATTTCTGAATCCTAAACATTCACTGGGTATCTGTCATGCACTGAGTCACTGAGGTGCTGCGCTTAGCTGCTCAGTTGTGTCCAACTCTCTGAGACCCCATGGTGTGTAGCCCGCCAGGCTCCTCCACCCATGGGGATTCTCCAGGCGAGAATACTGGAGTGGGTTGCCCTGTCCTCCTCCAAGAATGAGGCACTGAACTCTTATGAAAACTTTGTTAATATTGCCACCATTTTAAAGAAGAGCAAAAGAAGGCTTTCAAAGATTAAGCAGCTGACCCAAAGTTACAGACAGGGCTGTGGACCCTGTCCCAGCTGGTCTGAAGGTTCCTGCAGGAAGGCCTCAGCCCACCAGTGGTTCTCAGTTCCTCCTCACTCCAGGCTTACTGCCTGACCTGACAGCGGGTATTTCCTGGGGTGAAGGGGGCCCAAGGTGGCTCCTCCTATGCCAGCTAGTTTCCAAGCACCGTGTGGATTCTCATGACATGCAGGGATGGGGGAAGGAGAGCAGAGCTTCCCCAGAGGGCTAGGCCTGCCCTGGAAATGTGTGTTGCATTCCTCTCAGGCCTTAATGATGCTCAAACTGCTGCTCCAGGGCTACTTTGAGAGCCATCAGACTCCCCAGCATGCTGGTGCCCATGATCTTCTACACTACCATCCAGGTTTATCTAGAGTGGGAGGATGGTCCTGAGTCCAGCTCTGGACACACTGGTATACTTTCAGCAATGACATCTATTCACTCTGGGTGTCGATAACACAGGTCTGTGTGCCCATGCAATTCCCTGTGTGCAAGGTTTGATCCCATCTCAGTCCTATCTCTGGGTCTGTGCCACACCAGGATAGTGGAATGTAGTCGAGAAATCTAGAAATAAAAGGAAGGTTGGTCTCCTGACGTTGGCCCACCTGCCTGCTCCACCCTCCCTCACCTTTCTGACTTGTGGTCTGACGCTGTAGGGTGGCTGGGCACAGCCTCTATACCCATGCTTCTGTGGGCACACTTGTTCTGTGTGGGCATTCTCCCGTTCTCACTTCCCCACTCAAGGCCAGCACTTGCAGCTTGGGAAAGTCAGTGGAGCTCTTAACCTCTGGGCTTTTGATCAGTTTCCATCACCTCATCACTCATGGATCCACATGCTCTTGAAAACAGTAACCTGATTATATCTCTGAATCTTTAGCACAAAAACAATCCTAGTCAGCCTTCTATAAATATTATTAAATTTATATTTTCTATGGTCCTCATTAAAAATAATTGTGAAAAATTAGTGTTTGAACATTTAGTGTTTCTCTCCAAAGGAATTGGCATATGTCCCATCAGTGGATAAAATGTCATGAATGGTATTTTATTCTCACTTTTGCTATACTTATCAAAGATCTGAAGGACACATTCCGTATTTTATTTCTGAAGTGTCCAATTCAGAAATAGGTGTTAGGCAGTTTCCATTGTCCAGCAGGTTCTCTCTTTTATCCATATGTCATTGCCAACACAAATCGGCAGGTTGTTACTAATAATTACAACTAATGCTGCTCTATTAGAGGTAGCAAAAATTTGTGCTTTACAACATTCTTTTATATTAACGCCTTATATTATCTTTTGCGGTAATATAGCCAGATATCTACGAACACTATGCTGAGTTACAGATTAGAAAACAGAAACAAGGACACCCTAAGAGGATGCAAAAGGATAAGGGCCCAGCTTCAGACTAAGTCCTTCTATTCCAAACTCAAGGTCGCACTTTAATCACACTCCCTTGGAAGTAAGTGGCCATTATCATGTGTTTCTAGAAAGAGATCTTGGGGAGAGTAATCTATTAATGGGCTTCCTAGGTGGTGCCAGTGGTTAAAAAAACCTGCTTGCCAGTGCAGGAAACGTAAGAAACATGGGTTCAATTCCTGGGTTGGGAATATCCCCTGGAGGAGGGCATGGCAACCCACGCTAGTATTCTTGCCTAGAGAATCTCACAGACATAAAAGCCTGGTGGACTACAGTCCGTAGGGTTGCACAGAGTCAAACACAACTGAAGTGACAGCAGGCACATGCATGCATGCTATTAACAGTATAGCTTTGCTTAAAACTTTCTGCAACAGGGCTATCTATATAAAGCCCAGGCTAGCAAGGAGGCCTCAGAGAGTTTTCTCAAATTCATCATTCCCAAAATTGAGGAAGAATAAGGGCTAACTTCAAAGGCCAAAGCTACCAGGTAATGTGCAAACAACACCAAATCTATCAAACTTCTCCAAAGATAAACTCTGTTCTTTTGCTATTTTTCTGCTTCTTCCCTGGCTCTCTGTATATGTTTTCTTCACTGATGACTTTCCTGAAGATGTATAAAACCCTCAATAAACATTTGTTGAGCAAACGAACGGAATTTGAATTATCATATTTCATGGACTCACAAGTATGAGGGGCCGGTGCTAAGGATGGTGGAGGAGTCCTTTGGCCCTGGCCCTGGCCCTTCTTCCCCATTTCATAATCCCCAGCTGGCAGCACAGCATCTTAATGGGAACCGTGACTGGCCCAGCTGTCATGGTGCCTGTGCTAGCCTTGACCAGAGAACGAGGCATATCCATAACTGGAATGGGATTAAAGATTCTCGGGATGAAACTTTTCTGTGAATGGCTTCTTGAGTTGCCCTTGGAACTGACTGGCAGCTGGACACGCAGCTTTGTGGCACGACAGTCCCAATTTTTCTAACCCCACCCAGTCCTGGACCATTGCCCCCTGAGCTGACAACCAGTTTCTCTTAGAGATGCATCTCTTGCATCCTGCGAGCAGCGTGGCTTTAGTTCTGCCCTTCCTGCCCTGCCCCTGCCCTGCCCTTCAATTAGGACTTGCTTCTCCTGACTTCTGGTCCCAGGGAGCAGATTCCTGCCCACTCCTGGCCTGGCACATTTTCCCTGGCTGGAACCATAGCTGCCTGAAGTGTTTGTTTGTTTTTTTTCTATGGCTTCATCCTTCTTGAGAAATTAATTCTGTGCATCTTGGCTAGCTTCCAAGTGTTTCCCCCAAGATGCTGCCCTGCCTAACATGTAGGATCTGTAGATAGACTGTTTCAAAGGAGATAGTAAATGGAGATTTGTGTCAGGAAACTCTGAGACCAAGTTCTTCAAAGAGTCTTGAAGAAAAAAATAAAAGAAAGCAAACATCAAAGCATGATGGCTGAATATATGTTGAGCCAACTGCCAAAAAGCAAGACGTAACTGGAAGAGTACTCACGTCCAAGCCCCCCACTACACTGTGCATGACTTATCTCCACAGTGATGTTCACATCACTTTGTATCATAATGGTCTAAGTATTTGTTGGTATTCCCCCACCCCCACTGGACTGAGGTTTTCAAAGACAAATTCTCTGTCTTAATTCTTTGTTATATGTACGTAAGTTCAATGTAATATATCTGTACCAGTGTGTTCCTGGCACACAGCAGATTCTCAAAGAGTGACTGAAGAGAAGGGAGGGCAAAGAAAGAAAATGGACCAGTGATCACGTTGACTGCTTGGAGTCAACTCTGTCCAGCTACTCCTTTGTGGGGATAGTGTTTTTCACATCATTACTTACATATGTCTCTCTGATGAATGAAAATTACTTCCCAAGTAGAGAACATAAACGTTGGAGGAGGAAGTGAGCACTGGGACTAACCCTCTCTTTTTGAGTGTGGGTCTTCAGAGAGACTGGGGCAGCAGAAGGACCACCCACAGCCAGTCACAGGGGCTCTGAGGCTACAGGTGGCCATAGGCTCGAAATTCAAATTTATCTCAGGGGCACCACTCACCCCCTCAACCTCCTGCAGGGGAATCAAAGAGCCTCCTCTCTCTTGCAATGGGCACTCATCTTCACATTTCCATCCTTGTTCTTTCTGGCTCCACAGGATCATCACCACAGCGTCATGCAAGGCGCGTGGCACAGGTGTCTGGATAGCGTGAAGCACTGCCTGGTTTGAAGTGACAGCTCAGTTCAGGTCAAGGAGACTCTAGTTCCTCTTTTATTTAAAATTAAAGTATAGTTGATTTATGATATTGTATTAGTTTCAGGGATAAAACAAAGTGATTCAGTTTTGCATACATATCCACTCTTTTTCTTTTGCTTTATAGATTATTACAATTACATTACATTTACAATTATGTATGTGTTTGTATGTATGTATGTTACAATTATGTATGTATGTATGTAACAACAATGTACAATTGTACATTACAATTACAGGGAACTATTGAATGGTATACAGCAGGACTTGCTGTTTATCTGTTTTGTATATAGTAGTATCTGTTAATCCCATCTCCTGACTTCACTTGGGATGATAGTCTCTGGGTCCATCCCCGTTTCTGCACTGCTGTGCGCTGTGTACTGTCGCTTCAGTGGTGTCTGACTCTTATTTACCACAAGGAGGCGCTAGTTCTTATTTCTCCTGAAACTTTGCTTCCCTTTGTCTGCATCCTGCTGATGTAGATGGAATCCAACTTGCTGCCAGACAACACTTTCTGGATGTTCCTTGTGTTCCTCTCTCTTGCTGAAGTGTCAGAATGGCTTTTTCAAAAACTCAAATTCCCAGGTTTTGCAGTTGCCCAGGGTCCACTTTGTTTAGATTCAGAAACCCAGTGAGCCTTGCAGGTTGGCCCTGGCCTGCTGCCATGAGTCTCAAAATTTGGAATCTACATTAATTAAAAAAAAAAAATAGCAGTAGCTAATATCCCCCATAGTATCCAAGGGATTCAAAATTTTGGAGGTGCCCTAGGTTGACGTCATTTCAACAATATTCCAATTTGGAAAGTAAACTCATGAAGAAACATATTTGTGCCTGGTTTGGGCCCATTTGTGTCTTACTGTCCTGTGTAAAGATTAATGTACTTTGGTGAAACTTGTTACATTATTTCTTGGAAGTTGATTTTTAAATTAAGAACAATTTTCATAATCATCAAACTGACTGAAGTATAAATTATTTCTGATTATTTTTGAAACCAGTATATTTTCAAAAAGATGTCATTTAATTGAAATCATTGGTTGTCTTTACTTTCTTCTAAACCTCTGTCTCTTAATTTCTTACTGTTGCAGTTTGACTCAATTTGCTATATAGCACTAGAGGTTTGTCCTACCCTAAACTGGTCTTCCTGCCAAAACTGCCTTTTCACCCACGCTGTCTTAACCTCTCTATGGGACCCTCATCCCAACTACATCTCAGTCCCATTCAGTGAGGTTTCTGCCATTCAGTGCATCACATGGAATTGAAAGACACAGACAGAATAATCAGCAGACTGTTACCATGCAAGTGCCAATACCACTCAGTAATGAAAAGGAAAGGGTGGGTGATACATGCATGAGTGGATGGGCCTTCAGATATTATACTAAGTAGTTTTAAGCCAATTTCAAAAAGATACATACTGCATTCCATTTATACAGCCTTCTCAAAATAACAAACCTATAGGAACATATTAGATTAGAAAACTGATTAGATTGCCAGGGATTATGGTCTCAGAATAGAGATATTTCTAAAGAGAAGGCAAGAAAGTCTGTGGAGGAAGAGCTGCTCTGCATCTCAATTTTGCTGATGTGTTTTTAAAGAATAGAACCACACTCATGCACGTGCATGTGTGTATACCTAGTGAACACTCAGCAAATTCTATGGATTGTTCCAGTGCCAGCATCATAATGCTAATGTTTCAGTCTAGGTCTGTGAGGTGCTGATGTTGCTGGAGGAGGGTGCAGAGTACATGGGGCCTCTTGTACACCTTTTCTACAAATTCCTGTGAGTCTATGATTATTTCAAGACAAAAGGTTGAAAGAAAGCATATTAATATTGCTGTGTTGGCCCATGTTAGGAAATGTATTACTAGGGTAGACTGTGTCACACAGCTGTCTTCTCCATCATGGTGGTGGCCAAAACTGAGGGAAGGCTCCAACAGGGGAGGAACTGAATCTGGGTAACTGCTTCTCTCTGAAAAAACGGCATCACTCAGAAGCTTCCCAAGAAATATTTGAGCAGGTGAGACTCTTCTTAGACTTGTATACAGTTGGCTAAAATTAAAATTTCTCCTAGATATGGTAGAAGGAGATCTTTGCATGGAGGGGAGGTATTAGAATTTTGTATGTGGCAAGAAAATGAAAATAAGAGATTCGTTTTTCATGTTGTTGTTTACTCAGGCTAGTGAGATAAATACTAGATAAGTTACACAAATACACCTCTATTTTTGATAACTTATAGAAAGATAGATGATGACCAATTTATTATTTCTTTAAGCAACTGATGATCGGACTGCCTTCTAAATGTCAAACACTGTTCAAAGTGTTGGAGATAGGACAACCGCAACCAAAAAACCACCTACCAAGACCGGAATTCTCAGGGGTTCTATTCCAATGGGCATGGCACTAGATAAAGAGTAAATAGAGCCAGAATCAAACATATTTAAAAATTTAACTAGGATATATCTGGGACAAGATTTGTAGATGATTTAGATCTAGGGGTTAAAAAATATTCAAAGACATCTCCTTGGCTTTCAACTTGAACAACAGTGGTGCTATTTTGTAAGGAACTGGAATTTTACTTAGAGGTAATACCAAGAAGTTCACTTTGTGCACCTAAGACTGGTCATTAATAATTTAAAGATAAATACATCAATGGTGATTGGAGGTCCTAGATCTTCATGTATTTAACATTTATCAACATGATAACAACATCTATTATTTGTACAGCACCTCAGCCAATATGCAACTGCCCCAAAGAAGAAATGCAGGAGCACTGTAAAACCCAAAGGCAGCATTCAAAAGATTTTCACAGTGTGCATCCCATCTTTCCTCATGACAGCCCTGGAAGGTAGGCATTATTATCTTCACATTCCAGACAAGAAAAGAGAGCCTCAAAGAGGGTTTGGTTGCTGCTTTCTATATAATTGGCAAATGCTAATACATCAAAGCATGGGGTCGTGAAGAGTTGGACATGACTGAGCGACTGAACTGAACTGAACTGAATACATCAAAGCAAAGTAAAAACAGAATCTTCTCAACCTTTCCAATAGATGACCACACACTAGAGTGGTAGAGTCCTTGGTCTTGGCCATTCAGAGGTCACTATTATGCACAACGGAGTCTCTACGTCAGGGATGGTAGAGATATTCAATCCATCACAAAGTCATTCTGAGGAATTACAAGCTAAGTGTTAATAAGATCAGGTGACTAAATAATAGGATGCATATAAAAGTGTTTATAAACTAAAAAGCACCATAAAATAAAAAGGAATGATTATTTGGGATTTACCACAAAGAGTAGAGACATTCTCTGAGAGCAGACAGTATTTTTGAGTAGTCAATGTGACCGTTTCTTCCAAACCAAAAATCTTTTTTTTGATTTTCTTTTCATGGGAAAACCACATAACCTTTCCAAAACAACCGGAAACATCCTGAAACATTTCAGTTATACAATTGTGAACCATGCACAGGAAAGATTTGGTCACACGCTCTACTGATGCTCTGAGCTGATTCTAGAGGCATATCATAAACTCATGCACTCACGCCAGGCTACCCCATTTAACCTTCTGAAATTTCAGAGCCTTCTCAGGAAGCCACCAAAGAGTTTCCTTTGGGAAGACTTGCCTTTTCAAAATGCTCTTTCCAAGAACAAATGGTCTGCACTAACTGGAATCCTACCTATGATCACGTGAGACTCATGTGATCACGTGAGAATCATGTGATCATGACTGCCATACCTCTCCTCCCAGAAATGAAATCCATGCTATTGAACCTGTCATCAGAACTCAGTTCAGTTCAATTCAGTTCAGTTCATTCGCTCAGTTGTGTCCAACTCTTTGCAACCCCATGAATCGCAGCACACCAGGCCTCTCTGTCCATCACCAGCTCCTGGAGTTCACCCAGACCCACATCCATCGAGTCAGTGATGCCTCCAACCATCTCATCTTCTGTCGTCCCCTTCTCCTCCTGCCCCCAATCCCTCCCAGCATCAGAGTCTTTTCCAATGAGTCAACTCTTCACATGAGGTAGCCAAAGAACTGGAGTTTCAGCTTCAGCATCATTCCCTCCAAAGAAATCCCAGAGCTGATCTCCTTCACAATGGACTGGTTGGATCTCCTTGCAGTCCAAGGGACTCTCAAGAGTCTTCTTCAACACCACAGTTCAAAAGCATCAATTCTTCTGCACTCAGCTTTCTTCACTTAATCTTACACAAATTTAGAAAAACCCAGCAGAAGACCCAGACAACAAGTGGGTGGACTGCACAGGTGGTAGGGAAATGATAACCAATTGTCTTGTTTTGCCTTCCAATTAATGACACTTTGAACTTGAAACTTTGGGAGTATACTCATTCCTACTCCTGGTATTCCCTGAACTTCCTTTTAAATTTTGCAATCTCTGGCATGAGCGTGCTGGTCAAAAAGTCTGTGATAGACCATTCATGCCAGAAAAAATAAGGAAAAGAAGAGGTTGGCTGCATAGGCAGGGAGTTTCTAAGTTCTTTTATTGTGACAGTACCAAGCTAGAGTTAGATTAGCAATAATTATCTCAGGATACCAGGAGCTCCGGATGATCCTGTTTCCTCAACTGCAAAATGGAGATGGTAGCTTCTACCTTACAAGTTTTCTGTGAATGCTAAATAAGGAAAGAAAAATGAAGAAGTTATCACAGTGGCCTGCATAGTGTAGGCACTAAGGGAGAATTAGTATTATTCTTTGTTATTGCCACTTTTATTGTTGATGTTTTCTGGGAGGCTCAAACTCTTTTTCCTATTTCCCTAATTTTAGCTACACCAAACATTACATGGGAAATGAGTACAGAAACTAGATAGAACAAAATCTTAGTCCATAGTAAAACTTCTTAAGAGCCAGGCCAATGCACCTCATGTTAATTTCATATTTATTTATAACCCACATTCTTGCTTCACTGGCTTCATGGATTTCTTATTTGGAAACAGAGATGCTGGATGAGCCTTGATTTCATAGGAAAATACCTTGATTCCAAACAGCTCCAATAGCAACCTTGTCTTTTTAAAAGACAGATTTTAAATAATAATGTAATTTTTATAATGTAATTCCCAGCAGAAACCAGGAAAGTTTTACATATGAACTAATGATGGAGATTTGTTTGGTTTTAATGACCTAGAGAAAGTAGTCTGTCTTTTATTCAACCTGAGAACATTCAAGTCAGATTAAACAGATGACAGCATGGATTGTCTCAAAATACATCAACATACTTAACACAGTGTACATTGACAAGCATCTATTTTGAATAATAACTAAGTAATGTCCAAAATTAGTGCCTTTTTTCCATGTCTGGACAATTAGGTTTTATATAAATTGAAAATCGACATAGGAAATTCCTGAAGCAGCAATACTCTGTGTCCTATTTCCAGGGTTTTGTTTGTTTGTTTGTTCAGTCAAAAAAACAAACAGTTCTTTTTCTTGTTAATTCAAATCCATTTATATTTCAAAGGAAATCCAATCCATATGTTTCTTATTTATTTACACTTACTGTAATTCATCAAAGCGCTATTTAATAAGCTATTTAATGTCTAAAGAATCTTCGTCAAAAGATTTTTTTTTAAGCCTTTCATCTTCTGTACCAGGAAGCTTTGCTTTTCTTTGAAACAAGATTCTAAGTTTGGAAAAATGTGACCTTCCATTCATATTCTGAAATGTTACTAGGCATGTAAATTAAGCTAGGAGAAGCATAGACTTGAGCAATGCTTTGGTGAATTTAACCAGTTCCTCCTAAAACTGGGATCAGTCTCCTTATAATTAGCAGCTAAGGGGGCATTTGGGGAGGGGGTGTTGGGAGGGTAAAGAAGAGGATAGTAACATCTGCTTCTTTCAATAATCTCTTAAAAATATTAAGCAGATACTATACCTCAGACATCCAGTATGTGTGAAAAATTGTGTTGTTTTTAATATAAAAGATTATCAAAAGCATTATCTCAATTATAGGAAACGTTCTGCTTCTGGGTGTCTATGAATGCATGTGCGTGTGTGTGATGCAGTGTTAAACTTCAAAGTGTATATGCCTTAGTTCAGATAGAGGAAGCCATTTCAGAATACCAAAACCCCACATTCAGTTTTTTCACAAGTGCTTTTTCAATTCCTCCCATAGAACCGAAGCTGAAGAATCATGTTGCCACCCTTTGCGTCCATGGCTTCCTCTGGTGATGAGTTTCTCCCAGCGAGCAGAAATCACCACTTATCCACCATTAAGCACGTCCTCATAAACAAATTCTGAACTCTACTACAATAAAGTTTGTATGGAAGAAGAAAAGGAATTTTTACAAAGCACCATATGCAGCAGAAATGTCTCTAAATACAGTCTGAAGTGAGAAGGACGATCAGGGGCACCTTCAAGTCCAGTGTAGAGCAGCACATGACCTTGGTTTTGGCCAATTATTCATCCTTTCACTAACACAATTAATGTTGGTAAGAGCCTAGGTGGTCAACTAGGTACCCATATAAATAGAAATAAAACAATTAATTTCCCCTGCTATCAGAGGGGTCTATTTCTGTAATAGGTACTTTCCTGAATCAGAAATTGTTATACCAGTCAACACTGAAAGTACTGAGCAATTTCAGTTTCATTATCCTGTTTAGTTTTGACAACAATCCTTTAAAGCAGGTTGAGACCTGAGGTCCAGACAGGCTAAATAATTGGTTCCAAATCACACAGATATTTGAGAGAAAAGCTGGAAATTGAGATCAGATCTCTATGCTGATAAAACTTACTCTGCACTATGTCACTATTGCAGATTCCATGAGATTTCAGAGCACAAAGGGATTGGTTGGGATTTAAAATGTTCAAAATTTGAGCTCTCAGCTCACAAATTCTTTCAGTCCAAAAGAGTTACTGCAGCACAGTAGCTATTTCCCTTGTGCCAAAAACATTGGTCCTCCTGGTCTCGATTCCCCAGAACCCTCAGATAATCACGGGCAGACTTCAGTGGGAACATCATGGGTTGTCAGCTGTGTCAAAAATGGACATTTGTAGGTGCTCCCCTGCATCAGTGGAGCTTGGCAAATCTGAGCACAAATAGATGAAAGTGGAAGGGGTTTTGTGTTTGGAGCCCATTTAGATTTTGGTTTACCTCTTGGCTACATCATTGGCTATGTGACCTGGGTCACTTTTCATAAACTTGCAGAACCCCCTCTTCCTTTATCTGTAAAATGGATTCTAGTACCTCTCCTCCCAAGAGCCATTTTATGGGCTGAGTGCATAGAACCTGTTGACTGCTCTGGAGATCCATCATGATGAGTTATCTCCCCTTTCTCTGTCTGAGTCCTGAGTCCAGAGCCATTCAACTCTGATTTCTTCTAGCCCACAGATTTTAGGTTCCTCTGGCTCTGACGTAAACAGGGCTGAGAAGATCAGCTCTCTAATTATCAGGGCACATGTGCCTGAGGGTCTTCATAAGGGGACATTTTTTTCCTGAGAAGGTGAATGGGTTTGCAAAGTTGACTGGACCTTAATTGCAGACAAGGAATTTCAGAAAACCCTGAGCCAATTTTCAAGAGAGAAGAGTGACTTTCCAAACACAGAGTTGGATTACGGAGAAATATGATTATGTGTGCAACCCAGAATGTGAGCCTGGGAGTTAAGATAAAACATCTGTGATGATGTTAGAGATATGGATTTCTCTCATTTCTTTAATAAAATCTGGTACCCATCCCACATTCTAGGCCTTGTGCTCAGCCACCCCACGTGTTATCAGTCATCCACACAGGGCCTGGTCTGATGGCCTCTTGGGACTATCTAGGTCCCATATTCTTTCTACTGCTAACTTGGGCTCAGATAAAGCTACCTACTAAAGATGCAGTGTTAGTAACTGTATAATAAAACTGATGCCCAAATGCACTGATTCCTTTCTGGAGCTCTCTATGTGTCTCCCGGTCCTACTTCCCGTGTCACATTCCCTTCACATGCCTCATCCTCCTGCGTTTGCTAGGAAGACCAGTGGATAAATTCTCACCAGAGCCTCAGGCTGCAGGAAAAGAGGAGTGAATATTCATCTCTGGTGACATGCAATTGGTCTACCTTCCTGGATGTGGGGATAAGAATATAGAGCAACAGTCATTTATTTTCTTGAGTTCCAAAAATCACTGTGGGTGGTGACTATAGCCATGATAGTAACAGATGCTTGATCTTTGGAATAAAAGCTATGACAAACCCAGACAGTGTATTAAAAAGCAGAGACATCATTTTGCTGACAAAATTCTATATAGTCAAAGCTATGGCTTTTCTAGTAGCCCATGTACAGATGTGAGAGTTGCCCATAGAAAAGGCTGAGCATTGAAGAAAATGCTTTAGAACTGTGGTGCTGGAGAAGACTCTTGAGAATCACTTGATCAGACCACTCATTCATAAAGGAAATCAACCCTGAATATTCACTGGAAGGACTTTTGCTGAAGTTGAAGCTCTAATACTTTGACCACCTGATGTGAACAGCCAACTCATTGGAAAAGACCCTGATGCTGGGAAAGACTGAAGGCAAAAGGAGATAGGGGAAGCAGAAGATGAGATGATTGAATGCCATCATCAGCCCAGTGGACATGATTTGAGCAAACTCTGAAAGATAGTGGAGGACAGAGGAGCCTGGTGTGCTGCAGTCCATGGGGTTGCAAAGAATCAGACACGACTTAGTGACTAAACAACAATATTCTCTGACAATAGTTGTATCAGTTTACATCCCTGCCAACAGTGTACAAGGCTTCTATTTTCTTCACATCCTAAAAATAAGAAAAGTAAACACATCTCTAATGTGAAATGCCAGTCATAGCCACAAGCTGAACTATTAAATGTACATTAAAATTTGAAAAATATGAAACTATGTAAATATTTAAATAATTGAAATTTTAAATATCAAATAAAATAATTTAGAATACATAAACATTTGTAGGCAAAGTAATATGTAATAATATTTTCTTCTGTTAAGAGGTGGTATGATGGGTATTTTTGAACTTTTTAGTTCAGTTCACTTCAGTTGCTCAGTCATGTCCGACTCTTTGCAACCTCATGAATCGCAGCAGGCCAGGCCTCCCTGTCCGTCACCAACTCCCAGAGTTTACCCAGACTCATGTCCATCGAGTTGGTGATGCCATCCAACCACCTCATCCTCTGTCATCCCCTTCTCTTCCTGCCCACAATCCTTCCCAGCATCAGAGTCTTTTCCAGCGAGTCAACTCTTCACATGAGGTGGCCAAAGTACTGGAGTTTCAACTTCAACATCAGTCCTTCCAATGAACACCCAGGACTGATCTCCTTTAGAATGGACTGGTTGGATCTCCTTGCAGTCCAAGGGACTCTCAAGAGTCTTTTCCAACACCACTGTTCAAAAGCATCAATTCTTCAGCACTCAGCTTTCTTAACCAACTGTTTCAATAAAATATTAATATTTTCACAAATACTTAATAGGAAATAAATAGTACATTATAATAAATTCCTGGATCAATAAAATATTTCAAGTAATGTCACAATTTGGGTAATTTAATCCATGGAATGCCATATATCTTTTTTTCCTGATGCTGATTTCTCCTTTGTGGTTTTGTAGGATTATGAACACAATTAGTGCTAAGATAGAAAATGTTTTTCTTTAAATAAAGTATTAATAATTAATACATTTGTGTTTATATACAAAAGCTTCCAATATAAACACATATTTCAAAAAGAAAGAAAAGACTTCTGAGACTAAAGACACAAAGGTGTTCATAGCAGTAAATTTTATGCACATTTTACAACTCACACCACACACAACCTTATCTTTCTGAATCCTGGTTCTCTAGCTGTGAAAGCTGACAGCAGAAAGCAAAGAAGAGACTGAGGGGTGGCTCTATCTCTCTAACTCACTAGTGAGCTATCTTCTAGATTAAGTCTAGATTTTAATAAAATTCTGCAGGGAAGCACTTTTTGAAACGTATCTGGGAGTTCATTGTGTTTTGTGTTTTACTCCTTGCAGTTTCTCTTTGCTTCCTACAGAAATATGACTTTGTACTTATTTAACTTATATTCTTTGCAGCCAAAGATGGAGAAGCTCTATACAGTCAGCAAAAACAAGACTGGGAGCTGACTGCGGCTCAGATCATGAACTCCTTATTGCCAAATTCAGACTTAAATTGAAGAAAGTAAGGAAAACCACTAGACCCTTCAGGTATGACCTAAATCAAACCGTTATGATTATACAGTGGAAGTGAGAAATAGATTTAAGGGACTAGATAGTGCCTGATGAACTATGGATGGAGGTTCATGACATTGTACAAGAGACAGGGATCAAGACCATCCCCAAGAAAAAGAAATGAAAAAAGCAAAGTGGCTGTCTGAGAAGGCCTTACAAATAGCTATGAGGAAAAGAGAAGCCAAAAGCAAAGGAGAAAAGGAAAGATATACCCATTTGAATGCAGAGTTCCAAAGAATAGCAAGGAGAGATAAGAAAGCCTTCCTCAGTGATCAGTGCAAGGAGATAGAGGAAAACAATAGAATGGGAAAGACCAGAGAACTCTTCAAGAAAATTAGAGATACCAAGGGAACATTCATGCAAAGATGAACTCAATGAAGGACAGAAATATTATGGACCTAACAGAAGCAGAAGATATTAAGAAGAGGTGGCAAGAATACACAGAAGAACTGTACAAAAAAGATCTTTATGAGCCAGATAATCAAAATGGTGTGATCACTCACCTAGAGCCAGATATCCTGGAATGTGAAGTCAAGTGGGCCTTAGGAAGCATCAATACGAGCAAAGCCAGTGGAGGTGATGAAGTTCCAGTTGAGCTATTTCAAATCCTAAGAAATGATGCCGTGAAAGTGCTGCACTCAATATGCCAGCAAATTTGGAATACTCAGCAGTGGCCATGGGACCAGAAAATGTCAGTTTTTATTCCAATCCCAAAGAAAGGCAATGCCAAAGAATGCTCGAACTATCACACAATTGCACTCATCTCACACACTACCAAAGTAATGTTCAAAATTCTCCAAGCCAGGCTTCAACAGGATGTGAACCATGAACTTCCAGATGTTCAAGATGGATTTACAAAAGGCAGAGGAACCAGAGGTCAAATTGCCAACATCAACTGGATCATTGAAAAAGCAAGAGAGTTCCAGAAAAACATCTATTTCTGCTTTATTGACTATGCCAAAGCCTTTGACTGTGTGGATCACAACAAACTGGAAAATTCTGAAAGAGATGGGAATACCAGATCACCTGACCTGCCTCTTGAGAAATCTGTATGCAGGTCAAGAAGCAACAGTTAAAACTGGACATGGAACAACAGACTGGTTCCAAATAGGAAAAGGAGTACGTCAAGGCTGTATATTGTCACCCTGCTTATTTAACTTCTATGCAGAGTACATCATGAGAAATGCTGGGGCTGGAAGAAGTACAAGCTGGAATCAAGATTGCCGGGAGAAATATCAATAACCTCAGATGTGCAGATGACATCACTCTTAAGGCAGAAAGTGAGGAAGAACTAAACAGCCTCTTGATGAAAGTGAAAGAGGCTTAAAGCTCAACATTCAGAAAACTAAGATCATTGCATGCAGTCCCATCACTTCATGGCAAATAGATGAAGAAACAGCGGAAACAATATGACAGACTATATTTTTTGGGGTTCCAAAATCACTGCAGATGGTGATTGCAGCCATGAAATTAAAAGACGCTTACTTCTTAGAAGAACAATTTTTACTTAACTGAAGATCTGCAGAGAAGTAATAACCTCAGATGTTGTTCAGAGAAGATGTCCTTATTTCATTCCACACCTGAGTTTTAGCTCAGTGAGAAAGCCTTATTTATCTTTCCCAAGTGCTGTTCTTCAGATTGTGTTAGCCATTGTGGGAATTTGCTTTTGCTCGTGAAAAGTCTGATCTCCTTTTGAACACTATTTTGCCAGCAAGCAAAAAACTCAGGAAGATTTGGAGTTTTTCTCATTGTTTTTGACCATGCAAACTTTTACTCTAGGTTGTCTAGATGTGGATGATTTTGTTTAATCTTCTAGGATTCGGGGTGATCTTTTGAGAAACTCTTTCTTTACTTTACAAAAATCTCACTGAATAGATGCATCCCTAGTTATCTTTAAGTTCTCCATCTGCATTTCCTATCAGATGTACATTGCCTTTCTCATTCTTTATACTGTGAAAGTAAGTGTTAAATTGAACGGTATAAATCTGTCCAGCTGTTCATCGGGCGGGAGAAAAATTCAGTTGCAAACTTAGCAGGAAGCAGTATTTCTCCTAAACCCCGGTTTGTCCAAACAACCCAGTCCTCTGAGTGACTACCTCTTTCCTGCTCATGGAGGAATGTTATTCTCTCAAATCACGGAAGTCTGGCTGTTTGAAATCCTATCAGCAAGAATGAAACATCTCCTTCTTGTCTGGAGTGTGTGAGTCACATTGACAAATAGAAGCCACCTCAATCCCCAGCCTTGGTTCTGGGCCTCAGATAAGGGGTGCTGATGCTACATCCCACATCTTTTTCCTGTGCAGTTGCCAAGGAAGCAGGGCCCTGGGTCCTCTTGGTAAGGCAGACGTGATGCTGAATGCTTGGCAAGGAAGCCCGATCTGCTTTAAGCCTACAAAAACCCGTATCCTTCAGATTTCACTTAAAGCCCAGCTTCCCACAAATCCTGTAAAGCTCTATCCTGTTCTTTGTTTGGTGGGAAATCTCACATTCTTTCAAGTGTGCTGTCTCCTTCACTGCCTGGTGATAATAATACCAGATACACCATTTATCAGAGAGTAAATGAGCGAGATTTTGTTGGACTGCAGGTTTGCCTTTGGCTGAGTCTCATGACTGGGCTGGGCTACTACCAAGTGTTCAGTTCCCCTTCCTCCTATGCATTCATTCTCCAATTAGCTTCAATTTGTGATTACCTTTTCTCTCTTTTATTATGAAATATACACAAAGAATATATATAATATATAAGCCATATATGTATATATAAAATATATAAACTACACATCCCTATTTAAATACTAATGAAATGGACACCAATATAGAACCTGTTGAGCTTAAAATTAGAACCAATGTTTATGTTAAATTTATGCTTTTTAACTTTTTATAGTTAAGTCAATCAGTCTTTTTCCTTATTAAATTTGATTTTTCTGTCTTGTTGAAGAAATCTTTTCCCACCTGGAAATCATAATCTATTTTTTTCCCTAAAAGTTTTAAAGCAGTACCATCCTTATTTAAGAATTTAATTCTTAAATTCTTATTTAAGAATTTAATTGCTTTTAATAAAGCAATTTTTTGAAGAAGTAGAAAAATTTTCCAGTTTTTATTCCAATTTTCCCCTAGGCTGAATATCACTTCTGTCATATTTATTTTCAAATATACTTGACTGTCTTGGCAAAGTCTTCTTTTCTGTGGGTATATTTGTTCTATTCTTATGCTTTTAACATGAGCCTTAATATTAGAAAAGAAATTTCCTCACTTCTAATATTAGTTAGGAATCCATAAAATAATTAGAATCATCTGCTTCTACAAGACATTCTCTTGGTAATTTGATTGGGATATATTGAATCCATATGTCACAGTGGAAATGTATCTACCTTACAACACGAAATCTTCATGAAAGCCTATATGTATCCTTCCATTTACCTAGGTTTCTTTGCTTTCAATAAAATTGCAAATTTATGCATACGCATTGTTAGTTTTTCTTGTCCATCCTTTTAAGTATTGCAGTTGTGTTGTTGTAATAAATTATATTTTCAAAACATATTTTTCTAATAATTTTGCTTACTCTTTTGAGATGTGCATATTGGCTTTCTCCTTTATGCTTTTAAATACATGGCATATATTCATGGATTTTCTAGCAATGAGGTAACTTTGCACCTCTAGAATAATTCCAACTTTGTTAAGATGTAACACCTTTTTATAATAGTTGGATTTGGTTTACTAATATTCCACTTAAAACTTTTAATATACTTTCTATTTAAACTTTTTGTGCTATACAAAGTTTTTAACACCTAAACTTTCCACCCATGACTTAGTAACACAGGTCTCTGATATCTATTAAGCAAAAGGATTACCAGAACTTTTATTCAATGTGTTTTGCTTCCATAGTTTTGAATGAAATAGACAACTATTGATTTTTTAAAAATCTGAAATATAGAGGTCATGAAAGTGAGCTTCACTATGTGCATCAGTCCTTTTTCAAAATTCAGCAAATTTCAGTCTATTTAAGGAATTTATTTTGTGATATTTTTGTTACTACAGATTATTAAGCTTATTCATTATAATATTTTAATTATTTTACTTTCAAACTTTTTGTTTCCTTCCCACCTTTTAAAAATTAGTCTGACCATTTTTGTCTTCAACTAGAAAATTTGAGTTATTTACATTTATTAGGAACATTGCCACTGCTAAGTCGCTTCAGTCATGTCCGACTCTGTGCGACCCCAGAGATAGCAGTCCACCCGGCTCCCCCCGTCCCTGGGATTCTCCAGGCAAGAACACTGGAGTGGGTTGCCATTTCCTTCTCCAATGCATGAAAGTGAAAAGTGAAAGTCAAGTTACTCAGTCGTGTCCAACCCTCAGCGACCCCATGGACTGCAGCCTTCCAGGCTTCTCCATCCATGGGATTTTCCAGGCAAGAGTACTGGAGTGGGATGCCATTGCCTTCTCCATATTAGGAACATGGTTATATTTAAATTTACATTTAGGTTTACCTTGTTAGTTTGCTTTTCTGGCTTTTAACTTTATGTGTAATTGCATGCTTCTAATTTTCCTCATTCCTTCTTTCATCTTAGATATTTCTTTTGTCATAATTTATTTTCCTCTTGAAAATGCATCTTATAAAAATTCTCCTTAAAAAGACGTATTGGAGATTAATCTCTTGTCAGTTGTTCTGTTTGAAAATATTTTCTTCCATTCTGAGGAAATGGCATTTTTCACAGAAATAGATAAAAATTTTCACAATTTGTATGGTAACACAAAAGACTTTGAATGGCCAAAGCAATCTTGAGGGAGACAAAAAGAAAAAAAAAAAAACAAAACCAAAACCAGAGCTGGAGGATTCAGGCTCTGTGACTTCAGACTATATTACAAATCTACAGTAATCAAGACAGTATGGTACTGGCACAAAAGCAGAAATATAGATCAATAGAATAGGATAGAAAGCCCAGAGATAAACCGACACACCTATGATAACCTAATCTACAACAAAGGAGACATACCTATACAGTGGAGAAAAGACAGTCTCTTTAGTAAGTGGTGCTGGAAAAACTGGACAGCTACATGTAAAAGAATGAATTTAGAACTCTCCCTAACACCATAAAGAAAAATGAACTCAAAATGGATTAAACACCTAAATGTAAGGCTGGACACGGTAAAACTCTTATTAGAGGCAAACATAGGTAGAACACTCTTTGATATAAATCACAGCAAAATATTTTTTGACCAACTTTCTCTCTAGAGAATGGCCATCATCAAAAATCTGCAAACAATAAATGCTGGAAAAGGTGTAGAGAAAAGGGAACCCTCTTATGCTGTTGGTGGGAATGCAAATTGATACAGCCACTATGGAGAACAATATGGAATTGCCTCAAAAATATTAAAAATAGAACTGCCATATGACCTAGCAATCCCAATCCTGGACATATGCCTAGTTCAGTTCAGTTCAGTCATTCAGTCATGTCCGACTCTGCAACCCTATGAACTGCAGCATGCCAGGCCTCCCTGTCCATCACCAACTCCCACAGTCCACCCAAACCCATGTCTATTGAGTCAGTGAAGCCATCCAACCATCTTATCCTCTGTGGTCCCCTTCTCCTCCTGACCTCAATCTTTCCCAGCATCAGGGACTTTCCCAATGAGTCAGCTCTTCAAATCAGATGGCCAAAGTATTGGAGTTTCAGCCTCAACATCAGTCCTTCCAGTGAACACCCAGGACTGATCTCCTTTAGAATGGACTGGATCTCCTTGCAATCCAAGGGACTCTCAAGAGTCTTCTCCAACACCACAGTTCAAAAGCATCAATTCTTCAGCGCTCAGCTTTCTTCACAGTCCAACTCTCACATCCATACATGACCACTGGAAAAACCATAGACTTGACTAGACAGACCTTTGTTGGCAAAGTAATGTCTCTGCTTTTTAATATGCTGTCTAGGTTGGTCATAACTTTCCTTCCAAGGAGTAAGCATCTTTTAATTTCCTGGCAGCAATGACCATCTGCAGTGATTTTGGAGCCCAGAAAAATATCCAGAAAACCATAAATCAAGAAGGTACATGAACCCCAATGTTTATTGCAGCATTATTTATAATAGCCAGGACATGGAAGCAACTTAAATGTCCACCAACAGAGGAATGGATAAAGAAGGTGTGATACATGTATACAATGGAATACTAGTCAACCAATGTTCTTGGAACATAAAAGGAACAAAATTGTGCCATTTGCAGAGATGTGGCTAGAACTAGAGGCTATCATGCAGAGTAAAGTAAGTCAGAAAGAGAAAATCAAACATTGTATATTGATTCATATATGTGGAATCTAGATGGATAGTACATATGAACCTATCTGCAAAGCAGAAATAGAGACACAGAGGTAGAGAACAAATGTATGGACACCAAGGGGCAGGAGAAGAGTGGTAGGATGAATTGGGATATTGAGATTAACATATATACACTACACTATTACATACAAAATAGATATCTAATGAAAACCTACTGTATAGCACAGTGGCAAAAAAGACTATAATCTGTTTGTAGGATGTATACTAAGTCATACATTAAAGTCATACATGTATTAAGTCTTACATTGGAATACATTAAAATGTATTCCAATACACATTTGCTGTTGTTATTTAGTTGCAAAGTGATGTCTGACTCTTTGCGACCTCATGGAACATAGCCCACCATGCTCTTCGGTCTATGGGATTTCCCAGGCAAGAATACTGAAGTGGGTTGCCATTTCCTTCTCCAGAGGATCTTCCCAACCCAGGGACTGAACCTGCGTCAACTGCATTGGCAGGCAGATTCATTATTGCTGAGTCACCAGTTCAGTTCAGTTCATTTCAGTCGCTCAGTCGTGTCTTACTCTTTGCGACCCCATGAATGGCAGCACACCAGGCCTCCCTGTCCATCACCAACACCCGGAGTTCACTCAAACTCATGTCCATCGAATGGGTGATGCCATCCAGCCATCTCATCCTCTGTCATCCCCTTCTCCTCCTGCCCCCAAAGCCTCCCAGCATCAGGGTCTTTTCCAATGAGTCAATTCTTCACATGAAGTGGCCAAAGTATTGGAGTTTCAGCTTTAGCATCAGTCTGTCCAGTGAACACCCAGGACTGATCTCCTTTAGAATGGACTGGTTGGATCTCTTTGTCACTTCAGTTCAGTTCAGTCGCTCAGTCGTGTCCGACTCCTTGCGACCCCATGAATCGCAGCACGCCAGGCCTCCCTGTCCATCACCAACTCTCAGAGTTTACCCAGACTCACGTCCATCAAGTCAGTGATGCCATCCAGCCATCTCATCCTCTGTCATCCGTCCCCTCTCCTCCTGCCCCCAATCCTTCCCAGCATCAGAGTCTTTTCCAATGAGTCAACTCTTCGCATGAGGTGGCCAAAGTACTGGAGTTTCAGCTTTAGCATCATTCCTTCCAAAGAAATCCCAGGGCTGATCTCCTTCAGAATGGACTGGTTGGATCTCCTTGCAGTCCAAGGGACTCTCAAGAGTCTTCTCCAACACCACAGTTCAAAAGCATCAATTCTTCAGCGCTCAGCCTTCTTCACAGTCCAACTCTCACATCCATACATAACTATTGGAAATACCATAGCCTTTACTAGGCGGAGGCACTGGTGGCTCCGATCGGCGCACTAAGCGTGGCCTAGAGGAGCTACCCACGTCTGAGGTCAGGGGCAGAGGCCAGGAGGACCCCATGCCTGAAGGCTGGCGGCCAAGATAAGTTACCCCACGTCTGAGGTCAGGGGCAGCAGCCAAGAGTGCCAGGCTGCGACGGCACAGTAACGGCTGAGCTGAGCCACCCCGCGTCAGAGGTCAGGGGTGATGGCCGGGAGAAGCAACCCCACATTCAAGGAGCTGTTGCTGCGCCGGCGCAGGAGGGCCTAGAGGAGCTATTCGACATTGAAGGTCAGGAAGGGCAGCGATAAGGAGATACACCTCATCCAAGGTAAGGAGCAGCGGCTGCGCCTTGCTGGTTCTCCTTGTAGATACTGACAAATACTGTTTGATTTCATTTATATGAAGTTCCAAGAATAGTCAAATTCATAGAAGCATAAAGTACATTGGTAAATTCCAGGAACCGGGGCATGGCGGGGAGGGAAATGTGGGGTTAGTGTTTAACAAGAACAGAGTTTCAGTTTAGGAAGGTGAAAAATTAAGAGATAGATGATGTTGAGAGTTAACGACAGCGTGAATGTACTTAGTATCACTGAACTTTACAATTAAATTTGGTTAAAAACTATGTTTCATATTATGTGGCTTTTATAATAAACATTAAAAATATAAAGTGCTTTACAGTTTAAAAATCATTGGTAATAAACTTCTTCGGGGCTCTGAAAATATCTTTAATTCCCCTAATTCTATAAGATGGTTCCATAGTTTTAGACTTTTAATTATTATCTCTCAGCACTTTGAAGATACTTTCCCAGTCTTTCTGTGGCTGCAAGTAAATAACATTTCTTTTTTCTCCTTGGCATCTGTAAAATCATCTTTGAGATCATCCTTGTCTTTTTTTTTTTTTAATCCAGTTGCACTTTAATTTGTCTAGTGTCTGAGAATCTGATTCTGTTTTTTCTTTTTTAAAAATAAAATCTGCTGACTCTTATGATTGCTTGTTACCTCATGTGCTTTGAAACTTTTAATTTTCAGTTTGGGAACTCATTTTCATTGCCCCTCTATTGGCTACAGTCAAGGCCTATTACCTGTGTGCCCCTTGAGAAGATTTGCCTGTGCTCCTGAGTCAGGACTGCGGACAGGACAAGGTACTTTTTCAGAGCAGGGTGATAGGGTGGTGTGAGGGTTGTTTGTTTGAGGAAATCAGATAGCAAATTCTTGCCCTCAATACAGGTGAAGGGAGGCTTGGCCATAGAAATTCTCAAGGAGGACTTGTCTATGCTTTCCCTTCTAACAAGATGCGAGACTGGGAAGGCCACTCGCCCCCAGTTCCCTCAGCACTGACTTCTGTCTTGCAGATTCACTGTGCACAGTGCTCGTTTCTGCTGGATTATCTGCTCTCACTTTCCTTCCTGAACAGGCTCTAGTCAATCTTCTCTGTTCCCAGGGCCCACAAGAACCAAAACTCAGAGTCATTAGTGGTCGCAAATACTTCACTGGCAACAGCCAGTGTCCAGGCACATGCTCCCCCCTTGGACTTACTTTCTTGCAATTTGGGGCCCTCTGAGAAGAGTGCTTGTCCTCAAGAATCACCTGTGCATCTGCTTTTGGGTCTCAGCTATCACTTTCAGATATTCCATGACTGAGGTTTTAGGAGCAGCATGAAGTCTACAATACTGTCAGAAAGAGAAGTTTCCTTGTTTAGATGTATCCAGTGAAATCATCATACCAACTGAGATTGGAGGCATTTTCAAAATTGTAATCCTTTCTAACATAATTTTAATCTTTAGTTGAGTTTGCACATGCACACGTGCGCACACACACACATACACACACACACACACACGGAGTTCTGGGGCTGAAACTATCTGGGAATGCTGATATAATAGAAGTTATGGGAAAGCTCTGCCTTCCCACTGGAGAAAATCGACAGTTGACTCTCTTAGGACTTAGATCCCAAGGTGAACTAAAAAGCATTTTTTAAAACTCATAGGATTAGGTGCCATACACTTTCTAGTGCTAAAAGGTGAGATTTTCAGAGTATATTTTTTCATCATAATTAATTAAAATTTTAATCCCTCTCCCATCTTAGTTCTTACAGTTTAAAAGTGTTTCTGTACAATTTCTTTGAAACAACCATAAGGAAATGGATGAAAAGAGAGAACCTTCCCAGAACAAACTAAAAGAATCAGCAGTGTTGGTTAAGTGCTTGCTGTTGGACCAGCTCTTTTGCCTGATCTCTCACACCTTCTTTAGTTATTGATGCCAGGGCCCAGTCTCCTGAAATGTCGCTATGTTTTCTCTAAGTCTGTAAAAACTGAGTCCAACTATTGCATTTTAGAGTGGATAAAGTTATGTAACATAGAAGTGCTCATGTTGAAATGTGATTTTTTTTTCAGTTGTAGATATCCTGATTATTATTATTATCATTTCTAGTGCAGTAACTTCACTAAATCACTTAGGGTATTTGAAAGGAGTTCAATACCCCCTCCCCTCTCCCACACTCTGTTCCAATTCCAGGCCAGGTCAGGAGGAGAAATAAAACATAACTGTGCTCTTTTCTAGTCATGCTTTGCTTGTATGCCAGATACAGAAAAGAGAAGTACTCCAATTCAGGAGGTCATGTTTTCAACCTTCTTAGAGTTCTCCAATTCAGGAGGTCATGTTTTCAACCTTCTTAGAGTTATAAATGTATCATATTCCCATAAGAAAATTATTAACAGGGTTTAGAAAAATGCCTCCTAAAATGTGACTGCCAGAACCACTCGTTCACCCATTGGCCACAGGGGCCCTGAAGGTCTCAGCAGTTGGACAGAGGCTCTGCAGGTAGATGCCAGCCAGCACGCCTGCCCAGACCCATGCCAAGGGGCAAGAGAATACTGGCCCCTGTAACTCCCTGATTCAGCTACAGCATTCACTGCAGCCAGAAGAGTTTTTAGTAATTGTAAAGAAATACTATGAAAACTCTTGGATTGCAATAAAGACAAGAGAGGAGAAGAGTAGCCAAAAAAGCACCAGCTGTGTACCTAATTTCGGCCCCTCATTTGACATGTGATTCAGGGCATGGCATATTTTCTCTTGGGCTTCATTTTCTTCCTGTCTGAAATAAAAGGCTGTGCTGATTACTAATCTGGTATCTTCAGGCACTATCATATCAAGTTGTAAATTAAAAAACAAAACAAAACTGAAAATGTTGACCTGCAGCCCATGGACACTAGTAATGAAGGACTCTCCTCTTAGGCATGTGGAGGAGCTGAATCAGACAGGTCCAAACTGGATGGAGCAGGAAGACGTTTAGACAGCTGTGTCCCATGCTGGTACTTGCTTCCTCATCCATAAACCCAACAGGTGAACCATAAGAAGTCTCTGGACAGCTGGACCCACCTAACCCAAATCCAAACAGGTTTCAAAGTGACACTTTCGGCCAACACTGTTCCTTGCAGTTTCTCCTTCAGGAGCAACAAATACACATTCAGGGTTGATGACAGCAAAGCTGTGCTGCTTCTGGAGGATCTTTTAATCCCTTCCCCTCCTGACTTTCATCTTTCTCAGGAGCTCTAAAGGTGCTTTAGAAACCCAGTGAACTCTCCAAACATGGTTGACCAAGAAGGGAGTGGAGGGGGTGGTAACGCAGCCTGTCAACATAGCCGCAGACCGTGAAAATCACCCGCAGACCGTGGACATCGCTTTTTATTTGAGAAAATGGATCTTCAGAGAAGATGAATGGTGAGCATAGTCTTTCATGGTGCACAAAGAAGAAAGTTAAACAAAAACTCAAAGCAAACATTCGTCACAGTGTCCCTCCCCTTTCCATGGGACTACACAGCTTCTTCAGAGCTTGTAACTGGAGACCCACATGCAAAATATAATCATGTCACTACATTATGAGAAGTATTATGGTTGTGAGATTTGGGGCAAGTTTGCCCATGTGTAAAGTGGGATTATAAATAAAACCCATCTGAATTTGCAAGGACTGTTAATCATACGTTTCTGTGTACTGGGCAGTGCCTGCTAACTGGCAGGCACCCACTGAACACCTGTGCCCTTGATCTTCCATTCTTCATTTCGATGTCCTCCCAGACCTGGCCCTCTGTCAGGAGTCTGAGTGCAGATCCCCTGTCAGCGTCTGAGTTCATCTCCTGTTGCTCCTCTGCTCTTTCCACCTCTTCATTTGGGAGGCATCACTATGTCATTCATATCCTCACTTGGAGCGAGCTCTTCTGAGAAATTGTCTAAAATGACACCCTCTAAATCCAATGCCCTCCTGTCCTTTTCTACAGCAGCAGGCTGTTTCTTCTCTGGATAACTCTTAGGATAATATATGCGTGAGTGCTCAGTTGCTTCAGTCGTGTCTGACTCTCTGTGACCCCATGGACTGTAGCCTTCCAGGGTCCTCTGTCCATGGGATTCTGCAGACAAGAATACTGGAGTGGGTTGCCATTTTCTTCTCCAGAGGATTATATATACATTTACATTTATCTGTTTTATATCTCAGTTATGTACATTCCTTTAACATGAAGATAGTGGCCATGCCTTGTACTCATATGTCTCCAGAGCAGCAACATGGAATATATGCATGTGTGTGTGTGTGGTGCTCAACCTCATGAACGATAGCCCTTCAGGATCCCCTGTCAATGGGATTTCCCCATCAAGAATACTGGAGCATTTATATCTATCAATATATATAGAGATGTGAGAGAGAGGAAGAAGACATTTATTTTATGAACTGGCTTCTGGTTGTGGGGATGGGCAAATATGAAGCAGACAGGGCAGGGTGGCACAATGGAAGCTTGGACAGACTTTTTCTCTGCTAAAGTCTTGAGATTAAATTCCTTCTTTGGGAAACCTCAGTCTTTGTTCTTAAGGCCTTTGATTAGATGAGATAATTACCCACATTATGGAAAGTAATCTACTCACTCAAAATCAACCAGGTGGATATGTTAATCAAGTCTGCAAAATACCTCCACCGCCACATCCGGACTGGCATTTGACCACCCAACTGGGCACAACGGCCTGGCCACATTGACACGTGACACTGACTGTCACAAGTGATGACTGCCATTCCAGCACGTTGATTCCTGCCAGCACAGATAACATGACCCTGGATCTGCTAGCCCAGCCCCGTAGGATCTCTGAGCCCAGTGGTCTTTTAATGCATCTTGTCTTCTTTCCCTAGCCTACATCAGAGTTTTGATACTCACACTTGGGTGAAGAATCAGGTATCATCCTTGATATTTCCCTGGTGTATAATTTTCCTCCTGTGAAGCATGAGACAACTGGTCACTTTGGGTCTGACCGTCAGGATCTGAGTTCCAGTCAATTGTCCAGCTTTGTGTTTGGGGGAGATTTCCAGGCCCCCGCCCCTGGCCCCAAGCCTCCATCTCACTAGCCTGTGAATGGAGATAGTGATGCTGACCCCAGGGCTTGAGTGGGACCGTGTTCATCTTTCTGCTCATGACCTTGGCTCTCTGATCACATTGGTTGCACTGGATGTGCTCCAAGAGAGAAATCCAGTCACATTTGGAGGCTTTTTCCTTCTCTGTGCAGAGCTGTACTCACCCACCAGAGCAGGTAAAGGAGGACCCATATTCCCGGGACACTATGAGAAGGAGGAGGCAGGCCTGGGTCCACTGGAAGGAAACTAACCCCTTCAGCCATCTCAGAAACCTGCTCTGCAGCTGACCAGTTTCTCAGCAAATTCTTCATCTCATATGTTTCTGAGAGAATGCTTCCCAGGACAGTTTCCTCCTTGACCCTCCCAAGCTTTGCTCTAATTAAAAGCACTAGCTGCTACCTCAAGTGTGGGTTAAAAACAAAAGAATACATAAAATTTAAAATGCTAAGACCAGAACACAAGATTATATCACAGCAAATGGAACCTAACCTTTGGCCTTCACTTCTCCTGCACGCTCACAGTAAAAGGGATTAGTCTTTTTAAGTCAAGTCATTTTTCTTAAAAAAAGACAAATATCAAACGTGTACAGCCGTGGAAATGTTTGAAGTTTCTAATGTCCTGATAGTTTATAAACTCCAACTCCCACACATCACATAAAAATGATGAGCTAACCCACTTAAAAAAAAAAAAAGTTTGGAAGAACTGTTTACACCTCTGATTGGTTGTTGGGAAAGACTTGAATTCTGAGGGGCAAGAATGTAGCCAGCCCTGCAGAGGTAGCTCAGCGGGTCTCTAGGGCCATGTTTTCTACAGAAGTGACCTGAGAACTGAGGCTCAGAGAGGGGTCAGATGGACGATGGACTTCCATAAACCTATTTTTGGTCTTAGAACATTTATAGAGCATCTGCTGTATGCCAGAGCTTGTGTAAGCCACTGGGAAAACCAGAATATATACATGACCACCTCCACCCCATGGAACGTACAGATGAAGAGACAGTTGATTCATAGCTGAGGTTGAGGTTTTGTTACCGAAACAATGACAGAACCTTGACAGAAGACTCCTATGAGCACCAGCAAGAGGATTTTTATCTAACTATAAAAGACAAACCACCTCTCCTGACAGGAGACAGAAACCTGAGGGTGGAGGTTTCCACACTTTCAACAGGATACATTATGGCAGGCAATATATTGCGTTTCAGGTGAAAGATAATTGTGGGCAATGATGCTGAGCAACAGAAAATATAATAACTTAGGGAGGACGTTAAGGGCTCCTGAGGATGGGACACGAATGCATGAGTCGAGGCAGCAATGGTGGGCTGCAGGCACAAGCAGACGTAAGTTTGCAGACAACTGTAAAATGACTCCGCAGAGTTTTAGAAATTTCCTGCAGGCAATGGAGAACCACCGACATGGAAGTAAGAGGGACAGACAGAAGTTCGTTTTAGAAAGAGACTTTCGGAAGCAGAGAAAACAGATTTGTGAATGGCAGTGCTAGAGCCGGGAGCCAGACAGCAGGCTGGAGGGAGAGAAAAGAGGCAGAGTTCCAGCCAGGAAAGAGATGCAGGGGGAGCAGGGGTGTGCAGGAGATTGAATCTTGCCACTGGGTGTAGTAGGCTTCTAGGTGCTGGGAGAGGTGACAGGGTCTCGAGGAAATGGGGCTCACCCATGCCAAGCCCCAAAATAGCTTCAGGAGAGCAACACTCTGATTAGTTGGGAGTAAGAATAAGATACCTGTGAGAATATTTGGGGACAACAGCCCTGGGAGGTCATGGGGACCAGATCCAGAGTAGTGCTGGGTGGTGGGATTCAGGCTTTTCACTGGCTCTGGGAGTATGTCTCTCTCCCTCAAATAAACCTATCTCCTGGGGATTTCATGGGTGAGATCACACTCTGACTTGAGTCAGGATAAGGGAATGTTTCTCGTTCTGGTTCCAGAGCCAGAAGTCTTTTCTTCAAGTTAAACATTATGAGAAGTAGCCTGTGTCAGCAAATGAAAAACATGGGCGTGATGAAATGCACTTCCAGAGATCAGAAGAGTTGCAGCACAAAGCACTGGTTCTTTCCAAAGAATGCAAGACTCTACCTATTTTTGTGTCCTACTGCTGCAATCACAAATTATCTCAAAAGAAGATGTTTAGAGCAATAGAAATTTATCATCTTATGGTCCTGTGAGATCAGAATCAGCACTGATCTCACTGAGCTAAAATCAAGTTGTTGGAAGGGTTGGTTCCTTCAAGAAGACCATCCATTTTCATGCTTTTTTAGCTTCTCGAGGCCACCCACATTCCTTGGCTCATGGCCCCTTCCTGCATCATCAAAACCAGCCACAGTGGGCTGGGTCCTTCTTGTATCCAGTCACTCTGCCCTTTCTCTTCCATTAATAATTAGGGCCCTTTGATGTTGCATTTAGTGCCCACCTGGCTATTATAGAATCATTTCATCTCAGAATCTTTACCTTAATCACGTCTGCAGAGTCTCTGGCCAGATAAGTTTCCATATTCATGGGTGCAGAAATCAGATGTGACACCTTTAGGGAAATCAGACTCCAAAGTGGATAGCTTGCCAACAGCCATGCAGTTTTGAGAAGGAACTCGAGTAAATGTTTCATGTTAAGGGAGAAAAGAAGATTAAATTTTAGGGAAAGAAAATCCATTTTCCAAATAGGGAAATTATGTCCCTGTATTCTGGGAGAACATGGGGTTAATAGGACTAAAAGTCTCATGATTTGTGTCTCTTTCTTCCAGTTGTGACTTTGGTGCGCGTCTTGGGCTTGACTAGCAAAGCTCTTGTGAGAAAGAGCTGGGCAGCCTCCCTCCCCATCCATTCTTGCCTTGGTTGTTTCAATTAAACCTGCAGCATCGGCACCGAGGCTGGAACAGAGTATGTACCTGAGTTAGGGCTGAGCAACAGCAGATGGGGCAAGGCTCCTTGGCCTGGAAACCAGAGAACCCACAGCATCAGGGAGCTCAGGGAGGGGCTGATCTAGGAGAAGGGAGAGGCAAGTAAGAAAGACAACCTAGAGAGGTGATGTAGGAGATGATGTGACTAAGCCCAAACGGCAGGAAAGGGCTGCATACAGGGCTGGGTATAGGAAAGGGGAATAGTTTGGGTGCTGTCTGCAGGAGGGGAGCACTACTGGAAGATGTGAAGTGCAGAAAGGCCAGTCTACTGCTGAGGGTGGAGACGATCCTGTTCTCATCCTCTTCCTGTGCATCCCAACAGATACTCTTGGCTAGCAGGCCTTGGTCAGGCCTGGGGCCCATAAGCAGAACAGAGCAGACAAGACAGAACCGAAACTCCCTCCCAGGAGACAAGGGACCTCACTGGCTTTTTCCTCTAGTCTCCCCCTGGCCACCTGGCCTGCTGGACTCCCTGACTCTTGATATCTCCAGGCTACAGATGGAATACTATACTTCTGGGGGCAGTCACCTAACCTGAAAGCCTGTCTCCTCTACAGGATTGTGAGCTGGTCCAGTTACAACTGCCCCTTCAGATGGAGCTTGAAGGTGAGGGTGGTGCAGAGCTGCATCCCTAACACCTAGAGTGGTGATGCACAGAAACAGAAATACACATGGGCTAAGGCTGTCTGTTGCCAAGGCATAACCAAGACTGTGCTGCTTCTCTTGTAAAAATTACAACTAAAGCCATATTCACACTAGAAGTCTCCCTTAGAAGATAAACTTTTAAAAACAAGGATTAAACAAATGTTGTATATTCAAGTTCCAGATGGGATAAGCCTACATGTCAATATTGTTGGTGAAAAATTCTACTTACAAATATTTCTTTAATGACATCTTTTACTTTTAGAATAAACCTCAATCAAGAAATATTTTGTTTTAAAAACTAATATGGATAGTATGTACCAGGGACTAGACTAAGCATTTTAGATACAGTCTTGTCTTTAACCACAGCTGTGTAAGAAAATTGATTTCATTTTCCCTAAAGCACATAAGATAAAAAATAACATAAAACCTCACATGACTCCAGTAGACAAAAATTCAGACAAATGTATTTATGAACACAGATATGAAAATAATAGATGAACATACCAGCAAACTGAATTAAATAGTATGTTAAAATATTGATTGTTATCATCACATAGGGTTTCACTTACAAATGAAGTGATCACCTTACATTTTTATATTGATAAACCATTTGTAATAATTAATTTTGCTTGAAATAATCAGATATCTAGTTGTGATTTAAAAATATCACAAATATTTACCACACAGCAACGAAAAGTCTACTTTGCTGTGACATAGTTAAGTCTCATTTATTGCAATTAAAAATATTATGTGCATCCTTATGGATATTTAATTTTATTCTGGAAGTGCTAGCAAATGAAAAAGGTTGAAAAAGAAATAGATTCTAGAAAGAAACAGATAAATATTATTTACAGATTATATGATTATAAAATTGTATACCTAATATACTCAAATACTATTGTTAGATTTTTTAAGGGTAGAGTATAGTGATCAGATCCCTTCCTGGATCACAGCCTTGTGGTGAAGGCACTTGTGTAATACAATGAGCTATGAACCATGCCGTGAAGAGTCACCCAAGATGGATGGGTCATCGTGAAGAGTTCTGACAAAATATGATCACCTTACCTGTCTCCTGAGAAACTTGTTTGTGGATTAAGAAGCAACAGTTAAAATCAGACATGGAACAACTGATTGGTTCAAAATGGGGAAAGGAGTATGAGAAGGCTATATTTTGTCACCTTGCTTATTTAACTTATTTGCAGAGTACATCATGCAAAATGTCTGGCTGGATGAATAACAAGCTGGAATCAAGATTGCCAGGAGAAATATCAACAACCTCACATATGCAGGTGATGACATTCTTTGGCAGAAAATGAAGAGGAACTAAAGAACTTCTTGATGAAGGTGAAAGAGCAGAGTGACATAACTGGCTTAAAACTCAACATTCAAAAACTAAGATCAGAGCATCCAATCCCATTAAGTCACAGCAAATAGAAGGGGAAAAAGTGGAAACAATGAGAGATTTTCTTTTCTTGGGTTCTAAAATCACTGTGAATGGTGACTGCAGCCATGAAATTAAAGGATGCTTGCTCCTTGGAAAAAACTATGACAAACCTAGATAGTGTATTTAAAAGCACTTTGCTGGCAAAGGTTCATATAGTCAAAACTATGGTTTTTCCAGTAGTCATGTGCAGGTGTGAGAGTTGGACCCTAAAGAAGGCTGAGCACCGTAAGAATTGATGATTTCCAATTGCAGTGCTGGAGAAGACTTTTGAGAGTCTCTTGAACTATAAAGAGATCAAATCAGTCAATCCTAAAGGATATCAAGCTTGAATATTCATTGGATATTGAATGAATGATGCTGAAGCTGAAGCTCCAATACTCCAGTGGCCATCTGTGAAAAGCCAACTCATTGGAAAAGACCCTGATGCTGGGAAAGATGGAGGGCAGGAGGCGAAGATGGTGGCAGAGAATGAAATGGTTTGATAACATCACTGACTCAATGCACATGAATCTGAGCAAACTCTGGGAGATAGTGGAGGACAGAGGAGCCTGTTATGCTACAGTGCATGGGATAACAGAGTTGAACACACACGATTTAGCAACTGAACAACAAAAACAAAAGCATAATGATCAGAATTTAAAAAAAAACACAGAAAATAATAGCTTCATTAGATTTCAGCAATATTATGAAAATATTCAAACAGAAACAAAGGACTCTTTCCAAAAGAGTAACATGGAAACTTACATCCAGTTCAGTTCAGTCATTCAGTTGTGTCTGAATCTTTGAGACCCCATGGACTGCAGCATGCCAGGCTTCCCTGTCCATCACCAACTCTCAGAGTTTACTCAAACTCATGTCCATCAAGTCAGTGATGCCATCCAGCCATCTCATACTCTGTCTTCCCTTCTCTCACCTTCAATCTTCCCCAGCATCAGTCTTTACCAGTGAGTAAGTTCTTCACATCAGGGGGCCTAAGTATTGGAGTTTCAGCTTTAGCATCAGTCCTTCCAATGAAGGAAACAATGTCTCTGCTTTTTAATATGCTGTCTAGGTTGGTCATAACTTTTCTTCCAAGGAGCAAGTGTTTTTAATTTCATGGCTCCATCACCATTGCAGTGATTTTGGAGCCCCCAAAAATAAAGTCCATCACTGTTTCCATTGTTTCCCCATCTATTTGCCAGATTCCATAGCACCAGATTCCATGATCTTCATTTTCTGATTGTTGAGTTTTAAGCCAACTTTTTCACTCTCCTCTTTCACTTTCATCAAGAGACTCTTTAGTTCTTCTTTGATTTCTGCCATAAGTGTGGTATCTGCATATGTAAGGTTATTGATATTTCTCCCAGCAAGCTTGATTCCAGCTTGTGCTTTATCCAGCCCAGAATTTCTCATGATGTACTCTGCATATAAGTTAAATAAGCAGGGTGACAATACACAGCCTTGACATGCTCCTTTCCCAGTTTGAAACCAGTCTGTTTTTCCATGTCCAATTCTAACTGTTGCTTCTTGACCTGCATAGAGATTTCTTAGGAGGCAGGTCAGGTGGCCTGGTATTCCCATTTTTTTAAGAATTTTCCGCAGTCTGTGGTGATCCACACAGTCAAAGCCTTTACATTGCCGTATGTAAAATAGACAGCCAAGGACAATTTGCTGTATGGCTCAGGAAAATCAAACAGGGGTTCTGAATCAATCTAGAGGGGTGAGATGAGGGTGGGAGATGGGAGGGAGATTCAAAAGGGAGGGCGTCTATGTATACCTATGGCTGATTCATGCTGAGATTTGACAGAAAACAGCAAAATTCTATAAAGCAATTATCTTTCAATAAAATAATAAATTTTAAAAGCGTTTTCTCTGAATTGATTCAGAGTTGTAAGTGAATGTCTAATAATTCACATGATGCCTTCATCTCCAGAAAACCAATAACAGCGGTGAAAAATCCTACCTTGGATCATGCCCACGTTCTGCTTCCAGAGCTCCTGAAAAAGCACACAGAGGTTGAAAGAAAGAGAAAAGATGGGGGCCAAGCATGAGCTATCCTTGAGAATGTGCCAATTCAAATTTATTTATCCCTGATAATTACAGTAATTTTCACATCACAGCTTTACTTGACATGTCTATTGTTTTCTTCTCTCTGAAACCCTGATAACACCTTTTAAGATAACCTTCCCCTCTGCTCATTCTTTCTCAGAGCTCTGAGCTCATGAGCAAGCTATGTATGCATCACAGATTAAACAGTCAAATTGGCTGCCTGAACCATTTACCTAAGGTAAATCACAAATGCATCAGCTCCTCCAGGGCACAGTTTGTGATGGAACTTTTCATCACACTCATGAAGCTGCAAAACTCAAGTCGAGAGGTGGATTTTCCAAAAAGGAATGATGGTTGCAGAAATTAGTGCCAGAGCCTAGGGGCTGAAAGAGAAAAGCTGAAAAGTTTCTATTCCTTAGCAACCACTTTTTTATTTTAAAATTTAAATCAAGATTAGATGTTTGCACCTCTAGACTAACTAAATATTTATTGAAATGATGACATAGAGAATCTTTCTGGATCCAGCTCAAAGCGATGGATGGATTGATTCCTTCAATTTTTGGCCCCCCCTCGCTGTTGGAGGCAAGGAGGCTTAAACAAATAATTACATAATACATCTAAATATACAATAGCTGTCCTAAGTAACACAAAATCCTAATTCTCTGTAAGTGCACAATGTGCTATGTGGGTATGAAGAAGGAGTAGAAATCCCTGACCCAGAAATACCAGGGAAATCTTCCTAAAGAAGTGATAAGAAATTTTTTCAAAAATCAAGGCCATTTAGATGAAAGTCTAATGGAATCAGTTGGCTGCAGGTACAGTGGGGAGCGGACTGGAGAGAACGGCATTTGAGAAGGAAAGAACTGACAGTGACATGGGGTTGGGGGAAGCATGGGGTGCACCAAGAGGAACAGCATGTGGCTGGCCAGCGGGACACAAGGCTTAAGCTGTCTTGAAGGGCATTTGAAGGCATGTCCTGAGGGATGGGCAGAGCTCTCCACATGCTTTCCCAGGGACAGAATCATGCGATGATTTGTATTAAAGGTGAATTGCAGCCACATAGAAAATAGAGAGGGAATGCAGTCTTTGCAGGAAGGTCAGGGGTGGTTCTTTAGAGTGAAGGATGTACACAGAGACTGGAGAGATGCAGGAGTAGACTCTTTAGGATCTGAGAACAGACTTGATGTTCTGGTGAGAGCAGAAGGTATGACCTTTCTCTGGTTGGATGAGTGGTCCTGCTCTTTACAGAGCTGGTCATGAATAGGATGGTTTCTTCGTAACTGTTAGTTGTATTGCAGAGTGTGTATCAGAGCAAGATTTTGAACACAGTTTTTATATGTTGAATGAGATGATTTTGGATCATCTAAGGCAGTGTTCTGAATTAAAATATAACTTTGTGACCTGTCTCTTCATCAGGAGTAATTGAAACTGTGGGATAAGACATGATGGACAGAAGGACAGAAGAGGAGGATGACTCAGGAGGATGCTGACATTTGGTTGGCATATGAAATAACGAGCTTTCAAAAGATAAGAAAAATGCCAGCCAGAAAAGTGAATGGAGAGGGAAACAGGAAAGCAGAGGTCAGGGAAAGGGAAGCTGGTGTTTGAAGAAAGCGATGTGCCCTTGGGTCAAGGATAATTAGGGCTAGCAAAAGTCAATTTGACGTTTTTTAAAATTATGACTACAGACTTCATTGTTGCCTGGGAGTCAGGAGTCTTAAAACTGATGCGTGTCTGTGTCACCAAATTTCAACAGCATGCTAACACACTTTAGATGTCTTCTCAGAATAATACTTATAAATGAAAATATAAAGTACAGAATGTTACAGAAAACAATGGTATTCAGCTATAAGATATTTTAATTGCTGTGATATTTAATGGCAATACCTGTGTTACCAACATTTTAAATACCATTACGTAAAAGTATTGATAATACAAGTGATATTTTAAGAATGGAAGGGATGTTACTAGTGTAAAAGAACTTCATGACCAAGATAACCATGACAGTGTGGTCACTCAGAGCCAGACATCCTGGAATGCAAAGTCAAGTGGTCCTTAGGGAGCATCACTATGAGAAAAACTAGTGGGGGCTATGGAATTCCAGTTGAGCTATTTCAAATCCTAAAAAATGATGCTGTGAAAGTCCCACACTCAATATGCCAGCAAATTTGGAAAACTTGGCAGTGGCCACAGGACTGGAAAAGGTCAGTTTTCATTCTGATCCCAAAGAACGGCAATGCCAAAGAACGCTCAATCTATCACACAATTGCACTAATCTCACATGCTAGCAAAGCAATGCTCAAAATTCCCCAAACCAGGCTCAACAGTACGTGAACCATGAACTTCAAGATGTTCAAGCTGGTTTTAGAAAAGGCAGAGGAATCAGAGATCAAATTGCCAACATTTGTTGGCTCATCAGAAAAGCAAGGGAGTTCCTGAAAAGCATCTACTTCTGCTTTATTGACTATGCCAAAGTCTTTGACTGAGTGGGTCACAGTAAACTGTAGAAAATTCTGAAAGAGATGGGAATACCAGACCACCTGACCTGCCCCCTGAGAAATCTGTATGCAGGTCAGGAAGCAACAGTTAGAACTGGACATGGAAAAACCAACTGGTTCCAAATTGGGAAAGGGGTACATCGAGGCTGTATATTGTCACCCTGCTTATTTAACTTATATGCAGAGTATATCATGGTAAATGCCAGGCTGGATAATGCACAAGCTGGAATCAAGCTTGCTGGGAGAAATATCAATAACCTTAGATACTCAGATGACATCACCCTTATGGCAGAAAGTGAAGAAGAACTAAAGAGCCTCTTGATGAAAGTGAAAATGGAGAGTGAAAAAGCTGGCTTAAAACTCAACATTTGGAAATCTAAGATCATGGCATTCAGTCCCATCTCTCCATGGCAAACAGATGAGGATACAATGGAAACAGTGACAGACTTTATTTGGGGGGCTCCAAAATCACTGCAGATGGTGATTGCAGCCATGAAATTAAAAGACGCTCCTTGGAAGAAAAGTTACGACCAACCTAGACAGCATATTAAAAAGCAGAGATATTATTTTGCCAACAAAGGTCCATATGTCAAAGCTATGGTTTTTCCAGTAGTCAAGTATGGGTGTGAGAGTTGAACTATAAGAAAAGCTGAACACCAAAGAACTGATGCTCTTGAACTGTGGTGTTAGAAAAGACTCTTGAGAGTCCCTTAGACTACAGGGAAATCCAACCAGTCCATAATTGGAAAGACTGATGCTGAAGCTGAAGCTCCAATACTTTGGCCATCTGATGTGAAGGGTTGACTCATTGGGAAAGACCCTGATGCTGGGGAAGACTGAAGGCAGGAGGAGAAAGGGACCAGAGAGGATGAGATGGCTGGATAGTATCACTGACTCAATGGACATGAGTTTGAGTAAGCTCTGGGAGTTGGTGATGGACAGGGAAGCCTGGTGTGCTGCAGTTCATGGGGTTGCAATGAGTCAGACAAGACTGAGCGACTGAACTGAACTGAACTGAAGTGATATTTTGAGATATCTGCAACAACTGTAATGCAACATAAATATGTCTCTGATTCATGGCAAAAGTACAAGTGATGCTAATTCTTTTGTGTTTTGTTGCCTATATTCACAACTTAGAGATGGACTATATTTCAGTATGATGTTAATGAAAATAAAGATACAATTTTCTCCCCAGTCATGGGTCTCTAAATTATTTCCATGAATTCCTAAGGTCTATGAACCTGGAGTTAAGAACAGCTACTTTTAAGAGCATCAGTGTGTGCCTGCAAAGTTGCTTCTGTCATGTTTCACTCTTTGCAACCCTACGGACTGTGACCCATCAGGCTCCTCTGTCCATGGGATTCTCCAGGTAAGAACACTAGAGTGGTTGCCATGCCCTCCTCCAGAGGATCTTCCCGGCCCAGGGACTGAACCTGAGTCTCTTATGACTCCTTCATTGGTAGCTGAGTTCTTTATCACTAGCACCAGCTGGGAAGTCCTGAGAAGCATCAGTAGTGTGGTATAATGCTGATAGCTGAGAAGAACTGGATTAGAAGAGAAAGGGTGTGAAAGGTGAGGCAATGGAGTCAGAACAGAAATAGCCCTCACAAGGGTGCAAATATGAGGGAGAAGAGAGATGGGGAGGCAGTGGAGGGGATGGTTAAGAGTTTTGCTTTATAATTAGGAGTAAATTTAAGCTCATTTACAAGCAGTAAGAACTTCCCATTGGGAATGAAAGGTTGATGGACAGGCAGGAAGAAATCATGGGATAAAAAGACTATAATAAATTATATATATATTTTTAAAGAGAGAGATCATGAGTAGTCTAAAGTTCCTGAGAAGACAGAAGGTGTTTCTTACTCACAATGATTCATACTATAAAATATTCCACTAAATATGTGGAAGAATAAAGCATATAGTTCCAATATTTATATACAATAATTTTATATTATAAAAGGTTATCACAATCCCTTAATGCGGAATTTATATATATATATATATATATATATATATATATATATATATATATACACTGGATTAATGATATATATAGTGTGTATATATATATATAGTAGCAAACTGGATTAATTATATAAATATATTTATAGTAGCAAACTAAGCAATTCTCATTATAGAAGGCAGGTTCAATTACCCTCAATATCTAGTTTGTTACATTTATAAAGTTTCAAGTTTAAAATGAAAGCATGCTTCAGATATTATTAAAGAGAGACATCTGTACTAAACCTAATTTTGAATTGCTCAGGAGGAAATCAAGAGGAAAGATATGGAGCAGTATATTTTAAAAGTAATGTTGAATATTAAGGTAAGATACAGGAAAAAACATGTTTTGATTTTAAATCCTAGTGGATTTAAAGAATTAGCATTTCTCTCTCTTCTCTCTCGATAAATTTTTATCAATTTCCTATTCTTAAGGTCCCTACACATACCAGGGAAATGTTTTAATTGTATCAGATTATTTTTTAAGTATTCTCCTTTCACGGTCTAAAAAAGCTTAGGATTTTTCTGTACCAAACTTTCTCAACTGTTTCTCCCAATACCAACATTGATAAAACCTGTGTTCAGTTTCAAATAAAACTGAAGAATAATGACAATTAATATCAAAACCATGCTGCCTAGGTGTGAAATGCCTATAACTTATTTTTTTCTTACTTCTCCTAGCTCACTGAAAGAAAGAAGTAATTCCAGAAATGTTAAGCTGCAATAGTTGATTAGCTGTAGAAGGAATTGTTGAGGATGATTCTCAAATATCTCCCTTGAATAATTGGGTGGATATAATTTCTATCATGGATTAAGATCAATAAGGTCCTGATTAGATTTCCATTCTTAGAAAAGTCAAACCCATAGGACACAGAACACATTAGATATGTAGTTGAGATTAGAGGAACCATTTTATGCAAAGGTCAGCTTCAGGGAACTTTTAGGGATGATAAGCCTGTTCCATATCTTGATTGTATTGATGTTTGCATATTTTGAAGCTTCCCAGGTGGCACAGAGGTAAAGAATCTGCCTGCCAATGCCAGAGTCATGGTTTGGAGACCTGAGTTGGGAAGATACTCTGAAGGAGAAAACGGCAATCCATTCCAGTATTCTTGCCTGGAAAATTATATGGACAGAGGATTCTGGTGGGCTACAGCTCATGGGATTGCAAAGAGTTGGACACAACTGAGCAAGTAGTAGTTACTTGTTTCTATGCACTGGTCAAAACTCACTGCACACCAAACTGGACACCAGAAAGAGTGAGTTTTATTATACATAAAGTAGAAAAAGAAACAACAAAAAACAAACAAACAAACAAAAACCTAAAAAATGAGAGAAGTAAAAACAAAAGGGTTTACAAAGAGTAAAAATAAAAGAGGACCCAGTAGACAGTAGCATCCCATGATCTTGAAAATAGGAAAGTAGACACATAAGTCACTTGGAAGAAGGCGAGGTTGTCATCAACAAGCAGCAAGCTTACGTTATGGCAGTGGAGGCGAAGCAGCTGTCAGTGGTGATAAAATCTAGGATAGCCTTGGAAATAGGTATTTGAGGAGGATTTGATGAGAAGGTTCTTCAAGGTGGAAATCCTGGAGAGGCCAAGGTCTTGAATGTGTTACCCATACATGTCCCAGGATGACGGCAGAACTTGTTCAGGGTCCAAAGTCATTAAGAGAGCACAGCGCGACTTTCTGTGAGATACACTGAGAGGGATTTGAGGACTGAGCTGTGTCAGGGAGTGGGCGGTGGAGTTGAGAGACATTCATCTCAAGGATTTTTATTTTAAGAACATGAGGAGATAAAGTCTCAACCCCAACCCACTTTCTGACTGGAAGATATGGGGAGTGAAAAGTGAAGGAAGCTTCTTTTGAGGGACTTCAGGAGCAATAGTGACCTCAAGGTAGAACCACATTTCAGGTTTGATAAAGGGTTAAAGGAAAGCTCTGAGGTGAGGGTGAAGTCCAGACAGCATCAGACACTGACAGAATTTTCATTAAATGGGAGAGCAGTAAGAGGTTATGGTTATGGTAGGTGAGGACAGGCAGGGCATTGGGGAATTCTGGTGCTGAAAGGACAGAGTATCTTTTAGATGTTAATGTTAAGAACAGGGTGAGAACATACTGTGCTTGGGACCAGCGCTTCCAGAATAATCACAACAGGAATGACAGCTACCACCAGGGGCTCTGGGTATCCTAAGACTACCTCCTTCTCCCTCATCTGTTTCCAGGTTTTCTGTAAGGGTTTGCATTCATTGCAAGCTCCCTTGAAGCGAGACTAGTGACAAACTTTGCATAATGTGCTCAAGGTCATGAATAGACAAGACACAGAACTGTGAGGCCTATTGTCTTCTCTCAAGTGAGCCAGACCTGGAGCCCTGCCTGGGGTCTACCATATTCTGACTTCCCTGTGATTTTCTTTTGCACAAGCTGCATCACTCTCTGCTTCATACCTATAACTAGAAGATGGAGTCTACCCAGAGCCAGGACTATGCCTCTCTAAAGGAAAAAAGAGAGAGGAGAGACAGGAGGAGGAGGAGAAAGAGGAAACAGCTGAATCAGAAATGACTCTTCAGAAGTAATATTTCAAATGCCTACATTTCTTTCTTTTTTTCCACAAAAATACAATGTCTGTTTCCAATCATAAGACAATTTGTTTATAGGATTTATCTCAGGCCTTGTGATCTAGTAATATCTATGCGTGCTGTGCCGTGCTAAGTCACTTCAGTCATGTTTGACGTTTTGCAACACTTCTGACTGTAACCCTCCAGGATCCTCTGTCCAAGCGACTCTCCTGGCTAGAATACTGGAACGGGTCGCCACACCCTCCTCCCTGGGATCTCCTCCCTGGGATCTTCCTGGAGGATCCTACCTGTGTCTCTGCTTCCTGCATTGGCAGGCAGGTTCTTTACCACTAGCGCCACCTGGGAAGCCTCAGTAGTGGCTATAATAACCATTAAAACGTAATGATGTTCCTGACTTTAGGGAAATGCTTTCAATTTTTCACCTGCCGGGGTCCAGCCCGGTGGATCCAGGTTGATTCGAAGGTGGGGACGGAATAGGCGTCCTGGAAAAAACTTATTTAATTACAGATATATAGAGAGATTAGAAACAGATAGTGTAGTAGAAAAATTAGTGGAGAAAAAGAGGCTGAATAACTGGTTTACGTGGGATACTAATCACCACCTACATAGGCCACAGGCGTCTTTCCATTCTCCCGAAGGAGAGGAGGCACTGAGGCCTCCCGGTCTGATCTTAGAAGCTCAGGCAGAGTTAGTAGGCTTGGTTCATACCCCCATACCAGATGGGAATTCAGCCAGGAAAACAGGGAGCAAGAAAGAAACGACACGGGGGAATCAGTCTTTCCAGAAACTGATCCCATTTATTTATTCTTCAGGTTTGTTTATATACCTTTTGTTATACACAGGGATGAATACAGAGTCACGTGGGGGTCAGCAGACCTGACCCTTGTCACAATCAGCTGTTTCATATAAAATTATACAAAAGTCTTATGAGTTTTTACATCATCTTCTGACCATGAGGTCTGCTGACATTTTATGGCCCTTTCTGATACCGGTCAGTTAACCAGAAAACTTATTTTTCCAGGGGTGATTTTTTCTTAAATCAGGCACCACCCTCCAAATAAAGTTGCATTCCTATAGGGTGAGGGTGTAGTGAGTTACAATCAAGAAAGGAATTTACTTAATCTAAGGTTTAACATGATTAATCTTAAAGGTTAATACTTATTTCTCCTATATGCTTGTTATATTCATTATAAGGGCAGGGAATATGGAGATTTAGCAGCAAACATCAGCCCAGCAAAGGAAAACCTTTCCCCAATGTTCCCTTAAGATCTACTTAGTCTTAAGATAGTGATAAAGTTACATTTTTACATAGCAAGGACACAGTGATTTATAACAAAGTACAGTGATCTATAACAAAAGAGAAAATTCATTAACTCAAAAAGTATAGTATTGCTAACATCAAAAACTACTATATTTCCTTTTCTATATTCCAAATACATTGATTAATATATTCCCAGGTGCCTAAGGATATGGAGGTCTGGCAGCAATCAAATGAGAAAAGCCCTATGCTAATACACCAAACTCTCTGCTGTTTATGGTTGAGAGCTTGTCACACAAGCTAGTCTGTCAGCAGAGAGGTTTGACCTGAGACACCCTTGTCACACCCAAGGCAGGGAATTAGCAGTAATTATTGGCATGACAAATGAAAAAACCCTTCACCAATATAATTCCTAAGCAACCCACTAATACTATACTAATAATCTTTTAACTTCTCAAAAGAGTCTGTATTTAGAAAGTTTGAAAGCATCCCATGCCTCTCACAGCTGGGAGGCTGTAAACAATCACATGCGGCTGGACAACCTGATCAGGCAGGCTAGAGAACCTTCAGAGTTTGTAAGTTGAAACACTCTTGTCACGCCCAGGAATTTTTATTAACTGGAGCTGCAAGTTAATTCCTTCTCCGAGAGAAATGGTTATGGGGGAGAGCTGCCCCTAAAGTACTCTGGTTTTGTGGGTAGATGCTTGGGAACGGGGTTTCCTGAGGCTTGATCATGCCTTTGCGTATGCCAAGCTTCTTTCCTCATGACCTTTGCCATGGGTGGAGTTCCTCACGCTGGCCCCCAACATTCACCGTTGAGGATAATGTTTGCTGTGGGTTTGTCATGTATAGCTTTTATTATGTTGAGGTATGTTCCTTCTATTCCTGCTTTCTGGAGAGTTTTTTTTTTATATATCATAAATGGATGTTGAATTTTGTCAAAGGCTTTCTCTACATCTATTGAGATAATCATATGGCTTTTATTTTTCAATTTGTTAATGTGGGGAATTACATTGATTGATTTGCGGATATTGAAGGATCCTTGCATCCCTGGGATAAAGCCCACTTGGTCATGGTGTACGATCTTTTTAATGTGTTGCTGGATTCTGATTGCTAGGATTTTGTTAAGGATTTTTGCATCTATGTTCATCAGTGATACTGGCCTGTAGTTTTCTTTCTTTGTGGCATCTTTGTCAGGTTTTGGTATTAGGGTGATAATGACCTCATAGAATGAGTTTGAAAGTTTAACTTCCTCTGCAATTTTCTGGAAGAGTTTAAGTAGGATAGGTGTTAGCTCTTCTCGAAATTTTTGGTAGAATTCAGCTGTGAAGCCGTCTGGACCTGGGGTTTTGTTTGCTGGAAGATTTCTGATTACAGTTTCAATTTCTATATTTGTGATGGGTCTGTTAAGATTTTCTATTTCTTCCTGATTCAGTTTTGGAAAGTTGAACTTGTCTAAGAATTTGTCCATTTCTTCCAAGTTGTCCATTTTATTGGCATATAGTTGCTGATAGTAGTCTCTTATGATCCTTTATATTTCTGTGTTGTCTGTTGTGATCTCTCCATTTTCATTTCTAATTTTATTGATTTGATTCATGTCAATGTATGGCAAAACCAATATAGTATTGTAAAGTAAAATAAATAAATAAATAAATTAGTACAGGCACCCCCAAAACAACAACAACAAAAAAACTTAATGATGAGTTTCTATATTTTTATTTTATTGGCAAGTCTCTGTGACTTTTATGTAACCAGATTTGAAGATGACTCCAAAGGCTTAAATGGAAAGACCTTCATGAAGGAAAGACCTGAGCTGAATGACCCTCCTGCCTCATCATTGACCTCTTCCCCTGCCCCACCTGCCCCATTGGTTGATCGGTTATAATCTTTAAGTGAAAATTGATGCAAGTAAGGTCACCCAGGTTCGATTCCTGGGTTGGGAAGATCCCTGGAGAAGGAAATGGCAACCCACTCCAGTACTCTTGCCTGGAGAATCCCATGGAGGGAGGAGCCTGGTAGGCTACAGTCCATGGGGTTGCAAAGAGTCGGACACGACTGAGCAACTTCACTTCACTTCACTTCAAGGTCATATTATGTCATGAGTGCTCACTGTTCGTCATAAGCATCTTATGAATGAGGCATATGGATAACATTAGTCATGCTCACTGTTAGTCACATCCATTCTTATGAATGGAAGCATATGGATAATTTTGCTGCTACCCACAAATGTCCAAAGCTTTTCTTCACATGAGATGTTTTGATTTCTGAATCATTTGAAAAATGGTGTATCACTTTCTTCTGGCATTCAAGCTTCTGATGAGAAATTTGCTTTCATTCAAATTATTTTCCCACTGTAGATAAGATGTTATTTCTCTCACTGCTTTGAGGATATTTTCTTTTTACAAAAGTTTGTGGGGGTTTTGATGTGGTTTTCTTTGGGTCTATCCTATTTAGAATTCATACTTTCTGTACTTAGTCCAAATTTGATAAGTTTTTAGCCATTATTTCTGGCCAGTGACCTATTAGTTCACTGGGTTTTGTTCACATCCTAACATTGAGACCGTGTTGAAAGGCTGAAGATTCGCTTTAGATTCTGCCCAGCATCCTGATTTCCACTGGGAATTGAAACTTTCCTTCAAATCCCTCATGGGGCTGTGGTGAGTCAGTTAGTACTGCACCCCTCAGAGTTCTGGACTAGGAATGACCAGTGTGTGTTGACAGCTGAGTCACAGGTCCAGATGAGCAGAGGGAAGAATGCCATGGGCAATGAGCAATATCAGAGGTTGGTGGCAGAGGGAGCAAGTTTGAATTTGTCCAGCTGGCCTGGATTACATGGCCTGCTCCATGTGCCTGGATGGAGTCTTTTTACAGAGTCAGAGGACACGGGGCAACAATGTTTCCTTCATCTGTGTCTTCAACTTCCAATTTCATGAGAGTTGTAGTTGATCCAACCCTTCTGACACCTTGCACCAGCTTTGGACATGTCTGAGTTTTCTTAGTCTGGAGTGTTAGCCACCCCTCCATATCTCCCTGCCCTCAGGAACTAGGAAAAAACAAACAAGAGATGACTCTGGAATGTAAGAGCTGGCTTCCTGCTTGCTCTGGCAATAATGTTGTAGGCAAATTGGCAGCTCCCAGCAGCCCTGGACTTCTTATCTGTAAGATAAGGACCCTGAAAAATAAGCAGAGAAAATTCTTACATAATTCCTAAGTAGTTTGGATCTCACATGAAATGACAGATATAAAAATGCTATTAAAATTCTAAAATGTAATACAAATGTTACCACTTTTCATCCTGAGTTTCCACATAGACTCTCCTAGATGTCAACTCTTAGTGCCTGAACTGCTAAGCTTCTGGTGTATTCATAGAGTATAGATAGGACTTTATAAAGACAACAAAAATTCTTTGAAAACAATAATCTCATATTGTAGAATGATTTGTGCAGTTAATTCCCTGTAGCTGTATCTTTTAAAAGCTGTGATTAAGACATGATGCAATTCTGAGGTTAACCCCAAACCCTCCTTAGCTGGCTTCAGCAGTAGATATGCCATTCTCTTGACATTTGGTTATGCTTCTTTAAACAACAGAATGGGAACGACTAGAGACCTCTTCAAGAAAATTAGAGATACCAAGGGAACATTTCATGCAAAGATGGGCTCGATAAAGGGCAGAAATGGTATGGACCTAATAGAAGCAGAAGATATTAAGAAGAGGTGGCAAGAATACACAGAACTGTACATAAAAGAGCTTCACAACCAAGATAATCACAATGGTATGATCACTCACCTAGAGCCAGACATCCTGGAATGTGAAGTCAAGTGGGCCTTAGAAAGCATCACTATGAACAAAGTTAGTGGAGGTGATGGAATTCCAGTTGAGCTATTTCAAATCCTGAAATGATGCTGTGAAAGTGCCACATTCAATATGCCAGCAAATTTAAAAAACTCAGCAGTGGCCACAGGACTGGAAAAGGTCAGTTTTCATTTCAATTTCAAAGAAAGGCAATGCCAAAGAATGCTCAAAGTATTGCACAATCACATTCATCTCACACTCTAGTAAAGTAATGCTCAAAATTCTCCAAGCCAGGCTTCAACAGGTCGTGAACCATGAATTTCCAGATGTTCAAGCTGGTTTTAGAAATGGCAGAGGAACCAGAGATCAAATTGCTGACATCTGCTGGATCATCAGAAAAGCAAGAGAGTTCTAGAAAAACATCTATTTCTGCTTTATTGACTATGCCAAAGCCTTTGACTGTGTGGATCATAACAAACTGTGCAAAATTCTGAAAGAGATGGGAATACCAGACCACCTGTCCTGCCTCTTGAGAAACCTATATGCAGGTCAGGAAGCAACAGTTAGAACTGGACATGGAACAACAGACTGGTTCCAAATAAGAAAAGGAGTACATCAAGGCTGTATATTCTCACTCTGCTTATTTAACTTCTATGTGGAGTACATCATGAGAAACACTGGGCTGGATGAAGCACAAGCTGGAATCAAGATCGCCAGGAGAAATACCAATAACCTCAGATATGCAGATGACACCACCCTTATGGTAGAAAGTGAAGAGGAACTCAAAAGCCTCTTGATGAAAGTGAAAGTGGAGAGTGAAAAAGTTGGCTTAAATCTCAACAGTCAGAAAATGAAGATTATTGTATCCAGTCCCATCACTTCATGAGAAATAGATGGAGAAACAGTGGAAACAGTGTCAGACTTTATCTTTTTGGGCTCCAAAATCACTGCAGATAGTTGTTATGCCCGCAGTCTGAATCCCCAAAACTAAGAGAACAAGACATCCACGAGAATGCAAAAAGCAAAAAGCGGTTTTTATTTCTAGCTCGAGCTAGGGCCCCACCACTTCCAAAACAATGGAGTGGAACAAGAGCCCCGAGCCCTTTGTTACAGCAGTATTTATAGGGTTAAGACAAAAACAGGACGTTAGCAAGGGCTGATTGTTTACAAAAGTTTCTTAGCATATACTAATTGGCTAAATTTTTTGTGCATGGGCTTTCTCAGGGACTTCCATCCTTGTCCTGATAGAATCAGATCAAGCTACAGGGGTTTTCTGAGGGCCAAGTCAGTGGAAGATGACCTCAGTTCCTTCTGGGCACTGACCCAGCTTCTTCGTGAATGAAACTCAGGCCTACCTAGACCCCTGAGGCCTGACATGGCGTTCATCAGGTCCCAACAATGGTGACTGCAGTCATGAAATTAAAAGACGCTTACTCCTTGGAACAAAAGTTATGACAAACCTAAATAGCATATTGAAAAGCAGAGACATTACTTTGCCAACAAACGGTCCATTTAGTGAAGGTTATGGTTTTTCCAGTGGTCATGTATGGATGTGAGAGTTGGACTGTGAAGAAGGCTGAGTGCTGAAGAACTGATGCTTTTGAACTGTGGTGTTGGAGAAGACTCTTGAGAGTCCTTGGACTGAAAGGAGATCCAACTAGTCCATTCTGAAGGAGATCAGCCCTGGGATTTCTTTGGAAGGAATGATGCTAAAGCTGAAACTCCAGTACTTTGGCCACCTCATGCGAAGAGTTGACCTCATTGGAAAAGACTCTGATGCTGGGAGGGATTGGGGGCAGGAGGAAAAGGGGAAGAATAAGGATGAGATGGCTGGATGGCATCACCAGCTCGATGGACATGAGTTTGAGTGAACTCCAGGGAGATGGTGATGGACGGGGAGGCCTGGCGTGTTGCCATTCATGGGGTCGCAAAGAGTCAGACAACTGAGTGACTGAAAACTGAACTGAACTGCCTATATTTTCTTTTATGCACTGCCTCTGTTTTAGCAAAATATTAGCTCTTTTCTTTACAATGATGTTAGGTTAATTATTGTGAATTCTTGGTTTTAATCTGCATTTACTCGAAGTTCCCACATGACTATGTTTTCACTGAACACACTGTTCTAGCCCTAGTTGTCACTGTTCTCAGGTTGTCATCATACAGAGCTAAGCAACAGTAAAACTGAGGCAGAGTCCCCTTCCCCAAGCACCCCCTACAGATACCTGCCAGCTTTGCTCTGGTACCGCGACCCATGCAGCGGCACAAGGGTGCATGGAGAGCCCTGGTTTGGGCAGAAGGAATCCTGTGCTGACTCAGCGGCCTCTGAAAGCAAGATTTCTCTCCCTGGGAAGGCATGCCATGTGTGCCTCCTTCCCTGGTTTATCACTGGTTTTTTTCTGAGCTCAGTAAAGCCTCTGGTGTGTGCTTTTCAACAATCTCAGAGAACAAAGAAAAGATTCTCTGAAATTGAAAATATGACAGTGAAGTAAAAAGCTAAATAACATGATAGAAAATGACAGAAGGTAGAAAAGCAAAAGGAAATTAGAAGGGAGAAAATGACAAGAAAATTAGCACATTATCTGGGATTTAGCAACATGCAATCACCTAAATTTACAGAGAAAATAACAGGTGAAATTTTTTAGAGGACTAGTGAGGATGAAAATATTTATTTATCTATTTGCTTGTGTGTGTGCATGCTAAGTCACTTTAGTAGTGTCTGACTCTTTGTGACCCTTTGGACTATAGCCCACCAAGCTCCTCTGTCTAAGGATTCTCCAGGCAAGAATACTGGAGTGGGTGGCCATTCCCTTCTCTAAGAGTTTGATCTAACTTGCATCTCTTGCTACTCTTGCATTGCAAGTGGATTCTTTACCACTGAACCACCAGGGAAGCCCACCTATTTGTTTATTTTATATCAAACAGTACTAACTTTGGATTTCTGCAGTACTTTAATATTTTTCTAGACAACAGATGCTGAGTAAACTCTTTAATAATGTATTATTACTCAAATTCAAGAGATAAAAGCTCTGGTTTCCCAACCAGTTAGAGTAATGCCACGTCTCCTTTCACCCTGAGAGTCATAAACAAAGGTAGGTGGGCATGGCCTTACGGCCTTGAGGAAGTCTCTTAATGTAACTAAACACTCTAGGGCTCCAGTGATTCCTGAGGAAAGAAAGTGAGCTCTGCCAGAGACAAAGAAAAGTGGGTGAGCCCTCTGAATCTCACATTATTAAAGATTCATTCTGATGTGGCCTGGGTCAAACCACATCTTTCACCTGGTCTATCCAAATCTCGTTTTACACATCTGCAAAATGGAAGCAGTATTTTCCATCCTCTACTCTCAGATGTGGAAATTACACAGGCTAACACCCATGCAGACCTGGCAAGGTGCACACTGAGTAGGAACTGGCCAGAAAAGGAGCGGTGAGTGAGAAGTTCAGACATGTGAAGGCACAGATGTGTATTGGTGTTACACAGGTGACTTTGCTTAAGGCTTTTGGCAATTTGGAGAAGGCAATGGCACCCCACTCCAGTACTCTTACCTGCAAAATCCCATGGATGGAGGGACCTGGTAGGCTGCAAAGGAGGTAGAATATACCACATTGGTAATGAGCACAGACTCTGGAGGTGACTGCTGTGGTCAGTTGAGAATGGGGTGCCCACCCCAGGCTAAACTGCAGTTCTGTCCTCAGAGATGGGGGTTAACAGCTGAAAGAGAAAGTAAGCAGAAAATGAGGGAAAATACAAGAGCTGACTCTTTGGAAAAGACGCTGATGCTGGGAAGGATCAAGGGCAGGAGAAGAAAGGGGTGACAGAGGATGAGATGGTTGGATGGCTTCTTTGAATCAATGGACATGAGTTTGAGCAAACTCCATGAGATATTGAAGGAAGGGAAGCCTGGCGTGCTGTAGTCAATGGGGTCACAAAGAGCTGGACATGACTGAGTGACTGAACAATAAGATGCTCCACACAGACTCAGAGGAAAAGCAGTTTTCAGAATGGAAACATATGCTGCCCAGAGGGAACAACACAAAGCACTCCACTGCCCCTCCACACACTCGCAGCGGAGCCTGACCTCTCGCCAGCTCATGGGATGTCTGCTGTGAGCCTTGGTGCTCACACCAGAAGTTGACAAGTGCATACATACCTCCAGTCAACCTAATCTGCTGCTGCTGCTGCTAAGTCACTTCAGTTGTGTCCAACTCTGTGTGACCCCATAGACAGCAGCCCATCAGGCTCCCCCACCTAATCTAGGGACATACTAATCCTATGATGCAAATGGACCGTGTGCGATCACCACACATGCAATGAAAACATCTACAGGAAAGGAGACCAGGGTGGCCCACTGGGACACTCACCCCAGGAGAAACAGACCTGCCTCAGAAAGCAGAGGAGAGTACTGTAGAGACTGCTGAGCAAAACATATGTCCTGAAAAAGATCAGTGGCTTTGACAGAGATAAAAGAAAATAAGAAAAAGGTCTTAAAAATTATAAAAAGCAGAGTAAAAATAAATGTATACACTGAACAGTCAATGGCTGTCTTTGAAGACTCAGCTGGTTGTTTATTAGTAGAATAACATTTTAAAAAACTTAAAGTGAAAAAGTTGGAGAACATGAAAGATAGAAACATTGGCTGTGTATCATGAATGTAACATACATCCAGAAGACCAGGACAAAAATGGCAAAACATTGAAAAAATAATAGAAATAAGTGTCTGGAAGCTAAAGAATAACATGGATGCTTCAGACAAGAGTCCTTAATGCCCTATGGATGTTTTGGATGAGCTAGAAAAGAACATCTGTGCATGTCTGGAGCAATTCAATGAGTGCAAAGACAGTAAAAAATGTCTGCAAATCTAGAACTGAAAGTCAAGCTGTATTCAAAGAGTCAGATGATAGTGATGCCCTTCCCTGATACTCAGCTCACCTGATTTTATAATAAATCTCAGCCCTGCCGCACCATCACCCTGAGGCTTGGGGGATGCCAGTGCGGTCTTGGCTGCTCTTTTGTTCCACTCTTGTCACCCCGCAGGAGTGTGAGGCAGAGGACGTACACTTCTTCATGCATTTCAGGAGCTTGACTTACCTGTTTTTCAGCAGAGTGGGAGGATGGGAACAGGACCCCATGCCCTGTCACCTCCAGCATTTGGGGTCCCCTCATCTTGTTCGGCTGCACTTGGTCTTTGTTGCAGCTGCAGACTTTTTGTTTTGGTTTGCAAGCTTCTCTAGTTGTGGCACGTGGGCTTATTTGCCCTGCAGCATGTGGGATCTTATTTCTCCAGTGAGGGATTGAACCCATGTCCCCTGCATTGGAAGGCAGATTTTTAACCAATGGACCACCAAAGAAGTCTCTAGGATCCACTCCTGTGGGTCAGTTCTGACAGCCACAAAGGTAGCTCTTGAATGTCCCTCTAGCCTGACTAGAATGGGCATGCGGGGGTCAGTCCCTGGGAGCTGGGGCTGGGGTTGACTGGGTCAGGGCCATTTGTCAATATTGTCAAAAGACACATTGCAATGATCTGTAGCTTTGTAAGGTGTGGGCCAATGAGCACCATTCTCCTCCCCATATGCCCAGCTTTATGTTAGGCCCAGGGTGAGAGGAAAACCCCAATTAAAATGATCTGTGGAGAAGTGATTAGAAAACTATTTATGAAGGTGATGATGGCATCTTTAGCATCATGGGTAGTTTCGATAACCACAAGATGCTTCTGTTATTCAAGTAATGGGGCTCATTCACTCAAGTTCCCCTGTTTCACAGATTGTTTATTTGGTTTTTCCAATTCCTCACTATTGTAACTACATACTTAAACAGCCTCTTATTGTGCAGAGTAAACCTTCAGGGGTGCAAACCTGAAGCAAATTTCTTCAACTCCATTTGTTCCCCTTCCCTTGGGCCGGTGACGTGACTGTATCCATGTCTCATGTGGCAGCAAACCAGGTAAGGTTGCTGCACACACCCAGAGCCCAGATAGAGGGAGGGCCTGGGTCTTGCTCTCAGATCTTGAAAGCTTCTGTGTCTCTAGTTCACTGTGACATCCTTCCCCTCAGGCACCAAAGCTGAGTGTCCCAGACTCTCAGCCCAAGACAATGCATGATGGATGAGACAAAATAATTCAAAACATTGTCCTCCAGTTATTTTTCCTGTTTCTTCATGCCATTATCTATCTGCCTGTATGTTCATTAATAGTAACACAGTCCCAGTATTTCTAAATTTAGGTGTCATAATCTCTATTTAAGGTTATGCTTTAGTTTGTTTGGGGAGATTGACTACATTTATGATATATATGAAAATTTTTAATTCATGCCTTTGACTTAAAAAATAGAGGAAAATATTTCATTAGACAATATTTTCTCTTGTGCTGATTCAAAAGAATGGTAATTCTACAGAATGAATTAGTTTTCCTAATTTGAAAATAAGGAAAACAGTCTGACAGGTATCTGAGCACTTTTAAGATACATTTAAATATACCAAATTGCAGTGTGGTTTTTCAATATGCTACTTATAAACACACTGAACTTTATTTAAAAAGCAGTTGAAACATATTTCCTCACATGGAAACTGTTTAAATAATTTAGTGGGCAAAATTCTTAAATGAAAATAATATCATAAAATTCCATTGAAAACGATGGTGCCTTTTTGGTATTGATTCAGTTCATATGTATTTAATACAATAATTTTTAAGACTATAGAGTAACTGAAAGAATTAAAATAATACCCTATAATGTACAGCATTTAATATAATTGAAATGTGTTGCACTTCTTTTATAGTTGAGTTGTCATTTCATTATTCACTTGTGCCCTGTAAAACCATAAAAATATATACAAGAACAAATTATCCAACTTATGATCAACTAATTTACAGGCACCCCACATATAAGAACAGTCAGCGTCTCCTTTGCCGTTTCTATGCACAAGGAAGATTGTCTTGTTTTCTCTAAAGACCTCCCACCCAAGTCTGGACAGAAATCAAAGTTTGTCTTGTCTTTCAGCCAATTTCCCTCATTGGCATAAAATTGCATTTCTTGTGGAACCAGGGTTTTTTTTTTTTTTTTACCTGAACTGGTATCTTAACCACAGTTGAAGTTGTACAAGAAGTAAAAGCTATTCCAAGCTTGACCATTTACTACATTATTCCTTTAAAGTTTTCTACAAAATTGTAAAATCTGGAAGGCTGAGGAAAGTAGTAGGGGGCTATGCAGATGTCTAGGCTGTAGGAATGATGAATTGAGATGTTGGTGACCATGTCACCCAGTACTTGCCCTAATCTGGAATACAGGGAAGGAAAGATGCCACATACAAGAGAAGGGAAAAGGAGAGAGGCCCAGTATTATTTGCATCCCTGGGTCACTGTTCCTGAACTTGATGGCATCATTGCCTTCACACATTTGAGTGCCTCAATATTTCCCTGATGAGATCCTTGGTGCTTCTCTAATGAATTCTCTTTTCACCTAAGCTAGTTTGAAATGAATTTCTGTCACTTACAATACTCAGAATCCCAACTGGTAGAATATAGAATGGCTCAGATTCTGGAACTAGACTCTCTGGGTTTGCTTTACTGTAATAGTTATAAAAATGTGCCACTGCTGCTGCTGCTGCTAAGTCGCTTCAGTCGTGTCCGACTCTGTGCAACCCCATAGATGGCAACCCACCAGGTTTACCTGTCCCTGGGATTCTCCAGGCAAGAACAGTGGAATGGGTTGCCATTTCCTTCTCCAACGCGTGAAAGTGAAAAGTGAAAATGAAGTCGCTCAGTCGTGTCCGACTCTTAGCAGCCATGGACTATAGCCTACCAAACTCCTCTGTCCATGGATTTTCCAAGCAAGAGTACTGGAGTGGGGTGCCATTGCCTTCTCTGAATGTGCCACTAGAAGCTGTTATCTCAGCCCCTTCAATGTTACAAAGGAGAAAAATAATATTGTATGACTTCTTAAGAGTATTAACCAAACCCTGGGAAGTGGGGCTGCGTATATTCCACATATTTAAACATATTCACATACACATAAAACAGGAAGGAAGAAAAGAATGGTCCTCCTAACAGTAGAAGCCAACTCCGGAATTTCAGAAGACTGATAGAAGTAAAAGCCACTTTGCTCCCATCACGGTAATAGCAGAGTCAGATGGGAAGCATCATGGATACGAAATTCATGGGAGGAAGTTGCATGATGAAAAGATCGCTTGGTAGGCTCCTAGCATCTCCTCCCAAAAGACTCACTAACCACAACGGTAGACATTCATGGTGCAGACACTTGACAGAGCATGGTTTAACTAAGGGATCAGAGTGAACATCCCCCATGACAGGGCAACTTGATGTCAGGGGCATTTGGCATGGTGCTCTCTCTGAGAAGGACACAGCACCATTCTTATGACATCCTCGACAAAGTGCACAGGAATCTATCCAGAGGAAACAACTGACAGACCCATTCTATGGAAGAATTGTACTCTCCTCTTCTGGAAGTGTAATGTCATCAGAGATAAAGAAAGGCTGTAGTGCAGTCCAGAGTAAAAGAGATCCTCGGTTAGATTCTAGTCCAGGAAAATAGCTCTAAAGAAGATTATTGTGACTTTTGTCAAAATTTGAACAAGATCTATCAGTTAAACAAGTGTTCATCAACATTAAATTTCCTGAATTTGATCCTGATACTATGGCTGTTTAACACAAATCTCTTTGGTAACAAGTTCTCACTAAGGTATTAAGGAGCCAGGGGCATGATGACTCCAGACTGCTATCAGATAGTTGAGATAAAAATAATACGCCTATTTGTAAATAAGAATGTGTGTCAGAGAAAGACAAATATCATATGATATCACTTACATATGAAATCTTTAAAAAATGATACAAATGACTTACTTATAGCACACAGAACTATATTCAGTGTTTTGTAATAACCTATATGGGAAAAAAAATCTGTAAAAGAATAGATACATATATATTTATAACTGAATCATTTTCCTATATCTAAAAAAACACAGCATTGTAAATCAACTACACTCCAATATAAAAATTTTAAAAATGCTACCTAGAGATTAAGAAAAGAATAAACATAGAAGATATTGGATTAAGATGGTAGACAAGTAGGACGTGGAGCCCACTTTCTTTCATAAAGAAATCAAAAATACATCTATATGTGAAATGACTCTCACAGAGCATCTACTGAACACTGGCAGAAGACTTCCTTTTTTTTTCAAAAGAAATTCTCCACCTAAGTGGGTAGGGCAAAAAGAGAGAGAGAGAAATGAAAAGGGGGAGAGAGAAAGGACCTAGGATAGGAAGTGCGCCCTTGGGAGGCAGCTATGAAAAGGCATGCTTCTGCACAATGGGAAGTCCTCTCACTGGCAGGGACAGAGGGAGACCTCTGGGGCCTGGGAGGAGAATACAGCATTGGCTCATGGAGGGCAAAATTAGCACAGGCTGCGTAGGTGGTCAGTGCCAGCAGGCACTCCCCAGCCTGAGATGCTTGCCTGCTAGGGGCGAGTTAGGGCTGAGTGCTCAGGCTTCGACTTTGCAGTTCAGACCCTGAGGAGAGGACTGAATTTGGCTGCATGGAGACAGCCTGAAGGGCTTGGGTGTGATGCAGCACAACCCAGGGAGTCTGGAAAGAAGTCTGGACCCACCAGAGAGGCAAGAGACCATTGTTGGGAGGCGGGGACATGTGGAGCAAGGGGTGGCCACCATAGGAGCTTATTTATCCACATGCTCTCAGGTGGCACAGAACGAGCAACATGAGCTCCAGGGGCAGGTGTGAGCTGCCACTGCATCGTGGACTCCAGAGGTGGGTGCGGTCCTGTAAGCTGCTGCAGATTGCTGCCCCAACCTTCCTGGGGGCACATGCAGCATGCTGCTGCTGCTACTGAGGGTCCCATGACCAAGAGTCAATAGCTGCCTCTGCCTTCTGGGGAAGTACACAGGCCACACACATGCACACCCTTTATCAAGCGGATAATGGCCAGCATATGCTGAGGTGAGGAAAGAGACACCAAAAATAGCCCCTATGGCGTAAAAAAAAAAAAAAAAAAAAATTAAACCTACACAAGGTACGCAGGGACGCTCCTGCATACAAGTAACCCTCCAAGACAGGAAGAGAAATAAATAATTTCTCAGGCTAGCAAAAACTAAAAGAATACAGCCATACTAAGCCTACCCTAAAAAACATTGAATAGTCATCTCTAAATAGAGAAGAAAGAAGAAGAAAAAGAAAGAAAAAAAGTCACAATTGGTAACTAAATCACAAATTATTTCGTATACAGATTAAAAAAACTAGTTGTGAAAGCAGTGATAAATGTAGAAGTATAAAGACAAAGAGGTTAAAAAGATTAAAAATAATACAATACAGGGAAGGGGAGAAGGAAAATGCAAATATTTTTCCTTTTCTTTTTAGAATATGTTAAAGCCTACATGACTATCAGTCTAATGCAAGCAGTGATAGGAAGAGTTAACATACTGGCAAAACAGGGCAACCACAAATCAAAACATGCAATAGATTCACACACACCAAAAAGAAACAAACAAAAGAAGAGAACATAACCATCGAATAAAAAGAAATCATCAACCACAAAAAGGAAAACAAAAAGGAAAAATGAAATATAGAATCAACTGGAAAACAAAGTTCAACATGGCAATAAGTACATTATGTATCAACAATTATCTTAAGAGTCAATGAACCTAAGGCTCCAATCAAAAGACATATAGTGGCATATGAGAAAGAAAAATTTAAAAAGAGCCTACACTCTGCTGCCTACAAGAGATGAACCTTAGGACAAAGGAGACACATAGGTTGAAATGAGGGGATGGAAACATTTCATGCGAACAAAAGTGACAAGAAAGTGAGAGTTGCAATACTCATATCAGACAAAATAGACTTTATAAAAAGCCATAAAGAAAGATAAAGAAGGGCACTGCTACCGCTGCTAAGTCACTTCAGTCGTGTTCAACTCTATATAATGATAAAAAGATCAGTATAAGAAGATTTACATTAGTCAGCATATAGCACCTATAGGAGAACAGAAATACATAAAATAAACATTAAAAGACATAAAGGGAGAAATCAATGGGACTACAATAATGTAGGAGTCTCTAATATCCTACTCACATCAGTGGATAGATCTTTTAAACAGAAAATCAATTAGGCAATAGAGATCCTAAGTGATATAATAGAACAGTTAGACCTAATTAATATTTTTAAGACATCATACCCCCAAAACAGAATATGCATTCTTTTCAAGTACACATGGAATGTTCTGTAGGACTGACCACATACTAGGGCACAATACTAACCTTAACAAATTTAAGATTATAGAAACTATTCCAAGTATCTTCTCTGGTCACAATGGCATGAAACCAAAACTCAACCATAGGAAAGAAATGAGAAATAAATGATTACATGTAGATGAAACAACATACTACTAAAAACCAAGGTTGATGATAAAATCAAAAGGAAATTAAAAATACCTTGAGACAAACAAAAATGAAACACAATCATACAAAATCCATGGGACATAGCAGAAGCAGTTAGAGTGAAGTTTGTAGTGATAAAGACCATCCTCAAAAAATAAGAAAAATCTCAAATAAACAACCTGACCTTCCACTTAAAAGAATTAGAAAACAGAAGAACAAACAAAACTAAAGTCAGCAGAAGGAAGCAAATAATAAAGACCAGAGAGAAAAATAAATAAAATAGAGATTAAAAATAGAAAAAAATTTAATAAAACCAAGAGCTAGTTCTTTGAAAGGGATAAACAAAATTGACAAACCTCTGGCTAGACTTACTGAGAAGAAAAGAGAGTCACTGATGCAGACGTAGATGTTTTACTGAAATTCTCTTGCTTTCTCTATGTTCCAATGAATGTTGGCAATTTGATCTCTGGCTCTACTGCCTCTTCAAAACCCAGCTTTTACATCCGAAAGTTCTCAGTTCACGTTCTGTTGAAGCCTGTCTTGGAGGATTTTGAGCATTACCTTGCTAGCATGTGGGATCAGTGTAGATGTACAGAGGTGTGAACATTCTTTGGCATTGCCTTTCTTTGGGATTGAAACAAAAACTGACCTTTTTCCAGTCCGGTGGCCACTGCTGAGTTTTCCAAATTTGCGCCATATTGATTGCAGCACTTTAACAGAATCATCTTTCAGGATTTGAAACAGCTCAGCTGGAATTCCATCACCTCCACTAGCTTTGTTCATAGTATTGCTGCCTAAAGCCCACTTGACTTCACACTCCAGAATGTCTGCCTGTAGGTGAGTGACCACATCATTGTAGCCATCTGGGTCACAAGACTTTTCTTGTGTAGTCCTTCTGTGTTTTCTTGCCACCTCTTCTCAATCTCTTTTTCTTCTGTAGTGTCCTTATCATTTCTGTCCTTTCTCGTGCCCGTTTTCATGAAAGGTTCCCCTAGATGCCTCCAGCTTTCTTGAAAAGATCTCTAATCCTTCCCATGCTATTGTTTTCCTGTATCTCTGTATTGTTCATTTAGAAGGCCTTTTTTTCCTCTCCTTTCTACTCTGGAATTCCATTCAGTTGAGTGTCTTTTCCTTTCTTATTGTATGTTAAACTCTTCCTTAATAATGGTCATTCATTGATTGTATAGCACCAGTCATACACCTTTTCAATTTATATATTTTATGTTAAATATTATATTAGTTTTAACAGCTTTAGCAATTATAATAACTTTATGATGTAGGTTCTAATAACATCTATATTTACAGCTGAAAAAAAAAACTTGAATGTAAAGCCTTAGTGACTCACCCAAGTTCACACAGCCATTGAGGAGAAGCTATAAGATTTGATCCAGGGAATCATTTGAGAGTTCATGTTCTCAGCACTAGGTTGTATGGTCTTTCATATCTAACAGTGGTCTTTTCCATCATATCTCAATTTATCCTTCAGAGTTTTCTGCTTATTATTTTATTTCACTGTATTTCAAATGATTTCTTCACTTTTAGTTGCTTAAATCTCTTTTCAGTCATGTCTTATTTGTTCATTAATTCATCTGCTGAGGTCCATGTTCATATATTTTAGTTCTAGAAGTTTAATTTAATTTTCTGAAAAAATCTGCTTACTCTCTTTTAATTATAGAGTATTCAATCTCATATGTAAACACACTCTTTTTATTGATTGCTTGATACATTGATACATTATTACCAAAGTCCACAATTTACATCATCTTTCACTCTTTCTGTTGTATAGTACTATAGGTTGTGATAATAAGTATTACTGATTACTATATCATGCAGAATAACTAAACTTTTCTAAAATCCCCTGTGCTCCACCTATTCATCTTTCTCTCCCTTCCAATCCATGGAAACGTCTGATCTTTTTACTCTCTTTATAGTTTTGCTTTTTTCAGAATCTCATATAGCTGGAATCCATCAGTATGTGTCCTTTTCAGATTTACTTTTTTTCTTAGAAATATGTATTTAAGAGTCTTCTATGTCTTTTTATTACTTGGTAGTCCATTTACTTTTTTATCATCAAATAATAGTACATTTTGTGGATAAAACACAATTTGATTATCCATTCACCTATTGAAGGACATCTTAGTTGCTTCCAAGTATTGGCAATTGTAAATAAAGTTGCTATAAACATATGTATAGATTTTTGTGTAGATTGAGGTCTTCAATTCATTTGGGTAAATACTTAATAGCTCAGTGGATGAGTTACATAGTAACACTATGTTTAGTTTGTTAGAAACTGCCAAATTGTCTTCCAGAGTGGCTGTTCCATTTTTCATTCCCATAGCAATAGATAAGCATTCTTGTTGTTCCACATCCTTACCAAGATTTGGTATTTTCAGTATTTGTGCTTTGTGCCATTCTAATAGATGTGAAGCGGTTTCTTACTATAGCTTTTAAATTGCAATTTCCTAATGACATTTAGGGGCTTCCTTGTAGCTCAGACCATAAAGAATCTGCCTGCAAGTCAGGAGACCTGGGTTTGATCTTTGGCTCAGAAAGATCCCCTGTAGAAGGGAATGACTACCCACTCTATTATTCATGCCTAGAGAATTCCATGGACAGAGGAGCCTGGAGGGCTATAGTTCATGGAGTCACACAGAGTCAGACACGACTGAACATGCACTCATGCATAATGAAATATAACATGAAGCATTTTTATATGCTTAATTGGCATTATCATATCTTCTTTTGTGAGGTGTCTGTTATTATATTATCGAATAAATTATTGGGTTGTTGGTTTCTTGCTGTTGAATATTAAGAAGGGCATATTTTGGATACAGTCCATCATCACATATATGTTTTGCAAATATTTTAGCTCTATTTGTAGTTTATATTTTCAGTTTCTTAATAGCATCTTTCATGGAGTAGAGATTTTTACTTGTATTGAAGTTTAATTTAATGTATTTTTTCATAGATCATAATTTTGGTGTTGCATCTAAAAAGTCATCATCAAAACCAAGGTCACCTAGAATTTACCTCTGTTAACTTCTGGAAGTTGTATAATTTTCCTTTACATTATACATCTATGATAAGGACATTCTGAGTTAATTTTGTAAAAAGTATAAGTGGTGACAGTTGTGTTTGACTCTTTTGCTGTCCCATGAACTGGGGCCCAACAGGCTCCTCTGTCCATGGAATTTCCCAGGCAAGAATACTGGAATTGGTTGCCGTTTCCTTCTCCAGGGGATCTTCCTAACCCAGGGATCAAACTTGGGTCTACCACATTGTTCAGTTCAGTTCAGGCACTCAGTCGTGTCTGACTCTTTGTGACCCCATGAATCGCAGCACGCCAGGCCTCCCTGCTCATCACCATCTCCCAGAGTTCACTCAGACTCACGTCCATCGAGTCCGTGATGCCATCCAGCCATCTCATCCTCTGTCGTCCCCTTCTCCTCCTGCCCCCAATCCCTCCCAGCAGCAGAGTCTTTTCCAATGAGTCAGCTCTTCACATGATGTGGCCAAAGTACTGGAGTTTCAGCTTTAGCATCATTCCTTCCAAAGAAATCCCAGGACTGATCTCCTTCAGAATGGATTGGTTGGATCTCCTTACAGTCCAAGGAACTCTCAAGAGTCTTCTCCAACACCACAGTTCAAAAGCATCAATTCTTCGGGACTTAGCCTTCTTCACAGTCCAACTCTCACCTCCATACATGACCACAGGAAAAACCATAGCCTTGACTAGACGGACCTTAGTCAGCAAAGTAATGTCTCTGCTTTTGAATATGCTGTCTAGGTTGGTCATAACTTTTCTTCCAAGGAGTAAGCGTCCTTTAATTTCATGGCTGCAATCACCATCTTCAGTGATTGGAACCAAAAAAAATAAAGTCTGACACTATTCCCACGTTGTAGTCAGATGCTTTACCCTCTGAGCATCCAGGGAAGAAAGAAGTATAATGTCTACATTTAATTCATTTTTACATGTGAATGTCTACTTTCTCAAGCACCATTTGTTGAAAAGACAATTCTCTCTTCATTGAATTGCCTTTTCTTCTTTGTCAAAAATCAGCTGAGTATTCTCATGTAGGCCTATATTGGAGCTCTGTATTCTGTTCCATTGATCTATTTTTCTGTTCTTTCACCAGTACCACATTGCTATGATTAGCATATAAAACTTGATTAGCAAGTTTTATAGTAAGGAGTGTCATTGCTTCCAACTTAATACTTCCTCAGCATTGTGTTGGCTATTTTGGGTATTTTAACTTTTCATATGAACTTTAGAATTCACTGTTATTAAAAAGATTTTAGGATTTTAGTTTGCATTGCATTGAATATATATATATATATGAATAAATAAGTAAACCCCTTTTTAAAGAAATTGCTAATTTGATAAAATTGCTAATTTGATAAATGGCTAATTGTGTTTGGGCAATCCATAAAAGGAATCACAGATGTGACATTTGATCTAGAAAGAGAAGAGAAATGGATAATGGAGACTCAGTGTGAAATTCACAGCCTCTCCAAAAGAGCAAAGGGTTTTAAGTGACTAAAGAAAAGTATGCAAGGGCATCTGGAGAAAAGAGGTGCAAAGTTGAACTTACACAAGATCATAAAGTATCTATTTGGTATCTATCATGAAGTATCTATCATAAAGTATCTATCATTTGGTACCTATCATAAAGTATCTATTTGGGAATGCATGATCAGAAATGCATTTTGAAGACTTTGCAGTAATTCATATAGGAAGTGTTGGTTACCAGAATTAGCAAAATTAGAATACAATATGCCCAGTTAAATTTGAATTTCAGTTAAAAAATAATTTTTAAAAGTATATCCCATTCAACATTAATGACACAGTTACCCTAGAAATTCTTTGTTTTGTTTTGTTTTTTAAATCAAAGATTTGAATATAACTGGGCGCCCTGAAAACACAACATAATTAGGATCTTTATGTGGCCTGGATGCCCTGGTACCATAGATACTGAAGAACATATTCTTCAGTTGTTTGCTGTAGTTATAGATCATGTTTACAGTTGTCTTTTGGCTTATAAATTATTTCTCCATTGACCTCAATCAAGAAAAAAGAAAAAGATGGATTTGCTGGTTGTCTTATTGGTTGGTAGATTGCTAACAAAGTACTGAGTGGTTCATAAGCAACATTTGTTTCCCACAGTCACAGAGGCTGGAAGTCCCACTCAAGGTGCCAGCATATTTCCCGTCTCACGAGAGCACTTCTCCGTATTCATAGATGACTTCTTCTTGCTGTGTCCTCACATGGGAACAGGCACAGGCTGTGTCCCACACAGGCTGCCCGCGGGAAGCGGGCTGGGTAGAACCTACGTTCAGGGCAATTGACTGCAGGGGAAATCAGCCTTTGGACCTGTCTTCTCCCATCATCCTTCCTCTTTCTAATCCCCAGCAACCTTACAGCAATCCTGGGTTGCATTGCCCAGAGACTACCTATTAAATAACCACCAGGTGAAGAAACAGCTATTATTAATTTATTACAAATACAAACTCATACACCCAGGAGATCTATGTCTTTAGGCAACTTTCTTAACGGCTCTAAATACCAGTCTTAAAGTGTATATACTAGGCCAGTATTTGTGGTCATTATATGTCATTTTATTATGAACAATATCTATTCTGCATCCTGTTGATACCACTAGCAAGATTTTACTTTGGAGGAACCACCAATTAATCTTTTGTGCTAAATTTTACTGTTCAGTTGAGACTGCCTCTTTCCCAGCTTCAAGTTCACTCTGTTGGCCATGGGGAGGGTTCTGGGATGGGCATAGTGCCCAGTTAGGACCAGTGAGGTGTGAACAGAGGTATACTGCGTTTCTGGGAGGGAAGAGGTTCCTCACCCACTTCCCACATGAAGTTGGGAGGCTGTAGTCCCAGCAGCTATTGGCAGTCAGTTTATAATCATGAGAGCAGGGCCTGTCTAAAGTTGCAGTCAACCCTGAGGAAAGGGAGCAGAGACAATGAGGAAGCGGAGAACTCAGGTCCTACTTACCTTCTTTGAGTTCTGGGTCACAACTCAGGTGAAACCACCTAGACAATTTTGTTCTCTGAGCTAATGGTTTTCCAGTTTTATGATTTAGAGACCAGTTTTTGTTTCTTGAAATCAAAATGTCCTCTCATGGGAGTAATTGTATCTGCCTTGCTTTTCTTTAGTTGTTAGAAACAAACAAGATGTTGCCCTCTTACAGAGTAGTTCTTTTTCTTAGTATAAATGATTATTTTAAAATATCGGCCAAAATGTTTGTTTTGGTTTTTCCATATGATGTAACAGGAAAACCTGATTGAACTTTTTGGTCAAGCCAGACCCGAGCCAAACACACAGAAATACTATTTTCACAGGGGCTTTGCTGGAAAACCTTGATTTGCTGAAGTTTGTTGGAGTACTTTACTAAGGTCAGATGATTGACAGCAGCAGTTAAGCTAAGCATGTTTATGTCCCCCAGAACATAACAACATAAATTTATTTTTAAAATATAGTACAATATTTGATGATATGGTTTCCAAAGATATTCATTTAAACTTTAAAAGTGTCTAGTTTATGAAAAGTTTAAATTGTATATATGGATACATTACATGGTACTCTAAATCTTAAAATAATATAGGAATGTTAATACTATTCATTTATTTTGCAAATTGTTAATAACTATGCTATATATGTGCTTCCTTCGTAGCTCAGTTGGTAAAAAAATCTGCCTGTAATGCAGGAGACCTGGGTTTGATTCCTGAGTTGGGACGATCCCCTGGAGAAGGATTGGCAATCTACTCCAGTATTCTTGCCTGGAAAACCCCACAGACAGAGGAGCCTGGTGAGCTACAGTCCATGGGGTCACATGAGTCGGACACGACTTAGCAACTAACCCCCACCACCATGCTATATGCAAGGTCCTGTGCGGGGTATTCCAGTTATAGGACTGAACAGTGCAGGTAAACTTTGAAACACTACCTGAAATATATCATTAAAAGGGCTTCCGAGGTGGCGCTAGTGATAATGAATCTGTCTGCTAACATGGGAAACACAAAAGATGTGGGTTCGATCCCTGAGCTGAGAAAATCCCCTGGAGTAGGAAATGACCACTCACTCCAGTATTCTTGCCCGGAAAATTCCATGGACAGAGAAGCCTGGCGGGCTCCAGTCCATGGGGTCACAGAGTCGGACACAACTGAGTGACGTGGCACATACACACACAAAAGCACAAAAGTTGGAGTACACTGGTGGATGGACAAAAGCATCAGCAGAAAATGGGTTTTTATAAATCTGAATGTGATGCAGATCGTCAGGCCATCAGGAAACTACAGATCAAGGCCGGGAGGTGGGCCTTTCCGTAAGGCACATACGGACGTATGCTAACAAAGCACTGCTACCTCCTGAGGCACTCTCTTCAGGGCAGAAGTAGCTATGCCAGCCTGAGACAGGTGGGCATGATCGCATTCTAGGACAGTGACCTTGTCCAGAATAATCCACCTGGCTAATTGCAGGAGTCAAAACTCACCCATCCATGGTTGGCTCTGATTATAAGAAATTAACCTGAGTTCATCAAATAGTACCCCATGTTGGCCCATGGATTAGAACATTTTCCATCATGCTTTAACTTAATTGTGTGTTTCTTTCTTTAATGTGGCCTGGGAAATTACAAGTGACACAGCCCCAAACATGTGGAACCATGGATAGCTTCCATAAAACAAGAAAATAAACAAATTATTTTTGAATTAGAAAAGATACAGCACCAAGTCTGCTATGATTTTTTGTTTGTTTGTTTGTTTCTTACAAGTGGGAAAAAGAAATCAAATGTAACAAAATTATTTGATCCTCTCCCAGCTTGGCACAAAACATTTACAAAATGTCTGTACCCCTGTCTTTCCAACCTACCCTGCCATTTTTTAAAAAATGAAGTAGAAAAACAAAAAAGATTGTCCCATTCTGTTTTAATATTTAAATTATGGCCTAAAGACAAACTTTACCAACTGCATGAACTTCCTTCCTGAAATCCTCAGAACTCTGGAATAGTTAAATGTTGGTACCTTCTACCTGGACCCAAGCCAAACACACAGAAACAGTATTTTCACAGGGGCTTTGCTGGAAAACCTCGATATGATGAAGCCTGCTGGAGTACTTTAATAAGGTCAATGATTGACAGCAGCAGTTGTGAAGCTAACCATGTTTATGTTCTCCAGGGACATTTTTGAACATGGAATACACGGTTAGAGGGATGACTGAATTCACGCTGAGCTTGAGTATTTCAGTAAGTACCTGAAATTGCACGGCCACATCCATAACACTTGCAAATGAGTGCAGGGATGTTCCCACCCCAACCCTGACTCTGCCTGCAGTCCATCAAACACACTGAGAAAGTATCTGTGGTGGTTCTGGTCAAGAGGCAAAGTGCAATTGAATCGCTAAGACTCCAGAAGCTGTGAGATGATTAGGTGCAAAGGAGACATGCACTAAAACTGTTGAAATCTCTAAATCTCAGTTTTAGCTGTTAGGAGACACCTTCACAGGGCAGGGGTTGCCCACGTTTCTGTTCATCTTGTGAGCACACGTAGCTTTTGTTGGGGCTACCTTTTCAAGGAGGTGCATAGGGGAAACAGCTTGGGAAGACAGAGACTGCTTCCCCTGAAGTGAAGGAAAGGCCTACTATTCAGTGTGTCAAATATAATGTCTCCCCAAGGCCTGAGGGCAGCTGGTCCATTTCTAGTCCATTTTAAAACACTGGAGTCTTCCCTCAGTTTGGTGCTTTTCAGCTCTAATGCAAACTGGCCTTGAGTGCAGCAATCACCTGGACTGTTTGCCTTTACCCCTTGGATTTGAGGAGGAGAACAAGGAGAATAGGTGCATCCATAAATCACAGGGAAATATTCCATATCTGGAATATTCCATATCTGATCATTCCATAAATATTCCATATCTAGAATATTCTATATCTGGTCATTCCATAAATATTCCATATCTGGAATACTCTAGAGCTGGTCATTCCATAAATATTGCACATCTGGTCAGAGCATCATGAAGACTGTAGGCTATTAGGATGCTTGTCTCAGGAACATTCAGGCTCAGTCAGTGTGTGACAAAGGCAAGACTTTGCAGTGCTACTTCTCCAGGCACCTATGAGGCAGACATTACGGGCATGGGGTTTTACTGGTCCCAGACAGTTCCCTTACCAAATAGTCAGGCTGATGAACCAAACTGCTCACCTTCTTCTTGGTGGTCAGGCCGGCCTAGACAAGTTTGCAGAATTACATCTGATCCCTGGTATTTGTCAGCTAAGTAGAAAGGCCATGGCTACTAGGGTAACCTTGATAGCCGGGTACCTTCAGAGAACACCAGGCCACTGTCTGTGACACCCTTTGGCCATCTGACACTCACTTGGGTAGATAGATCTTGGGGAAATCTATTCTTCTCATTTGGCTTCTGTTTGCATTGGAAAGTCTTTATCAGATGTGTGGTTTTCAAAACCTCCTTGAGTTACAAAATTATTTACTCAAGCAAAATTGAATGTGAGGTTTGATCACAGAGAACTGAGGAGCAAACTTGCCCTGCATGTGTGATCCTGGCTCTTTCCATCCTGTCTCTCCTTAGTCCTCACTTCTCCTGGGATGTGAACCTGGAAAAGTGTCAGAACATCACCGTGCAGGGGCACTTGGGGCACTGGTGGAAAACTAGATACCCTCACAGTGTCTTTCAGGCTCTGATAGTCTCTGATTTGCAGATACATGAATCCCACGAGAAAATGATAGTGAGTGTTTTGTCTGGGGGATCTGTGTGGTGGTTAAGAAGGAAGACTGACATCCATCAAGCTGGAGAATCCATGAGTAATTCATGGGGATCAAGTTATAATTTGATTCAGGCTATTAATATTTGTCATATTTTCCAGTTGTACTATTTAGAGGTTTATCTCCGTTTCCCTTTCATGCATCACTAAATTTCTCTGCTTGGACCATAGCTCTCTTCCCCTAACCAACCAAGAGGCTTGATTCCCTGGGGAGAAAGCTGTCATAACAGACAGACACAGCCAATGTGGGGTGTTTACAGTCAAGAGTATGAACCCCTGTAAGATTTCAAAAGATGTGAGACAGTTTATTTTCCTCCTTCTTCAAATAAATGAAAATCTCACAAGCTGAGGGAGGGAGGAGAGCTGAGCCTTGGAGGAATGGCTCATGGCAGAGTGTAGCCTGGCTCTGTCGGGCTGGAATGGTTCCTGTCTATCCCCAAGGTGCTCACCTTATAAGAATGATCCTTGGCCAGTGACTCTGTGCTCACCTTATAAGGATCATCCATCATCAGTGACCAAAGGTAATTATATGGCCCAGGAATGAAGTGTTTTTGCTTTAGGCGCGTGGAAAGGTAAAGGTGACGCTCTGTACCCCACCCCGCCAGCCTTGGAGTGACAGAACCCAGAACTATGCCAGAACTGTGGCTGCAGCAGAGACCGGGGCACCCATACCTGCACTCCCCACATCCTCACATCACAAGGTGCATTTTCAGGACTGAGGCTCAGTCGTCACCAAGTTGCATACCATCACACTGGCTGGAATGTCCTTGTGCTTCCCGTCTCCTGCTCCTGTCTCTGCTCCTGCTTCAGGACTTGAAGAGCTGGTTGTTTCTGAACAAACAATGTCTCGCTCACAAGTGATGGGGATGCAGCCAGGGAAGCAGTTCCAGGAGACAGGAATAGCCTGCCAACTGCTCCCTGGCAGCTTCCACGCTTTGCTCTCACTCTAAGATGCCCTTGCCTGCTCATCTCTCCTCCAAAATCATACGGTAAGGCTCAATTTTGCCCCCTTTGGGAGATTTTCATCTCTAGAGAGAATAAAGATCACATGGTTTCTTCTGCTAACTGTGCCAGGCTCTGGACTCATGGAAATGGAGGACAGTGAGGCACCCCACGTGGAAAATGTTCCTGGACAGGAAGAAGGTGGTGCAACACAGGCCTCCCTCTGCATGATCACTATAGTTTTCTTTTACAAATCATTATTTCTCTTGTTATTTGCATGGCACACATAAGTGAATAGAGGAGTTGAAAGTACTACTTAAACATGGGGAGAAAAGCATTTGGGTATGAACCAGAGAGCTCTCCCAGGTTTCTTTTCTCTTTTTACATTGCAGTGAAATATAGGATTCAATAAAAGAAAGAATGTGACCTATGTTCATAGTTAAAAGACCAGCAACATTCCTTCATCACTAACGGTATCTTTGAAACTCCTCTGGATGCCACTGACCCCAAGAGTCAGCTACCCTCCTGGATTTTGTGTTGATCCCTTTCAATCTTTCAAAAATGTATCCATCTCATTTGTAGACATTTCTAAGCCATAGATAGTTTAGTTTTGCCTGATGTTTTTCCATCAATAAGTCATACCTTATTGTGTGTTTTCTTTGTGCCAAGATCTACCCTTGACGTTAATTATTTTAGATTCAACTATGGAGACACAGCTTCATTAACTTTTCGATAATAGATCATCCAGTTGTATGTATATGCATCAATATTGTATCCTCCCTACCACAGGGGACACTGAGGTGATTTCCTGTCTTGCATATATAGGCCACGGCCCTAGACATGCATTTGTGACACTTGTTCTTGGTGGCATGCCTGGAGATGCACATGCCGTGTCATGGGATAGGCATGTCCTCCACCCTAAGCTCATGCTAAGCGATGCTAGTTACTGGTGTGGATGCATCCTGAGACCTCAACCTGAGAGCTCACCATCCACTCCTGATTTTCCCCCAAATACTCAGTTATCAGAATCTATGGGCTTCCCCAATGGCTCAGCCATAAAGAATCCACCTGCAATGCACGAGATGCAGGTACGATCTCTGAATCAGGACTATCCCCTGGAGGAGGAAATAAATGGCAACCCACTCCGGTATTCTTGCCTGGGAAGTCCGTGGAGAGAGGAGTCTGGCGGTCTATAGTCTACAGTGTCGCAAAGAGTAGAATGCTACTAAGTGGCTGAGCACGCAGGCACACACAATCTGTGGTCTGATGCTGAGGAAGGAACAAACCAGGGCTTTTTAGGTAAGGGGGCAGGATAGAAACAAATATCTCTCCACATTAAGTTAGACTTAAGCTATCTTTTGAATCACTGAGTAAATCAAAGGCAGACTCAGAGGAAACCACATGACCCATGGAAAAACAAGCTCCACTTACCTCTCCCCTCTGGGACTGTTGGCACTTTTCCCAGGCAAGAGCTGACCACTTGTGAAATGGCTGAACTTTGAAGTTGAAGGGTGGATGAAATCCCAGTCCAAGGTGGCATGGCTCTGGGGTGAGGAAAATTGATATATAAAGAATGGGAAGCCTTTCAACGGCAATTGCTCCTCTTTTTTCTTCTGTTGTGGGTTTTCATGATTATTCTGTTTTGTAGGACAGTATGTGCTTAGGCTGATCTTGAACTGCAGGAAACTTAGACAGGACCCCACACAGCATGTTGAGTGCAGCACAGGAACCACACAAAAGGCCCCCAGAGGAATGGAGATGTGTCAGGAAGCCCTTTACCAAAGGCCATAGACGTTGCCCGGGAGGAAGGACCACCTGTCAGTGGGTGGAGAGGTGGGAGCCAGTAGAATTTTCCAGTAAAGATTAAGCTCACTCAAGTTCCATTTAACCCTGATACAAACAGGATAGATATTTACCCCAGCCATCCTTCTGAGGCCTTTGGAAGTAGCATATGGGTCCAGTTCTACTCATTTTTAAAATTTTCAATGACAAAGAAATTAAAATAACACTGAAATATAGTAGCCTAGTTCATGTATTTTTTATGCACCAAGATCAGATTCCTATGTCTCTAGTTTTGGCCACGAGGGCACTAGAGATTGTCTTACTCATGGTTGTGAAACATGATTTTGTCCTGAAGTCAATGAAAGGTCAACCCAGTAAGAGTTTTTCGTAGCTTAAAATGCAATAGAACAAGATGGCCTGCAATTACTGCCACGCTGGTGGGCTCTTGAAGACATGACTCTTCCCTCTTTGGACACCAGAGTCCAGAAGCTTCCAGAATGCAGTAATTAACCACAGTTTGAAACAAAGAAAATTGAAATTGACATCTGATAGAATGACCTGGCTTCAGAAGCCCCACTTGGACGCACACAGCAGTGCTGGAGCAATTTAAGGGAGATTTATAATTTATTCAGCTTTGGAGCTTTCCTAATCTTCACAGACAATGCCAAAAAGCCTTTCATCAATCCTTTCTTCTAAATTAGTGGAGCCACTGCCTCACAAAGACCATCGGCAAAGCAGGAACAACAGTTGAGTTAGAAAACATATCAATATTTCACTTGTTTTCTCAACTTGATCTGAGAAATTGGTTGGAATCGCCCATCTAATGGGTTTTCTGGCACACATTTCAGATTATCTTTATTTCAGGCTGGCCAAACCAGGAGATGGTTTTCTTTATTTTCTCTGTAATTATTACTATAATGGACATATTTTCTGGATCAAACATCAGACCGTATTGTCTTAAAAGATGTGTTACAGTGAGAATACAGCCTGATGACTGAAAGGAATAGAGAGAATCAGGACTCTGTGGGAAGAACACTGAAGGCAGGACCATACTTCTGAGAGTCTAGCCCTGTCCTTGCTGAAGCAATCTCAGTGTTCCCTCCCTGCTCTCACCCCAGTTATCAGGCTCTGAAGGCTCTGCTATACCCGGCACTATACCAGGCTGTTTCCCAGGTCCCCTCTAAAGCTGCCATTCTGCCATTATAACAGAGAAATTATTTTATTTAAAATTTTTATTCCAACACTATTTGCTGGAAATTATCCAGTTACTATTTATGAAGGCTTATAAGTAAAAAAAAAAAAACAAAACAAAAACAAAAAAACCTGTGTTTGAATTCAGTTCTCATTAGTTTAGAGCCAATGCATGCCATGTGCTATCAAAAGCCATGTTAATAATAAAGGTAGAATAATAAAATTTCTAATTTAAGTTATCATTTCAACTAAACAAACACCCAGTGAGTATTGACTATGTACCAGGAACTTCATATTCTAGAAAAAGAAACAAGCATTAGACAAAACTCTTTAAAGAGATATGTATCTTGATTCATGTCCATTTGTCACATATCAACTACCATATAATCAGCTAAGGAATTTCTAATCAAATTTTCCTTTTCACTTTGTCTAGAGAATAATAAAATAAATTTTCACTGAGAAAAATTTCTTTCCCTTCAATCCCCAGTGAATTGGAGGAGAGGCTGGTCAGGCCCTGTGTGGTCTGAAAGTCATTCAGTTTGAGGCTGTTCGTGAAGAAGAAGACTGTAGAACTATGAATATAAAGTTAAGTACAAAAACAAATATTTCATTAGGGTAAGGGTAAAATCACCACAATCAAAAAACTTAAAAATGATAAATACCTCAAACATCACAAAGTCCAGAAAATAGCATAATATTCTTCCTGATTTAACCATAGAATGCCTTTTTCCCATATTTTTAATTTTAGGTTGGTGCAAAAGTAATTGTGGCTTTGCATTGTTGAACTTTGCCATTTGATATTGGAATACATTTTTAAATTATACATTATTATACACCATTTTATGCACATCTCTGGCCTTATTTTTCATTTTTGATAATGACATTATTTGTTGTTTATTTTATGTTTATTTTAAACTGGGGAAATTATGTTAGACAAAAAGCAAATTTGAGCAGTTTTTGTGTTTGAGTGCAAAATGTGTCTAAAGCAGCAGAGACACCTCACAACATCAGCAATGTATTTGGCCTAGGAACAGCTAATGAAGTACAGGGCAATGAGGGCTCAATAAGTTTTGCAAAGGAGATGAGAGTCTTGAAGATGAGGAGCACAGTGGCTGGCCATCAGGAGTTGACAATGACCAACTGAGAGGATCACTGAAGCTGGTCCTCTTACAACTACAGGAGAAATTGCCCAAAAAGTCAACTCTGACCATTTTACAGTCATTTGGCTTTTAAAACAAATTGGAAAGGTGAAAAATCTCAATAAGTGGGTGCCTTATGAGCTGACCAAAAAAAAAAAAATTGGTATTTAAAGTGTTGTCTTCTTTTATTCTATACAACAACAATGAACCATTTCTTGATGGATCGTGACACAATGAAAAATGGATTTTATACAACAACCAATGACTAGCTCAGTGGTTGGACTGAGAAGAAGCTCCAAAGCATTTCCCAAAGTTAAATCTGTACCAAAAACAGGTGAGGATCACTGTTTGGTGGTCTGCTGCCCATCTAGTCCACTACAACTTCCTAAATTCTGGCAAAACCAATACATCTGGGAAGGACGCTCAGCAACTACAATGAGATGCACCAGAACTGCAGTGGCCAACAAATGGGCCCAGCTCTCTCCACAACAATGACCAACAGCATGACACACAACTAACACTTCAAAATTGAATGAAGTTTTGCCTCTTCTGCCCTATTCTCCTGACCTCTTGCCAACCAACTACCACTTCAACTTTTTGCAGGGAAAATGCTTCCGTAACCAGCAGGAAGCAGAAAATACTTTCTTTTCTTTTTGCCCCCCCAGCCCGATGTCCCCAGCTCCTGGCCTCCCTGCAGCCCTCTCCGACGGGCTGAGGGGAGGAGGGGCCCCCAGAAAATACTTTCCAAGAGTCTGCTGAATCCTAAAGCATGGATTTTTATGCTACAGGAATAAACAAACTTATTTCTCATTGCCAAAAATGTGTTGATTTTAATTATTTCTATTTTGATTAATTAAGACATGTTTGAGCCTAGTTATTATGATTTAAAAGTTACAATCTGAAACCGTGATTACTTTTTAACCAACCTAAAGTATTTGAGACTCTAACCTCTTATTCATATGCAAACTTCTGTAGAGAGGGAACAGAATGATGAGGAAAGCTTTCATCTAAAAAGTTTGATCATAATTTGATTTCTACTATTGGGTAGTTCAGCACTGTTTACCTTACCTGCACAACCACTTGTGGTTAATGCCATATAAAGTTTTGGCATTATTGTCAAACGTGTAAAAACCTCTGCTAAGTATATTTACATCTGAGTAGTTAGATTTCAAAGAGTTTTCTTATATGATCATTGATTTTAAACAGTCTTTAATTGATTACTCTTATTAACTGGAGAAGTTGAAGTGCAGCCTAGAATTTTTGCAGGGTTGAATAACATTATATAATTGAATTACTCTTATATGTATTAAGTTTACCATTAAAATGCAAAAGTTTTGCCACTGGGATCCTTGGGTCTTTAGTTTGTTTCGCTATATTGGGGCAATTTTGCACGCCCTTTTTTTTTTTCTCAGATTCCCATACATCCTCAGGATCAGATGCTTTGGATCTGACCTACTGAATGCATATGAAATATGAAACATTCAAATTAGACCTACACCCTGTGTAGGTCTCTGCCTTATAGATAGGATACTGACAAATTTTGTTTTGTAAGATTTACCCTCACAATAAAAAAAAAATCATCTTTATGCATATATACACTTGTAGGCTTTATCTTGAATCTGTTGCTCTCAGGAAAGAGCTTCCTAAGATCTGCTGAAAACTGAATTTTCTGCTCTTTGTGCTACATTTGGTAATTGAAAGAATATACCTCAAACCAGCCTCTGATTCTGTACATTTCAAACAGTTTCCTTTCTACTGTCCATGTCTTTCCAGTGCTGCAGGACACCAACCACATCATAGTAAGAGGTGCTATATCTTCAGGTCACAGTCCTGGGTGAGGTGACAGTATGGGAAGACATACTTTTCAAGGCACAGGAAGGGAAGGGAGACAAAACACAGACCCTTAACCAAGCAGTGCAACAGGAGTGGAGGGCCAAGGATGCTCACTGTTCATCGCCCAAGAAGCAACACAGTGGAGGCAAATACGGAGGAGGGTCATGTGCCTGCTCAGGTTCTAAGAGATGAGCTAGTGTGGGGTGTTGTCTGTGCTTCATACTGAGACTTCTGATCCATCCTTCCAGAGTAGCTGGAGCTTGGGGAAATGGTTTCTTGAGTTAGTGGCTAGAGATGCATCTCTAGTGAACTGTTGCATTTGAAGAGAAAGTTCACAATGGGTTGGTGTGATGATTAAAGAGAGTGAGGTGATACAGAGAGATGGATGGGGGACCCTCTCTTCTAATCCCTTCATGTAGATAAATTGCTCTGAACTAAACATGGAATGACATGCAAGTGGATATCACTGGGACTTCAGGGAGTGGAGTGAGGGAACTCCTGATCACATAACAGCCCACAGCATGAGGCCAAGGAATATTCTGCTGAGAGGTTGATTCCAGCTTTCATGAGGCAATACTAATTGGATAGAATCCCTTGGAATGAGTAAATATTTTTGTGGTTCTTGAGATTATTGTGGGATGTGTGATACCATTGGTAAGATGTCTTGATGGACAAGCTAAATGTGTGGGATAATGTAATTTGTATTTAAAGAAATTATTCTAATTCTGTACCCTCCTAGGTGCAATGATGTTGCTTTCTGTAATTTATACACGTGTCATTATTTGTAAATTACCACATGAACAATGTTGGATCTGCTCAATGCCAATAGCAAGGGTCTACCATGGACAGAAATTCCATGAATGTTAAAAAACCCACAGTGATCCTGTGAATGGGAATCTACAAACATAAGGCTGAGAGGAGTAGCTTCCTTGAGCTAAGTGATGCTTTCTGACTCAAACTTTAGGGCCCCTTCTATTATGAAGCTGAATAGCATCTATTCCTGCGACTTCACTTTCACTTTTCACTTTCATGCATTGGGGAAGGAAATGGTAACCCACTCCAGTATTCTTGCCTGGAGAATCACAGGGACGGGGAGCCTGGCGGGATGCCGTCTATGGGGTCGCACAGAGTTGGACACAACTGAAGGGACTTAGCAGCAGCAGCCTGTGTACCTGGAGCATGATACAACCCCCAGAATAGTTTTCTGTGATGATCTCCTTTGCAATTGGCATAGATACTATGTAAGTACATATGAGTGTGTAGTTCTCTACTTGCAATCAACATACTTCACTGAAAAAAATCCATTCCATCTGATGACGAACAAGTAATTCTTATAGGGAGTTCAAAGTTTTCTAGATTGAATTACTAAATATAAAAGATAGCTTGCTGATCCATCTGTAGGCCATCTCTCCAAATGATATCTAGCATTTTTATTCGACAGAGGAGAATTGTGTCATAAAGGATGTAACTTAGCATCACTCAAGGGTCATAGTAACAGCAAAATATGCCCACTTATCTGAAAAGGTCCCCACAAAACCAGAAAGTCCCATAGTGACCCAGGACACCTACAAGGAAAACTAAGGTAAAGAGCTGTTATCTGCAAAGGCCAAGAGAAACCTGCCCTACATCTGCTCTCTAGGTGGTAGCTTTTATCCACCTCCTAAGTTCTTCTGGGATTCTTTATTTTCTGGAGTTGTTTAGAAATTTGGAAATTCTTAGGTCGTTTTGACCTTCTCAGAAGAAAACACTGAAGAAAATAAGCAAGCTGGCAGGGTGCTTGCTGTTATTACTCTCCAACCTGTTTCATAATATTGACTTCCTAGAGAATTTTCTCTGACCATAAATTTCACTTGGTTTTGCAGGAATCATGGAACCATGGCAATTATGCTCTTGATTCTTGTATGCAGAACATTCTCAGGAAGGGCCTGCAATGCCTGTGTAAATAAAGCTGCAATACCGTAGAGTTAGTGAAATGTACAATTTTCCTGAAATTTGTGGTTAGTCTGAATTTCATGTCAGTAATAGCCTTTCTTACCAAGATCAATTTGGTGGCTAGTTATAAACTTGATAGTACAAACACTTTGGAAGAAGCCTTCACTTCTGTTTTTTGTTGCTGATATCAATGACAAAAGTTTACAGTAAGAACAAAAGGTAAAGATGTCAAGTTAAAGAGAGGAACCTGGGTAGACTAACTCAAAGCTGATGAACATTTCCTGTAAAGGGACTGAGAGTAGATATTTTAGACTTTGTGGGCTGTCAGGTCATTGCCACAACCACTTGACTCTGATGTTCTAGCATGAAAACAGCCATAGATGATACATTGAGGATGGGCAAGGCTGTACTTCAATAAAACTTTATTTACAATTCCTACCCCATTCAGTCCCTTTTACCCCTGATTCTCCATTAAGGATTCTGCATTAGAACTAGCAGTTGATACTTCCCCTCTCCCAGAGCCACTGCCCACAGAAGTCAAAGGCTGGCCACACTCTACAGGGAACCCTTCTTCCTGTAGCCTTGCTTACATCCCCTATCGAAAGAGGTTGAAAGCTTTGTTCTGGGAGATAAAACAGGTGAACACTGAAGGATCCACAGCAGGACTAGCCCATCATGAAGGTATTTAGCCTGAAATATTTTATGTATTTGCTATCCTAAGAGAAATTCTGCTCTTAATCCTTACATCTCATTTGCTCAAAAATACATCTATCTATTAAAACATCCTATTTTTATGGGGACATAATGTACAGCATGGTGATTATAGTTAATAAAATGGGATTACCTATTTTAAAGCTGCTAAGAGAATAAATCTTAAAAGCTCTCGTCACAGGAAAAAAAGATTCTGTAACTATGCGCACAGTGATGGATGTTAGTTAGACTTACTATAGTGATTATTTGGTAACATACACTAATGTTGATGGCTAAACAACAACAAATATTGAGTCATGATGCTGTTCACCTCTAAATTTCATAAATAAATCTAAATTTCACACAAGTAACAACATTTCCTACCATGTAACTTACTGTGCTGGTCAGGAAAACAGAAAAAATAAAGAGAGGGGTTGACAAGTAAGGAGTATAGGACCTTAAAATCAATCACTGCCTTTTTCTCATTTTAAATATAATACATGATATTGATTGAAATTAGAGAAATACAGTAAAGCAGAATGATTATAGCAAAAATAATAATTTACTTTATAGTGATTCATATTAACATTTTATTGTTTCCTCCCAGATATTAGCTACTTAAATGCATCTTTATTCTTTTATTTTTCTATATATATTAATAGCATATCTATTGCCTTTTGTTACTGAAATCATAGTGATCTTCTGTGAGATACATACTTGGTTTATTTTTTTGCATTTACAAAGTGATGAATTTATTAAAAAATAAATGGATTTAGAATACTTTCTTATTTCCTTATAATGTGTACTTAAAAAAAAAAACAAACGTAAATGCTTTTTCACCTATTGAGGTCTGAAGTTTCCATTACCAACTTCCATGAGCTCTTTAAATAATAAAGATATCACATGTATATGATAATTGTTTTCAGTGTTTTGCAGAATCTATTTTTTACTTTATCAAAATTACTTAAATTACTTTTAAAGTGAATTTTAATATTTATGCAGTCAAAATATTTTTTCAATAACCATTAATTGAATATGCATACAGCTTACAGATGGTGTTGGAGATTGCCCTATAACCCAAAGGAACTGCCATCTCCTTTGATGCCAGCCCTTGTGCAGGTGGATTTTCTTCCCCTCTTCACTTGGGGACTGTCTCCTTAACCTCTGAGTCTTAGCTCAGACACGACCTCCAAGAAAGCTGTTTCTGCTCATCAGACAGGGTCCTAGAGGGTTATCAAAGTGAACAGTGTTTGTGGAAGGGTTTGTGCTTGACTTCAGAGCAGAGCTTTGGGTACCACTTAATCATGGAAACAATGTATTATATGAAGATATGAATATGGACATTTTTGAAGTGTAGTTTTGTCACTTTGGAATAATTACAGGTTTGCAACAAAATGGTAAAAATTGTTCAAAGGATATCTGTATATTTACATTGATAATTTCCCACATTTTTATTACTAATTCATCCTCTATCTGTATTACAATATATACATACTTAGTAACATCTTGTAACTTTTTATATAATTTCCAAATTACATAAAAATTGCAGGAGTGGTGTAAAGTTCTTCCCCATTCCTTTTACACAGATTCACCAGCTGTGGTCTTACCCCATTTACTATGTCTTTCATCATTTCTCCTCCCACACATACTTATTTATTCTGTTTTGTTTTAATTGAAGGAGAGCTGATTTACAATGTTGTGCCAACCTCTGCTGTACAGCAAGTTATACACATATATACATTCTTTTCCTAGTATTCTTTTCCATTACGGTTTATCCCAGGAGACTGGATATAGGTCTCTGTGTTATACAGTAGGTTCTTGTTTATCCATTCTAAATGTAATAGTTTGCATCAACCAACTCCAAACTCCTAGTCACTCCTAGTCCATTCCTCTCCTTCCCCCACTCTTTGGCAACCACAAGTGGTGTTTTCTGTTTGTTTGGTTTTTGCTATTTCTTATGCTCAAAATTCTCCAAGCCGGGCTTCAGCAATATATGAACCATGAACTTCCAGATGTTCAAGCTGGTTTTAGAAAAGGCAGAGGAACCAGAGATCAAATTGCCAACATCCACTGGATCATTGAAAAGGCAAGCTGCTGCTGCTGCTGCTAAGTCGCTTCAGTTGTGTCTGACTCTGTGCGACCCCAGAGATGGCAGCCCACCAGGCTCCGCCGTCCCTGGGATTCTCCAGGCAAGAACACTGGAGTGGGTTGCCATTTCCTTCTCCAATGCATGAAAGTGAAGTCACTGAGTTGTGTCCAACTCTCAGTGACCCCATGGACTGCAGCCTACCAGGCTCCTCTGTCCATGGGATTTTCCAGGTAAGAGTACTGGAGTGGGGTGAGAGTTCCAGAAAAACCTCTATTTCTGCTTTATTTACTATGCCAAAGCCTTTGACTATGTGGATTACAAAAAACTGTGGAAAATTCTTCAAGAGGTGGGAATACCAGACCACCTGACCTGCCTCTTGAGAAACCTATATGCAGGTCAGGAAGCAACAGTTAGAACTGGACATGGAACAACAGACTGGTTCCAAATAGGAAAAGGAGTACGTCAAGGCTATATATTGTCACCCTGCTTATTTAACTTATATGCCAAATACATAATGAGAAACACTGGGCAGGAAGAAGCACAAGCTGGAATCAAGGTTGTCAGGAGAAATATCAATCACCTCAGATATGCAGATGACACCACCCTTATGGCAGAAAGTGAAGAGGGACTAAAAAGCCTCTTGATGACAGTGAAAGAGGAGAGTGAAAAAGTTGGCCTAAAGCTCAGCATTTAGAAAACTAAGATCATGGCATCTGGTCCCATTACTTTATGGTAATAGATGGTAAACAGTGGAAACAGTGTCAGGCTTTATGTTTTTGGGCCCCAAAATCATTGCAGATGGTGCTTGCTGCCATGAAATTAAAAGATGCTTACTCCTTGGAAGGAAAGTTATGACCAACCTAGATAGCATATTCAAAAGCAGAGACATTATTTGCCAACGAAGATCTGTCTAGTCAAGGCTGATATTTTTCCAGTGGTTGTGTATGGGTGTGAGAGTTGGACTGTGAAGAAAGCTGAGCACCGAAGAATTGATGCTTTTGAACTGTGGTGCTGGAGAAGACTCTTGAGAGTCCCTTGGGCTGCAAAAGATCCAACCAGTCCATTCTAAAGGAGATTAGCCCTGGGATTTCTTTGGAAGGACTGATGCTGAAGCTGAAACTCCAGTACTTTGGCCACCTCATGCGAAGAGCTGACTCATTGGCAAAGACCCTGATGCTGGGAGTGATTGGGGGCAGGAGAAGGGGACAACAGAGGATGAAATGGCTGGATGGCATCACCAACTCAATGGTCATGAATTTGGGTAGACTCAGGGAGTTGGTGATGGATAAAAAGGCCTGGCGTGCTGTGATTCATGGAGTCACAGAGTCAGACACGACTGAGCGACTGAACTGAACTGAACTTATTGATATTCTTTTATTATGCATTGCATCCAAATATATTTTACTTCAATCATTATCATCACAAAATCCTAGTTGCTAAGCAAAGCCTATTCCTTAAATATCAATAGTCCGTATAATGAAAATGGCATTTTATAGAACTCTTATCCCAGGTATATAACCCAGATATATCTTACCTGATATAGATACTATACTCCAGGAAGCATATGCTCCATAGAGGTGACCTATATTCAGAAGCTACTTTTTCTTGTACTGCCCAAGTGACTAGGAATAACCAAAACGTTTTAAATGAATGAAAATTATTCATGGTCCAAAAACACTTGAAGATAAATCTCAGGAATACAAAATAGCCAGGTTCTCCTGAATCTCCTAAGCAATTTCACAGTCTTGTTCAAGGTCTTGATAGTGCCTCTGCAGCTGAGCCTGGGCTTTCAAATATTCGTCCTGAAACTGCTTAGCCACCTGCAAATCATGATGAACGTTCGATGCCAAATGATGCTCAGTCTCTTTTTCCTGCAGGCTGTGAGACTGTCCTCCAGGACGGCAGAATCTCGGCACATTCCTTGACTGCTGGCAGGATGGACTGATCAATGCTGATTTCAGCAATGTTGGCCTGGGGTCCGGTCTGCACTTTGCCTCTAGCTTCCGGCCGCCGTCGGCACCAAGCACAGCCGGTCGCGCAACAGCAGCAGCCTTGCGGGACGCGGAGGACGCGGCGGGCCGCCGGGCAAGGACTGCTGACAGGCTGCTGGAGACGCCCGAGCTCAGCAGGCTGCCCCGGCAACCACAAGTTTGATCTCTATGTCTGTCAGTCTGTTTTTGTTTTGTAGATAGGTTAATTGGTGCCATATTTTAGATTCCATGCTTGAGTGATATGGTATGGTATTTTCTTTCTGACTTCACTTAATATGATAATCTCTAGTTGAATCCATGTCACTGCAAACGGCACCTTATGGCTGACTAGTATTTAGCATGCACATACAGTGTTTCATTGTATGTATGTCCTGTGCTGTGCTTAGGTGCTCACTCTTCTCTGACTCTGTGCTACCTCATGGACTGTAGTCCGCCAGGCTCATCTGTCCTTGGGATTCTCCAGGCAAGAATACTGGAGTGGGTTGCCATGCCTCATCCTCATCTTCCCAACCCAGTGATGGAAGGCAGGTCTCCTGCATTGGAGGCAGATTCCTTACTGTCTGAGCCACCAGGGAAGCCCCTGTATGTACTACGTCTTCTTTGTTCATTCATTAGTCAATGGATTGTTTCCATGTCTTGACTATTGTGAACAGTACTGCTATGAACACAAAGGTGCCTATTATCTTTTTCAATTATAGTTTTGTTTGGGTAGATGAATAAGAGTGGGATTGCTGGATCATAAGGCAATTCTAGTTTTGGCTTTTTGAGGAGCCTCCATATTATTTTCCATAGTGTCAGCACCGATTTACTTCTCCACCAACAGTGTACAAGGGTTCCTTTTCCTCCGCACCCTCTCCAGCATTGGTTATTTGTAAGTTTTTTAATGATGGCAATTCTGACTGATGTGAAATAGTACCCCACTGTAGTTTTGATCTGCATTTCTCTAATAATTAGTGATGTTGAGCATTTTTTCATGTGCTTTCTGACTGTTTATATATGTATTCTTTGGAGAAATGTCTATTAAAGTTGTCTGCCCATTTTTTGATTGGGTTGTATTTTGTTGTGGTGGTTTTTATTATTGAGTTGGTAAGCTGTTTGTATATTTTGGAAATTAAGCCTTTGTCAGCAGCATCATCTGTAGATATTTTCTTCCATTCAGTGACTGTCTTTTTATTTTTTGCTGTGCAAAATCTTGTAAGCTTGATTAGGTTGCATTTGTTAATTTTTGTTTTTATTTCTACTGCCTTGAGAGAATGACCTAAGAAAACATTGGTATAATTTACGTCAGAGAATGTTTTGCTATGCTATCTTCTAGAAGTTTTATGGTATCATATCTTACCTTGGTCTTTAAACCATTTTAAGTTTGCTTTTGTGCATGATGTGAGGGTCTGTTGTTCCATGTCCAGTTCTAACTGTTGCTTCCTGACCTGCATACAGATTTCTCAAGAGGCAGGTTAGGTGGTCTGGTATTCCCATCTCTTAAAGAATTTTCCACAGTTTATTGCGATCCACACAGTCAAAGGCTTTGACATAGTCAATAAAGCAGAAGTAGATGTTTTTCTGGAACTCTCTTGCTTTTTCCATGATCCCTCAGATGTTGGCAATTTGATCTCTGGTTTCTCTGCCTTTTCTAAAACCAGCTTGAACATCAGGGAGTTCATGGTTCATGTATTGCTGAAGCTTGGCTTGGAGAATTTTGAGCATTACTTTACTAGTATGTGAGATGAGCGCAATTGTGCAGTAGTTTGAGCATTCTTTGGCATTGCCTTTCTTTGGAATTGGAATGAAAACTGACCTTTTCCAGTCCTGCTGAGTTTTCCAAATTTGCTGTCATATTGAGTGCAGCACTTTCACAGCATCATCTTTCAAGATTTGAAATAGCTCAACTGGAATTCTATCACTTCCACTAGCTTTGTTCGCAGTGATGCTTTCTAAGGCCCACTTGACTTCTTATTCCAAGATGTCTGGCTCTAGATTAGTGATCACATCATCACTGATTCCAAATAGAAAAAGGAGTACATCAAGGCTGTATACTGTCACCCTGTTTATTTAACTTATATGCAGGGTACATCATGAGAAATGCTGGGCTGGAAGAAACACAAGCTGGAATCAAGATTGCTGGGAGAAATATCAATAACCTCAGATATGCAGATGATACCACCCTTATGGCAGAAAGTGAAGAAGAACTAAAGAGCCTCTTGATGAAAGTGAAAGAGGAAAGCGAAAAACTCGGCTTAAAGCTCAACATTCAGAAAACGAAGATCATGGCATCCAGTCCCATCACTTCATGGGAAATAGATGGGGAAACAGTGGAAACAGTGTCAGACTTTATTTTGGGGGGCTCCAAAATCACTGCAGATGATGACTGCAGCCATGAAATTAAAAGACTCTTACTCCTTGGAAGAAAAGTTATGACCAACCGAGATGGTATATTCAAAATCAGAGACATTACTTTGCTGACTAAGGTCCGTCTAGTCAAGGCTATGGTTTTTCCTGTGGTCATGTATGGAGGTGAGAGTTGGACTATGAAGAAGGCTGAGCACCGAAGAACTGATGCTTTTGAACTGTGGTGTTGGAGAAGACTCTTGAGAGTCCCTTGGACTGCAAGGAGATCCAACCAGCCCGTTCTGAAGGAGATCAACCCTGGGATTTCTTTGGAAGGAATGATGCTAAAGCTGAAACTCCAGTACTTTGGCCAGCTCATGCAAAGAGTTGACTCAATGGAAAAGACTCTGATGCTGGGAGGGATTGGGGGCAGGAGGAGAAGGGGACGACCGAAGATGAGATGGCTCAATGGCATCACCGACTCAATGGACATGAGTCTGAGTGAACTCCAGGAGATGGTGATGAACAGGGAGGCCTGGCATGCTGCAATTCATGGGGTCGCAAAGAGTCAGACATGACTGAGCAACTGAACTGAACTGATGATGTGAGGGTGTCTTCTAACATCATTGATTTACATGCAGCTGCCTAACTTTACTGCTTGCTGAAGAGACTTCATTTTTCCCATTTTATATTCTTGCATCCTTAGTTGACTATAAGTGTGTGGATTTATTTATGAGCTCTCTATTTTTTCTCATTAATCCATATGTCTATTTTTATACCAATACCACACTGTTTTGATTACTATAGCTTTGTAGTATTGTCTGAAATAATTATGCCTCTTGCTTTATTGTCTTCCTCCCCACACCTTGGATTGCTTTGGAAATTCTGGGTCTATTATAGTTCCAAAACTTTTTTGGATTATTTATTCTAGTCTTGTGAAATATATCATGGGTAATTTGATAGAGATCACATTAAATCTGTAGATTGCTTTGGATGGTACTGCCATTTTGACAACATTAATTCTTTCAATCCAAGAGCATGGGATATCTTTCCATTTCTCTGAATTCTCTTTGATTTCCTTTATTAATATTTTATATTTCTCAACATTTAAGTCTTTTACCTCCTCAGTCAGGTTTATTCTTAGATATTTCTTTTTGGTGCAATTTTGAAAGTTATTGTTTTTACATTCCCTTTCTGATATTTCACTGTTAGTGTAAAGAAATGCAACAGATTTCTGAATGTTAATCTTCTATCCTGCTATTTTGCTGAATTCATTATTAGATCTAGTAGGTTTCTGAGGAGTGCCTAGGGCTTTCTGTGTATATAACATCGTGTCATCTGCATATAATGACAATGTTAGTTCTTCCTTTCCAGTTTCGATAACTTTTTTTTCCTGCCTAATTTCTAAAGCTAGGACTTCCAATACTATGTGGAACAGAAGTGGTGTGAGTGGGAATTCTTGTCTTGTTCTAGATTTCAGTGGGAAGGCTTTCAGCTTCTCACCATTGAATATTATATTGCCTGTGGGTTTGTCTTAAATAACTTTTATTATGTTGATTTATGTTTCCTCTATACTCATTGTGGTAAGGGTTTTTTTTTTTTAATCATGAATAGATGTTGAATTTTGTCAAATGTTTTTATCTGCATCTATTGAGATGATCTTGTGGTTTTTTTACTTTTCTTGTTTTAGTATAGTGCATTGCATTGATTGATTTGTGTATGTTGAACCATGCTTATGAACTTGGAATGAATCCCACTTGGCTATGGTACATGATCTTTTTTATATGCTGTTGGATTGGTTTGCTAAAATTTTATTGACAATTTTTGTTCTATATTCTTCAAAGATATTGGCCTGTGATTTAATTTTTGGTGCTATCTTTGCCTTGTTTTGGTATAGGGTGATGGAGGCTTCATAGTATGTCTTTGAGAGTGTTCTCTCCTCTTCAGTCTTTTGGAAGAGTTTGAAAAGGATTGGTATAAGTTCTTCTTTGGTAGAATTTGCCTGTGAAGCAAGCTGTAAGAAACGCTGCAGGAAGAAAAAGCCACCTCTAGGGACCATTGATGAAAGCTTTTATTGGGCGGTTGCTCTCGGGCAGAACTCCCGGGGACGGGTGAGGAAGGAGACAAAGGGAGTCTGTGAGGTATGAGGGGTGGGGAGGGGGGTTTTATAGCCAGGGCTGGTGCTCAAGCCAGGTTCTTCCATATAAGGTAGAAAGCGCAGGCTACAGCGGCGGTGGGTGTCCAAGGGCTCCGTGTCGGTACCTGGTTGGGCCAGGCTACAGGGGCTGGCCCCCGGAAGCCTGGTCCGCTTCCGGTTCCTGTTTGGCCATTGGCCAACTGCTGGTGCTGGCCAGATGTCCTTTCTCGGTGGTATGTCAGTCGGCCCGAACTTTCATCCCGGCCTTTTGATATAGGACAAGGGGCACCGATTCTCTCTGGCTACTTCCTGCTGAACAGGGGTGACGAGGGGTAGGGAGTGGCCGGGATGACAGGGGGTGGTCGTCTGTTAGGTTGGTCACATGTCGTTTGTCGGAAGCCCTTGGTACTGCTGTCGCAGCACCATCAGCTGGACCGTGTTGAGCCGTTGTTTGATGAAGGCCAGGAGCTTATTTAGGATACAGGGCCTGAAAGTCAGGAGCAGCAGGAGGATGATGAGTGGTCCCATTAGGGTAGACACTAAGGTAGCGAACCACGGGGTCTTATTGAACCATGACTCAAACCACCCTTGGGTGCTCTCCCTCTCTCGTTGTCTGTTTGCTAATCTTTCTCTCAATTTATTCATGGAGTCAGTGATGACTCCGGAGTGGTCTACATAGAAACAACATTCTTCTTTTAAGGCGGCACACAGGCCACCTTCTCGTAGGAACAAGAGGTCTAGCCCCCTACGGTTTTGCATCACAACCTCAGATAGAGAAGTAAGAGACTTTCAGCTTTGTAACAGAGTCTTCTAGGACCTGGAGGTCTGCATCAATAGCTTGCTGGAGGCTGGCGTAGTACTGGGGCTGCTGGATGAGGGCCGTGGTGCCTGTCCCTACCCCCAGCCACTACTCCAAGGCCTAGTAACACTGCCAGGGTGAGAGTCACGGGTTCTCTTTTTTCCCGATGGTTGCCTTCATAGGCATCTAAAACGAGCTGTCTGGGTGGTAAATGAGTCGGGAGACCAATCGTACCAGAGCACAGAAGTTAACTGAGGTATTGAAGAGTTGCAGAGACACGCAGGGAGTAAGGCCTGTGTCACATACCCACCACCCATCTTGGGGTGGGGGGAGAAGGTATCCTGTTGTTTGATTAGCAAGACCTTTGGTCATATTACAGAGGTGTTTTTGGGCCTTGGGTGGAGAACCTATACATAGTCCTTGACCTGTTACCACGGAGAGGGTAAGTTTGACTCCCGCAGCTTGTTGCCATCGGCACTGGGTATGGGAATGGGAGGTATTAGTCTCGCCTATTATTCCTGTGGCCTTATAGTAAGGCGGGGGAGCCGCATAACAGAGCCAGCAGGATTTAGTTATTTCTGGGTTTGTGGCATTTAAGACTTTGAAGGCATTATTGACCAAAGCCAACATCCTATCCTGGGTAGAAGTCACCTTTAAGCAGACATGGCCGTGGGGGCAGCTACCTCGGTGGTCCCGTTTGCTGGTTGTTGGGCCCCCAAAACAGGTTTAGGACTGACCGGGGTAGACGGAGATGACTCTGTCTTTAGCCTTATAGTGAATAGAAGGCCATCATCATATCATTCTTTATAGAGCCTTAGCCCCCACATGTATCCTTTTACCCAATCGGTGGCCCGTTTACCCTCTTCGGTGAATTGGACATGAAGCGGGTGGCACCAATTAGTGCAGTCCTGGATGTTGGTCCAGCTAGGGTTTCCCTGACTCCCTGTTTTGTGATGAGTGTAGTTAGCCTTGACAGTAACATAATCCCACTGAGAGGAGGGGTTCCAATAGGTATCGCCTGTAGTCTCACAGCCCCAGTGCCGGCAGAAAAACTCATTTTTTCCGCCACATGAACGAGACCGACCCCCATGATACCCTGGGCATACATAGAAGGTAAGTGTTCTTAGCATGCTCCTTCTGTCTTTAGTGGCACATCCTCCCCAGGGATCTAGTCCCCATCTATCGTGTTGGAGGGGTGTCAACGGGCGCTTTAAAAGAGGAGTCGGAATATGACTCGAGGTCGCAGTTGGCAGGGGCCCCTACTGCCAACCAACAAAGATCGGGGAAAAGGTCAGGCCACCAGGTGTTTGGGGGCCACCTTAGAGACACTCCAGACAACTTCTCCCACCTGTGAGAGTACCTGCCAGGTCAGTTGCTATGGCTGGTGGGGGTTTTGGATGGTATGTCCCCCTCTTCCCAGGACCCCCAGTACCCCCAGAGTAACCCAGAGTAGAGAGCCCCGCATTGTTTCGAGGTTGGGGTGAAAGGGGTGTGGCAGGCAACCAGCCTCGGGGGTCGCGTAAGGATGGAGCTGGTACCCAGGTCAGGGTGCCCCGAGGGAATAGCACCACAGGAGTAAGAAGCAGGTGGCTAGGTATGTGAGGGCCAGCGACAGCCGAAGTGCAAATGACCAGTCTTGGGGGCTGCGGCCGCCAATCCAATAGCAAAGAGTATGGCCAGAATGGTGATTGCCAGCAGCCACAGCAGATGGTACCAGGCAAACATCGGGTTGAGACATGTCTGTTCCTGGTAGGAAGCGATGCCACAATTATTCGTATCAGGTCCCGTCCAGCGAGGCTGTAGTGGGCGGGGACTGAGGGCTTTCAGCAGTACCTGATCTCCTGGGGCCAGAGGCCGAGTTGGCCCCTCGCCGTCTGTTGGTTGTGGCAGGACCCGATCAGCGTGTTCTCTCAGCAGGGATCGTAGGAGGGAGAAGAGGGGGAGGTACGCCGCGAGTGGGGGAGCCTCTCCCTCTGGGAGGTGGGGATCGTAGGGAGGGAGAAGAGGGGGGAGGTACCCCGCGAGTCGGGGAGCCTCTCCCTCCGGGAGGTGGGTCAGGAGGTAGGGCCTGCCGTAGAGCAGTTCAAAGAGGGTCAAACCTGTTCTTGAGTGTGGGGTGGTGCGAATACGAGTGAGCGCCAGCGGAAGGAGGTCTACTCAGGACAGCCGCAGTTCTGAGGTGAGTTTGGTCAGGTGCGTCTTGATGATGCCGTTCATCCGCTCTACCTTGCCCGACGATTGAGGCTGATAGGGGATGTGGAGATGTCAGGCGATGCCCAGGGCTGCAGCCACCTGCTGGGAGACCTGCGAGATGAATGCAGGCCCATTGTCAGACTGGAGAGAGTTTGGCAACCCAAATCTGGGAATGAGATGGGTCGTCAAGACCTCCGCCACCGCCGCTGCCATCTCTTGGGCGGTGGGGAAGGCCTCGACCCATCCTGAAAAAGTGTCCACCAAGACCAGCAGATAGTGGTGGCTCCAATGTCTGGGCATGTGGGTGAAGTCTATCTGCCAGTCCTGCCCGGGCAAGTGTCCCCTAAGTTGATGAGTTGTTTGTGGGGGTCTAAGTCCTCCCTGGGGAGAGGTGGAAACACAAGTCAAACAGGAGCGGTGAACATCATATATGGCCTGTCTGAGGTGCCAAGGGGCAAAGATAGGGCTGAGAAAGGAGAGGAGAGCCCTCGGTCCAATGTGTAAGGTGTTGTGGATTTGGGATATGATGTCTTTGGCCTGGCGTTCAGGGGGTATCGGCTTGCCATGGTATAGTATCCATCCCAACGGATGTCTCTGAGCCCCCTCCTGTGCCAGCAGGGCTTTGGCTTCCTTGTCGGAATATTCGGGGCTGAAGGTGGATCTCAAAGCCAACATGGGCTCAGGGGTCTGCTGTAAGGCAATTTGTCAAGCCACTTGGTCGGCCATGTTATTACCCAAAGCGACAGAGTCATGAGCATTTTGGTGTCCCTTGCAGTGTATGATAGCGACTTCTTTGGGCAGGGATAAGTCATCTAACAGTCGAGTAATGTGGGGGCATTACAGATGGGGGATCCTTTAGTGGTTAGGAAGCCCCGTTCTTTCCAGATCGCCGTATGGGAATGGGCAATTAGGAAGGCGTATTTGGAGTCTGTGTAAATATTGGCCCTTTTTCCTTTTGCCAGGTGTAAGGCTCTAGTTAAGGCTGTCAATTCAGCCTTCTGAGAGGTCGTCCCTGGTGCCAGGGGCTGAGCCTCCAGGACTTCTCGGGTGGTTACCACAGCATAGGCCGCCCTCCGATTTCCGCTGGGGTCTCGCTTTGAGCTCCCATCGACAAACAAGGTTAGTTCTGGGTTTGACAGAGGTTTGGAGAACAAGTTGTGGGGTGGTTGCATAAGGGACTCAAGGACCTCTGAGCATGAGTGAGCTGGGGGCTCTGTGGTGAGGGGGAGAGAGGGTAATGACGAGAGAGGATTTAGTTGTGGAGAACAACCCACGGAAACCTGCAGGTTGTCCAGAAATACCAAGTGAAATTTCTGGAACCTAGACTCACTGAGGTCAGAAAGGAATTTAGAGGCTAAAAGATCGCCAAGACGGTGAGGTGAGAAGATGGTCAGGGGTTGGCCATGAACCAGCTTTTTTGCATTGGCGTATAATGTTGTCGCCGCCACCAGTGCCCGCAGGCAGGGGAACCATCCCCTGGCTGTGGGGTCAAGTTGTTTGGATATGTAAGCAATGGGCAACAGTTCAGGGCCGATCGGTTGCACCAGGGCCCCAAAGGCTATCCCCCTTTTTCATCAGTGTATAGATGGTGTGGATAGTTGGGATTTGGGAGAAAGAGAGGGGGTGCAGCCAATAGGGTGGAGCATAAAGCGTGGAAGGCCTGGGTCACTTCGGTGGGGGAAGACAGCGGCTCTGTGGGAGTCTCTTTAGCTGCAGCATACAGAGGTTTGGCCAAGGTGGCGTAATTTGGGACCCAGTGTCGGAAGAATCCTGTCAGCCCTAAGAAGGACAATATCTGGTCTCCGTTGGCAGGAGGGCAGATGGACTGGAGGAGGCTACACCGGTCTGTTGTCGGGGCCTTAGTGGTGGGAGTGATTTGGAGACCTAGATAGACACAGAGGTCTGAGTTAGTTGAGCCTTAGATTGCGAGGCTCTGTAGCCCTGGGAACCAAGGAAATTAAGGAGAGTTGCAGTGTGTTGTCACGAGGTCTCTTCCGAGGGGCTGCAAAGGAGCAAGTCGTCTACGTATTGGAGAAGAGTGCTAGGGCGAAGTGAGCATCTGGCCAGGTCTCGAGACAGGGCCTGCCCAAAGTAGTGGGGACTGTCTCTGAACCCCTGAGGGAGTACAGTCCATGTGAGTTGGGTGGTCAGCTGGGTGTCGGGATCAGTCCAGGTGAAAGCAAAGAGGAATTGACAGTTGGGGTGGAGTGGGATGGTAAAGAAGGCATCTTTGAGGTCAATAACGGTGAAATGGGAGGTTTGAGGAGATATGGAGGAAAGGAGGATGTAGGGGTTGGGGACAAGTGGGTGGGCAGGGACCACTGCCGCGTTAATCAGGCGGAGATCCTGCACCAGCCGGTAGTCTCCTGAAGCCTTCTGGACAGGAAGGATGGGCGTGTTACAGGGGGAAGTCGTGGGGATTAGGAGACCCTGTCCCGTGAGACGGTCGATGATGGGCTTTAGCCCCTTGAAGTTACGAACAGACAAAGGAAACTGGGGCCGAGCCGGGAAACAGGTGGGGTCCCTTAGCCGGATGAGGACTGGAGGGTGATGCCGAGCCACCACCGGGACTCGGGTGTTCCAGACCTCAGGACTAATGGAAGAGGTTGAAGGGTCAGCAAGCAGTGTAAGGAAGGCCCCTGACGTGGGAGCTGATTCTGGAGTTAGCTGAAGAGTGGCTTTCAGCTTAGCAAGTATATCTCTTCCCAAGAGAGGGGTAGGACAGGAGGGGATGACTAAAAAGGAATGGGTAAAGAGGCAGGAATCTAATTGGCAGGATAGTGGTTGGGTTTGGAGCGGACACGAGGGTTGGCCGTCAGTGCCCATAACCGAAACCTGAGAAGGACGTAGAGTGTCCCTGAAAGAGGGAAGGACCGAATAGGTAGCCCCTGTATCAACTAAGAAAGTTGATGGACTTACCCGCTACCTGGAGCATTACCCTGGGCTCGGCTTGGGTTATCGGGGGCCCCGAGTCTGGGCGGCGTCAGCCATCATCGAAGCTCAGCAGCTCCAAAGCTGGAGTAGGGCAGGAGGTCTCCCTGGGGCGCTCTGGTCCCCGGCTCCTAGAGGTCGGGGCCCGAGAGGCCTGGGGACAGTCACTAACCCAGTGTCCTCATTGTTTACATATCAGGCATGGCTTGGAGGGGGGCAGCGGATTAGGACACATTCTGGCCCAGTGCCCTTCTTGGCCGCACTTGAAGCAGGCCCCCGGAGGGGGGTTTCTGGGGCCCCGAGCCCATCGCCGGCCACAGGGCTGCTACCAAGGCCTGGGTTTGCTGGTTTAGGAGGCTTGCCTGAAATTCGGCTCTTTGCTTGAGCCTTGCCTTTCGGCTGGCCTCAGCAGTTTCCTCACGGGCATTGTAAACCTTAAAGGCCATTTTTACCAGGCCTCAGATAGGGGTCTGAGGGCCGTCCTTGGCCTTGGCCAGATTTTTCTGGATGTTGGGGGCAGACTGGGAGATAAAACGACTGGCCAAGGTGGCCGCCCCGATGGGAGACTCAGGGGACAGCCTGGTGTATTGGACGAGAGCCTCGGTCAGCCGATTGAGGAACATGGCTGGGTTTTCGTCGGGCCCCTGAGTCACCTCATCTAATTTGAGGAAGTTTACAACTTTATGAGAGGACACCTCCATCCCATCTAGGACACACTCTATCATATAGCGTACCCGCAGCTGGCCGCCACCCCCTTCCTGGTAATTCCAATCAGGGTCGGGGTCAGGAACTGCCTGAGCCCCTGGGGGTGCTCAGGAGAGGGGTTGGCAAAGTGTCGTTGATCGGCCTGGGCTTTGGCTGCCATCCAAATGGCCTGTCTCTCTTCAGGGGTGATGGTAGACCCCAGGATGACATATATGTCCTGCCATGTTAAGGCATAGGCACGGGTCAGACTAGTGAACTGCTTAATGTACTGAGTGGGGTTGGAGAAGAAGGAACCCAGCTTGGCCTCAATCTGTGCTAAGTCTTGGAGAGAAAAGGGGACATGGACTTGGACTAGGCCCTCAGCTCCAGCTACTTGTCGAAGAGGGAGCAGCGGGGCTGGGGGAAGGAGAGGGGAGGTCCCCAGAGGGTTGCTGTGGGAGCGAGTGTGGGAGCTAACTGGAGAGGGGGAGGGCATGACGGAGGGAAGAGGAGGATACAAGATAGGGTTTAGGGCCGGAGGATCTGGGGCCGGCGGCGGAGTCTCGGGGGCGGGAACGGAGGTAGGAGGGGCTAGAGTGGAGGGTGAGGGGGCAGAGTCCGGAGTGGAAGGAGTGGGAGCCGTTGGAGAGGTATAGGGAGGAGGGGCCGCCAAGTCTTCTGGAGGTATAGAGAAAGCAGACAATTCAGGAGCAGGGATTAGCTTGGCCGAGGGAGGTGGAGTTGAAGGAGCCATGGTGAGTAGAATTTGGCTGGGAGCGCACGTAGTGCACAGAGTGGGGTGAGAGCGCAACGCCCCAAAAGCCTGAACATAGGGGACCTCAGACCATTTTCCCGCTCTCCGGCAGTAATTATCTAAATCACGGAGGACGTCAAAGTCTAGTGTCCCTGTGGCTGGCCATTGTGAGCCATTATCTAGGGAATACTGAGGCCAGGCCTGTGAACACAAAAAGTGAGCTGTTTGGGGCGGATATATCCCTTTAGTCTTAGGGTCCGCAGGTTAGCCAGCAGGCATTCTAAGGGAGTGGAGTATTGGGGATCGGGTTTGGAGGCTGTCGATCCCATGGCAACCACGTGGCATGGAGGCGACCCCTGCCATGTCCGAATGTCTTCAGGCATGTCAGGGGAGCCTGCGTGGGGCCTCAGAAGAGGCCGGGGATCCCCGCAGCTGTTTGGGACATCTCCCTCACGAGCTGGGGATCGAGGAAGGCTTAAGCCGGAGGTTTACTCAGCCGCTTGGGATGTCTCCCTCACGAGCTGAGAATCGGAAGCAGGTTCTGAACCTGCCGTGGGAGGGCTCAGTAAGTGCGCACCAGTTACGGGGCCCTAGGAAGTGGTCGCCAGGGAGGGCAGGCCCCAAAGCCGAAGGGACTTACCCCGTATCCTGCTGTCCGGGAGGTTGGTCAGCCGCCTGGGTCCGGGGCTACTGCGGTGGTGGAGCTCGGGGGGCCGCAATGGTGATTGCCGGGGGCCCTCACCTCAAGCCCCATGTTGGGCGCCAGATGTAAGAAACGCCACGAGAAGAAAAAGCCACCTCTAGGGACCGTTGATGAAAGCTTTTACTGGGCGGTCGCTCTTGGGCAGAACTCCCGGGGACGGGTGAAGAAGGAGACAAAGGGAGTCTGCGAGGTATGAGGGGGTGGGGAGGGGGTTTTATAGCCAGGGCTGGTGCTCAAGCCAGGTTCTTCCATATAAGGTAGAAAGCGCGGGCTGCAGCGGCGGTGGGTGTCCAAGGGCTCCGTGTCGGCACCTGGTTGGGCCAGGCTACAGGGGCTGGCCCCCGGAAGCCTGGTCCGCTTCCGGTTCCTGTTTGGCCATTGGCCAACTGCTGGTGCTGGCCGGATGTCCTTTTTCGGTGGTATGTCGGTTGGCTTGACCTTTCACAAGCCATCTGGTCTTGAACTTTTGTTAATAGGAAGCTTTTTTTTTTTAGGATACTAGTTCACTTCTAGTGATCAGTTTGTTCCGATCATCTATTTATTCTTAATTCAGTTTTGGTGGGCTGTATGTTTCTAGAAAGCTGTGTACTTCTTCTAGGTTGTCAAATTTGTTGACTCATAATTGTTCATAGTATTGTTTCTCTCTTTTTGTATTTCTGCAGTATTGACTGAGATTTCTCCTTTTAATTATTTATTTTGTTTATTTGGATTGACTACAGTAAAGCCTTTGACTATGTGGATCATAGCAAAATGTGGAAAAATCTTAAATAGATGGGAGTACCTGAACACTTTACTTGTCTCTTGAGAAACCTGTCTGTGGTTAACTAGATATGGAACTGACTGGTTCAAAATTGGAAAAGGAGTATGACAAGGCTGTATATTGCCATACTGCTTATTTAACTTATATGCATATGCAGAATATATCATGTGAAATGCCAGGCTGAATTAATCATGAGCTGGAATTAAGACTACCAGGAGAAAAATTAACATCCTCATATATACAGATAATAGCATGTTAATGGCAGAAAATGAAGAGGAACTAATAACCCTCTTGATGAAGGAGAAAGAGGAGAGTGAAAGAGCTGGCTTAAAACTCAACATTAAATGAAAAAAAAAACTAAATCATGGCATTCAGTCCCATCACCTTGTGGCAAATAAAAGGGGGGAAAGTGGAAGCAGTAACAGATTTTATTTTCTTGGGCTCCAAAATCACTGTAGACAGTACCTGCAGCCCTGGAATTAAAAAAGCACTTGCTGTTTGGAAGAAAAGCTATGACAAACCTAGGCAGCATATTAAAAAGCAGAGACAATTACCTTGCCGACCAAGGTCCATACAGTCAAGCTATGGTTTTCCCAGATATGAGAGTTGGACTATAAAAGAAGCTGAGTGCTGAAGAATTGATGCTCTTGAACTATGGTGCAGGAAAAGACGCTTGAGAGTGAAAGGTTGTTGTTGAATTGTGATGCCGGGATTCTTGGCCCCTGGAGAATTCGATGGGGGAGGGGGTGGCAGAGAGGAGACTTGATCACTCAGAGCTTTTGTGTAACAAAGTTTTATTAAAATGTAAAGGAGATAGAGAAAACTTCTGACATAGGCATCAGAAGGGGGCAGAAAGAGTACCCCCTGCTAGTCTTTAGCTGGATGTTATATAGTCATCAGCAGTCTGTTAATGAAAGAAAGGAATGTCTCAAAACTTAGAATGGCACCAGGCCCCTCACCCATAGGATGTATTTTGGGATAATCTTGGCTCCAAATGGTTCATCTTGGGCCATAAAAGGATTAACTTGAATCTTGAAGAAGGGCAGATCACCATACAAATAGTTTCATTTACATAGATTAGAGGAACAATATCGGAATATAACATACTGGTTTATCAAGTAGGTTCTGAGCCCAAAAGGGAACCAACTTGAAGACAGAGTTTGGGGTAAATGCATAGTACATCAGCATAGCTTAAGATAAACATTTCCATAAGAAAAGGCAATGGTTAACTTTAAGTGAAACCAGGTGTCATTATGGCAGCATAGAATTTTAAGAGAAACCTCTTTTTAAATTTGTATAGAGAAGGAAAAAGTATCGCTAGTTTGTATCACTAGTTTGTTTCCTCCTGCCGCTTAAGAGAGATAAAATATCTGACACTTGCAGGCTATTTTCTTCGTTTGGAGATGCCGGGCCTTCCTGCCTGTTACCCTCTCAAGAGTTCCTTTGGACTGCAAGGTCAAACCAGTCAATCCCAAAGGAATCAACCCTGAATATTCATGGTAAGGACTGATGCTGAAGCTGAAGTGCCAATACTTTGGCCACTGGATGCAAAGAGATGACTCATTGGAAAATACTCTGATGCTGGGAAAGATTGAAGGCAGGAGGAGAAGGAGATGACAGATGATGAGATGGTTATCTAGCAGCACTGACTCAATGGACATGAATTTAGGCAAACTCTGGAAGACAGTGGAGGACAGAGGAGTCTATTGTGCTGCAATCCATGGGGTCACAAAGAATCAGACAGGACTTAGTGACTGAACAACAATAACAGTAATATACATTTAAAAAGTTAACTAGTGGGAGATAAGAGAAAGGATGAGGAACAGGAAAAAGTAGAAAAAAAATCTTCTGAGAATTCTCCCTTTTGGAAGATATTCAAATGTTTCTAAATTAATAAATACATTATATGACAAAAATAGAATCTAGCACATGTTAGACATAAAAAATGCTGCATGAATAAATGAGTCCTGATCAGGATAAGTAATAACAATTCAAAACCTAACTAAAGGTGTGTGTTCCTCTATACATGTCTGCTAGTACGTATTTTTGCAAACATATATGTATGTGATACATGTGCCCATACATGCATGCGTGGTTGTGCCCAGGCATATGTTGTACATTTGTGCATGTGCACATAAACTGAAGAGCCAAAGGAGAAACTCAAAAAGTAAAACAGAGAAAAGGCATATAATTCTTCCTTCCCCCACAAAGTGAATATTAGAATGGCAGCAGACTTTACTTCGAGTAAAAATAGATTTCAGAAGACATCAGAATACTTCTTCTAAAGAGCTGAAAGAAAACAGCTGGTGATTTAACTAAATCACCATTCAAGAATAAATGCAAAATAAATTTATTTTTCAAAGAAAGGACTGTGCTGTTGTGCTAAGTTGCCTCAGTCATGTCCTACTCTTTGCAACAGATGAGACTGTAGCCCATCTGTCTATGGGATTCTCCAGGCAAGAGTACTGGAGTGAGTTGCCATCCTGCTTCAGGGATCTTCCCAACCCAGGGATCAAATTCGCTTCTCCTGTGTCTCCTACATTGGCAGGTGGGTTCTTTACCACTAGTGCCACATAGAATAGGTGGAAAAAAAGGGCTGAGCAAGTTCAACCCTGTTGATTGGAGAGTTAGCACCACAATTTGCTTCAGTGAGAAGAACTAATGCAGTCCTAAAATGAAAAAGTGGAATGCAAAAAGAGCTTGTAAGCCAATGGACATGAATTTGCACAACCTCTAGGAGATGGTGAGGGACAGAGAAGCCTGGCATGCTGCAGTCCATGGGGAGCTGGACATGTTCACAAAGAGTTGGACATGACTTGGCAACTGAATAACAAAGCCAATTCATTTCTGAATATATTGCTCATTCTAAAATAATAATGATTTAAAATGTATCTATTTGTGTAAAATTATTATCCTGTGTGGGTTTATACATAAACAGAGAGCCTTTCCACCCCAAAAGATACTACATTTTGGGGGCTGTACTTTGGTTGCCTCCTTTGAATTTGGAATTTACAAGAATTTACAATTCAAAATTTACAATTTTGAATTTACAAGATATTTGGAACTTACACCTTGACCCAGCCTCTAAGAGAAGTGAACATTTATTTTCTACCCTGACAGTTAAATAATGTATCAAATGGTTAAGCTCAGATATTTAATATTATAATTATTGCTTAAATAGTATACATCATTTTAGAGCAATGTTTTATATAAAACTTGTATCTTTTTAATGTGATTTTAAGAATATCTTACTTTGGACTCTTCAAGTGCTTGGGTTAGGTCTGGGGATTCTGAGACACAATTTAAAACCAGTAATAAATCACTGGCTAGTAAGGCTGAAAGAGTGAATGCAAAAAAAAACCTCCAAATTTGTAAGAAGGTATAAATTTTGAATGAAATAGTGGTGTTTATTTTTTAATTTTCTTAAAATTTTTAGGAAGAAAAGAAAAGCTAAATGCAATAGTGCTATAAATAGATGTTCATTTGAACTCTGCTCTCACATTTATTTGGATTTGCCTAGGGCAACTTCTGATTTCAATTCAAAGCTACTGTGTCAGGCAGTTAATGAATATCTTCACATAACCAGCATACAGATGTGGATTTTCAGCTCATGTGCTCACTTGCACATTCTACTGAAAATGGATACAGGAACTGGGAGCAAGACACATGAAGAAAATAAAACTTACCAAAATACATTGCATAAGACCTTCAGTTTTACGGATTGGTATAGACTGTTACCCTCCAATGTTGTCTGTCATGTTACTGAGATTTATGCAGATGTCACACACCACTGTGCTTCGGTGGGAATCATTAGAAATCCTCTGTTGGAGAAGTACAGTGTGTCCATCTGATCCCTGGTTTAGAGGTATCAAGTTGGGCAGAGACACCAGCATCACCAACCACACTGCCCAACAGATTTCCTGTCTTTGAGAAGAAACCAAGGGCATACATTTCCACAAGCAGATTGCAAAATCCATGGTTTTTAAATGTCTAAGCATTAGGCACACTTTTCTCCCTTGGTAACTCCATGAGGCAGTTGACTAACATTGTTTCAATCTCATTTTTCCCATAATTGATTAATTTTCTGTGACCTTTAGGACTTTTAGACAGAAACCTCCATTTCTTTCTTCTGTCCCCAGAGGCTGGGATAGCCCAAAGTTACAACCCTCTATCTTAGGGCCCACAGAGTCCCTAATAGCAAAGCTGAGATGGGCCTATCAAACCCCGTGGGCTTTGGAGCTCTGTGCCAAGAATTCAGGACAAGAACTGTTTATACTCCTCTTGTTGCTGTTTAGTTGCTTAGTTGTGTCAAACTCTTTGAGACCCCATGGACTATATATTCTTATCATACCATGAAGGCATGTGATATACCAGACCATAGAGTTCTAAGATGGAACTATATTAAAGTTTCTATATTTTACCATAGGTAGCTTAGCATTATTTTGAAGTCAATTGTGAGAAGTTAAGCCTTATATTATAGTCCCTGAGAAATCACTAAAAGAATAATTCCCAAAATATAATTACAGTATTGTAATGTAGAATAAAGTATTAAAAAAATAAATAAATAAAAATAAAAAAGTTAAAAAAATAAAAAGTTCAGACATGAAAAAAATAAATAAAAAAAAATAGAGTTTGAAATGGTACACTGAAAAATTACAGAACACACACAAAAGCCAAAACAAGACAAAACAAACAAATGAGAGATATATAGAAAAAAATTGAAAGAAATAAAAATGGAAATCTAACCACATCAATATTTGCAATGGATGTGAATAATTTAAACACCCCAGTGAAAAGGCAGAGATTTTCAGTCTCAATTAAAAAATGACAGGTCCAATCCCATGCTCTTTCAGAGAGCAAGAATGCAAATAGTTTGAAAGTGAAAGGATGGAAAGAAATGTACCATGTGTAAAAGACTAGGTAATTGTTACCCAAAGGTATCAGAGCTTGATCCTAGATTTTCTAGGTAGATTCTAAATTCACTCACAAATGTCCTTATAAGACAGAGGCAGGGGAAAAATATCACAGAGAAAAGAAAGGGACCATGTGACTAACAGGGTAGAAATTGGGGTGGTAAGGCCACAAGCAAAGAAATGTCAGACAGCAGATTCTGCCCTAGTGCTACTGAAGGAGTGCAGCTTGCTGACACCCTGACTTTGATTAACTGAGAGACTGGTGCTGAACTTCTGGCCATCAGAACTGCAAGAGAATAAACTTCCTTTTTTATAAGCCATAAAAGTTATGGTAATTTGTTACAGAAGACACAGGAAACTAATAAACCAGGCAAAAAGTAACCATATGGAAACTATAGCTCGATTACCTCCATGAACATTGATTTAAAAAATTATTGATAAAATTTATAAAGGGAATCGAGAAATTAATAATTTATTCAACACATTTTACAGAAGCAGGACTTCCAGATGCTTATGTGAGAGAATCTAAGACCCCTTTCCAGTGAAATAGTGTTTAACTGGTGAAAGTTATTTTTAAGCTCATTACAGTATTTGGAAATTATCCTAAGTGGGCACAGCAAAAGGAGAAAATTTATTCCAGAAAAACTACTGCATCTTAAGAGAAGTGAGAGTCTATAGCATTTGAACCAAGAGCCATTCCCAGCACCCCACAATTCCAGTTAGTAGAATAAAAGTTCTGCTCTATGTGTAAGTGGCCAGAGAGACAGCACTCTCACTGCCCCATACAGTTGGCTTCTGGCATCCATCATCTCCCTGAGCTTTTGAGTGTAGAATTTTCCTTCCGGGTGTTTGTGACCAAGAGAAGGAGAGCTCTCTTGTAGGGTTCAGATCTATCCAAGTGCAGTAGGCTGACAATACCATGCTTCAGCTCTTCTTACTCATAGGGTGGAGAATTCGTACTGGGAGGCGCAACTTGAAAAAATCAGAGGCATCACTCCAAGAGAAGTGGGCCACTCCTGCCTTTGGCCCCAGCCACTGGCACAGCAGTCTACTCAGGGAAGAAGCAGACTGCAAGAACAGAGAGCTCTGTGGCATTCCTTACAGGGACTGGTTTTATTTCAGATAGAGCATGAAGAGGTTCATGCCTATGGATATTGTCAAAAACAGCAGAAACCTTAGTGGTAAGCAATTAAGAGGAGACTGGAGATCCATGATGCTAGCAGCATCAAGTGAAATGGCAATCTAGCTAGAAATTTTACAAAGAAACACAGAAAATGAATTTCTCTCCAGTGGTTGAAACAAGCTTCAGGAACTATGAACACCATGCTCCTGCAAAGAGTCCAAATTTAGTTACATGAGACTGTGAAAAAAAAAAAAAGTAGTACCCCAAGATGTGTTGAAAACAGTGTAGTAATCAGCTAACAATTAGTGGAGGCTAAGAGCTGAACAAGACAATAGAGGCAGACCAGCCAAATGCTTAGTGGTGAGTCAGGGATCAGAGCCAAGAGTTCAGCTAAAACCACTGTCATTTCAGTGTCAGGGACAATGCCCATGGCTAAGGTTTCAGCTCAGGGAGCAATGTTCATCACTGCACACTGTGGACAGTCAACTTCATTGAACTCAGTCAAGTCAGTAAACAAGAAACAACAAACATTGTAGGGAGTTTTAATGTCCAGGCTTACTTTAATATATTAGTTAACATGTCTAGTTTTCAACAAAAAAATTACGATACATATAAAGAAACAGTGATGTGTATCTCATGCACAGGAAAGAAAAACAAATTAGGCAATGGAACTGTCTTTGAGGGGTCCAGATGGCGAGTTTTTCTTGCCTCTCACATATCTTAGGTGGGGGACTACAGGAGCCTTTGATCCAGAACTGCCAAAGGGCACACACCAAAAACAAAGCTCTTTATAATGTCTATTTGCTTTTGTCGAAGGACCAGGAAAAGTGTGACTGCTGTGGACTGAAAGTTTAAATTTAGTTCTGGCTTAATTGCTATGTTGAAGCCCTAATTACCCATGCAATCATATTAGAAGGTAGGGCTTTAGGGAGGTGACTTGGTCTTGAAAATGGAGACCTCAGAAATGGGATTAGTACTCTTATAATGCAGAAGAGAGCTGACCCCTTTCTCCTTCTCCATGTGAGGACACAGTGGGAAGGTGGCCATCTGCAGGCCAGGAAATGAACCCTCACCATGCACCAAATCTGCCAGCACACTGATCTTGAACCTCTGGCCTCCAGAACTGAAAGAAGTAAATGGTTGCTTGATCAACCCAGTCTACGGTATTTTGCTATAGAACCTTGAGCTGACTAAGACAGTGACTTAACAACAGAAAACATTTTTGACAACATCTGCCTTACTCCAGTCAAAACCCAACAAAACCCCACAGGTTTCCTCACCCAGTTACAGTGGGTGTGAGCAGTTAGCATTCTTCCACCCCTGCACCTGGAGAGTAAAATAGACATGATAAATTCTTTTTCCAGAGCATTATAATGGAAGTGGAAAGAGAGTGGCTATCTGTGCAGCAGGCAACAGGTCTTCATGGGAGTGGTATCTATACAAAGGCAAGGTGTGAGGGATGTGCTATTTATTGGGTTAAGTGGTGGATTTATTTCTGTTCATTACATTATTATGCCCTTTCAATTCAGTTCAGTTCAGTAGCTCAGTTTTGTCTGAATCTTTGCAACCCCCTTAACTGTAGCACACCAGGCCTCCCTGTCCATCACCAACTCCCTGAGTCTACCCAGACTCATGACCATTGAGTTGGTGATGCCATCTAACCAGCTCATCCTCTGTCATCTCCTTCTTCTCCTGCCTTCAATCTTTTCCAACATCGGGGTCTTTTCAAGTGAGTCAGCTCTTCGCATCAGGTGGCCCAAATATTGGAGTTTCAGCTTCAACATCAGTCCTTCCGATGAACACCCAGGACTGATCTCCTTTAGGATGGACTGGTTGGATCTCCTTGCAGTCCAAGGGACTCTCAAGAGTCTTCTCCAACACCACAATTCAAAAGCATCAATTCTTCTGTGCTCAGCTTTCTTTATAGTCCAACTCTCACATCCATACATGACTACTGTAAAAACCATAGCCTTGACTAGATGGACTTTTGTTGGCAAAGTAATGTCTCTGCTTTTAATATGCTGTCTAGAATTATGCTCTTTAGCTTACGTGTGAAGTAAGCTTTCTTTCTTGTGAAAGTTATGGAAATTGCAGATATTGTAAAGCAGGTAAAGGATAAACTGCATTTGCATCCTACTATATTTTTTCTCTCATTTATGATGTAATTTCTTTAGACAAAGTCTTTTAAATCTTCAACTTCTTGGATAAAAAGAGATAATTAAAAAAACTCTCTCTCAACCAAATCATTTTGCTGTACAGTAGAAATTAACACAACATTGTAAGTCAAATATATTTCAATTTTTAGAATTTTAATGAAAATTTTTTAAAAGCTATGTCTCAAAAAATTCATTTATCTGCCACTGAAAGCTGTAGAATCTATGCCCTAAGAATTACTCCAGGAATAAAAGACAAGCATTTGGCTCAGTGTCTCCATTGTTGCTACCCATCTCTCCATGATGGTAGATAAAACATCTTTGTCCTGGACCACCAGTGAAGGATGGTACACAAAAAGGAATGAACAGGGCATCTTGGTTGACATTTCAAAGTATTATCTATTTAGCTATAGCTGTTGCAGTGATGTTCGCAGGTGACTGGGTTATATATAGTTGTGTATTTGAATATTTCTATTTTCTAAATATCAACCTTCATATCTTAATCAAAATGCATTTTTGTATCTCCCCCATGGACTGTTCGACCCTGAAGGTTGAAGGTGATGTCAGTGGTGATCTAAGTTAGTCACTTTCCTCCAGGTTTTTAGCAAGGGTAGTGAGCACCTTGTCTTGGGGGCAGGGGAGTCTGCAGGAAGAGGGTTGGCACAAGAGGGGAAAGGGGAACAGGAAAAATATCCAATCCAGTGCAGTGAGTTTATGCAAAGGCACTAGGGCTCTGGAAGAAAACCCAGCATGTTCTAGGGGAAGATGACGATGTTAAAAACGAAAGACATTACACAGAATCACAGTGTTAACAGAATTTGAAGGATAAATAGGAGATTACAAGAAAGAGATACAGAGAAAGGACATCCTGGGGAAACTGAGGGCAAAATAAACCACTGAGCTATCAGGCAGGAAGAAGCCAGGCAGTTGGCTTACTTCCTCAACTGAACCTTAGTGCATCTACAACTGCCAGTGATGCTGGAAAAGTTGACAAGTTCCAGAAATCCAGAAATCTAAAAAGTTTTTACTCTGGATTCTGGTCTCAAAAGGAGTGACATCTTGGCTGTTGAGGAAAAGACACATTCACCATGCTGCCCATCTGCTCCTCAGTTGTTCCCTGGAGTGAGTTCCCCCAAACTTGCCCTGGGTCCGTCTCCCGTTTTAGCCCTTCCAAGCCCCAAAGCATGCTGCCCCCTCGTGGATTCTGAGACTTGGGTGGTAGAAGAATCTCACCCTGCCGAGTGGCCCACAGGGCTCATTTATGGTGAGGGTTTACCATCATCTCAGTGGGCACTCACCAGAGGTGGGGTCCCAAGGGTTTTATGGGTAAATAGAAGCCCCCAGATACATGGTCATGGAAATGTTGTCTTGACTTTGGAGCTGTGTGTGCACTGCCTCCCAGGTGATGTGAGGTAAGCACTCAAAGAACTTCTGTTCACGCCAGTTCTCCTTCCTCACATCATCTGTGATGATGTCACTTTAGCAGAATTTTATTTGAACAGGTCGAATGATACAACTGACAACAGGAAGCTTTGGTTATCATGACTGGCTTGTGGAGGGCAGCTGGAAGAGTTTCTGACCACAGTGAAACACACACACACACATGGACCTGCACATACCCTGTCTCTCTCATATTGTGTGAGTTGTGTGATACATTGTGTGACAGGCAGATGGTTCAAACACAACAAGCAACAGATTAGATATAGTAGCTTCTTAGGGGAGAAAATATTGTATGCTAAAAAAATCATCTGTATGTTCTGGTTAGGTTGCGTTGATCTGACCTCACACCCTGGAGGCTCACTGCTTCTCATTTCACTTCTCTGCTTCAAAACATCACCCTGGGTCCAAAGAGAGCACTGGACAGTTATGGGGCAGAGGATGCTAATCACACCTACACCTCAACCCAGGCCAGCCCAAAGAATAGCTTTCTCAACTCTGCAGTTTATCATTCAGTGTCAGTTTTAATCATGAGCTAAAAGAGTATTTCCACCCAGAACAGCTCTGAGTTTTCTGCAAAAGCTGCTGATATGGTATTTGCTATTGAGGGAAGTTCATTCTTCTAAAAATTTTAACTAACCATCATGAACTATGTAACTCATGCATTTTTTCATATTGGGGTGTATCCATCAGGATGCTTGAAGTTTCATAACATGTATGATTAGTTTCAAAGGCTTTATTTGGCTTGTATTCCTTATCCTAAATAATCATAGAAGTGATAGCATTGGGAATGCCCTTTTTTTTGCCTGTTTTGTGCATCTGAAGTCTCACACAGCCCTGGAGGTTGGTGCTGGTGTTATCAGCACTGTATGGAGGTGGAAATTCAGGCTTAGAGGTGATAAGCATTTCATCAGAAGCCACACAGCTGGTGAACGGGAGAAGCTTGGATTTGAAGCCACATTGTCAGCTTCGTCTTATCACCTCTAGCTCCATTTGAAGCCATGCAATAATTGTGTTCAGGTTTTACCACAGATGCTCTTTTGAAAAGCAGTATGTGGGGCTTCCCTGGTAGCCCAGTGGTTAAGAATCTGTCTTGCAATACAGGGGATGCGAGTTTGACTCCTGCTGGATAAATCTAAGATCCCACATGCATCAGAACAGCTAAGCCTGCATGCCACAACTGGAGAGTCCTTGTGTCCACCACAAAGGATCTGTGTGACCCAAAGATCCTGCATGCCGCAACCAAGACCCAAAGCAACAAATAATTTTATTTTTTAAAAAGCAATATGTAAATTCAACTACTAAATAAAACTATTTCCCCAGTTTCCAGGCTTTGACCATTCTTTCTAGTGACTCTTGTCCCAATCCTGCAGAAGAAGCAGTGGCCCTGCAGATTTAGGTGAATGAAGGAGGCCACAAAGGCCATAGGCAGGTCCTCAGAATGTGGCCTTAGACCTGTGGGAAAGGGCAGCCCTAAAGATTTTATTTAGATAACTGGAGGAGGAAATGGTCGGCTGTGCAATTCATATACATGACTTCAGTTACTTAGTAGAGGCTGAGCTTGTGGGCCCAAGACTGAGGACAGGGAGCACAGTTTGGCCGTCCCTCTAATAATGCAAGAAGAGGCTATTGTAGCCTTGGTGAGTACAGACAGAGGGCTTTGATCTTTGGGAGGTAGAGAATGTGAGAGGCTTAAGGTATGGTGCAGGGGGTGTTCCCAGGACAGGATCTGACTTTGCTCTGAGACTCAGAGAGCCATACAGGAGATCTAAATTGACCTTTGGGCCTGGATTGTGCTGGGATCTGCGTTGGGATGAATAGGAGTTACTGCTGGTCAACAATACAGGAAAGCTCTTTTACCTCAAAGCCCAAGATCATTTACAAACAAATCAGAATTTGATCAGATTTTGACCCAACTCTAGAGTAACAAAAACTGCTTCTGTGAGTGCTTATAGATGTACAACTATAGATCTTTCTGTATGTCCATTCAGAGCTAAGATTTATGTTGATCAGCATTCCTGGGAAAAACCATGAGAATGTTGGAGCTTCAAGATTTCCACATGGCCCAGCCCTCTCTCTTTATGAATGGTATTCAGAGAGAGGAAGACAATGTTCACTGACATATGAATAGCCTCTGGACATAAAAGCTCCCTTGCAAGGAAGGAAACTCATTGTACAATTTGGAGAATAAAGAGGACCGTGACTTTATAATTAGGCAACTATACGGAAATAAGAAACAAATCGTATTTCTAGACTGAAAGTTCTGTTTGAAAAAATTGTAAAGTTTGGTCTTGACAACCTCCATAATTGTTCTAAAATCATTCTTAAGCATTCCTGATTCAACGTTCTTTTAACTACAGTTGAACATCAAAGAAAAAAAATTCCCTCTAATATATTTCAGGCAGTTATTTTTTTTTTTTTCAGATGAGGCTATGAGAGTCATTTTTAAACACTGTGGGTTATACAACAAACGCTGGGTCCAGACCAGATTAGTAATTTCTTGTAAATAAGGAGACTGTTTACAAAACAGTTTAATATATTAAACTTTGTTAACTTTATCTTGTTTACTGATCACTCATGCTAGCAAACTAAAGCATGCAACCATCAGGCGCTATTAAAGTGCTGGACACAAGTTGACTGATAAAGATTTTGAAGCAGAGAATCTTAATGCCTACATTTCTATCATTTCTGCAGTAGCACCAAGCCCTTTTTGAGAATGAACACCTCTGGCACAGGAAAAGATGAAACTCCTTCAAGGTATGCTGAATTTCCTCCAGTCTTATTTTAAGCTTCAGCATGGAAATAATGGTCGAACTGAAACTTGAGGGAAGAAGGGGCACCAGCTAATCATAGGACAGTGGAAAATTATTTCACAGGGAGAGATAGCATCCCTTCCTTCGGACACAAATGCTTCCTGGGATCTTCTTTGCATTCATGCAAAATGGCTCTCTGAGGAGGCCTTACAAATAGCTGTGAAAAGAAGTGATGCGAACAGCAAAGGAGAAAAGGAAAAGATACAAGCATCTGAATGCAGAGTTCCAAAGAATAGCAAGAAGAGATAAGAAAGTCTTCCTCAGCGATCAGTGCAAATAGAGGAAAACAACAGAATGGGAAAGACTAGAGATTTCTTCAAGAAAATTAGAGACACCAAGGGAACATTTCATGTAAAGATGGGCTCGATAAAGGACAAAAATGGTATGGGCCTGATAGAAGCAGAAGATATTAAGAAGAGGTGGCAAGAATACACAGAACTATACAAAAATGATCTTCATGACCAAGATATTCACGATGGCGTGATCACTCACCTAGAGCCAGACATCCTGGAATGTGAAGTCAAGTGGACCTTAGACAGTATCACTATGAACAAAGCTAATGGAGATGATGGAATTCCAGTTGAGCTCTTTCAAATCCTGAAAGGTGATGCTGTGAAAGTGCTGCACTCAATAAGCCAGCAAATTTGGAAAACTCAGCAGTGGCCACAGGACTGAAAAAGGTCAGTTTTCATTCCAATCCCAAAGAAAGGCAATGCCAAAAAATGCTCAAACTACCGCACAGTTGCACTCATCTCACATACTAGTAAAGTAATGCTCAAAATTCTCCAAGCCAGGCTTCAGCAATATGTGAACCGTGACCTTCCAGATGTTCAAGCTGTTTTAGAAAAGGCAGAAGAACCAGAGATCAAATCGCCAACATCAGCTGGATCATGGAAAAAGCAAGAGAGTTCCAGAAAAACATCTATTTCTGCTTTATTGACTATGCCAAAGCCTTTGACTGTGTGGATCAGAATAAACAGGAAAATTCTGAAAGAAGTGGGAATACCAGACCACCTGACCTGCCTCTTGAGAAACCTATATGCAGGTCAGGAAGCAACAGTTAGAACTGGACATGGAACAACAGACTGGTTCCAAATAGGAAAAGGAGTAACCCTGCTTATTTAACTTATATGCAGAGTACATCATGAGAAACACTGGGCTGGATGAAGCTTACAAGCTGGTATCAAGATTGTGAGGAGAAATACCAATAACCTCAAATACGCAGATGACACCACCCTTATGGCAGAAAGTGAAGAGGAACTAAAAAGCCTCTTGATAAAAATGAAAGAGGAGAGTGAAAAAGTTGGCTTAAAGCTCAACATTCAGGAAACGAACATCATGGCATCTGGTCCCATCACTTCATGGAAATAGATGGGGAAACAGTGTTAGACTTTATTTTTAGGGCTCTAAAATCACTGCAGATGGTGACTGCAGCCATGAAATTAAAAGACGCTTATTCCTTGGAGGGAAAGTTATAACTAACCTAAATAGCATATTAAAAAGCAGAGATACTACTTTGCCAACAAGGGTCCGTCTAGTCAAGGCTGCTGTTTTTCCAGTGGTCATGTATGGATGTGAGAGTTGGACTGTGAAGAAAGCTGAACACTGATGAACTGATGTTTTTGAACTGTGGTGTTGGAGAAGACTCTTGAGAGTCCCTTGGACTGCAAGGAGATCAGACCAGTGTATTCTAAAGGAGATCAGTCCTGGGTGTTCATTGGAAGGACTGATGCTGTAGTTGTATCTCCAATACTTTGGCCACCTCATGACTCACTGGAAAAGATCCTGATGCTGGGAGGGATTGGGGGCAGGAGGAGAAGGGGATGACAGAGGATGAGATAGCTGGATGGCATCACCGACTCAGTGGACATGAGTTTGAGAACTCTGGGAGTTGGTGATGGACAGGGAGGCCTGGCGTACTGTGATTCATGGGGTTGTAAAGAGTTGGACACCTCTGTGTGACTGAACTGAACTGAACCAAACTGAAATTGTCAGTCCTGACCCTGTGAAGGGAAGGTGCGCGCAAGAGAGAGGGGAAAAATTTAGACTTTCTGTCCTAAATTCCTTGCCTAAATTAATTGGAATTGTGAATACACGTACATTTCCTAGTAGGGTGCCTTGTTGTTGTTGCTGTTGTTCAGTCACCAAGTCATGTCCGACTCTGCAGTCCTATAGACGGCAGACTATATACCACAGACAGGCCTTTCCATCCCTCACATTCTCCCAGACTTACCCCAAGTTCACATCCATAGTAGGATGACTATTACAATGTAAAATTTTCCTCAATATTTGCATCCCTTCTTCCCACCTAATGATAGGGGAAGACTGACATAAATCCAGATGCTTATGGGGTTTCCTATTTGGCACAGTGGCTAAAGAATCTGCCTGCCAATGCAGGAGAGTCAAGAGATGTGAGTTCAATCTCTGGGTCAGGAAGATCCCCTGGAGAAGAAATGGCAACCCACTCCACTATTCTTACCTGGGAAATCCCATGGATAGAGAAGCATGGTAGGCTACAGCCACAGGGTCGCAAAGAGTCAGACACAACTGAGCACTCACAACAGGTGCTTATAGAGAAGGACACTTCCTATCATGTCTTCTGCAGAACATACCATGAGATGCCAGAAGATGCACTATTGGAAAATGTGTTCTGAGGTCCAACATGTGCTGTGGAAAGTATGTGATGACCAAACCCCATCAAGGCTCTGTACACAATGTACACCCCTAGTCCCAAGCAGGTGGACATCTTCAGCATTAGCCCAGTGCACGACTCCTATGAGATGCTTCTCTCCCACCCTCCAGAGAATGTGGTGAGAAGAGATCCACAAAGGACTGTCTGGGAATAGCTGATAGAGACAGAAGATTCCACATTTCACCCAAACAGATGGTGGAGCTCATCATTAAAAAACATCTTAAGAGGACACGAGCTAGCATAACATCAATCCACCTTGAGTGTGTTTCAATACATTGAGATGCAAACAATTTGGGCTTTGCATGCGTGCCTGCTAAGTCACTTCAGTCATGTCTGACTCTTTGTGACCCTATGGATTGTAGCCTGCCAGGCTCCTCTGTCCATGGGATTCTCCAGGCAGGAATACTGGAATGGGTTGCCATGCCCTCCTCCAGGGGATTTTCTGAATCCAGGGAATCAAAGCTGTGTTTCCTGTGGCTCCTCTATTTCAGGTGGATTCTTTACCGCTGAGCCACCAGGGAAATCCAATTTGAGTTTTATCTTTTGTTAAGTATTGGTAATAAGTTATTTGAGCACATGTCAGATCTAAGGACAGAGTGCACCTTGCCCAGTGGCCACAATTCACCAGGAGACTGCTGGCTACTTGATTCAGCACTACCCATTGGCAAAGACTAAAAATGCACTGAGAGAGAGAGAGTGGAGTGATTGGAAGTATCTAAATACATGTCAAAGGGCTTTCTTCTTGAAAAGAAAGCCACTTTCTCTTTGCTTTTCATTTCTTACACCTCAACTTCAGTAAGCTTCATTTCAAATTAAAGGTAGGCTAGTCCAGGTTGATGAGCTCTAGTCCACTTTGGCCCCACTCAGAGCTCAGCAAGTGCAATAACTTCCCAGCTCACATCAATGGTGGGTGAGCTTTGGCCAGGGGCTGCTATATAACAGCTAAGTCAGAAGTTTCTAGAACATTTGTTTCCTGAAACTCCAGAGGGCTCCAGCACCAAGGGCAAACAAAATCAGTCCTGCAGCTATTCCTTGAAACTTGCTGCCATTTTATCAACATGAGGAGTAGGAAAAACTCTGGACTGAAAAACTAGTCTTTTTATCTATCCCTAACCCCATTATCAGGACTGGGTTGAATGTACCCCCAGTGTACTACAGGTTCCCATCTTCACTGTTGATAGCAGTTGTTTGGCAGTAAGGAAGGTCACTCCCTGTCTTTAAACACTCTGTAGTACACTTTGGGCTTCTGTATGCTTACTATCATCCACCTATGGGCGTGGTTCCATCCAGAGGTACAAAGTCAAAATGCTAAGATGAAGACAAATGGTAAAGATTACTAAATAAATGACAAGCAATTGATGTGGCTCCAAGTTCATGACACTATGTGACTATACAAACTGTCACACTAAATTTACTGTAAACACCAAAGCAAATTCCTTAGAAACTAGGCTCACGTGCTATGTAAAAAACAGTTTCACTTGTTCATGCTGTTTTAATTCTCCTTTTGTTCTTTTTCAAAATATAAAATATTAGATTTTTAAAATATAAGACATTTTAAAATATTAGATCATATTTAATATGTATGATATATTTTATATAATTCATATAATTATAATTATACAACAATATAATTATCTATAATATAATGTACTTAATAGTAATATATAACAATATATTAAAATATATTTGTGTGATTATAATTTATAAATTATATATTCTGAATCATAATTATAATTTTTATAATCTATATTATATATATTATATATATTTTTTCACAACCTCCCTGTGAAACATGCACTTGAGAGAGACATAGCCAAAAAGTCTGATTTTCAGATGATCACATCAGTAAATTTGCAGGGACTGACATTTATTTTGCAATCCAAGTTTTCCCTCCTCGCTGTATTCATTCCATTGAACCCAGTTTTGTCAATCTGGGAAAGCCTCAGGATACTTCTCAGAATAATGGCTTTAAACACGTATGACAAAATGCATGGAATTACAAGAGAAACAAATTTTATTGAAATAAAATGATGATTTCAAAATTTGTATAGTCAATACATGTGTGCACAAAATAATATCTAGGTGTGGGTCAAATAAGAGCAGATAATTTCAAAATATCAGTTATGTAGTTGAGGTCTTTATAACAAAACTCATAAGATATAAATAATCTGTACTTGCGATCGTGGAGAAACCACTGGCATTGTTGATACTATTGTGTCTTTCTTTGCCTATATTTAAAGGGAATGAAATGCTACATTATAGCTAGAACTTAGTGAGATTAATGATGTCTTTTCCTCTACAGTTTTGAGAAATGACATTCCCCACCCCTCAGAAAAACTGCCCACAGACCCTGATCAAGAAGCCCCACGTTAACACACTTGGAAGACCTGACACTGTGGGTGGAAGTAGGGTCACAGAAAGATTGTTTTCACTCTTGTTAGAATCTCCAATGAAAACAAAATTTGAAATAAAGTTCATCGTTTCTCCCCTGATTAGAGAAGCTCAGTTGAAAGCAGGTTGGCAAGGGAAATATGTGTCATTCTCATGTGTACACTCAGAAACAAAGTATGTCCATGGTGTTGTCTATTCGATTAATGCCCTGACAGAGAGTAAGCTCTAGAGCCAGTCTCTCCGGGTTTTAATCTACTACTTACTTTCCAAGCTTTGACCTCCTTATCTATGAAATGAGAATAGTAAAGGTATCTACAAGGCTACTGTTAGCGCTTCAGTTTTCCCACTGCTGAAATTATTTTCTTAAAATGGTACATGTGGCATATTCAAAAGCAGAGACATTACTTTGCTGACTAAGGTCCATCTAGTCAAGGCTATGGTTTTTCCTGTGCTCATGTATGGATGTGAGAGTTGGACTGTGAAGAAGGCTGAGCACCGAAAAATTGATGTTTTTGAACTGTGGTGTTGGAGAAGACTCTTGAGAGTCCCTTGGACTGCAAGGAGATCCAACCAGTCCATTCTGAAGGAGATCAGCCCTGGGATTTCTTTGGAAGGACTGATCCTAAAGCTGAAACTCCAGTACTTTGGCCACCTCATGCGATGCGTTGACTCATTAGTAAAGACTCTGATGCTGGGAGGGATTGGGGGCAGGAGGAGAAGGGGACGACAGAGGATGAGATGGCTGGATGGCATCACGGACTCGATGAACATGAGTCTGAGTGAACTCCGGGAGATGGTGATGGACAGGGAGGCCTGGCATGCTGCGATTCACAGGGTCGCAAGGAGTCAGACACGACTGAGTGACTAAAAAAAAAAAAAAAAAAAATCATAGAACATGGCCTGAGAACTCATTGATAAATTTCACCATTAGTGTGATTTCTACCACTAGATGGGTTTGGAGGAACAAATCACTTCACTACCCTGAATTTAATCTCATCTTTTGTCAAACGTGACACTCATAAATTCCCTGTCTCATATATCAAATAATGACTCACATCCAAATGTCTTTGGACTACATGTGATGTTGGGCAAATGAGATGAACTGGATGCTAAATATAAGTTAATTGATGACAGGGTTTTAGAATGTCAGGATACTTTGGAACCATGTAATAGGTGAACTGGCTATTCATTGTGTTTTCTTCTCTGCAGGGCTCCACAGAACTGAACTTCTATTGGTCAACATGAAGACCCAGGTGACTCGATAAGCAATTGCATTCACAATTATGTGAATGCATAATGATTATGCATTTGAATTTCATTAAGTCATGCATTTTTCTGTAACTTTCCAACCATTCATTTTAATTCTGCCTCATAGAAGTATGTGTTTCAAATATTTGAAGTAGTCAAATATTCAAATATTTGTTTCAAATATTAGAAAGAAAGCTTGCCTCTATTTTGAATGGAGCCTCCTCTGTTATGCCTCTAAACCTCTCCATTTTCTCATACACATGATTTTGTTGATCTCACCTTTCTCTCTGATTGTGTGCTTAATGTAACTGACTCTGTTTGACTTAGAGCTGTTTACCTTTATAAAACTTTGCTTTGGACTGAGGTTTTAGTGCACTATTTATGAAAATCTTATACTAAGATTAATCTCTTATGAAGTCATACGCTAAGCTTTTTAAAAATTGGTGTGACTACAATAAAACACTTGAACAGAAAATAATATAATAGGACTTGTGTTAAATGAGAAATAGATAAATCATCTGGGAGGTAATAAGTTTCTTGAACCTTATCTGTACCTTTCTGCAATCTTCTGAAATGTTTGCTTAACTTCTTTTTTGTTTTAAATACTCATGTTCCTTGTATTTCATGATCTGAGACAGAATGTGAAGCAGACTTGCCAAGAGAGCAAAAAATGACTCTGTGATATCTCCAGCTTAAAAAAAAAAAAAAGTATAATAATTTTGATCACCTCTTCCTTGTTTCCTATCTGCAATCCAAAATTCCAGATTTGACTAATCCTCCTTAGAGTTCATGATGTTATTTTTATTCAGTTCAGTTCAGTTCAGTTCAATTCAGTCACTCACTCGTGTCTGACTCCATGTGACCCCATGACTCACAGCATGCCAGTCTTCCCTGTCCAACACCAACTTGTGGAGTTCCCTCAAACTCATGTCCAGTGATTCGGTGATGCAATCCAGCCATCTCATCCTTGGTCGTCCCTTTCTCCTCCTGTCCCCAATTCCTCCCAGCATCAGGGTCTTTTCCAATGAGTCACCTCTTCACATGAGGTGGCCAAAGTATTGGAGTTTCAACTTCAACATCAGTCCTTCCAATGAACACCCAGAACTGATCTCCTTTAGGATGGACTGGTTGGATCTCGTTGCAGTCCAAGGAACTCTCAACAGTCTTCTTCAACACCACAGTTCAAAAACATCAATTCATCAGTGTTCAGCTTTCTTCACAGTCCAACTCTCACATCCATAAATGACCACTGGAAAAACTATAGCCTTGACTAGACAGACCTTTGTTGGCAAAGTAATGTCGCTGCTTTTGAATATGCTATCTAGGTTGATCATAAATTTCCTTCCATGAAGTGAACGTCTTTTAACTTCATGGCTGCAAGCACCATCCGCAGTGCTTTTGGAGCCCAAAAGAATAAAGTGTGACACTGTTTCCACTGTTTCCTCATCTATTTCCATGAAGTGATGGGACCAGATGCCATGATCTTCGTTTTCTGTATGTTGAGCTTTAAGCCAACTTTTTCACTCTCCTCTTTCACTTTCATCAAGAGGCTTTTAGTTCCTCTTCACTTTCTGCCATAAAGGTGGTATCATCTGCACATCTGAGGTTATTGATATTTCTCCCAGCAATCTTGATTCCAGCTTGCGCTTCTTCCAGCCCAGCATTTCTCATAATGTACTCTGCATAGAAGTTAAATAAACAGAGTGACAATATACAGCCTTGACATAGTCCTTTTCCTATTTGGAACTAGTCTGTTGTTCCATGTCCAGTTCTAACTGTTGCTTCCTAACCTGTATACAGGTTTCTCAAGAGGCAGGTCAGGTGGTCTGGTATTCCCATCTCTTTCAGAATCTTCCAGTTTATTGTGATACACACAGTCAAAGGCTTTGGCATAGTCAATAAAGCAGAAATAGATGTTTTTCTGGAACTCTCTTGCTTTTTCCATGATCCAGCGGATGTTGGCAATTTGATCTCTGGTTGTTCTGCCATTTCTAAAACCAGCTTGAATATCTGGAAGTTCATAGTTTACATCTTGCTGAAGTCTGGCATGGAGAATTTTGAACATTACTAGTGTAGAGATGAGTGCAATTGTGTGGTAGTTTGAGCATTCTTTGCATTGCCTTTCTTTAAGACTGGAATGAAAACTGACCTTTTCCAGTCCTGTGGCCACTGCTGAGTTTTCCAAATTTGCTGGCCTATTGAGTGCAGCACTTTCACAGCATCATCTTTTAGGATTTGAAATAGCTCAACTGGAATTCTATCACCTCCACTAACTTTGTTCATAGTGATGCTTTCTAAGGCCCACTTGACTTCACATTCCAGGATGTCTGGCTCTAGGTGAGTGACATTCAGCCAGACGTTCACACTTGCCATCTCTTTTGACCACTTCCAATTTGCCTTGTTTCATGAACCTAACATTCCAGGTTCCTATGCAATATTGCTCTTTACAGCATTGAACCTTGCTTCTGTCACCAGTCACATCCACAACTGGGTGTTATTTTTTCTTTGGCTCCATCCCTTCATTCTTTCTGGAGTTATTTCTCCACTGATCTACAGGAACATATTGGGCACCAACCGACCTTGAGAGTTCATCTTTCAATGTCATATCTTTTGCCTTTTCATATCTTAAGGTAAGCTATCTCAGATCTTTTTAAATACCTGTAAATTATTTATGCTAAAGTAATAAAGATAGGACCGTTATATCTACTACTGTGGGCAGGAATCCCTTAGAAGAAATGGAGTAGCCATCATGGTCAACAAAAGTCTACAATGCAGTACTAGGATGCAATCTCAAAAACGACAGAATGATATCTGTTTGTTTCCAAGGCAAACCATTCACAGTAATCCAAGTCTATGCCCTGACCAGTAATGCTAAAGAAGCTGAAGTTGAATGGTTCTGTGAAGACCTACATGACATTTTAGATCTAACACCCAAAACAGATGTCCTTTTCATTATAGGGGACTGGAATGCAAAAGTACGAAGTCAAGAAACACCTGGAGTAACAGGCAAATATGGCCTTGGAATGCGGAATGAAGCAGGGCAAAGACTAATAGAGTTTTGCGAAGAAAATGCACTGGTCATAGCAAACACCCTTTTCCAACAACACAGAGAAGACTCTACACATGGACATCACCAGATGGTCAACACTGAAATCAGATTGATTATATTCTTTGCAGCCAAAGATGGAGAAGATCTCTATAGTCAGCAAAAACAAGACCAGGAGCTGACTGTGGCTCAGATCATGAACTCCTTATTGCCAAATTCAGACTTAAATTGAAGAAAGTGGGGGAAACCAGTAGACCATTCAGGTATGACCTAAATCAAATCCCTTATGATTATACAATGGAAGTGAGAAATAGATTTAATTCTGATAGAGTGCATGATGAACCATGGACGGAGGTTTGTGACATTGTACAGGAGACAGGGATCAAGACCATCCCCATGGAAAAGAAATGTAGAAAAGCAAAATGGCTGTCTGGGGAGGCCTTACTAAGAAGGGGAAGGTGGGCTGTGAAAAGAAGAGATGTGAAAAGCAAAGGAGGAAAGGAAAGATACACACATCTGAATGCAGAGTTCCAAAGAATAGCAAGGACATATAAGAAAGCCTTCCTCAGTGATCAAAGCAAAGAAATAGAGGAAAACAATAGAATGGGAAAGACTAGAGATCTCTTCAAGAAAATTAGAGATACCAAGGGAATATTTCATGCAGAGATGGGCTTTATAAAGGACAGAAATGGTATGGACCTAACAGAAGCAGAAGATATTAAGAAGAGGTGGCAAGAATCCAGAGAAGAACTGTACAAAAATATCTTCCCAACCAAGATAATCATGATGGTATAATCACTCACCTAGAGCTAGACATCCTGGAATGTGAAGTCAAGTGGGCCTTAGAAACATCACTATGAACAAAGCTAGTGGAAGTGATAGAATTCCAGTTGAGCTATTTCAAATCTTGAAAGATGATGCTGTGAAAGTGCTACACTCAATATGCCAGCAAATTTGGGAAACTCAGCAGTGGCCACAGGACTGGAAAAGGTCAGTTTTCATTCCAATCCCAAAGAAAGTCTATGCCAAAGAATGCTCAAACTACCACACAACTGCACTCATCTCACAGACTAATAAAGTAATGATCAAAATTCTCCATGCCAGGCTTCAGCAGTATGTGAGCTGTGAACTTCCAGATGTTTAAGCTTGTTTTATAAAAGGCAGAGGAACTAGAGACCAAATTGCCAACATCTGCTAGATCACTGAAAAAAGCAAAAGAGTTCTGGAAAAAAATCTATTTCTGCTTTATTGACTATGCCAAAGCCTTTGACTGTGTGGATCACAATAAACTGGAAAATTCTGAAAGAGATGGGAGTACCAGACCACCTGACCTGCCTCTTGAGAAACCTATATGCAGGTCAGGAAGCAACAGTTAGAACTGGACATGGAACAACAGACAGGTTTCAAATAGGAAAAGGAGTTCGTCAAGGCTGTATATTGTCACCCTGCTTATTTAACTTGTATGCAGAGTATGTCATGAGAAATGCTGGACTGGATGAAGCACAAGCTGGTATCAAGATTGCTGGGAGAAATATCAGTAACCTCAGATATGCAGATGACACCACCCTTATGGCAGAAAGTGAAGAAGAACTAAAAAGCCTCTTGATGAAAGTGAAAGAGGAGAGTGAAAAAGTTGGCTTAAAGCTCAACATTTAGAAAAATAAGATCATGGCATCCGGTCCCATCACTTCATGGGAAATAGATGAAGAAACAGTGGAAACAATGTCAGACTTTATTTTGGGGGCTCCAAAATTGCTGCAGATGGTGATTGCAGCCATGAAATTAAAGACCTTTACTCCTTGGAAGGAAAGTTATGACCAATCTAGACAGCATATTAAAAGCAGAGACATTACTTTGCCAACATAGGTCCATCTAGTCAATGCTATGCTTTTTCCAGTAGTCATGCATGGATGTGAGAGTTGGACTATAAAGAAAGCTGAGCACTGAAGAGTTGATGCTTATGAACTGTTGTGTTGGAGAAGACACTTGAGAGTCCTTTGGCCTGCAACGAAATCCAACCAGTCCATCTTAAAGGAAATTAGTCCTGAATATTCACTGGAAGGCCTGTTGAAGCTGAAGGATGTTGAAGCTGAAACTCCAATACTTCAGCCACCTGGTGTGAAGAGCTGACTCTTTTGAAAAGACCCTGATGCTGGGAATGATTGAAGGCAGGAGGAGAAGGGGACAACAGAGGATGAGATGGTTAGATGGCATCACCAACTCAATGGACATGAGTTTGAGTGACTCTGGGAGTTGGTGTTGGACAGGGAGGCCTGGTGTGCTGCAGTCCATGAGGTCACAAAGGGTTGGACATGACTAAGCGACTAAACTGAACTGAACTGAACTGATAGTAATACAACATTGTAAATCAACTATACCCCAATAAAATGCTTTTTTTTTTTTTTTAGAAATAGTCACCAAATGCAGTTCAGTTCAGTTCAGTTCAGTCACTCACTTGTGTTCGACTCTTTGCGACCCCATGAATCGCAGCACGCCAGGTCTCCCTGTTCATCACCATCTCTCGGAGTTCACTCAGACTCACATCCATCGAGTCCGTGATGCCACCCAGCCATCTCATCCTCTGTCTTCCCCTTCTCCTCCTGCCCCCAATCCCTCCCAGCATCAGAGTCTTTTCCAATGAGTCAACTCCTCACATGAGGTAGCCAAAGTACTGGAGCTTCAGCTTCAGCATCATTCCTTCCAAAGAAATCCCAGGGCTGATCTCCTTCAGAATGGACTGGTTGGATCTCCTTGCAGTCCAAGGGACTCTCAAGAGTCTTCTCCAACACCACAGTTCAAAAGCATCAATTCTTTGGTGCTCAGCCTTCTTCACAGTCCAACTCTCACATCCATACATGACCACTGGAAAAACCATAGCCTTGACTAGATGGACCTTAGTTGGCAAAGTAATGTCTCTGCTTTTGAATATGCTATCTTGTTTGGTCATAAGTTTTCTTCCAAGGATTAAGCGTCTTTTAATTTCATGGCTACAGTCACCATTTGCAGTGATTTTGGAGCCCAAATGCAGTAGACCATATTAATAGAAGAGATGCTGATTAAATGTGGAAGATAGTAGAAATTGAAAAGTTGAGGACGGCTATAACTTGAGTGAGGCTTGGTAAATGAATGTGGCTATTTCTGTCATACTATGAAGGATCTCATATATTGTTAGAAGTATTATAAACTGGGTATTTCTTTCCTCTTATTCTCTCTTCTACCATTTCAATTAGGCCTTCACTTCTACGTCTTCCATGAAAGTGTTCTTGGAATGGATATCAATGATTTGAGTTTTGCTAAAGCCTTATGGCAGAAAGTGAAGAGGAACTAAAAAGCCTCTTGATGAAAGTGAAAGTGGAGAGTGAAAAAGCTGGCTTAAAGCTCAACATTCAGAAAATGAAAATCATGGCATCTGGTCCCATCTCTTCATGGGAAATAGATGAGGAAATAGTGGAAACAGTGTCAGACTTTTATTTTGGGGGGCTCCAAAATCACTGCAGATGGTGATTGCAGCCATGAAATTAAAAGACGCTTACTCCTTGGAAGTAAAGTTATGACCAACCTAGATAGCATGTTCAAAAGCAGAGACATTACTTTCCCAACAAAAGTCCGTCTAGTCAAGGCTATGGTTTTTCCTGTGGTCATGTATGGATGTGAGAGTTGGACTGTGAAGAAGGCTGAGCACCGAAGAATTGATACTTTTTAACTGTGGTGTTAGAGAAGACTCTTGAGAGTTCCTTGGACTGCAAGGAGATCCAACCAGTTCATTCTAAAGGATATCAGCCCTGGGATTTCTTTGGAAGGAATGATGCTAAAGCTGAAAAACTCCAGTACTTTGGCCACCTCATGTGAACAGTTGACTCACTGGAAAAGACTGATGCTGGGAGGGATTGGGGGCGGGAGCAGAAGGGATCGACCGAGGATGAGATGGCTGGATGGCATCACGGACTCGATGGACAGGAGTCTGAGTGAACTCCGGGAGTTGGTGATGGACAGGGAGACCTGGTGTGCTGCGATTCATGGGGTCACAAAGAGTCGGACACGACTGAGCGACTGAACTGAACTGAACTGAAACCTTAATGGTCAATTCTGTTCTCATTTTAGCAGCATTTGACAAAGTGAATCACTATGTACTCCTCAATATACTCTTGCCATTGGTTTCGTAGATGTGTCTTAGCAGTTCTAGTTTTATAGAAAAGAAAATAGTTTAGAAATAAAATAAATTAGAAGTTTAAAAATAGGAGGATGGAAGAGTGTATACTGGAGAAAGGATTGCACAGCAAGCTTTTATCAGCCTCTTTGGCCTCCTGCAAAAATTGGTGGATGTATACTCACTACAGAAAATACCGAGAGGAACAAAATAATGAGATTGTACTCTTCACAGTGAACAAGAGCTAACAACCCAAGGCAGAAAACTTTCCAAAGTGCAATGTGGTAAATTGATTGGCTGTAGTTCTTTCATGATTTATTGCATCTGTGTTTCGAGTGAGTCCCTGTACATCAAGTGACATTTTCTAGTGTAACATTTCTACATCATCATTATTGTTATCATTATTATTGACCCTTATGGAATCCCTGTAGGTGTGTTTACCTAGTACCTCCTCCTCCAAATTTAATGCCATAGATACACTGTATACTTCTTCTCATATTGTATGTGTGCATGCTAAGTCACTTCAGTCATGTCCAACTCTTTGCTACCCTATGGACTGTAGCCTATCAGGCTCCTCTATCCATGAGATTCTCCAGGCAAGAATACTGGAGTGGAATGCCATTTTCTTCTCTTGGGTATCTTCCCAATCCAAGGAGCAACCTCACGTTTCCTTCATTGACAGGCAGATTCTTTACACTGAGCTACCTGGGAAGCCCTCTTATATTGTAGCTGCTGCTAAGTCACATCAGTTGTGTCCGACTCTGTGCGACTCCATAGATGGTGGCCCACCAGGCTCCCGTCCCTGGGATTCTCCAGGCAAGAATAATGTGGTGGGCTGCCATTTCCTTCTTCAGTGCACGAAAGTGAAAAGTGAAAGTGAAGTCACTCACTCGTGTCCACCTCCTCGCAACCCCATGGACTGTAGCCTACCAGGCTCTTCCATCCATGGGATTTCCCAGGCAAGAGTACTTGAGTGGGTTGCCATTGCCTTCTAATTTATATATACAAATGTAGGATTTTTAACACTTAAGAACCAATTCTGCCTCATTAGGGAAAATATAGCCCCACTAAGAATGCATATTTTGGTCCAATTTCCCCAGAAGGACTTACATGAGAAGAAGCCTGAGGCAACATTTGAAAGTGAAGCAAAAAGTAGCAGTGGTCCAAGAGACCCCTAACTAGGAGTGTATTATTTTCATTATCCCAGATGAGAAGAACAACTGGGCGAGAACAGTGGATATGAGAACATATAGAAACAAATGTGAGAAAAAAGTTTGAGAACAAGAAACATCAGGAGCTATTTTACTTCCAAAATACCATGAGTATCAAAAGACTACTTCATTGATAAAAGCTTTTAATGGAATAAAAAGCACTGTCACATAAATATAAAGATTGATTTTAAGAATCAAGCCAATCTCAGATATTTGGAATGAAAAAGTCTAAATATAGAAGATAAGTCATCAGGGTCAAGGAGTCACAAAGTGCTTCTACACAGAGGACTTGGATGCACAATTATGGCATCAGTCACTCAGCAGAGAGATTAAGAGCAGAGTGATGATAGACAGTCACACCCCATGGCAGTGCCATGATGGATTGCTAAATCAAAACTTTCGGTCTCCTTGATATAAGGTTAAATAAAAAATGCAGTCAAGACTGTGCACTTAGTCAGATGGAAGTGTCAGGGATCCAACTACATGGCATATCCAAATGTAAACTGATTGGCGTTATATTGCTGCCAAAATTAAATAATGGTGAAAATAATTCTGTGATCTGGAGTTGAGCCCTGATTCCTCCTGGTTGGTAGCATCTCCTTCATCTGCTCTGTCTCCAAGATTAACCCTGGGAGGGTCCTGTCTTCCTCCACTCTGAGACTTGAAATAAGTTGTTAACCCATCACCCAGCCCAAAATCTTTGCCGGAGATTAAGATGACCACATGAAGTAAACCAAAACCAATCACTGTTGCAGTAAATGTCAAGTTATCATGCATTTTGCAACAACAAATTTAGAATGTATTGGTTGTGGTTTTTCTCTACCATATTGGACAACACAAATGTAGATCCTTGGGGAAGATAGGAGTGTGGAAATAAGTTTAACAGTAATTGGAAAGAAGCTGATGAATAAGAGTTTCCTGGGAAACTAAATAGCATAAACCTTAGCGAAACACTAACATGTAGAGAATTATCTCAGCATCAAATTGAACACTGGGACACAAAGACAACTCAGGAAAGGACTGAGGTCCGGTTCGTGAAAATATTTTATCTCCTTGGTTATTTGAGCATGACAACTCAGACAATTTTATTGTGGAGAGGTCTGAGGCCATATTCAGACTCAGTGGGAAATGACCCATATTCAGATGCTACAAATGACCAGGAGAGGCTGAGTGTAAGATTGGGAATATGTTAGTCACAGTGAAAGGTAGTTACAGCTTCCAAATTAGCAAGCAGAAAACATTTATATACACTTACCATTTGACCTAAACCTTATAATGTTTATTTTATCTTATATATATATAATATATATATTTAATTTATCACACACACACACACACACACATATATATATATATATATATATATATCAGCTGCTTTCATATTCTTGAGGAGTGATAAAATACTTCTAAAGGAGGAACTTGCTTTTACTTAGAAAACAAAGTTAATAGAAGGAGACTCTTAGCTGATCTAAAAGGATGCTAAGATACTCTGTGTTGTTGTTGCTGAATCTTTCAGTTGTGTCCAACTCTTTGTGATCCCATAAACTGTAGGTCATCAAGATCTTCTGTCCATGGGATTTCCCAGGCAAGAATACTGGAGTGGGTTGCCATCTCCTTCTCCAGGGGATCTTCTAGACCCAGGGATCAAAACTGTGTCTCCTGCATTGGCCGGTTACAGGCACTGTCACCTTACATTGGCAGGCACTGAGTCACCAGGAAGATATTAATACTCTGTACGTTGAAGAAAAAGGATGACCTTTTTGGATACAGGGACTGAGAGAGATCATATATGTTTATTTGGGAGTTTCCCTTGACAAGGTTCCAAAGAAAGTAGTTCTGAGAATATTTGAGAACCAGTGAAAAGGGGAGGTAAGGGAATCACTCACTCCATTGGTAGAGAATGAGCTTGAAAGCATCAGGGATACAGATGGACGCTATTGACATGATTCCCCTACAGATACAGTTATTGACTGTAGCCATTAAGGAGCCCAATCTCAAGGCCATTTATATATAATAGATACTTATTTTAATATATTTTTTTTAAAGTAATGGCCATGTTGTGTCCACATTTTCTGTAGTAAAAATCGTTGAACTGCTGATAGCTTGAGGAATTAATTCAGACCATACTTGTGTTCTTGCTCAAAGGCAACTGGAAGTTGTACGAACAGATGGTAGGCATGGGGGGTCATCAGATACTAATTCAGTCCAGGCCTGCATCATGCGAGTGAAGGCACAGGACTCCCCAAGGAAATTTAAGTATCAAACCTGGTTTGGAACCCTGGGATAGAATGAGATCCTGCAGATAAATGGTGTTAGGATTTGAGTGATTTTTCTGGCTCCTGCAGCAAACCCCATTAGACTAGAGGTTTGCACAGGATCCATTTTTCTATGTGTTTGAATATTAAATCAGTTTCAATCATTTTGTTTTGTATGCCAGTATGGATTTTTTTCAATATTTTTCAGTAACGCACAAATTATATCATAAATATACAGCCCTACTTTGAGTTTTCATAGTAGGCACAGACTAAGTCTTAGGAAAGGGAAAAAAAAACACTAAAAAATTAAACAAAGTAAAGAAACAGTAAAAGCAAATAGTAGTCATGGCCCCAAGGGTTTCAATTCAGTATAAAATGATAAAGGACATCTCAGTCTGGCTTGACTGAATTTTAAAATTAAGAGGGCAGTTATTCAAATAGAGTGCAGCTGAACAGTGTTTATAAGTCTCCAAAATCAGATAATTTATATAGCTTTCAACATGGCCCTTTCATCTTAAATTATACCATTAACCTATAAATTTCCTAATCAGCTTGTCAAAGTTGTTTAAGCGAATAACGTTTTGATGCCCATGTTTTTGTGTCATATACATGTACAGAGGAACTTTAGCTATTTTAACATATTTGTATGAAAACAGGATAAATTCCCTTCCATGGAGGTAAGATGAGCAAGATAGGAATTCAATTTAGTATTAGAAATTTTTAACAGAGCCTTCATTTAGTTATCTCAAGACTCTTAACCTTCCTGTAATTTTTATTCCTCATTTTCAAAATGAGATTATGAGACCCTGTTATCTCTGAATACTTTTTCCAACACAATCAGTACTAGAATAAGGAATGCTACTAGTTCAGCTCTGGGACCTCAAGATCACACTGTAAAAGTAGAGAGCAGGATGATGTAGAATTGCCTCAGTTCTGTTTAATTACTTAACCACAAAAAGGTCACTGTAGGGTAACATTCCTGTGACTAATTCAGGGATTCCCTGGAAACAGACTCCCAAGAGCAAGTGCATACACCTCGAGCTTGGACTTCTGATCTCTGGAACTGTGTGAGACAATACTTTTCTGTTGTTTAATCCAACCTGTCTGTGCTACTTTGTCAAGGCAACCCTGAAAGACCAATACAGCAAGTAAGAATAGAGATTGGGAAGTGACCGACGTAAGGAAAGGAGTCCAAAGACTGGGGAGAACTTCCATCAGATCATGTCTAGAGGTCAGCCTTACTCTGGAAACTATACCGCAAGAGAACCCAGAGGGGAGGCTTGGGAGAGAGCAAGGTTCAAGCTAATCTGGAAGGACTGTGGGGAAGGGGTAGAAAACACTTGGGGCAGTGGAGCTAGTATATAGAGAGAAGAGCACAAAGCAGGGACTGGGGAAAGGAGGGACACATAGAATGAGGAGGAAGATGAATCAGCTAGGACACAGGCAATGCAGAGCAGGAAAAAATTGCAGAATATACTGGAAATGGGCCCCACCTCCACAGACGTGAACTTTGGAAAGCTAAGTCTGTTCTGTGTCAGGAACTGAGACTAGAGATGAAAAGGAGGTTAGGAAAGGGAAGTTAGGAGATGGCTGTGATGACCAGGAGAACACAGGGGAGGTCTGGTGGGGCCAAGCAGACTCTGAAGGCGGAAGGTTAAGGCACATTCAAAAACATCATCGCAAAGGAGTTGCACTAGTCAGGAGAGAGGAAGAGATAGTGTGTCCATGTTGATGCCATTGAAATAAGAAGGGAAGCTGGAGAGACCTTGAGGCTGGCTCTGGGTGGCTGCTGCTGCTGCTAAGTCACTTCTGTCATGTCCTGTCCCTGGGATTCTCCAGGCAAGAATACTGGAGGGGGTTGCTATTTCCTTCTCCAGTGCATGAAAGTGAAAAGTGAAAGTGAAGTCGTTCAGTCGTGTCCAACTCTGTGCGACCCCATGCACTGTGGCCTACCAGGCTCACAGAGCTAGAACAAATAATTTCACAATTTGTATGGAAATACAAAAAACCTCGAATAGCCAAAGCAATCTTGAGAAAGAAGAATGGAACTGAAGGAATCAACCTGCCTGATTCAGGCTCTACTACAAGCCGCAGTCATCAAGACAGTATGGTATTGGCACAAAGACAGAAATATAGATCAATGGAACAAAATAGAAAGCCCAGAGATAAATCCACACACCTATGGACACCTTCTCTTCAACAAAGGAGGCAAGAATATACAATGGATTGAAGACAATCTTTTTAACAAGTGGTGCTGGGAAAACTGGTCAACCACTTGTAAAAGAATGAAACTAGAACACTTTCTAACACCATACACAAAAATAAACTCAAAATGGATTAAAGATCTAAACATAAGACCAGAAACTATAAAACTCCTAGAGGAGAACATAGGCAAAACACTCTCTGACATAAATCACAGCAGGATCTTCCATGACCCACCTCCTAGAATACTGGAAATAAAAGCAAAAATAAACAAATGGGATCTAATTAAAATTAAAAGCTTCTGCACAACAAAGGAAACTATAAGCAAGGTGAAAAGGCAGCCTACAGAATGGGAGAAAATAATAGCAAATGAAGCAACTGACAAACAACTAATCTCAAAAATATACAAGCAACTCCTGAAGCTCAATTCCAGAAAAATAAACGACCCTATCGAAAAATGGGCAAAGAACTAAATAGACATTTCTCCAAAGAAGACATACAGATGTGTTTGTTAAACACATGAAAAGATGCTCAACATCACTCATTATCAGAGAAATGCAAATCAAGACCACAATAAGGTACCATTTCATGCCAGTCAGAATGGCTGCGATCCAAAAGTCTACAAGCAATAAATACTGGAGAAGGTGTGGAGAAAAGGGAACCCTCTTACACTGTTGGTGGGAATGCAAACTAGTACAGCCACTATGGAGAACAGTGTGGAGATTCCTTAAAAAACTGGAAATAGAAGTGCCTTATGACCCAGCAATCCCACTGCTGGGCATACACACCGAGGAAACCAGAATTGAAAGAGACACATGTACCCCAATGTTCATTGTAGCACTGTTTATAATAGCCAGGACATGGAAGCAACCTAGATGTCCATCAGCAGATGAATGGATAAGAAAGCTGTGGTACATATACACAATGGAGTATTACTCAGCCATTAAAAAGAATACATTTGCATCTGTTCTAATAAGGTGGATGAAACTGGAGCCAATTATACAGAGTGAAGTAAGCGAGAAAGAAAAACACCAGTACAGTATACTGACACATATATATGGAATTTAGAAAGATGGTAATGATGACCCTGTATGCGAGACAGCAAAAGAGACACAGAAGTATAGAACAGACTTTTGGACTCTGTGGGAGAGGACGAGGGTAGGATGATTTGGGAGAATGGCATTGAAACATGTATACTATCATGTAAGAAACGAATTGCCAGTCTAGGTTCGATACAGGATACAGGATGCTTGGGGCTGGTGCACTGGGATTACCCAGAGAGATGATATGGGAAGGGAGGTGGGAGGGGGTTCAGGATTGGAAACTCATGTACACCCATGGCGGATTCACGTCATTCATGGTAAAACCAATACAGTATTGTAAACTAAAAATTAAAAAAAAAAATTTCCTCTAGTTCAACTTTCTGAAAGTGATTATGAAAAATTCTTTTCTTTCTTGAAAGAATTTGGAAGAATTCACCAGTACAAATCATCTGGGATTGGTGCATTTGTTTCATAATTTATCAATAATTGATTCAATTTTAATAGGCATGAGCATATTGTTTTTCTGTTTCTCCTTGTATGAGATTTGGTAGTTTGCATCTTCAAGTGTGCTTGAAGTATCATAATTTATATCACAGTATTCTTGTAGTATCCTTTTAATTTCTAAAGAGTCTTTAGTGATAATTGTCTTTCATACCTGGTTTGCATTATTTCTCATTTTTCTTTGTCAGTTTTGCTAGAGGTTTGTCAATTTTATTAATCTCGAAGAAACAGCTCTTTGTTTCATTGATTTTTTTCCTCTATTGTTTTTCTGTTTTCAATGTTATTAACCTTTAGTTTCATCTTTATTATTTCCTTCCTTCTGCTTGCTGATAGTTCTTTTTTTTTTTTTTCTTGAGGTAAAAACTTAGGTCATTAATTTAAGACTTTCCTACTTTCTAATGTAAGTGTGAAATGTTACAAATTTCTCTTTTCTTTTGTTTTAGCTGTATCCCACAAATTTTCCTATGCTTTTATTCATTCATGCCTTTTTTTATTATTTTGATACTTCTTCTTTGACCCATAGATTGTTAATTAGTTCTTTGTTTAATTTTCACATGTTCAGAGATTTTCTTGTCTTTATGCTACTGATTTCTACTTGATCCTATTACGGTTAGAAAACACAATGGAGTATTACTCCACCACTAAAAAGAATACATTTGATCAGTTCTAATGAGGTGGATTAACTGGAGCCAATTATACACAGTGAAGTAAGCCAGAAAGAAAAACACCAATACAGTATACTAACGCATATATATGGAAATTAGAAAGATGGTAACAGTAACCCTATATGCAAGACAGCAAAAGAGACACAGATGTATAGAACAGTCTTTTGGACTGTGTGGGAGATAGAGAGGGTAGGCTGATTTGGGAAAATGGCATTGAAACATGTATAATATCATATAATAAACGAATCGCCAGTCTAGGTTCAATGCAGGATACAGGATGCTTGGGGCTGGTACACTGGGATGACCCAGAGGGATGGTACAAGGAGGGAGGTGGGAGGGGGATTCAGGATGGGGAACACATGTATACCCATGGTGGATTCATGTTGATGTATGGCAAAATCAATACAATATTGTAAAGTAAAAAAATTAAATAAGTAAAAGAAAACACATTCTGTGGAATTCCTATTATATTAAATGTGTTGAGATTTTCTTTACACCTCAAGATATGGTCTGCTTTGGTAATCCCTGCAAAAGATGTCTTTTGCTATGCCAGGTAGAGTGGCATGTTCTTAATTTTGGCTAAATGCTATTGGTTGATTTTATTGTTCAGATCGTCCATATTCCTGTTGATTATCTTCCTAGTAGTTCTATTGACTTCTGAGAGGAAGATGTCAATTTTCCAACCATCATTGTGGGATTGCTATTTCTTCTTTCAGTTCTATCCATTTTTGTTTCATGCATTTTGAGCCTCTGCTGGTTGATGTGTACACATTTGGATTGTCATGTCTTCCTGGTGGGTTCATGTTTTTAATCATGTGTAATGTGCCTCTTTGTCTTAGTAATTTTTATTTTCTATGGAATCTATTTTATCAGATATTAATATAGCCACTTTTGCTCTGATTTTTTTTGTTTTAATTTTTCTGTTCTTTAGTTAGCATATTTATGGCTCTTCCTGTATCATTGAAAACCCTTTTGTGAATTTGTCTTCTCTTCTCAAGTGGCTTCCAAATAATCTTCACCAACACTTGCATTATCAAGTGTGCAGGAGTGCACAGACATGAAAATGCAGATGTCAAAACAAACACAGAGATGCAGAAATACTCAGAAATTGGATTCACTCAGATGTGAAAGCACATAGACACGGGAAATGTAGATGCAGAAACATGCAGACAATGGGAAACACATAGACATGGAAATATGCAGAAATGGAAACGTGAAGACACAGGAAACACTCTCATAGAAACATGCAGACATGGAAACTGAAACACATAGGCAGGGAAACAAACAGATATGGAAACACAAAGGCATGGAAAGACATACACGGGAAATGTGAAGATATGGGAAAGGTGCAGACACAGGAAAATGTAGAGGTAGAAACACAAACACAGGAAACATGCAGATCCACATGTAGACAAGGAAAAACGTGGACATGGAAACACACAGACATGGGAGTCACAGATGCAGAAATACACGAGTATGGTAATATGCAGTCATGGCAACACACAAAATGGAAACATGCAGATGTGGAAACAGGCAGGTGTAGAGACCAAAACAAAACTTTGACAAAGTAATGCTTTCAGGCTGTTTGCAAAGATCTTCTATTCCAGTGTAATTTATTCTATTGTATTCTCTCTTTTTTTAAAAAGACAGACTATATTTCTTTATTTATTTAGCTGCCCAGAGCTTAGTTGTAGCACACGGGAGCATCCTTACACCACGTGGGTTCTTTTGTTGCGGTGCACAGTCTCTCTAGTTGTGCGCAGGCTCAGTAGTTGCAGTGCATGGACTTAATTACTCTGAGGCATGGAGAATCTTAGTTCCTCACCAAGGCTCAAACCTATGTCCCCTGCATTGCAAAGCAGATTCTTAACCACTGGACCACCATGGAAGAGCCATATTGCATTCTCTTTTATCTTAAATCTTATTGTGGCCTAATAACATCTTTTTAAGTATAAATTTATTTATTTTAATTGGAGGCTAATTACTTTACAATATTGTATTGGTTTTGCCATACATTGAATTGAATCCACCACTGGTGTACATGTGTTCCCCATCCTGATCCCCCCTCCCACCTCCGTCCCCATCCCATCCCTCTGGGTCATCCCAGTGCACCAGCTCCGAGCACCCTGTCTCATGCATCGAATCTGGACTAGTGATTCCTTTCACATATGATAATACACACGTTTCAATGCCATTCTCCCAAATCATCCTACCCTCTCCCTCTCCCTCTCCCACAGAGTCCAAAAGACTGTTCTATACATCTGTGTCTCTTTTGCTGTCTTGCATATAGGGTTATTGTTACCATCTTTCTAGATTCCATATATATGTATTAGTATACTGTATTGGTGTTTTTCTTTCTGGCTTACTTCACTCTGTATAATTGGCTCCAGTTTCACCCACCTCATTAGAACTGATTCAAATGTATTCTTTTTAATGGCTGAGTAATACTCCATTGTGTATATGTCCACAGCTTTCTTATCCATTCATCTGCTGATGGACATCTAGGTTGCTTCCATGTCCTAGCTATTATAAACAGTGCTGCGATGAACACTGGAGTACATGTATCTCTTTCAATTCTGGTTTCCTCGGTGTGTATTCCCAGTAGTGGACTCACCCTGGGTCATGACAAGTGGTTGAAAAAGCCAGATCCAAAGGGTAAAGCCCAAACTTCTTAGCATAGCAGCTGCTTCTCTTTTACAAGTTGACCGAACCTATCTTTCTTCTTCATAGTCTTTCCAATCCACCCAGAACCGTTGCTCCCAAACACATCTTGTTGGTCCACTCCTCTGTTGGTTCGCCAAGCCAATCTTGGCCTGTGTCTCTATACTCAAGCACTGCTGGGCCTCAAGACCCAGGCATGAATCCTAAACTGCATTCTCAATGTCTCTGGCATGGGATTAAAGAATCTCTGGCTTGTGTCCCACATGGATAATTTTCATGACCACACAGTGCTTTTTAGACCCCACAGCCAGGGACCTTACATTTTTTAATCTTGTTAATACCACTGTCTGACACGAGAGCTAACACAGAGCTAGGTTTCCATTAACAGTAGCAAACATTGTTATAATGAAGACTATGGCTGTTAAAAGACCGGGAAAGAAATTCTGAAAATGATCATGTGATTCACCATCCTTTCATCCCTTAGCATACATTGGCCTCAGTCAACGATGTTGTTGGTGATTTGATAATTATGTGAACAAGTCACTTCATTATTCCTAAGTAGCAAGGAGGAAAATCACTTGTAAAAACTGCTGTTTTTGTTTCCATGGTAGTTCTTTGTTTCCTTACAAGCCAAATACTGAGAGCTTTAGCATGCCATATGGTTCAACAAAATCAAGACCCTGCTTGCTTTGGCAGTTACTCCTTCATATGTTCAATGTTTGGCCAGTCCCACCCTCCTCCCTAAGGGTCTACTCTCACACCTTTGTACACGCTGATGAAGCTATGCCAAATGTACATTCCCTTTCTTTATTTTCATGGTCAACTCTAGCTTACATTTTGAGGTCCGGAACAATGACCATTTCCTTTTTAACAGGCTGAGTTGCTGAAATGAATGATTTTGTTCACTCTTTCATTTTGTTCACTCTTAGGAGGTCACTCTCCTATGGCTGAGGATACATGAGAAATCTCCATTATTGTACCCTGGGGGTTGTAATGAAAATATGTACAAATGCGAGGGGGCCTGGCAGATGACGGGTTAAGCTGCACTTCACAGGAGAGTGTGAGGGTCTGTTTGAAAAGCTATCCAGACAGAGGAGCAGGAGCCACGAATAAAGACATGGCCTATTGCATCTTGTGACTGGAGACACTGAAGCACCTCTTCCCATTAGGGAAGCTGTTGGAGGCTGAGATGCAAATTTAGAAAAGGGACGTGATGAAGAAGCCCCCAGTGCCTTGCTCCAGTTTGGGTTTTACCCTCATAATAATGTTGATGGCCGCAGGGTGTGCAGCACGTTCTTCACATAAGGGAACAACTTGGCCAGGTTTACGTTATAGAAGGATAATTAGGATTTAATTTCAAGAAAAATATTATTCATCTTTTTGCTTAATTTCTTCCAACCCTCTCTTTACCTTCTTCATGTCTGAGCAAAATGTAAAAAGAAGTTACAGTCATTGGCTTTTCATGGTTCATTTTCACTGGAAATGGTAAGCACTGACTCTCAAGTGTATTCAATTACATGAGTAAGATAAATCCCTGTGGCTCCCAGGAAGGTGCTTTGTTTGGAGTTTGCTCCCATAATGCAGATATGGAGTGAGAGCTGAAAACTGGATCCATATACCCCACACAGCATCTTTCCTACAGAAACACAACTGACACACTGTCTTCATCAGCACATGTTTATTATTCCAGGAAACTCTTACTCAGAAAGATTCATGCTGCAAACAACCTTATTGTTCATTCCAGGAGCTTCCTGGAAGAGCTCTCTTCAATTAAAACATCATCTGATAGCTTTTACCCAAGACTCTTTGAATTTCTTCCCACAAACTTTTCTTCTTGCTGTGTCCACCCATCCCAAACAATTGTATCATGACCTTTGATTAATCCTGACCAAAACCCTACATGAAAAGACCTTGCTTCCCAGAGACTGTGAAGTCTCAATAAATATCCTACTTCTCCCTTCTCCTCTAAGGTGCCAGCAAGACCCAGTTGAGGCGGGTATTCCTTTCCATGTAAAGAAAAAAAGAACTCAGCTTTGTCTTACCCACAGCTGTAGTAGTTGACATTTTAAAGAGACTATTCTCAACAAGGTGCAGAATATATATCTAGGGCTTTTGCTTCTCAGTGGGTGGAAATAAGGACAGGAAAGGAGGACATGTTAACACCTACAGAGTGAGCGTACTGGAACTGGGAATATTGAGGGAATGAGAACCATTCCTTTCACTGAGGAGCACAAAGCTTTTTTTTTTTTTTTTTAAAGGGAGAAAAGTACGTAGACCATGCTTGTGGTGTCATAGAAGTTGTCCAGAAGAGGGAACTGTAAACTTTGGAGTGGAGGAGGGAAAGGAAGGCCAGGAAAAGTACTATTAGCCTCATTTAAGAAGAGGGATGAAATAGAAGAAAATAATGGTCTGCAATAGAAAGCAGGACTCATACTATCTGCCAACATCACTTGGGATAAGGAGACACCTGGCTCTTTTGTGGGCAGTATATCTTACAATTGTATGGCTTGTGCTTTGAAGTACAGATTCCAGCTACTGAGCAAAGCTTTTGTCAAAGGGAACCAAGGAGAAGACTCTCCAGTCTCCATAGGGCCTCCAATGATGTTGCCAGGGAAACAGTCCCATCACACAGAAGTTTTCTGGGCTCCAGAACATTTGGGGCTTCTCTTCTGTATCACTCTAGAGACAATGAGACTAAATCTTAACCAGTGAAGAACTTTAAAGGAGCTTACTCCAAACCAAATTCCCAGTTCTTACTCAAGTTCTTGAAGAAGAGAAAGGCCATCCAGCTATATAAGGGAAGGCAAGTTCATGGATCACTCCTGCTTTCCTGGGAACACAAACCCAGACACTGCCTCCTGCCTGTGTTTCTCTGTCCAGTCATCACTTAATCCAGCTTCTCCAAGTCACAGAGCTGTCGACCTTTAAGGGTTGTTGTTCTTCTGCTGCGGATGCCTTTTCTCAAAAGAATTTGATTTTATCACTCTACCATTTCCCATTATCTGAATATTAATCAAAGGTACCCAAAAGGAGCTTGTCAATAAGAGCATAACTGACAGAGTGAAGGAGTGTGGCAGAAAAAAATAACACTTATCTGACGAAGTCCAAACACTTTGACAGGCAGGGAAAGGAAAAGGCTAAAATGCATTATACTTGCGCCATTTGCACCATTTCTGTTGTAGATGGGTTGTTTATAGTAAGGCCTTGAGACACTGGAGATAAGCTATAGAGACATAGCTAAATATAAGCCTTTGGAAAGAAAAAAATCAAGCAATCAAGCAATCAAGGATGCTAGAAAGAATCAGAGGCCAGCATATGGAACCCTTGGCATAATAAAGAAGTAGATGTCTTGTTCCTGCAAAGCAATGGCACAATAGAGAGCTTGCTCATTTGACAACAGACATACTTTGAATGGATGACTGTATCTTCTCATCACGATTGCATTGGTTACTGGTGATGCCTAATTGCATAAGGCATGACTTGCTCCCTCTGGGATCCCCACTACTGGTCAGAGATGCAAGAAATACATGTGAAAAAAGTGTTGTTTGACTTTTTCATCTCCACTGACCTCTTCTTCTGTTCCTTATTATATTATTCAACTTTAGATTGTAGGGATAATGAACATTATCTTGCAAATTAGAAAATCATGTACCAGGTTCATCACATAAATTACCAATGTCATTTGCTGTTAGATGAAAAGATAGATTTCCAACTATTCCTGGCCTTGTGAGTCGGAAAAAGAACTTGTGTAAGTGAATGATGCAACTGAGTTAATAATATACCTGATTTAGAATCATGAATCCTAAATTCAGTGTGGGTCATCTGTTTAGGGTCCTGGTTACCCAGAGAAGGAGAATCTAATGACTAGTGGGAGACATTGTCTACAGTAGACTTTTAGGGAGAAACAGTTACTCAAGACAGAGGATCTGATCATAATAGAAACCACAGAGAAAAGATGGAAATTCACTGTTGTGATACAAAGTACTGATGAGATTTTTCATAATTGATGATATAATTTTTTTAGAATTGTAGCCAGAATAATCAAGAGTGGGTTGGAATGTGGGACATATGTGGAGAAGGCAAGTGGTCAAAAGATAAGGCTTGAGTAAGTTCAGTTGGATTCAGTGCTACAGGGTCACTTTTAGGTTGTGATGGCTACTTGGTACCAAGGCCTAGTTGACATCTTAAAGCAACTCTCTATGTTAGGCTGAACTGCAGTATGCATCTAGAGAATATCTTAAACATGCATCACTCAGACTTTCTGGGAATAACCAGTGCTGAAAAACTCACTTGATCCAAAGCAACTCATTCCATGGTCTTATATATAATAATTATAATGATCACATTTTAGTCACACTTACTAGGGACTAAGAAAGGTAAATGGAAAGAAACAAGATTTAATAAATACCCAAGTATATAATTGTCCCTAGATTCAGAATCCAGTAACTTAGGACTTTATAAGCTTTTAAAGTGTACTGAAACCTTCTAATAATTTCCAGTTTTTCCAATTAGAGGCCTGGTGCCAGGAATAAGTCAGTGATACTTCCATGTTCCAGTTGTATATTTTACCCTGCACGTAGACACAGCCTTCCAAAGTTAGAGAGCCAGGTAAAAGGCAAGCCCTCAAGTCATCAGCTCCATCTTTGCAAGAATCCAGGGAGTGACACAATGATTTATGGTCTGACTAAACAGTTAAGTATCTGCATAGAAAGAAGCAGACAAATTAATAACCATAAAAAGGAAATGCATACTTCCTATACTTCAAATCCTTTTTGTTTTTCTTTTATCTACTATCCCATCAAGCCTAACAGTGACTGAATAGGCTGAAATCATTGTTTCTTTTTCACAGTTCCACAAGGGTAATGTTTGAATGAAGAAATATCCGGTGTTTCACCCTCAATGAGTGGATAGCTCACATTTTGCAACAGCACTTTCAAGTACATTTTTAACTCTCAACTCAAAGTAATCCTGTAGGATCTGTATTCTTATCCCAGTTTTACAAATCAGGAAAATGAGCTTTGCATTGGCTCATACACTACTGGCAAGGAAACTGTTGTTATTTGAAGGAGGAGAGTGGTGGATGCTACTGTAGTTTATAAAATGTTTTCAAATTAGAATCTTCTGAGACAGGGTCACAAGACCAAGTAAGTACATTTTCTTGTAGTTGCTGCTGCTGCTGCTACGTCGCTTCAGTCGTGTCTGACTCTGTGCCACCCCATGGACAGCAGCCCACCAGGCTCCTCTGTCCCTGAGATTCTCCAGGCAAGAACACTGGAGTGGGTTGCCATTTCCTTCTCCAATGTGTGAAAGGAAAAGTGAGGGTGAAGTGGCTCAGTCGTGTCCGACTCTTCACGACTCCATGGACTGCAGCCCACCAGGCTCCTCCATCCATGGGATTTTCCAGGCAAGAGTACTGGAGTGGGTGCCATTGCCTTCTCCCTTTCTTGTAGTTAGGATACACTATTACCAAGCTTCCCAAGTAGTGCTAGTGGTAAAGAACATGTCTGCCAATGCAGAAGACATAAGAGACGCGGGTTCAATCCCTGGGTTGGGAGGATCCCCTGGAGAAAGAAATGGCAACCCACTCCAGTATTCTTGCTTGGAGAATCCCATGAACAGAGGAGCCTGGTGGGCTTCAGTCTGTGGAGTCACAAAGAGTCGGACACAAATGAGTGACTAACACACAACACACACCTGCAGGGAGAAAAACACAACCAATCACTCCTCCTCTTTCTCTCGCCCTCTTTGGCTAGTCAGTGGATATTTAGGTGGAAAAATAAAAGAGAATTACAAAGATTATTGCTCTCTTTATGTTTTGGATTTCCCCCTCCTTTTGCTGCATTGCTTTCTGCCTGAATGTTAGTCCGTTCCAACACCATAGGGGAAATTTGAGTCATTCACATCAGGTTCTGATTCTGGATCCAATAAATTCTGGTTTTGAAAAAAATGGGCCTGCTTCATCACCAATAAAAAGGGACTATGATACATATCTCTTTCTAGGATATTGGGAAGAAATAACAAATTTATTCTTAATTATATAAAGAATATATAACCCAGAATAGGGTTTTTGTTGTGTTTCATAAACGATAGATCCTATTCTTTGATATAGTTTAATCCATAACCAAACATAGTACCTAACACTGAACAGAAACTCAATAAACATTTCTTGGAGAAAAGAAGAAATCAAAGAAAAATGAATAAAAAAGTGTATCAATTTAGTCTTAAATAGAGATATAGCCTAAAGGATAAGACTGTTGGGTAAGCATATAGAGCAATAAGAAAGTCTTATTTATAAGTCTTCCTTCTTATAAAGATACCAATTTTATCAGATGAGGGTCCTATCCTCATGATCACATTCTAAAGGCCCTATCTCCAGATACAATCCCACTGCCAGGTTTCAACATAAAGATTTGGGAGGTAAGGGGCATGATTCAGCCCATAGTAACAGATCTTTGCAAAACCTATCAGGCAAAATACCTCTATCAACACCACTCCATCCTCCATAAAGCAAGATTCACAGAAGCTTCAGAAGTCTATGCTATGACATGGGAGAAAATAGATAAAAAGATAAAGGTCAGACTTGAGAAAGTTTAATCCAGTTAAATAAAATTATGCTAAGATTTACCTATGAAGATTTAAAATTCAAACTTAGAAGAGGCAAGATTCCTGCTGTTGTTGTCGCTTTTACTTCATCCAAGATCACAACCACAGTCCCTTTTTAGCCAACTGGACGGGATGACTTTCCTAGTATAGGGCACCAGGAAATTGGTCTCAAAGAGTCACTGTGAGACCTCCCCAAATCCCCTCCAGAGTACAAACATTCCCAGCCCATAAATCCTAGTGAGGCAGGGCCAACCCATCCTTGTACTGAATCTCTCATTTTCAGAAAATCCATTGGTTTTGATGTAATCATCAAAGCCTCGTAGAAAAGAATAATATTTTTTATAGTTTAGAGAAAAGAAAAGGACATCTGGAATTAACTTTAAATGTGAAAGATAGTGACCTCATAGACGACATGCAGAAAAAAAAAATGGAATGAAGCCCACAGGCAGTTTTCAACATCAGAGGCCCAACAACGTGGATTATTTTAACCATTAAAATACAAAGAAACATTGTCTGAGGATCAGGTCTTTTTCTCTATTTAGATTTCAGATTTGTATAGACTTATTTCCATTTTAAAGGGAAATAGACTTGAAAGTAATAAAGAATGGGCTTTAGAATCAAACAGGTAAGATCTCAATTTTTCACTAGCATGTTGGGTGATGTAGGTGAGAGAAATTCAAATTGCAGTTTTGAGTGTAGATTGCCAGAAGAGATACAAGATTCCAGGTAAATTTAAATCTCGGACCAAAGAAAATAGTTTTTTATCAGTATATCCCCAATGTGTGGGGCATTCTTATATGAAATATGATCTGTTGTTTATCTGAAATTCAAATTTAAGGTGGGTGCTAAGGGAAGGGTGGGTTGAGAGTTTGAGTTAGCATATGAAAACTATTATATGTAGAATGGGTAAACAGCAAGGTCCTACTGTATGGCATAAGGAACTGTATTGAATATCCTGTGATAAACCATAATGGAAAAGAATATAAAAAGGAATGTATATGTATGTAAAACTAAATCACTTTGCTGTAGAGCAGAAACTCACACACATTGTAAATCAACTAAGCTTCAATTAAGTATTTTAAAAAGGGAAAGCAAGAAATAATAAATAAACAGAAAAACATGTAAGTTAGCATTCTATATTTACATCTGTACACCTGACTCAAGGACCTCTTCTTTAACAGTAGTGATAAAAATATCCTCCCTGCATATAAGCTGTGTGGGATAAATAATGGCAGAGACAAAGCACTTTGCACAGTGTCTGGCACATAGGATATATGCTAAACAATAACTGTTTTTACTTTTTATTTTAATAGCATCAAGAATGAGGATGATATGTTGTATATTTGAATATTCCCATTGCTTTGTACTCTTTATTTGGATGTGTTTCTGGTAAAATATGGAGTGAAATCCGGGACTTCACTTCTTATAAGTATTGTGTGTGCATGCACTTTCCGTCACTAAGTTGTGTCCAACTCTGTGACCCTAAAGACTATAGCCCACCAGGCTCCTCTGTCCATGAGACTCTCCAGGCAAGAGTACTGGAGTGGGTTGCCATGACCTACCTCAGGGGCTCTTCCCAACCTAGGGATAGAATTTGCATCTCCTGTGTCTCCTCCATTAAAATAAGATTCTTTACTACTGAGCCACCCACTAAGCCCACTTTAATAAGTATTAATGAATATTAAAATATATACCACATACACTTAATATATAAATGTTTATATTTGCCCTACTCTACCAACAAACTTAAAGCTCAACATTCAGAAAACGAAGATCATGGCATCAGGTCCCATCACTTCATGGGAAATAGGTGGGGAAACAGTGGAAACAGTGTCAGACTTTATTTTTGGGGCTCCAAAATCACTGCAGATGGTGACTGCAGCCATGAAATTAAAAGACACTTACTCCTTGGAAGAAAAGTTATGACCAACCTAGATAGCATATTCAAAAGCAGAGACATTACTTTGCTGACTAAGGTCCGTCTAGTCAAGGCTATGGTTTTTCCAGTGGTCATGTATGGATGCAAGAGTTGGACTGTGAAGAAGGCTGAGTGCCGAAGAATTGATGCTTTTGAACTGTGGTGTTGGAGAAGACTCTTGAGAGTCCCTTGGACTACAAGGAGATCCAACCAGTCCATTCTGAAGGAGATCAACCCTGGGATTTCTTTGGAAGGAATGATGCTAAAGCTGAAACTCCAGTACTTTGGCCACCTCATGCGAAGAGTTGACTCATTGGAAAAGGCTCTGATGCTGGGAAGGATTGGGGGCAGGAGGAGAAGGGGACGACAGAGGATGAGATGGCTGGATGACATCACTGACTTGATGGATGTGAATCTGAGTGAACTCTGGGAGTTGGTGATGGACAGGGAGGCCTGGCGTGCTGCGATTCATGGGGTAGCAAAGAGTCAGACACAACTGAGCAACTGAACTGAACTGAACCAACAAACCTAGATTACCTCAAAGAATTCTCCATCTTGGGTCCTGTCATGAAAATCTATATGTTTGAATGAATATATCACTTATGAAAAAAACTGAAGAGCTGGAAGACTAGACAATAGTGTCTCCTGTAATCAGAGGCTATGTTTGCAGGTACTTTCCTTCAGGATGCCCTTAGCTGAGGATGTTATTTTAATGGAATAAAGTTTGAATGGTTCAAAAGCACTTAATTTAGGATGTTTAGCCTCAAAATAGTGTCTCCTCAACCCAGGATCTTGGGATTACTGGAAGGAAGGGATTCAGCCTTGAGGTTTTTTCAGTTTGTGACTCTCAGGAATGTAAGACACCTGAGATCAGATGGTTGGCAACTATCCTTTGGGTTGCCTTCTGGAAGCCCAGGTAACCCAAGAAAGCATCATAAGTTGAGTACTTCCTCTGTATGTGATACTTGATTTCTCAAGAAAGAAGAAGGAGAGGGGGAAAGAGAAAGAAGAGCTGGAGAGAGGGAAAATCTAATCACATCATCCATCATATAAGAAAATACTGATTACAATATCCCGCTCACAGTGGAGCAGAGTTTTCATCACTATTTGCTAAGAAGAAGGAAGACAGACACATCTAGATCTAGTTCCTGAAATTCATGTAATTCTAACTCTTGATCTATGACTCTTGTTGAAAGAAAGTGATTCATGCATGAGTACCTGGCGAGGTGGAGTTGGAAGCTGCATTGTCTGATTCCCAAACCTGGGCTCTTTCCACTACCTGGGTCTTTTCTCAATATGCTCTACTTGTCCTGAAACACCGCCACAGAGGGTGCCCTTGGTGCGCATGAACAAAGCTCTTGGGATTATATCAAACAAGTCTTCTGGGATGCAGCACTAAATCAGGGAGTGTTTGAATAGGCTTCTTTTCACCCCTATCAAAATTTTTCTATTTCAGTTTACAACAGATGAGGTATTGCACTGGCCTCTGTCAGCAATCTATTATTTGAATTTTTTCTAGAAAATTATTTTGGAGATCTACACCTAAGGAACTGATGGCCTTCCCTGGTGGTCAGATGGTAAAGAATCTGCTTGCAATGTGGGAGAACTGGGCTTGATCCCTGTGGTTGGCAAGATCCACTGAAGAAGGGAATGGCAACCCACTCCAGTATTCTTGCCTAAAGAGTCCCATGGACAGAGGAGCCTAAAAAGTCCCATGGACTAGGGCTACAGTCCATTGGGTTGCAAAGAGTCAGACAAGACTGAGCAACTAACTTTCATTTTCAAGAAACTGATAAATACCTGAAGTTTTGGTGATAATTGGACTTCCCAAGTGGTGCAGTGGTAAACAGTCTGCCTGCTAATGGCTGCTAATGGAGAAGATGCAAGAGACTCAGGTTTGATTCCTGGGTCAGGAAGATCCCCTGGAGGAGGACATGGCAATCCACTCTTATTCTTGCCTGGAAAATCTCATGGACAGAAGAACTTAGTGGGCTAGAGTCAGTTAAAGGGTAAAACCCAAAGACTTGTCAAAATTGCACAAACCTCTTCATCAGGGCACAAACAGAAAAGTTAATATGTCTGGCAATTGTTTTCAAACTATGACTTCTGACAACCATCTATACTTGCCCCCGCCTTGTGTTAGTGGTTCCATTTAGATTGTGTCTCCGGATCTTCTGCTGAGCTTCAAACCCACAGACCCAAAGGCTTATTGAAAATCTCTCATGAGATGCATGGGCCCATCAAGAGCAACACTTTCAAACTGAGTTCATTATCTTCTCTCTTCCACATTCCCAGCATCCCGCCACCTGCTTACCAAAACACAAAACCATCTAGTGGGCAGTAACACAGTAGTCAGACTCCTTACCGTGAAGGAAGCAATGACTACTCTGGGTGTAAAGTCCTGCCAAGCCACCCCACACTGACCCTGGGAGCTGGACCTTTCTTCAACAACAGGGCTCTGGACACAAGGAGACAAATGTCACAAGATGGATAAGCAGAGGGGCATTAAGGAGCCTAGTGCTTTCTTAGTACTGAACACAGAACCATTCTCCACTGATAGTCTTTTGGATTATTCCCAAGGTTTATGGTTTACAGACAATGTCACATCAGTGCTGCTGTGGGCAAGACTCACTGCAGGATGTCTCTATGTCACTGATGTAGGGTATGTGCCCTTCAAACTTCCTGGATAGTTCTAAATTGCTCTCCAAAGCTGGACCACAATATGGGCCCTCAAGCTAGAAGAATAAGTGCCCATATGTTCAGCAGCATTTGGTAGTATCACATTTTTGCATTTCTGAAAGATTTGTGGGGAAAGGTTTCTGAACACTGGCTGAGTTTCTATGTCCCTGATTACTAGAAAAACTGAGGATCTTTTAGAAGTTGATCAGTTTATTATATATGTTGCAAATATCTTTTCCCCAACTGGTACATACTACATACTACTTTTCACTTTCTTCATAGGGTATTTTTCAAAAAATATAAGTTTTTGGTCTAGACTAAATTTCCCTTCTCTTTCTTTATGAGTTCTGCTTTTCATACTTGAACTAAGGCATCCTTTCTGTTATAGAAGATCATGAAATATATTATATGTACTCTATGAAAGCTTTTAGTGTGTAAAAATCTTTGACTCTTCATGAATCTTTCTTACGTATAAAACTCCATGTTCAAAATTTTTGTTTTTCCCAGTAAATGTACCTGATTGCAGCTTAAAAATCTTATATCAAATTCAATTATAACCAATTTAATTTATAAAATTGCTTTTTCTTGATTCTGTTTCATTGATTCATGTGTCAGTCTCTACATGTATCAGTTAATCTTATTATGGCCTCAAAACTGTCTTGATGTATATCAGATTAAGTCCACCTTCCTTGTTCAACCTTTTTTTAAACTTTAGCTCTCTTCTAGGCATTTTGCTATTCTAAGTATGTTTTAGAATGCATGTGTACTGATTCTGGATCATAGATGGATTTTTGTTGCTGTTGTTTAGCTGCTAAGTTGGGTCAGGCTCTTTGCAACCCCATGCATCTGTAGACTTCCAGGCTCCTCTGTCCATAAGATTTCCCAGGCAAGAATACCAGAGTGAGTTGCCATTTCCTCCTCTAGGATATCTTCCTAACTCAGGTATCAAACCCTGGTCTCTTGCACTAGCAGGAGGATTCTTTAACACTGAGTCATCAGGGAAGCCTTTTTACAGATGAATTAGGCACCAGCCTTGGAAGAAAAGTTATGATCAACCTAGACAGCATATTCAAAAGCAGAGACATTACTTTGGCAACTAAGGTCCATCTAGTCAAGGCTATGGTTTTTCCAGTGGTCATGTATGGATGCAAGAGTTGGACTGTGAAGAAGGCTGAGTGCCGAAGAATTGATGCTTTTAAACTGTGGTGTTGGAGAAAACTCTTGAGGGTCCCTTGGACTGCAAGGAGATCCAACCAGTCCATTCTGAAGGAGATCAACCCTGGGATTTCTTTGGAAGGAATGATGCTAAAGCTGAAACTCCAGTACTTTGGCCACCTCATGTGAAGAGTTAACTCACTGGAAAAGACTCTGATGCTGGGAGGGATTAGGGGCAGGAAGAGAAGGGGACGACAGAGGATGAGATGGCTGGATGACATCACTGACTTGATGGATGTGAATCTGAGTGAACTCTGGGAGTTGGTGATGGACAGGGAGGCCTGGCATGCTGCGATTCATGGGGTCGCAAAGAGTCGGACATGACTGAGCGACTGAACTGAACTGAACTGAATATCTTTGTGACTTTGGCTCTTACTGTACTTGAATATCGGAGAAGGCAATGGCAACCCACTCCAGTACTCTTGCCTGGAAAATCCCATGGATGGAGGAACCTGGTAGGCTGCAGTCCATGGGGTCGCTAAGAGTTGGACACAACTGAGTGACTTGACTTTCACATGCGCTGGAGAAGGAAATGGCAACCCACTCCAGTTTTCTTGCCTGGAGAATCCCAGGGACGGTGGAGCCAGGTGGGCTGCCGTCTATGGGGTCGCACAGAGCTGGATGAGACTGAAGTGATTTAGCAGTACTTGAATAAGGACTATAATGATATTAAAAATATTCTTTAATTACTTAGTAACATATTATCAATTTTTTTCTGTAATGTTTATGCAAACCCTGTGTTGCCTTATTTTGGGGTTAACTCACAGTTCTGTTTCCATTATAAGTGGTGCCTTCTTGCTCCTTCACTGTATTATGTTGATCTTATATCCTGTAACCCTGATGAACTTTCTCTCAGTGATACCGGTTTCTAGACTAATACTCCTATCTGAGGCTTAGTTTAATTTCTTCTACTATAAGTCAGGATGTATGCATGCTCAGTCACTTTAGTCACGTCTGACTCTTTATGACCCTATGAACTGCAGTCTGCCAGGCTCCTCTGTTCATGGGATTCTCCAGGCAAGAATATTGAAGTGGGTTGCCATGCCCTCCTCTAGGGGATCTTCCCAACTCAGGGATCAAACCTGCATCTCCTGCACTGAAGGCAGATTCTTTATCCACTGAGTCACTTGGGTAAGTCATGATAATAGCACCTATACCTTAAGATGTACTGAATATTAACTGCAATAACTTAAAGTCACTAAGGTTGGCATATAATTAGTATCTCTGAGTGAAGTGAAAGTTTCTCAGTCATGTTCAACTCTTTGTCACCCCCATGGACTATACAGTCCACAGAATTCTCCAGGCCAGAATACTGGAGTGGGTAGCCGTTCCCTTCTCCAGGGTATCTTCCCAACTCAGGGATCAAACCCAGGTCTCCCACCTTGCAGTTGGATTCTTTATTAGCTGAGCCACAAGGGAAGCTCAAGAAACTGGAGTGGGTAGCCTAACCATTCTCCAGCGGATTTTCCTGACCCAGGAATCGAACCAAGGTCTCCTGCATTGCAGGTGAATTCTTTACCAACTGAGCTATCAGGGAAGACCTCTAATTAGTGTCTGATGAGTACTAATTCATTCCTTTTAATTCTTCTTTCTAGCTGATGAAATAACAAATGCAAAATATTTTTATATCAACTCCTATTTTCATATTTTCTTCCTGCCTAAAATTCATTTTATGAAAGCAGGTAGTCTCTTTTATCTATTGACATGCCGAAGGCCTGGAACAGTTGTAACTGAGCAGGACACTATGAGACTTACCCAGAATAGACACCCCCTCCATGTCTTCTGCCCTGTCTTTGGTCTGTAGAAATACTTTAGTCAAAGAATAAATTTAATCAGATAAGTGATAAAATGCAGATTGGAAAACAGTCAAGCAAGACAAAATAATACTTTGGCCATTAAAGAAAGTCAAGGACCTTTAATTCTTACTCAAAGACTATAGGTGATATTCTAAAGCAATGTCTTTTGAGCTCTTTTGCAGATATTGAAACCCATAACAGGTGGAATAACTTAACTGTGCTGCCCAGAAACATGTAGACCCCAGACAGGTTGGAACCAGAACTCTGATGATGTTGACTCCCAATTACTTCACCATCAACCAGTCAGAAGAATGCCCATGAGCTAACCACACCCTGCACTGTAAGACTCCTCACTACTCCTTCCAGGGTGGGCCACACAGTCTTGAGTGCATTAGCCAGCTGTGCCTCCCTTTGCTTGGCAAAGTAATGAAAAGCTACTGTTTTCTATTTCATCCAAAACTATGTCTCTGCATTTCTATTTGGCACTGGTGAACAGAGGCCAAGTTTCAGCAACATAGGCTCTAGCACTTAGTCGACATTCAAAAGATAAAGGTGGAATAAAGTAATTAATGAAATAAAACAAATAGTAGTAGAGAAAGTTGTATTTTTCCACAATAGCCATCAATCAGAGTTTGCTATTTTGACCAGTTACTCTTAGTGCAACATCTTTAGGCCCTAGTGTCTTTCAGTAAAATAATCTCCCTGATCCATAAATGTTCTTCTTACGGGACATTTCTTCTGTGAAGATCTTCCTTTTACTTCACATTTATTATCTTCACTCTCTGGGTCCTCCACGGCCAATTACGCACACAACCCTTGAACTGTCTCCTATTGTCTGTTATTTTAAACCAAGTTTTCCCAGCTGGACTCTTAGCCCCTCAATATGTGTCTTCAGTGTTCCTCCCAGTGTCACTGAGCTTCCCAGTCTCAGAAAAATATTCTCTCTGACTAAGTAGTCCACACTTATCCCTAATATCTGTTGAATGCATGGGTGAATTATGGAGTTTCAGCTCCTGCATCAGTCCTTCCAATGAATATTCAGGACTGATTTCCTTTAAGATGGACTGGTTGGATCTCCTTGCTCCAAGGGACTCTCAAGAGTCCTCCAACACCACAGTTCAAAAGCATCAATTCTTTGGTGCTCAGCTTTCTTTATAGTCCAACTTTCACATCCATAGATGACTACTGGAAAAACCATAGCTTTGACTAGATGGTGCTTTGTTGGCAAAGTAATGTCTCTGCTTTTTGATATGCTGTCTAGGTTGGTCATAACTTTTCTTCCAAGGAACAAGCATCTTTTAATTTCATAGCTGCAACGTCACCATCTGCGGTGATTTTGGAGCCCAGAAAAATAAAGTCAGCCACTGTTTCTACTGTTTCCCCATCTATTTCCCATGAAGTGATGGGACTGGATGCCATGATCTTAATTTTCTGAATGTTGAGTGTTAAGCCAACTGTTTCACTCTCCCCTTTCACTTTCACCAAGAGGCTCTTTAGTTCTTCTTTGCTTTCTGCCATAAGGGTGGTGTTATCTATATATATGAGGATTTTTATATTTCTCCCAGCAATCTTGATTCCAGCTTGTGCTTCATCCAGTCCAGCATTTTGCATGGTGTATTTTGCATATAAGTTAAATAAGCAGGGTGACAATATATAACCTTGACGTACTCCTTTCCCTATTTGGAACCAGTCTGCTGTTCCATGTCCAGTTCTAACTGTTGCTTCCTGACCTGCATACAGATTTCTCAAGAGGCAGGTCAGGTGGTCTGGTATTCCCATCTCTTTCAGAATTTTCCAGAGCTTATTGTGATCCACACAGTCAAAGGCTTTGGCATAGTTAATAAAGCAGAAGTATACGTTTTCCTGGAACTCTCTTGCTTTTTCAATGATCCAACAAATGTTAGCAATTTGATCTCTGGTTCCTCTGCCTTTGCTAAAACCAGCTTGAATATCTGGAAGTTCACTGTTCACATACTGCTGAAGCCTGGTTTGGAGAATTTTGAGCATTATTTTGCTAGCATGTAAGACGAGTGCAGTTGTGCAGTAGTTTGAGCATTCTTTGGCATTGCCTTTCTTTGGAATTGGAATGAAAATTGACCTTTTCCAGTCCTGTGGTCACTGGTGAGTTTTCCACATTTGCTGTTATATTGAGTGCAGCATATTCACAGCATCATCTTTTAGGATTTGAAATAGCTCAACTGGAATTCCATCACCTCCACTAGCTTTGCTCGTAGTGATGCTTCCTAAGGTCCACTTGACTTCGCATTCTAGGAAGTTTGGCTGTAGTTGAGGGATTACACCATTGTGATTATCTGGGTCATTAAGATCTTTTTGTATAGTTCTTCTGTGTAGCTACTGAAGACTCTGAAAAATTACATATGATCTAGAAATGCTAAACTTATTGCTTCTTTAAGGTAACAAATTTAAAAGAATTTTAGAAACAATCTTGTATGATATAGAGAAGGGGGAAGAGACTGTTCTTCTCAGGAGCAAGAGAAGGGGTGAATATTTTCTACATTTCTCTCTGAACTTGGCTTCTTACTTTATCTCATCTTTGCTCAGAAATAAAACCCTCCATTGACTCTTATGACTCAGGATACAATCTCCAAGATCCTCCTAGCTCACAGCACTTACTCTGTGCACCAAGACACCCCCCACCCCCAGTCTGTGACGTCCTGGAGGACATGTGCTGTATTTATTTTGTCTCTAAAATCCCTTCAGTTACTGCGGTCCCTGACAAATTACAGATGATCTAGAAATGCTAAACTTCATGCTTCTTTAAGATAACAAATTTAACAGAATTTCAGAAGCAATCTTGGATGGTATAGAGAAGGGGGAAGAGACTTTTCTTCTCAGGAGCAAGAGAAGGAAGATGGGAGGTGTTTTGGAGGATCCTCAACACAAAGCATGCTGATGACAGCAAACTACCATACTCATTCTGGGGAAAGCCAGCTGAGGCCTGCAAGTGCATCTGGGAGCAATTTGACACATAGCACAAAACCAGAAACTCAGCGTTTATTTTTATTTTCCATCTGTTTTATGTACATCGTGAATGCACACATCTGTGAGGGAGGGAAAAAGATAAACATTTTATGGCCTCCAAATAAGATAAACATGGAAATAATTTTTGCTAACTATACACAACTTAAAGGTCTCAACTTCATGCTGTGCTTTATTATATATTATATGTACATGCCTTACTGCTTATAGTTGGAATCTGCTACTTCCCAAGATACAGCCACAAAAATAAGTTTTAGTATTCCTGCCTAGAGAATTCCATGGACAGAGGAGCCTAGCAGGCTACAGTCTATGGGGTCACAAAGAGTCGGACATGACTGACTCTTTTTTTTCAAGTTTTCATTGATAATAGAGATTTGAAATTATTTTCCAATTGTTTTCAAGAATATTTTTTCTTTTATTTTTCAGTTCAGTCACTCAGTCATGTCTGACTCTTTGAGACCCCGTGGACTGCAGCCCACCAGGCTTCCTTGTCCATTGCCAACTCCTGGAACTTACTCAAACTCATGTTCATTAAGTCAGTGATGCCAACCAACCAATTCATACTCTGCCGTCTCCTTCTCCTCCTGTCTTCAATTTTTCCCAGCATTGGTTTTTTCCAGAACTGATCAGTTCTTTGCATCAAGTGGCCAAAGTATTAGAGATATCAATAAAAAGATATCTTTATTTTAATAGTTGATGCTGGTCATTTGCTAGTTTTCTAAACTAGTGAATGTACAAAAAATAAGAAAATATTCATTTTTATGATAAAAATGCTTTTATTAAAAATCTAAATAACACAGTGTAATATTATTGTGTCCTTTATAATTTTTTAATAGGTATAAGGAAACATTTAACAACGGAGTCTTAAATTAACCAAAGTATTTTGCAAGGATTTGATTATTTACAGGTTTTTTTCTTCCTCTAAATTTGTTACAACAAAATAAATGTGGTTAGACTTCAGAAGCCTTAGGCAACATCTATTGTTTCACGAGAAAAATCTGTGTGTCCCAGAGTCCCATGGATCACCCCATGTGTGAATAATAACAACTGGCTATATTTGGAAATTGAAATGCTTCCATCTGTAACAGTGCTAGAGGGACTTCCTCTGAAAATGGGAAACTAGACATGGCATCTTTTCTTATTCAAAATCCTTCTAGGTGGTTGATGACAGAGTTTTAAAGTTGAATTATTTAACATGTACAAGTTTTAAAACTGTCTAGAAAGACAAAATGTTAGGACAGTTTTCATTTTCTTCTTTAGTTGTTCAGGTATGGACCCTGCCACCACAGAGCTTACTTGCTCAGGAAAGCCAAACTCCTTCTCAGCCTCTGGGGCAGGATGAAACTTAATGTAAGTCACCCTGCCCCTCATTAGAGGGCATGGGAATCGTTTTGCAAACCAACTGAAGCCAAATAAATGCAAAAGCATATTTTTCATGGCCTCTAGGAAAATTGTTCTTTGGTTCTTTCCCCTCCCCTCCCACTCTCTGGCCTTGCTTCCTCTCCTCTCTTGTCCTGTCCTCCTGCCCTTTCCCTTTTCTTCTCCTTCTTCTTCTTCCCCTTCTCTCCACATGCTGTCATGTAGATATTCAGTTCAGTTCAGTCATTCAGTCATGTCTGACTCTTTGCAACCACACGGGTTGTAGCACGCCAGGCTTCCCTGTCCATCATCAACTCCCAGAGCTTACTCAAATTCACGTCCATCAAGTCAGTGATACCATCCAACCATCTCATCCTCTGTCATCCCCTTTTCCTCCTGCCTTCAATCTTTTCCAGCATCAGAATCTTTTCTAGTGAGTCAGTTCTTCACATCAGGTGGCCAAGGTATTGGAGTTTCAGCTTCAACATCAGTCTTTATTTTTTTTCTTGAGATTTTTATTTATCATGAATGCTATTGAATATAATCAGATATTTCTATCAGTTCAGTTCAGTCGCTCAGTCTTGTCTGACTCTTTGTGACCCCATGAACCACAGCATGCCAGGCCTTCCCGTCCAACACCAACACCTGGAGCCTACCCAAGTTCATGTCCATTGAGTCGGTGATGACATCCAACCATCTCATCCTCTGTTGTCCCTTTCTCTTCCTGCCCTCAACATTCCCAACAACAGGATCTTTTCAAATGAGTCAGCTATTCACAACAGGTGGCCAAAGTATTGGAGTTTCAGCTTCAACATCAGACCTTCCAATGAACACACAGGACTGGTCTCCTTTAGGATGAACTGATTGGATCATCTTGCAGTCCAAGGGACTCTCAAGAGTCTTCTCCAACACCACAGGACTGATTTCCTTTAAGATGGACTGGTTGGATCTCTTTCCAGTCCAAGGGACTCTCAAGAGTCTTCTCCAACACCACAGTTCAAAAGCAATTCTTCGGCACTCAGCTTTCTTTATAGTCCAAATTTACATCCATACATGACTAGATGGAACTTTGTTGGCAAAGTAATCTCTGCTTTCTAATATGCTGTCTAGGTTGATCGTGGCTTTCCTTCCAAGGAGCAAGCATCTTTTCATTTCATGGCTGCAGTCACCATCTGCTGTGATTTGGGGAGCCCAAAAAGATAATGTCCCTCACTGTTTCTACCTTTTCCCCATCTATTTGCCATGAAATGATTGGACTGGATGCCATGATCTTAGTTTTCTGAATGTTGAGCTGTAAGCCAACTTTTTCACTCTCCTCTTTCACTTTCATCAAGAGGCTCTTTAGTTTTTCTTCACTTTCTGCCATAAGGGTGGTGTTATCTGCATATCTGAGGTTATTGATATTTCTGCCGGCAACCTTGATTCCAGCTTGTGTTTCATCAAATCCAGCATTTCACATGATGTACTGTGCATATAAGTTAAGTAAGCAAGGTGAGAATATACAGCCATGATATACTCCTTTCTCATACTGGAATCAGTCTATTGCTCCATGTCTGGTTCTAATTGCTGCTTCTTGACCTGCATACAGATTTCTCAGGAGGCAGGTCAGGTGGTCTGGTATTCCCATCTATTTAAGAATTTTCCAGCTTGTTGTGATCCACACAGTCAAAGGCTTTAGTGTAGTCAGTGAAGGAGAAGTAGATTATTTTCTGGATCTCTCTGATCCAATGGATATTGGCAATTTGACCTCTGGTTCCTCTGCCTTTTCTAAATCCAGCTTGAACATCTAGAAGTTCATGGTTCGTGTACTATTGAAGCCTAACTTGGAAAATTTTGACTATTACTTTGCTAGAGTGTGTGAGATGAGCAAAATTGCGTGGTAGTTTGAACATTCTTTGGCATTGTCTTTCTTTGGGATTGGAATGAAAACTGACTTTTTCCAGTCCTGTGGCCACTGCTGAGTTTTCCAAATTTGCTGGCATATTAAATGCAGCACTTTCACAGCATCATCTTTTAGGATTTGAAATAGCTCAACTGGAATCCTATCACCTCCACTAACTTTGTTCATAGTAATGCTTCCTCATGATTCTGACAAGACTCACAGATGACTCTAGCCTTGCCTGCCTTAAAATCCTCCTTTTTTATTATTGATTGTTATCCCTATTACAATTACTTGAATACAATCATCTCTTAATTTCTGGCACAGTTTACCTTCACACTAACATCCTGAATGTTTCCAGCACATTCCTAAAAGCAGCAGCGCATTGACACATGGTACAATGCTTCGGTCTGTTCCACAACTAGAAGAAACAGGGTCTTTACTGCCCCTGGTCTGTATCCTCCATTCAGTTAGCTTGACATTTTATAGTTTACTATGAGAATATCTCCAAAGCCCATTTTAAATACTTATATTAATTTATTTGGCTACCTAAGCCTTAGTGATAGCACAAAGGATCTTTAATTATGACATGTGAACTTTTAGTTGTGGCATGCAGGATCAAGTTCTCTGACCAAGGAACAAACTCAGTCCCCCTGCTTTGGGAGCACAGAGTCTTAGCCACTGGACTAAGACCAGGGAAGTCTCAAAGCCCAATTTTATTTCTATATCAACACTGGGATTTTGAGTAGCAAGTGATAGAAACTGAAAGGCAAAAGATATTTATGAGTTTCCCATTTGGGAATCTAATATAGAGACTCCAGTTCTGACAGTGTGAATCTGCTTTCTTGTCTTGAGTCTTGTCTTGGCTTTGCTTGAGTCTTGACTAGCAGAAAGATGTTCTGTGTCACATTTGTGGAGGTAAACAAAGACCAAGCAAATAAGAACTAACAAAGGCTATTTATTCAGAACTCATTAAAGACCAAATTCTAGTAAGACAGAGTAGGATCTCAACCAAGCCAGATTATCAACTTGATTTTTTGGATGAAGTCTTTGGGATTATCCATTAAGTTAGAAAGTGAGTGTGTTCATTTGGAGGCTGACATTTTTAATGTGAAATTGTGAAATGAGAAGCAGTATGAATATATGAATGCTGAGTATCCTATAACCTAAGAAATGAGCTGCCTCCATAATCAGCAAGTCAAGAGGTCTGGACACTCCTGCCAGTGGACTCTATCATGATGATAACCAGACTCAATCATGCATTGTGGTACATGGCCTGAGAAGAGCAAGCTGAAGCCTCTCTCTGCTTGGATTTTCCCCCAGAGATGGGGATTGTCCAGAAAAGTACACACTGATAAAATCTGGCAATGAATTGAAATGGAAAGATTCTAAATACTCTGGGAAAATATTTCCTCTGCAGAAATGATGTATCACTTCACACTGGTCAGAATGGCCATCATCAAAAAGTTTACAAGCAATACAAACTGAAGAGAATGTGCAGCAAAGGGAGCCCTCCTACACTGCTGGTGGGAATACAAGCTGGTGCAGTCATCATGAAGAACAATATGGGGGTTCCTCCAAAAACTAAAAATAGAGCTACTATATGATCCATCAATCCAACTCCTGGACATATACCCAGAGAAAACCGTGATTCAAAAAGATACATGCACCTCAGCGTTCATTGCTGCACTATTTACAATAGTCTAGACACAGAGGAAAGCTAAATGTCCATTGACAGAGAAATGGATAAAGAAGATGTGGTACATATACACAATGGAATACAACTCAGCCTTAAAAAAGAATGAAATAGTGCCATTTGGAGCAACATGGATGAACCTAAAAATTATTATACTACATGAAGTGAGTCATACAAAGACAGATATCATATGATATCACTTATCACTTTTAAAAATGATACAAATGGATTTAGTAATGAAATAGACTCACAGACTTCAAAAAAAAAAAATTTATGGTTACCTAAGAGGAAAGGAGGGGGAGGAGGGATAAATTAGAAGTTTGAGATGAACATATACACACTGTTATATATAAAATAAATAATCAGCAATCACCTACTGTATAGTAGAGGTGTTCTACTCAATATTCTTAATAATCTATATGAGAAAGAATCTGAAAAAGAATGAATATATGTATGTGCTTTCCAGGTGACTGACTGATAAAAAAAAAAAAAATCCACCTGTCAATGCAGGATTTGCAGGCTCAATCCTGGGTCAGGAAGATCCCTTGGAGAAGAAAATGGCAATTCACTCCAGTACTCTTGCCAGGAAATCCCATGGACAGAGTACCTGGTGGGCTACAGTCCATTGGATTGCAAAGAGCTGGACACTGCTGAGTGACTAAATAACAACATAAATATTTATAACTGAATCACTTTTCTGTATACCTGAAACTAACATAATGTTATAAACCAACTATGTTCCAATATAAAAATAAAAACTAAATTTAAGAAGATGGCCTCTCTTCTTCTGGGAGTAGCATTGCACTGATGTGAGCTGCTCTGAAACTCCTGTCATTGCTTCATTCCCAACCTAAGGGCAGGAGCACAGCAGGGCAGTGGAGGGAGAGCCCTGGGAAGAAGACTCCACACCTGCCCTCGGGGTGGGATGCCTGCAGTGGGAAACAACAAAACTCATCATCGTGAAACCAATTTAGTATGTAGTCACATACTGCACATTGTCAAGTCATGCTATAAATATTAATTAACAGCCGTTGCATTCAAATACTAGGTCAAGTGGTAACGTTTATTAAACAATAAAAAATGAATTAAATAAATTTTAAAACTCAACATCTTAGTCTGTTTGAGCTGCTGTAACAAAATACCACAAACTGGGGGGCTGAAGGGCAGGTATTTATTTCTCATGGTTCTGGAGGCTGGAAGTCTGAGATCAGGGTGCCAGCATGACTCGGCTCTGGCAAGCACCCCTTTCTGGGTTGCAGACTGTTTGCTGACTGCTTTCTTTGCCCTCATATGGTAGAAGGTGCTAGATCTCTTTTATAAAAGCATTAACCCTGTTCCTAAGGGCTCCATTCTTATGACACATCACCTCTCAAAAGCCCCACCCCTGAATACCATCACATTGGGCATTAGGATTTCAACATATGAATTTGAAGAGGGTTGAAACATTCAGACCATGGCACTTAATATTAATAAGCATATTATAGAGTACCTGACCTTAAGAGCAGGAGTCATTTATCTGCTTGTTTTTCTTTCATCATAGTCATCCAGCCCCTAACTAAGGCGGTGAGGATGGGATGATGAGTCTGGCATACCAGCACATGCACTTATGGTCTTCACAACAGCCAAACCCATAGGCACTGCTATGACTTCAATTTGCAGTGAGGCTTCAAGAGTTTCTGCACATGATTCAGAGACAGACAGATAAAATACAGAAAATCTGGAATTCAAAGACGGGTCATCTGATTTCAGAACAGAACCCACAGTGAAGTGTTCACCCTCCTGGTGTGTTTGTACCAATACATATTAACTGAATCTCTCAAAGGCTTGGAATTTATTCTTTTTACCCAAGACCTTTTATTTAGATCTAGTTTCAGTGGATTCTTATTACTTGCTCTTAAATAAAGCCAGGATCTTGGTGATGCTGCTTCTAAGGTGTCACTGCTTCTAGACTCTAATGTCTGATGGAACAAGGAAATGTGTGTTTGTATAATGCTATGTATATACATGTATCTATAGAAATTTCTATATATAAATATCTGTATCTTTATTAAGCTAAACATGAATTTATACTGACATCTTTAATTCTTTACTACATGAGTCATTCTATCTGCCTTTGCTGAATTGCCTATAAATTCCCACTCCAACAGTAAGAACCCTGACGGCCACTTTGAAATTCACCCTTCCTGCGATAAACTTCTGGGTTTTAACAAATCAGTGATGTCAAGGTATTGACCATTATAGTATCAAATAATATAATTTTATTGTCCTAAAACTTCACTAGGCTTCATCCATTCTACTACTCCCCAACCACTGCCAATTACTGATATTCTTACTGTCCTTATAGGTTCACCTTTTCCAGAATATCCTATAATCAATTGTTATTGCTATTCAATTGCTCAGTCATTTCTGACTCTGCAACCCCAAGGACTGCAGCAGTCCAGGCTTCCCTGTCCTTCACCATCTCCAGGGGTTTGCTCAAACTTATGTCCATTGAGCCAGTGATGACATCCAACCATTTCAACCACTGTCGTCCCCTTCTCCTTCTGCCTTCAGTCTTTCCCAGCATCAGGGTCTTTTCAATGAGTCAGCTCTGAGCATCACGTGGCCAGAGTGTTGCTGCTTCAGCTTCAACATCGGTCCTTAGAATGCATATTCAGGGTTGATTTCCTTTAGGACTGACTGGTTTAACCTCCTTGCAGTCCAAGGGACTCTTGAGTCTTCTTCAGCACAACAGTTGGAAAGCATCAATTCTTTGATGTTCAGCCTTCTTTATAGTTCAACTCTCACATCCATACACGACTACTGGAAAAGCCATAGCTTTGACTAGACGAACCTTTGTCGGCAAACTGATGTCCCTGGTTTTAATACGCTAAGTTGTCATAGCTTTCCTTCCAAAGAGCAAGCATCTTTTAATTTCATGGCTGCAGTCAATTATAAGCTTGCATTTAATAAATTTATATCTATATTAAAATAACTGTATGATGAATAAATGCAGTACAGTTGACCCCTGAACAACATGGGGGCTGGGGCACCAACCCTTCCTGCAGTCAAAATCCAGATATAACTTCATAGTCTGCCTTCCATATCTGAAATTTCCACATCCACAAATTCAACCAACCACAGTGTATCTTTGGGGAAAAAAGTCACATGTAAGTTGATACCTGCATTTTAAAGATGTATTGTTCAAGGGTAAACTGTATATATGTGATGTCTAGAATAACATTAAGAGATAAAATTGCTTACTCAAGATCACATCTTCACTTATAATTTTGAATGGCATTAGTTATTTTAAAATACAAATAATGCAGAAAGGTCTACATATTTTATTATTATCTGTATCCTGATTTCTTCTTCAAATGATTTGAGATGGGCATCAAAATGATGACAGATGTGTGAGCCCATCCTTCCTTGGAGCTGGGACCCTACATGATGGCCCAGGTGTCCACACAGCTGTGCAGAGGCAGTGGAAGGTCCAAAATTAGGTGTCCAGTGGGAAGGGCTAGAGGTCTGAGAAATAGATTTTGACTTCAAGAGTCCATAGAGGGATGCATACCCAGACACAGCTGACTTCACCCAGGTGTTTTTACAGCAGAGACATTTTGATTTTGCCTAAAACCAATAAATAAATTATTTATATATACCGTAAAGTTTCCATAGAACTGCATGGACAGGATGAGGGATGCGGTGCTGCTGGTAAATGGCCTAGGAACAGAAGCCCCTGTAGGACTGGGGGAGCTATGGGGCAGCCAGCATGCTCAGATCCACATGTAGATCTGGCCTGGAACTAAGAAGTCTCCAGGGGGATGTGAAGGTCATCCTTCGGTCATATTTTCTCTGTACAGAGACCCTGTCTCCAAGGGTTTCATAATAAAGCCAGTTTTGATAAAAATTTCACATGTGATAGAGGCTTGCAAATGTTTGGCTGGAAACCATGTGATCTCCTAATCATTTCTGAATGGTTGTCCAGCATGGTATCCATGGGACGGGCACTTTTTTGACACTGTCATTGCTTTACTGTCCAGTTTCTATTTCTGGCACTGCCACTCAGTTGTTTGTCTCTAGATATACTCTGTGCTAGCTTGATTTTTATTTATTTATTTATTTTTTGCTTTATTCACTGGAATGAGAGAAGTTACTTAAAGTACATAGAACAACTTGTTCCCTATGTGCTGATCATTTGTCTGCATTGGCATCTAGCCCCACAATGTGAGATCCTGTATTTTCTGTAAGAAAAATAGGACATTACTAAAGCTGGGTTGCTTACAACATGGCAAGAGGTGGTACCACTACGATTTTTTCCCCTTGTGTGATAAACTTTTTAGTGAACCCTAAAAATCCTTCTCCAAAAATAAGGCATCTTATTTTCCCTTGAAATTATCCATAAATCTTTTGTAGGTCATTCTTTTTTAATATATTGAGCCACAGTAATCAAAATTATTAAGCAATATAACTCTGATAATGCTGTTTGTCTACTTAAAATGAATCAATTCTCCACTGAGGTGTGAAAGTCTTATTGCATGCTGATTCTGTTTTCCAAAATATCAATAAATTTCCTTAGAGTACTGGAACTCTATTGTGCCCTGAACTTTTATAAACAACCTCATCCAAGAATCCTATATATCATCCAACCAAGAAAAAGACTGGTCATCCAAGCCATGACTCATTCATTCATTTATACAACAAAAAAATGACAAAGATTTCTAGATGTCCAGGCCTTGTGCTGATTTGCTAAGATTATAAAAATACATAGGATATATCATCACTGTTATGGTCACAAGCCAAGAGTATATGTAAGCAAATAGTTACAAAAAGATACCACAAAGCCAACTATATAATTCAACACAGTATAAAAATGAATACATAAATTTGGCAACACCAATTTTTCCTTAGGTTGTCAGAAAAAGACTTACAAAAAGAGTTACCCCAAAACTTAGTTTAAAAGTTAAATAAAAGTTTCATGGTTATAAGAGGGTGGCTCCAGGAAAAATTTGGTCAATTTCTAGGGTAGAAAATGCATGGTGATCTTCGAGAACTAAATAATTGAAAGTTATCATGGTAAAAACTTATAATATGGTCTGTTTCTATAAGAAATGAGGCTGGAGGCAAAGGCAGGGTCATGGAGACTTTCACTGACATGCAAAGAAGCCTTGACTTTGTCCCATAGCAGATCCATTCACCAGTAGGCTGCTCAAGTACCCCAGTTCTAAGACCCTGTAATCTACCAGGCTTATTCCACTCAGGTTTTATAACCATAAGCCGCAGCTGGTCAGGATATTCTTTCAGGGGCTATTATTTTGTATGTTTCAAACAAGTTCTTCTGGATCATGATGTTTTAACTTCACACACACAGGACACTGCTCATGTGTGAAGCCCAGGGCATAAAACAAGAAGACACATGTCCAGGCACTGTTTTATCACAGCTCTTCTCAAACCCAGAGTCCACAATAGCCCTGAAGACCCAGAAGTCATTTCATGCACTTCACTACATGAGCTCCTTATAATAACAACACAACAGTGTTGGCCCAACTCCCCCACTTCCAGTCCCCTTGGCGGTTATGTATCTTTTGCTCTCAAACTCCATTCTAATAAATCCCTGCTTTGGTTTATTCTTAATGTTAATAATAAAACAAAGCCCTCTGTACAACTCTTCAAACCATCAAGTTCATCATAAATCTTGCTCTAGCATGAAGCACTTGCCAGTAATAACTATTGAAACTGCAAGAGTATAAATTCCATGAGGTGAGAGCATATCAGCTGAATAAGTCTTCAGTGCTGGTCTTCAATGCTGGTACTCAGTGAGTATTTGTCGAACAAGGTAAGTGATTGATTTGCGTCTCCCACCACCATTCCATGGTGGCAGGCATCATGCCTGATTTATTCCTGGCATTCTGTCTTATAGTAAGTAAATGGTTAATGAATGTTTATTAAATGAATTTCCCCCTTTTTCATGGTAAAAAAAAAAAAAAACACGTGTAATATGTACCATATGTGTTTGGTACATGAGCATCAGCACATGAGTAAGTCATTTTTTGCTGTCTCCTATTGCCTTTGTTATTTATGAATGCATGGTTTCTTGCTTCAACAGAAGGCAACTTTTTCCATTATTTTTTTCTGTCTATTCATTGCAAAAAGATTAAGGTATCATTTGCTGAGTCAAGCAGTTCTGTTAGATACTTCAAGGATGCAACAATAAATAAGACATAGGGCATCAAGGACCTCGTGAAACAAACATTGTCAACATAGCTTGTCAACATACAACACTATGTAAGCTTACAGGAGGGAGCATTTACAGGCATATTTCATTTTATTGCCCTTCACTTTATTGTGCTTTACAGATATTGCATTGGTTTTTAACAAATTGAAGGTTTGTGGCAACCCTGTGTCAAGTAAGTCTGTCAGTACCAATTTTCCAACAGCACTCACTTTGTGTCTCTGTGTCACATTTTTATAATTTTCACAATATTTCAAATATTTTTCATTATGTTGTTGCTATGGGTATCTGTGATTAGTAATCTAGAAATCTTTGATGTTACTATTGTAACTGTTTGGAGGAGCCACAAAACAAGCAAAGGTAAGACTGAATTTAATCCCTGAATATTGTATATTTTCTGATGGCTATACTGACTGGTCATTTCCCTGACTTTCTTCCTCTTCTCAGGCCTCCCTATTTTCTAGGAAACAAGAATATTGAAAGTAGATCTATTAATAACCCTTCAGTAGACCCTAAGTGCTCAGGTGAAAGGAAGGTTTGCACACCTCTTAACTCAAAGGTTAGAAATGTTAAGCTAAATGAGGAAGGCATGTCAAAAGTCAACATAGGCCAATAGCCAGGCCTCTTGAGCCAAATAGTTAGAGAAGTTGTAAATGCAAAGGAAAATTCTTGAAGGAAATGAAGGGTGTTGCTGCAGTGAACTTGAGAATGGTAAGAAAGTATTGCTAAGTGAGTGGTCTGGAGAGAAGATCAGACCCACTACAATGTTACCTTAAGCCAAAAACTAATCCAGAGCCAGACCTTAACTCTCTTCAAGTTTAAGAAAGCTGAGAGAAGTGGCTGCAAAGAAAATTTTGAAGCAAGCAAAGCAAAATAAAAGCAAAATAAATAAATTAGGAATGAATAAGAGAATGAAGTTGCAAAAACTTAGCCTGATCTTTTGTATGTCAATTTCTACTTTTTCCAATATTACCTTTACAATTGATAAATATTTTTCTTGTGACATATTTATTTCATAATCGTGAAGATGACTGTGATAATCATTTTATGATGTACGTAAGTCAATTCATTGTGCAGTATACTTTAAACCTCTACAGTGCTGTAAGTCAATATACTATATAAGTAATACTCTTGCCTGGATAATCTTATGGACAAAGGAGCCTTGCATACTGTAGTCCATGGGGTCACAAAGAGTCAGACATGATTTAGAGACTGAACATCAACAACAAATTACCAAGAAAGAATATGCTTCACTAAGTATGTGATTAACAATAGATATGGGACAACCCAAGATTGTGAAATAAGCACCTAAATTATCTATATTTGTCTGTGAGTTGTCATTCAATACCTTACCTCTAACATCCTTAGGCAAATATTAAAAATTCTAATGCTTGCAGGCTGAAGCAATGCTTTTCCCCACATGAGAGATAAAAATGATAATGAAAGGCAAACCAGCCTTTGTAGTGGATGCAGGTTCAAATTTGTTCAAATTACAAGGCAGGCCAATAACTGAAGACAGCTTTCTAACCCCTCAGTATGATGAACAGCTTTCTGAAGAGATTTAAATTTAAAACCATTTGTTTTTGTCTTAAGTGATTACTTGTGTAAACAAGGGCCAGAAAAAAATATACAAACAAGTAGAAAATACACCTAGAATAGAGTCTTTCTCATTGTCTCACCTAGTCTGCCAGAATTAGGGTTTCAACCTACAGACTCCTATCCTGCTGTGGTTTCTAGAGTAACAGTGTAATTCCCACCAGAGTTCAAGTGATATAATTTCAGCCTTGATATTTGGATAAGTATATTGAATATCAATATGGGGGCTTAAAATGTGACTAATCCAAGAAAACTATTGTCTTAAAAATAAGTAAAATTTGTTGTTTGTGCTTTTGGTGTTTTATCAAAAAGTCATTGTCTAATATAAGTTCATGAAGGTTTACTCCTATCTTTTTTCCTAGAATTTTACATGTTTAGCTCCTGCATTTTCACTTATGATCAATTTAGAGTTAATTTTGGTGTCTGGCATAAAATAGTCCAAATAATTTTTTTTTTTTTGCATGAAGCTGTCCAATTGTCCCAGCATCATTTGCTGATAAGACTATTGATTTCCCAATAAATTGTCTTGGTGCCCTGGTTGAAAGTCAAGACCATATCAAGAGTTTATTTCTGGATTCTCAGTTCTGTTTGTTGATCTATATGTCCTCCCATCTTCCAATACCACACTGCCTTATGGCTTGTATTGTTTTGAAATTGAAAAATGTGAATCCTCCAAGGTTTTTTCCTCAAGATTGTTTTGACTGGACTGTATTCCTTGCAATTTCTTTTGGATTTTTGAATAAGCTGGTCAATTTATTGAAAAGGTAGCTGGTATTTTATTGAGGATTGTGTTGAGTCTATAAAGCAATTTGGAGAGTATTACCATATTAACATTACTGAATCTTCTAATCCATGAATATAGGATATATATTTATCTAGGTCTTCTTTCATTTATTTTGACATTTTATAGTTTTCAGTGTATAGGTCTTACACTTCTTTCATTAAATATAGTCCTAAAGACTTGATTATTTTTGATGCTGCTATAAATGGAATTGTTTTCCTAATTTAATTGTGAATTGACCATTGCTGCTGTTGCCTAGTGTGCTGCTGCTTAGTCGCTCAGTCATGTATGATTCTCTGTACCCCATGGACTGTAGCCCACCAGGCTCCTCTGACCTCGGATTTTTCAAGGCAAGAACACTGGGTTGCCATTTCCTCCTTCGGGAGATCTTCCTGACCTAGGGGTCGAATCTGCATCTCTTGTGTCTCCTACATTGGCAGGCAGATTCTTTACCACTAACTCCACCTGGGAAGCTGGTGACTTATATCCTGAGACCTTGGGGAACTCATTCATTAGGTCTAGTCAATTTTTTATTTGATTCCTTAGGATTTTTTAAATACATAAAATTTCCATTCTGTGTGCCTTTTGTTTCATTTTCTTGCCTAATTTCTCTGGCCAGAGTTCCTAGTACAAGGCTGATGGCTAGTTTTTTTAAATACAAAATGATAAGCCGTGGCAAGGATGGGTGGGAATGTTCAGTTTTGCCTCCAGTGCCAGACACAAGCAAGCCAAAGCCCTCTGTTTCCAGGTGAGCCTTCTCTTGTCCTGAAGAAGCGACCAGGATTGTCAAGAGCAGATTCCTTTCCCTCCACATGGAATGTGGCCACCAGATGTGAAGAACATCCTTCAGTTTTAGGATCCTGAGTGGGAGGAGAAGGAAAAGGGAAGACAAAGTGTCCACTGAATGGAAGGGTGAGGTAAGGAGAGAGGGAAGGGAGAGGATGGGAGAGGAGAGAGAGAGAGAGAGAAAGGGGTAGGAAGGGGAAGAGGAGGAGGGGAAAGTAGGGGAGGGGGAGAACAAAGTCCCTCCTGTTTCTGCCACAGCCTGATCTGGGTGACTAAACCCCTCCCCAGGGCTGCCCCGTGCTCTCCCCTGGAAGAACTGGGCTCAGAGATGCAGCTCCTCATCCATTTTCAAGTCCTCCAACACTTGCTCTATTTGGTGTAATTTAGGTCTCTAGCAGATCTGAATACCTGTGAGGATGCTTAGGGATCTCAAAATCCCAGCTCCTGTTCTACATCTTTTGTTATGGGCTGAATGTTTGGCTCCTCTCAAAATTTATATATTGAAGCTCTAACCCTGAGAGGGATGGTGTTAGAAGGTGGGGCCTTTGGGAGGTGAATGGGTTTAGATGAGGTCACAAGCATGGGATCCCCTTGATGGATTAGTGCCCTTATGATAGAGGAAGAGAATAGAGCTCTCTCTGCCCCGTGAGAATACAGGGAGGAGGCAGTGGCCTGCCCTCGGGAAGAGAGCCGCTTCCAGGAAACTGGACGTAAAGCTGGGACTTCCGATCTCCAGAACTGTGAGAAAGCCGCGTCTGCGGTTGAAGCTTGTGTGGGGTTCTGATTTGATATGATTTCAAATCTGCCTGTTTATGACTCAAGTAAAGGTGTTTTAATCCACTTGGTTAATGACAAAGATAAAAGAACTGGTTTTTAGAAGTGAAGTTTTTCTGCTGTAAGAATGAAGTCATCTGTGTCAGAATGTCATCATCTCACCTGTTACTGACACGCACTCAGTAGTCCAACCGCTGAGGGGCTTCTGGGCGCTTGCTCATTCAAAACTCATGGAGAGGCAACTGGGGCAAGGGACATAGTTAGACTATAAATATTGAAGTTTCATTTGGGGAAAAAACTATTCTTAGCTGGTCTAGCTCTCCTAAGATCTTGAGACATTTGCTCCTGTCAAGACCAGGCTACTCTTGCTCAGCAGTGCCCGCCAACACCCGCTTCTCATTCCCTAGCAACGTGTGCTAGAAACAGGGACTTTTATTTATATTCTTGCAGCTAGACATAAGCTCTCAGTTGGAAAAGCCACCTCTCCCATGAAACCAAAACTCCTAGAAAAGGTATGCCTTAAATTAAATTCAGATTTATTTCTATTCCCTTGCCTGGATAAAGGGCTCCCCTGGTGGCTCAAGTGGTAAAGAATCTGCTTCAGTGCAGGAGATCCACGTTCGATCCCTGGGTTGAAAAGATACCCTGGAGAAGGAAATGACAACCCACTCTAGTACTCTTGCCTGGAGAATTCCATGGAAAGAGGATCCTGGTGGGCTATGTTCCATGGGGTAGCAAAGAACTGGACACAACTGAGTGACTAACATTCTCATTTTCTGTCTAGAAAAAAATAGTGGAATTTGCCTATTATCCAGGGCTTTCCACATGGCACAGTGGTGAAGAATTCAGCTGCCAATGCAGGATTTGATCAAGAGACAGAGGTTTGATCCCTGGGTCAGAAAGATCCCCTGGAGGAAGAAATGGCAATCCACTCCAATGTTCTTGCCCAGAAGATCCCATGGACAGAGGAGCATGGTGGGCTATAGTCCATGGGGCTGCAGAGTCAGACACGATTGAGAGATTAGCACATACATGTATTAAATCACTTAGTATACTAAATTATTTCTTTTTTAGCTTATTGAGACATTATCCTAGATGCTGTTAGTCTGTGAACTTATAAATCCCACAGTGAATTTATGTTAAATGAAATATTGGCAAAGATGATTTTACTCTCTGAGCATAATTTGTCATCCCCTTGCAAACAAAACAGCCCTCCTCACCTACCACCACCCCTCCTACCTGTGATCCTTTGTTATGGCAGCCTGAGCTCGCAAAGACTGGCACCTATATGGAAGATTCATGATATACAAAAGGAAACTCAGGGCAAGGACCCCCTTTATCTCATCTGTCTTTGGGAACCTCTGTCAGATTGTTTTTAAATCAACTATATTGTGTAATTTGCATATAGAAAAATACTCTCATTTAAGTTGTAAAGTGATGAGTTTTGACAAATGCATACCCTTTTATAAGCACCACTGTAATCAAGAAATGGAACACTTCTAGCATCCCCAAAAGCTTTCTCACGCCTTTCTCAAAGTCAAGTCTTTGACTGCAAAACTCCAAGATCTAGAAAGCCACTACTTTGCTTTCTATAAAATCATTGTGAATAGTGACTACAACTATGAAATTAAAAGATGTTTGCTACTTGGAAGAAAAGCCATGACAAACCTAGACAACATGTTAAAAAGCAGAGACATCCCTTTGCTGACAAAGATCCATATAGTCAAAGTGATGGTTTTTCCAGTAGTCAAACACAAATGTGAGAGTTAGACCATAAAGAAGGCTGAGCGCCAAAGAATTGATACTTTGCAATTGTGGTGCTGGAGAAGACTCTTGTGAGTCTCTTGTACTGTAAGAAGATCAAACCAGTCAATCCTAAAGGAAATCAATCCTAAATAGTCATTGGAAGGACTGATGTTGAAGCTCTAATATTCTGGCTGCCTGATGCAAAGAGTCAACCCATTGGAAAAGACCCTGATGCTGGGAAAGATTCAAGGCAGGAGGAGAAGGGGATAACAGAGGATAAGATGGCTGGTTGGCATCACCGATTCATTGGACATGAGTTTGAGCAAACTCTGGGAAATAGTGAAGGATGGGGAAGCCTGGCATGTTGCAGTCCATGGGATTGCAAAGAGTTGAACACAAGTGACCAACTAAAGAACACCAACAACAATAAAACAGATCAGTTTTGCCTTTAGTCTAATGTCATAAAAATGGAAACATACAGTAGAAAAATATTAGTAGCTTCTGGAGGGCTTACAATATACTTATTAACTTACCCATATGTACTCCATATTAACATTAGCTTCCAATATAATATAGAAACTTTACCCTATATGGTTCTAACTGTACTCATTTTGATACAATGATTATTCCTATTTTATTTATATATGTTATAAACTCAGCAATACATTATAATTCTCACTTTATGTAACTTTTTGGAATTTAAAGAAATTGAGATATGAAAAGAAAGAAAGTATATTTTTAATGAGTTTATTATAATAACCTTATCTATAATTTTTGGTTTGCTTCTTCTTTTCCTGTGAAATTGAGTTACTTTATTGTAATATAGTTTTGCTTCTAAGTACATTAAAGTTACTTAAACACATTCTACTTTGAGGAAATTTATCATTTTTTACCCAAAAGACAGGCTGAATATTTTTAAATGTTTATTTAAACCATAGCTTGGATTGAGTCAATTTGGAGTAGATATTTAATTTTATTCTCTTGATAATCAGTGAGTGAGGGCTCCAAAGAAATGCTAAGAGTTCTAATGTAAAGAAAGACAACACATTTTCTCTGTTCATATGAGTTTTAGTGGAATTAAAAGTTTTGATTCTGCTACCTATCTGTCCTAGTTAATTTCTAATCACCCTTAGTAGTTACCACGCAGTATGCACAGGTCTGAAATTCCCCAAGGAACCTCGTGTTTTAGATTATCTATTTCTCACAAAGGTTTTCCAGGAGGTGGCCTTGTCTCTTTTACAGTGTGGAGGCTACAGCAGGGTGAGGTTAAGAAATGTGTTCAGAATCAGACAGAAGTCCTGCTTACAAAGCCCAGGTGTCCTGCTCTTCCTGCTTTTGGCCTTGTGAATGGTATTAGCTAGTTAGGTCTCTGCATTACATTTTATGGCCTCTCTGGGACTCTCTTAGGTTTGTGTTACTGACAAATCCGATGTGTTGATGCCATGTCTCCTGGTCTTTGTGAGTAAGACCCTTCAGAACTAAAGCAGACAGTGTTCACTTGATGAACCTAGTCTGATCCAGTTTTTATTTTTTCCAACTGTGTGTTTCTATACATTCATGTCCTACTCTATACACTGTAACACCTGGTGGACAACAGCTCATTGCGCTATTTTGTCATCCTTGTTGTTTCCTAGGAAGACTTCTCTTTCACCATTATTTCCTGTCCAGTGGGTACTGAGAATAATGTCAAGTTCTACCCATGTGGTTATTATTGTTATTGTTGTTTCCTTTCTTCTGCCAGTTTTTTTTTTTTCCCCACACTGTATATTTTCCTGTGGTTAATTCCCATCTCATATTCCTCAAACAACTCCAACCCAATCCAATACATTTATTCTCTCCCTGGATAGTTCCTCACCATTCTGCAAACTATTCCTTGGTTTCGTTTCTGCTTCTTTCCAAACACACAATCAGTTCAGTCCAGTTCAGTTCAGTTGCTCAGTCATGTCTGACTCTTTGCAACACCATGAATCACAGCATGCCAGGCCTCCCTGTCCATCACCAACTCCCGGAATTCACTCAAACTCATGTCCATCGAGTCGGTGATGCCATCCAGCCATCTCATCCTCTGTCATCCCCTTCTCCTCCTGCCCCCAATCCCTCCCAGCATCAGGGTCTTTTCCAATGAGTCAACTCTTTGCATGAGGTGGCCAAAGTATTGGAGTTTCAGCTTCAGCATCACATCAGTCCTTCCAGTGAACACCCAGGACTGGTCTCCTTTAGAATGAACTGGTTGGATCTCTTTGCAGTCCAAGGGACTCTCAAGAGTCTTCTCCAACACCACACTTCAAAAGCATCAATTCTTTGGCACTCAGCTTTGTTCACAGTCCAACTCTCACATTCATACAGGACCACTGGAAAAACTATAGCCTTGACTAGACGGACCTTTGTTGGCAAATTAATATCTCTGCTTTTCATATAGTGCCTTCTAATTCATAACTACCCACTACTCCCAATTTCCTCATCATTTTTACCAGATGCCATAGCCATCAGCCTGCTAGAATAGCTACATTGGGCACTTGGCATTAAATCTTAAAGTCTGGGGCAACTCAATGTTTGTAGCAGTTTGAAAACAATCAGAAATCCTCTTTACTGAGTTAACAATAACAAGACAATGGTGAATGGACCATTGTTCATGTTATTCATTCCATTATTTACATCAATAAAGCATTACTTCTGTCATACCAAATATTCATAGAATTTTTCCCTAGGAAGAAATGAGTTCTGATGTTCTTCTAAAACATCAATATAGGTAACAATTCCATGGTCATGAATACAATTTTATTATGCATCCAAATGTGTGTAAATTATCAGAGCCAGTGAGTTGACTTTCTCTTTAGAATTTCAAGGCAGAGGTACAACACTCCTTTCCAAGGATCACTGGGTAATGACCTTTGAATACTGTAAAATCTGATAGCTGGTCTGGCCCTGGAGAATCTTGCTGACTTTCAAAAGGTTGAACACAGAGCAGATAAAAACTGTTCATTTACCTGTGTAACCACAGAAACCCTAGAATATCTGCTAAGATTCCTATGGATGTATAAAATCAGCATCGAGCTGGGATGACAGAGACAGAGGAGAGACAGAGTTTGAAGCCGAGATGGAGAGAGAGAGATGGAGAAAGAAAACAGAGACACAGGGAGATAATAGAGAAAAACAGAGAGACAGAAAAAGAGGGACAGAGAAAAAGAGAGACAACAACAAAGACAAACAGGAACGAGAGAGAAAAGCAGAAGGAGACAAAAAAAGGGAGAAAACAGAGAGAGAGAGAGAAGCAGAGACAGAGATGAAAGCAGGGGGAGAGAGGGAGAAGGGAAGGACAATAGAGGGAAATAGAGAGATAGGAGAGAGAGAGAGAGAGGGAGGGAGCTGGACAGAGCGAGACAAGCTGGGCTGAAATCTAGGCGCTGTGCTGCCCTGCGACCTTTTCTCAGTGCTGGCCAGCAGGCAGCGTCAAACAAAGAACAGCCAACAAACATTTAATTGACAGCTTCAGTGAAGAAAAACAAACTGTGAGACAGAACAAATATTTAAAACTATAATTCAAGGAAATTTTTCTGATAAAAAGATTTGTAGATACAAGTTGATCCATAATTGAAGGATATATTATGTACCTACAAAATTTGATCCAGTATGGTTAACATGGAGAGAAAGCCTAGTAAACATTTTAGAATCTATATATACTCATTCCATGAAAAAATAATCTGTTGTCCTATTGTTATAAGTTGTCCTATTGTTGTGATTCGGAGAAGGCAATGGCACCCCACTCCAGTGTTCTTGCCTGGAGAATCCCAGGGACGGTGGAGCCTGGTGGGCTGCCCGTCTATGGAGTCGCAGCAAGTCGGACACGACTAAAGCGACTTAGCAGTAGCAGCAACATTATTGTAATTAATAACACCCTCTTCATTTTTTTTTAAAGTATTCTACTTTGGATAATAAACTATAAGGTCACCATACCATAAGGTTAATAAAAATAAGATTAGCATCAGATTTCTGTATAACAACATTTTATAGCAGAAATCACATAGAACGATCTTCAAGATGTTAAAGCTTATAAAATTTAAGCTATGCATTTTAACATACAGCAAAAATAGCTTTAATTGTCAAAGTTAACAAATAAATGAGTCCAAAAATGGAACGAACAGAGGGACTACTTTTCCCATGAAAAACTTATAAAATTTATTAGAGAACAAGCTTCAGAATCAAAAAATGATTGAAGAAACTTACAGTAAAGTCTAGGATGAGGATTGATTATATTTAGTTGTAGAACTGAGACTAAAATTTCTGGAAATGGGTGGATAATATCAGCTGGATAATATTAGATAATATTACGTAAGACTGGATGTATTGACAATGCAAAACAATACAATTAACAAAAATGGAAAGGAAATGGGGAGAATAGGCTGAAAGAAGATTACTCATTTTCTTTTTGACTCATAGACGCAATGAAGAATAGATTTAATTCATAATTCAACAATAATAGCTAAAATTAAAAAGAGCCAGAATCAGGAGAGAAAAGTGAGTCACGTATGGTAGAAAAGCAATCAAGAATGTTGAAAAGAGGGGAAATCTCTGGTGATCTAGCAGTTAGGACTTGGTGCTTTCTTTGCCATGGCCCAGGTTCAGTCCCTATTTGGGAAACTAAAATCCAGCACTTGTGTCAAAAAAAAAAAAACAAAAACAAAAAGAAGCACTAAAGATTTCATAAATACATTGATTTAGAGGTGTACATGCACTAGCAGGTTTCCCCATAAATAGACACCTTGACAACCCTGGAGAGCACATAGTTTGAGAGGAGAAGATTCTAAACCCAGCCTGGGTTTTGCATGTGTTCAGTCACTCAGTCAAGTCCAACTCTTGGCAGTCCCATGGACTACAGCCCACCAGGCTTCTCTGCCCAGGGAGAGAATACTGGAGCAGGTTGCCATTTCCTACTCCAAGGGATCTTCCCAACCCTGGCATCAAACCTGTGTCCCCTGTATTGGCAATCAGATTCTTTATCACTAGGAACACCTGGGAATCCCAGAGTGATGACAAACCTCATCAAACATTAAATAGCATATATGCATGCTTAGTCGCTCAGTCCTGTCTGACCTTTTGCAACCCTTTGGACTGTAGCCCACCAGGCTCCTCTCTCCATGGGATTTTTCAGGCAAGAGTACTGGGAATGAGGAAGTAATACAGGGAAGGGAAAGATACCAACATGGGGGATGTTTACTAGTATGTTAGTGCTGTAGGCAATTTGGACTTAAGGCAGTTGGCACCTTTGGTAGATTATTTAGATGATACCTCAGAGCTGACCTACAAAAATGGTGAGGCAGTTGGAGGATCTATCCATACACTACCATATCTTCTTTTCTCAGGGCTGCTCTCAAAAGCATGAGTACAGCTGTACCTCTAGCCTTCTCTGCTTGGCTCAAGCATATCTCTGGCTAGACAATACCCTCAGGAACAGGAACCAGCAGGAAGCAGCCAATTAACTGTATGGAATGTGAAAAAAATCTGCCATATAATTCTTCTGAAATATGCAAAGAAATGAATGCCAAAAACTTAGAAAAAAAGAGTAAGAAATTCACATAAGGAACAGATTTACAAATAGTAAATCTAATCTGAAAATTATACTACAACTGGTGCTCTGCCCTGGGACAATGAAGACGGCACACTTTTCCTTAGTTCTCCTGCAAAGCACAGGTAAAAACCACTGGTATTATATACACAGTGAGTATGAGGAGATTCTAAATGTTGGAAAGGAGGCTGACTAGCAGGAATTCCCTTAAGAACAACACAGCAGGGATGTGTCTGGGTTTCCTTTCTGCCTCTCATGTCCTAGATCAGTGCTAGAGAAAAAACATGCCAAATCAGAAATTCCAAGAGACTCAATAACCGGCTTGCTCTATACAAAAGAGAAAAATTTCAGAAAATAAAGCTCCAGCCAATCCCCGTAGAAAAAAAAATCTTGTACACCAAGCGAGCAATCTCACTCCCTTCTGGGTGATGTCAAAGGAATAAAGTGGAAGTTAGGTTCCTCATACCCACCCAGCATATAACAATGGTCCACGCCTCCCCACAGTCAGTGAGAATAATGTGAGGAGACTGGACTTCCATGCCCACCAACTCCTATCCTTCCAGTTGGGTGGTGTCAGAGGATGGTTGGTGGTGACCTGGTCTTTATCCACACCACCCATGATGTTGGAGGAAGCTAACATGTAGCAGTAAGGACATATCCTATCTCTCCTGGTCAGGGTTGTATCAGCACAGAGCTAGTGGGAAGCCAGACCCCCACCCATGCTATGAGCTATGAAAAGTCTTTCTCGCTAGAGAGTCAATAGAGGTCCAAGAGAAATGATAACTGGCTTTCTCTATACAAAGGACAAAGAGAAAACCTGAACCTCCACCCCAAATAATATCCCAGAGGCAATAATCCTCTTCATTTGACTAGTGTCTGGGGAGACCTGCTATGACAAAATGTGTAAGTAACATCAAGACCCTCAGAACCTAATACCCAAGTACTACACAGGTTTCAAGTGAAAATCACTAATCTTACCAATACCCAAGAAAATCACAACCTGAAGAAAAGCAGACATAAACAGACACCAAAACCAAAAGGACACTAGATGTTTCACCAGAAACCAGGAAGGCCAGAGGGCTACACACATTTTTCAATGTGGCAAAACGCTTTGGAAGACAGAGTGTCACTTTCTTACAGATCTAAACACAGTCTTACCAATCATTCCAAGAGTCAGGCTTCTAAGTACTCACCCAACTTTTTAAAAACTTAAGTGCATACAACAACCTGATCTTGATGTTCATATCAATTTTGTTCAGATTACCAAAAAATAGAAAGTGACGTAGATGTCCTTCAATAGGTGAATAGAGGGAAAAAAAAACTGCTATATCTATATCATGGACTATTTTGGGAGTGGTTAAAAAAAGTTATCAAGGCACAAAAAAATGCAGAAGAGCTTTAAATACATATTGCTACATGAAAAGTCAGTCTAGAGGAAGACTATGCACTGTATGATTCTCATTTTAGGACACTCTGTAAAAGAAAAAAACTGGGGCTTCCCTGGTGGCTCAGTGGTTAAGAATCCACTTGCCAATGCAGGAGACACAGGTTTGATCCCTGATGCAGGAAGACCCTACATTGTGGGGAGCAACTAAGCCAGTGCACCACAGCTATTGAGCTCATGCCCTAGGGCCCAGAAAGCTCAACTACTGAAGCCCATGCACCCTAGAGCACATGCTTTGCGAGAGGAAAAGTCACAGGAATGAGAAGTCCACATATCACTAGAGAGTAGCCCTCACTCTCCATAGCTAGAGAAAAGCCTGTACAGCAATGAAGACCCAGCACAGCCAAAAATTAATTAATTAATCAACTTTGAAAAGGCAAAGTTGTAGCCATGGTAAATGATCAGAGGATTCCAGGAGCTGAGAGGAAACTGTTGTGGATAAATAGGTAGAGTGCAGGAGATTCTAAGATTTTTCAGATCATAATGTTTTCCATGATATGGTAATTGAGGACTCATGACACAATTCATTTGTCAAGACACATGATATTATGTGTGTGTGCATGCTCAGTTCAGTTCAGTCATGCAATCGTGTCCAACTCATTGCGACCCCATGAATTGCAGCACGCCAGGCCTCCCTGTCCATCACCAACTCCCAGAGTTCACTCAGATTCACATCCATCAAGTCAGTGATGCCATCCAGCCATCTCACCTCTGTCGTCCCCTTCTCCTCCTGCCCCCAGTCCCTCCCAGCATCAGGGTCTTTTCCAATGAGTCAACTCTTTGCATGAGGTGGCCAGAGTACTGGAGTTTCAGCATTAGCATCATTCCTTCCAAAGAAATCCCAGGGCTGATCTCCTTCAGGATGGACTGGTTGGATCTCCTTGCAGTCCAAGGGACTCTCAAGAGTCTTCTCCAACACCACAGTTCAAAAGCATCAATTCTTCGGCACTCAGCCTTCTTCACAGTCCAACTCTCACATCCATACATGACTACTAGAAAAACCATAGCCTTGACTATATTCAGTGGTGTCCAGTTCTTTGCTACTCCATATACTGTAGCTCCCCAGGCTCCTCTGACCATGGGATTTTCCAGGCAAGATTACTAGGGTGTAATCCTAGTAATCCTACTTTGCAGGATCTTCCCCACCCAGAGATTGAATCCATGTCTCCTGCATTGGCAGGCAGATTCTTACCACTTTGCCACCTGGGAAGTCCACATGGTATTATAGCACTGAACAAAGCTTACTGTATGTAAGTTAAAAATCATTCAGCAGACCAAGGGTTTTAAGATGAATGCAGACAGTGACAGAACAATCTAACACTAATATGAGTGGGTGAAACAACCTCACAGGAGAGAATGGAAAACATGCTGGGCTACGTAACTTCAGAAATGAGTAAAGGTTATTAAATTTGAGGCAGAAGGTATTGTACAGTATCACTATACTTTTACATTTTTACTCCATGGAGGTACTGGTTAGCAGTTTTATACATGCTTCTATACACACACTGAAACTGAACAAGGGAGTAAGTGGATAGTGGATAGTGAGAGAGAGTTTGTTTTTCTCTATTGAAGTGGGAAGTTAAGATTAGCAAGGGAAGGAGGATAGAAAGGTCTGTGAGTTAATGGATTAGTGTTGAATGCATCAGCAAGAACTCATATTTAGCTTAATATAGATACATAGGTAACATACAGTAATATTTAGATATATATGAGTATTAATGAAGAATTGCTGCTTTCTAACTGTGGTGCTGGACAAAACTCTTGAGAGCCCCTTGGACATCAAATCAGTCAATACTAAATGGGGGCTATCCAGGTAGCACTAGTGGTAAAGAATCTGCCTGCCATGGCAGGAGACATAAGAGACACAGGTTTTATCCCTGGGTCAGGAAGATCCCTTGGAGGAGGACATGCAACCCACTCCAGTATTCTTGCTTGAAGAATCCCATGGACAGAGAAGCCTGGTGGGCTATGGTCCATTGGGTCACAAAGTCAGACATGGCAAGTGACTTAGCAGGCACACAATCCTAAATGTAATCAACCCTGAATATTCATTGGAAGGACTGATGCTGAAGCTGAAGCTCCAATACTTTGGCCCCCTGATGAGAAGAGCTGAGTCAATGGAAAAGACCCTGATGGTGGAAAAGATTGAGGGCAGGAGAAGAAGAGGGCAACAGAGAATGAGATGGTTGGATGGCATTATCAACTCAGTAAACATGAGTTTAATCAAACTCTAGGAGATAGTGAAGGACAGAGAAGCATGGTGTGCTGTAGTTCACGGGGCCACGAAGAGTCAAACACAACTGAGCAACTGAATAACAGCATGTACATTTACAGGTTAGCATTCACACATGTATCTCCTTGCTTCATCAGCCAAAAGGGCCTGGAAGTAAGAACACTCCAGTAGTAGCTAGCATATATGATACCTGGATCTTGGTTGCTAAGTTCATTTTACAGTAAAATATATCAAGACTTCTTGTAGAATTCCAGGACAGAGGCTGGAAACGTGCAAGATGAGCCTGAAGCATCTCATATTTCCAGACAAGGAAGTGGTAACACACACATATATAGACACACATATCATGATGATAAGGGGATATCAAATGGACATAGGGGCCAACTGGAAGAGCCCCAGTGGCCAAAACTGAAACAATTTGATCACAAAATAAAGACAGCAGCATTGGATTATAACCCAAAGTATAAAATAAATAGCCATGAGTTCATACTGATATAAATAAATGATTGAATCAATAAATAAAATGTAGAACAGACTAAGCTCCCATGGAGAAGAATTACAAATAATTCATGTCAATAGTCCAGAAGCTCTTGGAGCATCACTCCTCACCACTCAAGTGTGGGCTATACATGCCAATATTTTCCAAAAAATAATATACAGGAAGAAGGGGAAAATGAGTAACTTTGGAGTAGGGAAATATGAAAATATACCCCAGCCAGAGAATCATGGTTTGCATCAATAGTAATAAATCATATTAGTATCCGTACTAATAATTCCTTTGTATAAAAGGAATTTAAGAGGTCTTTACTCATGATTCCTGAAAGGATCCTTCAAACACTTGACTGTCCAGAGTAACAGAAGTGTGTTGTTATTTGTGGTGGGCTCCTGGGGGCATGCCTAAGTTTATGTTAATGAGGTGACACATGAGCCCTTAAAGAAATTCAGGGTGAGGCTAGTCAAATTGAGTTAGAAGCTCCAGCATTGTGACTAGAAAGTTGAGGCTTTGGGCCTTGTGATATCAGCCTGACCTCTAAGAACGGGCAGGGAGCTGAAGATTGAGTTCAGTCTAGTGTTAATGATTCAATCAATCATGCCTTTGTAATAACACCTCAATACAAACCTTGAACTCAGCTCAGGTGAACTTCCTGGGTGGTGAAACATGTCAACGTTCAGCAAGGGAGATATGTCCTAAGGACATGGAAGCTTCACATTTGGGAATTGAAAGAGGTCACCAAATGGGTCTCTTCTTTTTACTGACCCTTAGGTGAAGCCTTTGCAATAAAAAAAAAAAACTGTAATAGCAAGTATAGTGTTTTTCTGAGTTCTGTGAATAATTCTAGCAAATTATAGTGTGTACCCTCAAACTTGAAGCCAACTGGTAAGAAGAGAGGATGTCCTAGGGCCCCAGAGCTTGAGGCAGTGGTGGAAGTGAGGGAGTACTGTGGGCACTGTGCCCTTAACCTACAAAGTATCACCTGACCTCTTGTGATTAGAATCAGAATTGCAAGAGATGATGTAATAAAAATGGCACTTTATTTCTATCATCTTTCTTCCAAAAACCCGTATCATTGGTCTAACCATGAGAAAAATATGACTAATTCCGATAGGAAAATATTCTACAAAACACCAGCACTCCTTAAAATTGTTATCAAAAAGTCATCAAAACAAGGTAAAATCTGAGAGAAACTGTCATATCCAACAGGAATCTAAGGAGACATGACTAAGTGTGGGTCATGGATAGGATCCTCCAGAATAAAAAGAACGGTTGGTAAAAACTTGAGAAAACCTGAATACAGTATGTGCTTAGTCGCTCGTCATGTCTGACTCTTTGTGACCCCATGGATTGTAGCCCACCAGGCACCTCTGTCCGCGGGGATTCTTCGGGCAGAAATACTGGAGTGGGTTGCCATGCCCTCCTTCAGGGAGCTTTCAACAAGGGATCAAACCCAGGTCTCTCACACTGCAGGCATATTCCTTACCATCTGAGCCACCAGAGAAGCCCAAGAATACTGGAGTGGGTAGCCTGTCCCTTCTCCAAGAGATCTTCCCAACTCTGGAATTGAACCAGGGTCTCCTGCATTGCAGGTGGATTCTTTTCCAGCTGAGCTACCAGGGAAGATCCTATGATGAGATATTACATACCTAATAGGACAGGCTGCATTAAAAAATAGCAATACCATATAATGGCAAGGATATCTGGAATCTGTATCTCTGATTCTCTGGTAAGGAATGTAAAGTGACACAGCTACCTAAAAAATAGTTTGGCATTTCTTAAAAACTAAACATATACTTACATACAGCAAAGTACACTCCTAGGCATTGAACCCAGAAAAGTGAAACCTTATGGCCATGTAGAAACCTGTTTGACCATTAATTACTGCCTTATTCATAATAACCAAAACAAGAAAGAACCAAAATGTTATCTAACACAGTATTCCCCCTTATTTGCAGTTTCACTTTTCATTGTTTCAGTTATCTGTGGTCAACTGCTGTCCAAAAATATTAAATGAAAAACTGAAGAAAAAAACAATTCTTAAGATTTAAACTGCATGCCATTCTGAGTAGTGTGATGAAATCTCATGATGTGCAGCTCTAACCCACTGAGAACATAAACCACCGTCACAGTGCTAGTGTTCAAGTAACCCTTATTTTCCTTAGCAACGGATCCAAAGTGCAAGAGTTGTGAGGCAGGTAATTCTGATATGCCAAAGAGAACTTGTGAAGTACTTCCTTTCAGTGAAAAAGTGAGAGATGTAGACTTCATAAGAAAAAAATCTGAACAATCTGTATGGTGACATCACATGTGCTCAGTTGCTTTAGCCATGTCCAGCTCTTTGCAAGTCTACAGATTATAACCTATCAGGCTCCTCTCTCCATGGGATTCTCCAGGTAAGAATACTGGAGTGGATTGCCAATTCCTTTTCCCAGGGGATCTTCCTGACCCAGTGATAGAATCTATGTCTCCTGCACTGTAAAGGAGGTCTTTACCACTAGCACCACCTGGGAAGCCCATGCTGAGATTGCTAAAATTTAAATTAAGAACAAATTTTCTCTGAAATTGTGAAAAAGGAAAATTAAATTATTGTTAGTGGCACTTGTAGTTGCTTCTCAAACTACCAACAGTTTCAGCCACAGTGCATTATAAATGCTTGGTTAAGATGAAAAAGGCATTCAGTTTGTACAATAAGATATTTTGAGAGAGAGAAACCACTTTTACACAACTTTTATTATAGTATTAGTATAATTGATCTATTTTATTATTGGTTATTATTGTTAATCTCCTACTACACCTAATCTATAAATTGAACTTTATCACACATATATGAATACAGAAAAAAAAACTCATAGTAAATTTAGGGTTGGGTGCCATTCATGGTTTTTGGCATGTGTTGGGGGTCTTGAAACGTAACCCCTGCAGATAAGAGGGGACAACTCTCTGAACAGTTAAACTACAGTAGATACAAACTATTCAATACAGTTCAGTACAGTTCAGTTCAGCTCAATCACTCAGGCATGTCCGACTCTTTGTGACAGCATGAACCACAGCACGCCAGTCCTCCCTGTCTATAACCAACTCCCGGAGTTCACTCAAATCTGTGTCCATCGAGTTGGTGATATCATCCAACCATCTCATCCTCTGTCATCCCCTTCTCCTTCTGCCCTCAATCTTTCCCAGCATGAGTCTTTTCAAATGAGTCAGCTCTTTGCATCAGGTGGCCAAAGTATTGGAGTTTCAGCTTCAATATCAGTCCTTCCAATGAACACCCAGGGCTGATCTTCAGGATGCACTAGTTGGATCCCCTGCAGTTCAAAAGCATCAGTTCTTCAGTGCTCAGCTTTCTTCACAGTCCAACTTGCACATCATACATGACTACTGGAAAAACCATAAACTTGACTAGAAGGACATTTGTTGACAAAGTAATGTCTCTGCTTTTAATATGTTGTCTAGGTTGGTCATAATTTTCCTTCCAAGGAGTAAGCGTCTTAATTTCATGGCGGCAATCACCATCTGCAGTGGTTTTGGGGCCCAAAAAAATAGTCAGCCACTGTTTCCCCATCTATTTGCCATGAAGTGATGGGGCCGGATGCCCTGATCTTAGTTTTCTGAATGTTGAGCTTTAAGCCAACTTTTTCACTCTCCTCTTTCACTTCCATCAAGAGGCTTTTAGTTCTTCACTTTCTGCCATAAGGGTGATGTCATCTGCATATCTGAGGTTATTGATATTTCTCCTGGCAATCTTGATTCCAGCTTGTGTTTCTTCTAGTCCAGCATTTCTCATGATGTACTCTGCATAGAAGTTAAATAAGCAGGGTGACAACATACAGCCTTGACGTACTCCTTTTCCTATTTGACACCAGTCTGTTGTTCCATGTCCAGTTCTAACTGTTGCTTCCTGACCTGCACATAGGTTTCTCAAGAGGCAGGTCAGGTGGTCTGGTATTCCCATCTTTTTCAGAATTTTCCATAGTTTATTGTGATCCATGCAGTCAAAGCCTTTAGCATAGTCAATAAAACAGAAATAGATTTTTTTCTGGAATTCTCTTGCTTTTTTGATGATCCAGCAAATGTTAGCAATTTGATCTCTGGATCCTCAGCCTTTTCTAAAATCAGTTTGAACATCTTGAAGTTCACAGTTTACTGACTGCTGAAGTCTGGCTTGGAGAATTTTGAGCATTACTTTACTAGCATGTGAGATGAGTGCAATTGTGTGGTAGTTTAAGCATTCTATGGCATTGCCTTTCTTTGGGATTGGAATGAAAACTGACCTTTTCCAGTCCTGTGGCCATTGCTGAGTTTTCCAAATTTGCTGACATATTGAGTGCAGCACTTTCACAACATCATCTTTTAGGATTTGAAATAGCTCAGCTGGAATTCTATCACCTCCACTAGCTTTATTCGTAGTGATTCTTCCTAAGGCTCACTTGACTTCACATTCCAGGGTGTCTTGCTCTAGGTGAGTGATTACACCATCGTGATTATCTTGGTGGTGAAGATCTTTATTGTATGGTTCTTCTGTGTATTTTTGCCACCTCTTCTTAATATCTTCTGCCTCTGTTAGGTCCATATCATTTCTGTCCTTTATTGTGCCCTTCTTTGCATTAAAATTTCCCTTGGTATCTCTAATTTTCTTGAAGAGAAGGAGAAAAGGAAAGATATAAGCATCTGAAAGCAGAGTTCCAAGGAATAGCAAGGAGAGATATGGAAGCCTTCTTCAGTGATTCAATACTATTTGACTATAAAAATGAATACATATATATTAGTATATATAAAACTTTTACTAGATCTCAAAGGAATTTTTCTGTGTTAAAAAAAAACAGCATTCTCAAAAGGACATACAGTATGTGATTCCACATATATAACATTGTTAAAGTGGAAAATTAGAAGAATGGAGAATCAGTGGTTGCCATGGAATAGGGATGGTTGTAAGGAGATGGTGTGTATGAATCAAAAGAGATAACAGAGGACAGATCTTTGTGGTGACAGAACAGTTCTGTGACTCAAGCAGGATGCTGCTGCTGCTAAGTAGCTTCAGTCGTGTCTGACTCTGTGCGACCCCATAGATGGCAGCCCACCAGGCTCCCCTGTCCCTGGGATTCTCCAGGCAAGAACATTGGAGTGGGTTGCCATTTCCTTCTCCAATGCATGAAAGTGAAAAGTGAAAGTGAAGTTGCTCAGTCATGTCTGACTCTTAGCAGCCCCATGCACTGCAGCCCACAAAGCTGGGGTTACATAAATCTACACAAGTGACAAAATGACCTAGGACCAACCATATACACACATTATATTGATGTCAAATTCCTGCTGTCAGCAGGGTACCACAGTTACTATGGAGAAAACTCAGTGAAAGGTATGTGGGCTCCCTCTGTAGTATCTTTTCAGCTTCCAGTGGATCTATAATTACTACAACAGAAAAGGTCAAAAGAGGAGAGAAAATAAATGAAATGTCACTCCAAAGACTGTGATTCGCAATGAAGATTGAAGTTACTAAGATCAATCCACCTAATAAAAATTTCAAGTGAAATAAGTAGAATGAAACAGATATATACTGATAAAAGGAGATTTTTAACACACTTTTCTAATCTTTGTTGAAAGATAAACAAAAGAAATATTTTAAATGAGTATAAAGAGGAGACACAAAAATTGTGTCCTGCCTTACTAGTGACTCAGTGGTAAAGAATCCACCTGCCAATGCAGGAGATGTAGGTTCAATTCCTGGGTCGGGAATAGGAGTAGGAAATGGCAACCCACTCCAGTCGTTTTGCCGGGGAAATCTCATGAACAGAGGAGACTCTCAGGTTATAGTCCAGGGAGTCTATATGTGACTCTAAAAGAGTCATATGTGATTTAGCAACTAAACAACAAATATTTACTAAAATCTGTCCCTGGATACTATGGAACTTTTTACTACATATGAACATTTTCAAACATTGGCATCTCATGTTTTTTAAAAAGAAGGAAAAATGAATAAACAGTACAATCAGCAGTGAAATAAAATTTGAGTAGCCCATACAAGAGGTAACCAGCAAACAGGTTTCCACATGCCTCGGGTTTTCCTCAACTTTCTTCTTGAAGCCGTCATTGGAGAAGACAGATTACTCTGCTAGCAGGCAGGTCAGGCTACAAGTCAGGAGGAACCTTCCACCACTGAGGTACTAACAACTGTTGAGTGAATATCAGTTTCCTCAGCTCCATGAGGGTAGAGACAAGGAGCCATTCTAAAGTATTAATATGTTCTTCTGAGTCTTGCATAGGGTGCTAAGTGGAATGGAGCACCATTGCTTGGAACAGTTAGGTCATCATGCTGTGCCACATCCTTAGTCCTTCATTATGCTTCCTGGGATCACCACCCAACCTTGTCTCAGAGTCTGCTTTAGAGGAAACCTGAACTATGATAACTAGAAATTAATAACACACATACACAATGATCCATTTACTTAGAAATTTAAAGCTCTCTGTTAAAAACTCTTGGGTCAGAGAGAAAATACAATGAATAGAATGAATCTACAGCATTTCTAAGGAATAAGCTTTGACTGTATGGATCACAGTAAACTGAAAAATTCTGAAAGAGATGGGAATACCAGACCACCTGACCTGCCTCTTGAGAAACCTATATGCAGGTCAGGAAGCAGCAGTTAGAACTGGACATGGAACAACAGAATGGTTCCAAATAGGAAAAAGAATATGTCAAGGCTGTATATTGTCATCTTGCTTATTTAACTTATATGCAGAGAACGTCATGAGAAACCCTGGGCTGGAAGAAGCAAAAGCTGGAATCAAGATTGCCAGGAGATATATCAATAACCTCAGATATGCAGATGACACCACCCTTATGGCAGAAAGTGAAAAGGAACTAAAAAACCTCTTGATGAAAGTCAAAGTGGAGAGTGAAAAAGTTGGCTCAACATTCAGAAAACAGAGATCATGGCATCTGGTCCCATCACTTCATGGGAAATAGAGGGAAAACAATGGAAACAGTGTCAGACTTTATTTTGGGGGCTCCAAAACCACTGCAGACGGTGATTGCTGCCATGAAATTACAAGACGCTTACTCCTTGGAAGGAAAGTTATGACCAACCGAGAGAGCATATTCAAAAGCAGAGACGTTACTTTGCCAACAAAGGTCCATCTAGTCAAGGCTCTGGTTTTTCCTGTGGTCATGTATGGATGTGAGAGTTGGACTGTGAAGAAAGCTGAGCACCAAAGAATTGATGCTTTTGAACTGTGGTGTTGGAGAAGACTCTTGAGAGTCCCTTGGACTGCAAGGAGATCCAACCAATCCATTCTGAAGGAGATCAGCTCTGGGATTTCTTTGGAAGAAATGATGCTAAGGCTGAAACTCTGAGATATTTTGACCACCTCATGCGAAGGGTTGACTCACTGGAAAAGACTCATGCTGGGAGGAATTGGGGGCAGGAGGAGAAGGGGACGACAGAGGATGAGATGGCTGGATGGCATCACGGACTCTATGGATGTGAGTCTGAGTGAACTCCAGGAGTTGGTGATGGACAGGGAGGCCTGATGTGCTGCAATTCATGGGGTCGCAAAGAGTCAGACACGACTGAGCAACTGAACTGAACTGAACTGAAGCTCATTAAAGATAAGACGAATCGTAATCTATCAGAAACAGCTACAGTGTTGCTCAGAAGAAACTTTGTTGCATTAAATGCTTACGTTGATAAAAATGAAAATGTTCAATTCATAAAATTTAATAAATAAATAAAATAAAGAAAAAAATCATAAAATGTTGGAAAATATGAAATGTAGGGATCTGTAAAAAATCAGCAAAATATACTACTACTTAGCTGAAGTTTTTATAAAAGGGGGAATACAATTCCTAAGTTTAGAAATGATGAAGGGGAAGGAACCATTGTGTCTATTTTGTGCAAGTCAATAATAGTCGAAATGACTAATTTGAGGATCTAGGAAGGGAAGATTCATACTGGGACATCTGATCCTGGGACATCTCTTATGGTAGAAAACTGGAGAGCTATTCAGCCTGCAAGGAATGAAGAACAAAGGAATTAACTTGAAGGTACTCTCCTGTGCTCTGTGGTTGTTAATTTTATGTGCCAGTTTAATTGGAACACAGGATGGTCAGACATTTGGTCAAACATTATTCTGGGTGTGTCTATTAGAGTGTTTCTATGATATTAATATTTGAATCAGTAAACTTGTAAAAAGCAGACTGTCCTCCTGGCTGTGAGTGAGGCTCATCCAATTTTGCAAGGCTTGAATGCAATAAAAGTTAAGTTAAAAATAATTCTTTATCTCTTCTTGAATGTTTTCAAACTAAGGCAGTGATCTTCTGCCTTTAGGCTCAGTTTAAGTCTGAGACTTGAGCCATCTTCTCCAGTTCACAAGTGGCTGGACTCAGACTAGGACGATGCCATTGGCTCTCCTGGATCTCCAGTTGGACTGCAGAACTTGGACTTCACAGCTTCCATAAATGCATGAGCCTATTGCTTACAGTAAACATATATACTGGGTTCTGGAGAAGCCAGGCTAAGAAATTTGAGCCATTAAAAGAACAATGACTATATATGACTAAAACATATCAAATATATAAAAATTTAGAAATCCACAATAATGCAGAATTAAAAGGTAGCCCATTGAATAGCTTTGGAGGTCACTGGAGCTCAAAAAACTAACAGAGGAAAAGAATTAGGCATCTTTCTTGTGTATCTGGTATCAACTATACTTTGGGACATTCCAATAACCATAGTGGATGAGGGAAGATTCTTCTATAGGAAAACTTTCACCTGAACTATAAATAAGGAAAGATTGAATTAGGAAATTACCATTCCTCAGCCAAAATGAAATTACTGATTCAGTTAATGATCTCATATCATCAGAACTCCAACTGCCAGGCCACAAGAAATAGGAGATAAATGAACAAGTTAAAATGATACCAGGAGAGAGATATTAGCCATATTAGAATGTGGGATCTTCTACAGAAAAATTTCTTAGGATTCTTCATCAAACTCATGTCAAGAGAGGAACAAATTTTGATTTGAACAAACCAATTACAAAAAAAAAATTTTTTTTGACTCAGAGAAGCATGAGTATGGGCTGTGTGTTTGATGATATTAAGAAACTATTGTTAAATTTGTAAGGCATGGGGATTTTTTTGCGATTCAGAAAACATTCTTACCATTTTGTATATGCATATTGAGGACCTTGTAGGCAAAAGCAAGTGGTCCTCCAGTTATAAAGTGGAGAAGAGCAATATATAAAGTCGTGGAAAATTATTGATGAATTTTGACATTGGATGATAATATATGGGAGTTTGTTACAGTAAGGGAAAAAAAGCCCTTTGTGTACCAGACAGCTATTATTTGTCAGACGTGGCCCAGAGGCCTGCACCAAACAGATGAGTCTAGGGACTCAAGTCACTAGTGTGGTCCCTCCCAGACCAGCTCTTTACTCCTACATGGGAGATTGTTATGGCCAAGGGACCAATACTGTGGTAGCTTAGTACAAACCCAGCTATCCTCATGTCAGGATAGAAGTTCTATCATATACTCCTACAAACGCACGTTGGTTACAGACAGATAATGAAAAACTAGATCTTCAGAAACAGGGTAAGAGTTTAATTATCCCCTCCTCACACACACACACACACACACACACACACACACACACACACACACACACACATTAGTGAGAAGACTAAGGTCCAAGAAAGGAGAAGGACTTTCCCAAAGCTATGCATGAAATTAGTGCAGGACAAGGCAGTGCACATCAGGAGATTCATACTTCCTTGCATGGCAGCTATTCATTTATGGATGATAATAGGCATGCAAACAAACTTTGGGGTTCCCAGGAGAATCTGAGGGACATATTGAAAGTTTTGAAGGTCTGTATCAGCAAGAAAGGGCCAGTTCCAACTTGAGTAATTGCTAAAGCTGAGCCCAGGCACAGCCCAAAGAGGAGCCTGCACACTGCTCATAAATCAAATGAGAGAGAGAACATAGATTTCCTCCCAGAGGCCTCCACCACTGGGCACCTGTGAAGAGGGGACCCAATGCTGACTGCTGGCCCTGTTTTATAACCTCTCTGTTAGGCAAGAGATCCCAGTTGCTCCCTAGAACATTGAAAGGAAAAAGGAATGTCATGCAAGGAGAGAGAAATTTACATGTGGCATTTTTTTTTTTTCTTTTTTTTTTTGTCTTTTCATTTTTTTTTAATTTATTTATTTTAATTGGAGGCTAATTACTTTACAATATTGTAGTGGTTTTTGCCATACATTGACATGAATCAGCCATGGGTTTACATGTGTTCCATTAAAACTACACTTAGAAACAAAGCAAGGCCAGGAAGTCATTAGCTAAGATGAGCCATGCACTGGCTGAGCTGAGCTCTCACCGCTTGTCATGTCCCAAGGCCATGCTTTTCCCCTCTAGTGAATTACCAGGAGCCAGGTAACAGTACCAAGAGCTGAGAGAGAACCATTCTCTCTTCAAAACATCACATGGGAGGCTTTATCAAAATAAAGGCCCAATAACTCACCAATCAATGTACATGTAACCTAACTCATTGAGAAACAACATCATAAAGTCAGTCAAAGAGAAACCAGCTAACATACAGAAATAAAAATCCAAAGTTGGTCAATAAACAAGACACATCTCTTTCCTACCTCCCCTTCAGTCATTTGCTTTCCATACAGGACTTTCAGCTTTCCATCCCCACCATAAACCTTCATACATTGTCTGGCTGAGAATTCCCCATGGTGCCAAATCACATATCTTGCTGCTGAGGGTAAACCATACCCATCTGTCTCTTGAAAGAAAAGGGAAACTGAGGAGATACTGACTGGAAATACAACTCACAGGTTATATTTCATTCACAAACAACAGTAAAGGGCAGGGAAGTAACTTCTGAGATGAACATGGCTATCTTGAGTCTTTTCAGTAAGAAAGATGTGAATGTCACACAAAGGCAGAGCAAAGTACCAGTCTGCTCTTCCTGACACTCTGACAGAAGCTGAACTCTGGCTATGGCATGTCTAAACAGAGAGTTTGGAGCAAGCTGTAGGTTTCATAACCATCACCATCAGATAAAAGGCAAGGAAGGCAATCCATAAGAGGAATTACCATTTTTTAGTATTTAATCCTGCAAACTTATCACAAGGACACTTCTACAAGGATGTTAGTTTTCCAATAGATAGAAAAGCGATGTTCAGATGTATAATAATCCCTTACATACAAACATTCCTGTTGCAAACTTTCAGATATTCAAAGAAATGTTCACATGTCCAGTCACATTAATTAGCTCATGTCTCTGCTGTACATTGTCACATGCATGCATTCTTCACAAGTGATTGTGCTTTTGTGTACTTTACTATATAGTAATGTATAGAGTACATTAGCAGAGTATTTCAAGCCTGGCATGTCCAGAAGCAAACATAAAGCATTATTAATATAGCTGGTACTGCTAAGAAGCAACAAGTGATAATAAGAGAAACAAAAGTAAAAATAATTGAGAGAGTGGAGCAAGCAGAAAAAAAAATGGAAACATTGCTCATCCTTATAACATGACTCATTCATCCATCAGCGCACAATTCTAAAGAACAAGGACAAGATTATGGAATATATGAAGTCTGCTGTACTGATGTTGTTGACAAAAATATCAAAGAAGGATGGAAAAATGATGGATGAGGTGGAGAAACTTCTCAGTGTGTGGATATAGGATCAGCATCAGTATGGAAGCCTGCTCAGCTTAATGCTGATTCAAGAGAAAGATTAAAAGTCAAAGAAAGACGAATTAAAAGAAATGAGGACAACCTCAGAGACCTCCAAGACAATATGAAATGCTCCAACATTCGAATTATAGGAGTCCCAGAAGAAGAAGACAAAAAGAAAGACCATGAGAAAATACTTGAGGAGATAATAGTTGAAAACTTCCCTAAAATGGGGAAGGAAATAATCACCCAAGTCCAAGAAACCCAGAGAGTGCCAAACAGGATAAACCCAAGGCGAAACACCCCAAGACATATATTAATCAAACTAACAAAGACCAAACACAAAGAACAATTATTAAAAGCAGCAAGGGAAAAATAACAAATAACACACAAGGGGATCCCCATAAGCATAACTGCAGATCTCTCAATAGAAACTCTTCAGGCCAGGAGGGAATGGCAAGACATACTTAAAGTGATGAAAGATAACAACCTTCAGCCAAGACTACTGTACCCAGCAAGGATCTCATTCAAATATGAAGGAGAAATCAAAAGCTTTCCAGACAAGCAAAAGCTGAGAGAATTCAGCACCACCAAACCAGCTCTCCAACAAATACTAAAGGATAGACTTTAGACAGGAAACACAAAAAGGGCGTATAAACCCGAACCCAAAACAATAAAGTAACTGGCAACAGGAGCATACTTATCAATAATTACCTTAAATGTAAATGGGTTGAATGCCCCAACCAAAAGGCAAAGACTGGCTGAATGGATACAAAAACAAGATCCCTATATATGCTGCTTACAAGAGACCCACCCCCAAACAACGGACACATACAGACTGAAAGTGAAGGGCTGGAAAAAGATATTCCATGCAAATAAAGACCAAAAGAAAGCAGGAGTAGCAATACTCATATCCGATAAAATAGACTTTAAAACAAAGGCTGTGAAAAGGGACAAAGAAGGCCACTACATAATGATTAAAGGATCAATCCAAGAAGAAGATATAACAATTATAAATATATATGTACCCAACATAGGAGCACTGTAATGTGTAAGACAAATGCTAACAAGCATGAAAGGGGAAATTAACAATAACACAATAATAGTGGGAGACTTTAATACCCCACTCACACCTATGGACAGATCAACTAAACAGAAAACTAACAAAGAAACGCAAACGTTAAATGATACAATAGACCAGTTAGACCTAATTGATATCTATAGGACATTTCACCCCAAAACAATGAATTTCACCTTTTTCTCAAGTGCACACAGAACCTTTTCCAGGATAGATCACATCCTGGGTCATAAATCTAACCTTGATAAATTCAAAAAAATCGAAATTATTCCAAGCATCTTCTCTGACCATAATGCACTAAGGTTAGATCTCAATTACAGGAGAAAAACTATTAAAAATTCCAACATTTGGAGGCTGAACAACACCCTTCTGAATAATCAACAAATCACAGAAGAAATCAAAAAGAAATCAAAATATGCATCGAAATGAATGAAAATGAAAACACAACTACACATAACCTGTGGGACACTATAAAAGCAGTGCTAAGAGGAAAGTTCATAGCAATACAGGCATACCTCAAGAAACAAGAAAAAGTCAAATAAATAACCTAACTCTACACCTAAAGCAACTAGAAAAGGAAGAAATAGAGAACCCCAGAATTAGTAGAAGGAAAGAAATCCTAAAAATTAGGGCAGAAATAAATGCAAAAGAAAAAAAAGACACCAAAGCAAAAATCAACAAAGCAAAAAGCTGGTTCTTTGAAAGGATAAATAAAATTGACAAATTATTAGCCAGACTCATCAAGAAACAAAGAGAAAAAAAATCAAATCAATAAAATTAGAAATGAAAATGGAGAGATCACGACAGAAAACACAGAAATACAAAGAATCATAAGAGACTACTATCAGTAATTATATGCCAATAAAATAGACAACTTGCAAGAAATGGACAAATTCTTAGAAAAGTACAACTTTCCAAAACTGAACCAGGAAGAAATAGAAAATCTTAACAGACCCATCACAAGCATGGAAATTGAAGCTGTAATCAGAAATCTTCCAGCAAACAAAACTCCAGGTCCAGACGGCTTCACAGCTGAATTCTACCAAAAATTTCGAGAAGAGCTAACCCCTATCTTACTGAAACTATTCCAGAAAATTGCAGAGGAAGGTAAACTTCCAAACTCATTCTATGAGGCCACCATCACCCTAATACCAAAACCTGACAAAGACACCACAAAAAAAAGAAAACTACAGGCCAATATCATTGATGAACATAGATGTAAAAATCCTTAACAGAATCCTAGCAATCAGAATCCAGCAACACATTAAAAAGATCATACACCATGACCAAGTGGCCTTTATCCCAGGGATGCAAGGATTCTTCAATATCTGCAAATCAATCAATGTAATTCACCACATTAACAAATTGAAAAATAAAAATCATATGATTATCTCAATAGATGCAGAAAAAGCCTTTGACAAAATTCAACATCCATTTATGATAAAAACTCTCCAGAAAGCAGGAATAGAAGGAACGTACCTCAACATAATAAAAGCTATATATGACAAACCCACAGCTAACATTATCCTCAATGGTGAAAAATTGAAAGCATTTCCCCTAAAGTCAGGAACAAGACAAGGGTGTCCACTTTCACCACTACTATTCAATATAGTTCTGGAAGTTTTGGCCACAGCAATCAGAGCAGAAAAAGAAATACAAGGAATTTAAACTGGAAAAGAATAAGTAAAACTCTCACTGTTTGCAGATGACATGATCCTCTACATAGAAAATCCTAAAGACTCGACCAGAAAACTACTAGAGCTAATCAATGAATACAGTAAAGTTGCAGGATATAAAATCAACACTCAGAAATCCCTTGCATTCCTATACACTAATAATGAGAAAGTAGAAAAAAAGTTAAGGAAACAATTCCATTCACCATTGCAACGAAAAGAATAAAATACTTAGGAATATACCTACCTAAAGAAACTAAAGACCTATATATCGAAAACTATAAAACACTGATGAAAGAAATCAAAGAGGACACTAATAGATGGAGAAATATACCATGCTCATGGGTCGGAAGAGTCAATATGGTGAAAATGAGTATACTACCCAAAGCAATCTACAGATTCAATGCAATTCCTATCAAGCTACTAGCAGTATTTTTCACAGAACTAGATCAAATAATCTCAAGATTTGTATGGAAATACAAAAAACCTCGAATAGCAAAAGCAATCTTGAGAAAGAGGAATGGAACTGGAGGAATCAACTTGCCTGACTTCAGGCTCTACTACAAGCCACAGTCATTAAGACAGTATGGTGCTGGCACAAAGACAGAAATATAGATCAATGGAACAAAATAGAAAGCCCTGAGATAAATCCACACACCTATGGACACCTTATCTTTGACAAAGGAGGCAAGAATATACAATGGAATAAAGACAGTCTCTTTAACAGGTGGTGCTGGGAAAACTGGTCAACCACTTGTAAAAGAATGAAACTAGACCTCTTTCTAACACCATACACAAAAATAAACTCAAAATGGATTAAAGATCTAAATTTAAGACCAGAATCTATAAAACTTCTAGAGGAAAACATAGGCAAAACACTCTCCGACATAAATCACAGCAGAATCCTCTATGATCCACCTCCCAGTATACTGGAAATAAAAGCAAAGATAAACAAATGGGATCTAATTAAAATTAAAAGCTTCTGCACAACAAACGAAACTATAAGCAAGGTGAAAAGACAGCCTTCTGAATGGGAGAGAACAATAGCAAACGAAACAACTGACAAACAACTAATCTCAAAGATATACAAGCAACTTACGCAGCTCAACTCCAGAAAAATAAACGAATCAATCAAAAAATAGGCCAAAGAACTAAATAGGCATTTCACCAAAGAAGACATACGGATGGCTAACAAGCACATGAAAAGATGCTCATTATCAGAGATGCTCTCATTATCAGAGAAATGCAAATCAAGACCACAATGAGATACCATTTCACACCAGTCAGAATGGCTGCGATCCAAAAGTCTACAAGCAATAAATGCTGGAGAGGGTGTGGAGAAAAGGGAACCCTCTTACACTGCTGGTGGAAATGCAAACTAGTACAGCCACTATGGAAAACAGTGTGGAGATTCCTTAAAAATTGCAAATAGAACTGCCTTATGACCCAGCAATCCCACTGCTGGGCATACACACCAAGGAAACCAGAATTGAAAGAGACACATGTACCCCAATGTTCATTGCAGCACTGTTTATAATAGCCAGGACATGGAAGCAACCTAGATGTCCGTCAGCAGATGAATGGATAAGAAAGCTGTGGTACATATACACAATGGAGTATTACTCAGCCCTTAAAAAGAATAAATTTGACTCAGTTCTAATGAGATGGATGAAACTGGAGCCGATTATACAGAGTGAAGTAAGCCAGAAAGAAAAACACCAATACAGTATACTGACACATATATATGGAATTTAGCAAGATAGCAATGATGACCCTCTATGTGAGACAACAAAAGAGACACAGAGGTATAGAACGGACTTTTGGACTCTGAGGGAGAGGGTGGGATGATTTGGGAGACTGGCATTGAAATATATATACTATCATGTAAGAAACGAAGCGCCAGTCTATGTTCAATACAGGATACAGGATGCTTGGGGCTGGTGCACGGGATGCTCCAGGGAGATGATATGGGGTGGGAGGTGGGAGGGGGCTTTGACATTGGGAGAGCGTGTACACCTGTGGCTGATTCATGTCAATGTATGGCAAAACAAATACAGTATTGTAATGTAGAATAAAGTATTAAAAAAATAAAAATAAAATGCACCACTTCAAAAGTTGAAAAAAAATGTCTTTATGAAGACTTGACATGGCAAAGAATCAGAGGGCAAATCTTTTCATTTCAGTTAAGGTTGGTTTCTTTGATTCAAGGCTAGAGACAATTTTCACAATGTGAAAATAAAGCCTGCGGCAATAAGTACAGATACAGTAACTCCTCAATTTCCTGAAATGCTTCCAGAAATTATTGATAAAGGCATGTATTTACCTGAGCAAGTATTTAATGTAGATGAGACAGGAACATACTGGAAGAAGATGCCAGCCTGAAGTTTCATCAGCAAGGAGGAAAAATTGATACCAGACTATGAAGCAACAAAGGATAGGCTAACTCTGTTGTTTGGTGGCAATGCTTCCAGGGATATGAAGCTGAAGTCTCTTAGTTTATCATTCAGAAAATCCAAAATATCTTAAAAACTGAGCCAAGGATTCTCTTCCTGTTGTGTGGAAAACTAAACTCGAGGCCTGGGTTACACAGGCCATTTTCCAGGACTGGTTTTTCCATTACTTTTTCCCAGAGGTAGAGAAATATTACCTAGAGAAGGTTGTCTCATTCAACATTCTTTTGCTGCTTGACACTGTTCTGGACTACCCTCCGTTTATGGATGACTTTCATCCCAACTTCAAAGTAGTGCATCTGCCACAAAATACTACACTGCTCATCCAACCTATGGATCAGGGAGTGATAGCAACTTTCAAGAAATATTTATATCACATTTTTTATCAGGCGGTAAAGGCGAGTGATGAATCAGGAACAACCTTGAGACAATTTTGGAAAGACTAAGATATCTACAAGGCTATAAAAACATCGACTTTACTTGGTGTGAGGTTATGGAAGTTACCAAGAGTTGGGTTTGGAAGAAACTTTGCCTGCAGTTTGTTCACAGTTTTCATGGATTTGAGAAGGTGGATGAGGAGTTTAAAGAGGTCTTCAGCAACTTAGTGACCTTCAGTGAGAAACTGGAGCTAGATCTGAAAAAGGACAAATTCCTTGAACGCCTTGTTATGCAACCTGAGGAACTGGTGGCCCAGAGAAAGGATATAGAGAGACAAGAGGAAGAAGTAACCAAAAAAACAAACAGATTCACAGTGCAAGAGATGGCAAGGGGATGTTCTTTATTTGAGGAGGCACCGTTGTATTTTGAGCCACAGAACCTGAATAGTACACAAAGTTTGCAACGGCCATTCAAAATGCAATCTAGTGCAACCATGTCATCTATGATGAGAAAAAAAAAGAGACAGACATCACTGGATTGTTCTTTCAAGAGGATAGGTAGGTAGAATTGAATTCAGCAATGCACCAGAACCTGTTTCATCAATGACAGTAATGCATGAAATCACAACTTGACCTCCATCTCCTCTTGCTGATGATCCGTCAGCTCTACAATGTCCTACCTTCTCTCCCTTCTCTAGTCAGTAGCTTTTCTTACCTGTCCACTCGATGCCAGCTTTTGTTGGGCAATGCAATCCACTCCAGTATTCTTGCCTGAAGAATCCCCATAGACAGAGGAACCTGGTAGCTTCAGTTCATAGGGCTGCAAAGAGTTAGACACAACTTAGCAACTAAGCACTGTACTTTTCAAGTTACTGTACTGTAAGATTAAAAATGTTTTCTTTACTTTTGTGTTTGTTCATTATGTATTATTTGTGTGAAAAGTATTATAATCCTATTACAGTATAGTTATATAGCTGATTGTGTTAGTTGGGCATCTAGGTCAACTTTGTTGGATTTATGAACAAACTGGACTTACAAACATGCTCTTGGAATAGAACTCATTCATATGCAGGGAATATATAGTATACAGGATGATTCTTGAGCACAAACTAGGGCTTCACACCCACTGAAACTCAGTGAGGGTGATTCTGAGGCTGCTATGGTTACAAGGCCCTGTTATGCAGCTTCCTGAGCTCTGAACTCTATGAAGTGAATGCCAATGAGTGCTGTGCTTACAGGAGTACACAGGGAGTCCCCTCCTAACCTGTCTTCTGGGAGCCTCTTCTGCCAGGTGGACTTTCAATAGACCCTGAGTAGCAGACCTCCAGAAGCCATATTCTCTTCCACTTAAAACCCCAGATCCAAGCTGTTCTGGGTGCCAGAGGCTAGGCGATGGGCTGATGTGCTGTTGGCAGGATGTTCTTCCCATCTGTCTTCTTTCCCTAGGGCTGCTGTAACAAAGACAAACTGGGTGACTAAGACAAACAGACATTTATTGTTTCACGGTCCTGGAGGCCCTAAGTCCAAGATGGCAGTGTGGCAGGGCAGTGGAAAGATCCTTACTTTCTGAAGACACCAGGGTGGATCCATTCCAGGCCTCTCTCCTGTCTTCTGGGATTTGGAATTATTTTGTATAAGGTGGGTGTGAGCATTCCTCCAGATGATTCCATTCTCATCTTGAGGTTTAGACTAGTAAGGATACACTTAGTATTACCTTGCCCTGAGATAAGAGAGGATGGAACAAATCCCTGAATGAATCGGAGTCAAAGGTGGTGAGAAACAGGCTCTTGCTAAGTGAAATTTTCTTATGCATGGGGAGGGGCAGTGAACAGACATTGCTTGTCAAATATGTTTGTGCACTTTAAAGAGTAACACCACATTGAACTCTATCTTGGCACCATCCACAGTGGAAAAGCTCCCAGGACAATACTGAAGACCTCTCCTCTGCCTCCACATCCTGCTTCCTTTGACTTCTACGGCTTTTTCTCTTCCCCTGAGCCCCACCTTCTCCCCCAGGGCATCAGAGGCACACTTGACTGTTGTAAACAAATTGCTTTAATTGATGATTTTAATACTGGATTGGTGAGATTGGTCTAAAAATTACCAAATATTTTAATTGTTTTTAAGAGCTTCTTTCTGTGAACCATAATAAACTCTGGTTCTGTGTTTGTCTAGTTAACACAGTTTCTGTTGAAACTGCTTGGATGGATCTGTCTTAAATATTTAAAACACATGATTTGAACTGGTTGTAAATATGTGCATATGAAATGGTGAACACTGAGTGGTCCCTCCTGCCACTCCTCTGGGAGAAGTATGTGTGGTTAATTACAAGGTGGTGGTTCATCCATATGTCTCACTGCAACAGTGTTGTTTTCCCAAACCAGAATATGGGCACACTGGTCAGAAGTTTCTGCCCCTGTTGGTAAATTCATACTGAAAGCTTTTCAGTTCTCTGCATTTGAACTGATCCCATGGAGCATCGTGGCAATCCTCCCCTTCCACTACTCTGACACTGGTTACCTTAGGTTTTAGTAGTGGTAAAATATGAGTATATCATATATAAAGTCATCCCCAGGCATGTACTATTTCATGGAGAATGAAAGACTTGGTAGATGAAAATAAACATAAATAAGACTGCTTCACTAGGAGCTTTAAAAATGTACAAGTTGCTGCTAATCTATTAATTAATATGGTCTCTATTCCAAGAGATCCAGCTAAAATATTTGGTGGATGCTGTGATTGGTGGTTTTTATACTCCACTGAGACCCCATGAATGGTATGAAAAGTCAAAAAGATAGGACACTGAAAGATGGACTCACCAGGTCTGTAGGTGCTACCGGAGATAGGTGGAGAAATAACTCCAGAAAGAATGAAGAGAGTGATGGAAGTAAAGTCCAGTGCTGTAAAGAGCAATATTGCATAGGAACCTGGAATGTTAGGTCCAGGAATACAGGCAAATTGGAAGTGGTCAAACAGGAGATGGCAAGAGTGAACATTGACATTTTAAGAATGTGTGAACTAAAATGGACTGGAATGGGTGAATTTAACTCAGATGACCATTATATCTACTACTGTGGGCAAGAATGCCTTAGAAGAAATGGAGAAGCCCTTATAGTCAACAAAGAGTCCAAAACACAGTACTTGGGTGCAATCTCATAAATGACAGAATGATCTCTATTCATTTCCAAGGCAAGCCATTCAATATCACGGTAATCCAAGTCTAACCCCCAACTAGTAATGCTGAAGAAGTTGAATTTGAATGGTTCTTTGAAGACCTACAAGAACTTCTAGAATTAATACCCCCAAAGATGTCCTTTTCATTACAGGGGACTGGAATGCAAAAGCAGGAAGTCAAGAGTTACCTGGAATAAATGTGGTAAATGTGTCAAGAGGTAAATATGACCTTGGAGTACAAAACAGAGCAGGTCAAAGGCTAACAGAGTTTTGCCAAGAGAACACACTGGTCCATAGCAAACACTCTCTTCCAACAACACAAGAGAATACTCTACACATGGACATCACCAGATGGTCAATACCAAAATCAGATTGATTATATTCTTTGCAGCCAAAGATGGAGAAGCTCTATACAGTCAGCAAAAACAAGACTGGGAGCTGACTGTGGCTCAGATCATGAACTCCATATTGCCAAATGCAGACTTAAATTGAAGAAAGTGGGGGAAAACCACTAGACCTTTCAGGTATGACCTAAATCAAATCCCTTATGATTATACAGTGGACTTTACAAATAGATTCAAGGGATTAGATCTGATAGACAGAGTGCCTGATGAACTATGGATAGAGGTTCATGTCATTGTACAGGACGCAGTGATCAAGACCATCCCCAAGAAAAACAAATACCAAAAGGTGAAATGGTTGTCTGAGGAGGTCTTACAAATAGCTGAGAAAAGAAAAAGAAGCTAAAAGCAAAGGAGAAAAGGAAAGATATACGCATTTGAATGTAAGTTGCAGAAAATAGCAAGGAGAGATAAGAAAACCTTCCTCAGTGATCAATGCAAAGAAATAGAAGGAAATAATAGAATGGAAAAGACTAGAGATCTCTTCAAGAAAATTATAGATACCAAGGGAAGATTTCATGCAAAGATGTGCACAACAAAGGACAGAAATGGTATGGACCTAACAGAAGCAGAAGATATAAAGAAGAGGTAGAAAGAATACACAGAAGAAATATACAAAAAGAAGTTCATGACACAGATAATCATGATGGTATGATCACTCACCTAGAGACAGACATCCTGGAATGAGAAGTCAAGTGGGCCTTAGGAAGTATCACTATGAACAAAGCTAGTGGAGGTGATAGAATTCCAGTTGAGCTATTTCAAATCCTGAAAGATGAGGCTGTGAAAGTGCTGCACTCAATATGCCAGCAAATTTGGAACACTCAACAGTGGCCACAGGACTGGAAAAGGTCAGTTTTCATTCCAATCCCAAAGAAAGGCAATGCCATACAATGCTCAAACTACCACACAATTGCACTCATCTCACATGCTAGTAACATAATATTCAAAATTCTCCAAGCCAGGTTCAATAGTATGTGAACCATGACCTCCCAGATGTTCAAGCTTAGAACAAGGATTTATAAAAGGCATTAGGAACCAGAGATCACATTGCCAACATCCACTGGATCATCCAAAAAGCAAGAAAGTTACAGAAAAATATCTACTTCTGCATTATTGACTACACCAAAGCCTTTGATTATGTGGATCACAACAAACTCTGGAAAATTCTGAAAGAGATGAGAATGCCAGGCCACCTGACCTGCCTCCTGAGACATCTGTATGCATGTCAGGAAGCAACAGTTAGAACTGGACATGGAACAATAGACTGATTCCAAATCGGGAAAGGAGTACGTCAAGGCTGTGTATTGTCACCATGCTTATTTAACTTATATTCAGAGTACATCATGTGAAATGCCAGGCTGGATGAAGCACAAGCTGGAATCAAGTTTGCTGGGATAAATGTCAGTAACCTCAGATATGCAGATGATACCACCCTTATGGCAGAAAGTGAAGAAGTAAAGAGCTTCATTATGGAAGTGAAAGAAGAGAGTGAAAAAGTTGGCTTAAAGCTCAACATTCAGAAAACTAAAATCATAACATCTGATCCAATCACTTCATGGCAAATAGATGAGGAAATGAAACAGTGAGAAATTTTATATTTTGGAGCTCCCAAATCACTGCAGATGGTGACTACAGCTGTGAAATTAAGATGCTTGCTCCTTGAAAGAAAATCTATAACCAACCTGGACAGCATATTAGAAAGCAGAGACATTACTTTGCCAACAAAGGTCTATCTAGTCAAAACAATGGTTTTTCCAGTAGTCATGTGTGGATGTGAAAGTTGGACTATAAACGAAGCTGAGTGCCAAAGAACTGATGCTTTTGAACTGTGGTGTTGGAGAAGACTCTTGAGAGTCCCTTGGACTGCAAGGAGATCCAACCAGTCCACCCTAAAGGAAATCAGTCTTGAATATTCATTGGAAGGACTGATGCTGAAGCTGAAACTCCATTACCTTGGCCACCTGATGTGAAGAACGGACTCACTAGAAAAGACACTGATGCTGGGCAAGATTGAAGGTGGGAGGTGAAGGGGATAACAGAGGATGAGATGGTTGGATGGCGTACCAACTCAATGGACATGAGTTTGAGTAAGTTCTTGAGTATGTCCCAAGGTGGTCATAAAGGGCTGTCAGCAGACTAACTCCAAGTCATTCCTTAAGACAATTTTCAGCTAAAATAATGTTATTCATAACTGCTTCTGCAGCCTATTATAATAGCAGGTGAAAATTGGGTGCCCCTCCAGTGGAGAATGTGTCTGTATGAGTATAGATTAAGTGGGAGGGAATCACTTCTGTTTTGACATGAATGAATATTTTCTGTTCCAAACTGAAGTGTTTTCTAGACCTGTGATTCCTACCCTTGTTGAATATTAGCATTACCTGCAGAGCTTTTAAAACATGCCATGGCCTTGGCCCCATCTAAGAGTATATAATCCAAATCTGGAGAGCACTCAGAGAACTTTTCACTGTGTATAGAAGCAAACATTCAGAAGATGAAGATCATGGCATCCGGTCCCATCACTTCATGGGAAATAGATAGGGAAACAGTGGAAACAGTGTCAGACTTTATTTTTGGGTTCCAAAATCACTGCAGATGGTGACTGCAGCCATGAAATTAGAAGACGCTTACTCCTTGGAAGAAAAGTTATGACTAACCTAGATAGCATATTCAAAAGCAAGACATTACTTTGCCAACTAAGGTCCATCTAGTCAAGGCTATGGTTTTTCCTGTGGTCATGTATGGATGTGAGAGTTGGACTGTGAAGAAGGCTGAGAGCCGAAGAATTGATGCTTTTGAACTGTGGTGTTGGAGAAGACTCTTGAGAGTCCCTTGGACTGCAAGGAGATCCAACCAGTCTATTCTGAAGGAGATCAGCCCTGGGATTTCTTTGGAAGGAATGATGCTAAAGCTGAAACTCCAGCACTTTGGCCACCTCAAGCGAAGAGTTGACTCATTGGAAAAACTCTGATGCTGGGAGGGATTGGGGGCAGGAGGAGAAGGGGACGACCAACGATGAGATGGCTGGATGGCATCACGGACTCGATGGACGTGAGTCTGAGTGAACTCTGGGAGATGGTGATGGACAGGGAGGCCTGGCATGGTGCAATTCATGAGGTCACAAAGAGTCGGACACGACTGAGTGACTGAACTGAACTGAACTGAAAAGCAAAGACTGTATCATGAAATTCTTGATCAAAGACATGGTACGTGAGCTGCAGGGACTCATATGATCAGCAAAATCTCCAGTGAAACAGAGTCTGCAGCTGGAGAGAGTGTGTCTCCTGGCTGAGAGCCCATCAGCTTCCGCAGATGGAAGAATAGAAATTTATCAGATTCCCACATATGATGTTCTTTCATGTAAACTTGAATGTTTAGATCAATAGTATGTGCCAAAAAGCATATGTCCTTGTGAGTCCAGACAGTGGGTTCAGTCACTCTCAGCTAAATCCTTTGTCCTTGTCACCTCTCCTAGTCCCAGAACTTCCCTGGGCCCTGTTGTGTGGCTACAAGGAGAGGCAAGCAGTACCTGGCTTAGGCTGGACCTGCAGGTGGGGAGCTGCATCTATAAGAGAGCCAACATGGACAATCCTTGTTTCTTGTCTGGGTTTGCTGCACCGTACACTGCCTTACACACCCTAGACTGTGGTGGACACACACACACCCATGCATACCACACAGACACACACATACAGACATATGCCATGCATACTACATACTATATACAAAAGTATACACCATACACAAAAGCATTTCTCAATTATAGTTACAGGTTATTTAACTGTCCTGCTCACAGTGGCATTTGGGAGTCCATCAGGTTTGTAGTCACTGTCCATTTTAATTGGAATAGTCACACAGATCCTTTGTGTTCAGCTTAAACCTCTGATCTAGACCTGGACTGGCCTTTGTTTCATCTCATCCTTAACAGTAGGGCTGCCAGATGAAACACAGGACACCCGGTTATGTTCGAATTTCTGAAAAGGATAACAACAGCAAAATTAATTTAAGTATGGCCCAAATATTGCCTGGGATACCTACTTATACCAAACATTATTTGCTCTTGATTTGAAATTCAAATCCAACTAGGAATTCTATAGTTTTCTTTGCTACATCTGACAATCTTAGCTAGAAGGGCAGTGATTTCTATGGCTGGGGCCCACTCTCTGGGTTTATAACACCAGTGCAGCAGAGGAAGTGAAGGTGTCCAAGGTGGTAAAGGTTTCAAGATCTTTGGGACTATTTGGCGCCATCTGAATTACGAATAAAATTAAAGATAATTAAAAACAGACGTGCCCCCGAATGCAACACTACTTGTTTGTAATTACTGTCATTCTTAAAAACTCTTTATTGTGCCTCAAACTGAAGTTAAGCAAACCATTGCCAAATATGTGGGGTTTCCCACACTTCATGTCACAAGGGAAACTTCATGGAGGCTGATTCTCGCAGGCTTATTCCTGTGCCTACAACATCCTGCAATTAGATGACACAGTCCATTCCTGTATTTATCTTAAGGAGTTTATAACCTCTTGGAGGAAATTATAAACTTCCTTTTTATCCTGAGTCTTACTTGGTATAAGCAAAATCATAGATGTCTTGGTTTATAGTGAACAGAGAACTGCATCTCTAGAGACTTTGTAACTGTAGTTACATCCCCACAGCTCTGTTATTTACATAGAAAATAATTATAGAAACAACTTTAAAACATGCCCACTTACTTCACACTTATACTTTGAGATTATTGATTTGCTGAATTTGAGGTGAGGTGAAGTTGCTCAGTCATGCCCGACTCTTTGCGACCCCGTGGACTATAACCTACTAGGCTTCTCTGTCCATGGGATTCTCCAGGCAAGAATACTGGCGTGGATTGCCATTTCCTTCTCCAGGGGATCTTCCCGACCCAGGGATTGAACCCAGGTCTCCTGCATCGAAGGCAGATGATTTAACCTCTGAGCCACCAGGGAAGCCTGCTGAATTTACTATAATCCATATTCCATATAAAATATTGAGATAAGATTGTCTTCATTCTAATGCCATAGTGCCATTCTTTTCTGGTCCTCATTTATTATTATTTTTTGTTTTCTGGTCTCTATTTTCGGTGCGATGAGAGATATTATATAAGTGGTCTATCCAAGGCCATTGTTCCAATAAATACACACTGATAGTCTTGCTGTCACTGTAAGTGACTTTTATATTCTAATAATGAGTGGTGACATATTCAGTGACCTTTGTGTATCATGCCTTGTGTCAACTTCTGGGATACACTCTTCACTCAGTTCTCATAATATTGATTTGGCCAAAAAAATCATTTTGTTTTCTTCCATAAAATGGCTTTAATGGAGCTTAGTTGTCTTTAGCTTCATTTGAAACAATTTGTTAGATTACACTGTGACAGCTGTCATATCAGCATGCATTAAAAAAAAAAACAAGCTTATGAAAATGGGTGAGTTTTGTTTAACCATTTTAATAATGAAGATGGAAGAAAGCAACATTTTCAGCATACTATGATTTATTATTTCAAGAAAGGTAAAAAAGCAACTAAAACACACACCAAAAGACTTGTGCAGTGTATAGAGAAGGTGCTGAGATTTATCCAGTGTATCAAGAGAGGTGTGCAAAGTTTCATGCTGGAGTTTTCTCAATGGATGATGCTCCACAGTTTGATAGCCACCAAACTGAGATGTTAATGGAGAATAATAAATCATATACCACGCTGGAGATAGCCGACATACTCAAAATATCCAAATCAAGTTTCGGAACTTATTTGTACCAGCTTGGTTATGTTCACTGCTTTGATGTTTGGGTTCCACATAAGTCAGGCGAAAAAAGCCTTCTTGGCAGTATTTCTGTACGTGATTCTCTAAGGAAAAAGTTCAATTTTAAAACAAATTGGTCAAGGAAAAATAGATACTGTACAATAATGTGGAATGGAAAAGATCTTGGGGCAAGTGAAATGAACCACCAACAACCACACCAAAGGCCAGTCTTCATCCTAGGTGATTTTGTGTATACGGTGGGATTGGAAGGCAGTCCTCTGTTATGAGCTCCTTCCAGAAAACCAAACAATTAACTCCAACAAGTATTGCTTGGAAAATGCAAGACTGTATGTTTCTTTGAAGACCAAGCAACTGTCACAGCTTGGCTGGAAAGTTCTGATTCATCCATTGTGTTCACTAGACATTACACCTCCAGATCATTTATTTCAGTCTTTGCAAAATTCTCTTAATGGAAAAAGATTCAATTCTCTGGAAGACCATAAAAGGCACCTAGAACAGTTCTTTATTAGAAAGATAAAAAGTTTTGGGGAGATGGAATTATGAAGTTGCCTGAAAAATGGCAGAAATTAGTGGAACATAAAATAGTAAATGTGCTGTGTCAATAAAGTTCTTAGTGAAAATGAACTATGTGTCCTATTTTTACTTAAATGCTGAAGGAACTTTTGGCCAACCAACCAGTTTAATACATTAGAAACTATATTGAACCAAGTTTCATATCTAAGGAAAAATCACAGTGAATCTTAATTCCTAACTACAGTGCAAGCCATCTTCCTTAGTAGAAATGAAAAATAGAAACATTAAACTGTAACTCAAATAATTCTTCAGGAGTAATTCTTAACTAACCTATATTGGGCTCCTAGATAAGCAGTTTCAACTGAACTGGGAATTTCAAATAACCAAAGCATATGGCTGGTTTGTATCATGTAGGTAAACATACATGTAAAATGTAGACCCCTACTTGGCATTATCACCTCTTACATGTAGGATAAAGTAAACCTTTCAAAAATGTGCTTAAGAAAATAGCTTTCTGGGATATTAATAAGTACCACATGACAAGAAGATCTATAGTCAAAAGATATGCGTGGTTAAACAAAATGCAATGGCTTTTCTTGACTCTAAGACTTTTCCTCTGTCTATGTGTGCTCTAGTTACCATAGCTGCACAACAAGCATTGCCTACTCAGTTGCATGAAAACAACCGTTTGATCATAAACTTAGGTTTGTGGATTAGGAATGGAGACACAATAGTGCAGCAAAATCTGTTGGAGGTCGTTAGGAAGACTCACGAATTAGGGGGATGCAATGACGAGGGGTTGGAGTCATTGGAAGGCTTCTGTAATCTTCCTGTATTGTACCTAAGCTTGGAGGAGGTAAGACAAGGACTTTTCATTAGGTGCACTTATGCCTCACCAACACTTGTTATTTTCTGTTCGCATTTGTTTGTTGATCGTAGCCATCCTAATGGATATGAATTGGCATTGCACTGTGGTTTTGATTTCCATTTCCCTGATGTTTATTGACGCTGAGCATCTTTGCATGTGCCTATTGGCTGTTTGTGTATCTTGTTTGGAGAAACATCTATTCAAGTCTTTTATACATTTTTTTTTTAAATTGGGTTGTTTGGTTTTTTAGTTGCTGAATTGTAGGGGTTCTTTATATATTCTGGATATTTATTCCACATCAGATACACGAATTGTAAATATTTTCGTCTATTCCATGGCTTGCATTTTCACTCTGTCAATAGTGTTCTTTGATCTGCCAAAGTTTTCATTCTTGATGAAGTTCGATTTGTCCTTTTTTTTTCTTTTGTTGCCTGTGTTTTTGGTGTCATCCCCGCCCCACCAAAAATAATTGCCAAGTCCAGTGTCATGACACTTTTCACCTATGTTTTCTCCTACCTCAGTGTAAAAAAATAAGTTATATTGTTTTAGCTTTTATATTCAAGTCTTTGATGCATTTTAAGTGAATTTTTATATTTAGCATAAGGTAAGAATTATCATACTTTCCCAATGTCATTTGTGAAAGAGTCAGTAAACTCTTAACCACACAATTTTAACATACCCAGAGGCTATCGTTTTATTCCACCTATTTACTCTCCCCTTCCTTTGAAAAAGAATGCTGAGTTTTTCTCTGGGATGGCTACCCAGAACACTCTTTTTCCAGGTAGATATTGTCATGTAAGTAAAATCAGGTCAGTAAGGGAGAATCACAGACAACAAAGAATCTGCCTGCAATGCGGGAGACCTAGGTTCGATCCCTGGGTTGGGAAGATCCCCTGGAGGAGGCCATGGCAACTCACTCCAGAATTCTTGCCTGGAGAATCCCCATGGACAGAGGAGCCTGACTGGCTACACGACTGAGCGACCAAGCACAGAAGGGAGAAACAAAAGTACTGTGTATACTTCTAGGAAGGCAGATTATAAAGAGTGTATTTTATATCAGAAAACTTTGTTAGAATGCTCCCTTTTTTCTGCCGCCAGCTTAGAACATGAATATGGAGACTAGAGCTCTATAGGCAGAACAAAGAAATGACCAGGCAACAAAGCATCATGATGGAAAAGGTAGGAGACCTGGTCTCTGAAGACATCACAGAGCTACCACATCAGCCTTACTTGGGTCACCACATACTTTTAGATCAAAGAAATAAACTCCTTATAGCAACTCTCTTATTTATTCCTATTTTTTCAGATAATCCTACTCTTTTCTTAGATATAATTTATGTATTCTTTATAATGTATTAATTTGTTTGAGTTTTGTCAGAAGTATACTCCCATGAAACTGTGACAATCAAGTTCCTAATCAAGTTACTATTTCCATTATGTCCAGTAGATTCTCTGTTCCCCTTTGCATCCATCTCTTCATCTGACTTGGGCCTCAGGCAACCATTGTTCTTCTGTGTGTGTGTGTGTGTGTGTGTGTGTGTTTTATCACTATAAATTTGTTTTTTTTTTAATAGGATTTTTAATAGGTGACAGCCTACAGTACTCTTTTATGTCTGGTTTCTTTCATCCAACATAATGATTCTGACATTCATCTAAGTTGTAATATGAATCATGGTTTGCTCTTTTATCTTGTTCAGAGCTCTCCATCCTATATATACACCACATTTTATCCATAGACTTCCTGATGAACATTTGGGTTGTTGTCAGTTTCTGGGTAACAGTAGAGCTTTTGTAAAATGACGTGTAAAAATCTTTGCATGAATGTATGTTCATCCCTCTTAGAAAAGAGCTAGGAGTGAAGTGGGTAGACTGTACCTAGGCATATCTTAAACTTTTGAGAAACTATCAAACAGTTTTCCAGAGTGGTACAATTTTATATTTTCACCATCAGTGTATGATAATTCCAGATGCACCATAGCCTTGTCAATAACTGGTTTTGTGAGTCTTTTTAATTTAGCCATTCTAATTCATACAATAATGACTGTTATGGTTTTCATCTGCATTTCACTGCTAATTGAGGATGTTGGATTTGTTTTCAAGTGATTTTTGAGAGTCATATCTTCTTTGATGAAGCATATTTTCAAATGTCTTGCCCTTTTACTGGGCATCCCCTGTGGCTCAGCTGTAAAGAATACATCTGCAGTGCAGGAGCTGCCAAGAGATGTGGTTCAATCCTTGGGTTGGGAAGATCCCCTGGGAGGGGCATGGCAACCCACTGCAGTATTCTTGCCTGGAGAATGCCCATGGACAGAGGAGCCTGGAGGGCGACAGTCCATGTGGTCATGGAGTCACTTAGCATGCACACACATCCTTTTATTATCACGCTAGGTGTCTTCTTATTACTGAGTTGTGGGAATTCCTAATAATCTGGATCAGTTGTTTGTCAGGCATATATGTAATGAAAATATTTTCACTTATTCTGTGACTTAGATTTTATTTTTGTAACTGTGTCTTTGAAGAGCAAAAACTTTTAAGTTCACAAAAGTCCAATTTATGAATCATTTTCCCTTTTCATCTTTTTGTTTTGCAAATATTTTCTCCTATATTTTTAAACAAGTGTTACATTATAGTTGTAGACTTTTACATAAATCTCTGATCCACCTGAGGGTGTTAGTTTCTGAATTTACTATTCTAACTTAAAGAATAATACTGTTTCAGTATTTCCTCTCTACTTGCTCTGTCCCCCGACACGTCCTTACCAAATTTCCTCCATTACATTCTTTTTGTTAAAAATAGCTAACAGGGTTTACTTTATTGTCTGGATTCTTGTCTGGATTCTTCCTGATGCACTGTATGAAGGGTGAGGTGAGATCTGTTTCTTATCATCATTAACATTTGAACAAGGGTATTCTCCAAAGAACCAGAAATGCTGGTTATGTTCTTCCTTAGTACCCCCAGGAAAATAGACAAAATGAATCAAGCTGGGGCTCCATGTTTATAAGACATACAAATAGAAGAACAGAAAACAATCATTGCTATCTAAATGAAGGCTTAATCTTGAATAACAATAACATCTGACATTTGTTGATATCCCAGCATTGTGCTAACGCTAATATTACAAAAGTTATTTCTGCCCATTTTACAGATCAGAAAACTACTATGTCAACTAATATTCAAATTCTCTAAGCTTAAGATTCACAGATAGATTAATTAAATAGAAGCCGAACACAAATCACAATTATTTTCTTCAAAGTACTAACCAGTTAGTATAAGAGATAAGATGTATGTAAATGGGAAGTTAACACTGATATTGTTGTTGTTATTCAGCCACTAAGTCATGTCCAACTCTTTGCGATCTCATGGACAGCAGAATGCCAGACTCATCTGTCCTCCACCATTTCCCAGAGTTTTCTCAGATTCAATGTGTATCTAGATCATATAAAAATGAGTTCAGGTTTGGAACCAGTGATAATCTCTCAATTAGGAAATATGTTTAAAATGGCTAGGTATACCTATGTATTTTAAGTATATAAAAATTGAATGAGAAGAAAGAAAGTCCACTAAGGGTCATTTATGGATGACGATCATTGCTCTAGAACAGAAATGTGAAGGGAATGAGTAGGGAGGATCCAGTCAAGAAAGATTTCTTGGGAGGAGGAAGCAGACCTAACACAGGGAGAGCCTTGACCTGCCAGATGGGGACCCCTGACTCCCAGTAGGCTCTGTCATTGTCTGGCTGAATGCTCTTGGCAAAGCCTTTACCAATGTAAATCTCCAGTTTTCATCTGTTGGAAAAGGAAATTGAACTAGTGATTATTACTGCCTATTTTATCTTGAAAATGGCTTATTATTCTTGCTTTATTATACTTTTTTCCTTTGTCTGTGTGTGTGTGTGTGTGTGTGTGCTCATTTCAGGTGTACAGGAAAGTGACAAGTATGCATGCATCTATTGTTTTTTGAATCCTTTTCCATTTAGGTTATTACAGAATACTGAGAAGAGTTCCCTGTGGTATATAGTAAGTCCTTGTTGGCTATCTATTTAAAATATAACAGTGTGTATGTGTCAGTTCCAAACTCCCAATCTTACACTTCTTAAAGAATTAAAGCAGTCTATTAAAATATAATCAAAATAACATACATACATTTTTTTCTAATTCAGACTCATAGATCTACAGGTCATTTACATATTTTAAAAATGGAAAGTTTCTTTAGATTCTGAAACAATCAGACTGGTTTCAGTTCAGTTTAGTTCAGTCCCTCAGTCATGTCCGACTCTTTGCGACCCCATGAATCGCAGCACGCCAGGCCTCCCTGTTCATCACCATCTCTCGGAATTCACTCAAACTCACGTCCATCGGGTCCGTGATGCCATCCACCCATCTCATCCTTGGTCCTCCCCTTCTCCTCCTGCCCCCAATCCCTCCCAGCATCAGTCTTTCCAATGAGTCAACTCTTCGCACGAGGTGGCCAAAGTACTGGAGTTTCAGCTTTAGCATCATTCCTTCCAAAGGAATCCCAGGGCTGATCTCCTTCAGAATGGACTGGTTGGATCTCCTTGCAGTCCAAGGGACTCTCAAGAGTCTTCTCTAGCACCACAGTTCAAAAGCATCAATTCTTCGGCGCTCAGCCTTCTTCACAGTCCAACTCTCACATCCATACATGACCACAGGAAAAACCATAGCCTTGACCAGACGGACCTTAGTCGGCAAAATAATGTCTCTGCTTTTGAATATGCTATCTATGTTGGTCATAACTTTTCTTCCAAGGAGTAAGCGTCTTTTAATTTCATGGCTGCAGTCACCATCCGCTGTGATTTTGGAGCCCAAAAAAATAAAGGAGACTGGTTTAAACTTTCTATTTCCATGTGGATACAGAAAAAAAAATCATAAGTAAAAAAATTTGGAGAGAAAATAATTTCTCCTCAAAAGTCATCACTCTATTTTCACTCGAAAAAGAACTAAAAATACAAAAATTCCAAAACAAAACTGGTTTCCATGCTATGTTCAAAAGAGGCAACAAATTTGGCCTCACAAAATGTCCACACAGACCTGGCTGTCTGGTGGCCTTTGGCCATTTGCAGCCCCCTTGAGAGCTCTTGTTTTGGACACTCCTTTCCTCATCAGATTCCTCAAGAATCCTCGTATCCCCAACTTTATTCTGGAACATAGAGAACACAGGTCAGAAGTTGGATGCAAAATCTCTCCAAGGAGAGATTTCAACATTCCTCCACAAGAAAAGCTAGTATCTATTTATAGGACAAACACACTTTCTAAAAATAGAGACTGGAGGTTGGCAGGGTTATAGCACTTATTATCATGAAAGCTTTTGATCTTATACTGCTGCTCTGATGTGGTTCATCACTGCATTCAACAGACAACCACTGAACTGATTCTGAGCCGCAGCCTCTCTGCAAGGTGCTGTGGATTTAAAGCTCACTAATTTTATAGTTCCTTTCCTTGGCGTGATTCATTGTTCACTAGATGAATCTTATATTTAAATAGAGCACAAAGCAATCAAACAAAACTGAGTAACATTTGTTCCTACACTTTTATAACAGTTTTGAAGACAAGTGGGTGGTGATTGGAATAAGGAGAGTGCTGTTATGGACCTTTGCAGTTGATGGCTTTAGTGTTTTTCAGGAATCATCCCCTGAGGCCCACGCTTCTGTAGACAGTGATGATGGATGGGTTTCCTTGGTGATCTGTTGAGGAGTACCTGGTATATTGACCTGGGATTGGGTTTGGGTGTGCTGGTCAAGCCTATGATCCACTCCAGCACAGCAGAATTATCCCACTGCAGGGGGCTTCCCTGTCCTTGGTGCCAGCACATTACTTTCCAAGCTAACTTCCCACTTTCTCCTTCAAAGTTGCTCACAAGCATTCTGGTGTCAGCCAAGCACCTCTAAATCCATCTGGCATCAGTCAAGATTTTCTGAGGACTTAGAATAAGGCAGCCCAGGTGCAGAGGAGAAACTCCAGCATTGAACCAGGCTCATCTGGGTCCCTTTCTCATATGTCACTTACCAGTTCTGTCATCTTGGGTAAGATACTAAACTTTTCTTGAGACAGAGTTTCCACTTTAAAAAATGAGGAATATAAAAATTCACTTGAGGGGGATTTGTGAGGATTGACTTAAAAGATTAATGAAGAGTATCTGAAATACATTTACCAGCTAAACAAGGCTGTTTTATAAGCACTGACTCCTTGGGAGTTTGTCTAACCTTATCAGGTCAGAGGGCAAGCCTTCTCCTCTGGGTTTAGACACCACTTTGAGTTTCACCCTCCACTAAAGATACTCTACTGTAGTTAGCTTACTATGCATTTATCTCTTCCATTGGACTGTATAAACTCTTGGCAAGAATCCTGCCACATCATGTCTTCAGAACCTAACAAAAGTCTCCACACGTAGTAGATACTCTCTCTACACTTTTGCAGACCTAACATCTACCAAAACTTCTAACCTAGCCTGACCACCAGTCAAGCCAGAATGAGTCAGGCCAGTGAGCCCCTTCAAGTCCATCACAGTCCATTTCCATATCTCTGCTTCTCATATCATCCTTGGCACACATGATTTTTCATTTGCTTCCATGTGTTGGTGATTCTGTCATTGACAGCTAATGTGCTAAAGGGTATGTTATATCTCCCACATTTGCACACATAAAAGCAGGCATCATGATAAGCAGTTCTCTTATGATAACAATTTAATGTCAAGTTTCCTACTGCTCACTTGCAAGACAATCATAGACTCAACTCTATATTAGGTAAATATCCCTATCAAATGATAAAGAATCTGCCTCCAGTGCAGGAGACAATTGTTCAATCCCTGGGTCAGGAAGATCTCCTGGAAAAGAGAATGGCTATCGACTCCAATATTCTTGCCTGAGTAATTCCATGGCAGAAGAAACTGGTGGGTTACAGTCCATCAGATCACAAAGAGTTGGACACGATTGAATGACTATCACTTTCTTTAGTTTCACCTCTAGATTTATACCAAACACTTTTGGGTTTGAACCACTTGGATGCTCCCCCAAACACTTCCTGATAAATGTTTTAGACTCCTGGGAAAATAGCCTTAAGCTTGCTAGAATACCTTTTCTCCCCCGTCTAACTTCTGCTACCTCTCAGGTCCTTCTGTTTTCTAGAAAGTGTCTTCATTGGGATTCTTTTATTCACTGTTGCCTGAAATGTCGTAACAAATTCTTAAAAAATGTCTCCTGGGCTCAAGATTTAAAATCATCTGATGTGGAAAACTCTCCAAAGTCCATTCTGGCAACACTTCAGATAAATTTTAAGTATTCTTTAAACATTTTGGAAAAATGTAAAATGTGCCATCAGATGTTTTTCTTTTGAAAAAAAAGAGTGGAGAAAAAAATTATTTGGGATTTCCATCCAAAAGGATGTTAATGGAAAAAATTAAAATAAAGGATTGAAAAGATATGGCACAACTCTATTCATGAATGTGAAATCCAGTTAACAAAGCATGCTATCTGCCAGCCTTGAACTGCAACTGTTAATGACTTACTTTAAGCAACTCGCTGCCTTCTGAGAAAGACATCAGTCCCTTTACAGTGCAATGACCCATGTGCATCTCATCTTTCATGGACTCATGCTCCCACACTCATGTGGCTTCCCACCTGCCCCTTTCCCTAGCTCCTTTCTTCAACAGTGCCACCTTTGTCCTCTTTTCTTGGGCATTCCTTTCCATGGCACCTCTCTCTTTCCAAATCAACCAACCCATCTCTATATTCATCACACACTGCACCCTTTCGGACCCTTTCTTGACCTCTGACTTCCTCTGGACCACATGTACTCTCTACCTCTTTCTGCCTCCAGAACCTTCCCCTCCTTCCCTCTCTTGAGCATTGATCATTCTTGCTTCCATTCCAAACTTGTACTTTTCTTTCTGTCTGAATTTGACAAATGAATGCCTTTGCATTTTAACAAAGCCTTTCCTTTGATCACTGTATCTCAAGACCATGGGTGAGTAAGGGGCTACCATGATTCCCATTCTGAAATACGGGCTGCCGTGGCTTCTGTTAACTAACAGAAGTGACAGAGCTGCAGGCCCATCCCTCTGCCAGAGCCTTCACCCAGCTTCCCTCCCTGCCTGCTCCAGTGTCTTTTCTTACTACCTGGTGCAACCTCGGGGGGTGGGGGGGCTGTGGGGGGCATAGTGAAGAGTCAGGATGTTTCCCAGCGTCTAGAGGTCAAAACGCCATTCCTCACCACCTGCATCAATGAAGGTTATGAAGGAAACAGCTGTGAGGTGCCTCTACCTGTCCCAGTCAAGGAGTTTTAGTAGAGGTCTAGAGAAGGTAATGGCAACCCACTCCAGTACTCTTGCCTGGAAAATCCCATGGACAGAGGAGCCTGGTAGGCTGTAGTCCATGCAGTCACAAAGTGTCAGACACAACTGAGCGACTTCACTTTCACTTTCCACTTTCATGCATTAGAGAAGGACATGACAACCCACTCCAGTGTTCTTGCCTGGAGAATCCCAGGGACAGTGGAGCCTGGTGGGCTGCCATCTATGGGGTTGCAGAGTCAGACACGACTGAAGTGACTTAACAGCAGCAGCAGCAGAAAGGAACCAACACTCCCACCTCCACTCAGCAATAACAAGGAACCCCAGAGGGAGCCTGAATTTCCACCCCTAACATCAGCAGAGTCCTGATAAGACAAAAACTTTAAATAAGATTTTGAATCTCACAAAATAATACCCAAATTGTCTGTATTTCAACAGAAAATAATTGATCAGAGCAAGAGCCAAGGACATCACAACTTGAGTGAGAAAAGATAATATACAGACAACAAAATTGAGTTGGCAGAGTTAGAATTACATGAAAAGCACTTAAGAGTCATCATCATAAAGATGTTTCAAGAAGCATGCCTGAAACAAATGAAAGATAGAACATCTCAGCAAAGTACTCAAAGACATAAAGAAGAACCAATAGAAATTTCAGAAATCCAAAAACACAATAATAAAATATAACACACAATGAATGAAGCCAACAAAAAAATCGGCCAGGGGAAAAATGTTAGTGAACCTGATGATAAAGCAATAGAGGTGACCCAGTTTGAACAATAAGGAGACTACAAACTGAAAAATAAGAATGAACAGAACCTACCCCACTCACATCTATGGATAGATCAACCAAACAGAAAATTAGCAAGAAAACACAAACTTTAAAAGATACAATAGACCTAATTAGTTAGACCTAATTGATATCTGTAGGACATTTCACCTCCAAACAATGAATTTCACCTTTTTCTCAAGTGTACATGGAACATTCTCCAGGATAGATCACATCCTTGGCCAGCCATAAAGCCTTCTAGCCTTTGTAAATTCAAAAAAATTTTAAATACCTTCAAGCATCTTTTCTGATCACAATGCAGTAAGATTAGATGTCAAATACAGGAAAAAAATATTAAAAATAGAAACATATGGAGGCTAAACAACACGCTTCTGAATAACCAACAAATCACAGGAGAAATTTAAAAAAATAAATCATAATATGTGTAGAAACAAATGAAAATGGAAACACAACAACACAAAACCTATGGGATTCAGAAACTGCAGTGCTAAGGGGAAGGTTCATAGCAATACATGCTTACCTCAGGAAACAAGAGAAAAATCAAATAAATAACCTAACTTTACACCTAAACCAACCAGAAAATGAAGAAATGAAGAACCCCAGGATTAGCAGAAGGAAAGAAATCATAAAAATTAGGGCAGAAATAAATAAAAAGAAACAAAGGAGACTCTAGCAAATATTAACAAAACTAAAAGCTAATTCTTTGAGAAGATAAATAAAATAGACAAACCATTAGCCAGACTCATCAAGAAAAAAAGGGAGAAGAATCAAATCAACAAAATTAGAAGTGGAAATGAAAAAATCACAACAGACAACACAGAAACACAGAGGATCATAAAAGACTACTATCAGCAACTATATGCCAATAAAATGGACAACTTGAAAGAAATGGATGAATTTTTAGAAAAGTATAACCTTCCAAAACTGAACCAGGAAGAAATAGAAAATTTTAACAGACCCACCACAAGCATGGAAATTGAAACCATAATAAAAGTCTTCCAATAAACAAAAGCCCAGGACCAGGTGGCTTCACAGGTGAATTCTACCAAATATTTAGAGATGAGATAACACATATCCTACTCAAACTCTTCCAGAAAATTGAAGAGGAAGGCAAACTGCTGAACTCATTCTATGAGGCCACCATCACCCTAATACCAAAACCAGAGAAAGATACCACAAAAAGAGAAAACTACAGGCCAATATCACTGATGAACATAGATGCAAAAATCCTAAGCAAAATTCTAGTAAACAGAATCCAACAACATATTAAAAAGATCATACATCATGACCAAGTGGGCTTTATCCCAGGGATGCAAGGATTCTTTAATAACTGCAAATCAATCAATGTGATACACCACATGAACAAATTGAAAGATAAAAACCATATAATTATCTCAATAGATGCAGAGAAACCTTTGACAAAATTCAACATCCATTTATGATTAAAAAAAAAAAACCTCCAGAAAGTAGGCATAGAAGGAACATACCTCAACATAATAAAAGACGTATATTATAAACCCACAGCCAACATTATCCTCAATGGAGAAAAATTGAAAGCATTCCCCTAAAGTCAGGAACAAGACAAGGGTGCCTACTCTCATCACTATTATTCAATGTAGTTTTGAAAGGTTTAGCTACAGCAATCAGAGAAGAAAAATAAATAAAAGAATCCAGATTGAAAAAGAAGTAAAACTCTCATTGTTTGCAGAAGACATTATCCTCTACATAGAGAACCCTAAAGACACCACCAGAAAATTACTAGAACTAATCAATGAATATAGAAAAGTTACAGGATATAAAATTAACACACAGAATTCCTTGCATTCCTATACACTAACAATGAGAAAACAGAAAGAGTAATTAAGGAAACAATTCCATTCACCATTGTGATGAAAAGAATAAAATACTTAGGAATAAATCTACTCAAAGCAACAAAAGACCTATATATAGAAAACTATAAAACACTGATGAAAGAAAACAAAGATGACACAAATAGATGGAGAAATATACCATGTTCGTGGATCGGAAGAATCAACATAGTGAAAATGAGTATACTACCCAAAGCAATCTATAGATTCAATACAATCTATGTCAAGCTACCAATGGTATTTTTCACAGAACTAGAACAAATAATCTCACAATTTGTATGGAAATACAAAAACTTTGAATAACCAAAGCAATCTTGAGAAAGAAGAATGGAACTGGAGGAATCAACCTGCCTGACTTCAGACTATACTACAAAGCTACAGTCATCAAGACAGCATGGTACTGGCACAAAGACAGAAATAGATCAATGGAACAAAATAGAAAGCCCAGAGATAAATCCACACACCTATGGACACCTTATCTTTGATGAAGGAGGCAAGAATATACAATGAAGAAAAGACAATAGGCAAGAATATACAATGAAGAAAAGACAATCTCTTTAACAAGTGGAGCTGGGAAAACTGGTCAACCACATGTAAAAGAATGAAAACAGAACACTTTGTAACACCATACACAAAAATAAACTCAAAATGTATTAAAGATATAAATGTAAGACCAAACACTATAAAAACTCCTAGAGGAAAACATAGGCAAAACACTCTCTGACAAATCACAGCAGGATCCTCTATGACCTGCCTCCCAGAGTAATGGAAATAAAAGCAAAAATAAACAAATGGGACCCAATTAAATGTAAAAGCTTTTGCACAATGAAGGAAAACTATAAACAAAGTGAAAAGACAGCCTTCAGAATGGGAGAAAATAATAGCAAGCAAAGCAACCGACAAAGAATTAATCTCAAAAATATACAAGCAGCTCATATACCTCAATATCAGAAAAATAAATGATCCAATCAAAAAATGGGCCAAAGAACTAAACAGACATTTCTCCAAAGAAGACATACAGATGGCTAACAAACACATGAAAAGATGCTCAACATCACTCACCAGAGAAATGCAAATCAAAACCACAATGAGGTACCATTTCATGCCAGTCAAAATGGCTGCTATCCAAAAGTCTACAAGCAATAAATTCTGAAGAGGATGCAAAGAAAAGGGAGCCCTCTAACAGTGTTGGTGGGAATGCAAACTATTAAAGCCACTATGGAAAACGGTGTGGAGATTCCTTTAAAAAACAGGAAATAGAACTGGCATATGACCCAGCAATCCCACTGCTGGGCATACACACTGAGGAAACCAGAATTGAAAGAGACACGTGTACCCCAATGTTCATTGCAGCACTGTTTACAATAGCTAGGACATAGAAGCAACCTAGATGCCCATTGGCAGATGAATGGATAAGAAATCTGTGGTACATATACACAACGGAATATTACTTAGCCATTAAAAAGAAAACATTTGAATCAGTTCTAATGAGGTAGGTGAAAGTGGAGCTTATTATACAGAGTAAAGTAAGTCAGAAAGAAAAACACCAATACAGTATATTAATGTATATATATGGAATTTATAAAGATGGTAATGATGAGTATTCGAGCCAGCAAAAAGACATAGATATAAAGAACAGACTTTTGGACTCTGTGGGAGAAGGTGAGGGTGGGATGATTTGAGAGAATGACAATGAAGCATGTATATTACCATATGTGAAACAGAACACCAGTCCAAGTTTGATCCATGAAACGGCACTCAAAGCTGGTGCACTGGGACAAGCCTCAGGGAGGGGGTGGGGAAGGAGGTGGGGGGTTCAGGATGGGGAACACATGTACACCCATGGCTGATTCATGTCAATGTATGGCAAAAACCATTACTATATTGTACAGTAATTAGCTTCCAATTAAGATGAATTTTTTAAAAATGAACAGAACCTCAGGAATGTGTGGGAATGTACAAAGACTGGACATTCATATCACCAGAGTCCCAAAAAGAAAGGAGAAAAAGGACTGACAAATTATTTGGTAATCTATTAGCTGAAAATTTCCCAAATTTGATAAAAGATGTATAAACTTATAGATGAGTGAACTCCAAGCAGGATAAACACAAGAAATCCATACCAAGATTCATTATAATTAAGCTAGACAAGGTTTCTTATATGAAAACTAAAGACAATGAAAATGTCCTGAAAGTATTAAAACATAGAATGAAAACTTACATATAGGGGAGAACCATGTGGTGGCAACGGTTTTCTCATCACAAACACTGGAGGCCAGAAGGAAGAGGCACAGTTTTCCAAGGGCTGAAAGAAAAGAACTGTCACCCAAAATCTTCTGTTCACAAACATATCCTTCAGAAACGAAGTGGAAATCAAAACTTTCTCAGAAGAAGGGTAACTAAGAGACTTTTTCCTTAGCAGATCTACTTTAACACAATGGCTAACAGAAGTTCTCTAACAGAAAGCAAATGATGAAAAAAAATCAGGAAGAAAAAGTGATAATGGAAGACCAAAGAATGGGTAAATGAAATAGACTTTCCTTTGGTTTTTGAATTGTATAAATTATTTTGAGTTTTCTACACAGAAATTATAATACCGATTGATGGTCTCAGTATTTATAAAGGACATATTTAAGACAATTTGATTCTAAAGAAGGGAAAGTAAAGCGATATAAAGTTTCTCAACTTTACTTGAACTGTTCAGTACATTGTGGTAAGCTATGTATATAAAATGTAATACTTCAAGCAAACACTAAAAAGCTAGCCAAAGAGACGCTAAAAATAGCTACAGATACAACAAAATGAAATTCTAAACAATGCTCAAGTTACACCTATGAAGGAAGACAAAGGAAATGGAGAAACAAAACAGAGAGGAACAGAAAAAGAAAACACAAGCATTAGAAAGGAGGGGGGAAACTCATTTTATACTGTAAAGTTTCATTAAAAGGCAGAGCACTGAGGAATTCACGCTTTCAAACTGTGGTGCTGGAAAAGACTCTTGAGAGTCCCTTGAACAGTGTGGAGCTCAAACCTGTCAATCTGAAAGGAAATCAACCCTGACTACTTATTGGAAGGACTAATGCTGAAGCTGAAGCTCCAATACTTTGACCACCTGATGCAAAGAGCAGACTCACTGGAAACGACCCTCATGCTGGGAAGGACTGAGGGCAGATGGAGAAGAGGGTGGCAGAGGTTAAAATGGTTGGATGACATCACCAATTCAGTGGACACAAACTTGGCAAACTTCAGGAGATAGTGAAGGATGGCGGCCTGGTGTGCTGTGGTCCACGGGGTCGCAAAGAGTGAGACACAACTCAACAACTGAACAAACAAACAAATGATTTAAAAATGGGTTAAATAAGAACACTGGGGATAAGAGTAATATAAAGAAAAAAATCTCGTTACATACCATCAAGAAATTAAGAATGAGATTTTTAAAAGATATCATTTATAGTAGCATCAAAAATATCAAATCTCTAGAAACAAATGCAATGAGAAACGTAAGATATACCCCCAAGAAAGAAAAAAAATGATTTATGACTAAAAATTAGAGAAGATCTACATAAATGGAGGCATCTATCACATAGGGGTTTAAAAGACACAATATTGAGAAGATGACAATTGATCCCAAATTGATCTGTAGATCTAATAGGATCACAATTCAAATTCCAGCAGAAGCTCTCCTAACAAGAGGATCAATGAGTGAGCCACTCTCTCCTACCCAGAAGAAAGGGTGCACAGCCTGTAGACCACTGAAGGAAGAGCAGGCAGACAGAAGAATGCATTCCACACAATTCCATTTATGTATAGTTCAAAACAGGCAGCACTGAAACAGAGCAGTCAGAATACTGTGTTCACTTTTTAATAATCTACTGGATCTTACAGTTATTTTTGTGCATTTTCTATGAGTGTTTTCCATGTCACATTAGAAAAGCAAAATCAAATCATACAAAAATAAAGATTTTACTGTTTCCCAAAATCTAAGAAACAGTGAATATACTCTATATAATTCTCAAAAAATCATTATTTTAAGATCTAGGAGATAATGGTCTTCCCTGATGGCTCAGAGGTAAAGAATCTGCCTGCAATGCAGGACACACAGGTTTTATCTCTGGGTCAGGGAGGTCCCCTGGAGAAGAAAATGGCAACCCTCTCCAGTATTCTTGCCTGGAGAATTCCATGGACAGAGGAGCCTGGCAGGCTACAGTCTATGGGGCTACAAAAATGGCAAATGACTTAGTGACCAAACAACAAAGAGAGAACACATATTATAAGTTAATTTGCTTTCTTTTTGTTCTCTTGACAATGTTTTGTACAGAGCAGAAATTTTTAAGTTTTATGAAGTTGGGTTTATCAGTTCTTTCTTTCATGGATCCTGCCTTTGCAATTTTATCAAAAAGTCATCACCAAACCCAGGATCCTCTAGATTTTCTCTTATGCTATCTTCTAGAGGGTTAATAGTTTTACATTTTACAGTTTATGTCCATGTTCTATTTTGAGTTAATTTTTTGTGACGACTAAGGTCTGTGTCTATATTCAATTTTTTGCATGTGAATGTTTAGTTGCTACAGAACCATTTGTTAAAGAGACTGTCTTTGCTCCATTGGCAATGTTGCTATTGCCATTTGTCAAAGGTCAGTTAACTATATTTATGGGAGTACATTTCTGTGCTCTCTATTCTGTTCTGTTAATCTATTATTTCATCAATACCACACTCTCTTGATTACCAGAGCTTTATAGTAAGTCTTGAAGTCAGGGGTTATCAATCCTCCCGCTTTGTTCTTCCCCCTTCAATATTGGGTTGCTCTTCCTTGTCCGGTTCTATGATCATAATTTCCATTTTATAGATGAACATAGGAACTGAGACTCAGAGAAATGACTTAATTTGCTTCCTGTTATCCTGCTGATAAATGGTGGATCTGCATTTACTCTCCCTCCAGACTTAAGCAGGACTCATTTTGAATTAAAACAAGCCTCATGAAAATGTATCTCATATAATAAATGCACATCTTTTAACTTCTCCAAATTGTTCACTTTACCTTCTCTGTTATTTTATAGTAGTACAGGCAAAAGATTTTCTGACCTTAATTTTAGTAATACAGAATGTTCTAAAACATCAACTATTTTGAGTATTTCTACATTTCACAACTTTTAACCAAAATGTGCTGTTGTTTGTACATATTTCTGCCCTATACTATCCCAGAGGAATATCTAGAAGCAAAAGAACAGATCACACCAAATATTAATCTTCTAAAAAGAGAGGGAACAAAAAAAAAACCTGAAACCTTAAAAACAGCATGTACCAAAATTCTGCCAAAACAAAGGAAACACAAATCAGAGAAATGAACAATGAATTTCATCAGATTTTCGAGTAACTCATAATTCTGCACATTTTGATCACAAAATCTTAGCCATTTCAGACAAACCAGTAAGCCAGGACCAGCTCCATCTTAAGGCAGAAACATAGATATACCAACACATCTTCAACTTACCAATAAACAGGACTTTGAACGTATGACAAAGATCCATGTGTTTTCATTGCCAACCAGAAACTACATCAATCTGCGAATTTTAAAATGCCCTCCTTTCAGTCGTTGACATTTACTGAGTTTATCTCAAGTGTCCTTGCAGTGGACCTTGGGAAGACAAGATGAATAAGGAATAGTGGTTTCTCTCAGGACATTCATCTCTGGGCTGATAGGACATGGTACAAGAAACAGACCCACAAACTTTGAAAACAAACTTTCATGATGACCAAGGGGAAAGGTGGAAGGAGAGATAAATTAGGAGTTTGGGGTTAACATATATATACTACTATATATAGCACAGATAATCAACAAGGACCTACTGAATAGCACAGGGAACTCTACTCAATATTCTGTAATAACTAATATGGGAAAAGAATCTGAAAAGAGTGGACATATGTATATGTATAACTGAATCCCTTTGCTGTACACCTGAAACTAACACAACACTGTAAACCAGCTATAATATAAAATGAAAATTAAATTAAAAACAAAAGAATATGTACTGATAAGACATTGTTGAGGGCCTCCAAGCCCTGCTTTCCCCATGTTTGTTCAGCTGCAAATGTGGAGGACTTAAACCCACAGACTTAGCTCCACCAGGTGCTGAGACAGCCCAGGTCAAGAAAAGACTCATAATAGGAATCTTATTTCCAGAGGCTGGAATTTGGAATCAGTCTGTGGTCACAGCTCCAGCTCCCAAACCAACACTCTTGCCTTTGTTTCCTCCCAGCCTGAAATCCCAAATGCAAGCCTCATCCTGTGGGATGAGAGGATATATCTGTCAGCTCTCTCTCTCCCTCTTAATAACTCCCCCTCCCCAATCCAAATGCCCCAGCCATTGGTTCTCATCTAATTCCAAATTTTCACCCACAACAGAACTTGATTCTCCCTGGGGTTTTCTACAGGACTCTGGGGCTGACAGTTTATTTCAAGGCTATTGATTCACTCCAAAACTAAGCCAGGCAGCTTTCTTTTCAAGAACTACTACCCCCTGAGACATCTGTTTCTTCAAGTTGTTTCAGTTCTGTTCAGCTACAGACTCTTGTCAGTTACCATCCTTCCCACACTGGACTTCCAGCTGACTGGTAGACCACTGGCCTCCAGGAGAATATCACAAGTCAGGGACGATTTTTCAGCTTTGTTAACTTGGTCCTTGGTGCAGCTGAGGATAAGTTGTCCTCCCATCTATGAGGAAGTTGGGGTGAACATAATTTCTATATTGATTCTCACTTGACCACTGGCTTTATTCCTTTATCCCATTTATTCGCCAAGCAATTGCAGAGGCACTTGGATGCCAGGTCTTGGGCTGATTGCCAAGTACACAGTAGTAAACATCACCTATACCTTCCCTCAACAGACTTCCCTCTGGGCTTCCACTGCCCTGCCCCACGCAATGGACCAGATACCTAGTCTCCTTCAAATAGGAGCTGAAAGAGAATGAGCCAGAACTCCTCAGTCTTTATAGATGCTGGAGTTGAACTTGTGGCTGACCATCTGAAGAGTTCAATTCTAACCATTGTTCAGGTCTCCCCTAGTGCTCCCCCAAGATGCCTGCAACTTAGTGTCATCTTTTTCCATTTGTTATGTCTTGCAAGGTTTACTTTGCATTTCGAAAGATGAGGAAGGGATCCCAGAAATAAGGGGGAAGCATATTCCAAGCAGAAGAAACTTCCAGGAAGAGCAAGATGGTGCTCCATAAATGCAAATGGTGGGCCCACACTTGTCACTCCCGCTGCTTATAATGAGAGCCACACTAGCATCTTCAGTGCTGCCATGAAAACAAGTGACTGAGTTGACTACACTGGTAAGAAAAATGTTCATGTCTAATGTCGTTGTCCAGTATGGGTATGTTCATTTACTTTCGTCGCCTTAACACATCACCACAAAGTTGGTTGTTTAAAAAAGAACACATACGTGTTATTTTACTATTGTGATATATTCACAGTTCATCATTTAGCACTGTAGCTCAGACATCTAGCATGGCTATACCTGGGCTAAAAGTAAGGTGTTGGCAGGACTGCCACATTTCTGGAGGCTCCAGAGGAGAGTCCTTTTTCTTCAGCTTCTGGAGACCTCCCATGCTTTTTGGTTTGTGTCTCTTTCCTCCATCTTTAAGGCCAGTGTATGTGTGCTTAGCCACTCAGTCATGTCCAACTCTTTGTGGCGACATAGATTATAACCTGCCAGGATACTCTGCCCACTGGATCCTCTCGCCCACTGGATCCTCCAGGCAGGAGTACTGCAGTGGTATGCCACTGCCTACTCAAGGGGTCTTCCCAACCCAGGGATCAAACCCTCACCTCTTACATCTCCTGCATTGGCAGGCGGCTTTTACCACTAGTGCCACCTGGGAAGCCCAAGGCCAACAACACAGCATCCCTTGACTTTTTTTTTTTTTTGTAGTCACACTATGCCTGACCACAGCTGGGAAAGTTTCTCTGTTCTCAGGAGTCATGTGATTAGATGAGTCAACATGTATATTCAGGATCCTCTCTCAATTTCCAGATCCTTAACTTCAATCACATCTACAAAGTCTCTTTCTCTATGTATTAATAAATTGACATTTACAGCATCCAAGGACTGGGGTATAGACATCTTGATGGTGGAGGGATGGTTCCACTAACCACAGGAGTGACAAGAGCCAGGTCCAAATTTATATTCCTTTTCTATAATGGCCTTTTTTTTTTTAATAATTTCAAAATAAATGGTACCTTGAATTTAACTGATTAGATTTACACAGCTCTATAAAATATTACTTGTTTAGGTTAAAAATTCTACTTAGTACCTTTGCTATTATAGTAGAGTTGGAATCTTTGCTAGTCTCTGAAGTCACTGACAGCCCTGTCATTCACTTTTAGATGATTAAAGTTGGTAGGAGGTTTAGAAGTTTTTATCTCTTGTGAAAACGTGTACTTCAGGGCTTCAGAGGCACCCAACCATGGTTTAAATGATCATATTGTAGTCATAACTCAAGGACAACAAAGCTGAGTATTAATACAAGTAAACCTGAAGTATCCAAACCGATGGAGAAGATGCTCCACAGAGCGGAGTAAACAGGGTACATTCCACAAGCTTTATATATATATATACTTTTAAATTGTATTTAGTTCAAAATATTTTCTTATTGCCATTGAAATGTTTTTTTAAATTTTTAATTCTAAATAAGCCCAGGGATTATCTAAAACTACATTGCCTAACTTCCAAACATTGATTATAGTCTCTTTTAGATTTCTAAGTGCATATTTTGTATATCACTAGCATTTAAAGTTTGAACTGCTAATAATGCCTACAGACTACAGGTATCACAAGAAACCCTGAGTGGAAGTAATAGCTCTAGTGTCATAACTGAAGAGCCCAGGACTGCACTGGTGCTTACTCAGAAGTGGCATAGAGGAACTAACAATGCCTCAAATAGTGACATAAGATTCTTCCATTCTGAAATTAAAATGCACGCAAAAGAAAATATACTAGATTTAGTTTCAGGCCAAGAACCTCCCAGGCAGACTTACACAGGGTTTTTGTTTCTCTTACAAACAGTAGTCCTATTTGTGTCTGAAATACCATGTTTGGATGGTGGCTCATTCAGGGATCACCAGATCTCAGAATTTTAATTCACTCACGAGGGCATCAGGAGAGTTCTTAGTAGTACTTCCCTGCCTGGACAAAAAACATGATTAGCTTGGCTAGCACATTAAAAAAAGCTTCATTGCTAGAGGTCTAGAAAGCGCTTACCATTTTGGGAGATGAAATGACGCCTGCCTGGAGAAGAGAGCAAGCTTCTAGAACACAACTTTGGGCAGATTCTGAAACTTGCCCTAAATCATGTGTGTCTTAGACAGTAACCATAGGAGATTCTAAAGCTGATATGAAAGACATCTCCACATAGCTTGATATATGGGAATATTCATATGAAAGCGAAACAGAAATCAGAAATTTACCATGCTTAGACATTGATTTTGAAGGGCTTCAATTCTAATGAAAAATAGTTTTTGAGATGCTGGTATATGCAGGTGTAGCAGAGGCATATAAGTAAATAGCACAATTAAAAAACACAATAGCACAAGTAAAAAACAGCCAAATTTTCACATGTGTCTTCCATAGAAAATGCTAGTAAAAAGAAACAGCCTGCAACCTGAGTTGCAATGACTTTTGATAAATCAGAAAAAAGAAACAATTCTGAGATTGTCTTAGCACAAGATAACGTGGAGAAAAGAAGTTCTTAGTGCTGTGCATGATCAGGTGAAATGGAGATTTCACCTCCTATCCTATGATCTCTGTCTGTGTTTGTAAGCATTAGGTGAATATAGCATACATGGAACTGACTATGTATTTACTTAGAATTATGAATCCACTAATTACTGATAAAAGAAAGAATTATCAGCTCTTAATACAGTGCTGCTGCTGCTGCTGCTGCTGCTGCTGCTGCTAAGTCACTTCAGTCGTGTCCGACTGTGCGACCCTATAGACAGGGACCCTCTAGGCTCTCCTGCTCCTGGGATTCTCCAGGCAAGAACACTGGAATGGGTTGCCATGTCCTTCTACAGTGCATGAAAATGGAAGTGAAGTCACTCAGTCGTGTCTGACTCTTAGCGATCCCATGGACTGCAGCCTACCAGGCTCCTCTGTCCATGGGAATTTCCAAGCAAGAGTACTGGAGTGGGTTGCCATTGCCTTTTCCAGCTAATACAGTAGCTTTGGTTTAAGAAAGTTAGAGCTTCCCTTGTGGCTCAGTGGTAAAGAATCTTCTTGCCAATGCCTGCCAAAGCAGGAGACACAGAGATGAGAGTTCAATCCCTGAGTCAAGAAGATCCCCTGGAGAAGGAAATGGCAACTCATTCTAGTATTCTTGCCTGGGATATCCCACGGATAGAGAAGCCTGGCGGGCTACAATCCACAGGGTCGCAAAAGAGTCAGACACGACTTAGCAACTAAACAACAACAGGAAATTAAACGATTCTACATGAATCAGCCTGAATTACAGTGGGATATGAGAAAAGACCAGGTGGCACAAAACCAGGCAGAGGGCTAGAAATCAGACAATGGTAGTGTGATTGCCTCATGGACAAGACTAACTAGGTGTTCCACCTATTCTTGGGCAGTGGAACGTACTATATGCATAATTGTATTAATATTTTACAAATAGTTGTGTTCACATGTTCACATTTAAGGATGTGTGTATATCCACATTTCTCTCCAGACCATTTTGGAAAAATATTTTTTCAATATTTTGCAAATAATACTCCTAAAATGCTATGCTGCAAAATATTAAAAATATAACCATTACAATTCAGTTTTGAATAGTTCCTCCTTAATGATCAATATAAAATAAATTATTACATGTAAAAAATGACTACAAAGAAATATTCACATGAAATATAGCAGATAAATATTATTGGTTACAATATTTAAATGAGCATATACATTTTATGCATATGAAGTGTATAAAACCATGAAGGCCTCACTAGACAAATAGGCAGAAGATTTCAATTCAGCAAACAATTTTAAACTATTTAAAATGTTTAAGGCCACTAATAATATAATAGTTTCAAATTGGTAAATTTTACTTATTAAACTTTGTAGCAAGGCCTTCCCTTGTAGCAAAGCTTCCCTGGGGGCTCAACAGTAAAGAATCTGCCTGTCAAGGCAGAAAAAGTAAATTTGATCCCTCGCTCAAGAAAATACCCTGAAGAAGGAAATGGCAACCCCTTCCAGTATCCTTGCCTGGGAAATCCCTTGAACAAAAGAGCCTGATGGGCTATAGTCCATGGGCTCGCAAAAGAGTTGGACACAGCTTAGCAACTAAATAACAAGAAGAGATAATTACAATTTAAAAAAAAAAAAAGGATTGCTCATGATGGACAGAGGAGACTGGTGGGCTATGGTCCATAGAGGTGCAAAGAACTGGACTCAATTGAAGCAACTTAGCATGCACTCATGATAATACTTAAATGCTGACAAGATATGGTGATTCAATAGATATTTCTGATGGCAGTTTAATTTGGTCACTATATTTTGAAAGATATAATAATAAAAATAAGAAAAGTAAGAATCCTCCAGATAGTCTAGATTTCCAGATCATCTACCTTTGTAATCTTATGCATGGAAATTTTCTTAAAGTCTAATACAAAGAAGCAAAAGTATATTTTAGCATCATCTAAATATAAGAAAAGAAATGGAAAATCTTATAGTCTGAAGTTAAGTCTAGTAACCTGGTGAAACACAAAATATTTATAGTCTTCCAAACATCTCAGGCTAATGAGATAAAGTCTGTCTACTCTAATGTTGTACAGTTTTGAAACTTTATTTGCATCAACATAAAAGAATATACAAGTAAATATGTTTGTTAAGACAGTGGTAGACTGTGTTTTATTTTGTCCACAAATCCCAATGCATTTCCCAGTGTAGAAAATACACCAGAAGTTTTACCCTGCTGATGTGTGTTATCCAGGCACCGTTACTTGCCTCTAAACCCTGTTTGGGTGAGGGGTCACTACAGAGTAGGTGGCTTTCCCTTTGAACTTACAGAAATTCTTGGGTCAAGTACTTTAATGAGTGCTTGCTTTTCCCAAATTGCTTGTGCAGAAATTGCAAACTTTATAATGCAAGCCAGGAAATTGATTCAAACACAGATTATTTTGGTAGGCGCCAATAAAAGTTCCTGTCCCAGTCACAAGATTTAAACGCTATGGAGACATGGTGCCACAGAGTCTGAGAAAAGTCAGACCCGTTTTATTAGTATGATCAAGGATACCACCCTACCTTTATTTAAAGTGCTACCGTATGTTGTAGATAAACATGATAAACAGGACTAATAGCCCAGCTTTATTGTCAGGCCAATACTGGGAAGTAGGAAGCCCATGGATCCTTTTCCCAAAACAAACTTGAAAACTAGTTTTCTAGCTCCCAAACATGTGTATACCTTTATTTTGAGATCCTACTATGCCAAAATGATTGCTTTGTGCTTGCTTTGCTTCTAAAGACTTAATTGTATTTTCAAGAGTGGTTTTGGATGGATTTTCCTGTTTGGGCCTTATGTTTACTGGTTGCTATGGGTTATTCAAAGATGAAGTTTAACAGCTAATGAGCAGGCACTGCTCCCTCTGCAGCAATTCTCTGAGCACGGCGCTGTTGGGACAAGCAAGGGGGTAGCTCTAGAAGGTGAACTGTCAGTGGCCATCACTTAGTTACAAGTGTGACTTCCCTTTTCTGGAATTGCTTCACAAATATGTATGCTATGAACGCCTAAAGTGTTGAGAGCCAATCATTTGGTATATCACGGGCCATGTGGCTGAAGGAACAAAAAGAACATAATATCCAAAGTCAGACTACTTAACAGAGCACCTGCAGCCTTCTCCATAAGCTGTGAGTTCCATCCCAAGTCACAACCTCTCTGAGCCTACTTATTCACCTAGAAATGGGAATGACTAAGAGTGACTTCAAGGCATTCATTTCAGTTCGGTTCAGTCTCTCAGTCGTGTCTGACTCTTTGTAACCCCATGGACTGCAGCACACCAGGCTTCCCTGTCCATCACCAACTCCCAAAGCTTGCTCAAACTCAAGTCTATTGAGTTGGTGATGCCATCCAACCATCTCATCCTCTGTCATCCCTTCTCCTCCTGCCTTCAATCTTTCCCAGCATCAAGGTCTTTTAGGAATAAAATAAACTCTATATGTAAATGTGTTTTGTGTGCAAAGTATTATTTTCTGCTTCTTTGTAACCTTACAACTTAAATTATTTAAAGTCAGTAACCATCCATTAGATTTCTTTCTAACACTTTGTTTTGGTATCACCACAATGCAGTGTGCTCAAGGTCTCAACTCTGGCCTTTACAATTACTCACCTTGACCACATACGCTTGGGAGCGAGTCATCTCCAGTCTGTTTATACCTCTGGGGAGATGATCAGTATGAAAGAAGTAAGACATCATGGTTATGCAGACATTTAATTTGTTTGACTTTTTGGCTGCCTGGCTACTGTGTACCTGGTATACTCTATGACTTCTGATGCACAGAAGAGTTGACTTGCTTCTTAAGTGATAAAAAAGAATTCTCACCTTCCCTGTATCCTTGCTAGTCCACAATCCAGGCTCAGTCAGCAGCCACTGGGAAGTGAGAGAGCAGGAGGGAGCCAAAGGGAACAATCTGGAAAAGAAGAGGTAGCCTTTGGGTATAAATAAGCAGCTGCCTCAATGATTACATTGAACCTATCAGACAAACCCTATGTTCAGATGGATTTACAACCTTACAAGCTATGGTGTGAACTCCTTGGCATCCTGACACATGAGTATTTTTTCCCATTTAATTTGCTCAAAGTAATTTTCTTTTTGAGAAATATTTTAATTAGTTTTTATTATAATATAGTTTGCATAGCTTACAATTCATGAATGAACAATGGGTATAATTTTTATACCCAATATTTATACACATAAAATTGTGTAACCATCACCTCTAATTTTAGAATATTAGATATTTTGAAAAATAACTTTTAAAAACCTCATATCCATTAGCAGTCATTCCTCATCTCTGTCACTTTTGTTTCATTCTTTCTGTTCCTTAGATTGAATTATTTCAAGTGAACTATCTTCATTTTCAATGATTTATTTTCTTTGTCAGCTCAAATCTGGCTTTGAGAGCCTCAGTGAATTGTTCATTTGTTGTGCTTTTCAAATCCGTAATTTCTATTTTTTTAAATAATCTCTAATCCTTTATTGATAGTCTCTGTTAGTCAAAAGATTGCTCTTACATTTTCCATTAGTTGTTTGAATGTGGCTTCCCTTAGTTCTCTAAACATATATCCATAACTCATGATTTAAAGTCCATCTAGTAAGCCCAACAGCTGTACTTTCTCAGTGATAATGATTTTCTTGTCTGTGTGCCATACCTTGCGGTTTCCTTGCATTTTTCATGTTTGTGTGTGTGTGTGTGTGTGTGTGTGTGTGCGTGTATACCATGCTGTGCTTAGTCACTCAGTCATGTCTGCTCTTTGAGACTCCATGGACAGTAACTCAGTAGGCTCCTCTGTCCATAAGGATTCTGCAGACAAGAATACTGAAGTGGGTTGCCATGCCCTCCTCCAGGAGATCTTCCCAACTCAGGGATTGAACCCACGTCTGCTGCACTGTGCTTCCCTGGTGGCTCAGACGATAAAGAGTCTGCCTGAAATGCAGGAGACTCGGGTTCAATCTGGGTTGGGAAAACCCCTGGAGATGAAAATGGCGACCCACTCTAGTACTCTTGCCTGAAAAATTCCATGGACTGAGGAGCCTGGTAGGCTACAGTCCATGGGGTCGTAAAGAGTCACACATGACTGAGAGACTTCACTTTCCTTTCTGCTGCATTGCAGGCAAATTCTGAGCTGAGAATACCAGGGAAGCCCATATATATATTTATAATCTATGTATTTTTCATGCATGATCACTGATGTCTCTGATCAATTCAGTTCAGTTCAGTCACTCAATCATGTCTGACTCCATGAACTGCAGCACGCCAGGCCTCCTTGTCCATCACCAAGTCCTGGAGTTCACCCAAACTCATGTGCATCGAGTTGATGATGACATCCAGCCATCTAATCCTGTCATCCCCTTCTCCTGCCCCCAATCCCTCCCAGCATCAGAGTCTTTTCCAGTGAGTCAACTCTTCCCATCAGGTGGCCAAAGTACTGGAGCTTCAGCTTCAGCATCAGTCCTTCCAGTGAACACCCAGGACTGGTCTCCTTTAGGATGGACTGGTTGGATCTCCTTGCATTCCAAGGGACTCTCAAGAGTCTTCTCCAGCACCACAGTTCAAAAGTATCAGTTCTTTGGTGCTCAGCTTTCTTCACAGTCCAACTCTCACATCCATATAACTTTATCAGTTATAAAGATTGGCAAGAAATTTCCTTAAATAGTTTTATCAGTAAGTCTTCCAGCCTTTGCTGAGGGGTTCTCTGTGTGTGCAGTAACATGTCTTCAATGATCTGGCAGGCAGATTATATCTATGCATTAGGTTAACCTTTCAATTTTCCCCCAGAGCCTCAGAGTCAGAGTGAGAAAGTAGATCTTCTCAATTCTTTCCTCAGCATTTAGTCAACTCTACACATGTATATGGCTTTCTTAATTCCCAGGAACATGTTAATTCTTTGCAAATCTCCAAATACCTCTCATTTCCCAAGTATTTTTGTGGGCTCCAAAATCACTGCAGATGGTGACTGCAGCCATGAAATTAGAAGACGCTTACTCCTTGGAAGAAAAGTTATGACCAACCTAGATAGCATATTCAAAAGCAGAGACATTACTTTGCCAACTAAGGTCCGTCTAGTCAAGACTATGATTTTTCCAGTAGTCATGTATGGATGTGAGAGTTGGACTGTGAAGAAGGCTGAGCGCCGAAGAATTGATGCTTTTGAACTGTGGTTTTGGAGAAGACTCTTGAGAGTCCCTTGGACTGCAAGGAGATCCAACCAGTCCATTCTGAAGGAGATCAGCTCTGGGATTTCTTTGGAAGGAATGATGCTGCTATAGCTGAAACTCCAGTACTTTGGCCCCCTCATGCGAAGAGTTGACTCATTGGAAAAGACTTTGATGATGGGAGGGATTGGAGGCAGGAGGAGAAGGGGATGACGAAGGATGAGATGGCTGGATGGCATCACGGACTCGATGGAGTGAGTCTGAGTGAACTCCGAGAGATGGTGATGAACAGGGGAGGCCTGGCGTGCTGCGATTCATGGGGTCGCAAAGAGTCGGACACGACTGAGCGACTGAACTGCACTGAACCCAAGTTTTTGCTGCACCTGTTAATGATGCCTCATGCTGATACATTGTTAAACAATTGCTACTGATTGTTTTTGACAACTGCCCCAGAGAAAATGCTGTTTTCAAAGAGTAGACTCAGTCAGGTAAAACAGACAAACTCTGACTGGAGGGTTCCAGGGAACGACCATATTTGTCAAACATCGTCAATCATTTCCAAAACTCTTTCCTCCAGTAGTTGCTAAGCTGCTTACACTCATAGCTGCTATGATTGTGAGTCTGTTGCTTTTAAACTTTCTCAGTCAGACACGACTGAAGCAACTTAGCAACAGCAGCATAGAAGTTAGAGGTGGACATGCGTAAATATCACAAAACACTGTAAATCAACTATATCCCAATAAAATTGTTTAAACAGCAATAGAAAAATAATAAAATGTCACAGAACTAAGTTTTTTGCTAAGAATTATACATTTTTCTTTAATATACATCCTGTGGGTTATTGCAAGCTTTAGTTAGTTCCAAAGTTCTGAAAAAATGGAATTTGTCTATTTTGAGGTATTCTTGTCACTTTGGATAGAGAAGAAAGATTTTAGAGATCCTCACTCTGTTACTCTGGAAATGCTCACAAAATTATTTTCTGACTCTTCAAAGTAAAAATCCTGTCACCTCATCAATTGATTCGGCTCCTGATAGCTATTTCCAGAAAGCCACAGTTCTCCTTCCAACTAGAAGCAAGAACTTTAAATAAACTTCAGTTTGTATATATAGTTAGGGGTCATTTTAGGAAATTTGTGTCTGTTTTTATTAATGAGAATTCTGTATTATTTATTATAAATTTTATTATAGATTTTTACATGGTGGCTCAGATGTTAAAGAATCCACATTCAATGTGAGAGTCCTGGAGTCCTAGGTTTGATCCCTGGGTTGGGAAGATTCCCTGGAGAAGGGAATGGCAACCCACTCCAGTATTCTTGCCTGGAGAATTCCATGGACAAAGAAGCCTCGCAGGCTACAGTCCATGAGGATGCGGGTCCATCACATGCATCTCCTGAATTGGCAGGCAGGTTCCTTACCACTAGTGCCACCTGGGAAGCTTTAATCTTCTCATCTTTTATTGGTCATGGGATCAAGTTCTAAAAATAAAAATCTTTTTTTAAAGTTTCATTTAAGTAAAAGTCATATCTTAGAATTTGTATTAATATTTTATACAATTGTCTTAATATCGCTCAACCTTTTTTATGTTATCTCTTTAGCTTGATTCTCTATGGAACTTAAAACTTTGAATTATTACCTTCATTGTGTATTTGATCACATTGCTTCTGATTCCCTTATTATATTTTCTCAGCTTATATCATAATATTAATAACTTCCCATAAAGGCCTGCCTATAGCAACTTTTAAAAAATTTCTTCTTGATAACTCAGCTGAAAGTATATTAAATGGCTTATTAAAACAGTATTTCTGTTGTAACTCTGGTTTCTTAGGAGAGTTCCGCATAAGTCACCATTTATAATATATATGAGATTGCTTAATGGTTTAATTCAATATAAATGATTTGTTTATTTATAATGGCTATATCAAGATTAGAAGATGTTTATACATAGACAACCTAGATTAAGGTGAATCTAAATAAGCTCCTATAAATCCAGTGTCAACAATTCAAATATGAAGAAATCCCTAAAGTAAGCAGCACTTAAAAAAATAAATTTTTAATAGTAATGAAACAAATGCTAATTGAAAAAAGATCAAAGCAACTTTTAGGGCCAGTAAATGAAAGTTATAATATTATTAAAATGAGGAAAGTTGGTAAACATATGAACTGTTGGAAGTATTAAAATAGCACAACTTTCTGAGACATATTAAGAGCTTACATTTGTGGTTAGCTTCTTATATTTGTGGTACATTCACATACCAGTGACTGTGCTGTATGTTGATTAATACTTTTTCAGTTCAGTCGCTCAGTCGTGTCTGACTCTTTGCAACCCCATGAATCGCAGCACGCCAGGCCTCCCTGTCCATCACCAACTCCCAGAGTTCACTCAGACTCAGGTCCATCCAGTCCGTGATGCCATCCAGCCATCTCATCCTCGGTCATCCCCTTCTTCTCCTGCCCCCAATCCCTCCCAGCATCAGAGTCTTTTCCAATGAGTCAGCTCTTTGCACGAGGTGGCCAAAGTACTGGAGTTTCAGCTTCAGCATCATTACTTCCAAAGAAATCCCAGGGCTGATCTCCTTCAGAATGGACTGGTTGGATCTCCTTGCAGTCCAAGGGACTCTCAAGAGTCTTCTCCAACACCACAGTTCAAAAGCATCAGTTCTTCAGCCCTCAGCCTTCTTCATAGTCCAACTCTCACATCCATACATGACCACAGGAAAAACCATGGCCTTGACTAGACAGACCTTAGTGGGCAAAGTAAAGTCTCTGCTTTTAACAAAGCTAATCTCCTCTGTAATTAACTTATCCTAGGGTAATTCCATAAAAGTAAACAACCACATATTTAAATATATTTATAGTAGTGTTATTTATATAAGCAGAAAGCATAGTTACATTAGTTTTTAGTACATTAGTTTACTAATTTACATTAGCTTACTAAATTAGTAAACTAATTTAGTTATATTAATTTTTTAAATTTAGTAAATTAGATGAATATAACATTATACAAACATTGCAATAATTATGGAAACCAACTAAAATATTTACTGTAAAAATAAATTGAAAATAAATACTACTGCTAAGCTTTAAATACTTAAAAATGTAAGTTCAACTCTTGACGAAGTTCCTGTGTTAGTTATATCATATGCTTTGCAAATAATGTCTGTGTTGGACTGTATGTGACTTCAGGCTAGTACTGGCTTTTAACTATTCTTCATATTCTAGTAAAGGCTTTTCATTCTTCATCTTTCCACACGCATCACCCCTCTTCACATACCTTTGTAGCTGTTGCTGCTGCTGCTGCTGCTAAGTCAATTCAGTCATGTCCAACTCTGTGCGACCCCAAAGACGGCAGCCCAGCAGGCTCCCCTGTCCCTGGGATTCTCCAGGCAAGAACACTGGAGTGGGTACCTTTGTAGCAGTTCTAACTAAGTCCATTTTGCTATTTTGCAAAGGTAAAACAGTCATATTAGATTTCTGATATTGATGCCCTAGCAGTCAAAAGATGGTCAGAACACAGTTAAGAACAACTTGGAGCACAGAATGCAGGGATTGGTCTTGCCAATTCAGTCACTCAACTTGTTACCATGTGCCTACAGTGTCATCATGTGGGCAATCCCTGGATGAGACATACTGAAGGTTGCTAAGCAGAAGCATGGCACATGCTGGAAGGGTGTTAGGTGATGGGGAAGCCAGGGGCAGGAATAAAAGATCTTCACTGTCCCTGCAATTGAGGCAGAGAGGCTAGCAGCTAGAGATAAGGGAGATGAGTGCACTGGACTGAGGGGGCAGAATCAACAGAACCTGGAGACTAGTAAGATGTGAGGGTGATGAAAGGGAGGTAGAATTATCCAGGAGTCTAGAAAGCCCATTCAGGTGAAAGTTGATTGCAATAACTAAGAGAATGAAGGCAGAGGACACACTGGAGGGACAGGATTAGAGAAGCTGGAATGTGTTGTGAATGATTAAATGCTGACCCTGTACTTTCTACATCACTGTATTTGTAAGGAATGAGAGATTCAGAGGACTTAGAGGAAAATCAAGGAGTTCAGTTAGGAAAGTGTTGAGGCCAGCGTGAGGAACTCCGCCCATGGCAAAGGTCATGAGGAAGGAAGCTTGGCATATGCAAAAGCGTGCTCAAGCCTCAGGAAACCCACTGTTTCTGAGCATCTACCCCAAAACCAGAGTACTTTACGGGGAGCTCTCCTCCATAACCATTTCTCTCGGAGAAGGAGTTAACTTGCAGCTCCAGTTAATAAAAATTCCTGGGCGTGACAAGAGTGTTTCAACTTACGAACTCTGAAGGTTATCTAGCCTGCCTGTATAGGTTCGTCTGGCCACATGTGATTGTTTACAACCCCCAGCTGTAAGAGGCATGGGATGCTTTAAAACTTTCTAAATACAGACTCTTTTGAGACGTTAGAAGATCATTAGTATAGTAGTATGGGTTGATTAGGAATTATATTGGTGAAGGGTTTTTTCATTTGTTGTGCCAATAATTACTGCTAATTCCCTGCCCTGGGTGTGACAAGGGTGTCTCAGGTCAAACCTCTCTGCTGACAGACTAGCTTGTGTGACAACCTCTCAACCATAAACAGCACAGAGAGTTTGGATTATTAGCATAGGGCTTTTTTATTGTTGAGTCAATGAATGCTGCCAGGCCTCCATATCCTTAGGCACCTGGGAATATATTAATCAATGTATTTGAAATATAGAAAAGGAAATATAGTACTTTTAAGGTTAGCAATACTAGAGATTTTAAGTTAATGAATTTTCTCTTTTGTTATAGATCACTGTATTTTGATATAAATCACTGTGCCCTTGCTATGTAAAAATGTAACTTTATCACTATCTTAAGACTAACTAGAACTTAAAGGGAACATTGGTAAAGGGTTTTCATTTGTTGGGCTGATGTTTGCTGCTAAATCTCCATATTCCCTGCCCTTATAATAAATATAACTAGCATATAGGAGAAATAAGTATTAACCTTTAAGCATATAAAAGAAATAAGTATTAATCTTTAAGATTAGTCATGTTAAACCTTAGGTTAAGTAAATGCCTTTCCTAGTTGTAACTCACTACACCCTCACCCTATAGGAATGCGACTTTATTTGGAGGGTGGCGCCAGATTTAAGAAAAAAATCACCCCTGGAAAAATAAGTTTTCTGGTTAACTGACTGGTATCAGAAAGGGCCATAAAATGTCAGCAGACCTCATGGTCAGAAGATGATGTAAAAACTCACAAGACCTTTGTATAATTTTATATGAAGCACCTGATTGTGACAAGAGTCAGGTCTGCTGACCCCCGTGTGACTGTGTATTCATCCCTATGTATAACAAAAGGTATAAAAACAAACCTGAAAAATAAATAAATGGGATCAGTTCCTGGAAAGACTCATTCCCCGTGTCGTTTCTTTTTGCTCCCTGCTTTCTTGGCTGAATTCCCATCTGATATGGGGGTATGCACCAAACCTACTAACTCTGCCTGGGCTGCTAAGATCGGACCGGGGGAGGCCTCAGTGCCTCCTCTCCTTCGGGAGAACAGAAAGACGCCTGTGGCCTACGTAGGTGGTGATTAGTATTCCATGTAAATCAGTTATTCAGCCTCTTTTTCTCCACTAATTTCCTACTACACTATCCGTTTCTAATCTCCCTCTATATCTATAATTAAATAAGTTTTTTTCCAGGACGCCTACTCCATCCCCACCTTCGAATCACCCTGGATCCACTGAGGCTGGACCCCGGCAGGAAAGAGTGGCAGGCCACCTGGCCCTGAAGCTGGTCCTAGTTGCCACTGTGAAATCTGGAGTTGAGTAACATGCCTCATCTCTCTGGGGGCGGTATCAGGTGAAGGTTGATGGGTTAGACTGTGGACAGTGGCTCTGCCAAGTACAAGTGCATAGAAGGGGCCTTGCTAAGATCACAAAGGGTGTAAATGGTTTCATGAATTTAAGGTGCAAAACACAGTGGCCTCCCTCATTTTCCCTGCACTTTTTCTCTGAGCCAGAGTAGGTAGCTTTGGGTAGGCAGAGGTGCCCTACCAAAGGGGATGCTTCCATCCCCTGCTAGCTCAGTCTTCCAGACCCTTCTAGGTCCCCAGGCTCCTGTCTTTGTGCTCCATTCTCTGTACATGTTATGCTACAGCCACATCCAAGGACTGGTTCTGGCCCAGGCCCTTCACAGATCAGAGACACCACCTTGTGCCCTCTCTCCCCATGGTCCACTGGAACTTTCTTTCCTAGACCAAGGCATCTGTATTTGGTTGGAGACAGTCTGCAATTCAAGAATAGGCCATGGAGGGCAGTTCTCTGTGTAGCCCTGTAGGTTCTGTGAACTTGGGAATATTTCCTGTTCCTCTAGATCTTAATATCCTTCTCTGCAACATGGAGATGATAACAATATCTCCCATTATCACATACTTGTGAATAAGTTTAAATATGTTAGTGTCTTTAAAACACTTAGAATCCAACACACTCTTAAGTGTCAGATAAGTCTTTTAAGAAGGGAGGGGAAAGGGAAGGATTGAAGGGAGGCTCATTTTTAAATTGTTAATGGGCTACTAAAGAATCATTCAAACATTCACCAAGTCTTACGACATTACAAGGAACTTATACTATTAAAAAAAAACAAAACTAGACAATCTAGACTTTTAGTTATTAAGAAAAAGATTTAATTTGGTTGAAAAAAATCTAAATATATTTTAAAAATTCACTTTAAAAAAAGTGTCACAGAATTGCCAAGCTTAGTCTATCAGACCTGTCATAACAAAATGTCACATGCTGGGTAGCTCAAAACAACACTGACTTCTCAGGCTTTGAGCTGGTAGTCCATGTCAGGTGCTGGTTGAATTGATTTCTTATGAGAGTTCTCTCTTTAGCTTGCAAAGGGCTGTTCCTTGCTGTTTTCTCTGTGAGCACATGCATCTCTGGTGTCATTTCTTATTCTTACAAGGACAGTAGCCCTATTGAATGAAGACCTCACCCTTCTAACCTTGTTTAACCTCAATTACATCTTTAAATGCCCTAACTCCAGAAAATGGTCATATTGGAAGTTAGGGCTTCAATATACAAATTTTGGAGGGGACACCATTCAGTCCATAACACTGATATAAAGGGAGATAGATATATACCAGGCCTATTCAACTAAAAGCAAGAGAGAGGTAAGAGTTTTTATTTTAAACACTGAAATGTAAGATAAGAGCTTCCCTGGTGGCTCAGACTGTAAAGAATCTGCCTGCAATGAGGGAGGCAAATTTTTGAGTTGAGAAGATCCCCTGGAGAAGGGAATGGCAAATCGCTCTAGTATTCTTGCCTGGAGAATTCCATTGATGGAGGAGCCTATGAGGTCACGAAGAGTCAAGACACACTCAGTGAGTAACATACACACATGTAAAATGAAGCATATTATCTGTGATAGAGCTGCCAACTGTTTTTTATTATTGAAGTTCAATAATGAAGTTTTATAATGAAATTATGTGACTCAATCTTTTGAAAAAACACAGCATTGAAACTGCCAAATAAAGAATGTCACTTTCCATCTGATTCTAAAAGAATTAAGTAACTAGCCAGAGTCCTGACCTTTAACACACTCTTTAAAAAGTTCAGAGCAGAGATCAAGAATAAGGTGCTGATTGGAAACACACACACACACACACACACACACACACACACACACACACACACACAATCTAAAAGTTGACAGTTATGTTTTATTTGGCAGACATTCTTAGGACTTTGAGCCCAGGAAGTGTTAGTCACTTGGCTCAATGAATTAGATCTGGTAGACAGAATGCTTGAAGAACTATGGACAGAGGTTTGTAACATTGTATAGGATGTGGTAACCAACACCATCTCCAAGCAAAAGAAATGCAAGAAGACAAAGTGGTTGTCTGAGAAGGCCTTAAAAATCTCTAAGGAAAGAAGAGAAGCGAAAAGCAAAGGAGAAAATGAAAGATAAACCCAACTGGTATGGAGAAGACTCTTGAGAGTCCCTTGGACTGCAAGGAGATCCAACCAGTCCATCCCAGAGATGCGGAAGCTGAAACTCCAGTACTTTGGCCACCTGATGAGAAGAATTAACTCATTAGAAAAGACCCAGATGCTGGGAAAGATTGAAGGTGAGAAGAGATGGGGATGACAGAGGATGAGATGATTGGATGACATCACTGACTTCATGGACATTAGTTTGAGTAAGCTGCGGGAGTTGGTGATGAACAGGGAAGCCAGGCATGCTGCAGTCCATGGGGTCACAAAGAGTCAGACACGACAGAGCAACTTAACTGAAACCTAACTGAATGCAGAGTTCCAGAGAATAGCAAGGAGAGATAAGAAAGCCTTCTCAAGCGAAGAATGCAAACCAACAGAGGAAAACAATGGAATGGGCAAGATTTAGAGATCTCTTCAAGAAAATTGGAGATACCAAGGGAACATTTCAGGCAAGGATGGACACAATAAAGGATAGAAAGGTAAGGACCTAAAGAAGCAGAAGAGGTTATGAAAAGGAGGCAAGAATACACAGAAGAACTATACAGGAAACCTCTCAAGGACTTGGATAACCATGATGGTTTGGTTACTCACCTAGAGTCAGATATCCTGGAGTGGGAAGTGGAAAGTGTGCCTTAGGAAGAATTACTATAAACAAAGCTAGCAGAGGTGAAGGACTTCCATCTAAGCCATTTAAAATCCCAAAAGATGATGCTATGAAAGTGCTGCACTCAATATGTCAGCAAATTTGGAAAACTCAGCAGTGGCCACAGGACTGGAAAAGGTCAGTTTTCATTCCAATCCCAAAGAAGAACAACGCTAAAGAATCTTCAAGTTACTTTACAATTGTACTCATTTCACATACTACCAAGGTTATACTCAAAATCCTTCAAACTAGCCTTCAACACTATGTGAACTGAGAACTTCCAGATGTACAAACTGGGTTTTGAAGAGGCAGAGGACCCAGAGACCAAAACTGTCAACATTCAGTGGATAATAGAGAAAGCAAGGAAGTTTCAGTAAAACATCTGCTTCATTGACTACACTAAAGTGATTGACTATGTGGATCACAACAAACTGTGGAAAATTCTTAAGGAGATGAGAGTGCCAGATGCCCTTACCTGTCTCCCGAGAAACCTGTATGCCAGTCAAGAAGCAACATTTAGGACCAGACATGAAACAACTGATTGGTTCAAAATTGGGAAAGGAGTATGAGAAGGCTGTATACTATCACCCTGCTTATTTAACTTATGTGCAGAGTATGTCATGTGAAATGCTGGGCTGGATGAACCACAAGCTAGAATTAAGATGGCCAGGAGAAATATCAACAACTACAGATATGCTGATGATACCACTCTGATAACAAAAAGTGAAGAGGAACTAAAGAACTTCTTGACGAGGGTAAAAGATAAGAATGAAAAGGCTGGCTTAACTCACTTTTCAAAGAACTGAGATCATGGCATCCAGTCCCATCACTTCATGGCAAATAGATGGGGGAAAATGGAAACAGTGACAGATTTTATTTTCTTGGGCTCCAAAATCAATGTAGATGGTGACTGCAGCCATGAAATTAAAAGATGCTTGCTCCTTGGAAGAAGTTATGACCAAGCTAGACAGCATATTAAAAAGCAGAGACATTACTTTGCCAACAAAGGTTCATATAATCAAAGCTATGGTTTTTCCAGTAGTCAAGAATGGGTGTGAGAGTTGAAGCATAAAGAAGACTGAGTGCTGAAGAATTGTTGCTTTTGAACTGTAGTGTTAGAGAAGACTCTTTAGAATCCGTTAGACAACAAGGCGATCAAACCAGTCAATTCTAAAGGAAATCAACCCTGAATATTCATTGGAAGAACTGATGCTGAAGCTACAGTACTTTGGCCACTTGATGTGAAGGGCTGAAACATTAGAAAAGACCCTGATGCTGAAAAAGACTGAAAGCAAAAGGAGAACGGGCGGCAGAGGATGAGATGCTTAGATAGCATCAATGACTCAATGGCCATGAATTTAAGCAAACTTTTGGAGACAGTAGTGGACAGCAGAGCCTAGCGTGTTACCGTCCATTGGATCATAAAGAATCAGACATGGCTTAGCGACAGAACAATAACGACACATGAAAAGATGAAGGAGTCTGGTCTCACTGAATTCTTTCCTTTGATATGCAGCTCAGCTCTCCAGGCAAGTATCCTGTGTTTTCTCATTCTGAGTTTCCTCAGGATGCCCCAGCTTGGGGTGGTTGCAGTCTGATGGCTGCTAGATGGCAGTCATTCCTTGTTTCCTTCCTGAGTTCCCTCAGGGCTCACTTTGGGGGTGACTCTAATATTATGGCTAGATCATTTGTTTACTATTTTGGCAGGCAATGTTTTATTTATCAAAGATACTCTGTGCTCTGGGAAAAACTGGCAGAACGGGTCTTCAGGTAGATATTTACAGGAGAAAATTTTATGAATCCAATTTCTTGCATCATCTCAGATCTAGAAAGTATAAAAATCATTTAAAGAGACATCTGAGATGTGTACTTGATTTCATGTATCCTTTGCCAACATGACATATATACGGACCTCCTTCTGACCTCTTCTGAACTGTCACTGAGAGGTTATGTCTTGGGTTATAGTCCTCAATAAGCCTCAAATAAAATTCAACTTACAGCTCTCATGTTGTATGTGTGTGTTTCACTTGACAACATATATGAAGTGAAAGAAAATGCAATAGATAGAAATAACAGTGGAAAACTTAAATGATCTCTAAAGTCATTTAGAGAAAACTAAGCAAAAACATCTATTTCTGCTTTATTGACTATGCCAAAGCCTTTGACTGTGTGGATCACAATAAACTGTGGAAAATTCTGAGAGAGATGGGAATACCAGACCACCTGACCTGTCTCTTGAGAAATCTGTATGCAGGTCAGGAAGCAACAGTTAGAACTGGACATGGAACAACAGACTGGTTTCAAATAGGAAAAGCAGTACGTCAAGGTTGTGTATTGTCACCCTGCTTGTTTAACTTCTATGCAGAGTACATCATGAGAAACGTTGGGCTAGAAAAAGCACTAGCTGGAATCAGCATTGCCAGGAGAAATATCAGTAACCTCAGATATGCAGATGACACCACCCTTTATGGCAGAAAGTGAAGAGGAACTAAAAAACCTCTTGATGAAAGAAAAGGAGGAGAGTGAAAAAGTTGGCTTAAAGCTCAACATTCAGAAAACGAAGATCATGGCATCCGGTCCCATCACTTCATGGGCAATAGATGGGGAAATAGTGGAAACAGTGTCAGACTTTATTTTGGGGGCTCCAACATCACTGCAGATGGTGACTGCAGCCATGAAATTAAAAGATGATTACTCCTTGGAAGAAAAGTTATGACCAACCTAGATAGCATATTCAAAAGCAGAGACATTACCTTGCCAACTGAGGTCCATCTAGTCAAGACTATGGTTTTTCCAGTACTCATGTATGGATGTGAGAGTTGGACTGTGAAGAAAGCTGAGCACTGAAGAATTGATGCTTTTGAACTGTGGTGTTGGAGAAGACTCTTGAGAGTCCCTTGGACTGCAAGGAGATCCAACCAGTCCATTCTGAAGGAGATCAGCCCTGGGATTTTTGGGAAGGAATGATGCTAAAGCTGAAATTCCAGTACTTTGGCCACCTCATGTGAAGAGTTGACTCATTGGTAAAGACTCTGATGTTGGGAAGGATTGGGGGCAGGAGGAGAAGGGGATGATGAAGGATGAGATGGCTGGGTGGCATCACAGACTCGATGGACGTGAGTCTGAGTGAACTCTGGGAGATGGTGATGGACAGGGAGGTCTGGCGTGCTGTGATTCATGGGGTCGCAGAGAGTCGGACACGACTGAGTGACTGAACTGAGCTGAAATGATAGCCTACAGAGAAAATTCAGGTTTAAATAGCATACTTAAAATCATACAGCTAGTAACAGGAGGAAGCAGAGTTCAAACCCACAAATAAACTACACACGGCTTATCACAACCCTATGGGAAGGATTGGGGGCAGGAGGAGAAGGGGACGACCGAGGATGAGATGGCTGGATGGCATCACGGACTCGATGGACCTGAGTCTGAGTGAACTCCGGGAGATGGTGATGGACAGGGAGGCCTGGCGTGCTGCGATTCATGGGGTCACAAAGAGTTGGACACTACTGAGCGACTGAACTGAACTGAACTGAACTGAGAATAAACTGAACAAATTAGACCTGAACTGGGAGAAAACAAGGTGAATGTAAATCAAAGAGCTTTCTTTTGCTTTCTTCCTCCCTCTCTTCCTCTTTGTTTCCTTCATTCCTTCTTCTCTTCCACTTTCATTTTCTGATAATCTTTTCTTTCTGTTCAGGTTGCTGATTAATCTATCTTTCTTATTTTAAATACTTGAGAGTAGGATCCCCATTTTATTCATGTTTGCATCACCCCAAGTACTATCAGGTACCCACAGACAGTTGTTTAATTGAATTAATTTTCTTTAAAATGCAAAAAGAAAATGTAGATGCAAATGACTAATGTAGATATAAAATGACACTAAAAATGCCGAAATCTGTGTACCTCATCTTTTAATCTGATACTGTTCAAATTTCAAAGACAAAGTTGCAATAACTAGCTGATTATTATTATCTTCTCTTTTTGTGCAAGAGGACTGTCAAATCTAATCATCATTCAGAGAGAAAGAGAGAGAACAAAATAATAATAATAATGAAGAAATGCCTTAACTCTTTCTTCTAAGATGTTCATCACATCCTTTTATCTACAAAGTTGGTGAAAACTGAATTCTCTCCCTCCCGGGGATTTAGATTACACAAACTATCTTCTAACATTTATCACATTTCTTATCACAAAAGTAAACTCTTCTAAGGAAGATGTATGACACAGGCCTACAGAAGAAACACAACTCCTCCGTTTTATCTAATTTGAAATGTAAGTACCTTCAGCTGCTTTGTTGCCTCCCATTTTATACATTCTTCCCCTCGACCTGATTCTTCACTGTTTCAATTATTAAATGAAAATGTCTCCAGAGACAGCCAAGAGTAATACTCTATTCTCTTAACTTGTGTTCATGTCTTACTTAATGACTTTTTCTTTTGCATGGTAAAACAAAACAGCCAAAAACAAACTAAAACAAAAAAACAAACAACATCAACAAAAAACCTGAGAACGGAATTCATGCTGGCCCAGAGCCAGGTGCCATGCTTTTGTCCAGTGTCACTGGACTCCTGTCTATGGGTTTCAGACCCTGGGGTGGTATGTGAGCTATGCAGGCCTGGCCTGGGCTCCCTGAGTTCCCAGCTCTGGCTGAAAGCCACCTACAAGCTGCTTTGGCCTCAGGTTGGAATCCTTCAGCAAGTCAGGCTGAGCTCATGGTTGTACCCACCTGGTCCCTGCACTGAAGGAGTCTGCCTGGGGCCTCTGTTGAGAGGGCGATGGTATTAAAGACACCTGAAAGAATTAATCTGAAGAACAGACATTTCTTCTTTCTTATTCTCCATTGCCCTTTTATTGCCAGATTTGGAACCTGACATCCAAAATTTACCCAACTAATATGTGCATGTGTTCAGTGAATATATGAACACTTCCACCCTATTTCTGGATTTAAAGAACTGAAACTGAATAAAGGCACATCTGACTGAAAGGAGTGAGTATATCTCCTGATGTGAAAATATAAACAGAATCTTCTACCACCAACTAAAGCATAAAAACACATATCATAATGTCTGAGCTGACTCCTTGCTAGAATGGCTTTATATGGCCCCAAACCTCCATTCCCTTTATTTGTGGATCTAAGAAAGAAGAACAAGTATGTAGGAGAGACAAAAGCTGGCCGAGGGCAATAGTGCAAAAAAAAAAAGTACTTTGCAAGATCCAGAATCCAGCCTCCATATTCCATTTCACTGTTTTGCATAGACTTTTGGATCAGGTGTCAGTGTTTAGGGGGCAGAGTCCAGCTTAGTGACACTAGCTGAGTGACAGGTTCTGTATGTTTGTGTGGAACACAGAATCAGGGTGCTGAGGCATCTGGCTGTTCTCCCATCCTTTACCCCATGACTCATGATGGATGCCTGTGGCAAGGTTCTGCTTATACAGTTTTATCTCCATCACTTTCCCTATGACAGATGAGGAATGCAGGAACCTTGGCAAGCATGGCATGGAGATTCAGCAAGCTCTTCAACATGTCATGTAGGGAGGCAAAATCAATCACAGAAGCAACCCCTCACTGTGGTTGGGAGATTAGCATCTTTACAAGATAATAAAGGCAACAAATTACATCTGCCAGCACTCAAAGAAGGAGACTTATAAAATGATTCTTGGATAAGCAGTGAGGCTCTGTGCCGTAGCCCATCAGATTCAGAGAGAAAGCTAGAAACTGGGCAAGCCGTAGACCAGCTCCAAGACCTGTGTGCTTAAACTAATGGGCTGCCCACAAATGCTCCTGTGGGTCAGTTCCAACTTCCCACTGTATTCTCCCACAGAGACTCATAAAGGTGGATAGTAGGCATTTGGAGTCATAATGACTGCTCACTGTCCTACCTCCTATTGATTTATAGTAGCCATATATTTATCCTTATTTCTTTTAAGGAGATCTGCCTTGGGAAGCACAGTTGACCAACCTTCACAAGCACCATCTTTGGATTTGCTATAGTGCTCCAGCTGGGTCCCTACTTCTCATCAGCCACTCCAGCCAATGACTGAGCGCTATGGGTAGGACACAAGGTCATTTCCATCTAATGCAAGACTTCTTTAACAACACTATTTTCTAAGGGTATCCTCATCAGTTTGACTAAGATTTTCTCAGAAAGTGCATTTCAGGTGAAAGCGTTTTCTTTCTTTCTTTATTTTTTTACAGTGTGTTAAAGGAAGCTTTATTTACACTTATTTTCCTTTTGTCAGTAATGCTTTATAATACCCTAGCTTCATGGTAGAATTTTAGGAGAATTAAACTAACACAAATCAAGATCGCATAATTAAGTCCTGTAATATATTAATTGACCTAAGTCTAGGAAAAGGAGTTGGCTAGGAGATAGTCAGTTACTGGGGGTAGTCACAAAGCATGTCCAACTTTTGTGACCCCATGGACTGTAACCCTCTAGGCTCCTCTGTCCAAGAGGCTCCCCAGGCAAGAATACCGGAGTGGGCCACCATCCCCCTTCACAGAGGATCCTCCCGACCCAGGAATCGAACCCCGTCTCCTGCACTGCAGGCAGCTTCTTTACCGACTGAGCAACCAGAGACGCTATACTAGGTATAGCACTAATTACAGTATAATGGCTAAAGTTGGATTTAAAACTATTTTGGCTAAAAATCCCAAGTGTGCCCCCCAACCTCCATCCTATCAACCCTCAAAGTTGTAGGTTCTGCATCTGACCTAGGAGCTATATTCTCAGATACCCAGGAACTATGGGATTAGAAAAAAGAGAAATTTTAATGTTTTATGAGTGTTTCTGCCATCTTTGCTCTGACAGTTGTCAGATGGCACCATGGTAGGAGGTCTTTCTTCATTTATTTCCCATCCCTCCCCTTTAATCCTTCACAGATATTTCCCACAAAATCTCCAGCATGTCTATCCCAACTTGGTGTCTGCTTCTTGAAGCCCATGGAGTGGCACATCATTACTTCAAAATGTCCTCTCAGACACCAGCCAATGTCTAGTAACTATAATTTCATAAGTTCATTTCCATTTATGTACTCCCTCATTCAAAGATACTGATTAAAAACCACCTCTATTGGTAAATGGAAGGAATGTTACAGAGATGCATAAGCTACAATATGTACCCTCACTGAAGATAATGGACACAACAAAAACATTGTGAAAATCACTATACACCACAGAGCACAGTGCCAAGGGAACACAGAAGAGAGACATTTTGGAATAAGTAATAAAGGAGGGAAATGTACTCTAAATATGTAGAAGAGAATGTAATACTGTTGACTTACAGGAATATTAGGAAATGACTTTATAAAATGGAATTTATGATGGAAAAATTATAATCTTTTTTTCTAAAGAATTCAGTTCAGTTCAGTTCATTCGCTCAGTCGTGACCGACTCTTTGTGACCCCATGAATCGCAGCACGTCAGGCCTCCCTGTCCATCACCAGCTCTCGGAGTCCACCCCAACTCACGTGTGTCGAGTAAGTGATGCCATCCAGCCATCTCATCCTCGGTCATCCCCTTCTCCTCCTGGCCCCAATCCCTCCCAGCATCAGGGTCTCTTCAACTCTTTGCATGAAGTGGCCAAAGTATTGGAGTTTCAGCCTCAGCATCAGTCCTTCCAATGAACACCCAGGACTGGTCTCCTTTAGGATGGACTGATTGGATCTCCTTGCAGTCCAAGGGACTCTCAAGAGTCTTCTCCAGCACTACAGTTCAAAAGCATCAATTCTTCGGCGCTCAGCCTTCTTCACAGTCCAACTCTCACATCCATACATGATCGCTGGGAAAACCACAGCCTTGACTAGATGGAACTTTGTTGGCAAAGTAATGTCTCTGCTTTTGAATATACTATCTATGTTGGTCATAACTTTCCTTCCAAGGAGTAAGTGTCTTTTAATTTCATGGCTGCAGTCACCATCTGCAGTGATTTTGGAGCCCCAAAAAATAAAGTTTGACACTGTTTCCACTGTTTCCCTATCTATTTCCCATGAAGTGATGGGACCGGATGCCATGATCTTCGTTTTCTGAATGTTGAGCTTTAAGCCAACTTTTTCACTCTCCTCTTTTACTTTCATCAAGAAGCTTTTTAGTTCCTCTTCACTTTCTGCCATAAGGGTGGTGTCATCTGTATATCTGAGGTGATTGATATTTCTCCCGGCAATGTTGATTCCAGCTTGTGCTTCATCCAGCCCAGTGTTTCTTATGATGTACTCTGCATAGAAGTTAAATAAGCAGGGTGACAATATACAGCTTTGACATACTTCCTTTCCTATTTGGAACCAGTCTGTTGTTCCATGTCCAGTTCTAACTGTTGCTTCCTGACCTTCGTATAGGTTTCTCAAGAGGCAGGTCAGGTGGTCTGGTATTCCTATCTCTTTCAAGATTTTCCTATATTAATTATAAAGCAGGAGGGACTTCCACTTTAGGCTAAGACTGAGCAACATTGATTAGATTTACCTTCCTCCCTAAAACAACAACAAAGACAGGAAGAAAGAAAGAAGGGAGAAAAGTCAACTTGAAATAATAGCTTACAAGACAGTTATCCCTGAGACATGGGTAACTTAAGAACTAAGCCCTGCAATTACCTCAACTTATAATATAATATTTCCTGGTGAAGTCTTAGGGAGTGAACTCATACAGAGCCTGGCACATCCCCTGAGCCAGCGAAATGAAGCTAAGAGGCCAGAGACACCAGACTGGCTAGAATGTTCAGGGATGAGAGGTCTGCACTGAGAACTCTGTAGATATGAAGAGGGTTCCCTTGAGCCCATGCTGCCAAATCCTAGCTCATGAGGACACTTAGAGAGAGCAAAGAGCTCAAGAAAGCCCAGAGAAATAATAGTCATCCATGTGTGAAATATACCCAAATTCAGAGAAAGACTCTCAAAAGAATGAAAAGATATAAACTTGGTAGGGTTGAGAGTAGTGCCTGTGTCTGGTAACCAGAATGGAAACCTCATCATTTACAGAGAATTGGGCTGGGTATTCAGAAAGATCTAGCCTCACTAGTTAGGAATAATTGACACTAGAATGAACATTTCAAACATTAAAGTTCTTCCCTAATATATTAAGGTCAGAACTAAAGGCTTCAAACTATTTCCAAGTAGCCTAACCAATTCCAGAGCAACGTTCAAGAATATTAAAAAAATACAAAGATATTCAGTACTAGGAAGATAAAATTCATAGCAGCTATTATCTAATCAAATATTTACAGGAAATAAACAGGGAAGAAATAGGAATATTTACCCATTTTGAGAAGAGAAATCAATCCATTTAAGCCAATTCAAAATTGTTACAGTTATTAGAATTATTAGACAAGGACATAAAAACAGTTGGTATAACTGTAGTCTATATGTGCAAGCACTACAGCAATTGTCAAACAGGTAAAGGAATGGAAGGTATTTTAAAAATGAAACTTCTAAAGATGAAAATTAAAACATCTGAGATGAAAAATAGAGTGGTGAAATTAATGGCATATTTGATATTGCAGGGGGAAGGACTAGAGAACTTGACGACATAACAATAGAAAATATACAAAATTAGATGCAGAATATATTATTTAAAAAAAATAAACAGAGTATCAGTGAGCTGTGGAAAAACTTCAAATGACTTAATATATGTGTTACTTGAGTCTTCAAGGAAGTCATAACTGAAAATTTTTTCAATAAATAATGGTCAGGTACTTCCAGATTTGATGAAAACCAAATGTAGGTGCTAAATTCTTAGAAGAAGCATATGTGTAAATCTGTAAGACTTTAGATTGGGCACCAGTTTCTTGGACATCACATAAAAGGCACCAACAGAGCAACAAACAAGAAGCATATAAATTTGAAAATATAAAAATTAAAAACCTTTTGCATCAAAAAGGTTTTTCAAATAAAGAAGAAAAAAACAATCCACAGAATGGGAGAAAATATTTGTAAATCATATTCTGATAAGAATTTAGTGTTCAGAATATAGGAAGAACACTTACAATTCAATAGTAAAAATATAGTAGGCAATGCATTTGAATAGACATTTTTCTAAGCATTTCTCTAAGAATATGTACAAATAAACATTTCTCCAAAAAGTATATGCATAAACATGTACAATGTTCAACATTGTTAGTCATTCAGTTCAGTTCAGTCGCTCAGCCGTGTCCAACTCTTTGTGACTCCATGAATCGCAGCAGGCCTCCCGTCCATCACCAACTCCCGGAATTCACTCAGACTCACGTCCATCGAGTCTGTGATGCCATCCGGCCATCTCATCCTCTGTCGTTCCCTTCTCCTCCTGCCCCCAATCCCTCCCAGCATCAGAGTCTTTACCAATGAGTCAACTCTTCGCATGAGGTGGCCAAAGTACCGGAGTTTCAGCTGTAGCATCATTCAGTTCAGTTCAGTCGCTCAGTCATGTCTGACTCTTTGCGACCCCATGAATCGCAGCACGTCAGGCCTCCCTGTCCATCACTAATTCACTCAGACTCGAGTCCATTGAGTTAGTGATGCCATCCAGACATCTCATCTTCGGTCGTCCCCTTCTTCTACCCCCAATCCCTCCCAGAATCAGAGTCTTTTCCAATGAGTCAACTCTTCACATGAGGTGGCCAAAGTACTGGAGTTTCAGCTTTAGCATCATTCCTTCCAAAGAAATCCCAGGACTGATCTCCCTCAGAATGGACTGGTTGGATCTCCTTGCACTGCAAGGGACTCTCAAGAGTCTTCTCCAACACCACAGTTCAAAAGCATCAATTCTTCGTTGCTCAGCCTTCTTCACAGTCCAACTCTCACATCCATACATGACCACAGGAAAAATCATAGCCTTGACTACATGGACCTTAGTCAGCAAGGTAATGTCTCTGCTTTTGAATATGCTATCTAGGTTGGTCATAACTTTTCTTCCAAGGAGTAAGTGTCTTTTAATTTCGTGGCTGCAACCACCATCTGCAGTGATGTTCAAGCCCCCAAAATAAAGTCTGACACTGTTTCCACTGTTTCCCCATCTATTTCTCATGGAGTGATGGGACCAGATGCCATGATCTTCGTTTTCTGAATGTTGATCTTTAAGCCAACTTTTTCACTCTCCTCTTTTACTTTCATCAAGAGGATTTTTAGTTCCTCTTCACTTTCTGCCATAAGGGTGGTGTCATCTGCATATCTGAGGTTACTGATATTTCTCCCAGCAATCTTGATTCCAGCTTGTGCTTCATTCAGCCCAGCGTTTCTTATGATGTACTCTGCATAGAAGTTAAATTTTCCACAGTTTATTGTGATCCACACAGTCAAAGGCTTTGGCATAGTCAATAAAGCAGAAATAGATGTTTTTCTGGAACTCTCTTGCTTTTTCCATGATCCAGCATATGTTGGCAATTCCATCTCTGGTTCCTCTGCCTTTTCTAAACCCAGCTTGAACATCAGGAAGTTCACAGTTCACATATTGCTGAAGCCTAGCTTGGAGAATTTTGAGCATTACTTTACAAGCATGTGAGATGAGTCCAGTTGTGTGGTAATTTGGGCATTCTTTGGCATTGCCTTTCTTTTGGATTGAAATGAAAACTGACCTTTTCCAGTCCTGTGGACACTGCTGAGTTTTCCAAATTTCCTGGCATATTGAGTGCAGCACTTTCACAGCATCATCTTTCAGGATTTGAAATAACTCAACTGGAATTCCATCACCTCCACTAGCTTTGTTCGTAGTGATGCTTTCTAAGGCCCACTTGACTTCACATTCCAGGATGTCTGGCTCTAGATTAGTGGCCATATCATCATGATTATCTGGTTAGTGAAGAACTATTTTGTATAGCCTTCTGTGTATTTTTGCCACCTCTTCTTAATATCTTCTGCTTCTGTTAGGTCCATACCACTTCTGTCTTTTATTGAGCCCATCTTTGCATGAAATGTTCCCTTGATATCTCTAATTTTCTTGAAGTGATCTCTAATCTTTCCCATTCTGTTGCTTTCCTCTATTTCTTTGCATTGATTGCTGAAGAAGGCTTTCTTATCTCTTCTTGCTATTCTTTGGAACTCTGCATTCAGATGCTTATATCTTTCCTTTTCTCCTTTGCTTTTTGCCTCTCTTCTTTTCACTGCTATTTGTAAGGCCTCCCCAGACAGCCGTTTTGCTTTTTTGCATTTCTTTTCCATGGGGATGGTCTTGATCCCTGTCTCCTGTACAGTGTCACGAACCTCATTCCATAGTTCATCAGGCACTCTATCTATCAGGTCTAGGCCCTTAAATCTATTTCTCACTTCCACTGTACTTCCAAAGAAATCCCAGGGCTGATCTCCTGATCTCCTTCAGAATGGATTGATTGGAGACAATGCAAATCAAAACATCAATGACATAACATTTCATATCCATTATAATGGGTGTAATAATTTTTTAAAAGGAAAACAGTGTTGGCTGAGGAGAAACTGGAACCTTCATACGTTGCAAGTATGAGTGTAACATAAATTACCCTGCAATCCAGCAATTCTTCATCTGTCAAATAGGGAGATGTACTCATTTAACTCAAAAGTCCTTTCAGAATGATATTATCATGAGGAAATTAGATAACTTATATGTTGTATTTCTAGCCTGTTGGAGAGAGTCAATAAATATAATTTCCCTGTAAAGAATGTACTTTGAAATGATGGATTTGGATAGAGGCTGAATGAGCTGATGAAGAGGAATTATTCACCTTTGGACTAAACCCTGACCAGTCTTAGAAGGCCGGTTTAGAATTGGGAGAGAAAGAGGAGTAACTGGAAACCTGAAGCCATAAAAAGGCTCAGAGTTTGAAGCAGGAAGACCTGAATTACATAACTGGCTTTTAGTTCCTTCCTCTATAAATTAGTAGTGATTTATAACTGGATCAGGATATTTGTGAGGATGAATGGGAAAGTAAAATTTTATTTTTATTTTTTAAAATTTATTATTTTTTTTAATTACAATACTGTATTTGTTTTGCCATACATTGACATGAAACAGCCACAGGTGTAATTTTCAAAAGTTTGAAGAAAGGTAACCCTTGAGTTGAGTGCCCCTCTTTTATGTGCTGTGCTAGTGGGTGGATGCCTTAACTAGAGCTCAGGTCCCAAGAAGTTTGCTACAAATCTCAGGAGGAGGGCTTTCTAAATTGTATAAAGTATAAATAACTGGAGCAAGCAGTTTAAACCATGTGGAGAATTAGAATGAATGGTTTTCCAATCTGTGGATGTCCAACAAACAGAGAAACCAAGAGCACAGCTTGGTGGCGGACACCTAAGTGTGGCCCAGACACTCACTGTGTTGAAGAAGTTAGAGACCCTTGGGCCATGCTGCCTGTTCTCAGCACAGGGGGACCTTTACTGGGGGTTCTGAAGTGTTTGAGGAATGGTGTGAAGGAGAAAAAGAAGTTAAATGAGATGCATGGTGTTAGTGAAGGTAAGTGAAAAATAGATTTTACAAAAGAACAATGGGAAGCCATGGAGCATTTTAGACAGAAGAGTAATCCGATCAGATTTCTAGTTTTAAGAGCCCAGTGGATTGTAGGGGAGCACTAGTGGAAGAAAAGAGACTACTTAGGGAATTAGTGCAGTAGTCCAGTATGGAGCCTATTCATGTGTCTAGCGATGGGGATGTGGATGAGGGTGTCAGCACTGAGGATGGTGAGAAATGAAGCAAGGAGTCAATAGGACCTAAGGTGCATCAGACATATGAGGAAAGGAAAGAGTACTCAAGAGTACCCAGAATTTTTTTCAAGTACCAACGTGGAGGCTGGAATATTTAATGAAGTTGAGAAACAAGGGAGCATGGATTTATCAAACAGTTTTGAGTCTGGAGACCTATCAATGGTCCCATGTTTCTGAAATACAAAACATAAGACCATGTGATTGGAGTGATCAATGAAACTGAAATGCAGAAAGAGGCAAGATTATGGAAGATCTCATACAATAGAATTTTCATTGTAAAAGTGAATGGGCCACAACTCCTCTTCCTTTATTCAAATGACAGCATGATGTTTGAGAAGGTTCTCTCTGATGATGGTGTAGAGTTTAGATCCTAATAGAAAAGTCACAGGGAGGGAGACAAGCGAGGAGGCTGGATAAGAGTCAGGATGACTAAATCGTCCCTGTTGATCTCCTTCTCTGAAATAAAATTACCCAGTACCTGACATCAGCATTTTTTTTTTTTTTTTTTGCCAAATCTCTTTATGTTGAATGTAAATTCCAAGATGTGCTTTCAACTAGGGATAATTATCTATAATCCAGTGTGATCGTCTCATTTTCTCTCCTTTCTCCCTCTGTAGAGTGTGTGGCTTTGGGCAGGCTTGAGAAAGATATGACTCAATTGCCTGTCAGCACAGCTTTGGTGAGGAGAAAATATCACGGAAAAGGAAGCTCACTGTTGCAGAAACAGTGTGGTAGTTGATTACTAATTACTGAAATATTATGTCTGAAGGAAGGAAGGCACAAGCCTACTTTCCAAGGCTCCAGGTATTTAACAAACTTGTTTGAGACACCCTTTGATGGCCTGAGAAACATCTGAGAAGAATGAGATTCTTCAGCCTCCTTCTAAGTTTCATTTATGGCTTTTGCATGACATGCTTCTTACTCTTGAACTTGAAGGATGGGGTTGAGACAAAGAAGCATCCGTAAACGTTACCATCCAAAGGAGACTGTGGTTGAAGGAGCCCAAATGGTTTCCGAATGGCAGGGTAACGGGAAGAAAAGAAAGGAAGTGAGCTGAGCCCTTCACTTTCTTGGAAACATTAAGGGAAACTTTTCAAAAACACAAGTGTAGTCATGCCCTTTGTCTACTTGAAATTCTCCTATAACTTCCCTTTCTCCTGAGAGGTCAAGATTCTCAATTAATTGGCTAACCAGGCTCTCCCACCTCTCCCATGGTTCATAGAGAAGGCTGGTTGGAAGGGCAGAGAAGTAGGGGAGGAGATAGGAGGATGCTCCTTCTTTCAGTTCCTCAGAAGAACTGTATTTTCTCTCACCACCAGTATTTGCATCTTCATTGTCTTATGCCTACAACACCTTCCTTTTTCTGCCTGCCAAGTAAGTCTTCCTCGCCCTTTTTCTTAGCTCAAATGCTTCCTCTATGGTAAGGCTTTCTCTTGTACCCAAAATATGTCTGTGCACTTCCATCAGCTTCTTCTTCTTCTTTTTTTTTTAATGAATGCTCTTTGTAGAATACTTTTAGACACAAGAGAAAAAATGCAAAGATAGTACAGAGTCTTCATATATCCTACTTCCAGTTTCTTCTGTTATTAACATCTTACCTTCACGTATTTAATACAACTAATGGACCAGTATTTGTATATTTTGTTCACTAAAGTCTATAGTTATTCAGAATTTTTAAATTTTATCAAATGTCCTTTTTGATTCCAAGATTCCATGTAGTATACCATGTCATATTTAGTTAACCTGTCCCCTCAGCTCCAATTGGTGGCAACAGTTTCTCAGACTTTTCTTCGTTTTGGGTGACCTTCACAGTTTTTCCATATGCTGCCAGATATTTTGCCAGATGCTCCTTTATTGGAATTTGATGATGTTCTCATTATTAGGCTGGGATAATGGTCACTTTGGAGGACAAGAGTCAAGTGTCATTTCTGCACAACATATTAATGTGTGTACTATCCACATGACTCATCACTGTTATTGTTGATCTTAATCATCTGGTCATCTGGTGTTTGCCAGTTTTATTCACTATAAGGTTGTTCATTCTCCTCCTTTTCCAGGCTGTACTCTTTGAAATAAATCACTTCATATAGAACACACTTAGGACTGGAGAGATATAGCCCATCTCCTTGCACAGCACCTACCTGCAGTTATTTAGGATTTTTCTCCATGAAGGTTTGCCTCAGTCCCTGACTTCTGCATGTATGTATGTATGCAAGTGTGTATGTAATCATTGAAATATTTATTTATATCATATATATTTTTATTGTTCTTTGGCTCATATCTCTATACTGCTTTACTTAACTTCCTTGCTCTGATTTTTCAGCTTTGGCTATGAAATTTTTTTCAGTTACCTTCTCTGTCCCTTTGCAAACATATCATTATAGGGTCCTTTGTGTTAGTTTGTTCATTTTTTTGTTTGTTTCTTTTATTACTTCCTTAATTTCTAGTGCTGTGAAACAGATGCTCTAGGCTCATCTTATATATGTTTGTCCTTGCCCTAGAATCAACCATTGCTCTAAGAAGTCCTAATTCCTTATATTTTAGAATGAGATTAGAAACCAAGATCTTGGTAGTAGCTGTGCTCATTGTTAACAAGATGTTGTTTCTTCTAGGCTTTTCAGTTGAAATAGCTGGGAAATAGACAAATGTATATAACCTGTGTGTATACACATATTTGTGAATATGTCTGTATTTCCCTTCTGTATAAACAAAAGCTAGACATAAGTTCACACTGATGTCTCCAATTTTAATTATTATCAAATGGATCATCTACTCTCTTCTACTTGTCTTTCTGTAAACTCTCACTCTAACAGATAGAAACCTGGTTCCTACTTCTACCCATTTATTTACTTGATTGCTCAGTTCTCATAAACATGTTCAGCAGTGTCAGGTTGTTTAACCAGTTCCCTGAGGGGGATACTATTAATTACAGCACAGTGTTCATTTGCACTTTGTCTTTAGCCTTATAGATGCCAATCATTTCCTAAATTGTACCTGTCCCCTTCTTCTCTTCAAGTGAGGCTAATTCATAATTTTAACATAGTTAGATTACTATATCTGTGTTTCATCTTGAGATATTCCCATATCCTAGTGATTTTTATAAAGTGGGAATATTAACTATTTGGAAAGATTAATACACTCATAGAATCCTTCTTTACAGTGTCATAGAAAATCATGTTGCCACTCTAAAGAATTCATTGTGCTTCATCTATTTAGCTTCCTTAACACCTTGAATCCCTAGGAAGAACCAGTCTTTTCACTAAATTTATTCTTTATCCAGAATGTAACAGTATAACATTTTCAGAAAACTGCCTTCTTTCTCTTAGGAATATTTATTTATGATTTATCCATGTCTTTTGGCTTGATAGCTCACTTATCTTTACTGCTAAATGGTATTCCATTGTCTAGTTGTATACCATAGCTCAAATTAATAAAATCAGAAATGAAATGGAGAAATTGCAACAGACACCACAGAAACCAAAGGATTAAAAGAAACTACGAGCAACTATGTGCCAGTAAAATGGACAAATTCCTAAAAAGTTACAAATTTCCAAGATGAACAAAGAAGAAATAGGAAATATGAACAGAACAATTATAAGTACTGAAATTGAAGCTGTGATTAAAAATCTTACCATAAACAAAAGTCCAGGACCAGATGGCCTCACAAGCCAATTCTATCAAACATTTAGAGAACAGTTAACACCTATCCTTCTCTAATTCTTCCAAAAAAATTGCAGAGGAAGTAACACTCCCAAGTTCATTCCATGAGTCCACCATCACCCTGATACCAAAACTAGATAAAAATACCACAAAAAGAAAATTATAGGCCAATATTACTGACGAACATAGATGCAAAAATTCTCAACAAAATATTAGCAAACTGAATTCAACACATTAAAAGGATCATATACTATTATCAAGTGGGATTTATTCCAGGGATGCAAGGATTCTTTGACATAAACAAAGCAATCAATGTGATACACCATTTAACAAATTGAAGAATAAAAAAAATGTATGATTATTTCTGTAGATGCAAAAAAAGTTTTTGACAACACTCATTTATGATGAAAATTTTCTAGAAGAAGGCATAGAGGACCTCAAGATAGTGAAGGCCACATATGACAAACCCATGAAAAATGTTATTCTGAATGCTGAAAAACTGAAAGCTTTTCCTCTAAGGTCAAGAACAACACAATGATGTCCACTCTTGCCACTATTAATCAACATAGTTTTGGAAGTCCTTTTGTTATTTTTCAGTCATTCAGTCATATCTGACTCTTTGCAACACCATGGACTGCAACATGCCAGGCTTCCCTTTCCTTCACCATCTCCTGGAGTTTGCTCAAACTCATGTCCATTGAGTCAGTGAGGCCATCAAACCATTTCATCCTATGTCACCCCCTTCTCCTCCTGCCTTCAATCCTTCCCACTATCAAAAGACTCTTCCAACGAGTAAGTTCTTCACATCAGGTGGCCAAAGTATTGGAGCTTCAGTTTCAGCATCAGTCCTTCTGATGAAAATTCAAGATTGTTTTCCTTTAAGACTGACTGGTTTGATCCTCTTGCTGTCCAAGGAACTCTCAAGAGTCTTCACCAGATCCACAGTTTGAAAACATCAATTCTTTGGTGTTGGCCTTCTTTTGGTCCAGCTCTCATATCCTTACATGACTATTGGAAAGACCATCAGTTCAATTCAGTCACCCAGTCATCTCTGACTCTCTGCGAGCCCATGGACTGCAGCATGCCTGGCTTCCTTGTCCATCACCAATTCCCAGAGGTTGCTCAAACTCAAGTCTATCAAGTCAGTGATGTCATCCAACCATCTCATCCTCTATCATCCCCTTCTCCTCCTGCCTTCAATCTTTCCCAGCACCAGGGTCTTTTCTAGTGAGTCAGTTCTTCACATCAGGTGGCCAAAATATTGGAGCTTCAGCTTCCCCCATTAGTCCTGCCAATGAATAGTCAGGACTGATTTCCTTTAGGATGGACTGGTTGGATCTCTTTGCTATCCAAAGGACTCTCAAGAGTCTTCTCCAACACCACAGTTCAAAAGCATCAATCCTTTAGCGCTCAACTTTCTTTATAGTGCAACTCTCATATCCATATGATTACTGGAAAAACCATAGCTTTGACTAGATGGACCTTTGTTGGTGAAGTAATGTCTCTGCTTTTTAATATGCTGTCTAGGTTGGTCATAGCTTTTCTTCCAAGGAGCAAGTGTTTTTAATTTCATGGCTGCAGTGATTTACAGCCCAAGAAGAGGAAATTTGTCACTGTTCTAACATTTTCCCATTCTATTTCCCATGAAGTGATGGGACCAGATGTCATGATCTTAGCTTTATTGAATGTTGAGTTTTAAGCTGGCTTTTTCAGTTTCTTCCTTCATCCTCATCAAGAGGCTCTTTTGTTCCTCTCAGTTTTCTGCCATTAGAGTGGTAACATCTGCATATCTGAGGCTGTTGATATTTCTCCTGGAAATATTGATTCCAGTTTGTGATTCATCCAGCCCAGCATTTCATGTGACGTGCTTAAAGTTAAATAAACAGGGTGACCATAAACAGTCTTGTCATACTCCATTCTCAATCCCGAAAGAGTCAGTTGTTCCATACAGGGTTCTATATGATGCTTCTTGACCCGCACACAGATTTCTCAGAAGACAGGTGAGATGATCTTGTACTCCCATCTCTTTAAGAGTTGTCTAGAGTTTGTTATAATTCACATAAGCAGAGTACATCACCAAGAAAATTATAAAGCAGTTTTAAAGCAAAAATAGATGTAATATTTATGGATGTATTTAGTTTGAAAATATAGAACTGTTCTCATTTATTCCCATGAAAAATTAGTTTTGGTTGCACAAGACTATAAAGAATGTCAGGATGCTACCAGACTAACCCCACACCTGCAGTGTGTCTGCCAGCCCTCTCTCCACAGAGCATCTTTACCGGGCCACTCCTGTGCTCAGGCCGCAGCCAAGTGAGCTCACTATCACACATCACAATGTCGCTGGTGGTGGGAAAGCAGAAAGACAGAATTATCCTGCTTCGCTGGATTTCCTTTAAAGTTATACATGGCATACTTCCATAAATATAATTTTATTAAATTAATTTCCTTTGATAAGCCAAGATTAAATTCCTTTGTTAAAGCTATTACTTCTTTCTGGAATTACTTCCCAAATTTCTCCACTGAAAGAAATCCCCAAAGCATTTCAGACTCAGCTCTGGCTTACCTGCCTGGAAGCCTTTGAACAGCTCATTCCTCAGACTCATCAGTAGCTTCCTGTTGGGTTTTCTCAGGGCCCTGCTGAGTGCTTGCCACCCACCCACTTCTGCCTTCACCCAGACCATGAGCATCTTGAGGTGGGAACCCAAATTGCCTACAATAATCATTTCAATTCTATTACAAATACCTTAGGAATACAATAATCATTTCAATACTTACAAATACCTTAGGGATAGGTGCCCCCAAAATAATTTTTATCATTACTCCATTAACAAATGGACTTCCCTGGTGGCTCCCTGGTAAAGAATTCACCTGCCAATGCAGGAGACTCAAATTTGATCCCTAGGTTGGGAAGATCCCCTTGGAGAAGGAAATGGCAACCCACTCCAGTATCCTTGCCTGGGAAATCCCATGGACAGAGAAGCCAGGTGGGTTATAGTCCATGAGGTCACAAAAGAGTCAAACACAACCCAGCAACTAAGCAACAACAACAATACAAATAATCCTAAAATGTGAATCTCAACCATTAATTTATCTGTTCTTTGAGAACATTTAAATGTTTGTACTTCTTTAAGAAAATCCACTTTGGAGTAAAGAGAATTTATTTCATTTTCTCTCAGTTGTTAATTGTAATTGTAGGAGATTTGGAAGCAACACTTATTTTAAAATATTGTTTAAGTCCTACCACCTAAATTAACTGCTCTTAAAATCCAAGTGTGTTATCCTCTATTCCTTCATAGTAATATAATCATTCACACCCTATGGCCTTTCAGTTCAGTTCAGTTCAGTTGCTCATTCTTGTCCGAGTCTCTGCGACCCCATGAATCGCAACACACCAGGCCTTCCTGTCCATCACCAACTCCCAGAGTTCACTCAGACTCATGTCCATCAAGTCAGTGATGTCATCCAGCCATCTCATCCTCTGTCGTCTCCTTCTCCTCCTGCCCCCAATCCCTCCCAGCATCAGTCTTTTCCAATGAGTGAGCTCTTCAATATTTTTAAGCTTCCAAGAGAATACATACTTAAGAATATTGCTGCACTTATATTAAATAGGAAATATGTCTGATGAGTTTGCTTTATCCCATCTAGTGATCTTGTTGCATCTAGTCAAAAGTTGTCACTGATTCCTTTCTCCTGGATGTTTCTGAACTTCAGGCTGCAGATTTATATTAGCTTATTTGTTTTTCAGTGATGTTTGCTAATGAGTTGCTGCAAGTATGCCATGTACCCATAAACAGAATATTTATGGTCTCCTACGGTAACCTCAAATCATCCTTCTTGTGTGACAGTCCTTTTTTCTGGCTTTAATTTTCCTCTTTAGAAAGCACATCCTTTGGAAGTTGATTTAGTGAGGGTCTGTTGGTGATAAACACAATTATCATGTGTTTGAAAATGTGCCATTGTTTTAAAATGTTAATCTCTCTAAAGAGAAAATTATGATTTTCAATCATAATCTCTTAGTTTCTTAACAATATTTAGTCTACAAAGTAGAAACTGGAAATTATAAAAATATATCTACTCTTTGCAATTAGTGCAATTGTTTGTTCCTGTGTAGGCAGTATTTATTTTCTTTCATTGTTTTTAATATATATTTTCTCCAGCTTTAATGAGGTAGAATTGATAAATAAAATTGTAATATATTTAAAATGAATAATATGATTTGATATAGGTATAGGTTGTAAAAGGATTCCTACCATAGAATTAATAAACAACACATATAAACTCAGTATTTTGTTATTGTTGTTGTTAAGACACTTAAGTTGTACTCTATTAGCAAATTTCAATTACACAATACAATATTACTAACTATAATTGCCATGTTACCCATTAGATCCTAAGATCTTATTTATCTTATGATTTAAAGTTTGTACCTTTTTGCTACCCTCTCCCTAGACCCTGGCAACCACTCTTCTATTCTCTGTTTTTTGAGCACATCATTTTTGCTTGCTTGTTTCACACATAAGTGAGATTATACAGCATTTGTCTTTCTCTGTCTTGCTTATTTCACTTAAGATAATTCCCTCCAGATTCATCTGTACTGTTTCATATATCACACTTTATTCTCTTTTTCCATCCATTTGATTACAGATATTTACACTGCTTCCATACCTTGGCCACTGTGACTAATGCTGCAAGTGAGCATGGGAATATAGATGTTTCTTTGAAAGTGTGAAATGACGGTTTCATTTCCTTTGGACATATGAATTTAGAAATGAGACTGAATCAGACAGTAACTCTGTGCTTAATTTCTTGAGGAAATGCTTTATTATTTTCCATAGAGACTACCAAATTACATTCTCACCAATAGTATACATGTCCTTTCCTTCACATAAAAACCAGAATTTATCTCTTGTAAATATTTTTGGTAATAGATATCCTAACATCTGTGAAGTGATAGCTAATTGTGGTTTTGATTTGCATTTCCCTGATAATTTGTGTACCTGTGAGCCAAATATGTCTTCTTCGGAAAAATGTTTACTCAGTCTCTTGTTGATTTTTTAATTGAGAAATTTGTTCTACTTTTTAAGACTGATTTGGATATTGTTGATCTTTTGTAGTTCATACAAATTTTAGGATTTTTTTTTCTGTGAAAATGCCATTGGAATTTTGTAGATTGCTTTGGATAATATGGACATTTTAGCAACATTTAGTTTTATAATCCAGGAACATGAGATATCTTTCCACTCTCTTGTGTCTTTTTCAGTTTCTTTCATTAATTTTTTAAGTTTTCAGTGTATAGATTTTTCACCTCCTCAGTTAAGTATTTAAGACAATTAAGTATTTTATTGTAAACAGGATTATTTTCTTAGTATCTCTTTCTGATAGTTTGTTGTTAATGCATAAAATGCAATTGATTTTTACATTGCTTTTGTATCATGCAACTTTACTGAATTCACTTATTGGTTTTAACAAATTTTTGGTGAAATCTTTAGAGCTTTTAATGTATAACATCATGTCATCTACAAAACTAGAATTTTCCTCTTCCTTTCCAATTTGGATACCTTTAATATCATTTTCTTGACTAAGTTCCTGGCTAATACTTCTAGTACTGTGTTAATAAAACTGTCAACAGTGGGCATATTTGTTTTGTTCCTGTTCTTAGAGAAAAAATTCTCAGCTTTTCACCACTGAGTATGATGTTAACCGTAAGCTTGTCATATATGGCCTTTATTATGTTGAGATGCATTCCATCTATACATCTATACTTCATTTGTTCAGAATTTTTATCATTATTAGTATCATTTTACTCAATCATTTTTATCAGTTTATCATTTTTGTTTTGTTTATCATTTTTATCAGTGTATCAATTTATCATTAAATTTAGTTAAATCATGGTTTTTCTACATTTATTGAAATGATTATACACTTTTAATCTCATTTTATTACTCTGATGTATATTTATTGATTTTGGGTATGTTGAGTCATCCTTCCATCTTAGGAATAAAACTCACTTATTATAGGATATATTTATACAGGGAATATTATTCAACCACACAAAAAGAAGGAAATCTTGCAATTTGCCACAATATGGGTGAACCATGAAGGCATTACTCTAGGTAAGATAAAGAAAAAAATTACTATGTAATCTCACTTATTGAAGAAGGAAATAGCAACCCATTCCAGTATTCTTGCCTGAAAAATCCTATGGACAGAGGAGCCTGGCAGGCTATGTAGTCCACAGGGTGGCAACAGTTAAACACTACTGAGTGACTAAGCAATCTCACTTACATGTAAAATCTAAAAAAAAAAACAACAAAAATTTTTTAATCGAGCTTGTAGATATAGAGAATGGATTAATGACTGCCAGAGACAGAGGGTATTCAGTAGGAAAAATGAGTGAAGAGAGTCAAAAATAAGTCATAGGGCTATAATGTACAGCATGTTGACTGTAGTTAACAATACTGTATTGAACATCTGAATACAATATTCTAAGGGAGCAAAGATCTTATTCAAGACAAAAAATTGTACCTGTGTCTGGTTACAGGTGTTAACTAGACTTACTGAGGTGATCATATCATAATATATACAAATATCAATCATTGTGAAGGACACCTAAAAGTACTATGTTATATGTCAATTACACCTCAATAAAAATTAATTTTAAAAATTCCACTTTTAGATGAGAACAAAAAACGAAGCAAATGCAGTTTCATTTAGTAGGATTTTTGTCTGTTCATTTGTATTTTGTTTGTTTCTTTAAAATTTTTTTTATTGAAGGATAACTGATTTACAGAATTTTGTTGTTTTCTGTCAAACCTCAACATGAATCAACCATAGGTTTACATATATATCCTCTCTTTGGAAACTCCCTCCTGTTTCCTTCCCCATCCCACTCATCCAGAGCCTCTGTGTGTTTCCTGAGCCATACAGCAAATTCTCGTTGGCTATCTATTTTATATATGGTAATGTAAGTTTCCATGTTACTCTTTCCATACCCTCTCCTCCCCTCTTCCCATGTCCGTAAGTCTGTTCTCTATGTCTGCTTCTCCATTGCTGCCCTGTAAATAATCTTCAGTACCATTTTTCTAGATTCCATATATGTGTGTTAGAATATGATATTTATCTTTCTCCTTATGACTCACTTCACTCTGTTTAATAGGTTCTATTCTAGGTTCATCCACCTCATCAGAACTGACTCAAATGCATTCCTTTTTATGGCTGAGTAATATTCCATTGTGTATATGCACCATGGCTTTTTAAACATTCACCTATTGATGGACATCTAGTTTGCCTCCACATTCTAGGTATTGTAAATAGTGCTGTAATGAGCAATGGGATACATGGGTCTTTTTCAGTTTTGGTTTCCTCAGGGTATATGCCTAGGAGTAGGATTGCTGTGTCATATGGTGGTTTTTATTCCTAGTTTTTAAAGAATCTCCATACTGTCTTTCATAGTGGCTATATCAATTTACATTCCCATCAACAGTGCAAGAGCATTCCCTTTTCTCCACACTTTCTCCAGCATTTATTGTTTGTAGACTTTTGATGATGGCCATTTTGACTGGTGTGCGGTGATGTCTCTTTGTGGTTTTGATTTACATTTCTCTAGTAATAAGTGATGTTGAGCATCTTTTCATATGTTTGTTAGTCATCTTTATGTCGTCTTTGGAAAAATGTCTGTTTAAGTCTTTACCCTCTGTTTGATTGGGTTGTTTGTTTTTCTGACATTGAGTTGTATGAGATGCTTATATATTTTGGAAATTAATCCATTGTCAGTTGTTTCCTTTGCTATTTTTGTCTCCTAATATGAGGTTTGTCTCTTCACCTTCCTTATAATTTCTTTTGCTGTGCAAAACTTTTAAGTTTAATTAGGTCCCACTTTTGTTTTATTCCCCATTACTCTAGAAAGTGGGTCATAGAGGATTTTGCTTTGATTTATGTCATTGAGTGTTCTGCCTGTTTTCCCCTAAGAGTTCTACAGTTTTTGCTCTTACATTTAGGTCTTTAATTTTGAGTTTATCTTTGTATGTGGTATTAGGAAATGTTCTAATTTCATTCTTTTATATATAGCTGTCCAGTCTTCCCAACACCATTTATTGAAGAGGCTGTCTTTGCTCCATTGTATGTTCTTGCCTCCTTTGTCAAAAATAAGGTACCCATAGGTGTATGGATTTACTTCTGGGCTTTCTATCTTGTTTCTTTGGTCTATATTTTTATTTTTGTGCCAGTACCATACTGGCTTGATGACTGTAGCTTTGTAGTATAATCTGAAGTCAGGAAAGTTTATTCCTCCACCTCCATTCTTCATTCTCAAGACTGCTTTGGCTATTCAGGGCGTTTTTAGTTTCCATATGAACTGTGAAATTTTTGCTCTAGTTCTGTGAAAAATATCATTGGTAATTTGATAGAAATCACATTGAATCTGGGGAGTGGTGGCTGCACAGCTCTGAAGTGACTTTAAGGAGATACCCATTGTCCAAGGGCAAAGGAGAAGCCCCAGCAAGACGATAGGATGGGCAAAATCACGTTGAGAATCAAACTCTATACACACCAGAGAGGCTCAGAGGGCTCAAATCTATATGCACCAGGACCCCAAAATACCACAGAGACTGAAACAGAATTGTGTTTGAGTGTCTACTGGGGAGGCATGGGTTGTTAGTGGATTGCTGCAGGGGCAGGGGCTCAGGGTGCAGCAGACTTGGTATGGCATAAGCCCTCTTGGAAGATGCCATTAGTCCCACCATAGAGCTGCCAGAACTTACACAGGACTGGGGAAATAGACTCTTGGAGGGCACAAGCAGAATCTTATGTGCACCAGGACTCTGAGGAAAGGAACACTGACCCCACAAGAGACTGACCCAGACTTGGCTGTGAGTGTCCAGGAGTATCCAGTGGAGGTGTGTGTCAGTGGTGGTCTGCTGCAAGATTGGGGGCACTGAGTGTAGCAATGCATGCAGGGGACCTTTTGAAGGAGGACATGATTATCTTCATTAACTCCACCAGAGTTTGGCCCCAGGTAAATAACAGGGATGAACATAGCCCCACCTATCAACAGAAAATGGGATTAAAGATTTACTGAGCATGGCCCATCAGAACAAGACCCAGTTTACCCTTCAGTCAATCTCTCCCATCAGGAAGTGTCCATAAGCCACTTATCCTTCTCCATCAGAGGGAAGACAGACCAAAAACCACAATCAGAAAACTAACCAATTTGATCACATGCACCACAGCCTTGTCTAACTCATGAAACTATGAGTCATGCTGTGAAGGGCCACCCAAGACGGACAGGTCATGTAGAGAATTCTGAAAAAAATGTGATTCACTGGAGAAAGGAATGGCAAACCACTTCAGTATTCTTGCCTTGAGAACCCCATGAACAGTATGAAAAGGCAAAAAGACAAGACAATGAAAGATGAAATCCCCAGGTTGGTAGGTGCCCAATATGCTACTGGAGATCAGTAAAGAAATAACTCCTGAAAGAAGGAAGAGACAGAGCCAAAGCAGAAACAACACCCAGTTGTGGATGTGGTGATGGAAGTAAAGTCCGATGCTTGTAAAGAGCAATATTGCATAGGAATTGGAAGTGGCCAAAGAGGAGATGGCAAGAGTGAACATCGACATTTTAGGAATCAGTGAACTAAAACGGACTGTAATGGGTGAATTTAATTCAGATGACCATTACATCTACTACTGTGGCCAAGAATCCCTTAGAAGAAATGGAGAAGCCTACATAGTCAACAAAAGAGTCTGAAACGCAGTACTTGATGCAGTCTCAAAAACAACAGAATGATCTCTGCTCCTTTCCAAGGTGAATCATTCAATGTCACAGTAAACCAAGTCTATGCCCCAATGAGTAAAGGTGAATAAGCTGAAGTTGAATGGTTCTATGAAGAACTACAAGACCTTCTAGAACTAATACCCCTACAACATGTTCTTTTCATTACAGGGGACTGGAATGCGAAAGCAGGAAGTCAAGAAATACCTGGAGTAACAGGCAAATTTTGCTGTAGAGTACAAAATGAAGCAGGGCAAAGACTAGTAGAATTTTGCAAAGAGAAGGCATTGGTCATAGCAGACACACTCTTCCAACAACACAAGACAAGGCTGTACACATGAACATCACCAAATAGTCATAACTGAAATCAGATTGATTATATTCTTTGTAGCCAAAAATG